>CM067379.1:107846804-109326858 GCA_034510155.1 Eucriotettix oculatus
ACGAAGATTGTTTTAAAAAAGAGAGTAGGACTAGATTCATATATTGAAAATGAAATGAACGACTGTGATTTGGGGATAATAAATGGAATATTGTTACCAAATTATAGTCATTAAATTACATAAGTTGGCCAAAGACGTTATTGAAATTTCACGTACACTCGAGTATATTTTGTTCTTAGCATCTTAGTTCTGAAAAATGTTTACTAAATTTGAAAGTCATGAATACATTTGAAACAGAAATTTAAGCGACAGAGATGTTGTCACTGTAGCTAATCCTATTTAAAAATCAGGAATAATTATTACTGTATTATTTACGTGAACATGAAAACATATATATTCCTAAATTTTGGTTTGACGTTCTCAATTAGTTTTGACAGTTTTGATCAATATTTCTTTAATTATTAAGTGATTGATCCATTATAAGTATTTGGTATGTTGTTTCTTCTTAAAAAATGTTACCGGTCTTTTATATTCCGCGATTGTTATGTAAATTATTTTGATTAGTATATTTCATCATAAATTATTGTTAATATTTTTCTCTTATGATACAATTAATAAAATCGATGTACACTTCAAATGGACACACTGTTGCGTTATTTGTTTAACTTTTCCCCTTATAGACAAGTAACTAATCGTTTTTGCCATTGTTTACACACAGACAATAGGCAAACCAACACCAGTAGCTTAAAAATGCATAATAGTTTTGTAAAGAACTTGAGATTATTCAGTTCTGGCTTGCTGCTTTCTATTTTAATGAAAGAGATTTGTGGGATATGATTTTTGTATGAAAATTTGCATTATTCACTACCTTCTATGATAAAATCTTTTACCCTATAAATTTAAAACCTTAATTCCATAAGTATTTCTCAGTTTAATGAATGGTAAAAAGGCCTGTAAGGCAGAATAATTAACAAATGTATTGATAGCAATACACAATATTTTGTCATTTAGTTTGGGACCTCATCTGGCGTTTTAATGATAAAATACACAGGAAAACACCATTATATTTATCTTTAATATTTTTAACAAAATTTAAATTATTGTATGTTTTGAAGATAACCCAGATGCCATAAATTTTACACAAGCCATTAATTGTGTACTGAATTTTTGAAAAAATGGAAGAACTATGTACATACATTTGTTATTTGGCAATTTGACAGATAAAATGTTAATTTCATATATAATCTTACCAACCTAATTTTAATATTTTTGTGAATAAATTTTATTATATTATTAACTTTTCCTTTGTATTTTTATTGTTAAAACATCAGATGTGCTCCTAAAGTATTGAATCAATATCAATAAATTTATTAATTATTCTGACTTAAATGGTAAAAATGTCAGAAAATATAACTTGCTTCTGAGTGACATAGACTTTGCCCCTTCCAAATGTAGTCAAAAAAGAACTGGATTATGTTAATTTTTATTACAGTTTTTCCTCAATTTACTGTTAATTGTTATGGAAACTAGTATTAACCAAAATCTTCAACAAATTACTTGCTAAGCAAGATAGCTATTCATAGAATTATTGATGTGTGTGTTATTGGAATCAGTTTGATCACTTTTTAACATAATATTTGAAATGCTACAGTGAAACAAAGTTTTGGCATTTCCCTTGTATTCTTCACATTTTCCCTGAAAAACATTGATTTCTGTTATCAGCCTAGTTATTGTTTAATTCATGGAAATCACCACAAATTAATTAAATATTGTAACATATATTTCCAAAATTGTAAAGTTATGCGGAATAAAACAATAGTACAAGAATGTAGTTAATATTATTGATGTAGTTTATAGTTGTTTGTCAATTTTTATGCTGTCTATTTACATTTGTTGCAGGTACAGTTGAAAATGGGATTCTTTTTACAGCTTAAACTTCTGCTTTGGAAGAACATCATGTTAAGGAGGAGGCAAAAGGTAGTTTCTAGTCCATAGTACCTGAAACTAGTAGGTTTCAAGTGAGAAAGTTGGAAGAAATTAAATGTATGAGTGCTTATCACTTAGTCCAGTGATGGGCAAACTATGACCTGTGGACAAGATGTGGCCCCTGAAATGTTCTATCCGGTTCACGAGTCATTATTCCTAAACTGATGAATAAAAAGAGAATACAAGGCTATAAGAGAAATAAATATTTTCCACTTTTTTCCTCTCTTTCGTTTTGTATCAGTGATGGCATACAGATTTATTGACTTATCGCAGATATTGGAATGTTATGTTTAAGGTGAGAGGCACTGGCTTCTGGTAACTTTGTAGCAAAGTGTAAAATTGACAACGGAGCCTCCTCTTAGTAGCTACCCCATTCCACTGTGGCTAGATTTTGAAAAACATCTCTTTATTCAGACCTGTCTTAGCGTTGTTGGTTTGCTAGTTTTACTCTGCGTATTGTAAAAAAGTTAATTCTTAAGATGTTATCTAAGAAACGTTAATTTGATTCTGAGAGCCATGTTACCAAAGATGAATGGAGTTGCAAGCTCTTCTTCATAGTTTTTAGGGATAAACAACTGTAGTACGACATATGCTTGCATGGAATAATGATAATATTAATCAATTTGGGAGATAGGAATGTGCAGCAGCTCATAGGATTTCACAGTTTAAAAATAAACCATAATCAATGGAATACGCTGTGTATCAGATACGAAGGAATGCTCCCTTCCTCCTACACTTCACGGTGCAAAGGTTCTTGGAAAATAGTCTCCATGTGCCCTACACTGACATGATGTAGAAGGATAAAACTTTGCTGATTGGTTCTCCCATAAAAGTGTGGGATAAGTAGGAACCAATCAGAGCCTTTTGATGATTACTGATCCAGGTAAAGGTTGGGTGATCAGACCTTCTGCGGTTGATGAAGAAAGAGGATGTATGGTGCTGTAATAGCCTGAGTGCATGATCGGACCATGTGGTAGTAGTAAGACTATTCTGTGACGATCAATTTGAGCAGAATTCATAGATAGCCTATTTTCCTCATGGTAAACCTTGAGTTGATACAACTTTTGCATATTTATCTAGCCAGGAAATAATTTCTTTTTGTTTTTCATAAATTAATTATAGTGTTTTTATAATAAATAGAAATTTGCTAGCGTAAAACCTTAAATATTACTTAAATCTGAATATATAGACAGGTATGCTACACCATTATGTCTCCTCTGTAATGAAACAGTAGCATTCTACAAAGAATAGAATGTTTCATGACACTAGCTCTAAATCATATTGGCCCACCTAAAGTTTATTTCTTTTCATTTGGCCCCCTCTTTAAAAAGTTTGTCTGTCACTGACTTAGTCAATTCAAAACATAATAAAATCAGGATCCGTTCTAACAAACTTAATTATTATGTTGTTTATTTGAGTAATTATCAGCTTTTTATGTTGTTAATATTTCAGATTAGATGTGTTGTGGAACTTGTCTGGCCATTATTTCTGTTTTTAATCCTCATGTGGGTCCGGACCAGGGAATTGAAACTGTACAAACATGAATGTGAGGTTTTAATTTAGTTTCTCTATCACAAAATGCTATTTAAGTGAGTAGCGTATGGTCTGTTAATATCACTTCCACCAGAAATTTTAATTTTCCTATAATGGGTGAAGTAGTTATTTTAAAAATGATATTTTTCTTTTGAAATAATGTTATACTGAAAAATATTTGAAAACAATCTCAATTTTAACTTTTTATTGTCTTTTATATATAAATTTTTCTCATCTTATAATCAACATAGAAAAATGATGTAGAAAACTTTTATTTTTAAATCACACAGTATTCACATTTCAAGATGATAATATATTAAAATTGCAAGTTTATACATTATTGATCATTTTACCTATTATGGGGACAATGAAAATTTTTTACTTAGATATTTTGTTTACACTGTTTTTGTATATATTTGCAAACATAATAAATCAGAAACTTATTTTATAATATAGATTATTACATGATAATGTTATATTAAAAATATTATCGAGAATAAATCTAATGCTATATCATCTAGGTCACTTTCGAGAAAGAGCTATGCCATCAGCTGGGCATCTGCCATTTCTGCACAGTGTCTTTTGTGGTTTTAATAATACATGTCACAGAACTGAGCAAGAAGCAGAGGGAAAAGGATCAAGCCTTTTTAATTTAAAATCGTAAGCTCTTTTTGTTATTTTTTTCCATATATTACCATAAATATGTTAATTATTGTAAAAATGCTTAATTTAATTAAAGTTTGAGGGTCAATCCTAAATGAATGAGATTGATGCTTTTTAATCCCAATTTGTCTAAAAAACCATGGACAGTGGGAGTGTGTATATATAAATGATATATTGGATAAGTGACGAAGTCACACATTGGATAATTGGATGTAAAGAAAGATAGGAAATTCGCTCTTTGAATCATATGTACGGTATGGAATCATGCTCCTAATTCTTCCATCCCTCTTTGGTTGGTTGTACTTGATGTGGTGGTGGTGGAGTCTGTAAGACGCACGCTCCGGCTGTAGTGGCAGTTACACTGCTGATTTTGTGTACCCAGGTTCAAGTCCTGGCGATATCGAATTTTTTCAGTCTTTCTTCCTTTCTCCTGTTATGCTCGATCTGCAGCCAGATCCACAGCAACAGCACAGTTTTAAAACTTAAAATTAACAGTGTGACTAACATAGTACGTTACTATATATATAATTAATAAGGAAAGGAAAGAGAGATAAAAAGTAGGTGACTTACCGGAGGTTCACAGATGGTAGGCACCTGTGATGTTTGGAGTTCTTGAATTATCCGAAAGTTAGGAAGACATTTCCAGTGATCGGCTTTCCTTTCCTTATTAATTGTTTTAATTAACATGACAATGTAATTTCCTGATTCGTGTATATATATATATATATATATATATATATATAAATATAAATATGATATAGGAAATGACATTGTCATGTTTAAAACAATTAATGGGGAAAGGACAGAGAGATAGAAAGAAGATGACTTACCTGAGGTTCATAGATGGTAGACACCTTGTTAGTTTTGGAGAACTTGAATTTTCGGAGGCACCGCCCCCTTCATCAGAAGGTTAGGAAGACATTTCCAGTGATCGGCTAGCCGACGACTGAGCAGCCAAAATTTGCTGCTCTGCTAACTTGGGTCGTAAACAATTGACCCCACCAGGTCACCAACTTTCTCTCTCAATAAGGGTCTGGGAAGAGGCAAGGACTTGATGGGGGTTGGGGAAACGCATACTAACACCCCCATCTTGACACACATTCATTTAAACACATCCACCCTTAGAGGTGTCAATATTTAAATATTGAAATATTTAAATATTGACACACAAACTCACATACATACATACATACATACATACATACATACATACATACATACATACAACCATCATTCAAACAAATAGTATGCACACAGAAGGTTCTATTGCAGCATATACAAATTCCAATGATCTCGTGCTTTGCGGGGTGGGGGGGGGGGGGGAGGTTGGAGATAAAGAGTTATAGGATATTGAGTCCAGGGCTTTGTCTAGACTGTAGGACATGCTGGAATGAAAGTTCCCACAGATGGAGTTCAGCTTCTGATGAGTCGGGAGGTAGGGCTTTGAGGGGGATCAGTGTGAAGCACTGGTTGAAGTTGTTGGTGTTGTGGCTATGGGCATGGGCGGCTATGGGGAATTGGGTTTTGAGGAGTTTTACTGTGCTGCGGTGGTTGGCAATCCGTTCGGGGAGGGGTCTCTTTGTCTGACCGATGTAAAAGGCTGGGCAGAGTGTGCAGTTTATTTTGTAGATAGTGTGGGAGGACAGACAGGTTATGTTTTCCTTAATTTTGTAGGTAGTGCTGTTGGTGGGGCTCTGGAAGGTTGTGGTAGGTGGGAGTATTGGGCAGACATGGCATCTGTTTCTGCCACAAGGTCTGCAACCAATTGTGGGTGGAGGGTTGGGTGTGTGGGGTTTGTAGGGTCTGACCAGGATATTACGGAGGTTGGGAGGGCGCCTAAAGGCAACCCTTGGACAGGTGAGTAGTATGGTCGGGAGGATGTTTTTCATGTCTGGGTTGGATTGTAGTCCAGTGTAGGCAAGGCGGAGGAAAGAGTTCAGTTTGCGTAGTCCGGGGAAGTAGGTGGTGGTTAGGGGAAGACTGCGTTCTGTATGATGGTTGGGGGTGGGACTGGCTATTTGGGAGGTGGAGAGGGCTCGTGTAATTTGCTTTTGGAGGAGGTCTGTGGGGTAATTTCTGTTCCTGAAGGCATTAAATATTTGGTCGGTGTAGGTCGCCAGGCTGTCCAAAGTAGAGCATATGCGGGCTCCCCTAAGGGCAAGACTGTAGGGGAGGGATCGTTTGGTATGTTCAGGGTGGCAACTGGAAAAGTGGAAGTACTGGAGGGTGTTAGTTGGTTTTATGTGGACAGAGGTGTTAATGAGGCCTGAATTTAGTTGGATGTCCACATCGAGGAAGGTAATGTTGGTCGGGGAACAGTTCCAAGTGAACTTGACGGGGAATTTAGTGTTGAGGTCGTTGAGGAAGTCTGAGAGGGCATCTTGTCCATGCGTCCATAGCATGAAGATGTCATCTATGAACCGGAACCAGGTTAAGGGTTTCAGTGGAGAGGAATTTAGATGTTGTTGTTCCAGTTGACCCATAAACAGGTTGGCATAGGAAGGGGCCATCCGGGTGGGGTCAATTGTTTACGACCCAAGTTAGTAGAGCAGCAAATTTTGGCTGCTCAGTCGTCGGCTAGCCGATCACTGGAAATGTCTTCCTAACCTTCTGATGAAGGGGGCGGTGCCTCCGAAAATTCAAGTTCTCCAAAACTCACAAGGTGTCTACCATCTATGAACCTCAGGTAAGTCATCTTCTTTCTATCTCTCTGTCCTTTCCCCATTATATATATATATATATATATTATATATATATATATATATCATTTAGATTTATATCTATTATATAATTATATCTATTATATAATCAACAAAATGAGCAAGTTTCACAGCTAAATTGGACTTACCCAAAAGTAGTGGGCCTACAAACATTCAACCTCACGTATGCATCCATGTTTCTCAGTCTTTTGCTGCTGCTTTCCATCCAGGAATGTCGTGTAATCCTCTCCCACAGCTAGGAGATCCTCGTCTCGTAGTATTTACTGGCCACATGCTACTAGACTCACACCTTTCCTTAAGACCATTCCTTCCAGGCCCAACTCTCCCATCTCACATCACCGTCCTGTCTGATCCTAGGTCCAACTGACTTCTCTCACATCACCGTCCTGACTGATCCATTAGGTCCAACTCCTCTGCCTTTTTAAATTCTCATCCTGACCTTCTTTCGAGTCTCGGTCACCCGACCCCAAAACTGGCCAATTAGAACATCACTCCAGTGGAAACTTTTCTAGTAAGTTCGTTCACCACCGGATTTCCCACGTTGGGCGCCAAAATGTAATATCCTCTTTATGGGATAGGATAAAAATTTATTTAATGAAAAAATTTTAAACAGTTTGAAAATTTGTTATTTATCAACTTTACAATGCTTACATGAAACAATATCTCAGGGGATTTTGAGTCTATCAAGAGATGAAGTATGCAGTTACTGAAAAATAGAAAAAAATCATTTAAATTTATACAATCAGCACAATGAGCAAGTTTCACAGCCAAAATTACTGGGCCTACAAACATTCAACCTCAGGAATGTTTCCGCGTCTCTCTGTCTTTAGTGCGTCATGCAGGTGTTTTACATCGAGGAATGTAGTGTGATCCAGGTCCAACTCCTCATCTGCTCTCTCCTCCTCTACTGATCTTGTCGTCCCTTCTGGCTGTCTCTCCTCTTCTGATCTTTCTCCGACTGATTTGTCTGACTGCCCTTTTCTTTCTATCTCCGAGACTGAATCGTCATACCTTCTCTCCTTCTGACTTCGTCTCCTCTCTCTCCCCCAACTGAATTCGTCTCCTCTCTTTCCCCAACTGACTCTCCTCATTCCGTCTCCCCGACTGCACTCTTCTCTTTCTCTCCCACTGAATGCTTCTCCTCTCTCTCTCCGACTGAATATCATCGTCCCTTCTCCCCGATGAATGTCTGAGCCTCCCAATGTCTCCTTTTTAACTTCTCGTCCCGGGAGTTCCCTGCCGCCCAATTTCACCACAAAATCCTGGGGTTCCCTTCAGGATTTTACACACGCCCACGGGAGTTTCCCGTTTGATTCCCCCTGCGGGGATTTTTTACACACGCCCTGCGGAAGCTTCCCACGGGGGTTCCCCTCTTTTAGCGAATTTACATTGTTGTTGGCCTCTGTTGTTACGTACAAAACTTCCTTCATTGTAGGCCCAACTGCACTTCACATTAACACTATATAACCAAAATCAGCAGGCACCTGTGTTTTTACATTACAATATACATACTCTGAAAATGGCATTGTCAGGTTAATTAAAACCATTAATAAGAATAAGAAAGAGGGGTAGAAAATGGGTGGTTTATAAGTGTACAGTTGGCAGGCACCATGTCTAGAGCTGCTTCTTCTCTGGTATTATAGCCCAATTCAGGCAAAGATCATCTTCACTACTCTCTTCCACATGAATCTACCTATAGCTACCATCTTTTGATTTCTGACACCTGTCCCTTGAAGGTCCTTGTGTACAATGATTTGACAATGCTTTTTTTTGTTGCGTCATCAGCAAGTTTTACCCAGTGATTTACTAAAAAAGTGTGTTGTATTTTTGTATCAATATGTCGAAATTTATACCAAACAAAGAGTATTTACAGCCAGCATTAATTTTTTGTTTTCATTTGAAGAAAACTGCTGCTGAATCATATCAATTACTTTGAGGAGATTATGGTGAACATGCTCCATCGCAAGATACGTGTGAATGATGATTTCAGCATTTCAAATGTGGTGACTTCGTTGGTGCAGTCAAGAAACATTGAAAACTGCCAAAAAAATACAAATATATGGAATTGTAGTCATTGTTAGATGAAGATGATTTGCAAACACACAAACAACTCGCACTGCAATTGAAAGTTATTCAAAACATTTCCATGACATTTCTTAGAGCTCCAGATCTATACAGTGAAAGCATGTTCCAAGTACCAGTTTTCATATCTATGGTATCACAAGATCTTCTTAATGATTTCTTTCTGATTTGAGTAGTGATAGATTCCTGGATGATATGCTTTATCCAGGGTAGGGTTATTAGCCCTATGCTTAACCCCCAACCTGGAGGACCAGTGGACTACTCTTCGTCTGTCCCCTACCCATTGACTTGCCTGGCTTGGATGACCCTACCAGGAGCTTAAGCCCCCGTCAGCATAGATCTCAGTGTCATTGGGGAGCGCAAACCTCCCCGCCATGGTAAGGCAGTAGTCCTTGAGCAGGAAATAGTTACACCGAGTTGGACTCGAGCCCGAGTCTGGCTCGAGACCTCTCAGCCATGTCTGCACATTATGTTGAGTGCAGGGCTTATAAATTTTCGGAGGCACTGCCTCCTTCATCAGATTAGGAAAAGCAGTCCGAGTGATGGATAGGCGTCAACTATATACAACTAGATTTGCAGTCCAATATAGGACAGATGAAGAATATACTTGATTTGTTTTGATACTGGATAGGGTGTAGAATACCTGTTTTTGGGTTGTATTTTCTTTATTACTTGTATATGGCTTATCTGAAATTGAGGTTAGGCATCACCATATAAGTCAGGAGAATGTTCTTAAAATTTACACAGTGTTTTAGTGATTATAATTTTAATCATTTATAAGTGTAAATATGTATTAGAACAAACATATTATGGGGACATTTATGAAATTATTTTGTTCCATTGTTTTTGTATGTCTTTGTAAGCATAATAATAATAATAATAATTAAAAATATGACCATTAAACATAGTATAGAGAACACTACAGAAAAAATTTAGATAGGCTGCATATTTTGATGCTTCCTCTAACATAAAACCTCCTCCCACATCAACTATTTGTGGCAGACATATATGTGCTTGAATTCAAAATAGTGTCTCACAAACCCTATTTGCCAGATTTTACCAAGGGACAATTTTTTTATATTACTTTTGAGGAAGTGATAAAATGGAATATTGTTGCATATATTGTAATGATTTTTTTTCTTGATTATGTTGTGAAATTTATTATTGTTCTTGCATAAAATGTTATTTTACATCTTTTTAATCAGACCTACTAGTCAATCCTTATTTTTTGGGGTTTCTTTCAGAATACCCAATTTTATGAGTGATATTGAAGAACTTATTAATAATAAGTTTGTTGTGGAGAAACAACAAAAAAACAACTTACTAGATAAAGATATTGAAGATATTATCATTTTAGCCAAAAAGCTTCTTTTTGAAGACAAAAAGGTTGAAGGTAAGTATTTTAATAATACTATTAAAAAATGTGTGTATACTTATCGTTTGTGAAAGTTATTTGAAAGAATGTTTTTGACTCAGGGGTGTTCTCTTTTTATCATGAAGGTTGAGTTAACTTACTACCTATTCAAGGCAACCATCCTCCTTTCCTTTGAAATATGAGAAATAAACTAACTTTGTGAAAACTAGTAATTTTCTTTGAAATTCAGCAAATAAACTAACTTTATGAAAGCTAATAATGTTATTTATGAATCCAAAACATTAAATTAAATATGGTCATCCCTGGCCTTCCTTTATATAGTGTGCCTCATTCATCTGCAGTGGGACTTATAAAATCATTTTTACATATTTATTAAGTACTTACTAAGTATTATTATTAAAATAACATATTAGTTAAATGTAAACGTTATTTCTCACTACTCAGACTGCAGAGTTGGTTCAATTATCTTCTTATAAATAAAATTGACCATTTGTGTGTCTTAATTGAAGGAGGGGTGGGCAATTAAATTAAATTGTAATTAGAAAATTTTAGGAAAGTTATTCATACAAGGAAAATATTAACGAGGGAAATATTTAAAAGGCAAACATTATTGAGAGAAATATTTACAAAGAAATTTTAGGTTTGGCGAAGCAATCAGATCTACTTTAACACAGGTTCAATACCATACATAAGCGCCAGATGCTCAGAGTCTCACTACTGTGTCCAAAACCTCGAAAATCGATATTTTGCAATCGATTTATCTTTACCCAGCAGCCATGTGGTATTTTCAAATATTGTTTGTTTTGTTGATCATTCTTCCCACACTGACTATTTGTGAAAATAATGCAGGTCAGATTTGTACGGCATTCTAGAGGCTGACTTGTTGGCGCCACTCAACTTTCCAATCCTTTGCTAATTTTTACATTACAAATATAAAATAAATATAGTTCTGTATTATATATGTTATACATACAAATCTAAATGTGTGGAGCAATTTTATACAACTTTTGTACATTGTTCCTTGTGACTCTGAAACAGTCAGGGGTAAAGACACTGCTACCACCCATAGGAACCAGATTTTTTGTGGTTATTGAAATTGATAGTGACCATGAAGGGGTGGCTCAACTGATTTAGTGAAAATTTGAGGTTTGAAAGCAGAAAATTTAACTTAAATATTTGTGCATATTTAAATTTGATAATGATATTAATATAATATAAATAAGCAAACCCAGGCTCTACATGGGCCATAGCACTAAATAGGTACTGTCAATTTTCAAATACATGTCGTTTAGGAGGGTATCGTCCACGGTATTGAACCTGTGTTAAAGTAGATCTAATTGCTTCGCCAAACCTTATTAATTCTATGGGAAGGTTTCTTGGCTTATGTGCATATAAATCTCCAAAAAGTGGGTGTGGGTTACCTATACTCTTGATCTGTTTATGCTCCAGATTGGCTTAACAGATTTCAATGATTTTTTAAGGGATTAAAACAGGAATTTTTACTTAAATTTTCATGTATTGTTATTTTCAATATCTTGCAGAGTTCAGAAGATATTAATGGAAATACTTATAAATCCATTGAATTGCCGTGCAAAAGACGGCGTGAAGACCAACTGCGAGTTAAAAGTTCTATTAGGCATTCCTATACCATTCATCCCACCTACTATGTTATGTGTTGTGGTATTCAGTCCTAAGCCCTCCATGCTAATCTATCTTGTGCAAGCCTTTTCATTTTCGACTGAGTTATTATATGGGTAATTTTGGCAGCATGAGAGAGAGGGCAAGCATTTTCACTCCGTTAACTGTTGCAAATGTGTGATCTGTTCTATGGCTGTGGAAGTCATTGAAATTAATTCAACATGCAACTTGAGCTGCACTTCTGTCACAGGTTGAGGAGGCCAGGTTATTATAAAATACTACATGGAAAATGCCTGGCTCCCAGTTGACATATGGCAATGCCAACCCAACTAGGCATGTATGAATTATAATCTAGAAAACCCCTGTGGGGTATGACACCCCTAGTTATTAAATATAGATTGGTGTAGAAGAGTGTGAGTTGTTAAAATAATATGAAAAGAACTGAGATTGGAATTAAATCTACCGGCTTTGGTGTCACTGAGATAAATAGTTGTACTACCAATGCTGGTAAGGCCATCTTCAGTTCTTATATTGTAGGTGTCTGGTATGAATTGTAATATGTCCATAATGACCAAGATTGGTGTGGAATTATTTCGGTGGTTGCGGAGTTGAACAGTGTTACTCACCTTGCTGGTTAAGTTGAATTTAAGCTTAAATCAGCTTGAAATAGGGGTGAAAAGATACAGTAGAAAATGCCCCTTATTAGTATCTAATGTATAGTTTTTTTCTTGCTGTGATGTAAAATGGCACACCTGGAAGCCCATCATTGTGGGACATGGGTGAGGTGGGGTTAGTTATACAAGATTCATAATCATTTAGAGATTAGTGTTGAATTAATTCCTTCCTCTGTCTAATTCCCATGCAAGGCTTGCTATTGTGCACACTTGTGTGTGTATTAAGCCACTTATAAAGAAGAATTAAAAAAGTCCCCATAAATCCTCCCAGAGATTTGTTCCAGTCCACCATCAAAGATTCAAAATGACTATTAGTAGATGATTGCTGTTGATGTTTGTTGTTAATAATTGTATCAAATTCAAATATATTAAATGGGCTATAATATTTGTTCACTTTATTTTTATGTTAACTATAATTCTTTTTCATAGACTTCAGAAAATATGTAGGTAAAGTATTATTCTTACATTGAAACTTATGGGTATATGCACTAGAATTTTCTTTCATATGCATTATATATTATTATCTATAGACTCTAATAAAAGTTACTGTTTATTCTACTGATATACAGTTTAAGTTACTTATATATCACCTAATGGTTATTAGTGGGGAGATATGAAAAAGGTTTGCTGTGTAATTAGACTGCCAAGTTGTTATAAGCAATGTGCATAATTAATATGGATAGGATGATGAGAGGGAGAATGAATATTGGATATGGTGTCATACAGAATGCATAGCGCAAAGTTTCAAACCTATTGATCTGTATCTTTTGTATGTAAAATATTTTGTTATTATATTAATATGCTAAATTAATGTTTACTAAAATGACTTCTGTTTCAGGTAATATTCCTTTACAGAATGCTTTGGTAAACCCACAAAAACTTAAGAAATCTATGGAAAGTAGGAATGTGTCATTAAGCGTTGAATCATTAAATACATTGCTAAATTCTCAAATTGATTTGACTGGAATAAATTTAGTAAGTTGAAATTTTGTACATAGTGAAATTTTGAAAAAGGACAAATGATTGTTTTAGATACCACTAATTTAATGTCAATAACGTCACTGTTTTAGAGGTACCTGCCATTACTTCAAAGTGATCCAAAGGCCTATTTATGTGATCCGACTATGGTTTTGTCCATAATAAAGAATAAGAATGATGCAGGCTTGACCAAAGCATTTGAAGAAATTTGTCAACAATCTGAAACATTTCACTTGTCATTAATAGAAAGTGTAATTGAAAATTTGGATATTGCAGAAATAGGGATGGAGGTTTGTTAATTATGTAAATTATTTTGACATGAATATATTGTATCAGTGTAACCTTAAATTTCATATATTTGGTTTTCATTTTGCAGGCAATAAATGTATTAGAAAATAATTTGGGCCGTTCACTGAGCTGGATTGAGTGGATGCAGCTTAGGAATGTTACAGCAGATATGTTGTATGAAGCAGTACATATGGATTCATATGAAGCTATTTACAGGTGAAAAAATTGATTTAGATAGGAGTTACATACATTTTATTTTTAAAAACCTGGTGATACATTAAATATATTGCAACATCATTTGTAAAGTCCTTTATTTCATATAAGACTGCAGAAAATTTATTCTAGTACTATGTATTATTATGTAAATACATTATTATAAAATAGTTCACAATTATTTATTATACTCAGTATTGTCACACTGGAGCATTCTTTTATAAAATGGTATTCTGAATGTATCAGAGACTTTGAAACTTCATTTTCTAGACATAGTAATTATCTGTCTTTCTACAGTATTTGGAAGTAGCTTATAACAGTTGTACTTGTCTTGTTAAAAGTCATAATTGCATTTCATTTACAAGAGACTTTTTGAAATTACATGTTTCTATTAAATTTCTTTCAGTATTTTGTAATTTTTTATAAGTAAAAGATGAAAATAAAGGTCTATCTATACCTTTGTAAATCTGTAAATTGTATTTCAATCTTATTGGTGTTTTAAAATGAGGTCAGAGTTTTTCTTTCCTACATCTAAACTTCTCTCATTTATTTCATAGGTCATCTGTTAATCATGACTTCACACTTCTCTGGTTTCTATGGTCTCTCTCTATCCCTCCCCTTCTCCTCTTCCCCCCCACCCCTCTACCCTTTGTTCTCCTCCTCTCTAAGAATGAAAATGGATGGATACAGTATATAAGTAAAAGAAATAGAGCAGTTAATAAAATAAGAACAGCAAGGAAAGAATATTATGAGCAGATTGATGCAAATAAACATGATACAAAAAATATGTGGAGAACACTAAAGGAACTTATAAGAGGTGACACTACAAGTAGTTTTGTAGTAAATGACATAGACTTTGAAATATTAGACGCCATTCAAGAAAATGACATAGCTAAGAAATTCAATATCTTTTATATTAAGAGTATTGAAGACATAATAGAGTCTATAAAGTAGAAAATAACATTGGAATAAGTATGTATGAAATTGACAGCATTCTAGAAAATTTCAAGTTAATTGACCATAATAAAGTTGAAAATATTATTAAGAACTTAGAGCAAAAAAAGGGAACAGATGAAATGACTAGTAGCAATATTTTGAAAAGAAGTGTACATATAATTAAATATGAACTGACAGAAATAATATATCAATCACTGGAACAAGGTATCTGCCCAAAAGGATGGAAAGCTTCAACTATAATACCCATCCCTGAAATTAGGAAGCCTGAAAAAGCTATCCAATTTAGGCCAATAAATGTAATACCAATCTATGAGAAAATAATGAAGATTGTGGAAAAGGAGCAGATTGAAAAATAATGTAATACCTGAACACCAAACTGGTTTCAGAAAACTCCCATGTGATACAGCAATTCAATCATGTTTAGATCAGTGGAAAATAGTGATAAGTAACAATCAAAACAGTGGATCAAGACAGATTAATAGATAAACGTTACAAATATGGACGAAGAAGTAATGTATTAAAATGGTTTCAATTGTACCTCACAAATGGGTCACAAAAGATGAAATTTAACCACAAAATATCCAAACTTAATAATACCAACTGCTACAAGGTTCTTGAGGGTCATTTTCATTTATAATGTATATAAAAGACATAGTGATTAACTGTGCAAATGAAAGTACAATTAAAATGTTTGTAGATGATATTGTTGTATATGTGAAGGACTGTGGATACAAAATAAACTAAACTCAGTGCTAAACTGAGTAGAAAAATGGATGGTAATTAATAAGCCAAACTGAATACTGAAAAAAACAAATATATTATTGTCAGGAGTATAGGAAAACAAATTAATGAAAATATTGGTATACATTGTGGAGATGGATCAATAATAGAGAGAGTGGAAAAAATTAAATACTTAGGAATAATAATATAATAATTATATGATCAAAAAAATAGGAAGGAAGATAAGTTTTCTTATTTCAAGTTATGCTATGTGTATCAAAACAACCACAGCACCTCAGTTTGAATATTGTGCAACATTGCTGTTAGCAATGGGTGAGACTCATAAATACATTAGAGGTAGCCCAAAATCAGGCAATGAGAGTCATGTTAAAATGTAACAGATATGCTAGTATAGAGGCCATGTTAGTCACATTAAATTTTATATCCATCACACAAAGAATACATTTCATGTTTGTACTTTCACTTTCAAAATTATTAATACTATCACAGCTTTTTTGAAAGTATTTTGCTATTTGTTTAAAGGTTTATCAATGATGCTATGCGGAACTACAACCAAGTAATGGATGTAAGCGAAAGATACAACATATCCAAACTGTATGTTAACTTTTTAGCTATCCAAAATTTGCTATGTGGCCTTTCAGTTGATAACATTATTTCTATTTTAAATGATAATCAGCAGAAGGTAAACAAGTAAGTAAAATAAATATTTACTTGATTACATTATTATTTTTTAACTCAAATTGCTTGCTGCACAATTATATTTTTTAGGCTAGAATCATTGAGGGAAAAATTTCACAAAGGAAATGGTATGAATGATGCTATTGAATCATATGTTCCTGATATTGATGCTGGCATAGAATGCAATGAAATGATGAGACAACTATGGGAAAATCCTGTTACATATCTAATGGCTAGACAGATAAAACCATTTTTTAGGTACATGTAATTTCTTAGTATATATTTATATTGTGCTTCCTTTATGAATGTTTATTTGAATTAACTATTCAAAAAATTTGTTTCCATATCCCAATGTAATTTGTATTTTAAACTCAAATTGCAATCTTCTGAGATTAAAATTAGATGACAAATTAGTAATGATAGGAATTGAAATTTATTTTCTTCTGTTTAGTATTGCATTCAAAGAATTTTAAGTTCTCTAAAATATGTATAATGCCATTGCAGGAAAATCATCGTTCATTTTAATTACACGGTGACAAATGGTGGTTTCTTCAACTGGCACATTACATAATAATTTTAAAAGAATTGTGTGAAATCGAAAACATAATTTTTCAGTTTTTTTATCTACCCAAAACATTGTACCTACCAACTTTATATGCAGTTATAAAATCAGTTTTTTTTGCAAAGTGATAAGAAAACTAAAGTTAAATATATGAATATTTAATAAACACATACACAAGTCAGAAAATGACATTGTCAGGCCAATTAAAACAATAAGAGAGAAAGTTGGTGACTTACCTGAGGTTCACAGATGGCAGGCACCAAATTGAGTTGAATTTACAGAGGCACCACCCCTTTCATAAGAAGATTGGGAAAACATTTTGAGTGGTGCTCTCCCACCTCCCTATCCAAACCTGCCAGGGGCCAGTTTTGAAATTTTCTTGTCTATAATTTAATAACTAACCACCTGCTATGATTATACTTGTACAAAAGAATAATTGTTGATGTCTAAATTTTAAATAAGCATACTGAAACCTCATATAAGAAACATGTAAAATCTGAAACTAGAAATAATGTTTAAAAATATAACTCTTGTGCTAATTGTATTCATCTTTTACCACTTGATCGATTGAATTAGTTATATTGTTTGTATGCATACCAAGTTTTGAAATGTAAAACTTTTTATTTTCAATTTGCAAGCATATAACTGGTTTTTGGAAATTGTGCTATATACAGTGTTCTATGATGATGATGATGATGATGCTTTGCTAATATTGTACATTCCATAGAGTTACACTTGAAAGTTTGGAGTAATATAAGCTACAATTTACTCGAGTATTGGTTACTATGCCTAATAAAGTAATAGTCTGTGTATTGAACAATTACTATGGCATACATCACTATGACCATTTAACCTTTATGAATAGTGGGAACTGGAGACTAAAGATGAAAAAATCTCTCTACAGCACGTGTCAAGCACTTGAGTCTCACTACTCCAGAAGTGACCTCACATTGAATGTTGAAATTATTAAGAAGTTAAATAATAATTATTAAAGAAAAATCTTTCATAAATTATTTAATACATAAATTTTTGTCATCTATTAATATGCTCTTAAAATTTGCATACTAATAATCTTCTGGTAATTGCTTCCAAAATCCTTTTTCTTCTTAACAAATTGTAATATGACTTCATTAAGGGATTGATTCAATTTTTGAATATAAAAAATGTATATTTACTTGAGCATCATAGTTCTCAATGTGCGGCTTAGGTGGGCCATGGGAAACACTGGTCTAATGGGTGTTACACTCTGGTTTGAATTTGACAATGAGCGACAGGGTGCTATGCCGTTTAAACACTCTGCCTTGAAGAAGGGGACTCAGAACTTCAGAAATTTGAGATGTTACTGTTATTTTGTCCTCTTTCTTATCCAAATTAATTAGTTTTATAAAATTCATTTAGATAAGAAAGAAGGTAGCTGATCAATCTTAAATAGGCAGTCATCAACACTTGGCTTGGAATCAATAACTGGTCAACTTTTTTAAGGGCTCTGAGTCCTTTTTCAGGGCAGAAAGACTGAACGTTGTTCACACCGGATGGCATCATGTTAATTTTCTCTATCCTTCATAGCATCAATTGTTCCCCATCTCTTCACCTTTTTCTTTGTTGTTCTTCTTATTTAAACATGGGTTTGAATGCTTTTTTTTACCAATTATTGTATTTAAATTACTGCTAATCCTTTGTTTCATGATATAAAATATTTTATTTTCAGAGGAAAAATTCTTTTTTCTCCATCAAGTCCATCTATAGAGCAACTCATGTCTAAAGTAAATAAAACTTTTCAACTAGTGTCTGAACGGAGAGAAATTTGGGATCAAAATGGAAGAAGCATATTAAATATATTAGAAAATGAACTGCTAAATAATTCTGTTAGTTTACAAGTGGCAAAGGTTGGTTGTGTCAAAATTAGATTTACAGATATAGATTATCTTGATGTAATTAATTTTTAAAATATTTTTTTCAAAAATGCTTGTGGCTATAACAATTGTAACTTAAAATTCATTAATATTTCCTGTCATGTCAAAGTTAACACACAAATGTATAAATGTATATGTCAGGAAATGATATTGTCATGTTAATTAGAACAATTAATAAGGAAAGGAAAGAGAGATAGAAAGTTGGTGACTTACCTGAGATGGCAGGCACCATGTAGTGTTTGAGATTGTCGAATTTTTGGAGGCAACACACTCTTCATCAGAAGGTTAGAAAAACATTTCTAGTAATGGTCAACTGCTAGGTTGGTAACCTGCCTTGTGTTAGGTAGTGTGAGGTTACCTCTTCTCCTTTCACATAATTTATCAGACTGAATTGTAAGAAAAGGTCTACAATGAACAGAAGTGTTCAGAAAGTGTTTCCTTCAATTTAGATTGAATATGATATAATTTTATATTAACCCATTAATGGGTAATAAAACACTTTTTTGGTCACTGTTTTGAGAGTTATTTTATTTTAAAAAAGGTAGCTTTTGGCAATTATACTGCCATATTCTGTACTGTTAAAACAATACAAACATTTTAAATATTAACAACATACTTTGTACGGAAAATAGGGATAATATGGGATACTATAAAAAGTTTGTAAGTACAAGGATGAATATGGCAGTATAACTGCCGAAAGCTTCCATTGTTTAAAATAAATTAACTCTCAAAACAGTGACCAAAATGTGTTTTATTATCCATTACACCAAAATTTCAACGGTCAAAGAACGCAATGCATTAACACATTAATAAATTTATTAATATTGCTTATAATTGAATTTTTTTTATATCTGTGCCTTAATACATTTATTGATGCTAATTTGTGTAAATATATGTTATGACTTTACAGAATTTCTTTGCATCTCAACTTGGAGTGTCTATAGTTGAGAATATTGGGAACTCAGAAATTTTTAAATCTCTTTCACATTCTGATAATTCTAGTGTTCAATACCTTCATCAGCTTATTTCTCGGTAAAGAAATCCTACTTAAGTTGTTCATAAAAATTAATTTTATTTTTCTTGAATTGATATAATTTTGTATTTCAGATTTTTTGATGAAAATAACTCTACTTTGAGGAAAAATGTTGTGGATTCACTTAATGGAGTATATAACATTATATCCTTACTTTTTCAGGTAAAATGACAAATTAATGACACTTAATTAACCATTACCAAAGACACAAATTATTTACATTTTATTAAGTGTAGTAATTAAAAAAATCAAATACTTGACGTGATATTTTAGAATTAATTCCCTATTTTCAAATGGTTTTGTGTAAACAGTTCACTTGATGACTTTATATAACAGGGGCTACAATCTGTTTTTTTTTTAAACCCACATGTAGAAACACAAGGTCAAATAATTTATATAATGAAATTTCATAGTTTTACTGGTGAAACACAAAAAAAACAAAAAGAACATAGTTGTTTCAAAATTATATTAATAAAATTCAAATTAATAAAAATATGTTTTTAATCTAATGATAATCTTCGATAAAATTTATAAAATTAGTAAAACTGTCCAAATAAGTTCTGTAAAATGTTGATTGATCAACTGTGATCAATATTACAACTTCACAAATTTCATTGTGGAGTACAATGATTCACGGAAATATGTTGTATGAAAAATTGAAAATAGAGGACAATCAGCTTGATTTTTTGTTATAGGCACAATTTTCCAAAATGCAATCATAGAAGAAGCATTTCATTACCTGATCCTCTTTCATTTCTGGCTAATATAGTTTAAAAGTATATAATACCAAGTTTATACATGTCTATATACTCATTTAGCAAACTTTGTAAGGAAACTTTTTTCAGCTAGTTACTGACTGATTCAGAAATTCTGATTGTGAGTAGTATATTCCATTTTCAAATTGTAATTGTTTTAATTTTCTATAAATGTAAGAATGTTGTTTATGAATATAATTCTTGGACAAATTTGTACTCATTATTAGACTATGGTCTATGAAGAATTTAATAGTATTGACGCAAAGGCTATATAGGCACTCATTTTGTTATTTCTGTGTTGTACTACCAGTTTTTCCCAATTATCAACATTGGGCAATTCTGCATCAATAAGACATACTTGCAGATCACAATTTGTGAGCTAATCTCCAGCCAGCTACACATTATCAATATGAAACATTCATAATAATAATAAGTAAAGAAAATTTTATACTTGGTTTGCTAACCTTGTTTCATGTTTATAAATTCTTTAATTTAAAATTGATATTAATTGATATTAATTTTATGATTTTTTTTGTTATAGTCTTTATTTCAAGTTTTATTTCTAAATGATTCTTCTGGACAAACCTCAAATTAGGAGATTTTTTGTCCCTTTTCATTGCAGCTTTTATATTGATAATTTAATATCTTGTTTTGAATTTTATTTCTCTTCAGCATTAATGTGGCTTCTAATTCAATCTATGTTCCCACTAAGTCATTGTAATGTATTGAAAAACAACCAATTTGTTATGATTATTTTAATCATAGTTGATTAGTCTATTTCTGTAAATAGGTAATTCTCCTAAGATAAATCTTTGAATTTTAAATGTTATGAGAATGTGTTTATAATTTTGCATTTTCCCCTAAGTGCTTTGATGTTGATCGAGTTGAATCATTTGAAAGTGAGGAAAAGGCAACCACTGTTGGCATGGATTTGTTAAAACAACAAAAGCTGTGGGCAGTAATTGTTTTCAAGGAAATAGACTCCAACAATGAATTGCCTTCTTTTGTTAAGTATAAAATAAGGTAAGGTTACACATATCTAGCAATAAAATTTAAGCTTTTTGTATGTAATAAAGTAATGTAATTATTTTCACAATGAAAGCATATGTAACACGAAGTTTGAGGGTTGTGTGATGCATAGCATAGATCCTTATATATAATATATTATATAATCTATTGCCGTCATTACAATTACATAAAATTTCAGTGTCATTCAAAGTATATGTTTTATCTATTATAGTTGTAAACAGTTTTTTGTCTCCAGCGTTCTGTCTAGTGCAGGTAAATATAATTTTAGCTTAGGTAATCTTGATAATCATTAAATTAAAAAGACTGAAGTGAATCTGACATGTGAAATATATGGGAAAAGCAAAGGTTACCATTCAAAATATTGTACAATGAAATTGGAGGTAAAGATTGGCAGGAAAACCAAGGACTAGATGTATAGATGCAGTGGAGAAGGTCAGAAAATGGATGATTGATCTGAGGAATTAACACTGGATATCATGTCAAGGAGTCTCGATATTAGGCTGTGGAGCAATAGGAGATATGAGAATAAGCTTGTGTGAACAAATTAATAAATATTAGAATTTTTTCAATTTATTTTGATATAATTTTCAGTTTATGGCATTCCGCATAAACATTTTCAACATTTTCTGGATGAAGTGGAATTAATGTAATTGTGCAAATTTCTTTTGTTCAATCAAATGATCCTCTAGTCCTCTTCAACTGGACCAAACAGGCAGAACAGGATTTCGTGTTGGATGAGCCATAATGTCAAACTTAATCTTTTGCCAATAGTATTTTGTACACAAATATTGTAAGCAAACAAAGTACTTCCAGGAAAATAACAAGTTTTTTTTTATGAAACAAATTAATATTTTATTAGGATTTTTAGAAGTATCTTCAGATCTATAGTACTATGCTTTATGAACTCTTGCATTGTCCAATACTACATCATTTTCCTTAATATTCATTCATTCCTAATATTCATTCTATACTTAAAAGCAATAATGGTATTGAATGTCAACTATCATAGTATACTGTCATTATAAATATTTCCAACATAGTTTCCTGACTTTAAATTTATAAAAAATAAAAAATTGGCTAATAAAACAGCATATAAATTTATTACTTAACTAGCTAACTCAGTGCCAAAATGGTTCTTTTTATTTTGCCCTAAAAATGAAACAAAAGGTACAGAATTTCAATAAAGTTAAATTAAATGAATATATAAAAAGTACAGTATTTTCTATTTATGATTGTTCAGGGCAAATCATATAACTCGCTGTTGGTTTAGAACAGGTCCCGCTATCGTATGTTTTGGAGCCAATAAAAATGAGCAATTTGGGTAGCAATTCAGTGGATTTATAAATATTTATGTAAATCTCTCTTCAATATATTGAAATGAAACATACATGAAAATTTAGGTTAAAATTCTTGTTTCAATCCTTGAAATTTTAATTGAAATCTGTTAAGCCCTTTCTGAGCATAACAGATAAAGAGTATAGGCAACCTGTATTCATTTTGGAGATTTTAATGATTGGCTAGCCGACGACTGGAAATGTCTTCCTAACTTTCTGATGAAAGGGGCATTGATTCCGAAAGTTCAAGTACTCTAAACCTCACAAGGTGTCTACCATCTATGAACCTCAAGTACGTCACCTTCTTTCTATCTCTCTGTCCTTTCCCCATCAATTGTTTTAATTAACATGACAATGTCATTTCCTGACTCATATATATATGTTCATATATTTATATTATATTAATATCATTAATGAAATGTAACATTCACCAATATTTAATTTAAACTGCCTTTTTTTAAACCCTCAGAATTGCAGTTGAGCGATTTCGGAGCCTATTCATGACAAACATACAGACAGATAGACACTTCAATTTTATTTATTGGTATAGATTTGTTATTTAATTATCATAAGATGACATTTCGTCTCCCTTTTGAGACTTCCACAGGCATAGAATTTAGCAACTCATGTCATTTACTTCTTGACTCCCCCAGCCAAAAAGATTATTAAATGTAATCAAGTATTTTTTACATGTGAGGAATTTAGTGCCGTGGACCATCTCCGCGACTGTTACGGCTGAAAATGTTTTTTGTTGACGGAGATGGTCCACAACACCAAATTCTAGGAACTGGATTTTATTTTGAGTTTACAGTGAAAGAAATTAAACTGTCACCTTTGTTCACACACTTAACAGGATTAACCTTTGAACCTGGATACATAAAATCAGGAGTCTAACCGCAGTGGCGATCGTGGCTGTGTCGTATATTTTCAGTCTTTCTTTCTTCTTCCATTCTTTTCTTTGCTTAACATATGTATTTCTTTGAGCATAATACTATGCTATGCATAAAGAGCGAATTTCCTGCCTTTCTCCCAAATATGTCTATCTTTCTTTCTATATACCTACAACCAACCATTTGTAATTACTCTATTTGTTTTTGTATAGTGTAAAAATTTTTATGTAATGCAATATCATTAAAGTCTTAGTCTGTACTATTCTGATTTGATATCTTCTTTACTTTGACAGTCATTTCCAATGCTCCTGCTTCCAAAAAGAAAAATTATTTTACTTATTCCATTAAATCAAAACCAATTTTGTGTTTGAAAATAATGACATAAAATAATTAAAACTTATTCCCTAGAAATATTGAATGATAGTTAAATGAATTTATTATAGGATGGATGCTGCTTTAATTGATGATACAGCTCAGATAAATGACCGAATAGAGCTTCCTGGCCCAAGAAGAGATCCTATTTTTGGAATCAAATACATCTCTTCAGGTTTTGCTTACCTTCAGGACATTATTGAACATAGTATAATAGAAGAACACACTGGCATAAGTGATATTCCTGGAATTATTCTGCAACAATTTCCATACCCTTGTTATATTGTGGATAGGTAATTCAGTCTTTTAAATTATTATTTATATTAAATTTAAATTCAACTACATTTGAAATAACCAATGTTTATAAATGCCTTTAGATTTGTTTTAGCAATATCTAGGCAAATGCCAATGTTTATGACACTCTCCTGGGTATATAGCTGTGCAATGATAACAAAGTCAATAGTTTATGAAAAGGAATATCGCCTTAAGGAAACTATGAGAGTAATGGGTCTCGGAAATGGTATTCACTGGCTTGGATGGTTTATTGACAGTATTGTTCCAATGTCTTTTACTGTTGTTATGCTGACATGCATACTTGTGGTAATAAGTGAATTTTATTGTATAATCTTACACGTTATTTCTTTTAATTTTTAAAAGATTATGACTTTCTTTCATTTTCAGTATGGAAAAGTTCTGGAAAATTCGGATCCAACTTTAGTATTTACATTTTTACTAATTAATTGCATTGCAACAATTAGTCAAAGCTTTCTGATATCTACATTTTTCTCAAGAGCAAATCTAGCAGCAGCTGCTGGTGGAATAATATTTTTTATTCTTTACTTACCATATCCATCAATGGTAATTTGGGAAAGAAGCATACCAACAATTGCTAAAATTTTTACAGTAAGTAATTTATACTTGTAATGACCACAATTAATTAACAGTTTACAAGTATTCTAGGATGTTAATCTTTTTTATAATGATTGTACCTAAGGAAACATTTGTTTTAGAGTCTACTGTCTAATGTTGCATTTGGTTTTGGTTGCTCCTATCTGGCTCTTCATGAACAGTCTGGTGTCGGAATGCATTGGGATAATTTGAGAACAAGTCCCATTACCGGGGACAGATATAACTTGCTATATGTTATGTATATGTTGGCATTTGATTCTGTATTATATTTATTGCTGGCATGGTACTTTGAGGCATTATTTCCAGGTATACATTTTTTGTTAAAACATTAGAAAGTCATGTCATGATTCATTACTTATTCTAGAAACCTCATTGGTTTAAATATTTCAGGTTTATATGGAATTCCAAAACCTTGGTATTTTCCTTGTTTGAAATCATTTTTCTGTGGTTCAGAGAAAATAGCAAATATTGTTGAAAATATGAGCAATCAAAATGATGGTAAGTAAACATCTTAAAAATTTTTAAAAAATTGTTTGATTAACATAATTTTTATGTTCATACAATTATCTGCATAGAAACAAAGATTAAATAATAAAAGAGTACCCTATTATTGACCTCATGTTTCATTTGCCCCACCGATTAAGAAAAATATTCTAAAAATGTAAAATGAGTTAATTTTTACTCTTGAAGCATTTATAAAATTTAATATTTTTTAGTATCATTTTGTCCTCCAAGTGAGATTTATCTGTTTGAAGATTAAGGTTAATTGATCTTTGCTGATAATGTTTTAAGTTATTAAATAAACTCCAAATGTCTGAATTTCACTGAAGAACACCTTTTCCATTTATTATGTACATCACTATTCATCTAGTCATCTGTTTCTCTGTATATTCCAAATTAATTACACTCAAGAAAATGTTTTATTGTGGCTTGTGTGACATTCCATGTTCTGTATTAATTAAATAAACTCTATTTATTAATGAATTAAGTTTTTATTTGTTGTGCATGTTTTTTGATAACTGTGTTGAGGTGTTTGTTGGATAGCATAGGGGAATCTTATTTTCTTTTCATTATTTATTTGATGTCAAATAATTTATATACAGCATGTATTCTTGTCTTCTATAAAAATATAATTAAACTAAAAAAAGGGTACACTTGGAATCGATTCTAGAAGAATGAATGTTTGTCAAAGTGTAAATGAATAATTAAAGTGAGGTAAAATTCTTAGCTTTAATTCCTAATTGAATCGCCTCAATATACTAAAATAGGTGGATTAAACACATCATGATCAGTCTCATGGTTTGCATTCAGGTTTATTATTTCAAACTGTGACCATAGTTGGTTGTATTTATCATAAAAGTTGCCAAGTTGGACTGCACTAAGCATATAAGATATCCTGCTCATGATTCACAAAAGCATGCTTTTAATTACACCTATTCTTGCCCTCCCTTAGGCCCTATATTTCTGTACCTTACAACCGACTTTACTTGTGTTGAATTTATATTAAAATAGGAAGTCTGATTACCCTTATTGATATATTCTAATTTTGTCACTCTGATTTTACTTAATACTAACTGGGGACCTGGCATTGCCTGAGCATTTATTTATATTATCCTGTTACAATATTTAATTCTTGGTCAACACACAATTAAACCAATCACAATATGAATGTCAAATATGCTCCCAGTATCTTGAGAGAGTCAAAAATACTCCTGGTACAATAGCAAGACTAAAAATATTTTCAGTACTCTTAACAGAATAAAAATTCTCCCCTACTTATGATATGGAATTTTACTTAAATCTCATATTAAAGGTCATAATGTAACACAGCGACTCTCATTACACCAAACTCAATAGTTTCCTTGTTATTTTCATATAACTTGTAGAGTGGACAGCACCATCTAGTGGGAAATCTATAAAGCTAATCAGTTGTTCGAGTGAAGTTGGACAGTACGGTTGTGTGTAGCCATGTGATTAAAATTAAGTTACCTTCGAATCCCCAACAATTGGTAGCAGAGACTGGTTCGACAATACGGACAATTACAAACAAGGGAAGTGAAATTTTACAAAAACGCGTGTGATAATAAAATGGAGCTGTCAACACAAACAGTCGAGATTTTGCGCGGGGACAATTACCTGACGTGGTCGTTAAAAATGGGTGCCATTTTGAGAAAAAAGAAACTTTACAAAACAATTATCGAGAAACCTGAGCCAGTATGGAGAAAAGAAGACGAAGCAGAAAAAGAAGAATGGAAATACAAAAATGATGAGGCGTTTTCGGAAATTGTGACAACATTATCGCCCGAACAAGCTGTACCGTTTATTGGATGGACTAGTGCTAGAAAATTATGGATGAAGCTGAAAGAAAATTTCGAAGGTAACGCGCATGACAAATTAATAGACGCTATGATGGAACTGAGACAAATTAAGATGGGAGAGAAAGAGACAGTTGAAAATTACATTACAAGAGCCCGAACAATGGAAGCGAAATGTGCTATTTGCGGACAAACAATTAGCGAACGAGAACTAGTATTCCACGTAGTGCGAGGTATAAATGAAAAATTTGAAACAATAGATGCGACGCTCCGAATACAGAGGTCGGCAACAATGGACGACATCAAACAAGCCTTGAAAGAAGAGGAGGCAAGAATGGGAAACAAAACTACACAAAACAAGAGCAATGCGGTTTACTAGGCAAGAAACCATACAATAAAAGAAACTAGAACTTGTTACAATAGCAACAAAGTCGGTCATCTTGGAAGAGATTGCTGGCATAGGAAGAAAGGAGGAAATCAAGACAAAATGAAAATAATTCAACCGCTAGAGGGCAATCTTGGAGAGGTCGAGGAAGAGGTCAAGGTCATGGAGGTGGAGCAAGCAACAATCGAGAGAGGAATCAACACCCAGCGAGCGTAATAACAGAGAGGGGTGACAATCAAAACTTCCACGTAACAATTAAATTAACGGACGTGGCTAATGCAGTATCAGAGGACCCAGATAGCGAATACATTTGGGGAATCGATTCCGGATGTAGTATTCACATGTCACCGCATTATCAAAATATGACGAATACAAGGCCTTACAATGGAACAGTGGTATTGGCAGAAGAGGCGAGATAAATCGATGCAACAGCCATAGGTGATGTAGAAGTAATAACGCGAGTGGAACAAAAAGGGTGCAACACTACAATTAGAGATGTACTATACGTACCGAGATTAAGAATGAACTTGTTATCAGTGCGAAGCCTAGTGAAAAATGGGAACTCGGTCATATTCGACCAAAACGGTGCATCAGTAGTGAACAAGAAAGACGTAGTAGTAGCGACATCAGAAGACGTGGAGAAAATGTACGTAATCAGAACTGAGCCGATCAAATACATTGACAGGGATGTTTTACATAACGATGATTCCAACATGACGGCGGTAGAGAAGCAGACGTGGCACAGACGGATGGGTCACATTGGAGAGAAGTACTTAAACAAGATGAAGAAAGACAAAATGGTCAACGAAATCGAGTACAAGGATGTTAAATTAGATAAATGCACGGATTGCATTATCAGCAAGGCAACACAAGCACCACATAAGACTTGCATACAGAATGTACAATCCAGAGAAGCAGAAGTTATTTGAGTCGAGATCTGTCATTTTTGAAGAAAACAAGAAGGGAGGAGACTTACTACAAGGTCAAGCGAAAGAGACTGAAAATTATTTGGTCGAGATGATAGAAGAATTACAAGCGAAAGAAGGAGAAACCCGAATATTGGAAAACACAACAAATGTAAACAATGAAGAAGATGAAAGTAACCATGAGCAACTAGAGGAGGAACCAGAGGAGAACGAGCCCCCGATAGCTGAAATGATAACGAATAAAAGAGGGAGAAAACTGGGTGAAACGAACATATAGATTCAAGAAAGACATCGTATGGAGCGTGAAAGAAATGAACAACTATTGAGAGGAATTCGAGTAAGAAGATCACAACGAATTGAGGAAAAACATGTTGCAAATATCGCGTTTGAAATTCCTAAAACTGCGGAAGAAGCCATGAACAATCGAGCAGCAAAGGAATGGACTGAAGCTATTCGCGCAGAATTAACATCGTTAAAAGAACACAAAGTCTGGGAACTAGTGGAAAGGAAGGATAATATGAAA
Source organism: Eucriotettix oculatus (assembly GCA_034510155.1). Classification (NCBI taxonomy): domain Eukaryota; kingdom Metazoa; phylum Arthropoda; class Insecta; order Orthoptera; family Tetrigidae; genus Eucriotettix; species Eucriotettix oculatus. Next base: position 107,876,217 of record CM067379.1, read on the forward strand.
GTAATTAAATCGAAATGGATCTTCAATATTAAAGAAAATCCAGATGGAAGTATCAAGAAAAGAAAGGAAAGATTAGTAGCAGTTGGGTGCAGTACAAGACCAGGTGTTGATTATCATGAAACATTTGCACCAGTAGTAAAGATGGAAAGCATACGAGCATTATTGGCAATTGCATCAACGAAAGCCTGGAAGAAGAAAATGTATGATGTATCCACAGCATACTTACATGGCAATTTACAGGAAACAATTTACATGGAACAACCGACGGGATTTGAAGAAAAAGGAAACAAAGTTTGCAGATTGAAAAGGATTACCGCAGTCGGGGAAATGTTGGAACGAGAAGCTGAACGAGACATTAATTCGATTGGGATTTCAGAGAATGAAAGCAGACCCGTGTGTTTACAAGAAGAAAATACAAAACCGAATTGTAATAATCATCGTATACGTCGATGACATAATGCTGCTGGTAGAAGAAATGAAGGACATGAAACAAACTTATCAGGAGTTGAAAAGATATTTCAAGTTAACAGAGACAAACATACACTTTTTGGGAATTGACATAACAGAAAATGAAGACGGCATACAATTAGGCCAAGAGGGATTTGTTGAAAGAATCCTGCAAAGATTTGGGATGGAAAAATGCAATTTAAAGAAAACACAGAGCGCAACGCAACAGAAGTTGGATGACGACGAAGACTCACCAAGGATAGATGCCACAAAATATCAAGAGCTGCTGGGGTGCTTAATGTACTTATCCACAGGCACAAGGCTGGACAGAACACAAACCGTGAGCTCTTTAGCACAATATTCAAAGGAACCAAAAGTACTTCATGAAACTGCATTGAAAAGAGTGTACAAATATCTAAAAGGAACGAAAGGCTACAAATTGATGTACGACAGATGCGGAGGAAAATTACGAGGAATAAGCGACGCGAGTTGGTGTACTACGAGGGACGCAAAATCGTACTCGGGCTACGTTATCAAGATTGGATCGGCTACAATAGGATGGAAGGCGAGAAAACAAAGTTTAGTAGCGTTATCCACTTGCAAGGCTGAGATCATGGGAATTCACGAGTGCCTAAAGGAAGTCAAGTGGACGAGAAATTTTTTGGAAGAGCTGGAGTTAGAAGAATTCATTAGTGAGACAACAACTATCGAGAGTGACAGCCAAGCAGCCATACAATGGATCCAAAATTGCAGAGTGAGGAGTCGGACGAAACATATTAACCGTTTATACTATTTTTGCAGCATATATCGTCAGAAGAATTGGAGGCGGACCTCCTAACTAAACCAATCAGTGAAAGAAGACTTCGAGCAGCTATTGAGATGTTGAAGCTCGGATGGTCTGCCCAGAGGGGGGAATTGTAGAGTGGACAGCACCATCTAGTGGGAAATCTATAAAGCTAATCAGTCGTTCGAGTGAAGTTGGACAGTACGGTTGTGTGTAGCCATGTGATTAAAATTAAGTTACCTTCGAATCCCCAACATAACTCATTTCCACCTCCATCCTTCACATGCTGAAAGGAATTGAAATTATTCACAAATATTGTCAGGGAAACACTTAAAGTAATTGACCTTAAGAATTTTTTTGAATCAAATATAAACCTTTATTATGTATAAAAATTCTGCTAATTCCACCCCCTCACCCTAGGAGTGGTAGCCCATGTATTATCTTCCAAAGTGTTTGGTTTTGGGTCGTGAGGAATATGGAAACAAAATTTTATTAATATTTTTCTGTCTTACGTTCTGTATTAGGCAGAAGTGAGTTTTACCCCATTCCTTCCCCCCACCCTTTTAGTGATGAACTGCAATTAAATTTGCATTCTAAAAGTCAAACACTCCCACATTACTGATTTGGAACTGGCCTACATTTATGGCATATGTAGATTTAGAAAAAGCGTTTGATAATGTTAACTGGAACACACTATTAAGGATTTTGAGGAGCACTGGAATAAAATATCAAGAAAGGAGGCTTATACCTCTACAGAATACAGGCAGCAGTAATTAGAATAGAAGATCAAGAAAAGAAAGCTGTAATCAAATAACTTGTAAATTTAATGAACATTTTATCTAAGCAACAATATATCTTAAGTTCTTAGGAAATATACAAAGGTGTTTACCTCTCAAGTACGGTGCACACACATATAAAAGCCACACAATGGTCCATTCACTATAAATTTTATTTTGTGTTAGATAAGTTTTGTCACAGTTGCCAAAACTGTTGAATGATAAAGCAAAGAATAAATGATACTATTATTAGTTTTGTATATCCACATTATGTTCATGCAGAGTTTGCAACTGTTGCTTTTGTTGCTGAAATGATGTTTGATGATATTTTGCTGCATAGTTTCACTATATGTTTGCTAGGTAACCAAAGGTATTTGTTTCTATGATGCCATCAAGCCCAACTTTTGTGACTTCTACCAAATTTATGTATCATTGGACTTCATTTGGCATGGAATCCTGATGAAAATGTATGTTAAGGACCTGTTATTTTTAGTTGTGGTTTCTTTAATTCCAATTCTTTTTCAAATTGAATAATTCTGAATATTTCCAACAGCCACTGAATTCAAATGAAGATTAACAATTAATATGTGAAGTATTGCACAACGTTTTGATGAACAAATGATCAGTGTTGTCTTCTATTTCACTTTTCAATAATTGTTGTTTGACCTGTATTTCAGGTGAAAGGAACTTTGAGGCTGAACCTACATACTTGAAAGCTGGTGTGACAGTCCACAACTTGAGCAAAGTTTACAAAACTGGAAAATTTTGCTTAAATAATTTGAGCCTTAACTTCTATGAAGATCAAATTACATGTTTTCTTGGACACAATGGTGCAGGAAAAACCACAACCATGTAAGTAAAAGACTTATATTACAACAATTCATGTTAATTTTATTTGAATGTTTCATTTATAGTGGTTAGTGTGAGATTGTACTTATAAAATGTAATCAAATTTACCATAAGTTATTGTGAAACCAATTTAGATAAACAGAACAAATTTTAGATGGTGATCTATTATTTATGCACCAGCTAATTGTAGTTTCATGATATAGTCTCATCAACACTCAACTTATTACAAGAAAATTTTATTGTACATGTTTTATGATCAGGAGCTATAAAATACAGAGAACCACTGCTGTTCCACCACCCTCTTGTTTCAGAACATCAAACATCTGTCAAGTCATTTCCATCCTGATAGACCTCTACATCCAACTTTGCAGTAATAAACTGTTACTCCAACATTTGAATCTGTCCTATGACACATTAGGCAGACACCCATATCGACATGATAGTGGCAACCACAGTTTACCGTTAGTTGCCACACTTCTGCAACACACACTACTCTCCAAGCTCAATTTTGCCCCTTGCTGTCCAACACTGCTCTCCTGCTTACATGTCTGAAGAATTTACTGTCAATCGACACTCTGCTAACTTCAGAAAACATGGCTTCACTCTTTGGCTTTCACCAACCCTCTCCAACACACGTATACTCCTCGACTTCCATGACCAATCTGAAACACATGTATGCTTCTCGACCTCTGCTGAAATATATACGTCTTAACTGTGTGCCATCCACCAACACTGTCCTCAGTTCTGAATTTTGGCCCTCGCCATCATGCCCGTCGGTGCGCATGCAGCAACAAAGACAACAATCTATCTTGGGTCTGTACAGTCCGTGCATGAACTTTCAGTTGCTTAAGCTGCTATGGAGAAAATCCAGTGTGTCTTTTATTTTTTACAAAATAAAGAAAACAAACTTAAACCTAATAATTAAAATGAATTTACAATTTAAAAAAAGCTAGCCGATCACTGGAAATGTCTTCCTAACTTTCTGATGAAGGATGCTCCTAACTCTTCTATCCCTCTTCTCTATCTATCCCAACTTAGAGTATCTCACTACCCAGACTGACGATATTTGGCAGGCGGGCATCGTGGCCGAATCGGTTAAGGCGTCTCGTGGCTAAAGGGAGGGCTCTGTGATGATCTGGGTTCGAGTCCCGGCGATACCTAATATTTTCAGTCTTTCTTTCTTCTTCTATTCCTCTCTACGCTGATCACACAGCTTTCTCTGAGCATATTTCTATGCCGAGCTTGTGAATTAAAAGCGAATTTCCCAAGTTTCTCCCACATGTTCTATCCTTACACCCTATCCAAATATACAATATATATATATATATATATATATATATATATGTATGTATACATTTATTTTGTGCAGCTCGATACTCACCGGGCTATTTCCTCCTACTTCGGGCACAGCTAAAATATATGGTTTGGATATTTGGACTCAAATGGATGAAATACGCCAAAGTTTGGGGATGTGTCCACAGCACAATATTTTATTTGACAAGTAAGTTATGTAATTAAAAGATTTACATCTTGCCTTATATGATATTCAATTACAATACATGTAAAAATAATTCTCTCTACCAAATTTACTTCCTTTCTTAATGATAGATAAAATAAACAGAAAAGAAAAATTTGTTAATGGCTATAAATATAAATATAAAATTGTTGAATTTTCTTACTTTAAAATTGTAGTTGTTAACAAAGACTAATAAAATAAACCCTTTTTAAGTTGATAAACAGAAAAATTATTTTACATTGTGTGTCCCAATATTTATTTTGCTGCTTTGGTGATATTCAGCTTTGACTGAATTTCATTTCTGTATTATATAAGAGCATGTAACAGTGAGTCATTATCAAAATAATTTATATGAATAGAAAAAAGAGACTATTACTTTGAGAGTCAGTGTTACAATGTTGGACAGATCGAAGTCTAAGCTACCTTGTTCAGACACATTATACGATTATTATATAAAATAACAGATAAGGGTAAGTGTTATTTTCAAAATTAATTGTATATGAAGACAATTTTACACATTTATTTTCTTTTATTTATTACAGGTTAAGTGTAGAGGATCATTTGTGGTTTTATGCAAGACTTAAAGGACATCCAAAAGAGAAAACATTTCTTGAAATAAATGACATGTTAGTGGATCTGGGCCTTTTAGATAAAAGACATTCCCTTGCTTGCCATTTGTCTGGAGGAATGAAAAGAAAATTGTCAATTGCTTCTGCTTTTATTGGAGGATCAAGGTAAATTTTCTTGTTGAATTTATTCTGCACTTTTATCTTATTAAGTCTCTCACCTCTTTCAATCTTTTTTATGACTAGATAATTTGTGTGAATAAAATGTTGACTTTTAGCAGTCACAATTTCATGTTGTTTGTTTGAATCTCCAGTGTTTTCTGAGTGTCTTTTTTTTAAAAATTTTAAAATCAAATTATACATTTACACAGTACAGTTGAAACTAATTACATACTCAATTTAAAACAAATTCATTGTTTCCACAAATCTACATTTCTTCATATTTCATATTCTTGTAAAGTATTTAGTACATTGAATAAAATATGTGATACTTAATATCTCTTCTGATATTAGTTAGTGATCTAGTTGTGTTAAAATTAATATTTGCGCTCTAAAATTTTCTATCTTGAGTTAATTTTTATTAGGTTTGAACTTATTTCCTTGCAAAAGCAATTAATTTTCTGTGGTAACAATGTATGGTATTTTGAGAACAATTATGTGAGATAATTTTATTTAAATATAGCATTATTACACCTCACATATTCAATATTATTTATTTTATCACTTGTAGGGTTTGTATTTTGTCTTTAATTATTCAATTTCTGATAGTATTATTTTAATTAAGCATTAAATGTAAGTAAGTTAACTTCAAAGTGGTATAATAAGTAAGTTCATTTTATTCAAAGCAATATTGTAGTATTGGGGGACACAGAAGAAGACTTGGAAACCATAATAAATGGCATGAACATGGTCCTTGAGAAAGAGTTCAATATGAGGATTAATAGAGGAAAACCAAGATAATGGAGTGTAGTTTGCGAAACAGTGAAATAACAAAGTGTGTTAGATTCTGAAGGAAGTTAAAGAATTCTGCTACTTGGGAAGTGTAATAACTAGGGGCTGTAGAAGTTTCGTAGACATTACTTATGGGTAATATAAGTGTGAATATTAGGAAATCGTTGCTTAAAATGTTCGCATGGAACATGGTGTTATATGGATGCGAAACGTAGACGATAAGAGTTGCGGAAAGGAGAAGAATAGAAACCTTTGAAATGTGGTGCTATAGGCGAATGCTGAAAATCAGATGGGTGGATAGAGTAGGTAATGAGGAAGTTCTAAACAGAATAGGGGAAAAGTGAACAATATGGAGGACATTGACCGAGAGAAGGGATAGATTAATAGGCCACGTTTTAAGGCACGAGGGTCTTGTAAAATTAGCACTAGAGGCAAGTGTGTGTGTGTGTGTGGGGGGGGGGGGAGGTAACAACAGAAGGAGGCCAAGGATGGAATGTGCAAAATAGATTAGGGTGCTTGTGGGATGTGATAATTATGCGGAAAGGGAAAGGCTTGCACAAGCTTGGAGGGTTGCATCAGACCTGTCTTAGGACTGAATACCATGACAACAATGGCTGTGACCCATGAGGCAGGTGACAAATTTCATATTAATTTCATGGTGTACTTATTTTGATCTAATGTGTGATTATATTTGCTGTTACTGTGCTTATGTTATCGAAGCAATATTTTTAGTCCACTAAATTGATACATTATGATAAATGATTAGATGTTTATAGAAAATGTCTTATAATGCTCAAAGCATAGTTCTTTCTCAATTGTTATTGTATTAACTGTCTTCTCATATTTACTTACCACCCCCACCTTCAATAGCTTGGGTGTATCTGTCTACAGTTCCTTAACTTTCCCAGATGCTGTATGACATATTCAGCATTAAATTATGCATTGATTATTTTCTTCCATACATATTGTGTTTATGGCAATAAATTCAGCATGAGTCTTATGTTTGGAGAAAATTGTTTCATCATTCACCTTTGCCATACTGATATGCAGCTGAACACTGATTCATACTTGATATATTTAAATAATATCAACTGTCAATTATAATACTACTGTAAAGTAAATTGAAATCACTAGGCTAAAATCTATTTTGAAAATCTGAAAAAATAATTGTATGAGTTGAAAACTAGGTAAAGAAGTTGTCAATTAACAGATAAAATTCAGTGATTAACTCAAATACTTTATTATTGTGATGTTTAATTGTGGAAAAAATATGTATTGGTTACCTGGAAGCTGTGTAGTGTTGTTCCTATAGGTCTTACAATTTTGCTTCATTGGATGAAAGCAACAAAGGTTGAAGAAACATTGTCTGATATTTAATTTAGGACTTAATTTTCTGTTAATTGGCTACTTTATCTAATTACCCATAAAATCTATTTTGTTCACGATATTGCAGCCAATACTATAATATATTTTATATAGTATAATTACTGTATTTCTCTTCTGAAAATATCAAATATAAGTTTATTATTAACACAAATTGCAAATTAATGTAATAATAAATTTGAATTTTTTACTTGTCAGAACTGTAATATTGGATGAACCCACTGCTGGAGTTGACCCATTTTCCAGGAGATCAATTTGGGAAGTACTCTTGAAATATAAAAAAGGTTAGTTGTATTCTTATATTTTTGCTATTCTATTTGCCGTTGTAGCTCAGCCTTATTGCATCTTGGAGTTCTCATTGATATAATTCATTAAGGATGTCAGGAAATTTTGAACAGGAACTGCCAAAGTAAATCAAAAATATTTAATAAAAAGCTTCTTCTAGAGACATGGGACAAATTAATATAAACCACAGATGTGGTTGAAGATTTCACTATTTAAAAAGAAAGTTAATGTCTCCTTGTTGTACCATGTGTAGACCTCAACACCACACTTCTGTATCAGACACAGTTCCCTATAAGACTCAATTCTTGGTTTATATGATGCATATGTCAAAGGTGGGATTGCTGAGTATGTGAAACTACAACGATTGTATCATGACAGTTGGCCTGAGCCAGACTATCATGGTGCAATAAATATGTATAATAAATTGGATAGGAAAAGAGAGAAAGGACAGTCATTTACTTATGTTAAATTGATTGTAGAAAATGAGATACAGTTACTTGGTATCACCATAATTAACACAATTGGTAAGAATAGGAAATGTAAAGAAATATAAAGCTGGTAGACACCATTATGGGAACAGGATTTTCGTAAAATTTTCAGGGACAACTATTCTCTTCCTCAGGAGAAGGACACATTCCACAGCTGGTTGTTGCTCAGAGTGCAATATCAGAACTTGGTATTCTGCAATATTAATATCAGCTATCACATGGCTTAATTTAAATTATATGTGATACAATGTTAAATATTTATTATTTTTATTCATTCTGTAAAAATATTGTTGAATATTTTCAGGTCGAACAGTTATATTGACCACCCATTTTATGGATGAAGCAGATTTACTAGGTGACAGAATTGCTATGATATCCAATGGGAAGTTAAAATGTTGTGGTTCAAGTCTTTTCCTTAGAAGAAGATTTGGAAAGGGTTATTATTTAACCATTGAAACTCATGAGTCCGATGGCAGTAATGGAAATGTATGTGAATGCTACATTTTTTCTTTGATTGCACAAGTAATGAGGAATTTAATTTAAACACTTTGTGTAAAACATTAGTCTACACTTAGAGTATTTCTTATTGGTGTAATTTATAACATTAATAGCTTTATAATATTTAAGTAGTTGATAAGAGATGAATCAAAATCTTTCCAGATTACAATCTATTTGGTGGTTGTTAATTTGTATGTATCTGTGCAAAATTGATTAATTCTGTGTACTGATTTAAAATTTTTTTATGCTATGAAATTATTTTTTCAATTATCTTTTAGTTTGATCCATAAACTCAGCTTTACAAGCCAAAAAATTGTTTTCATATGTAACATCATCTTGTCTTGTATTTGAAAATTATCCTAAAAATTCAAAAAAAAATTATAATTATTATTGCTTTTAAAAATAATCTTAATGCCATGTAATGAATTATTCTATTAATTCATGTTGAAAGCAAGATATGAAACATAAAACTATGAAATTAAAAAATTTATTTATATAACAGACTATAAACCATTGCTTTCTTTTGAAAAAGTGATGGGACATGCAATTTTGAACTCTGCTTATATAATGTTAGATAAAGTTGTCAACTTGTATCATGAAAAGTTTCACAATAACAGGTTATAGAAACATATTAAAAAGCTACCAAAACAGAATTAACATTGCCATTGACAAAATGTCATGATGACTTTGAGACTATACACAACTCCTCTTTACATGTTCGTATGTCCCAAAACCAATTAATTCCCTAGGAATTATGGACCTACCAGGTTTCTGTGACCCCAAGAATTCAATCTAGTATAAAGTTAAGTTAAATTCATACATCATTTATTTATATTCTCATTATATTTGCTTTGTAAGACTTTTTCACATAGCTGAGTGATTAAAGACTTGTCACAGTATTCAAATTTCCCCATTTTTTTTTACTGAATTAAGTTTATTAATTCTCAATATACAATAAGAAGCATTTTTATTCTATTTGTTGGTTAAACTAGAAATAGATTAGTCATTTTTGTGGAATCAGGACTAGTAAGAAAAACCTGGTTATTATTAGTTTTAATACATTTTATTCTATTATATTTCAGGAACACAATATCAACTCAGAAAATGATCAGAACAACGTAATCAAAGGTAGGAATATTTTTTCTTTCTATTATATTTCTGTTCATGTATCCACAAATATTTATACTCTTATATGCACATGGTTACACAAATGCCCAGTATATAATACTATCTACTGAAAGAGGCTTGCATCTCCAAATATTTGAAATTTTTGTTCCTGTCCCAAATGGTGACACCAATCCTTAATTTTCTCTGTTCCTCTTTCTATGTATAATTAATAAGGCCAGGAAAGAGAAATAGAAAGTAAGTTGCTTACCCGAGGCTCACAGATGGCAGGCACAATGTAAGGTTTGACGTTCTGAAATTGTTGGAGGCACCACCCCCTTCATAGGAAGATATTAACAGTGATCGGCTGGCTGACGATATATATATATATATATATAAATATATATAATGGGGAAAGGACAGAGAGATAGAAAGAAGATGACTTACCTGAGGTTCATAGATGGTAGACACCTTGTGAGATTTAGAGAACTTGAATTTTCGGAGGCACCGCCCCCTTCATCAGAAAGTTAGGAAGACATTTCCAGTGATCGGCTAGCCGATCACTGGAATATGTCCTATATATATATTATATATATATATATATATATATATATATATATATATATATATTTAGATTTTCTCTTTTTTATTTTAATGTTAGATACTTTTTTCTCCCCACCTTGTAATGCTCCCCTCCCCCTCAAATCCTTTATTGTCGCAATGCCGGTCCGGGCGCCACTGCATATGGAGAATGAATATATATATTTCTCAAATAAATTAAACAGCAATCGTGAAATCCCGAGGGAGATGGTCAGCGTCGAGCCAAGACGCGCGAGTTTCTAGTCGAGGTTAAGACTCTCAGTGATCTTGGCTTTCATGAATTAATTTAGGGGAGGGGGGTTATTTAATAATTAACAAGGGTTTAAAACATTTTAATTTAATATTTCAAACCCGGCCAAAGCCCACTATGACTCCACAATCATTGAATGTTGTGGACAGTCATACGCTCAACCATAAAACTAACCAAATAACCTAATCTAAAATATGAGTACATAGATTTTGAAAGTTCATCTAAATATGAGACGGTTCACTGTCACTGGCGAAATGCTATATTACCTGTCGTTGCACACACACAGTAAGAAAGGGGAAGGGGAGGGCTTACGGTTTGCAGTTCTCAGTGCGGCAGCCAAGATGTCCACGTTCCACCTGGGTCCATGCATTCTGGCTCTTCGGACTTGTGTCTCTGCTTCGATTTCACCTAAGCCACCAGCAATCTATCCTCTTCTGTTTACAGTAAATGGAAAACTTTCAAGTGCCTGAGCTCCCTTAAATACAGGTTATGTCGTGTCTTGAAGATGGTAGAGTTTTCATGCATTCCTGGTAAGTCAGTGGCTGTTCCCTCTCTCTTTTCTATTCAAATTAACTAATTATCTCAACTTTGTCACCTTATCAACCTTGCTTCATATATATGCATATATATTTATAAAATCAGTTAGCAATCAAATGTGCTTTTTCTGCAGATATTCATGAACTCATTTTGAGTCAGATAAGTTCTGCTGAGCTGCAACAACATGTAGGAAGTGAATTACTGTACCTTTTACCGAAGAATAATAATAGTAAACTTACAGAAAAATTACTTCAACTTTTGGAGGAAAAGAAAAATGAACTACATATTGTGTCATATGGAATAACAGACACATCTTTAGAGGAGGTATTTATTAAATTTGTTTTCTTGATTGTGGTTTTCTTGACCACACTTCTTGAACCAATTTTTTCATCATAAACTCTCTATTTTTTTTGGTTGCCTGATTATATGAAATTGTTCAAATTCCATCTCAGGGTGGGAACAAGAGAGAGTGGCTTTGAATAATTTAAAATTTCTCGTCTGATTATTAATACATTTACATAAAGTATGAGCATATATGTGCAGAAAAGACTGGAAAAACAATATATTTTTTCAAATTCTGTTCATAGTTGCACCAACCAATGAGGTCATTAGCGACTTGCTCTTTAGGTATCTAATTTTTTATTTTCTCTGTTGGGTAAACTCAGTAAGGGTACTTGAAAACACACACAAACACCCAGGCCCTTGTGTTATATATTGAGAGTCCCCAGAATAGGCAATGATTTTTTTTGTCAGGTATACTACTTATTATATTGGGGTCTAAAATCATAATAAATTTTTAATATTTTATACCTTTCATATTTGCAATGTTTCCTATTCTGAACTAACTTATTACCTCCAAGGTTACTGTTACTTATTACTCAGTTACTCCAATTATTTTTTTCTGTAGAAGCTTACCTAGTTCACTTTGAAATGATTATGATATTACAATGTAGTTTTAACTATTTAGCGCAGCCAATTTATTTATATTTTATTGCAAATTCCCATTTTTAAACTTTCCAATTTTTTACTTGATTAATTTAATTTCAGATATTTTTACAAGTCTGTGGAGGAGATCCAACTTTTTCAGAAGGTATGTGTATTTATTATTGAAAGTAAATAATATGAATACTATTAAATCTTATTTTTGTTAATTTGAGATCACAGAGAATCAACACAAATTCAGTTGACAGACTTAATTCTTGTTTGATTCTTTATGCAAGCATAGTAAATCATATATGTAATAATTAGGACATTTTCATAATTCTGTACTATTTAATGCAGGAATGATACCTGTATGTGATTTTTTCAGCAACTTGTCTGTGGCATCATTTCACTTTGCAGTGTGCTATATTAATCTTAGTTCCATTAATGCAAATACTTTATTTCAGGAGATTTGTTTGTTGATGGTCATAAGCCTATGGTCAATATTTGTGAGTTTGATTTTATTTTCTCTTTTGACAATTGCATGACAAACTTTTTCTTTCTATTTTATTAATTTTTGGAAAACTTTGCATGATGGTGTCAAACCTTATTTACTCCCCTTCTTACTTTCTAAATGCCCAAAAGAATTTTAATTATTTTTTATAAGATCAACAACTTCCCGTCATTAACATTCCAAAACAATTTATCAGTTGTATGTGTATAACAAATGATTGTGCATGCTTTATGGGTAGGTAATGGTTTTTTTTATTTAAAAAAAACAGCAATTATATTTAACATATAGTATATAATTATAAAATATAATTTTAAAAACTATAATAGTTTTTAGAATACATTAATTTTATATCAATGTAATGCAAAAGTGTTAAAAGTGATTTTAATGGTGTATTGTTCTTTAAGTTGACTGTCATAGAAATCTGTTGAAAATGTGACATGATACTACTTATGTGGTAATTATAATTGAGTCATTCCATGTCAGTTCAGCCCAGCCGTGACACCCATGGTCTCAGATTTTAATGAAACTTGGCATGTTTGTTCCTCTCATGGATATAAGGAATGATATGAAATATTTCTGCTCTATCACCAATGGTTTTTGTTTTACAGCCTGCTAAATTTATGAAATCGCGTTTTTTTTTCGATCGGCGGATGAAATGCAATTTGTTCTTTCATAGAAAATACATTATATCTTACTTATTTAATAACCAATGTTGATGAAATTTTTGTATAGGTATTCTTCAATAGAAAAGGAAGCCAGAAAAAAATTATTGTAACGATAAACTATCTGTAAGTGGTCCGAAAATAATTCTGAAATGGTGAAATGAATTTTTTTTAATGAAATATGACTATCGACGCGAAGCGGAATATCATCGTGAGGGAAAAGGATAACGATAAAAGTTTTTATAATTATTATTCGTAAAGATATACACTACCCCATGAAAAGATAAAGTTAATGGTTTTTTTCACTCCTTGATTGTTTTTTTTTTTACTTCAAAAATAGGAAATGGGTCATTTCATGTCATGTGGCTTAATTTTCAGAACAGATCCCCGAGCAACCATTTCCGATTTTGATGAAATTTTTACAGTTTGTACTATGAGGCCTTAGATGAACACCTGAAAAATTTAAGTTCGAATATGCATTTCTGACTGAAATACGAGACTTTTCACAGAAGGCGGCCGTTCGTCAGAGTAGACGTCGTTCCAAAAATGCCTTTGAGCTTTAATATTGGGGCAGATATTACAGAATAGATCCTGAAAATTATTTTCTAGGATAAGCCTAATGCTTAGATTACGAAAATTAAAAAAAAATATCATCCCTAGCCAGCATGGGCCTCCAAAGTTGCCGATAAAAATTTCGTTAATTTTTTTCTGATTTTCAAGCAATCCCGACGGCATTCATATTTTGTACTTCGCATTTCTACACGAATGTCTACAATTCAGATGACTTACGATAATACAATAATAATGCATTTATACTGTATTGTCTATGGAAGAACAAATTGCATTTCATCCGCCGATCGAAGAAAAACACGCGATTTCAAAAACTTTAGCAGGCTGTAAAACAAAAACTATTTGTGATATAGCAAAAATATTTCATATCATTCCTTATATCCATGAAAGGAACAAACATGCCAAGTTTCATTAAAATCTGAGAGTATAGGTGTCGAATCGTATTTTTTTGGGTTGATTTGACATGGAATGACCCACTTATTAGCAAACAATTCATATTGGCTTATATTTAGAATATATTGATTAATAGATTTTACTGCTCATTTTATACTTTAATTTTTGCTAAATTGACAAAAGGCTCAAATTAAAAACAAATGTTATTAATATTATATACAACAAGAAATTGACTGTCAATATTTTTTAAAATAGAGTACAAAGTTCAGTAAAAAGTATATAGTAATTACAAATTGATTAAATATACTTATTAAGACAGTTAGTTTCAGTCCTTAAAGTAATTATAAGATCGGAAAAGATTTGTGATCATGGTTGTAGAAATATTAAAACTTTTCTAGGGCATTACTTATCTGCCTTCTTCAGCAGTAACTCTGACTCATTCTGCCAGCGTGGACCTGCTGAAGAGGATGATTTTTACAAAAATTCTTAGAGGTTTCAAGGCTCATAACTAGCACCACCCACATCCTCCCTAATCTGCTAAGCACATTCAGACTTGGTCTCCCTCTTCTGCTGTTCGTACCCCACACACTTCCCTCTATTTATAATTTTACAAGTCCCTTGTGTCTTAAAACATGACTTATTAATCTATCCCTTCTCATAGTCAACATCCTCCATATTGTTCACTTTTCCCCTATTCTGTTTAGAACTTCCTCATTTGTAATTCTATCCACCCATCTGATTTTCAGCATTTGCCTATAGCACCACCTTTCAAAGGCTTCTATTCTTTTCCTTTCCCCAACTCTGATCGTCCATGTTTCACACCCATACATGTTCCATGCAAAAATTTTTAGCAATGATTTCCTAATATTCATACTTATATTACCCGTAAGTAAATCCCTCTTTTTCATGAAAGCCTTCCTTGCCTGTGCTATCCTACTCTTTATGTCTACTATACTTCTACCATCCCTAGTTACTACGCTTCCCAAGTAGCAGAATTCCTTGGCTTCCATCAAAATATCCCTTCCCAATATAACACCCTTTGTTATTCCACGGCCCTATACTACACTCCATCCCTTGATTTTCCCTCTATTAATCCTCATATTGAACTCTTTCTCCAGAACTATGCTCATGCAATTTATTATGGTTCCAAGTCTTCTTCTGACTCCCCTAATACTACAATATCATCGGCAAAACGTAAAGTTTTTATTTCTTCTCCTTTCAGTATGCTTCCTTTTCCATATTCCATTTTAACTTTCTTCATCTATGTATAAGTTAAACAATTCATCTATGTATAAGTTAAACTGCCGACTGTCATGTGTAGAAGTTATGTATTAGCCTCCTTTCTTGATATTTTATTCCAGTGCTCTTCAAAATCCTTAATAGTGTGTCCTAGTTCACATTATCAAACGCTTTTTCTAAATCTACAAATGCCATGTAGGTTAGTTTTTTCTTCTTCTGTCTTCTAAAATTATGGGAAGCAATAACATCCCAAATTTTTTAGGACTTCAGGTACCTTGTTCAGGGCAGTATACCTGAATGTCAGAATATTCCATCACTCACTGACAGCTGAGCAGACAATCTGTTCTGGAGGAGGAACTGAACATTTTCAGTCTATATATTAGGTTTTCAAGTTAGGATGGATAGAGAGCGAATTTCCTGCCTTTCTCCCAAATATTTCTATCTTTCTTTCTATCCAATTATCAAATGCGTGACTTCGTCACTTATCCCATATATATATATATATTTAATTTATCCTTAACGGATGCTCCTAATTCTTCCATCCCTCTTCTCTATCCATCCTAACTTGAAAACCTAAGATATATAGACTGAAAATGTTCGGTTGGTCGTACTCGATGTGGTGGCGGAGTGGATAGACGCAAGCCCCGGCTCTAGGGGTGATGCACTGTTGTTTCGTGCACCCAGGTTTGAGTCCTGGCCACATCGAACTTTTTCAGTCTTTCTTCCTTCTTCCATTCCCTTCTACGCTTGACATATGTATTTCCTTGTGCATGATTCCATGCCGTACATATGATTTAAAGAGCGAATTTCCTGTCTTTCTCCCAAATATTTCTATCTTTCTTTCTATCCAATTATCAAATGCGTGACTTCATCACTTATCCCATATATATATATATATATATAATTAATGGGGAAAGGACAGAGAGATAGAAAGAAGATGACTTACCTGAGGTTCATAGATGGTAGACACCTTGTGAGTTTTGGAGAACTTGAATTTTCGGAGGCACCGCCCCCTTCATCAGAAGGTTAGGAAGACATTTCCAGTGATCGGCTAGCCGACGACTGAGACGCCTCAGTCGTCGGCTAGCCGATCACTGGAAATGTCTTCCTAACCTTCTGATGAAGGGGGCGGTGCCTCCGAAAATTCAAGTTCTCCAAAACTCACAAGGTGTCTACCATCTATGAACCTCAGGTAAGTCATCTTCTTTCTATCTCTCTGTCCTTTCCCCATTAATTGTTTTAAACATGACAATGTCATTTCCTATCTCATATATATATATATATATATATATATATATATATACATACATATATATAATATGTTTTCTTATCCATTGTAATTAATTAATATTTCTGTGTTTTACTATAATACTATAACTGAAAAACTGTTTTATTCAAATGCAGATATGCCAATTCCAGCTGTAGATATACGAGAGGGTGGGTCAATTAAAACAATTTTCAGTGAATCAAAAAGTCTTAAGTTCAAGCAGTTTTTGGCACTTCAATTGAAACATTTGCAACATACTAAAAGAAATCCTAAGGGCCTAATTTGTGAGGTAAGTTTCATGAGTAAAGTTATTCTGTTACACATGTTTCTTATTTTTAGTTGATGTACAATTAGTATTATGTATTAGCTATTTTTGTTACATTAATTTTGCCTTATTGTTTCCTTTTCTTTTGCAATATAACTTTATGTTTGTACCATGACTTATAGTATATACTACATTACATGCCTCTCCTACCAGAACATTACCAAATACTTTTCAAGCATTTGAAATCATTTTATAGTACTGAAAAATTAAAGTTCATAATGTCTTATCGTGGTCCATGTCCAGAGCCATAGTTGTGACAAATTGAAGATTCTCTATAGAGTTGTTACCTCTATGCGTGTATCTTACAATCCTACAGAAACATGACAATATGCTCAGGCGTCCTCAGAACTTGTAAATGCAAAAGAAAGTATAAAATGGTATATTTGAACAAAAGTACATATACATGCTTATATGTGGTTAAATTAACTAGCAGTGTTAATTAAACTAAAGGTGAAATATGACTTCTTTACCACAAATATATTATATGCTACTTACTGAGTCATTCTGTATCATCAAAACTCATTGCATGCTGACATTTTCTTGATATTGAGTACAATTCTACCTCAGCTCTTATCTAACAACTCATTTAAAAATCAAGTAATATTTTTTCCAGATTATTTTGCCTGCATTTTTTGTCTTTTTGGCATTACTGTTCTCCCTAATTCTGCCTCAAGTTGGAGAAAGACCTGAATTGATTTTACAACCGTGGGCACATGGAGACAATAATTATGTGTTTTATTCAATTGATAATTTATCAAGTTATACAGCACATCAATTGGAGAGGGAGATGCTTGGAAAAATAGGATTTGGAACAAAATGTGTAATTAAAAATGGCATTCGGTATGTAATATGTTTTAAATTGAAAGTAAATGTAGCATGAAAAGTTACGGTTAGTTGTTTTTCACAGAATTTTATTTCATGCTAATTTAATTTATAATTGTGTATTCCAATTATATATTTTAAAATGTATTATAATTGCAGTGACACGAGTTGCAATCTAAAGGAAACGACCAACATATATTATCAATCTCCTGTAAATTTATCTAATGAATACTCACATTGTTCATGTAAAGTAGGATCGTTAGTATGTGCTAAAGAAATTAATGAAAAAGGACCACCTTCAGCTAAAGTAAATAAAAAATTTATTATTTCATTTCCTGTTTTGTGTAATTTTAATTGTTTCTCTATCGACCTAGATCTAATAAATGATGTGATGATTCAAGTATAGTATTACTATTTTTCTGTTGATGAAACAGTTTTGGAACATTTTTCCAAAAAAAAATTGTGAAAGTTTAATATCAAATAAAATTTCATAGTAGAACTATTTTAAAGCTTTAATCAGTACTGAATATTCATGTGTTTATAAAAACTAATTATACAAGCAATTAAATAAATAAATATATAAATGTATTGGCTAAACACCTAGGAAATGTTATTAATTTTTAGAACAATATAGCAGTTGGAAGAATAGTTCTCGGGTTTCCAGTCAGGTAACACAGTTCTTCAGCCGCGGCGTTTCGATGACCGTCATCACTGTCGTCATCTCCAGGCGGAGACGACAGTGAGGACGGTCCTCAAAACGTCGCGGCTGAAGAACTGTGTTACCCGAGTGGAAACCCGAGAACTATTCTTCCAACAGCTACACCGGGAAAGTCTTCCATCTTTAATAACAATATAGCACTTTGCTTCATAACTAATTTGGTATTTTAAAAGATGAGCAACAATTGAAAAAAAACCTTAATGATTAATAATATAATCAAAAATTTCTTCTTTGATCTTCAATATTCTGATACTAAATTCAAAGAAAACATATTTTACACTTGTTGAAAAATTATGTTAAACTAATTAAAACAAATTCAATCTTACAATTTGACTTTATACAGTTCCAAGGTCTTCAATGATTATGTTCCAAAACTTATTTAAGGGTTTGTAAAAGAATTTAGAATAAATTCTAAAAAGAGCATATCTTGCTTCTTTTGTAACTGAACTGAAATCAGATGTAAGATATAACAATGAGTTTTTGTGTTTGTTATAGTCAGATAAATATTAATATTTTATCAATTGTTTGACATTTTTACTTCATTCATAAATATTGTGTATCATATTAATTTTATTATACTTTTCATCAGATTTAATAATACAAATGTTGGACATATGCTTTTACTTTGTATTGTGTTACCAAAACAATGTCCCACCTTGTTAATTGATTCATATATCCTGGAAACTAGAAATATTTTATTTTTGTCTTTCAACTAAACAACTTGTGAACACATGCAGTTTCTCAATTTTAATTATTGTTATGTAATAAATATATCTATTTTGCTGCAGGTTTCCACTGGAGACAATATGCTGAATTTAACAAACCAAAATATATCTGATTGGTTAGTAAAGTCTAATAACAAGTATTTTAAAAATAGGTATGTGAATTGAACCTGTTCTTATGTATTAATTATCTTTATCGGTACATATTTGCATATTACACTGGTAAAAATATTAAAAAATTATATAAAGTGAGTTGTAGTGAATCTTATATTGGATTCTTCTGTTTGAGATCTTAAGTTGAAATCAAAATGTTTGACCCAAGACTCCTTAAAAGGAAACATTATTTTGTTTTATAGCCAATACCAGTCCTTTTCAAGATGGTTAGTTCTGGATTTATTTATGTTAACAGGCCATAACTTTCATTGGTGCCCACATTTCTACACCTGTGTCCTAGAATAGAAATGCTACAAAGTAGTTGAGACTTCCAGGCAAGGTTTTTTCATTTTTAAAAATAGTATGTCAACATTTTATTTCTTAGCAACAAAAATGTTGAACCTTATCAGCTCCAAATAAGTCAAAACAAAGAGCGAATCTGATACTCTTAAGACATTACCTGTATGTAAGATTACATGCTATGGTGTTATTACCTTGCATCTCAGCAGAATCAGGTCATTCAGAGATGCAGTTCCTCTTTCTTTCTTGTTTTGGTTAGGCGGAGGGGGGGGGGGGGGGGCAAATATTGGGCAAATTCTAGCTTTAATGTATGTGGTCTGAAAAATTGATTGCTATATGAAATGAATTATATTATTACTAAATAAATAAGGTTTGTATATTATTGTCTTTTAATTTTTAGATATGGTGGATTCTCTTTTGGAATTCCAAATACCTTACAGTATTTTAATGAAACACAATTTATTAATATATTTATTCAGTATTTTGAGTTTACTGGAATCAACCGTGCAGCATCTGCGTTAAGAGAGATTTATAAAAAATGTTGCTCTAAGGAAAATAATACAAAATCCTTAGAAAATGTTAAGGTAATGCAAAGGGTTCAGTTTTATGATTTGTATACAAATAAATAATTCTGAGAACACTGTTTACTTGAATGTTCTTTTTCATAGGAATAGCTATTTTGAAATTTGTAATATGTAAACCTTGCTAAACTTTTAAAATTAATATTATTCCCAACATAATGTGTCCATGAAATTGTTGCTTTTAAGTTAGCTTTTCCTTTGTATAACTTATTTGCATTAATTGGCAAAGATTCTGTATTATGAAATATTGTTCCAATAATTCCTATTCCATTCATTAATAAAAACTTGCATCCACCGAATCAGTGTATGCATTGCAACAAGTTTATTAATGTTCTGTATTTTAAAGGTTTGGTTCAACAATAAAGGGTGGATATCCTCTGTATCATATATGAACAGCATTAATAATCTTATCTTGAGAACATTTATTAAGGGTAATAACACAGCAAGAAAGGATTATTATGGAATAGAAGTTATCAATCATCCAATGAATCTAACAAGGGCTCAAGTTGATGAAGAACTTACGTAAGCTATTACCATGTCAATAATGTTACTGAATTGACTCACCGTTTATGTCACTAAATTTTGAAATAACTTCTGCTCATTAATGCTTCAACTTGTGAAATTCAGTTTTTTGTTGAAAGTGCTGTAATTATTACCTATAGTCATATATGTAACCTATTCAGGATAAGCAATTTAGTAACTCCTCTCTGTGACGTGATTATGATGTAAATATAGGTTCTCATATTTAATATAATATTTTGCACTTTTATTGTTATTACTTGAACTTTAGTATTTTAATAAGCTAATTATTATGTTATGACTGCTATTTGTAAATATATAAAGTATTTCTTTTTGTTTTATGGTATTAATAAATGTTTTAATTTTTTCCCCAGAATTCAATCAGCTGTTAGCCTAATACATGCTGTATCGGTAATATTTGCACTAAGTTTTGTGCCTGCTTCATTTTTAATATTTCTTGTAGAGGAAAGAATTTCAAAATTTAAGCACTTGCAGTTTGTATCAGGAGTTGACTTTTACATTTACTGGATAGCTGCATTTTTTTGGGATCTGGTATAGTAGCCAATTATTATGAAAAAGTTATAATTTTTGAGTGTGTTCTTTGGGTCTGTATTAAATATACTTTTACTTTCAGATGAACTTTGCTGTTTCTGCTATGTTATGTGTATTTGTGTTTATAGCCTTTAATGAAGAAGCATATATTGCTAATATACCTGCATTAATACTTCTTCTTTTTTTGTATGGGTATGTATATTTTATTCTTGCATTGCTCTTTCATAGATATTGTTAATGTAGATTTCCCAGAAAAACTGATAGATATAAACAGGTTTTCGTGGAACACAATGTTTCGATAACAAAGAGTTGCCATTGATGTTAGGTGAACATGTATCAGTCACCTGATGCAGATGTGCAGCCCAATAACTCTATATTCATTAAAATAATGGGGTTACCAATACTTTTATTTGCATCTGTGTAGTGAATACTCTTCATATAAATTATTCCATTGTCCTTAAAGAAGAAAATTTATATTTTTATAATTCATTAGAGGTCAAAAAATATACTTAAGAAAGTAAACCTAAAAAATGTAAATTCTGGTGAAGTTGGTAACAAAAGGAAACAAACTATTGTTAATCTATTAGAGAATGTAGGTTTTCCCGGTGAATAGACTGAACAAGAAGTTTTCGGGATTTCACCCGGGTTATGTCAATCATTGGATACGACGTTTCGAAGGCTATCTCCGCCATCGTCTTCAGGTTAATCTAGATAATTGGAAACATCAATGTTTGTAAGATTTAATGTATAGCAACATATGCATACTAATATTAAACATCAAGCAACTGATGGCAAATGTGTGTTCTAATTTGTTAAAAAATATAGAAGCAAATAAAATCACAAATTATTAAGTCAAGCTTTTTTGAATTATATCAAGTATTATTAATTAAAACTATTTGTAAATTCAATTATTTTACAATTTATTGTTCAATAGCTTTAAACATTGTGTAACCATTATGTGTTTTGTATTCTCATAATTTTAGATGTATCAAACATGCAACATTTTGTGTTAAGAAAATTTTAGTATTCATGTAGTTTTTTTGTCTTGATTTAGACTAAATAATTTTTTAATCAATACTAAACAAATTCAAACATCTTTAAAATTAAATAATTTTCTCCAGCATTGTATTAAATCAATTTCAGTTGGGCTGTTATTCCACTGATGTATCCTGCAAGTTTCATATTCTCTGTATCAAGCACAGCTTTTGTGACATTAGCATGTATCAATTTATTTATTGGAGTCATTACAACAATTGCAACTTTTATGTTGGAAATAATGGATGATGAGGTGAGTATTATAATTACCAGTAACCCTATTCCCAACAATTTCTTGTGACAAGTGATAATTCATGTCCCTGTATAATTAGTAATTCTATTTAAAGAAGAGGATAAAATTTTTTAACAAGTGAAGGGTTAAAATATATTTGCAAGTATAGAAAAATGTATTAACTTAAAGAATAAACAAAAAATCTGATCGGATGGGTAGGATAATGCACATTGAAGTAGAAACATAATAGTTATGATTCAGAATTATTCTCAATTTTGGTTGGAAGACACATGAATTTGAAAATCTGATTTAACTGGCATTGTCCATTTTATCCTTAAAGTTAACAACTATTATATTTACATTTAATGCTTCAATATGCACAATCCAAGCCTGTACTATCATTTTTAATATTATTTATTTCCTGACAAATGTTTTTGTGAACATATGAATATATGCACTTTATTTTTCAGGAACTAAAATATATTGGATCGATCACTAGCAAAGTGTTCCTTATTTTTCCTCAATTTTGTTTGGGTCAAGGCCTTATGAATATGGCTTCACTACATGTTAGCAGCCGACTGCTTTCTCAATTTGGTATATTTTCTTTTATTATAATAATTATGAAGTTTTAGATCTTGCTATATGTTATAGTTTATTTTGTTGCATTAATAATTATAAAGAATTTACTGGCCCTATGTAATAAATATGTTGATGAATTTTGTAAATTATAAAGCATGGTTTTTAATGTCTTGAGTTGTATATATTCTTGTTGTTGTAGTTTCAGTCCTTTGACTGGTCTGATGCAACCCTTCATGCTAACGTATTCTGTGACAGCCTTTGCATTTCTTCATAACTGCCACATCCTCCCTAATCCATTTTGCATATACCATTCTTGGCCTCCCACTTCTTTTCTTACCCTACACATTTCCCTTTAATGCTAATTTACAAGACTCTCATGACTCAAAACTTGGCCTATTAATCAATGTTCTGATTCTTTTTACTGCGTTGTGTGTTATTTGATTCAACTGTTTTGTTGTAGGTATCACAATTCAGTATGACATTTATGAGTGGAATAATCTTGGAAGAAATTTGTTCTTCATGGTTATTGAAGGCCTCATATTTTTTTTGATTACTTTAATATTGGAAAGTAAAGCCTTTGAATTAATAGGAAAGTCAAATAACGTAAGTGTAAAAACAGAATTTTCATTATGTATAAGTAAACAATCTTTTTGAAGCTAATTTTCTTTGTAATGAAACTATTATAAATTTAAATAAAAGTAATAAAACATTTATTTTGTATAAAAGTTCAGGATCTTAAAAAATAATATTTAATTTTATTTTTTAACATAAAAAGTTATAAATTGTATGCATAATGAATAAATTGCCTCCCCTTCATATTACGTAATTGTATGAAATCCTCTTTCAACTCAAAGATCTGTGAAGGGGGTTCTTGAATTGTGGAGTATAAGCTTCTTTTATTACTGCTCAAAATGCTATACATCATTCTAAAACCAAGTGAAAAACAGCCAAAGAGACTTGTTTACAAGAGAAATGCAAAGCAGTTGAAGATTTCATGGCGAAAGGGAAAATATTCACAGCATACAGGAAAATCAAAGAAATGTTTGGAGAGAGGAACAATGTTAGCATCAATATCAGGAGAGTGAATGAAAAGCAAATTCTGGATAAAGAAGAAAAAACAGCAAGATGGAAGGAATATCTAGAAGAGCTGTATCACGGTGGAAATATAGACCAGTAAATAATAGAAGAAGAAGATGTTGATGGTGAAGAATTGTGAAGTAAAATATTTTAAGATAGAAGTTTGAAAGGGCGCTCACAGACCTGAGCAATTGTAATGTGCCAGGAATTGTTACATACCAGCAGACTTGATAAGATCATCGGGCGAAGAAGCAATATCTTGGCTGTTGAGATTAGTTTGCAAAATCTAAAAAACAAAAAGAAAACCTGAAGCTTTTATATCAACATAATTATACCCATACTGAAGAAGACTGGGGCTGATGGATACAAACAAGCATAGGACAGTTAGTTAAGTATGATGTACATGCAAAATATTAACGAAAATAGTATATAGGATGATGGAACGTCAAATAGAATGTGAATTAGGAGAAGATCAATTTGTTCAATAATGTGAACTGGAACACACTATTAACTATTTTGAAGAACACAGAAAAAAAATATAGAGAAAGAAGGCTTATACATAACCTCTACAGAAGGTAGTCAGCAGTAATTAGAATTGAAGATGAAGAAACAAAATCAGAAATCAAGAAAGTAGTAAGACTAGGATGTAGTTTGTTGCCCATGCTGTTAAACTTTTATATAGAACAGCCGATGAAGAAAGTTAAGGAATTATGCTACTTAGGAAGCGTAATAACTAGGCATGGTGGAAGTAAAGTGGACAAAAAGAGTAGGATAGCACAGGCAAGGAAGGCTATCATTAAAAAGAGAAATTACTTTCAAGTAATATAAGTCTAATATTGCTAAAAATGTTATGGCTTTATATGGGTGTGAAACATGTATGATAGGAGTTGCGGAAAGGAAAAGAATAGAAACCTTTGAAATGTGGTGTTATAGGAAAATGCTGAAAATCAGCTCCTATTGTCCATGTTTCATACCCATATAACACCATGCACCATCGAACATTTTCAGCAACAATTCACACTTATGTTACCTGTAAGTAAATCCCTCCTTTTCATGAAAGCCTTCCTTGCCTGTGCCATCTACCATCTCTAGTTATTATGCTTTCCAAGTATCAGAATTCCTTAACTTCTGTCAAAATATCCCTTCCCAATCTAACACCCATTGTTATTCGACTGTTTCCCATACTACACTCCATTACCTTGATTTTCCCTCTATTAATCCTTAGATTTTATTCTTTCTCCAGGACTATGTTCATGCCATTTATTATGGTTTCGAAGTCTTCTTCTGACTCCTCTAATACTACAATATGATCAGCAAAGAGTAGGGTTTTTATTTCTTCTCCTTGCAGTATGATTCCTGTTCCATATTCCATTTTAACTTTCTTCATCGCCTGTTCTATATATAAGATAAACAGCATGAGCGACAGACTGCATCCTTGTCTTATTCCTTTCTTGATTACGGCTTTTCTTTATTGGTCTTCTATTCTAATTACTTCTGCCTATCTTCTATAGAGGTTATGTATTAGCCTCCTTTCTCAATATTTTATTCCAGTGTTCTTCAGAATCCCCAATAGTGTGTTCCAGTTCAAATTGTCAAATGCTTTTTCTAAATCTACAAATGTCATGAATGTAGGCTGGTTTTTTCATATCCTGTCTTCTAAAATTAATCGGAAAGTCAATATTGATTCTCTTGTCCCTACGTTCTTCGTAAAACCAAACTGATCTTCTTCTAACTCGCATTCTATTTGATGTTCCGTTCTCCTATATATTATTTTCGTTAATATTTTGCATGCATGGGATACTCACTAATTGTTCTGTGCTGTTCACATCTATCAGCTCCAGCCTTCTTTGGTATGGGTATAATCATGTTGTGGGATGTGGTAGTTATGCGGAAATCAAAAGGCTTGTGTAAGATAGGTTAGCATGAGGGTATTTCAATTCTATTCAATTAAATATCTAAATTAATTTTAAAGAAAATAACTTATTTATTACTCATAATATGCTTTTTAGGTTCCCCAGGAAATGAAAAGTGATAAAGAGGATGATGATATTTTAAATGAAAAGATGCGAATAACAAAAGGAGATGCTGAACATGATGTGTTGGTTTTGAACAAACTATCTAAGGTATTCCACATAAGAATTATACTTTATAGAATGCATAATGCTTACAGTGGAAAACTGGAAAAGGTGTAACTAGGAAATAATAGATGCTATGTATTTTTATAAAATATATGATTTTTCAATACAAATATTTAAATTTGGGCAATATTAAAAATGAAAAATAATCATTTGCAATTTTAATTTTTGCCATTTACAATACACAATTTGACACTCACTCAGAATGGAGAAATTTTATATTACAGCAATACCAGCATTCTCCATGTCTATAAAATGTCTAAAGAATATTTTATGGGATAAAAGACACGATGAATTAGTTTTAATTAATAAAGTTACACATTCAAGGATTTTAAAGTGAGGGGTTTGTTGAATTTGATTCTTAACATACATCAACTAGATTTTAAACTCCGCCTAAAGAACTGCCATTTAGCATTGATTAAAAGGAAATCATACATTTTTGTATAATGTATTTTGGCAAAGTTGAGTATTTAAAAATATAGACCTGCAGTTTATTTTTTAAAATAATTTCTAACCATTAAGGTACTGAGCCGACTCATTTAATAATATAATTAATATAGGGAAATGAACATGTGGCAATATATTGTTTTAGATAAATAAATATTTTATAAAAATAGATGGGAATACATTAAATTTAACATTTATTAATTTGCAATATACAATAATTTAAACAAATTCAATTTTTATGATAAACATTTCAATACATGAGGTCTATTCTGGGGCCGTATTTATGGGACTTCTCATAGAAACAGAGTTAAATACACAAATCCTATGCAGAATTGGCAGTATGAGGAAGTCAGTGAAAAGGTTACAAACATAGTAATTACTGTATTCAACTTTGCCCAGAACTCACCACTTGTCCGTAGATGTAGTACCAGTCCCAACCAACTCCTTGAACTTCCTTGTTGGACAATGAACACCTTGCTCATTTAGTTTTCTTATATGCCACCACAGACAAAAGCAAGCATTCTGCCCTGAATCAACCAATTCAAGACCACAGATCTCTCCATCGTGCTCTCTCTCTCTCTACCAATCACTCTGAGTCATTACCATACATCATTATTCAAATGCTCATTGCCAATCTTCAATTTCTTAATTCTGACTGCCCGAAAATCAATTGGTGTCCATTTTTAATCATTTTTCCCCACTCCATCTTTTGACTTCCTTTGGTGGTGGGAACCTGAACCTCTCCAATCAAAAGTATTTATCATAAGTCTTTGGGAGGAGTCATTCATTCCACTTACTATTGATGTTTTGGGGAAAACACCAGGCCTCATCACAACCAGGTGTCCTGTATTTAAGAAAGCCCAGGCCAACACCAAATTGTCTAGGTTTTATTACCCTGACTGGAATCTTCTTCAACTTCTCTCAAGCCTTCTGCCTTAGATTCTGTAGTGCCAAATTCGTTGTGTTTTATCATTACAATAGTATTAATAATTATGGTATGTATTAAGTGTTTAAGGCAGGAGTTTCTGGCCATTTTGTACCCTACAGTGCATTTTAAAATATTAATACAGCCATTGGGGTGAGGATAATAAAAAATCAAATAAAACAATGTTAAAATATAAACATTATTGCTTATTATATTTCTTTTTTATCTTATCCTCTTATACCGTCTGGTGTCTTTTAATTGGTTTGAGTTTCAAGTGTGCACTCAAAGACGTACAGAAACACCCAAGACCTCTGTGGTACAAGACATTGACTCTAGGCACTAGACCACAGAATGCAAAGTAAATGCATTATAAAAAAAATATCTATCTCTGTGTGATCTTTGGAATTGCATTTCATTGGCTAGTGTCTCATAATTAGGAGAGTATGGCGATATCACTCTTTAAAAACAATCATTCAGATACTCATTGGTGAGTAGGGAGGTATCTTTTGGTTTTATTAAATTTATGTTTGAAAATAAGGTTTCACAAAGATATGCCAAACCAAACCATTATGGTTCTGATTGGGCAGACTGTATTAGATAATTATTTTATAATAGTTAAAACCAACTTTCATTGTCACAATTAATTAGTTTTCAAATCAAATGAAATTCTAGACACTAACAGAACATCCGTGCCATTGTCCCTTCTGGCAGATGGCAGAAGCTAGACAGTACAAAAGCACTGATGTTCTGTTCGTGTTTGGAATTTAAGTAGAAAAGTTGAAAATTGCAAAAGGGGCTGAAAGCTTATAATTTGTGAATGTTAGAGTTGGCTTTAACTATTACCAAAAAAATTATTTTATATGCCATTAGAGATTTGTTTTTCCACTTCTCACCAATGAACAAATAAACAAAGGCTAAAATATAAAATAAATCAGTGTTTCCGATGTAACAGTCAAAAAATAGTGGCAGGCAACAAATTTGTTTCTGGGCACGGGGTTGGAAACCCTTGATATAATGAGAGAAAAATTGTTCTTACCTTAAATTGATTACCATTGTAAGCAATTAAGTATTATGTAACATAATTAAGGTGCACATTAATTATTTAATTACTTACATGAATCAAACCAAATATTGAATGGCCCATTGTTACAACTGATATATCCTTATATCTGTAATTTTATGTTCATAGAAAAGTTTGGATCATTCATTTAGGATAGATTACAAAATAATAAAATATTTGAAATGTGACAAAAGTCACACATATTGAATAGTAAGTAAGGTGTCTACCATCTATTAACCTCAGGTAAGTCACCTACTTTCTATCACTCTTTCCTTTCCTTATTAATTGTTTTATAAATAAATATATATATACAATTAATGTAGAAAGGACAGAGAGATAGAAAGAAGGTGACTTACCTGAGGTTCATAGATGGTAGACACGTTGTGAGGTTTAGAGTACTTGAATTTTCGGAGGCACCGCCCCCTTCATCAGAAAGTTAGGAAGACATTTCCAGTGATCGGCTAGCCGACGACTGAGCAGCCAAAATTTGCTGCTCTGCTAACTTAGGTCGTAAACAATTGATCCCACCAGGTCACCAACTTTCTCTCTCAATGAGGGTCTGGGAAGAGGCAAGGACTTGATGGGGGTTGGGGAGATGCATACTAACACCCCCATCTTGACACACATCCATTCAAACCCACACTATCTACAAAATAAACTGCACACTCTGCCCAGCCTTTTACATCGGTCAGACAAAGAGACCCCTCCCCGAACGGATTGCCAACCACCGCAGCACAGTAAAACTCCTCAAAACCCAATTCCCCATGCCCATAGCCACAACACCAACAACTTCAACCAGTGCTTCACACTGACCCCCCTCAAAGCCCTACCTCCCGACTCATCAGAAGCTGAACTCCATCTGTGGGAACTTTCATTTCAGCATGTCCTACAGTCCAGACAAAGCCCTGGACTCAACATCCTATAACTCTTTATCTCCAAACCCCCCCCCCCCCCCGAAGCACAAGTTCATTGGAATTGTATATACAATAAAACCTTCTGTGTGCAATCTTGCTATTTGTTGGAATGGTGGTTGCATTTACTATTTGTTTGAATGGTGGTTGTATGTATGTATGAAAGTGTGTATCAATGTTTAAATATTGACACCTCTAAGGGTGGATGTGTTTGAATGAATGTGTGTCAAGATGGGGGTGTTAGTATGGGTTTGTGTGTTCTGTAGTGTTTTAAAAATAGAAGAAGTGCAGGAGGGTATTATGTAGGAAAGGGTAGCTGAGAAGGTAGAGGACTATATGCTCAAGCAATGGACCCTGTTAATTAATAAGAAATTTGATGAAAAAAAGGAAGTTCTTGATGACATAGTTAATAGTATTAAGGAAATGCAGGTAGATTTGAAGTCTAGTTTAGAAAGCGTAAAGGAAACATTAGAAAATACAGGGGAAAGAATTAATGCACGATGTAAAAAAGGGGGTGAATCACGCGAAAACTGCCACGACTCCGATCAGCTGATCATGCATGAAGGTGTATATTAGGAAGAATGTGTAAATAGTAGTGTTAAGCAGATAGAAAATATTGTAGAATTGAAAAGTGTTGTAGATTTTAAGGTTAATGATATACGCAGTGATTTTAAGCTGGCTAAGCATTCATGTGCTAATAATGCTAAAGAGAATGTAAAGGTAACGGACACGGATTTGGTAATGAAACCTTTCTGTATGCAAAATTGTGCTCATTGCTGTAAACGGCGAAATAGAAAGAAAATCCCCCGAACAACACAAAGGAAACAATGTGTGGGAGGAAATGTTAAGAGAAAGAAAGTGCAAATTGTCAAACGTGGGTGTAAAGTTAAGGAAGTTGAAACGAATGTAATTAAATGTTTTGCAAATAGATTTAAGAAAAGCTCCCGAAAAATGTACAAGGAAAAATTACTTGGGAGAAAAGGATGTCGTAAAATTAAGCGAAACTTAATGTTTAGCAGTAAATTTGTTTCCATCTCTCAAAAATATGCATCCTATGGTAACAACAGAGTAGAAGAAAATTTGTATGTGTTAAAGTGTTGTGATGATTGTGGATTTCCTTGGAATCCAGGGGGAAAACCGGATGCTGTATTTTTACTAATGTCAAAGAAAATTGTTATTAGTTCTAAGTGAATTTTTGTAAATATTTTGTAATTTTGATTAAGGGCGTTGGTCATTCATATTGTTTACTACTGTGGTTCAGTGAGTGTCATATTAAAAAATTGTACAATTTTTTTAATTCATTGGGGGCGGGGAAAATGTAACATGAAAAGTTACAATGAACAATGCAGGCCAGTTTGCAAGTTGCAATTGTTGAGGAACTGATGCAGTCCGGGCCAACAATGTGGTCTGGCGAGAGGTTGGCCGGTCCGCAAAGGGAAAAGGGGAGTCTTCATGGGGTAATGGAAGGAGCAGGTTGTTTCGGCGGGACGACGAGAGAATGACCACGCCCTGCAGATATAATTTTTTCTCATTCTCTGATTGGAATTAAAACTATTAAAATCTATTTTTTGTATATTTATGAAAAATACCTGGTGCCCTAAAGGAATTAAGAAATCCTTGAATACAGAGGAAGACGGATCCGCTACAATATATATATGTATATATATAAATGAGGGAGAAAGATAGGTAAAAAGAGTATTTCCTATCTTTCTCCCTTATTTACTATCCTTACTTACTATCCTAATATCCAAAAAACCTGTGACTTCGTCACGTTACAAACGTTTCATTAATTTATATATATATATATATTAAATAGAAAGTAGGTAGGTGACTTACCTGAGGTTCACAGATGGCAGGCACCTCGTAATGTTTGTAAGTTAGGAAGACATTTCCAGTGATGGCTAGCCGACAGCATCTGTGAACCTCAGGTCAGCTACTTTCTATCTCCCTTTCCTGTCCTTATTAATTGTTTTAATTAACTTGACTATGTCATTTTCTGACATATATGAAAATTTATCACTAATGGTGTACATTATTCCTGTACAGATTTATGGAGGGAATCATGTTGCTGTGAATAATATTTCTGTTGGTGTGAGGCGAGGAGAGTGTTTTGGTCTTCTAGGATTGAATGGTGCTGGCAAAACATCTACATTCAAGGTAAGGAACATTTTTATTGTTTTCATATTATACAATGACCATTATTTGATCTGAATGTATGATATTAATAATGACCAGCTTTCCTTTACTGCATTATTATGCAATAGTGTAAAACATGTATAAATTGTACAATTATTATATCCAAAATTCTTTTGTAACCACTAGTTTCTGGCTTTTTTCTTCTATGTGTCTTTAATGGATATTTTTATATTTTAGACAGTATTGTGCATATTTTTGTAATGTGACTTATGCAATATTATTTATTATAAACAATATTTTATATAGCCAAGTTGCAGTATGTAGGAAGGAGTAGCTTGTAAAACTGATCTTTATTGTCAGACAAATCATACATAATTGCATTTCAGAGACACCCAAATGTTTTTTTTTTGCTCATATTATTTTCAATGAAAATAGTATATATGAGGATGGAACAGCAAATAGAATCCGAGTTAGGAGAAGATCAGTTAGGTTTCAGGAAAAATGTTGGGACACAAGAAGCAAAATTGACTTTCCATCTAATTTTAGAAGACAGAAGAAGAAAAAACAGGCCTACTTTCATGGTATTTGTAGATTTTGAAAAAGCCTTCGATAATGTGAACTGGAACACACTGTTAAGGATTTTGAAGAGGACGGGAATAAAATATTGATAAAAAGGCTTATCTATAATCTCTACAGAAGGCAGTCAGCAGTAATTATAATTGAAGATCATGAAAAGAAAGAAATCGAAGAAGGAAAAAGGCAAGGATGTGGTCTGTCGCCCATGCTCTTTAACTTTTATATAGAACAGGTGATGAAGAATGTTAAAACAATATGGAAAATGAATTATACTGCAAGGAGAAGAAATAAAAACCCTATGCTTTGTATATCTCTTACATTTTTCTTGAAATATTAATCTTAGGGTTTCCATTTTTTCCTGTGTAGGATGTCCACAAAATTTGTTAACATAATGTATCCATACTTTAAATTAATTTGAAGAATTATATATTGTACTTGTCAATATATTGTATGAAATCTCGAGACCAATAATTTTTTTTTGTTGTTGCAGATGTTGACTGGAGATGTTGTTCCAAGCTCTGGTGATGCTTTAGTTTGTGGTTTTAGCATAGTAAAACAAATGAAAAAAGTTCAGAAACATATTGGATATTGCCCACAGTTTGATGCTCTAGATCCTCTTCTAACTCCACGAGAACATCTTGAATTCTTTACTCGTTTACGTGGTTTGGACTCTTCTGTTCAAGTGAAGGTTAGTTTCATATACAGTTACAGTACTTGATTCAACTATTTCATTAAATCGCTGATCATTATTTGAGAATTGTTGTATGTTTAACACAATTTGTTATTTATAAACTACAACAGTTGCAAATTGATATTTACAGTAGTTAAGTCTCAAAATTTGGCAGATCTTCCTGATATTAATTTATATTTTTATTTGATTATGACTATGGAGAAGTATAATAAGGAACATTTTATTTTTATTTTGAGAAGAAAGTTGACTTAGGCCGGTTTTTTTTCCCTGTTTTCTAAAATAAGACGCAAAGTCAATATTGCTTCTCTTGCCCTATATTCTTCCTCAGACCAAACTGATCTTCTCCTAACTCGTATTCTATTTGATATTCCATCCTCCTATATCCTATTTTTGTTCATATTTTGTATGCATGAGATACTAAACTAATTGCCCTGTGCTCTTTGCATCTATCAGCCCCAGTCTTCTTTGGTATAGGTATAATTATGTTGTTACTAAAATATTGTGTTATTCTTCTTGTTTCATAGATTTCGCTAACTATTTTGAACACTTCTTCACCTGATGATCTTATCAACTCCATTGGAATGTTATCAATTCCTGGTGCTTTACAATTGCTCAGGTCTGTCAGTGCCCTATCAAACTCTGATCTTAAATTTTTGTTCTCCAAGCCTTCATCATCAACCTCCTCTTCTTCTATTACTGGCATTTATATTTCCACCATGATACAGCTCTTCTAGATATTCCTTCCATCTTTCTGCTTTTTCTTCTTTATCCAGAATTGATTTCCCATCCACTTTCATGATGTTTGTGCTAATATTTTTCCTCCCTCCACATGTTTCTTTGTTTTCCCTATAAGTTGCGTCTATTTTCCCTTTCACCACGAAATCTTCAACTGCTCTGCATTTCTCTTGCAGCCAAGCCTCTTTTGCCAATTTGTATTTCATATCTATCTCATTCTTTAAGTGCCTTTACTGCTCTTTAGCATTTTCATCTCACGTTTTTATATTTACACCTTTCATCAATCATCTTTATTATTTCTTGTGTTTTCCATGCTTTCCTATTGTTCTTCCTATTTTTTCTTTGGCTGATCTGGTCATTTCTTCCTTCAAGAGTTCCCATTTCTCTTCTATATTGTTTCTTTCTCCTTCCTCTATTAATCTACTCTTCATATCTTCTTTGAAACTCTGAAGCACCTCTTGTTGTTTCAGTTTTTCTAATTGCTTTCTTGAGATTCTACATTTTCAGGTTGCATTTCATACTCATAAGATTCTGGTCAGAGTTTATATCTGCTCCTGGGTATGTCTTGCAGTCTAGCACATGATTTCTATACCTCTGTCTAACCATTATACAATCTAATTGGTACCTGCCCATGTTCCCCTGGCTTATTCCATGTGTATAGTAGTCTTTCATGATTCCTAAACCAGGCATTTGTCATGACTAATCTGTGCTCAATGAAAATTCTACTAGCCGATCTCTACTTTTATTCCTTTCCCATAGTCCATAGTCCCCAACTACATAACTGTCTCTTCCCTTTCCTATTGCTGCGTTCCAATCACTCATAATTATTATATTCTCATTTCTATTGACATACTTTATTATTTCTTCTTCCTCTGCTGCACTTGTGAGCATATAAACGTGAATGTGTGTCGTCGACTGCATTTTTGCCTCTAACGTTATCTTAACTTGTCTTTCAATATATTGTATATAATAACTTACTCGTTATTCATTACAAGACCTATCTCTGCACTTCCTCTATTCGCTTTTATGCTAATCATCCTATATTCATCTGACCCAAAATCTCTCTCTTACTTCCTTCTAATTTCACTATATCTAACTAACTTTTCCATTTCCCTTTTTAGATTTTCTAATCTACCAGCATGGTTTAAACTTCTGACATTCCACTCTCCAATTCTTAGAACGTCACTTTTATTCTTTCTGATGTCATCCTCCCGAGTAGTCCCCATCCGGAGATCCGAATGGAGGAATATTTTAGCCGAGAGGCTGCCATAAAATTGTTATGCATTGAGTGTTGTATGTACGTGGGAATTTAAAGACACGGCTGTAGTTGCCCCTTGCTTTTAGCCGTGCAACAGTAACATAACCATTAAAGCTTTTCAGCCACACTTGTTGTTGTCCAACATTGAGCCATTCCCGGATCACTATTCTTGTGCCTCAAGTCAGTAATTATGCTAGCATTATGCTTATTTTATCCTTTTTTCATTTTGATATATTTTCCACAAACCATACTTTTCTCTCTTATTCAATATTATTTTATTTACTGATAATTTTATTGTGTATCTGCAGTAATTTCTTTATTATTTTCAGTATGTTGATGATTTGTTAAATAGACTGCAGCTGAATTTTTATCAAGATCGTCATTCTCAAAATTTATCTGGTGGGAACAGAAGGAAACTTTCTACTGCAATAGCATTAGTGGGAGAGCCAGATTTAATATTCCTGGTAATATAATTAATTACAAAATTAAAGATATGAGGGTAAACAAAGAACAACCTTTAAGTTATTTAACTTTTTATGGGAACTTTTTGCAGTAAAATAGAGTAAATAAATAAAATTATTTTATTCTTTAATTTCCAAATATATAAGAAAATTAGTTGAATAATATGTACATTTCTTTAAAAGTAATAATCTTGAAAATCAATTAAGAGTAATAAGCCTATTCATATTTAGTCAGAAATAAAATTCAATTTGATAAGTAAAATTAGTAAAGCATCAGGTGTAGTAACAAATTTATATCAATTTATTACACCTGAAGAGATTCCAATAAAGGAATGCAACATCATGCTGTATTAATTTTTGTTATTAAATTTAATTTTATTTATCACTAAGCACATTACTTATTAATTTACTTTTGTTTAACTTACCTGAATGATGAAAAATATTGTTTGTATTACTATATACTTCAATTAGTTCCTGAAAACTTGCCAACAGATTTTATTCAGAATATGTGCATAGATTGGATGCATTCATTCCCAGTGATAGTATGAGATGACAAAATTTACTGATACTGTCATGTCGTAGAAATTGATAATTAATAATTGACCTTATTTCACATTGACAACACTTTAGAAATCAAAATATTTGTAAATTTTAAGTACTATTTTAATACAGTTCATTCAACATTTGAAGATTCAGGATGAAATAGATAAGTAATTTCTACCAAGATTTACATTTAGTGCTATTTAAAATAATATATAACTTCCTTTAGGATGAGCCCACAACAGGAATGGATCCTAAGAGTAAACGGTTTTTATGGTCTTGTATTCTTGACTTTGTGCGTCAAGGACATTCTGTAGTTTTGACATCACACAGCATGGAAGAATGTGAATCTTTATGTACAAAACTCACCATAATGGCTAATGGTCACTTCAAATGTTTAGGTAGCCCACAACATTTAAAATTCAAGTAAGTATTTTATTAACCATTGCTAACAAGATTTACTATCAGCTAAGCATCAGTATTTATTGAAATTATATTTATAATTTATTGTACTAGTACAGTCCTAATCTCCACATCATATTAAGAACTGCCCTTTCTTAAACACATACACTTTTACTCCACCTTCCTGCTGGGGAGATGCATACAAACACCCCTATGTTAACACACACATATTAACACATCCATTCTCAAATGCTCTACATGTAAATACTAACACACACATCAGCATACCAAGGTATTCATTCAAACATCAAGGTTTTAACACATGGCTATGAGAATTGTGTTTTGGAGAGTTATACTGTACTATGGTAGTTGGCAATCAGTTCAGGGAGGGGTCTCTTTGTCTAGTCAATGTAGAAGGGTGAGCAGAGTGTACAGTTTATTTTGTAGGTAGTATGGGAGTAAAGACAGGTTTTATATTTTTTAATTCTGTAGGTTGTATTATTGGTGGGATTCTGGAAGGTTGTGGTGGGTGGAAGTAAAGGGCAGACATGGCATCTGTTCCTGCCACAAGGTCTGCAGCCGATTGTGGGTGGGGGGTTAGGAGTTTATAGTGCTGGATTACAATGTTGTGGAAGTTATGATGGCACCTTAAGGCAACAACACTTTGACAGGTGGGTAGTATGGTAGGGAGGATGTTTTTAATGTCAGGGTTGGTTTGTAGTCCAGTGTAGGCCGCCTCCCAAACTGATCACCCATAACAGCTTGAACACATGTTTCCATTGGAGTATGTATGTGTTAAAACCTTGATATGTGTGTTTACATTGGTATGTGTGTGATAGTATTTACATGGAAACCCCTTTGAGGATGGATGTGTTAATATGTGGATGCGAGTGGGGGTGTTTGTATGCATCTCCCCAGCCCCCATCAATTCTTTGCCTCTTCCTAGACCCTCATTGAGAGAGAAATTTGGTGGCATGGTGGGGTACAGTTTTTACATTGGCGCACAGCGATTTTTGTCTGCTCAGTTGATGGCTGACCGTCACTGGATATGTCTTCCTAACCTTCTGATGAAGGGGGCGGTGTCTCCGAAAATTTAAGAACTTCAAACCCTGCATGGTGCCTGTCATCTGTGAACCTCAGGTAAGTCACCAAGACAGAAAATGACATTGTCAGGCCAATTAAAACAATTAATAATGAAAGGAAGAGGAGATAGGAAATTGGTAACTTACCTGAAATATACAGTTGGCAGGCACCATGTTGAGGCTAGGTTTCTTAAATTTTCGGAGGCACCAGGGCTCCTCATAACATTAGATAAATCATTCTGAGTGATGGCCAGTTGTTGACTGAGCTTGATTATGAATTGTTTGAGGCAGCCACCCTTTCATCAGGAGATTAGGAATATAATTCTAAAGTGTAAAGCTGGGTGTTATGAATTTTTGTTAAAAGATCAGGAAGAGAACTGATGACTTACCTTAAATTGATAGCAGGTGTCACCTGGCTGAGAAGTGGTAGCATGTTAAATTTTTGAGAGCCTGAAAATCCTTCGTTAAGACAATGAAGATGAGTGGCTGCCATCATCTATCTAAATGAATTAATTATTTTGACAGTGCCACATAATATTTCTGCTTTTTATATGCATATTTTATTTTGATTTAGATATGGTCAGGGATACATAATTATTGTAAAAGCTGCAAGTAATATGTTGGAATCAGCTATAGAAAAAATAAAAAGCCTTTTACCACAAGCACTTCTTACAGAAACACATTTCAATCAAGCTAAATTTCAAGTATTAAATAATGTCGTTCATTTATCAGTAGTCTTTAACTGCATGGAAGAATGTCGAGAAATTGGTCTTGTTCTTGATTATTCAGTTTCACAGACAACTTTAGAAGAGGTCAGTAAAATACTTTACATTATTTACTTCTATATATTAATATATGTAAAATACCATGAAAATATTTGTTTGTATTACTGATATGTAACAATAATTAATACAGTAATACCAACCATAATTAAATTTTAGACAATAACCTAAACTGTTTTATACAGGTTTTCCTACAATTTGCAAATGCAGAATATAATAAAGAAAGTGTTTATGTGTAATTCTGAAGCGTGCCTGCAAAGAAATGTTATTTGCCTCAGTGTAAGTATTCAATTTCTCTTGTTTGATTGAGAGGTAATTACATATTTTACATTACAGCTACAAAATTTAAATTAGCACCTAGATGATGGTCCGTATAAATATTATTAAAGATCAAAATGATATGTTGTGTAACTATTCAGTCAGGTAATATTAAATGCTATATTTCATTGATTACAAATGTTGTACAGTTTCACTTCTAAGTTAAATACACATATTTTTCTTTTGTTTCAGATTTTTCAGTAGAAGGAAGATTATCTGATGTAATTTAAAGAATAGTGTACTTACAGTGTTATACCAAAGATGATAGGGTTAAACCATATGAAACAGTATTACATATATGTTCCTATCTTTTATTTTGATCCCCACCAATATCACAGATTCTATGGAGTAATGTTTTGTTGTCCTTTCCTGTAATATTGTGTTGTATGTAAATTATGTGCAGTTTTACAAATTGCATTTTTATGTACTTTTGTGTGTGATTGTTTTCTGATTAGTGGACAGTTCTATTCACCGATTATGCTAGTTGTTTTGTATCATCTAAAAGTAATAAAATTCAATGTTTGCCTCTTTTTATAAAAATTCTAACTTGCCATATTCCTCTACACAAATTTGTTGTGCCAATCCAGAAAGAAAAGTTAAACTTGACAAGCTAATGAATTATTTCACTTGATATTGTAAACTTTAGTTTAAAAAAGTTTCCGTTGAATTTGTGGAATTTAGATTTATAGAATGTTGATAATATAGTTCACACTTCATTTTATTTGATTTGATCTTTTGGATTAAAGGTCTTAATACAAACATTGTAGGAACATGTTAATCTGAATTTCATGTCAATGATAAATTTCAGTGAATAACTGAGAAAACATATCATATGTAAATATTCCTTCCATCCATAAATTACTTCGGCCTTTTATATATATACTCATCTCCTACTAGTTGCCCCTGAATTTAGCTCCAAGATATTTGACTGCCCTGCTAAAATCAGTCTTAGATAAATGATGATGGAATCAATTAATTTGCTGTAGCCAGCACATATGACTTACAGGCCTTACAAGAATAAAAAGGATAAGTAACTACAGTAAAGAGATAGCGAGCAGCTCACTTACCTTGGCATCAGATTTTCAACTGTCATAGACCCCCTTGTCATGATGATGTAGGACTACACGTCATAACATTGAAATTTAACTTACAATCAAAATTTTAAAGATATTTCTGGTATTTGTAAAATGTTATTGGAATTATATTTTATGCAACTGCTCTATCTGATTTTTGTAAATTAAAATAAATTATTAAATTCTGATATATTTATTTACAATAATGCTTAAAATATTATTTCATCATCTGATTCAGACTTCTCTATTTTCAAACTCAGACCTTTTGTCAAATTTGTTCCAAGATGATTAGAATTAATGTTAAGATTTTCACCAAACATTTGTTTTGTTGATGAATGTCTGTGTCTATGGTCTGAAAGTTTCTCAGTATCAGAAAACTTCATCCCACATAAATCACATTCCAAAAATATACTTTCATCTCCTGAGTCATTCTGAACCTCAACACACAAGTGGCTGCTGTTATGTGCTCTAAGTTCTTCCATGCTAGCCCAATTTAATCCACACGCATTGCACACAAAAACCTTTTTGATATCACTCTCTCTCGTATGACTATTATAATGAGCAGTCAAATCATCTGATTTTGAAAACTTCATACCACAGATTTTGCAAACAAACAATTTAAGACGTTGAGAAGAACCAACTTCTGTGTGTCGTCTCCTATGCCGTCTCATATCTCCTGCTTGTGTGAATCTTGCCTCACAAATATCACATACGAATGGTTTCTCGCCTGTATGTACTCGCATATGCTGACTTATAAACGACTTTCGAGAGAATCGCTTTCCACAAATTTTGCAAGCATGTTTTCTTTCCCCTGTATGAGTAAGATGATGCTGTAGAAGATTAGGTCTGGACCTGAATTTACACCCACACCATTCACATACATAAGGTTTCACTCCAGTGTGTATTCGTTCATGATCTTCAAGGCTAAGTCTTGTCGATATGCGCTTTCCACAATAACGGCATATCCACTTACCCGCATTGGTATCATTAGCATTGGAATGGGCAGAATTTATATGCATCATAAGTTCCTTAAGTCTTTCGAAACATACATTGCAGTTTGGACATTTATGTTCCCATTGGCTGATAGGTTTGTGAAGCTTACGATGTTTGAGCTGCAAGAAAACCATGACATGAATGTTTATATGGCCAATGATATTACAAGGAAGCTTAGTTTGCACCGTTAACTACTTCTAATTGTCTGTAGAAACTTACTCTAATCATGTTGCCAGATTTTGTAAAAAAAATTACATGTAACAAATAACTGTTGAAAGGCATATAATTCTAATATCAAATATTGGAAATATATTCTACTTGTTTTTCAAATTCACAACAAAATGAAGTCCTTTAAAATTATTTAAAGAAGTGTCAGATGAACTAAATTTAGCATATTCTCCAGATGAATGCTCACCGTATGTAATAAATTTACATCTGTTGTTCAATATAATTCTTGATAGGGTTGGCCAATTTTACAGACAATGATAACATAGTAAAAATAAAAGTATGATATTTCCCCCACCAATTGGTGGGCCTTCTCAATTACAACAACTACTACCAATTGGTGGAAAAAACATTGTATCTTAAGTTTCTGCAAAACTTGCCAACTCCATGAAGAAATACATTAAATCTTTTTGTTATACAAATTCACAATAATATTATATCATATAAAAGTTAATTAAATTGCACTGTTGATAAATATAAAGCTAAATCAGACCATTATGGCTCACCATGTTTGCATAACGGTTGTATGAGCGCCCACAAATGTCACAAACATTTGACTTTGAGCCTCCATGCAGTTGCATGTGGTTTGTGAGTGTTGTAGCATCTCTGAAAGGTTTTTCACATATTTGGCACTTGAAGCGGTCCCAATACTTAGGATCATGTATCTAGACATACGAACGGTGGTAAATTTATTTTTAAAAATTGTACAGCAAGATTATTTCAAAGATTTACATGTAGATGAAAATAAAATTGTAATTGATTTATATATTATACAGATACTTGAATAAACTTATTAATCATGTTGGACGATAGTTTTGTGCATTTACAACTATGATTTAATTACAATATATGAGCTTTTTTTCTGCATTAGTTTAACATAAGACCAAATGATATAGTATTCAAAATTAAATTAAGTTCAGAGAAAGACAGAATCAGAGAAAAACAATGATAGTTTAATAATATTTTTTTAACGTAAGTACATACATATCGATGTCTCTTATAGAAAATTTCATTAGTGAATTCCTTGTGACAAGTCACACATTTCATAGTTGGCAAGTTTTCACTACCCAAAGATTCTTCTTTTTCAGTTACAGAAATGTTTTGTTCTGTCTGCACAGAATCTGTTTGAGGTTGATCCTGTTAAATTAAAAGATAAAATTGTTCTAGTCCAACATTCAAAAATAGATTATACAATTAGGAGATGTAGGAACAGTTTGTGTGTGTTGTAATTGGAAATTAAGGTAATACAGTATCCATGGAAATAAAATTAAAAAGCAATAAAATAAGGCCATAATAACTATTAATATTCTTATCATTATGGTCATAAATTATTAAAACTGCTTTTATATTTTGAATAAAATGTTTTTAAAATAAGTTCAAGTTATAAAAGTGTATAAATAGATTAATGTATACAGTCTGAATCATACAAAAAAGAGAATATTAGAAATCTGCAAAACTAGTAGGTATAGCATATTTTCATTCAATAATATATGACTCGTTTATATTCTTGGGGAAACTCTAGATAGACAAGGCCCCTTTACAGCAAAATATGTCATTAGAAGATTAAGTAAGGTTACTTAATAAGAATACAGGATTTAGGGCTTTTCTTTGACAGGTTTTTCTGTAAAGTGAACAAATTCCCTGTTCAAGCAGTAAAATCAGAGTTTGGAATGTTCATCATTTAGTCCTAATACAGTGGATGGCAATTGACAAAACCTCTATATAACAATATAAAACTTAATTGAAATCCATCCGTTTTCTTGTGGAAAGAGAAATAATGCAAGATTTTGGAATGCCCATCATTTCTATTAGAAAGTTGTTATACATCAATAAAATCTTTCATTATGAACATTACATTCATATCAATTGGACTGTTTTCTTGAGAAAAAGTGAATAGTTAGACCAATTTACAAATAAATTTTAAGTCATCATCAGTTTAGAAAAGGGTTGGAGTTTGCAGGAGTAAAGTTCTTTATAATAACATCTGGCAAACATTAAGGAGTTAAGAAATTCAAAGATGAACTTTATACTTGTCTGATTGGGCACTAATACTCTGAACAAGTGGATGGTTAAAAATGTAACATTTATATTATTTTGTAAGTGTAACATGTATTATTAATTATTTGAACTGTTGTTGTGGTACTCAGTCCCAAGACTGGTCTGATGCAACCCTCCATGCTAAACTACCTTGCTCGAGCCTTCATTTCTGCAAAACGTGCACATCCTAACCCCCCTCCCCCAATCTGTTTGCTTATTCCATCCTCGGCCTCCCTCTTCTGTTCTTACCCTACACATTTCCCTCTAATGCTAACTGTACAAGACACACGACTTTAAATGTGGCCTTTTTCTCTTAGTCAACATCCTCCATACTGTCCGTTCTTCCCCTATTCTGTTTAGGACCTCCTCGTTAGAGCTCCAATAGCACCACATTTCAAAGGCTTCTATTCTTTTCCTTTCTGAAATTCCTACCATCCACATTTCACACCACACTCCATATGAACATTTTTAACAACAATTTCCTAATATTCAGGCTTATATTACTTGAAAGCCTTCCTTGCCTATGCTATCCTACTCTTTATGTCTACTATACTTGTACCATCCCTAGTTATTACGCTTCCCAAGTAGCAGAATACCTAAACTTCAGTCTAATCTAACACCCTTTGTTATTCCAGTGTTTTCTGTATTACACTTCATTACCTTGGGTTTCCCTCTATTTATCCTCATACTGGACTCTTTCTCCAGGACCACTTTCATGCCATTTATTATTGTTTCCAATTTTTCTTCTGACTCCCCTAATACCACAATATCATCAGAAAACCGTAAGATTTATATTTCTTCTATTTGCAGTGCAATTCTTTTTCCATATTCCATTTTAGCTTTCTTTTATTTGAGCTATAATACTATACGTTAAAAATATGAAATAAACATTTTATATTGTTTTAATTAACATGACAATGTCATTTCCTGAGGCATTTGTATATATAAATAAATTATATATTGGATAAGTGACAAAGTCACACATTGGATAGAAAGAAAGATAGAAATATTTGGGAGAAAGGCAGTAAATTCGCTCTTTGAATCATATGTACGGCATGGAATCCTGCACAAAGAAATACATATGTTGAGCATAGAAGGGAATGGAAGAAGGAAGAAAGACTGGAAAAATTCAATGTGGCCAGGACTCGAACCTGGGTACACGAAATTAGCAGTGTAACCGCCGACTCCGCCACCACATCGAGTACGACCAACCGAATATTTTCAGTCTATATATTAGGTTTTCAAGTTAGGATGGATAGAAAAGAGGGATGGAAGGATTAGGAGCATCCGTTAAGGATAAATTACAAATAAAATAATATATATATATATATAAATTATATATATAAATATATAAATTAATGATTGAAACATGAAGTCGTCACACACATTGTATATTTGGATAGGGTGTAAGGATAGAACATGCGGGGGAAAGTTGGGAAATTCGCTTTTAATTCACAAGCTCGGCATAGAAATATGCTCAGAGAAAGCTGTGTGATCAGCGTAGAGAGGAATAGAAGACGAAAGAAAGACTGAATATATATATATATATATGTGTCGGCGTGACGACGAGGAATGACCACGCTCTGCAGTTATAATTTTTTCTCATGCTCTGAAAGGGATTAAAGCTTCTAAAATCCATTTTTGGTGTTTTTTTATGAAAATTACCTGGTGCCCAGAAAGAATTTTAAATCCTCGATTACGGAGGAACGCGGAATCCGATATATATATATACTTTATATAGATTTCACTTTCTTATGAAGAAACTAATTATTAGTTAAAGAACATGTTTCACTTGAAACTTTCATTAAATGGAACACATTGTTCAAGTCCAACCTTAAAGAATAGATAGATTATACAATTAGAAGATGTAGGAACAGTTTGTATGTGTTGTAATTGGAAATAAGG
Organism: Eucriotettix oculatus; assembly: GCA_034510155.1. Lineage (NCBI taxonomy): Eukaryota > Metazoa > Arthropoda > Insecta > Orthoptera > Tetrigidae > Eucriotettix > Eucriotettix oculatus. The sequence goes on from CM067379.1 coordinate 107,921,124, forward strand.
TACTACAGTATCCATGGATATAAAATTAAAAAAGCAATAAAATAAGGCCATAATAACTATTGATATTCTTATCATTATGGTCGTAAATTATTAAAACTGCTTTTATATTTTGAATAAAAGTTGACAGTTGAAGCCTCATTTCTTCAAAATATACATGGGAGACAACTAATAAATTTATAAAATGTTTACCTTACCTAGGAGCAATTATTTTATAATAACAAGTTTTAGTTATTTGGTTAAAAATGTAACTAATTATTAGTTTAGCTTATTTAAGTTCAGTCATTTCACTGATTCCAACTAACAGTTTATGAAAACATTGTCCATTTTAAATGCAATTTATTTTTATATGAAATTAATTGTTATGTATTTATGACTTTAAAATTATTTGACACTATACATTAATATTATAAATTTTATGAGTTGTGTATGTTCCTTGTTATGATTTGAAAGTATTTGTGTAACTATTAAAATGGACTTGGGGCTTAAGATGCATTCAAAGTAATTACCATTTATTTCTAGATCACAGTGGGATGTGTACAACAAAACATCATTGATGTGGGCGGTGTCAAATAAATAAGTGAACATTAAATAAAACTGTACTTTACTGAAATATAAAATGTTTCCTTAAATTGCAGACTTAATCACACTTAATTTTGTCACAACTTTGATACAATTAATGATTGCGTAGTAATAAATACCTGAAAATAATATTCTAGTTCATTTTCCTTACATATATTATGCTGAAAGTTTTCTTTATTATTTTGACATTTTCCACATGATAATAACTCTTCACTATGTACTAGTTGTTTGTGTTCATTCAATTCCTCATTGCTTCCAAAGCTATTATCACACAACCGACATAACCATGGTAAATCTATATTACTGCGATGTTGTAACACATGATTATCAAATAATTCCATATCTTCAAAAGCCTCTTGGCAAAGATCACATGTAGCAGGACCATTTAATGAAAATGATTCTAAAGAGTTGTTGGTTCCTTTGATAACAGCATCTACATCTATTAAATGCACTTTCAAAGTAATTTCTTCTTTTCTTCCATCTTGTCTGGGAGGATCAGTTGTCAGCATATTTTTAAGTTGACAATTATCCTGTCTAAATGCAAGAAAATAATTTTTAGTTTATTCTAATAATAGTTAATATATAAAATTATAAAGTACTTTCCTGGAGCAAATGTGTATGAATAATTTTCAGGTTACCACCCAGGTAAGAATTGTAATGTGCACGACATTTCAGACTAATGCCTTTACTTGTAAATTGATAATACTTTTAGTGCATGCTTTGTACAGTTACTTTATGCTGACATAATTTTTATGGCTGCAGCTACATCTGTGTCTCCTGACCTGGAGCTTGAATCTATTGCAACTCAATAAATTTGTTAATTACGTTGTGCAACATTTTCATCTCAGTGTTGATTTGTGTCTTCAACATTGTAACCATTTGTATGTCTTCCATATACATACATATTTTGGGGCTCATCCGATACATCTTGTTTTTTATGTTTCAATTTTCTCTAACTAGTATAATCAATAATATTGTAGATCCCATATATTTCCCTTAATGAGACAACATGACGTTTGGTCATAGTAAATATGTGGGATTTCTATGTGATTGATTCTTCCAATCTTACCAATAATTTACTACATAAAAGTAGTTGTGTTATTGTTACAAGGGTTGGCTTTATTTTGTCATAAACTAAACTTACAATATTGCACAAATTCTACATATATCACCAGTACAGGATTTTGATTGAAGAAACCAAAGCTCTAAGTATTAAGAAGTCAATGCAAGATTATTGCTTGAAAATTGCATATTTTAGTTGCCTTCTCCTTGCCCTCTTAATTTCCTTGAGTACTCAAAAAAAGGATAATCATCTAAGATGACATAATGGTTCAATCTTCTAGGATATTAGCAATTTTGGTGGATTTTCTTGTTAGCCAGATAAAGTAATAAGGTCTGCCTTCTATCCAATGTTGTAGGTCAGAGATGAAAGATGTATTTGATCACATTAATATTTAGCTGGGTAGAAACCATAGAAACATTTTAAAACTAATAACTTTCTAAGTACATATAAGCTTGGTGAATATTTAAACTGGTCAATAAGACCAAATTATGTACAATGACTTGGCTAAGTCTTTGTTAATTTGTCTAATTGACCAATTTATATATTCAGTATGTTTTAGTAGTCATTTAACTGCTTAATTTTACTGTTTGTAAATGTGTATATATCAAATTTTTGTCACTGTTACCTTGCAATGGTTTAAATGTTTATACATATGAATAGAATACTTGAATACTCCTGATTTCAAGGAACTATAGTACATAACTTACCTGTATTCATTTATTTCAAAGTTAACAGTACAATCTGAAATTTCCTCAGAAGTATTCTTCTCCTGAAAAAAAAATCAAATAATTTGAAATGTATTTATGCATGACAAAATACAGTACATTACTTAAAACATTTTAATATGATTTTAAATTGTTTAACTTTTATTAGAACAATATTGTTTATTTTATCATTGATATTTTGAAAAAATATCTTCAAAACAACATAAGATTTTTAATTCGCAAAATAATTATGAGATGATTTTATTTTTGTTCATGTTTAAAAAAATTGAAATGTTTTAATGTTTGCACTTGCTCTTGAACTTTTTGTGAATTAGAAAAATGACAAATAAATTATATAATCAATTAATTATTTCATTTAAAAAACAGAGAATTATTTAAATATTGGTATTATGTATTGCAATTGCCATTTCTAATCTACAATGAATTAAAATATAAGTCATTAATTGTAATTTACATTTTTATTTGTTCAGTATTGATGTGTTTCTTTATGTAACTTTCTATGGAACATCTAAAAGGTATTAAAATAATTAAAGATTGAAATGTATATTTTTTACAATTGGATAAATAATTTATAGAAAACTTACTTTATTAATTGTTTGATTTTCCATTGAGAATCCAAACATTTCTTTCAATAATTTCTGAGAATTTTCTGACTTTATAATTAACTCATAACTAATGTTTAATGATTTAAGGCAGTCAATGCAAATGCTTTGAGGTAGAGCATCAGAAGGAAAAACCTATAAAAACAGAACCATTTAACTTTTAGCAAATAAATATTTTAAGCTAACAAAACAGTTACATATAGTCTGCTAACAGTTTATAATCTTTATAATAATTTATTATGATTTTTACAGCTTATTGTTATTATTATTCAACTAAAACAATAACAGGCAAATTTACAATAATTGGTAAACAGCGACCAATCTTCTCAGCTATTTTCCACAACTCTCCATCACTACCAAAAATGCTGAACAAACTTTTCCTAGTGCTATGGGAAGCACAAAGTCTGCAGTACATGTCATTGTTATGTTCTTCTGAATTTATTATATCACAGTTATCCATATCATTGAATTATATCTGAAAAATAATGAACACACATAATAACATAATAATCTGTATTTTTTAAATTAATTGTTAATAACAATAAATATGTTTAAGTTATTTTCAAAATAAATAAATAAAAGCATTTAAAAAAACTCAATGTTCACCAAAAGTGTAAACAAAAGCTTAAAACTAAAATTAAATTTTGAAATTTATACATTGAAAATAAAATGGTAAAATGTAGTAACCAAAATTGGAAATGGAAAGAGGCAAATAATTAGAGAGTAAGTAATTATTCATTAAACAAAATTAGGAGTAATATGTAGTTTATAACAAAAAAAAAGTACTTCAAAACATATAGAAAATAATGAGAAAAGCAAATATGACATTAAATTTTTATTGGTTCATGTCTAATAATGATAGTAATAATATAAGAGTGAAATTCTAATTCAATTACTCATATTTTAATATTAGTAATTCCAAATGCTTTCAACAATTCATTATAATGTACATAGATTATAGTGTGGTGTTATTTTTTCTATAATAGCATATACTGTTTTTAATTAAGTTATTCCTTTTTATGTTTGTACATAGTACTATATGGCAAATGGAAAAAAACAATTTTTGTTTCCTTTATTTGTTTGTTTAGCAAAAGTTTTCATTCATGCTCAAATTGTCTGTCAAAATTTTATTTCATACTGTTTCAATAGTTTCATATACTTACAAATTATATGAAGATTGTTTAGAAGTTGTATTAAGTCTACTTGAAAATATAATTCCTGATAGTGAGATTCTACATGGCCTGTTTACATGTGGAAAAGGGAAGTATTACCATTTGAGGAGGAACTACCTCTCTAAGTGGTCTGGTAAGACACTACCATCATTGTTAAAAACATTAATTGTATTCATACAAATGGATATGGAGACTGTGACAATGTCTTTTTAACACACTTCATCTATTACATTTTACAGATGCATTTCTTGATGTACAACATAACCTGAACTGACAGCAATATATTTCCTAGTGCTAATGTTTTCATAATTGCTTTTACACTACAAACTTGTCTCAACAATGAATAGAGTAATAGTGAGTTTCTGTCTACACCACTACAATATGGGTGGAATTGTCCACTGCACATTGTTTCGACACACAACTAGCTAAATCTCCTCACTCTCACATTATACTTTCTTAAAATGAAACTGATATATATCATCTCATGATTTTTTTCTGTAATGAGTTAAAAATTCATTATTATAATCTCAAATAAAAGAAAAGTCAATCATGGTAAAGTTCAAATTTATTACTACAATTAGGATTCTGTTGCACTGCTAACCATGATTATTCTTCCATCTTACAACCCCTAATTCTGATCTGTTGCCAAAAATGGAATGAATATAAAATAATCAGAATACAGTTATGGTATATCTTTTTTCCAGTGCAAAAAATCTAAAAAATGGAAGGTTGAATAAAGTACACAGTAGTAGAATGACTTACAAAATTTACTAACACCAGCAACTTGGAAGTATATTTTTTAATTTTGTGCTAGCCTGCTTCCTATGAAATTTGATCTTTCTCTCTCATCTGATATGGTCCTCAATATTCAGTTTCTAGGGTTTTCCCTGCATCTCTTTAGGTGAAACACCGGGTAGGATCCTTAAACTATAGCCTGGGCGGGGAGGGGTAGTCAACCCTTGGCTACCTTGCTCTACCTTCTGCATCCCCCCTTTTCAATTCCCTTCCTGTCCTATTAAAGGGGAGTTGCCTGCTTCAGGATCACCCTCATATAGCATGTTATCCCCACCCCTGAAAAAAATCAATTTTAATAAATTATTTACTAAGTTTGCATGAGGTTGAATAGTTTGCTGTACAATATTTGATATATTCCAAATCCTATGAAACTTTCTAATAACAATTATAATGTATATATTGTAATTAATTGGAATCAGAGTTTTACAAACAACTTCTATGTATAATTAAAGACCTTGTCCATCTCAACACAAGGAAGAAAGGTTGACTACTGAATGTAATTTTAACACTGGAAGCTAGAAGAAAATGATAATGTTAGTGAAAATATTTCAGTGTTTGGGAGAAGGGTGGGAGGAGAGTGGCTTTTATAAGAGCAGTGTGTGGCAATGGAAAAGTTATTAAAACAATATTTTATTTAACTGCTGTGCCAGTTGGCAATGTTTGATTAATGTAAAAAGCTGGGCAGAGTGTAGATTAATTAAAGCTTATGGCATGGGAGAAGATGCAAGTGCTATACTCTTCCTATGTTTCTCTTCTCCTTATGCTTAAAATGTCGAGGGACAGCAAGATGATGTCTTATCCGATTCCTTTCTATTGAAGAATTTAAGCGCAAATATAAATGAAATTTTTTGTTATAGACCAGATTATCTGTCTGCATTCCTTCAAAAACTGTGATATATATTATTTATGATTCTCCATAGGTAAAATTCTGGAGGTGTTAAATCAGGAAGAATTGACACATTTTATTACACCTTTCTGTTTTCCAGTGTTAATGCAAATTATCATATCCTCATCCAAATTAAACTCACACATCTTTAAGAAAGTGTAGTGGTGTGAACATGATTCATGAATCACAAGGAACATTGCAGTGTGTAAGTACACTTGGGCCAGGAACAGTATCACCGAGAAAATTGTCTTCTTTTGAGAAAAGTCATCCCACTGGACACTTCTGAAGTTTCTTAAAGCAGCACTATTAATTTTGTGATGCATAAATAAATTCAGTATTAATTGAGGAACTAAGCCTTCTGTTTAAGTTGTATACTTTGAATGCTAAGCGATTAAGTATCAAAGTATTTTTCATCTTTTTTTCTGATATTTTGATTGTAGAAGGTGAAACGTTCTCTCCTCCTGTTTTCATTTTACTTACCATTAATGATTCCATTTATCTCATATTTTAATACTGATAATTTGTGTTAATATTAACAGTTTTGCTGGTCAGGTTTTCCACATGTAATGACTATTGAGGCCTTCACATCTGAGTCAGATGAAGTTGATCGAGTGGCTAGCACCCCAGAAAATTTGAAATATTCTTCCTGCCCGACATGATGACACTACACCTCAAATTAAGGCACATCTCTCTCTTTCCTATTCATATCAATTATATATTACAGTAGTTACCCAAACAAAAAATAGTGATTATATTTTGACTCTTCTTTGTTTCCCACTGACATCTACTTAAATTTTTATGCATGATAAACCTAATTCAACTAAGAACAACTCTGATGAGAATAAAACTTAGTGTTGATAAAGTAGAAAACATTTAGGTTCATGTAAGGAATCCACAAAGATTTACTAAATTTTTGAATGAATATTTATTTGATCAAACAAATATCAGACCTTGACATTTAAAATCTGGATATTGTTTTCCAAGTATACTACATGTAAGGAACAAATTACTAAAAACTAATTTAAATCTGTCTACCCATAGACACTACCAATTTAGTAATCTATAGAAAAATCATGTTAAACAGCAGTAACTTTTGATTTATTCTCTATTATAATTTTTCTACTGTTCTATATACTTGTTATTAAATTTAAAGCAACACTTGTGTAAACAAAATAAAAGTAGAAAAACATTATCTAACACTGGCTGTCATTGCACATGGAAAAAAGTTTTGCATACTTAAAAATGAAGAAAATTTGTTTATAACTTTGGCATTTCTCACAAAAACATTTAAATTGGCAGGTACGATTTTTGAAATAATTTTACTTGTGTATTTAATGAGAAGGAGATATATAATATAGTATAAAAATATTGAACACCAATCTAACAAAAACAGCATTTTTTTTTAAAAAAACTTGCTTTCATGCAGTCGCAATTTCACATTTATCTATAAGAATCACAGTTCCCTTAAGTTACTAATTTAACGTAATGCAATTATTGAAAGATGACATTAAAAATTCAGTTAATAAGTTAATGGGTTCTTTAATAATTGTTTTATTTCATAAATACAGAAATTACATTACAAACGTGCCACACAAATTATTGTTGATACTTTCAAATTTAAAAAAATTAAACAATTCGAAAAACACGATATTTGACAGCTCATAAAAACATTTGCATGCATAGAGACTGAAGTATTGTATCTGACAGCCAAGGAGAAATAGTTTGGAGCATGAGAAGTTGTAGTATTTATTGTTTGCACTTACCACAACGTATTACTATTCAATGTGCTGATATTTTTTATAACACAGAGATACAAAGAAAATTACGTATTTTCTGAATATATAATATTTTGCTATTAATAAAACATTTAACATGTAAAATATTTAGTAATGGTTTCGCAAACGAAGTCATAGATAATACAATCGAACACCGCCAACCGAAGCAGAAATATTTGAAGTTGTACGAGTGACAGCTTTTAAATAATGCCAGTTTAGTTTAAACTTAAGTTATTTGTTTTATATTCAACAAATTATATTAATACTAAAAGTTTCAGAGAAATATTGTGATATTGATGAAAAACAAACGTTGAGGAGAGTTGATAAAGTATTAAGGGGAATTTTTTCTTTACAAAATAAATGTTTAGAATTTAATTATTGACTACAAGAGAATTACCGTGCTAAATAGTCCAACTGTGTTTCAATTATTTTAAATAAAGAACATTCCATTAATCTAATAAATACTTGTCAAGGATTTTTAAATTTAGGGCTGCAGTGCAGAAACCAGGATGGGATTAATTTTCTTTTTATCCATTTCTGTTTTCTTCATCAACATTTTTTTGTAATATTTATGTTCCTGTTTTCTGTAATGTTTATATGCAGTCTTAGGACTGAATACCACAACAACATGTAAGGATGTACTCACTTTGGTGTTAGTAGAGGGAAGTGCCCAAAATTGAATCCCTCCCCCTAAATAGCTGGCTCAGTATTATCTTCATCTCCTTCGTAACTAAGTTATAGTACCACTCGGTAGTGTGGAGAACTCACGTGTCGTTTTTTAGGTTAACAGTCTACATGAGGGTGATCCTGAAACAGGCAACTTCCCATTAATAGCATGAGCTGTGGAAGGTAGCCAAGGTTGACTATAGTTTAAGGATCTTCCCGGTGTTTCACCTAAAAGAGAAGCTAAGCGTCGAATAGTTTCACTTAGATGTTTGGTTCAGAATGTATAGGCTTAACACATCGTTGGCTATAGTCGCACAAACCAGACCCCGTTAATTTTTCATATTTATTAAAGTCACTGTGTATCTGAGAACATTCATATAGTCTCGGAATTCCGATTCAGATCTCAAAGGAGTATTAGGGAAAATTGATAGTATAGTTCAGATCAAAGAGGTTGAAACCCTTACAGGTTGACTAATGCCATTGACGAGGCTCAGTATTCAATAAAAGGGAAAAGACTCGTGGATAAGCGACTAAAGTTTGAGAAAAACGCACCGTTCCTCCGGAATATCTGAATCGGAACTTCCTTCATCCAAAAGTGATTATGCTTGGTGTATTTTTTGTGACCGAAAGTTTTCGGACGATTATAAGGAAAACTGAGTCATGTGTATCTGGCAAAAACAATATTATTCTTTTTAAAAATTCATCTTCTAATAATATGATTGCACACTTATTTATTTATATGGAATATAATTATACATTCAATTATAGGTTCAATATGGTCCTTACGACCAGATTATTAACTATTGTTTAAGTTCTATGTATCTGCCCATTCGTAGATTTAATAAATTCACACACACATGTCGGCCTATGAAATTGCGTTGGTTCTGAGAATGTCTGCGATTTTAGTCGCTAAATGAGTTCATTCTGTCTTTATGAAATATTCTCCGTACGTTTGTTTTTAAAAGAAATTAAAACCTAATAGCATTTTATTATAATTGCTATGTTACACTTTTACTTGACACTAGACCGTGTTTAACACGATTTAATGCATTTTACTAATTATGATATTGTCATTATTATTTAGACAACTATTTTCAAATCGAGATTGTACAAAGTTTTCTACATTTTATTTCCTTACAAAGATTTTTAAGTACATTTTCTAAAAGTAAAATGGAAATTATTCTTTACATTATGAACTAAATACTACATGACTTTCTATTTCTTTCAAGTAAAAAGTAAAATGGGGTTCCGGTTCTGGGTACTAACCTTGATTTTATAATTAGGATTCATGTCACAAGCAACTTAATTGTCTTATTAAATTCTATTTTTGTCTATAAATTAGCACTTCAAAGTTTATTAATTCATTTTGAATCAAGGACTTTAAATTTTGCCTTTATAGATTTACCTTCGTTTGTATCTTCTTATCTATTTGTAATAGAATGTACATACGAATCCTTACCAGTATATGTTTTATGAAAACTATAGTTCGCAGATGCACTCAAGTATGAATTTCTTGTTGTAGTTGAGTTGCAATTTACATGAGATGTTAAATTAATTAATTATTTTTGGTTGAACGAATATTTAGTAAAGTATAGGTTATATAAAAATACTTCCATTAATTTAGAGATGGTTTGTATCAACTACTCTATTTTAAATAAAGTTGTTTCTATACTACTGTCACAACTATAGCAGGGGTTACCAACCTTTTGCATACCAAGAGCCAATTTTTTGACAGATATACTTTCATGATTTGAGATTGATAATTAGATACGAGGATAGAATCTGCTTCGCTAAGGGAACGAAACGAAATAACTTTGACGCAGTTAAATTGAATCATTTACGCCATTTTAATGAAGCACTAATTTAAAAAACTCAAGAATGATGTTCCTGTACGAGAGGATGAAGATAACTCTGGACTACAGTTGTTGGTACTGATGTTCAATAAAATATAATTGTTTCAGAACGTGTTTCGTGACAATAACGGCCCAATTTGGAAATTTTCCTTTAGAGTGACTGTTTTTCAATTTTTAATATACGTGCAATGTTTTCATTGATTAGCTGTAAGGGATTTCTCATTTTGTCTTTGTGATTTATGTTCACGTAGGTTCAAAGTTTTAATCTGTTTATTTTAACGGACGCTTTATATTTATAAAAAACTAGCTATTACCGCGACTTCGTTCGCGCGGTAGTAGTTCTTTTTATTTTGCCTTAAAAACAGGTACAGAATTTTGATAAAGTTGAATTCATTGAATATATAAGAAGTACGGACGGTATCATCTATTTATGATCGCTTCAGGGCAAACCTCATAACTCGCAGTTGGTTTTGAACACGTCCCGCAATCATACGTTTCGGAGCCAAGCCCTAGTCAAACCTTGATTACCTTGCTGTATTTTCCACACACACCCCTTTTCATTTCCTTGCCTATGCTATTAAAGAAGAGTTGCCTGTTTCAGGATCACCCTCCTGTAGCTTGTTACCTCCCCCCCCCAAAAGTGGGATGTATTGCCTGTGGAAGTTTTCTCTTGTAGGCACTTCTCTCCAGTGTGACTGCGGGGCTCATCTCACTGTGTCTGGAATGCTTCCTACTCTTTGTTTGTTTTTCTCTCTCACAAAGTTCTCACATACCGAGACACTTTCACCTATTTTAGGAGGTCGAAGACCTCGAGCATAAGGTAGGAGTTGTTCGATGGATCTTAAAACTTGTGAAGATACGGAGAAGGGAATGCTGCGATCCCTCATTAAACTGGTCTCCCGTTATTCGGAAGGGAGTGAGAATAGTACCAATGCCCGACCTACCTGATGCAGATTATGTAGGGTTTTCCTTGCATCTCTTTAGGTGAAATACCGGGTAGGTTCCTTATACTATAGCTCCCCGGGTACCTTGCTCTACCTTCCACATCCCCTATTTTCAATTCCCTTCCTATGATATTAAAGGGGAGTTACCTGTTTCAGGATCATGTAGCCAGCTAACCCTTAAGATTTAATTGATATCCGTTGAGCCGTTTCGGAGCCTTTTGGAGACAAACATACGGACAGACAGATAGACAGACAGACACGTCAATTTTTTTTATTGGTAGAGATTCAACACTAATCTTGGTTATTATCACCTCCCTTTCCAAGGCTGATATATACAAACGCGCAAATATTATTGTGTATCGTCTTGAATGTAGAACAAATCTGCTTATGTGTATTATTAGTTGATTCTGACTCCATCTGTGTTATTATTGCTATAAAATCGTTTCGAACTCTGCGTATATTTTACTCATGGAGCTTCACAAAAATGTAGCATATTTTAAAAAAAGTTGACAAAAAAACTTAATTATGAACCGAAAGTAAAGATCTAATGTAAAAGGACTTAACTGAACCGATATCCAATGTTTTTAACAATTTTTTATTTTTATTGTCAATACAATTACACGTTAGACGAGAACGATTACATTATACCCAATGTTGAGGAAAGACTTCATAACGAAATAGAATAGAATAGACGGTAATTTGAAAAGCATTTATAGTATATTAGCCAAGTTTATAATCATCTTGACATTAGTTTGTATGTTAACAAACCCCATACGTCGCATTATGGCTTACGTACAGGATGATATGGATGCACAAGTTTAGAAAGATCGGGGGGATTACTGTTGAAGTAAGTAATTTCCTTCATAGCAGGTTCAGCTACCAACCAAAGCTCTCTGTTGTTGTTTTTAAAATTGTCATACCATTTCTGTACTTCTGTGTAAGCTCGTAAGCTGAAGTCTATTGCCTCTAGACACATAGTTGACGACACGAGAGCCAAGTCTGCGATGGTTAACACATCTGGAAAAATAAATTTGATCGGAAAGGCTAAATTAGTTACATTTACTTAAGAAACGATATTGTATTTTTTTCAGATGTCATTTAAGGTTATGAAATAATAGATATCCGTTTCTCCAATATTATTATCGCAGAAATCAATATGAGAATAATTATAAGACATTTTATTGTTGCCAATAAAGTCAATACCATCTATTATAATCGCAGTAAGGACTCTTTACGACATTCAATCTCAATTCCACGAAAGTAACTAAGTTTAGAGGTCTATGGCCAGGTTGAAGCAAGGACGAGGATCAACCTACTTTTTTGTAATCAAACGTTACGATTCAAACGAATTAGCCACTTTCGTAGATATTGTTTATAAAATCTCTTTTTTAGGCAGTTTTAAGCAGTTGCAAACCTTTCGTCTTTAATCCTGTAATGAGGCAAAAATCAAGATAAATTTTAGTATTTACAGTCTCAACAGAGTAGCGTATTTACCGCGTCTAGCAGAGAAGAGGGTTGCATGAAGGTCGAAGTGGGAGGTTGTAATAATTGATAGCAGTCGACCCTTTTTGATGAGTGGACGGTGAAAGAGAAAGGCAGGTCAGATGTGGACAGGATGTGCGAGAAGGAAGAGTAAACACACACACACACACAGAGAGAAAGAGAGAGAGAGAGAGAGAGAGAGAGGGAGGGAGAGAGAGGGAGAGGGAGGGAGAGAGAGGGAGCGAGAGGGAGAGAGAGCGAGGCGACATTATTTAAGTAAAATAAAACATAAGTTAATTCTACGTAGACTTCAAACCAGGAGAAAATTGCAAGAAGCCGTGATACATCTCGACGCAGGAAGTACGCGAAATGATAGTCAGTTTCATAAAGCAGAGCAAAGTGGTTTTATTTACAGGAGAGCAAAACTTAAGAAACGTTCGCGCGAAGGAGAAAATTTACGGGAAAAGCTAAGTTAGAAAATTCTATCAGAATTATTTTTACAGAATCTGGAGCTTTGATTTGAGAAATAATTTTTTAAAGACCTGCATTTGGAGGATTGGATGGATGCGAGGAAAAAAATGACTCAGAAGAAGAATGTGGAGATCGACGGCAACAAATGTAGAGTTTAGAAGAACAAATGACTGCAGCTTTTTTCACCTTGCAACGGTCAGACACACATGCTCGGACTTTCGGCGATGCGGAGTCAAAAGAAAGGAGACAGCATTAGAGCCAGGGGCAATAAAATCCAGACTTTACGTCGCGCATGTGGGTGTTTCCCAATTTTGGTGAGATTTGGCGGCATTGGGCGATGTATTTCCCCAAGTGTAACCATAAATGTTATTGGTGAATATCCATCCCTGCCACCTTGGTGACATATTCTAAAGAAGTGGGGAGGAGATTTTATGAAGGCTGGCAGAGAGATTTGGAAGAAGTTTAATGTAAAATTTGTTTTTGTTAAAGTAAATTGTTTTGCTGTTTTTATTACAAAATCTTATTAATAATATATTAATATCTCACTTAAATAACTAATATAGCCCCCCATTCATTTCAACCTTGAAGTTGTTCCTTGCGGCAGGAATGTGTAAAGCGTATATACTCAATTCAATTTATTTTTTTGTTCTTTTATTTGTAAAGTGTATATATTCAACTCAGTTTAGTTTTTGTGTTAAGGAAAAGTTTAATTTTGAAGGCACAACCTTCAAGGCATGTGTTGTAGTTTAGTGTCTTTGGTGTTATGAAATTGCCATTCTTGCGTGACTTACCCAAAGAGTATCTTAAATAGATAGCAATGCAATACCAGAGCTTGCCTACAGGTGGCTGCGTGAGGCTCATCCCCACTCCTGTAGGTGTAACTCATAAGAGCCCATGTAAAAAAACAGCGCTGTTTGGGTCCGCTAAAATCCTTCTTAAAGCAGCAAAAGACAAATTAAAGTGGATTATTTATTTGCACCATATCTTAGTATTTTCAAATATGTAACGTACAAATATTAATTCCAATGGGAATAATAAGAAAAGTGAGCATATTTTTTTCTCTGTTCTTCAAAATCCTTAATAGTGTGTTCGAGTTCACATTATGAAACACTTTTTCTCCCATAAATTTATTAATGTCATGAATGTAGGTCGGATTACTTCTTATCCTTTCTTCTAAAATTAGACTGCTTCTCTTGTCCCTACATTCTTCCTAAAACAAATCTGATCTTCTCCTAGCTCACATTTTATTTGACGTTCCATCCTCACTATATACTATTTTCGTTAAAAATTTTCACGCATAGGATAATTGTCCTGTGCTGTTCGCACCAGTTTTCATAGGCATAGGGATAATTGTGTTGTTTCTAAAAACTTTTGTGTGGTGACTCATGACCCCTACATTTAAGCGGTAAAGCAAAAATAATTGAGTTTTTGGTATTCCCGTACAGCAGGACGAAAAACGAGGGTGGTTTGGTCAAGGCCGAGTAGGCGGGAAACGTCGCCGTTTACAACATTATTTATTGCCTGGAGTGCATTGTATTTGGACAGTTGGTCCCGGGAGCTGTCCTGAGAAAGTCGGGGTGAGAGACCAGTGGCTGAAGAAGGAACATGCGTAAAAGTTAAATTCGGCATGTTTTGAGAAAGAAGATTCATTTGATGGGAGTACGGAAAACAAAAAGATAAAATTTGATGGAGATTTAACCTGAAGAAGAGGCGCTAGAGGATCTAGAAGACGTGATCCAGCAAAGGAACCTCCGGTAACGGCAAACCAGGAACGACGTCACCTGGCCCTTGTTAACATCTGGTAACGGCATTTTTCCCGGCTTTTCCAAATAAACCATTCTCGTTGATTCGCGATTTTTATTACAATTATATCGTTCGTCACCCGCGTTCCCGGGAGCAGCCGTTTAGAAGCTGCATAGATTCTTTTTGCTTTACCGACTAAGGCAATTTGATTATACATTTTACTCGTAATTTAATATTTTAACTAAAACTTAATTTTAGTTATATTTCTAATCGAAATTTTATATTTTAATACCACGATTTCGATATTTATGATCATAATAATTAAATGCAATATATTCAAATTAAATAGATATTTTTTATTATTTAACAATTCCTTGTTATAATAATATTTTTGCGGTGTAAACAAAGGCTAAACACCACATCTGCTATACTTACTGTTTCGTAAATTTCGCAAACTTATTGCTACTACATAATCTAATTGAGAAAGAAAAACGCCATAAAAATGTAAACTTTTAACGCATGATAAAGTAACGAAATTATTAAAAAATTAACAATAGTTCAAAAGTAGAGTTGCTTAAAATTTGATATTATTATAACAGGATAAGTAGCGGAACTCAAATTGTCCAAGTTCATTAATGTCGATTTTACATTAATTAAATCTGAGAATTTGGACCTCCGCATATTTAAAATTCTTTTGATTTCAATGTGCAGCATTCGGCGCTAATAAAGAATTTATTTACTAAAGAAATGCTACTCACTACTACAGTTCACATTTCAAAACTCATATGTTTAAATAAACAATCCTTAAATTCATTCACAGTCTTACATTCCCTAATTTCTATTGGTAACTCGTTAAATTCTTTTATGTCTTTAATAAATATACTGTTTTATTTTAAATCTAACCCAGCCCTAGTTATGTCTAATTATACTTTACTTCTAACATTGTATAGATTTATATCATACTTATAAGCTAAATAAATATTAAAATAGGACGGTTTACAAATTATTGATACATTTGTACAAAAATATCATGGCATGAAATTTTACAAAGTTCTAGAACAAAGTCAATTCATTTCTCTTAACATCGCTGTGACACTAAATCTTTTATTATTAAATATGATAATTCTTAACGCCCTACTTTGCAACTTGTTAAGTCTGTTATTAGATTTTTAGATACCCCATACAACACAGTACAACAACAATTACAAAGTGGAAGTATAATACAATTATAAATTACTGTTTTATATTTCTTAGTTAAAATTTTTCCTACGCTATATAAAATCCCTAATCTTCTACTTAAATTTCTACCTACAAACTTCTATATGACAATCCATTTACAAATTTTGATCCAATATGACTCCTAAATATTTAAAATCAGCAACTCTATCATATTATTGCCTATCACTACTTCATAATCATTATCTAATCTACTTTCGTACCAATAAGCATAAATTTAGTATCTAACACATTTAACTTCAATGTATTTATACAGAGATACAAACTCAATTTACTTAAAGCAAAGTTCATTTTATTAACTGACCTAATAAGAAACACAGATCAAAGTTATGACGTCTTTGGTCATTGCTATTGAAACCGCACAACTAAAGCTAACCCGTAACGAAATAATATTTACAGTAATTTTAAATTATTTTGGAATGTAAGGTACAAGGTACTCACTTCCGGATGCATATGTAGTTCCTTGTCTTTCTAGAATTGTGTTAAATACATTTAGAGCGATATTTAATTTATTTAGAGTTTGGGGAGTTCTTTCATAGGCAAAGAAAATTGGCGCCATCTGTAAAAGAATAACATTTATAACATACCACCACATAATCACTATTTGAATTCTATATTATGTACTCGGTATCCAGTCCACTTCAGGTTTCTTCAAAGAAAGTGTCATTTGATATCAGGTTAAAATAACAATTTTTTACTTGTGCTATTTTTTGTTGATGTAAGGGAAGTGAGTTGTTATATAAAACAGTACTTGCCACGTGTTCAGAAATAGAGCGGTAGTAGGTTGATATGTTGAATGCTAGTCTATGATTAACCAGCGCACGGCTCTGAGGTTCTTTGGGGTATAACGTTCCCCGGGAATCATATTTATCTGCCAAGTACTGCAGAATTGCGATACTGAAACAGAAAACGAAACCAAAATTTCTTAGTGTTGGAATAAATCACTATATGTTACAAGTTTTCTTCTTGCGAAGCACTACGTTACTTTATAATGCATCAATCGTACCGCCTATATATGGCAAATACATTAATTTTCTGAAGGTTTTATCCTATCCTGTGTACATTAATGCAGTGCCATTAGGGTTAATAGACAATACACATTTATTTATCGCAGCAGGATTCCTTTAAAATAAGGATGATATTTGTGTAACTTTTCGTAATCTGCGTATATGGTTTACATTAGAAACTAATTTTCAGGGTGTATTCTTTAATAACTACCATAATATTAAAACTCAAAAGTGGCAATTTTTAATCGTCGTCGACTCCGACGGGCGACAGCCATCTACGTAAAAGTGCGTATCTCGGCTAGAAATGAATATTTAGATCTGAAATTTTGCAGAGGTCCATCTAAGACGTCGTAGAACAAAATGTAAAAATTTCATCAAAATCTAAAATGGTCACGCGGGAATCGTTGCTCAAGTTAGGCCACTTGAAGTGAAATGACCCCTAGGCTCATTCTAGATGACGGAGGACGAAGGATAATATGCTACAGAATGATACTGAATGAGCGACAAATCTGAGATCTTTTATCTTGAACCTAAAGGAAGTTCAGTTATGGATCCATAAACAAAATTCTAGTATGCCTTGTAGATACCATATCAAAATTGTGACTGTACGTTATAAGAATATTGGTAAGTTATTATGTATTTAAGTACTTGTAACGCGGAGAATCATGTAAGGGAATTTTTCTTTGTTTGGCAAGCTAGTAGAGTTAATACATATTTTCATAAATCATGGCCACATATGCATATGAAATTTGACTACAAGATTTATAAACATTTATAATTGTAGGTTCATAAGAAAAACAAAACTTTACACTACCTATAAACCTATGTTCCTTGTCCATGTTTTTTTTACTTATTGAATATATATATATATATAGTATTTGAATTGTGTGTTTATTTTGTGTCTTTGTTGTATATAATTTTCAGCTTGTCTTCATGTGAATGTGCATGTATTCAAAGGGTCCCTTTTCAAAAAATCTCACTCCTATTAGTTTGTAATATTAACATTATATATTTTATTGTAATATTACGTATTTTGTTTTTTAATAATATTGAAATTCAATTCTAGTAATAGAAGATCCCCTTAAACAATTAGTTCTATATAAATATACTTGATAGCTATAAATTTGTATATAGAATGAGAACACATGAAAACGGTGGAACTGGTCAGGTTGCGTTTCTGTAAGTGGCACATCTGCGCATAGATTGTACTGTTAATATCTGTGACGTGACAATCGGGGGCTAATGTAGCGCAGAGAATCACAAACCAATTATTTTTCGTTATAATTATATGTA
Organism: Eucriotettix oculatus; assembly: GCA_034510155.1. Taxonomy (NCBI): domain Eukaryota; kingdom Metazoa; phylum Arthropoda; class Insecta; order Orthoptera; family Tetrigidae; genus Eucriotettix; species Eucriotettix oculatus. The sequence continues at coordinate 107,939,416 of CM067379.1, forward strand.
CATAAACAGAGTGTCAGCCCAGGGTTAATCGCCCTGGAATTTTCCCACATATTTTACCCCACTACCTGGATGATTCTAAGGGAGAGGGTTTGAAACTAAGAGATGGATTTGGTGAGATATACCACGTGGTAAACGTTAACAACAAGAGTGGGGGGAAACTGGGGTTGAGGAAGGAGACGACAACATGTGAAGATGGTGGAAGAAGATAAGTGACGCATGGCGCATGTAAAGGAGGGGGAAACATGACGCAAGCCAATCACAGCATTGGCCATACTGGCTTACTGAAAAGCGGCAATTGAAACGTTCTTTGCTCAATGGTTTCATATGCAGCTGAAGGCTGCATCAAACTGAGAGCACTAGTCTTTCTGTATATTTCCTTACATTTAAATTCAATGATTAAGAACAAACAAATTATTAAAATTAACCTCCTAATATATGAATGAATTTTTGGTTTATAATGAGTATCAAAAAGATACTTTTTAAACGTGTATTTAATTATAAATAAAACACAAAGAATGGTAAAAGGTCAGACATGAAATAATTTTATAAATAAAGTAATTATATGATCTGACTAAATGTTATAAATAAAACACAAGGAGTGGCAAAAAGTCAGAAAAGAAAATAAAAAAAATACTTTTCGTCTCCTCCCCAGTTCTTTACTTAAAATACAAATATTTCTTGCTGCTTCTGCAACGTCCGGTATTATTTTAATTAAAGAAGTGAGGAGGATCCTAAAGTTGGGAGACGAAAAGTTTTCTTTTTTTCTTTATTTCTGAATTTTGGCCTCCAACTTGTTTTTCTATTGTCTTCTGAAATTAGACACAAAGTCAATATTGCTGCTCTTGCCTCAACATTCTTCCTAAAACCAAACTTATCTTCTCCTAACTCGCATTCTATTTTTCCTTTGTAACATAAACTTTAAGGACCTCGTCAGTTCCTCATTCAAAATTTGTTAAAGTTCAACTTACATAGTTGACTGTCAATAATTAACTAATAAAATTGGTTTGATGTAGGTACTTACAATTAGAATATACAATTTCCTATTTCGGCTGTTAGGTCAGGGGCGAAACGAGTGAAAAAGATGAAAGGCAAACATAACGTCTTGTCAGTTAATAGTTTTGTGACGTGTATCTTGAGTGCAGAGTTTATTAATATTCAATAATAATTATACAATTATTGTGTTTATGTGCAGTAGGACCGCTTCCTTAATTTTATTCAAATTTTAGATTTTGAAATGTTCTAAATCCAGCAAGAATATTGTAACTCGAAAAACAGGTAGGCAGGCAAGCAAGAGGTGTGTGGTGACTCATGACCCCTACATTGAACGGGTAAAGCAAAAATAATTTAGTTTTTGTTATTTGCGTACAGCAGGACGAAAAACGAGGGTGGTTTGGTGAGGCCGAGTAGGCGGGAAACGTCGCCATTTACATTATTTATTGCCTGGAGTGCATCGTATTTGCACAGTTGGTCCGGGGAGCTGTCCTGAGAAAGTCGGGGTGAGAGACCAGTGGCTGAGGAAACAACATGCGTAAAAGTTAATTTCGGCATGTTCAAGAAAGAAGATTCATTTGTAGTACGGAAAACAAAAAGATAACATTTGATGGAGATTTAAGCTGAAGAAGAGGCGCTAGAGGAGACGTGTCCAGCAAAGGAACATCCGGCAACGGCAAACCAGGAACAACGTCACCAGGCCTTTGTTAACATCTGGTAACGGCATTTTTACCCGGTTTCCACTTAAACCATTCTCGTTGATTCGCGATTGTTTAAATTTCAATTATATCGTTCGTCACCCGCGTTCCCGAGAGCAGCCATTTAGAAGCTGCATAGATTCATTTTGCTTTACCGACTGAGCCAATTTGATTATACATTTTACTCGTAAATTTATATTTTTATTAAAACTTAATTTGAGTTCTATTTCTTTTGGAAATTTTATAATGTAATATCATCATAATTAAATGGAATATATTTAAATTAAGTATACTCTTTTTATTATTTAACAATTCCTAGTTAATAATATTTTTGCGGTGTAAAAAAAGACCAAACACCACAGGTGGGTTTTTCCTGGCGCCAGGAATCTGCCTTTTTGCAGATTAGGCTTATTTGCTGGACTCTGTTCTCTTTGCTTCTGCAACTCCCGGTATTATTTTAATTAAAGAATTGAGGAGGACCCTAAAGTTCGGGAACGAAAAGTTTTATTTTTTGTTCTTTTCATTTCTGACTTTTTGACACTCCTTGTCTTTTATTTATAATATTGTCAGATTATATAATTATTTTACTTACAAAATTATTTAATGTCTGACCTTTTCCCATTCTTTGTGTTTTATTTATAATTAAATACATGTTTAAAAAGTATCATTTAGATACTTGTATAAACAAAAAATAATTTACATATTAGGAGGATAATTTCAATAATTTATTTGTTCTTAATCATTCAATTAAATGTAAGAAGATATACAGCAAAACTAGTTTCGTCAGTTTGATGCATCGTAAGTAACCAAAAGCACGCCTTCAGCTGTATAGGAAACCATCGAGCAAGGAACATTTGAATTGCCGCTTTTCAGTAAGCCACTATGGCCAATGCACTGCGCAACAAATTTAATGCGTCACCTATCTTCTTCCACCACGACGACAACGAGATGAATATTACACTTCAGAAAATGTCTTCGATGAAGCAAGGTTAACAGCACAGTTCTCGGCAAGTGCGTGATGGAGTAGAGACAACCCTCACAACCAAACCATTTGCCTGTATATGCCAAATTAACCCGGACATAAGCCATCGAGAACGCCGGGCCGCAGAGTCGTAATATGCTGAGACGAGTGTCAACGCTGGAATGAGGAGGACGCAACTTCCACCTTCACGCCTTCCCAGATCCGAGAATTTCTGCTCCTAACTTCCAGAAGCGACATTCAGGATTGCTCCGGCATGCTACTAAACAAGTGTGTCACTTGCGTGTTATATGAATCTGCACATTAATCCCCTTGAATTATATAGTCTCAAGCTTTACTTATTTTCTAACCCCTGAGTGAGTCCAGAGTAAATAAATTGTAAAGAGCCCCGAAATTGTTATAAATTAATAAAGTACTTCCATTAAATTATATAAATTATTAAAATATGTTGTTTAAATATTCATTTAAATTAAAAAAGAATAAAACCCCTATCTAATTAAGCCCTGAAAAAAAACCGAAGTTACATACTTTTAAAATTTTTAAGTTATTGTGATTTAATTTTCGATCTTAAAGGAAATAAAATAATTATCAATGAACGTAGACAGAAACGTTGTATTTTTTAATAAGTCTGACCCGGTTGGTTAACAGTGAAGATTTCATCCGAAAAAAATTATCATTTCATTTGCATCATTAGATTCCAAATGCGTACGACGTATATGCCAAATTACTTGCCACTTCCAGATTAGAATCACGTATCTAATGCACCGATTCTGGTGTCCAAATAAGTATTTACTGGAAATAAATTCGCAATCCTTCTCGTCTGAGCGATAACTTGTTAGATATGTATGGAATAATGTGGTTTCAAAATTCTCTTACCTCTCACTTAGAAGAAAACCATTGTCATCAAGGCACGGAATCTCCATCTGAGGATTTTTCTAAAAAAAAGATTGAAATTGACAAAATTTTATAGAAATGTATTTGAGAGAAAAAATTGAAGATGAAAGTTACCTGCCAGGATTTACCTTAGCAAATTCTTCTGATAAATGTTCACCGGCAGCAAAATCCACTTCTATTGTATTGAATGTAAGGCCTAGAGCTCGTAGACCTAATTTGACGCCAGTGGTGGGAGGGCTGTCACTTACTGAGTATAGGGTGATGCCGGACATCTGCTCATTAATAACGTACGCATTATTATTTCACACATACACATTTTCAAAATATCGTAAAATGATGCAGGTTTCTCAGATTTGTCGAGAATAACCAAGATTATTTTGACTTGCAAACGAACTATCTACGTTAAATTTGAATTTAAAAATAAGGCAATGTTGTTACGGTAGAAAATAACGATCAGAATTATTTTTACAGAATCTGGAGCTTTGTTTGAGAAATAATTTTTTAAAGAACTGCATTTGGAGGATTGGATGGATGCGAGGAAAAAAATGACTCAGAAGAAGAATGTGGAGATCGACGGCAACAAATGTAGAGTTTAGAAGAACAAATGACTGCAGCTTTTTTCACCTTGCAACGGTCAGACACACATGCTCGGAGTCAAAAGAAAGGAGACAGCATTAGAGCCAGGGGCAATAAAATTCAGACTTTACGTCGGCGTGGGGTGTTTCCCAATTTTGGTGAGATTTGGCGGCATTGGGTGATGTATTTCCCCAAGTGTAACCATAAATGTTATTGGTGAATATCCATCCCTGCCACCTTGGTGACATATTCTAAAGAAGTGGGGAGGAGATTTTATGAAGGCTGGCAGAGAGATTTGGTAGTAGTTTAATGTAAAATTTGTTTTTGCTAAAGTAAATTGTTTTGCTGTTTTTATTACAAAATCTTATTAATAATATATTAATATCTCACTTACATAACTTATGAAGCCCCCCCATTCATTTCAACCTTGAAGTTGTTCCTTGCTGCAGGTATGTGTATAGCGTATATACTCAATTCAATTTATTTATTTTTGTTCTTTTATTTGTAAAGTGTATATATTCAATTCAGTTTAGTTTTAGTGTTAAGGAAAAGTTTAATTTTGAAGGCACAACCTTCAAGGCATGTATTGTAGTTTAGTGTCTTTGGTGTTATGAAATTGCCATTCTTGCGTGACTTACCCAAAGAGTATCTTAAATAGATAGCAATGCAATACCAGAGCTTGCCTACAGGTGGCTGCGTGAGGCTCATCCCCACTCCTGTAGGTGTAACTCGATCATAGGTCCATAAGAGCCCATGTAAAAAAACAGCGCTGTTTGGGTCCGCTAAAATCCTTCTTAAAGCAGCAAAAGACAAATTAAAGTGGATTATTTATTTGCACCATATCTTAGTATTTTCAAATACATAAGGTACAAATAATAATTCAAATGCAAGTTTCGAAATCAGTATTGCGAGTTGGATGCAAAGCTATATCAGAATATTTTTCAATTAAATGTTAAAAATATATAATTTCCTATTCGCAAATGTTAGAGGAGAATGGAAATTGTTTTTTCTGTGGTCTAAATTCTGATAATAAAATAATATAGAATATTTTACAAATCTGTTTCATTAATAACACTAATATTGTATTGCACTATTGAAGGGTCTCATATTATATATATTCTTGTGTATCTGAATAATATACTTATCAAAAAAATTCAGTTCCGTGTACGCGCGACTTTTTCAGCGCGATTAAATAATAATAAAAGGACCTGACTAAGATAACTTAATAAGTCCGATTAATAAATTTTTAATTTAATCGAATAATTAACTATGAAAATTAAAATGAACTTAAAAAAGTAAGTATAATAAATTTTAATTTAATAGTGATAACACGGCTGTTTGTCTGTTTCTCGTTTGAATTTAGGTGCTGTTGTTGTGATATTCAGTCCTAATACTGGTTTGATGCAACCCTCCATGCTAACCTATATTGCGAAAGTCTTTTTATTTTCTTATAACTAGCAGAACCCAAGTTATTCTTAATATGCTTAGCGGATTCCATCCTTCGTCTCCCTCTTCTGTTCTTACCCCACACACTTCCCTCTAATGATAATATTACAATACGTGGCGTATTAATCTATCCCTTCTCTTGGTCAACGTCCTTCATATTGTTCGCTCTTCCCCTATTCTATTTAGAACTTCTTCGTTAGTGATTCTATCCACCCATCCGATTTTCATCATTCTCCTATAGCACCACATTTCAAAGGCTTCCATTCTTTTCCTTTCACCAACTCCTATAGTCCACGTTTCGCACCTATATAACGCCACGCTCCATACGAATATTTTTAGCAAAGCTTTCTTAATATTCACACTTATATTACTCGTAAGTAAATTCCTTCTTTTTCCCGAAAGCCTTCCTTGCCTGTACTATCCAAGTCTTTATGTCTACCATACTTCTACCATCCCTAGTTCTTACGCTTCCCAAGTAACAGAATTCCTTAACTTCCGTCATAATAACCCTTCCAAATCTAACACCCTTCGTTATTCCACTGTTTCCCATACTACACTCCATTACCTTGGTTTTGCCTCTATTAAACCTCATATTGAACTCTTTCTCCAGGACTACGTTCATGCCATTTAATATGGTTTCCAATTCTTCTTTTGACTCCCCTAATACTTCAATATCGTCGGCAAAGCGTAAGGTTTTTATTTCTTCTCCTTGCAGTACGATTCCTTTTCCAAATTTAGGTGTGTTTTCGGAAATAATCGTTGATTTAGTGAAACCAGATAATGTACTAAAAAGAGAATCAAATTTTGAACCGGTTGACTTCTAAGACAAATTAGAATTGGAGCGATCCTAAGCCAACTGTATACAATGAGATAGATGGCTCTCACTCCGTCAACAATTAAGCGTGCATTGTTATTCTTACGCAATACTTGGCTTTGCATAAAACAAGACTATTTAACACAGGAAGCTCAAGAAACAGAGTGAACTAAATAAAAAGTTTTAAATTACCTTTAAGGGCCATTTGCGAAAGATGCTAATGTCGCATCGATGCTTGTTTTCTTCCGAATTCAGATCCTAGGGAAAACAATTTTCATTTTCCTACGACATTTTCGAACAGAAAATTATATTTTTTTAACATTTAATTGAGAAATATGTTGATATAACTTAAGACAAAAAATAAATACACGCGTAAATTTGTCTGAGAGCTATTTTTCCAGAGATCTTCCTTTACCCATTATGCAGAGTGCTTAAATAGCTTAGATAAATGTATCAAACTCGCAATACTGACTTCGAAACATGCTCACTTTTCTTATTATTCCCTTTGGAATTAATATTTGTACGTTACATATTTGAAAATACTAAGACATGGTGCAAATAAATAATCCAATTTAACTTGTTTTTTGCTGCTTTAAGAAGGATTTTAGTGGACTCAAAAAGCGATGTTTTAGAAGAAAGACAAGAATGTAAAAATGTCAACCGGACCAGGGAATCGAACCCAGGACATTGCGATATCCAGCCGTATGCTCTACCAACTGAGCTAATCCGAGACGCGTCCAAGGACCGACTCAACACTTCTCCATTCCGTAAACCTAAGCTAGGCTTTACTGGGTTTCAATTGAGCATTCCCTCTAACTTAGATTAGAAGCGCTGTTTTTACATGGGCCCACGAGTGAGTTACTCCTATAGGTCTGGGGATGGCCGTCACGCTATTACCTCTCTACCTATTTAAGACACTCTTTGGAGGTTGTGACCTCTGCCTGCGAACACGTGGACTGGCCAAGTGTTCTAGGACAACTCAGTACAATTTTCAGTGTGCCTTTATAGATCGATACAATATTGCTCACATCGAAGGCCATTAGAGGCGAGTTTTTATTCCAGTTAAAACAGGTTCATGCCGGGAATCGAACCCAGGACCTCTGTGATGTGACGCTGTGACCACAGAGGCGGCCCAAAGTAAAGGTTACTTAAAGGGGGAGCCATTGGACATGACATCGTTTGTCTACTTCTCTGTTCTCATTGGCTGAGCGCCTTATCGGTTCGCATTTGAAAAAGGCAATAGGGAAGATTCAAGTTGAAGAAAATGTTCCAGGTGACAACCACGTTTGGAATATATAAGACAAATAAAGGAAGATTCCAATTGCCAACTTAAGAGGAAAGCAAAGCTGCCATCCAACTTGATGTCTGCCTACTAAGAAGAAGAGTGCAACGATGGCGCTATTATACTTCTGAATTAATTTATCAACACTGACCAGTAATTTATCGATAATTTTTTTGACTAAGGCTCTTGATATTGGATACAATATTAACTGAAAATATTATTTCCTATCTTTCAAAGTTTAGAATAATTTATTCATTAAATTGTATTCGACAAACTATATTTCCAAAGGAAACAATACCTAAATGTGCATTGACATACAAAAGGAAGATCCTACAAAACTATTCCACAAAAACTAGTCTGAATGCTTGTTGATCTATTATAAAATATGTTTTACTCCCGTTGTAATCGCTTCCGGCTCTAAACTGCAGCTTTTACAATTTGAAAACGATACCTACAGATATTGAAACATGAACTCAAGAAAAAGAGAATGTTTCCAGATGTAATACTAGAAAATGCAAATCATTAATTCATAATATTAATGGTACAAATTTGAGGATTTGTTATACGAGGAAGACACTACAATTTCGATACTGGACACATTAAAACAAGAGCACGACTACAATTATGATATCAGCGTTCTTCAATGATGTATAATGACTTGAAAGATTATTCGGACACCCGGCGAACGTATCTTGAATGTTCATTTCTATAACTGTATTCAACCTGAATCTTACCGTCACAGTCGTTTCCAGAGCAGCGACTGAACCTTGTGGGGAAAGTTGCCTGTTCTAGGTCAAGGTCGACCCCTCCAAAGAACTTCGCAAGAGACTCTCTCGGAATGTATTCATTTCTTTTGGCTGGAATTATCGCTACGTTTCACTACTTTATTGGCTATATACTTATTGATATCCTTTAATAAATTTCAAAAGTCAAGAGGTTATTTATACCTCAACTTAAAAAGAATTGTGCGCAGGTTTCGCTGACACTATGATGATCTTAAATGTACTGTATCATTTACCCTGAAGCATTTTGCTTCGTTGAATGGAAAAGCTCTAAGTTTGTGCAGTCACCGAGAATACTTCTCTATTTTTTTGCGCCTTATGTTTCCTATTAAGTTTGCAATTCTTCCACGCTAAATTGAAACTGATCGGAAATTTCTACCGTTGTAAATATTTTTACATTCTCTAAATACTTAGCCATTGTGATTAGTTTCTGGCGCAAAGATTTTTTCTTGTGATTATTTTCTTGTAATACGTTGCCTATAAATTATTGTTCTAACATCACTTTTTTAGATTAAATTATTTCCGTTACTTCTGGGTTCTATTTATAAGATAACTTGACGAGGTAGATTTTAGTTTTCTTGAAAATAAAATTGTACAGACTGAATTTTAAGTTTTACTCTGTTCAATTCATTGGGGAATAAGTTTCTAGCCGGCGGCGATTGGAATGCAAAGCATGTTAATTGGGGTTTAAGATGCACGACACCAAAAGGCAGAAACCTACTACGAGTAATCGTTAACAACAACTTCGCCCATTTGTCAACTGGAGAACCGACCTACTGCCCATCCGACCACAATAAACTGCCAGACGTGCTAGACTTCTTCGTAGTCAATGGAATTGCACCCAACTTTTTCCATATTGAACCCAATTGGGACCTTTCATCCGACCACACTCCAATAATCCTTACCCTTAGTACTCATATAATTCTGAAAGGAAAACCACCTAGTCTTGTATCCCCAAAAACCGATTGGACAAATTTTCAGCAATACATTGAGGAAAAGCTAACTCTAAATATCAGAGTAAACGAACCTGAAGACATCAATAGTGCAGTAAAATATTTAACCAATACGATCCAAGAGGCAGCATGGAACAGTACGCCTACATCAACTTTCAGAAAACTCGATCATGATAATAACGTGCCTTTACAAATCAGACAGCTCATTACAGACGTACAAGGTGCATATGGAAAAAAATTGGAGTCCTGTCGATAAAACTACTTATGATTGTTAAAATCAACTCTACAGGATCTACGCAATTCTACATTTGAAAGATATATAACCACTCTATCAAAGGACGATCACTCTGTGTGAAAAGCTACCAAAAAATTTAAAAAGCCTATAAACCATATACCGCCGTTAAGGAAACAAGACGGAAACTGGGCACGGACTGATGAGGAGAAAGAAAATACTTTTGCAGTACATCTAGCAAAAACCTTCAGCTCTCCAGAACCCAACCCTAACGTTAAAGATGCCAACATATACACGTTTCTGGATGCACCTTGCCCGATGACTCTTCCTATCAAACGATTCTCGTCATCAGAAGTTCAACAAGAAATTAACTCATGCAATATCCATAAATCTCCTGGGTTTGACCTCATAACAGGACAAATCCTTAAGCAATTACCACGGAAAGCAATAATACTATTAACCACCATTTATAATAGCATGTTAAGAGCAACCTACTTCCCAAAATCTTGGAAATTCGCACAAATAATACTGATACCTAAACCCGGTAAACCACCAAACTCTCCCTCGTCATATCGGCCCATAAGCCTACTTACTACCACAGCTATCCAAGATAGTTGAAAGATTACTGCTCAAAAGACTAGAAGCTGATATCAACCTGGATGAGATACTACCGACACATCAATTTGGATTCCGCTCACGTCACTCTACAATACATCAGTGCCACAGAATTGTGAATGAAATAATAAATAGCTTAGAAGAAGAACAAGTTTGTGTTGTAGCTTTCTTAGATATTGCACAAGCATTTGATCGAGTTTGGCACGTCCGTTTATTATACAAACTTAAACTTACCATTCCCACCGACTATTATCTCATCTTAAAATCCTATTTAAGTGATTGCTTTTTTAAAACTAAGTTTAACAACGACATTTCCACAATTCATCCAATTGCCTCTGGAGTACCACAGGGTAGTGTCCTGGGACCACTTTTATATCTTATATTTACAGCGGACATACCTGAAACAAACAACACAATACTTGCAACCTACGCTAATGACACCGCAATTTTATCTGCAGATAATGACCCCTTTACAGCTGCTGCTGCTCTACAAAATCATTTAAATAACCTTGAAGAATGGCTAGACTATTGACGTATAAATGTAAATCCTAATAAATCACTGCAAGTAAATTTTACCACCAGGAAAACAAACTGTCCAAATGTCTAAATAAATAATACACCATTACCCATCACCAATGAAGTCAAATACCTTGGTGTACTATTGGACTCTAAACTTACGTGGAAACCGCATTTAACATCCAAAAGGGATCATATCCAGAGCAAGCTTCAACAAATACATTGGGTACTTTGCAGAAACTCCAAATTAAAAACATAAAATAGAAACCTCATTGATAAATGTATTCTTAAACCCATATGGACATATGGTATCCAACTATGGGGGTACACCAAGCCTTCAAATTCAAAAATTATTCAACGTCTTCAGTCAAAAATCCTTCGTACCATCTTAAACGCACCTTGGTTCGTCAGCAACACAACAATACATGAAGACCTACTATAGAAGAGGAAATACACAGAATCAGTACTAACTATCGTCAAAATCTCCCAGGACACCATAACGAAGAGGTCAGTCATCTAGCAAATGAACTAACCTCTCGTCGCAGATTGAAGAGGAAGCGGCCAACAGATCTGTGACGATTAATTTTATTGTATTCACGGAGCGTGGTCACTGGACCACTTCTCCCCTCATGTGTCAATCATCCATCCAATTTGCTAAATGTTCTTTTGAACAGATTGTAAATATCTTAATAAATTTAAAAAAAACTTTTCAAATGGTATATAAAATTTTTAAGAAAATCTCGAAGGAATTCACCGCTTCGAAGAAAACCATTTTTTGTGCAAAGTACTTCAATTACGTCTTGGATATCATTTTATATTTATATAGATATTAAACAATAATCATTTCAACAGTCATAAAGCGGATATGGCACTATTACTTATTGATAGAGCTTAAGGGTAGATTTTCCTCTTTCGTTATATACAATATTTTATAAAATATTATTTGAAAAAAAATAAGTTTGACATATTTATTAAGCTCTAGTAGCAAATAATAATAAGAAAAATACTTCGTAGATATTAAAATGATTATTATATTGTAACGGTTTAAGAGTTAATTCTGATTTTATTTTAAATTAAGACATCACGGAGAATAAATAATAAGAAAGTTTAAAATTTTATAATATATATTTAAAAGAGCAACAAATAAAACCTAATCTTCCTGCCACCAACCTCGAAACTTCCGATCTTCCCCTCTCCAGGATATATATTCACGACTTTAGCTACTGTTGTTCTTGTGGTAGTCAGTCCTAAGACTAGTCTGATGCAACTCTCCTTGCTAACAGTATGGGCGACAGACTGCATCCTTGACTTACTCCTTTCTTGATTTCTGCTTTCTTTTCTTGCCCATCAATTTCTAATTACTGCTGACTGCCTTCTCTAAAGGTTACAGATAAGCCAATAGGAATTCATTTTACATTTGCAAGTTCCCAACACTGGGATTCGTGATTCAAAGACGTGAAACCTCACGCACCGGAGGTTAGTAACTTTCTGGAACAGTTTCAGGCGTGACAAAATGCCGAGACAGAAACTTTTCCACTTGACTCAATTTATGACACAGCTGGCTGGCGGCTTTTAATCACTTTTACAGGTGGCTTCTTTAATCGTTGTTTGTTCGGCCCTTTAGCACGAGTTCCACAGCACGGAAAATTCAGTTTAAATAATTTATTTAAATTAAAAATGAAATAAATGGCCCCCTAATAATTTAGTAAATGTGTATACGCTACAATATATATAATCCTATCTGTTAAAAAACGTTTTTGGAACGTTTGCCATTTGGATCCACGTATGGGTCTTGGAAATTGTTGCAAATTTTCTTGCCGCTCTGTATAAGGCGTTTCAGATTTCCTTTTACAGACCTCTAGGTGCTGTAGGAAGGACTTTGTAAATAATATTTTTATTATGAACTCATGTCCGGAAATGTTCCATTTGAATGCAAAATAAGTTAGAAGATAGAATCGATTTCAAGTCTCTCGCTTCACTAGCTGTCATTCAGTCGTTGAGCAGTACAGGACGAAACAATAGAGGATGGAACAGTTCAGGAGAATTAGCTAGTCGTGTGTCAAGACGAAGGGCAGTGGACAACTCCACCCATATTGAAGTGGGGGTAGACAGGAGCTCACTATTACTGAAACTTAGTTGTGTAAAAGCAATTCTGAAAATATTGGCGTTGGGAAATATATTGTTGTCAGTTCAGGATATGTTGTACGTCAAGACACGCATCTTTTAAATGTAATAGATAATAAGTACAGCGTGTGTTAAAAAGATGTCTCCACAGTCTCAATATCCCGGTTGTTTGAAGACAATTAATGCTCTTAGCAATGATAGTAGCGTTTCGCCAGGGCACTTGGAGGAGAAGTTCCTCCTTAAACGACAATAATCCCCTTCTCCTTTCCCTACTGCGCATGTAAACACGCCACGTAGAATCACACGAACTGTAATTTTATGTACTAAGTCCCCATACAACAGACAGAAGTCTGTAATGGTAATTCCGAAACACTCTGTTTAACTACTAAAACCGGTTTAATCGTAAAAGCCCAGACCACGATATATTTTGTGAAAGGCGGAAAAATAAAAAAGACAGGATTTTATACATAATATGTTTGGAATCCTATAATTTTTGAAAGAAAGAAATAAACCAAATTCTCTCGATTCTAAGCAATTATAGTCATGTATATTGACAGTATTTCCTCGTTTTTTTTGGAAAACTCACCAAAATCACATGGGCGTGTTCATATAAACGACACGCAAACATTGTAAACTAAATGAGTAACACCATAATATGACATAAATATTTTATTTTACACAATTTCTAGTACATAAACACCATTTACAATACATGGAGACGCTTTATATATATAAAGTCTCATTTAAGTGTTAAGCGTAATTTGCCCCAGGTGGCACATCGTTACTATATAAACAGCACATTTTTTTTTCCATTTCACGAAGTAGCGTATCTCACAAAGTTTTATTTAAGGAAAACTCTGGGCCTTTTCCCGTCCAACGCCGAGATCCACTCGATATTTGATTTCGTTGTACGAAACAAAACGATGTGTCGACCAGAACTTTTGAGCCCCGAAAACTAACGTGGACAAGAAAAGGTTAGAAGTATAGGAAATATTTAAGCATAGAATCCTGAAAACATGATAAAGTTTTCAAAATTTTCTGCCTCAATTTATAAATACTCCTACTTTAATAATAAAAGTTTAAAGAAAGTTTCAAAAATATTCATGGGGACGAGAAATTGAATGGAAGTTACTGACATTTGAAATGAATAGAAATCATTGCAATACTCTACATTTCAATTTGTTATTTATTAGCAAAATTTTCCGATTTTCAAGTAAAAAATATTCATTTTTGATAATTCTGAAAGTTAATTTCGTAAATTAAAGCTATGGACTGGAGTATTACATTTAGTTTTAAAACAGACACGAGAAACTTACGTAATTCAATTTAATTTATCATTTGCAGAAATTTATTATTAAAAAAATAACTTTGAAAATTTTCCTTTGTACCTGTTAACAACGGACGGATACATTCTCTGTCTTTAATTTTAAATTGAGAATTGAAATACGATTTCGATGCTAAAAGTAATGATTCTCATAAGAAGGATATAATAATATATGGTAATTCATTAAAGGTTTGTTGCTAAAATAATATTCTAAGGCGATATTGGACGTGAATTGTCATTGGTGGAAATAATTTAGAAAATTTAATCAATTTTGTAACTATTTTTTCTTTGAAATTAGTATGGGTATTTCAACTATTCTCTCTAAATAAAATGAAATACTCCGTGAGATTCTTAAATTTGGATTCAAAGAAAGTAAGCCGAGTTCCTCCATAAACAACTTCTCAAGTGAAGGCTATAATTTCTCATATCTTATCCATAAATGATTTGAAAGAGGCCCAAACACGTCTATTCTCTCCTGCTTTCCTGAACTAGTTACACAGCTAAGTGGACGATAAATATGTATTTCAAAATTAATTAATTAATTTTATTATCTGACAGGATAGTATTGCATTCAAACAATTGTCAGACTTTCGTAGGAACAACGATTAACATTTTATTGAAGTGCAAGGGTTGCGAACTTAATCAGTTTCCCGCGCATAATCGCATAAACTCTGTCGCGTTAGTTAAGCTGCGGAATTCGCTGCGAAGCACGTACTAGATCTGGAAAACACTGTCGTCAAAAATCCGCGCTCCTGTCCCGAGGTTTCCAGAGAGTCAATTTGTGGCAGGAGAGGAAACTGGGAGTGTGCCTCTCAAATTTAAATTTTTGCCAACTGTGTGGTTTTCTGGACGACTGTAATTTCGTATTCCAGGATGAACATCTAAGTTAGTCTTAAATATAAAAACTGTTTGTACAGTCTTAGAGGAGTGTGGGCTATTTGCCCTGGATTATAGGAAGAGGACAAACAGCCGAGACAAACTATCGATGGCTATTGGACAAATGGTAAAGGGCAATTTTCTCAATCCTTGTCGTGTCTAAAAGTAGTATTTTCGTCTACATTTAAAACGGAATGATTTTGTAGTTCGGTAAGTTGTAAATAAATAGATCAAAGTCTTCTACGACTTTAAATTAAATGAAATTATTAGAATGCTGCTACATATATATATTCTATTTTTACACACTTTTGCCAAAAAACTGTTTCCAAGGATTACATCTTTTGGAAAATCGTTGATCTCTGATTGAATTAAATCAGTCCAACCGAGATTGTCACATCCGAATTAAGAAGCGTATGATGTTTTGAGATCGCAGTTTAGTTCTATTCATTGTTGGTGATGTCAAACATCTGTCGTAGTCCCAACTCGTTCACTAATCTCTGAATATGAAGTTTTATTACTGTGTGAGACGTGCGCTTGCCTTGACAGTTTCAGGAATAATGTAAAATTAGAAAAAAAATTGTACCAGTTGATTCCACACCATTGTCAGTAAACTTCAAAAGCTGAAGTGATTGTCAAGTCGTCTTTCAGGTAGAAGCTTTGACTTAAAGAGACGACAATTGAGAAGGAGGCGAATGCTCTACGTGCAGTTCTACACCCTCTGGCAGACCACATTAAGCTCGCGCATGCTCCCCCGTTGGCGATAGCGCGAACAACGACTGCGTCAGACGCACACGTCCCTGCTGAGCGTGTGCGTGTTCGCGGCGGAGCCTCCAGGAGCGCCGCCGAGGACGCGTCGCACCAGCGGCCGGATCGCCCCGTGGACGTCCACGTTGGCGAAGCAGAACAGGCACGAAACGCACAGACCCTGCAACAATGACCAAACATTAAACTTTTTATTTGCGAATCTGCAAGACGCTGGGCTGGCAAGAGCCAGTAACGATTAGGCGGCTTCCAAGTGGGCCTTTATCATAGCACGCGATCGGCGTATCAAGAAATACACAACGGTAGATTTTAGGAGAGATAGATCACGCAGACACGGTTGTCAACATTCGTAGAAACAAATCAAGCGTAAGCATCGACTAATTACAATAACGAGTAGGTTTCTAAATTAAGCCATTTTAGAAATGTGTTCGTTTGAACTGGTGTAATTAATACTTGAATGGAGAAAATACTAATATTTATTAATTCAATTTGTAGCATACTGGAGAGTTTTAGTGTTTCATGTCACGGCGGCTTCGTCATGGATTCACACTTGTAGTAAACTACATGTAGTGGATATTAGATATTAAGTTGTTATTAAGATATATATATGTACTAGACTGTAAGATAGTACTTATTAAAATAGATAGATTCTTTCTTCAGTATCTGGCTGACCACATGGAAATACGTTTTTTGTTCCATGAGTGGGGGGAGGGGGATGAGAAAAAATCGTGAGAACATCGATCTGGAGATTTTAGCCGAGTAGGTGTGATTTTTTCGAGGACAAAGAGGTGTAAAAACCCTACATATACCTGAGTGAACGTGCTCCCCGCATAAATTAATTCTCCCAACCAAGGGTCAAAATGGCGAGGATTGACCAAATTCGTGGGCAATTGGGGGTGTGTATTTAAAAATATGATCGATGGTCAAGATGGGAATAGAAATGACGTACGATGAAGGTGGGGGAAGAAGACGGTTGGTGAAGAGAGCGAGTCGACAAGTCAAGGACCAGTAATTATTCTCCTGGACGATAGAACTTTACCATTAGGCGAAGCAAGTGGAAGCCAGCCATCCTCCTCTACTACGTGGCGTGGAAGAAGTAAATGGACAATCAGTTGCCGAGTCCAGAGAGATCAGAGGCTATCAGCGAGACACACCACTGGTGGTCGTGGCTTCATCGTCTTCACCCACCACACATTACAAAATTATAAGCCTCAAAATTCTCACTGTTGCTTGACCAGACTATATTATGCGTCAGATCCAGACTGAATTTTGGATGTCAGATCTAATTAGCGGGGGCAGTATGACATTTATTGACGGCAGGTGCTGTCTAGACAGATAAAGCAGGCGGTATTATTCGACAATTTATTAGCTTCTTCGTGGCAAGCCCGAATTTTTCACAATGTCGTGGTCGCGCAAAAATGTGTGATCACCTTTTTTTTTTGCCGGGATGGGCCATCAGTGGCATTTATAAAAGGTGAACGTTCAGAGACGAGGATATAAGTTGACTGTGGACCATCGTCCTTCAAAAATCTAAATTCTGGAATTTTAGGAAACAGAACAAAGTGCAAAGCGCACATAATAAAAATTGAAATAATGAATCAATGAGGGAGGAATTTTGGGCTTGAAGTCGACTCGGGTAGCTTAGATGCTTAAAGCAGCCGCGTACTGAGTAGAGATCCCTGGTTAGATTCCCGGCCCGGTGGAATTTGTTTTCCTCGATTCATTATTTCAATTCTGAAAATCTCAGGTGCTTGCTTTTCTGTTTCATCAGAGCAACGCAGAGTTAAAAGCGGACATCACAGCTCATGACACTGGAAATTTGGACTTCACGCAAACACGGAGATAAGTCGACGTCAAAGTATCCTGCTTAACACTACATATCCGTGAAGTAATTTCATAGCATAAATACATATACAGTTTCTAATCTTGGTTGTCTGTTGCAGTAGCGGGACCACTATGGAGACGTTATTCCTGGAGAGAAAGGTCATGACAAGCGTCACACATTGAAAATATTAATTAAGCAATAAATTGAGGTTTCATTAAAATCACGTAATTTTAATTGAATATAAAATATTCAATTCTAAGACAGAGGGCTTTTAAAGTAAGTACCGAAATATATTAAAAAATAATACACCATTTCGTTTAAAAAATCCAACGTATATTACAATTTTGGTCCACGATTCATCTAACTGATTACTCAATCTAATTCAATCCGATGTTTTCAGCAAAACATAACAACCGAAACCTGAGCGACCAGTATTTTACTCGTTTCCCCACTATCCATGCCACAATATTTTCAAGAACAACGTTGACTTGATACTACAAACGTAACTGTATCAATCATGTTACGTGATTCAATATTTTTCAGAACAGAAATTTACTTTAAGCAGAGAAAACAAAAGCAGTAAAACAGTAAAAATATTAAAGTTGAACATCTAATTCTACAGAAAGCATTCGGTGGTACTATTAACAACAATGGTAGTTCCTTATCTTCTAACATGGTTCTGATATGGTACTGTGTGTCTACTAAACTGATCTTTATTTGTCAGGTTCGGGTTCATTGTGGAAACATTGTAAATGGGTGTGTTTTTATACTTTTTCCGTCCTGATTCAACGCTGTCGCAGTAGAAAAGCCAAGTAAAGTGCCAAGTGAAGGACTATACGGACACAACTAATATATTTGGTTTCATGAACA
Organism: Eucriotettix oculatus; assembly: GCA_034510155.1. NCBI lineage: Eukaryota > Metazoa > Arthropoda > Insecta > Orthoptera > Tetrigidae > Eucriotettix > Eucriotettix oculatus. The sequence continues at coordinate 107,957,974 of CM067379.1, forward strand.
GATGTTCTATAACTATGTGAATGGACACCCGTGTCAGACCATTCCATTTTCAGCTTTTATTACCAACACAGTATTGTCCCAAGCGACTTCAGGCTCATCTCAAGCGGATCAGCAGCAATTATTCGTCTTTCGTATCCGCTGAGTAGTGTGCTTCAGTCTGATGAGTACTATAACCCCATAGGTCTAGACACCGTAACGAACGCCAAAATGGGCGTAACGTCTTCACCCATTGGGTGACCAGACACGAGCTGATATCTGGCAGATTTAAGAAATCCGCCGCAAAATCTGAAGGATGTTTACACGGTAGTGTGGGTCTGCCGACATTTATCTTACGTACGAGTTCTCTGCAGATTCTCTGCCAGCGGATATCTGTTTACTATTTTAGCGATTGCAAAGCATTGTGGGTCAGCAATGGTTGCTATACTTATTGTGTGAGTTATCACAAGCACTAAAATCAAATAAACTATTGAAAGGGTGTTGGAGAAGTATATATATTTTTATTAATTACAAGAGTAAGTGACCGGTGAATGAGCTACACTGCATTGAAAACATTAATAAAAGAGTGGTGTTTGAAATAATGATAAGCATGTAAATATTCTTTTATAATAAAACAGGTGTGATAACAGAGAGCAACGATCCACAAATAGTCGTAGATAACTGGAGGAAGAAAAAAGACATAAATAAAAGTACTGTAGCTGTTTTCAAGTACTAGCAAAGAAATTGAAACAGTAGATTAAAAAATGTGTTGTCCATGTGTATGTCATGTTTAAATTATTGTAGTTTCTTAATTTTATTTAATTCAGAAAGGAGGTGCCGTATGTGTTCTCTGAAAAGATAATGCTCTTAAACCGTTAAGATTACAACCCAACTTGATGTCAGCAAGTTAAATACAATATTAATAACGTATCGTAACTATACTTTTTAGCTCATACTACTAATGATTTTTCTTTGTTTAAATTTTAGTGGTAAACCAGACGTTTTCAGAAATTTAAATTGGCACAACATGTGCTTTATTTACAAATTGAACACAAAGTTACCTATAAAACAACAGACATATTTGTAATTGAGTAGTAAGAATAGATTTACTGTTCATAGTTACATAACGCGATTTGTTTCTATCTATAATTACGAAATAAACAAGGCAAAGGGCTACTTTATTATAACAAATTATCATAAATTACCAAAAGGTAATAATAATATTAAGAAGATAATTTTTTTAATGATTCAGTGGAATAGTTTAAATAATAAAATTTTATATTTCATTGTTGACATCAAGCTATATAAAATTTCTTAATTGTAATAATAACAATAACAAAATTCTGGTTTATTTTTCACCTCTTTAATCAACACTTGGCACTATAAAACTTCTATTATGCATAAGTTCAAAAGAAGGGTTAGCGTAGCTGTAACAAATTTGTCACGGAATCTTTTTAACACGCACATAGACCTGTATTTGGCAATTTTCAGCGCTTGACGACCGTCAATTGGACCGATGTGATCTATACGTGAAGATGCAACGCAGATTTGATCACTCAAACCAATAGTGAGTCCTGTTTATAAAAAGTGAGATAGGTCTAATATCTACAACTACAGACCAATATAATTCATATGTCTTCTCTAAAGTGTTTGAAAAGGTGCTTTACCATAGATTACTAAACTTCTTAATAGTAACAATTGCATTAAACAAACATCAGTTTGGGTGTAGGAAAGAACTCTCCACTATAGATGCAGTACTGAATTCGTACATGCAATGCTGTCCAAATTAAATAATAAACTTTAGGAGATAGGAACATTTTTAGACTTATCTAAAGCCTTCGATTTAGTTGATCATTCCGTACTCTGCTCGAAGCTGGAAACATATGGTGTGCGTAGCATTGCTCTAAATCTATTCACCTCATACTTAGAAGGCAGGCACCAGAATACAGAAATTCCATTTCATGTTGATAATATCAAAAATAAAAATATATCACTGCCAGGAATAATCACCAACGGTGTACCACAAGGTTCAGTTTTAGGACCTTAATTGTTCATCACATATATAAATGATATGCCAAGGGTATGTTGGTTAGCGATGCTGATGATACGACAATACTCAACTGGCATGATGATATCCAAATATTACTAAAAGTAACACAATCTAGTATAAATAAAATTACTAATTACCTCAAACTGAATAACTTTCAAGTCAATGTAGATAAGTCGAAAATTTTATATTTCAGTAATAAAAAGCAGACTGCAGAAATAGGACATGCAACTTGTGAGGGAAAAGAGGTAAAGGTTGTTGAGAACACAAAGTTTCTAGGAATTAATGTGGACTGTAAACCACCCTGGGGAGAACACATTAATGAATTATGCAACATAATAAACAGAAATGTGTATGCATTAAAACGACTGTCATCTGCTCTCCCAATAGAAAACTTGTTGAACATCTTCTATGGCAATGTATACTCCCATGTAAGTTATGGAATAGAAATTTGGGGAATTTCTGCATCAAAGGACAGGCTTCTAATCTAAAAAACAGTTATTGGACTTATATTTGTAATTAAAATAACCGATTCATGTAAACCAATATTTCCCAAAAATAAAATACTATCTATTCTCCATACATTTTCAAAACTATTATGATGGTAAAGATATTTAAAAATCTCCCAGGACAAAATATAACTAATCCTTATAATACTAGACTATTTTAGAGTTTATAATAATATAAAAAAACTGAGCTTGACCTATTTTTGAAGGGAATGTTATTTTTCAATAAACTGGCAGTGTATATAAAAGAACTGCAAGGCAAGCAATATGAAAGAACTTTGAAAAAGTATTTAGTAAATAAAGTAGTATATAAGTTAAATGAATGATGGTACAATTGTATAACTGTAAACTGATTAACTGAAATTCTTTCTGTTTTAGTGTATTTATATAAACTTGAAGATTTCCCATATTGCATATATCTGCGCTGCAATCCGGCGATTGGTCGGCCGATCAGATCTGCTCGTGTGTGGTCGGCCATTATGAAATGTTGTACCTGCAAGGAGACGAGGATCGCAGAGCACATCTGATAAACGCGTTCGCCGGGAGCGTTGGGCGCCGGACGGAAGGGCAGGAGGACGTGCTGCAGGCCGAACAGAGGCACGAGGATAGCAGCGGCTCTCACGGCCTTCCTCAGACCCACGGGTGCGGGGTTGGCTGAATGAGAGTGCAGCTTCGTCAGCAGAACCCGAACCACGTTCACCAGGAACACGCCACTCGCCAACAGCGACAGGCACACGGGGACCGTCAGCACCCACTGCGCCACGCTGTCGTTCATCCAGCAACTGTAACGATCACCAAAATGACCGACAAATCATGGTCGAAAAGTCTACTGAATATTTTATTATAACAATTTTGACGATATATCATTTTTGGACTGTTAGTACTAGGAAATTGGACCAGACCTTGATTCGTGAGTCATAAGTTATGGATATGTAAAACAGCATCAAGGTTATATTATTTATATGCATTATCATCATAGTTATATTATTTCTATGCATTATGGGTTTTCAAATATATTGTGGTACGCGATTTTCAAGTGCCACATTAGATTAATTAAATTGTATTTTTGATGTATGTAAGTATTTAGACCTAAGCAGGACGAAGTCGGGAACATGAATGAACGCGATAGGTTAATTAAATGACGAATTATAGTCATCTCCTCGGCCAGAAAACGGAAACATTAAGGTTCGGTACAATATGATTGGACGAGGTAGCTTCAAGGCTAGGCTGCCGAAGACATGGGCGACAGATGGTATTTACCAGGAATCCATCTGGTCAGCAGTGGGAAAAAGAAAAATTGACCTGACGCCTGGACCTGTTACTTGCTAAACTGGTCAAGTATTTATCCCGAGTCCCCGAAAGCCGGAACAATACAGGCAAGTGACTTCATAACAACAATTTGTTAAGTTATGAAGGACACTTGCCGAAATATAAGATATCAAAAAGTCTACCCCTCTATCAGGAGGAAGTAGAAAGTGCACGCCCACCAGTAGAGATGTGGGCGAGGCGAGGAGATTAAAACCAGGGTACACGGAGAGCAGTTTTAAGAAAAAATTTCCGACGCCTTTAGGAAACAACATTATCAAATTCAAATAGTTACGTCGGTCAAAATTTAAGTTCACTAGACGTAATCTGATATAACCATCCGTCCATCTTTGAAGATAAATCAGCAGAGGCTACGAAATCTCAAGTACGAGTCGACGAGCAGCCCTGGAGTGACGAAAGCGACGCTCAGCTTACCTCCGACGCTTCGGGGACTACAACCAGCAGTCACCAACCAGCAAGGACGCCGTGGTGATGTACCCACCTTATTGTTTCTCGCCTCTGGTCGCTTCTCTATAAAGTGTTCGCCCTCCCTCTATATTTTATTAATATACCCATTGAGTATTAGCTTTCCCTGAGAAAAAGAGTAAGTCACGTTCCCGATTTAGTGAGCAAAGGTCCCATAAAATAAATAGCTTAATAAATCCTTTTTTTGTTACATTTAAAAGTTATAATTTATTTTACCCCTTATTGATCAAAATCATAATAGTCATAATTTAAATTCATCTCCCCCACCTACTAATAATTAAAACCCGTACCACAATATTTTAGAAGAAAGACAAGAATGGAAAAATGTCAACCGGATCAGGACCTCCCGATATCCAGTCGGGAGCTCTACCAACTAAGCTAATCCGAGTCAACGTCCAAGGACCGATTCAACATCTATCCGTTACCCGAACCCACTTTGGTTGACTCGGATTAGCTCAGTTGAAAGAGCATTCGGCTGGATATCGGGAGGTCCGGTTAACATTTTTCCACTCTCGTCTTTCTTCTAAAATTTGCTACATGCTTTACTGTGCTTCATTTGAAGCATTTTCACTTCCTTACACTAGAATTAAAATCTATTTTCAAAGCTTATTTTTTTATTAATTGGTATATTTAAACGAAAACCTAAGACTACGGCCTTAAATCATTATTTTAAAACTTAGCCCATGCATTCCAATTAAATCCGAACATCCTTGTCCATTAATTGAATTACGTCTAAAATTGGCAGCGTGCTTAAGAACACCAGCGTTTTTTCTCCACAAACATCCGAGGGAGATGTGAGATTGTAGCATGAGTTGTAAATTATTGCATTCAACCGTGATGTGGTGAATTGTGCGGGGCTAGACGCAACGACCAGGAAAACGATTGGAGAGAAATCCCCTGCCGAATTTAGAACTCCTGGAGAACGCTAGACAAAATGGATAACTAGACCACGTCCACGTGGTGATGACCCGCGGTAGAGGTTGTTTAATGGAAAGACACCATATCACGACGCCAAGGAGAGGTGCGGCTCAGTTGATGAGGATGCGAGGTAGGGAGCTCTTTTAGTAGTAGTAGTAATAGTATGGGAAGATAGTTGCTGGACAGTGATGGGAGAGAAACGCTGAGAGACGACCAAAGTTGGTAACCTTATAAAGCTAAAGAGAAAGATCCGACGTGAAGAAGAGACACTAACCAAGCTGTGTCTCGTATCCAACCGCCATTCAACGTATGAGTAGAGAGATGTTTGGTGCAGCCGCCAGCAGTTCATGCGCTCAATATCTACGGAGCTTGTCACACCAAGGTAAACCACGGTGAGCTGACAAGCCACACCGCGAGCCACGCAGATTCTTCTTACAAATTGCCTTTGCCCACAAAGAACTACTCACTATTTCCTTTTTGTAGGAGATAAAAATAGTTTCAGACTTTTAGTACGTAACCCGGGGATATTACTAAATAAATTTTTATATAAAGCATTTAATGGCGTTGCTAAAATTAATTTATATTTAAATCACTCATTAAACTGAATTAAGGTGTAGTGTGTGACAAGATGAAGTATGGATATTACCAGTATCTTATTTTGTAAATTTGTAATTGAAAATAATAATTGTATAATAATATGTAAATAATTGTCACTGTGGTCGCTAATGACCAGGCATTCGAATACGACCTTTGTAATTGAAAAAAAAAGGTGAAGTAGACTGTTTGATGGAAGAAAACTTCGAAAAATAATAGAATGTGGTCGGCACTTTAACTGGTGAAACAGACTGTCACATTCAGAAGTGCTATTGATACAAAATTATTATCTCTGAGATGTCCCTCTGTAAGGCTGGATAAAACGACGTATACGCATTTCTGAATGACTTTTACAGACCAATGCTATAGTTTTTAAAAATGCACCGATCGACAAAGAGTTTTATTTGCAGAATTTTAGAATATCCTGGTCGAGAAATCTTGAGGAAATAGAGATGAGATAAGATGGATTATGAACACACTAAGCAACATTTCTAGGATATATTGTGAAACGTCCAAATTTAGTTAACCCATTGACTGAAGTCAAGTGCAGAAAAAGTAGGAAACGCCACGTAGCCCATTAATATAATATATATTCGCTTATAAGACCCTCGAATCTTAAAACGTGGCCCATTAATTAATCTATCCATACTTTTGGTCAACGTCTTCCATATTGTTCGCTTTCCCCCTATTCTGTTTATAACTTCCTCGTAAGTGATTTTATCCATCCATCTAATTTTCAGCATTCTCCTATAGCACCACATTTCAAATGATTCTATTCTTTTCCTTTCTGCAAATTTTTCAGCCCACGTTTCGCATCCATATAACGCCACGCTCCATACGAACATTTTTACCAATGACTTCGTAAAATCACATATATATGGCCAGTAAGTAAATTCCTCCTTTTTTGAGAGTCTTCTTGCCTGTGCTATCCTACTCTTCATATTTACTATACTTCTACCGTCCCTAAATATTACTCTATCCAAGTAACAGAATTCCTTAACTTCCTTCTAAATATCCCTTCCCAATCTAACACCATTTGTTATTCCACTGTTTCCCACACGACACTCCATTACCTTGGTTTCCCTCGATTAATCCTCATATTGAACTCTTTCTCAATGACTACGTTCATGCCATTAATTATGTTTTCCAAGTCTTCTTCTGACTCCCCTAATACTACAATATTGTCGGCAAAGCGTAGGGTTTTTATTTCTTCTCCTTGAAGTATGATTTTCCATATTCCGTTTTAACTTTCTTCATCCCCTGTTGTATATATAAGTTAAACATCAATGGCGACAGACTGCATCCTTATCTACACCTTTCTTGATTTCTGCTTGCTTTTCATGATCTTCAAATCTAATTACTGCAGACTGCCTTCTGTAGAGATTATGCATAAGCCTTCTTTATCGATATTTTGTTTCTGTGTTCATCAAACACCGTAATATTGTGTTACAGTTCACATTAACAAACGGTTTTTCTAAATCTATAAATGCCATAAACGCAGGTCCGTTTTTTCTAAAATTAGACGAAAAGTTAATAAAGCTTCTCTTGTCCCTACATCAGCCCCAGTCCTCTTCGGTTATGGGCATAATTAAGTTTTTACAAAAATCTTCTGCTATACTCTCTGTTTCATGGATTTCGCAAACTATTCTGAACAGCCATGATATTGCTTTTTCGCTCCACTGAAATGTAATCAATTCCTGGCCCTTCATAATAGCTGAGGTCTGTCAGCGCCCTGTCAAGTTCCGACCTTAAAATTTTGTCCCCCAACTCTTCATCGTCCACCTACTCTTTTTCTTCTATTAATGACCACCGTGATATAGCTCTTATAGATATTCCTTCAATTTTTCTGCCTTTCTTCTTTATGCAGAATTGGCTTCTCATCCCCTCTCCTGATGTTCTTGCTAATATTTTTCCTCTCTTCGAATATTTCTTTGATTTTCGTATAAGCTGCTTCTATTTTCCCTTTCACCATGAATCTTCAACCGCTTAGGATTTTTTTGTAGCCAAGCCTCTTTGGCTCATTTGCACTTCCTATGTATTTCATTCTTCAAGCGTCATTTTTATATTTACGCATTTCATCAATCATCTTTATTATTTCATATGTTATCCATTGTTTCCTATTGGTCTGAGCTATTCTTCCTATTTTTTCTTTAGCTGATCTTGTCATTTCTTCCTTCAAGAGTGCCCATTTCTTTTCTATATTGTTTCTTTCTCCTTTCTCTATTAATCTATTCTGGATATCTTCTTTGAAACTCTGAAGCACTTCCTATTATTTCAGATTTTCTAATTCCTATCTTTTTTGTTTTAATTCCCTTCTTTAGTTTCGACTTCTCGGTCTATAATCCACATTTGATTCCCAACTCTTGAAGTTTAATTACAAAATATAATATAAATAGAGTTAACTGGATGATGATGTTTAACAAACGACTAGAAGAAAATGTGTTATCACATTAATTATATTTTTGGCTTACTTGAAATATATTCATAACGTTTTATTAGATTCAACAATATTAAGAAGGCCATCAAAACGTCGAGTTTGTATCTCATCTCTCACCAGGAAATACTTTAATATTTAAGTCGAGAATGAATTAAATATTTACCATTTTAAACTCTCAAGACTATATATAACAGCCTATGATTTTCAACCCGAGGTGAATACAAAAACTAGGAAATAATGATATAGCCACAAGCAGTTAAAAATAAATAGCACAAAGCATTTCTGCAAACTCTATTGGTTTAATTAAGTGTAAATTTGATAATATTTCCAGATTTTTGAAATACATGGAGCATAATTCAATAGCAGAAACACCGAGATCCTTGCATTTACTTACGTCGCTTAAAGTAATGATTTTTTTATATAATAAGACTATTATCAATTATACACGCGAAGAAAGGAAAAAAACATACAGAATGAATGTATGGTATTTAGTTTTACGACACAGTTTTTTCTGTTTGTAGTTATGTCATTTAATTTTGAAGTAATACATAGCAATTTATATTTACAATAAAAACCATCTTTCTGATTTTTTCTATTGTCTGAAACATATTAAATTGATATATATTTTCAACAAAGAATGAACTAAGGATTGAGGTCTGAATAAAGCCACAAAACTAATTTTAAATACTTTATTTATTTATCGCCGAGAGTAACAAAGGAAAATTTCTGTTGTAAAAGACTGGAAGACCTCTTTTGAAGGGAGAGCAAGAAATATCATCTCCTCAAAGGGAAGAGCTAAAGTATCTCCTTTTAGCCTTGAGTAACGAAACTTCTTTCTAATTACTCAGGAAAGCAGGTTGAGACAGAACTGGCAAGACTCATAGTAGATGAGTCTTTGCAACGCGTACCTTTATGTTTTCAATCATCGTCAGTTTGCTTTGTACTGAAACTAAAATTTCTTTTAACTAGATTTACGTTAAATTGTGAGTTAATGTCAGTGCAAATACTAACTTTGGATTTGGATTAACTTATATTATAGAATAAAAGTATTAAATGCACATATCACGATGTTATAAAATTATATAAACAATTATTATTTATTTGTACAATATAACTATAGTTATTTCTGTCTGGAAATAAAAAAAATTCATCTTTTGCGTTCAATCCTGCGTGTGAAAATCCTTAAAATATTTATATTTTATAAAGTATTATCAACATATATGCATATTAACAATGTAACTGCTTCAATGACGTAACGTCTAAATAGTAAATGAATATTTCTTCTTTACGTGTTCTCATACCATTCATCCGATTGCGATGAAATTTTGGTGGGTTGTAGTACTCATAGAAGGAATCTGTTTATATTTCAAACATTTAGGTTCCTTACTTCCCCTTTACGGGCCAGAAAATGCTCCCCCCATTTTATAAAAGGTATTAACACATGGCACCCAAAATTTACGCATTAGCTCAAGCAGTTTGCGATAGGGGGATACCGAGTCATTTTTACAAATCTTTGTATTATATACTTAAGGAAAAGTTACAATTTGTGTCCTTAATTCAACATAGACAAGTAGAAATATTTTTCATACGATAAGTACCTGAAATAACCATGACTTTCTTTTTGAACAAGAATAATTATTCACTCCCTTAATAAATAGGGAGCATAGGTACCGCGTGTATATTTGAGGTCCTGGGATTATTTTTAGCTCCCTTTAGTTTTTTACTTCTTTAATATACCACGTGTATATTGGACACTGTGGAGAAGTTTTAGCTCCTTTCAAGTACCATGAATAATTTTTATTCTCTTAATGCACAGAGAAAAGTAGCATTCTAATATTAGTTACCAGGGGAATTCCCGACTCTGTTTAGGAACTACCACTCATAATCCCGAGCAATTTGAAGCTAATCATACCATAAATCGATATAGGTCCGGCTGAGTCCAATTATAGTGGAAATAATTAATTTTCAGGGCTAATATAAATTTTCGAGCAACAAGGGGCACTCAAATAGAACTTCCTTTAAATGCAATTTATTATATTTATGAGTTTATCGGAACGGATACAAATATACCCTCAAAAAATTGAATTAGTCTCTCAGACTTACGTCAGTTGAAAGAGATGCAAATAAGAGCAGCAAGCTGAAAATTCTATGTGAGGGTCACATTTTGAATAAACGTTGAAAACATGTTTTAAAATAAACAAATACATAACGAAGTAGCTAATAAAGAGGTTTTTAGGTTCAGAAAGCTGTTACTATTTTCAACACCTGATGAAAGCTACAATGTTTGCAGAAAATTTGTTTAGTATTTTATTATCTAATTCTGTATGCTTATTGGCTAACCATTTCTGAATTCTGATTGAAAGATACGCTTTTATATTTTCATATGTTTTGATGAAAAATGTTCTGAATAATATTTTACCTAAGCCTGTTTCTTTTAATAAGATAAATTAAATAACCATTATAACAGGCATTACAATAGAAAAGATACAAAATTATTAATTGTTATCAATGACATTTCCGTATATTTTTGTATTCTCTTCGGATAATAAATAATTTTGAATTTTAGCCAGTTAAAATTAAGATAACAAATATTATTTTCTAATACGCATAGACGCCACCAGTTCTCACACTTTAATATTTAGTGGCACCACACACAAGAATAAAGTTGATGGGAAGCGTTTTTCATTATCAGGAGTGTAATTTTATCTATTGTACTCTCTTGATTTATTATGTTTTGAACAAGCCGTTCGGATTAGCTACAAATGTAGAAATTAATTACATATATAATTAGTGAACTATAAATGAAATTGTGACCATGGAAATAATCTTACTGTAAAATGTCCGCAGGTTTCGTTAACCTGACTACAGCGTATATGGCTGTGATGGGAAATGGAAGCGCCCAACCTACTGCCAGAAACCATCTCATGACCACCTCGTCCTTGACGAAAACCACTACCAGAGCCAGGTGCAGATGCAGGCCTTCGCAGAACATCCACATGTAGTTAGCCAGCATCAGGTACTGGAGACAGATATGTAGAGCCTGGCAGCTAAGCTGAAAAATATCGACTCAATTATTTAACCTCTCAAAGTTGAAAGCTTAGAATGCAGATAAGTTCTTTAAAACGTGAAACGCGTGTCCGCGCATCTTAAATTTCCACGTTTTGAAGGAACTGTCAACGAGTATCACTCTGCCATCCCAATTGGCGTGGAGTAAGAGGAGTAATATGTAATTTTGGATTTTGTAGATCATGGCAAAACAATTGAGGGCTGGACGGGGAGGAAATGGACGCAGGGGAGGTGCAAAGAAATTATAAATGAATTATTAATCTGGAGGGAGTTAAGCAAAGTTATGCACGTCATATGGAGTAACGAGAGAAAAAAATAAGGAGCATTGAAGCTTAAAACGGAAACCCAGGAAATAATTGAAGTAAAAAAACCAGCATAATATATTATGACGAAATTATGTTCAATGGACCTGGGGAAAATGAAGATTCTCAATACAGAGATATGTTTCGACAGTTTGTGGAATCCATCCTAGATCATTACATTGATAACGCAGAGATATAGAACACAAATTTAATTCTATAGTCGTCAGAAAAATTACACAGGTCTAACAGAATGATATAGTGTTCAATCGATGGCATTTCTAAACCAAAATTAAGGTATGGCAAAGTGTTGAGATGTGAATCACAAGAAAACTTAATGGACAGAGTTGATGAAGAGGCGGATAAATGTAACAGTAGTACTGAAATATATAACATGGGAAATATTTTAGAGAGTCGTCCATTTCTTATAGTAAATTGCAAATTAGGATTGCTTTGTACATTACAAATCTTATGATTTCATTTTCATTGTTTAATGTGTTTAATGTATTGTAATTTTTCTCATATTTTATCTTTAGTACTATTATGAAATTACCGGGGGGATTGAATTTTAGCTTAAATTATAAGCAATTTATTAAGTTAGATTTGAAACAAATTAAATTTATTAGCTGGAATTAACAATAAATAAAAAAATGTTAGGGTCCTTTAAAAATTACCACGACTAACTCAAATTTCTTTTTGTGAGACTCGATCTAATCAAGGGTCATTTCGTGCAGCAGGAAAGTCAGACATAACGCACTCCTCGATATTGGCACTCACGCGCCTGACATCCGGGATCTCCATGCCTTGGGGGTGGCTTCTTCCTCTGTTCACTTCTGCATAGGTACCTGGGAATACGGCCGCTAACACCCGTGGGTTTCCTCCTCGACACCACAAGTGACACGACCAGGAATTCACCTTCCGCCGTCTTCTTTCAGTTTGTCTCCAGATTCAAAACAAACCTTTGAAAATTCTGTCCACCTTCCTGCTTCAAAGCTTCATCCAGACTCATCAATTTCTAACTACTCTCGTGCCATGGTTTAATTACCACGCACTCTCCCGACTTCTTCTTTGTTTAAATTATCAACTTCTCCTTCTTCGTCTCCCCAAGTCGTCTCTCTCACTCCTTCTGCATGCGGTCGATGACGGATCACATAACCCCCAACCCCAATCAAAATCCAGCTTGACCCGTGGTTTTTCCACATAATTTCTGGAGGAGATGTGCCCTTCAAAATACACGGTGTCAATGAAATGGGCTGAGGTAAATGTTTTTTAATCCGCTAAACTGTAGATGTGACACGCCCGGGTCGCCGATGTCACGTCTTGCTGTCGCCTTGATGATTTTTCCGACTGAGTGTCTCCAGTTGGGGGATGTCTCAGCCAGTGATGAAATAAAATGGTGATTGCCACATATACTCATTGCAGTACTATGAATTTTAAGTACGTATATATATATATAAACATTTTAACAATATAGTATCATTTTTTAAGTAATTACACGATTGTTGAGTCGATATTTATCATCTACGTAAAAGCTCTATAATTATATCGATAATTATTTATTTTTTATTGAGTTTCTTATCAACGAGGCACATACCATTTTATGAATTAATGTCATAAAAAGACTGTATTATCAATTTTATCAGGCATTAAATTTGTTATCAGCTAAATAATTCATTTTTAAATGTAACTGAAAATGTGCTGAAAGCGCAGTTACACAATAAACAATAATATCTCCACGTCAACTCACAAAATGAACATGACTCTGAAATTCAATTATCGCTCCAGTTAAAATTGGAGAGGGTCTGATGTATCCAATTTAAGCTTTATTCATACAAAATTTGGCCAATTACAGCTAGAAAAAAGTTCAATCCCTCGATATTCACCAGAGATAGTTACAGTTACAGAAAGTGGGAAGTAATCCTCAAACTTGAAATGGTTGTCAATTAGTCCGTTATTTTGAACAGAAAATGAAAGCATAATATTTACAGTAGTAATCGGCGTAATAAAATATAATTTTGATTAGTAAATTAACAAACTTTTGTTCTGTCGAGGAAGAAGAAGAAGAGGAAAATTGTCTCTCAGAGCACGCTAAAAAGAGGGAGGAGAGGAAGATCTTTGGAAGGGGTATCGGTGATCGAATAAATACATGTTTAAATTCAATAATTGTACTTTATTTAGAAGTATTTAAGTATACAGTAATAAACATGATAAAGCACCGCTACTAGCGTTACTTGGTGGTACAGAATGGAAGTTGTAGGTAATTAAATCAGACACGGCGGCGCGACTGGGGTTTTTCCCGATGTACCGTGAGATTTTGTGAGGAAGGGTGGTGTTTTCCCTGAAAAACGTCGATGTAGAAGGGCAAACTGTTCCTGCCAGGGAGAACATAAGAATTTTTATTGGACAATATTGACGCAGCGACGGAATATGAATTAGGTAAGGGGGAACAAATTATTAAAAGAGGACGTGGAGTTTGAAAACACTATTAAGGACGCAGTGGAAAAGATTGGACATTAAGGACGTGGTGGTCGAGTTGATGATTGGGACATTAACTATTCTGAAAGAAATTGGAGATAGTCCTGGCCGAGGGTATTTAAATAACGAAAGTAAGGCGTGATCCAGTCCGGAGTTCAAAAGGGGTCCTCATCACTCAACAAGGAAGTCCAGATGGGGTCCAGCAACATGATCCAGGCAAACTTAGACGACAAGGTGAATACCTCGGTTTGTAACATTTTGCCGATTTACTGGTTCTGCCAAATCCGAGTACGATTCTGCTCTATGTGAAGGCCCATTTAGACGACCCTAAGTTAGAGCTCATGTATTTAGTTGTAATAAATTTAATTTGTATAAATTGCGAAAAAATATATAGGGTTTAATCGTAAAAAAGCCGGCTATATAAATTCAAAATTTATTTAATCAATGTATTTTGCCATGGATAATTTTTAAAATTAATAATTTTCACATTGTTATAATAATTTTTCATTATAAAATAATACTACGAACAATATTAACAGCCGCAGCCTTTAATTTTCAATGTGTACTCAATTGGATTGTAGAACGGTAGACGGAAATAGAAAGAGAAACTGCGAGAACGATCCTATTACAGGTTTTCAGTTATATATTTGCTTTTGTAAGACTGGGAAATGTGACATATCCGTCATAAATATTGATAAATTTCACACCAGAGATAAAAACATTTATGGAGAAAGTATTGAATAAAGAGTCTGTTTTGTTATCGCTGAGTTTTACATTACTTATTCTTAATTTAGTTTCCTCAATGTTAGTCTAATTTACCACTGGCTTTCAATGAGATTTAGACTCGGGGTAATAATTCAGCAATAAATTATCACATCAAGTTGAGTAATGCCAGCGACAGACATTACGTCTCCGACACTTACACACGCTGTTTTTGATTTCTTTCCATTTCAAGGCGTGTTTACGTTGCCGTAGTGTCAATTACATCGACGAAGGAACGGCCACTAAGAACCTTTATCGCTTTGAAATGATCTTTGACACCGCCAGAATAGTGTTTTGACATGTTAAACCTCCTGTGTGAAAAGTTACGACATTCACACATTTCTTCAGGAAACTGGTTGCGAAATTATACCTGTGATTCGCAATAGTTCCAACATAATTATTATTACGAAATTACTCTCTATCACTCTTCAATAAACTGAGACTTCTTTTCTTTTTAGCAACATGAATATTTGATTTTAAACTTGATAATAGTGCCTATTTTGGAACAAAAAGATATGATTTAAAATTGTCGATTTAACGAACAATAGTATATACGTTTCAGGAAAAGAGGACACAGTGAATAAATATTTGGAGCCTTCAATAACGTTAAGAAATAAGATAAAGGAAGAACTAGGATTTCAGCTAATAAGACATAATACTAGTTACAGGCAAAAAACATGTTTCTATTCAAGACCATCGACAGAAATAGTTAAAAATGAAGGTTTATTAAAGTTTATTAACAGTTAATGATGGAAGGGAAACGCGGACTTCGTCAAAGAAGAATATCATAACTATTAGAGGTAAATTAACGACAAATTAACAGACAAACCTATATTCTTAATTTATTCTTACAAAGTTCGTTCACTAGGACTTTTATCTATTCTGTCTGTACCTGAAGAAATCCTAAAATTGTGGACGGAATGACGTACGAGTAAAATAAAAATCTTGGATCGACTGTGAATTGTTCATTGATTTAATTCTTAGGAAAAACAGGTGTTAAGTTAGAATATGGTAACACTTAACGCTTGTGGAAAGAAAATATATAACATTTCTGTTGACGAATGGATAACGAAGTCTGGAGAAGAAGAATGAAATGTAAGACTCGTACATAGGCTTAGATATATTATCCAGACATAAAAATAAGAACACTGAAATAGTATTTTAGTGAAATAAAACTGATTATGATTATAAAAGTCATTGTAAGGCAAATGCATCAAGTTGCGCATAGGAAACAAAGACGGACCAGACAAGGGAAGTCCAAAACTTAAAATGTCCGGAGAATTTGTAAAGGGACCTAAGAGAGTTGAAAGTGGGAATGTAGAGGAAGAAAGCATTGGTCATAAGAGGAATGTTCTATTATTTTTAAAAAATATCAAGCTCTCAGAAAGCCAACCAAGGAGTAAATAACGGTTTGCTGTAGTAATTAACACAGAGAAAAAAATTAGTTTTCGCAGAAAGATTTTTTCACGACGTTGTAAATGAAATTTTTTTGGGAGGGTGTTTAATTATTTTAATATATTTAACGAACTTATTTCAGCTTCAAAACAATAATAATTGTTTTATTTATATAAAAACAATTTTTTAATAGGCCCTGAGTACTATTACATAATACATATTAATTCAAGGGGACGTTTGCTTAAATTTAAAAGGGTTTCACAGGGTCAATTATTGGGGTGCAGAGAATTCAAGGTCCTGACGAACCTGCTGCATCTACTCAGATATTCCGGAATTTCTGCGTAGTAGTTTTCCTTTTTCCACTCTCACATTGCAGGTCGGCAGTGGATTTACCCTCTGTTGACGGAATATGATTCTGGACTGGCGGTTGAGGAAAACCCAGTTTTTCTCCTTCCACTCCAACACACAGTTTCATCTTAAAGCGAGTCCGAAGTTGAGCCTTCCTTGCTCGCGCTTCAAACTAACTCAAGAGAAATAATTCTCACCTTCCTTTCAACTCTCGATCAACACTGACTTATTAATTGTTCATTTCTATCTTCTCTCCTACTTCCTCGGCTTCCATTTTCGAGCAACACTCTGCATCTCTGCGTCCTAGTCCTTTTCACGTTTTGATCCGCTCTCTAGCTTCCTCCTTCCTTTCCACGTCTTGTTCCACTCTCCTTCCTCGCCATTTCAACGTCTTGAACAACTCTCTCGCTTCCTCCTCCCTTTCCACTTATTGTTCCACTCTGATCATTTTTCGTTTTCTCAGCTCCCAGCTAAACTGTTGTCTGCCCCGTATCCAAGGGAAACCGCCATCCCACGTGATTTGTGTTCGCCAATCTTTATGCGTCCTTCGTCCAGCGCGGGAATTTTTCCCTGACAAAGGAAATAGTGTCATTGGGAAGGTTAACGTTCCTTCAGAAAAATAAGTCTAATCTTTTCTAGCTGCAGAGAAACAGATTTTCAACCCGCCATAAAATATCATTTCTTGCCTGCCTGTCTCCGTGCTAGAATATTCTTTCTGGATTTCGATCACTTAAAATCAAAGCTCGCGAATAAAATTAGGGAGGGGTCCTACTGCGCTACAACTACTACTATTGACAGTATATGACTTGGGTTTAATTATTTCTTTAACGAGTTATTTAATACTAATTACGTCAGTATAAAGATTTTTATTTAATACTTTTGATATTTATGTACTCTATTTACGAGATGATTGAGTGGTTATCTTCTCGTCTACTCCTGCCAACTAAGATATTATTTACTGTGTAATAACATGCAGTGTCAAAAGTTAAAATTATGAATTTTTAGTTCTAGCTTTTTAAATGGTGGATGACGATTTATTATTGTTAAAATTATTTGCATATTCATATAACGGGCAGTGTTTTTTAAAATTTACCTAAAAACCTTTTTACGACTCTATGAAATATGTGTCGTTAAAATTAGGTTCGACCGTTTTCTTGATAAGATCGTGAGATACTCATAGGAATTTAGATGATATTGAAATAAACAGCTTATTGTTTTTTTTACAACTTACCTCATTTTCGCTGACTACCTGTGGGTCTCCCACAACTTTCTTGTACCACACAATCCAGCCGAGGTTGTTGGCCGCGAATGAAAGGAACAGCTGAACGTGGATGGCGATTCTGGTACACTTCAACGATCTGTTAAAAATTATATCAATTATAAAATACAATACATGCAAATGTAAAACATACACATGCCATACTCGAACATAAAATTATGTGTAATAGATACGGGTAGAAAAGAGAGATAGAGAGCTAATAGTTCGCTCTGAAACGGATGAGCACATCGGTCAGGAAACGTAGCTCATATTTTCAAAGGTGTTATCATATTTTCGGAGGAAGGAGGGTAATTGGAACTGGTTCCTTCCGATATGGAAGCACTGCTCTTTTGTTTCAGAGTAATCTATTATCTCTGTATCTCTCTTTACTAAATGTATCGATCCTTTAGACTATATCACATCATCATTATTTCCTTTATATATATTGTAATGAAGTGAATTTGTAAATTAAATCTTTCACTGATAATTAGCGTTATACATTAATGTTTTATTTTAAATAAATGTTTTAATTCATAGTAGCGTCTGTGCACTATAGACCGTCGGGACGCTACAGTAGGCTAAGGGAATGCCCCATACACATGGTACCGCCATACGAAGTGCATTGTGGTAAATGGTGTCGCGTAGTTTTATGGGTCACGCGTAGTGCCGCGTGACTCCAAGTACATTGTTTCGTATGGAACTGTACACATGTGTCGTGCGTTATACCTGAAACGATAATGCTCTCAGTTCGTTTAACGACCAAATACAAAACAGCCCAACAGTATGATGTGGACTTTTAATTTATAATATCTATTTTGCTCGGAGTTAATTTATAAAATAATAGTTAAAAGTAATAGCCAAAAGATCCTGAAAAAATAATATAATGAATAAGTATATTGCATAAAGTTTAATTAAATACATACGACGTTTCTATCACTATCGGCGGTTCTCTTTGAATATTTTCAGGATATTATAGTGGCGATGATGTTGCGGACAAAATGATTAATAAATGTTGTCGTAACATGTGAATTCCACTAGAAAAATACAAGTAATATTTTTTTTTGTGTTAACAGGCTACATGAGGGTGATCCTGAAATAGGCAACTCCCTTTAATAGCATAGGAAGGGAATTGAAAAGGGGAGATGCGGAAGGTAGAGCAAGGTAGCCAAGGATTTACAGGGGCCCCTAGCTATAGTTTAAGGATCCTACCCGGCGTTTCACCTAATGAGATGCAGGGAAAACCCTAGAACACCTGCATCAGGTAGGTCGGACATTGGGTACTATTCTCACGCCCTTCCGAATGACGGGAGACGAGTTTGCTGTGGGGTTGCAGCATTCCATTCTCCGTGTCTTCACCAGTTTTAGGAGGCAGTTGACCGACTTATCCAATGGGATCAGTGAACAACTCTAGCCGTATGCCCAAGGTCTTTGATCCCAGTACATACACCTCCTAAAATAGTTGAAGGTGCCTCGGCATGTGGGAACTTTTGAAAAAAAAGACAGAGTACAAGGCATTCCCAACTGAGTCGGGTGAGCCCCGCAATCAATCTGGGGAAGAAATGCATGCGAGAGAAAACTCCCACAGGCCGTATCCACTAATGCAACACGTTGACAAAAAGTACGTCAAAATCGTTTACTTCGCGTATTTTCATTCAATTATGAGCTATGGCATCTCTAATTGGGGAAACTACTCCAGGAGTAATGAAATATTTATGTTGCAAAAGCGTGCAATTAGAATACTTTCTAGTACGAATTATAGATCGAGTTGCACACCTTTCTTCAAAACTTTGCAAATAATTACTTTACCAAGCGTATATATTTATGAAATATTAAATTTTGTAAAGCGGAACACTAATTTGTTTCAAACAAATGGCGAGTTTCACGAATACGCGACCAGAAATCGTTCAGCACTAAGGTCGGACAAGCATCGCCTTGCTCTACACCAGAAAAGTATTCACAATACCGGGATAATTTTATACAACAGCCTTCCTCCAGAGGTTAAAAACAGTATCTACAAATGCTTCATGAAGCAGAGTAAAACTATTCTTTTAAATGGCGCGTTTTACTCGGTACAGGATTTTATTAATCGTCCTTCTAGTATTAAAATCAAGGTTCCTGCAAAAAGTGTTGAAAGAGCTGCCTTGTAAATTAGCACACCACATATCTTTTAAAATTCCTATTCAGTTTTTTCTGCTCTTTTGTTTCTTTTTGGTTTCATGTATTGCCTGGAGCTACGACAGAGGGAAGGACAGTTTCTAGGTCCAAGTAGTTCAAAATTCCATTGCTTGTTTCTCAGTGGGTGCTTGTTTGTGTTTCCCAGTGTGTGTGTGACATCGTGTGTCCGTGTTGTGTTTATATTGACTTTTGTCTATATACATTTTCTTTTATTAATTTATTTTAAGATTATTTGTCTTTAATTATGTACCTTATTTTGTTCATTTGTAGTGTATGACGTATTCTATTTCCTCAATCGAGGGCTAATGCAAACAACAATAAATATAAATCTATCCTGTGTATACAACAGCATTCGTTATAAAAAGAGGCTATCTGTCTCGACTGCGCGATGTGTAACTGCGGAAAAAATATTGTTTGCTTATTTATGGATATTTATAATGGCGAGAAATAATTTTTCTATATCCAGTCTTAATTACTATTCTCACGCAACTATATATGGTATTATGCAATCTGTGACGTCATGTCGCGCAGTCTACTAAATTAATTTCTTTTCCTCCCATATCTGTATAGTCATAATGATTCTAATACGCGTTAAAAAAGAATAATACCCGGTATTATGTTGAAAGGAATACAAGACAAATCATAAAAAGCCTGCATTAGGGAAGTTGGGGGCTGTTGGATTTCTTTTGGGAGAGAGGGAGTATAGAAATATTAACATATTTCACGGAACCACAGCAGATTTCATTTTCAAAATTTTGTTTATGTGTGTTTCGAACTTTTTATTCAACAAGAGTTTAAATAGTAAATTCAATTTTAATCATCATATTTCAATCAATAATATTTATTTTGACGATGTGCTTAGACTTACGAAATACATTAAAGTCAGAATTTAAAGCAGTATAAACATTACAAATATTTAATTTATGTTGAGGAGTTGGCGGATTTCGTTTTTTAAAAAAAAATTTACCCAGTGAACCATAATTCACACTTTAAGCTTTAAATCTCATGTAAGAACAGGGTTTTTAATATTATCTCTCTTCACACGTTTTAAACAAATTGACGAGGCGCTGAATTTAGGATCATCAGAAACGTATTTTTATTTGACAATTTGTGGTTGTCGTGGGAATATTTACGGAATTAAATAAATGACGTCGTAGGTGCCGGGAGAAATTGTGACACAGTTATAACGATTTCAATGATTTACAAATAGCTTCACTTTTTACTGGACCTTTTTCCTTTCAACTTGAAAATTCTCCCACTTCAATACAACTGGAGTTCATTGATTTTCAGAATGATAGATTTTAAAAGGCAAATATCAAGAAGTAGAAATTCCGAAAATATATTTTTATTTAGGAGAAAAATACTCAGAACTTTGCTGCTCAAATTTTATGCTATATTTGGAGTACATACTTACGTGAGAAACTATTTTCCTCCATGAAATTAAATAAAACGGCCTACAATTCAAGATTAACAGACAAACATATATCTACCATAATGAAGATTGTCTGTATTCAGTCTTTGAATCCAAATATTGGAAAACTGGCGAGTTTCCCGTAAAAGAATATTTTACTTTGTAAAATATAAATAAAATTTATGTTTAAATAAAAGCAATTAATCAATTATCAATATTATAAATTATTACCATTAAATTCATTTAATTATTATGCACTTCTTCCTGAATCCTTACTACAATTTATAATTTTAAGAAAATTTGTGTGATGTGGTCTGCGTGAATCTTACTAGCTGCATGAAATGGCCCGTGTATTAATTTAGTTTGACACTCATGACATAGATAATCATTTACACATTTACAGAGAAGAAATTTGGGGAAATAGTAACGACATGTATTTCATTCGCCCTTAATCAACCAAAAGGACGGAGCATGTTTTTATATTTGGGGAAATATCCGATGAATATGAATAGAATTCTAACATACAACGATTCAACAAAGGTAGAAAAAAAATTCAGTTACAGAAACTCCTGTTAACATTGTCGATACAGAGCAGTTACTCCTGACAGCGAGTGTTCTCGATACTAACGTAAAAAGGTCACAAAATAAATCGTGTTAATTGAAGGACAATGATAAGAAAAATAAATCCATAGTATAAAAAGTATTATATTAATCAGACTTAATATTATAAATAATACACAAAAAATAGTCAGAAGTGGAATAAAATCGGCTCCAGACATTGCAGCAGCAACAGTAAATTTTATGATAATTTAATTAATGAACTGAGGAGGTCCTGAAAGTTGGGGACGAAACGTATTCAAATTAAACTATTTTATTTCTGACTTTTGGCCATTCTTTGTATATTAGTTATAAATCCATATTAGTTAATAGGTAATCATTCTAGTGAATAATCAGGGCAGGAAGCAGATTTTTTAAAAAAAGTTATAAACGAAAATGAGCCCAAAGATGAATAAATTACAAAGAAAGCAACATTGAAATTGGAAGACAAAATTATTAAATAATAGTGGATCTACTTCTTCGGACTCTTCCAGAAATATAAGGGATTCTATATGATAATTAGTTAATCACTTTTGTGTCGCATTGAAATTATATCTCATTTATAAAAATGAATCAAATATACGACGCAATCTCCTTGGAGTATAAAATGAAACGTCTCCTGTCCATGTATTTTTTTAGGGTTAATATATATTTTTTCATACATGACGTTACAGGTCTCTAAATATTTGGAATGTTACAGGACCATACATTTTGTGAACGCGTATTGAGCCATTTCAAAACCTATTCGTAAAATTTTCTCTCTTACTCTCGTATATCCCGATAAACGCCCGGTGTTTGCTAAAAGGTTTTTGTATTCGTTTCACAAATCCACGCGTGACCTTTTCAAGTGTGCAGTACATTTTCAGTGTATTTTGGGGATGGTGTGGCGAAATAGAAATTACTTTTCGCGTTGTGCTTTACAAATTAATGGAACAAGAAATAAAAATACGTCCAGACTGGAATGGAGCTTTCTCTACACGACGCCTCAGTTTATCGAAAGTCTCACACCGACATTAACATCGCATTAATTACTCTGTTTTAATACACGAATAATTTTCAGTATCACAGAAAATTCATCGTCATAATAATAGTGTTAGTCAGTTACAATTAATAAGCACAAATTTTATGCCGTAGGGGAACTGACATAAAACATTAGTCTATTTGATTATTTACTTAATCTAATTTTAATATTACTTAAAACAATGAATTTAGATATTTGATGACTTTTAAAAAGAACCTTACAAGTTTCCCTTTCTGCCCTCCTCTACAGGGGCAGAACGGGATAGGATGTTTTGTACTTACAATTAGTACAATAAAGCAAATTAAATTTAAGAAAAATCTTAACACTCTTTGTGTTTTATTTCTTATACTTATTTAGTGTGCGGTTGATCCCTTTATCATTTTTTCCTTCTGCAAAACAGCACAGTGTTCGCTAATATTTTCCCCCTTATTCCGATCCTTTTCTTCATTAATCTACTTTTTTTGAGTACAGAACATTATAACTTATTCTTATAAGGTGAGTTTGCTAGCTTTTGCTTGAGGAACACATAACATTTTGCCTTGTACAGTAGTAGTATTTTCCGGTCCGTCTCAGTTTAATGTTTCTCTCCAAGCCGTAATACATGTCGATTTATACGAAATACGTTACTTACATATAGGTAAAGACACCTACTTTACGAATGTATACCATTAAAAAGTTTAAAGCGATGAGGTTTGTAGATTACCTTCTGCCAAAATGCTGCAAAAATTATAAAGTCACTTATGTAAGACGCCAAAACATTCACTAGGTGGAATCAAAAATAGGCTAGTTGTCAGGACTTGTTCCTTGACCAGTTATGATGTTCCACCCCTATTTACTAGCCTCCAGCACTTTCCAGTAAAATAAAGGGTATCCTGTTCTATCCCGTTCCCCTTCGATTTCCCCTATATATTATTTACCACTTAATACGTAATATAGTTAAAATAGTATACAATTGACTATAATAAGTATTTACTCTCCAAAAAGTGAAAATAATATTAACGAGCCGTATAACAGACAATCTATACCAATAATTAAATTTAAGTGTATGTATGCTTGTCTCAATAGGCTCCGAAACAGCTCAACGGATTTAAATAAAAGTTTGAGGGTTTAAAAAAATAAGACAACTTAAATATTCATTAACCTATTGCTGGCAGAGAGTAAACCCCCTGAATAATAATAAACTTCTTTGGATCGCCTATACGATACTTTTTTTACTTAAATTGGTTTTATTTGTCGCGTCAGGTAAATTTTAATATTTAATAATTGCTCATTTTATTTAGGTTAACAGGATACATGCGAATGATCCTAAAACAGGTAAATAACTTCAATAGCATAGAGAGGGAATTGAAAATTGGGGATGCGGACGGTGGAGCAATATTACCTCCGAAACGTATGATAGCGTTCAAAACCAACTTCAAGTTATAAAGTTTGCCTTCAATCGATTACAAATAGATGATACCGTACTTTTTATATATTCAATGAATTCAACTTTGTCAAAATTCTGTACCTATTGATTCGTTTTTTAGGGAAAAATAAAAAGGACTATTTCAGCGTGAACTCTGTGAATAATACAAAAAAATATAGAAGAGGGCAGACGTTTCGATCACTGCTTAATGTTCTTGTTGATACTTAGTCCGGACTCAAATAATTGGAACAAGGATGGCAACTTAATAAATTTCAAAGATGATAATATTACAAAGAATATAAACCCACAGATATGACTAACAAAGACTATTTACTAAACTAAGTTACAGAAAATTCAACTGTAAAGTGTCTTGTTTTACATTTAAAACAATATATTAAACTTAATATTAAAGCATTTCAGAGATCAACCTTTTCTATAATTTACTTCTTTATCTAAATACCATCAAAATTTAAAGAACCATTAAGTTCCAAGAAATTCTTACTTATAGGAGAAAGTGCTTACCTTATTTATAGACTTTTTTCCCGAATCTTGAAACAAAATTCAGTAAAACCATTGTGCCAGTTCATCAATTTGTATGTATATTTTAGAATGTTGTAATTTTATGTCAGTTCATTGAAAGTGCATCTGACGGGTTACAGAATGATGGAATGCTGGGAAAATCTTTCGATAAAAGAAAATCAATTTTGATTATTGCTCGGTTATATTACTTTCATGCGCAGAAAAAAAGGAAATTTCCAATCAACGTGTCCAATTTTTCCCAAATATCAATTTAGTAAACGATTACTGAAATCGTAAATAATTTTGTTATAGCACTAAATATTTAGATTTTTGTCTCAGTTGTGTCGAAATTAAAGTTTCAGGTTATTTGGCAAAAGAAATGGAAGTGAATGGAACGATCCAAGATTGAATGACTTCTTCCTCTAAACGACCAATGCAGTTACTTAAATGTATTAACTTTACCAATAAAGCAAGTATTATGAATTCAGATAGTAAATAAAGTAGAGAACTGTAGTAAAAAATTCCTTATTTCACTCATAAACTGAAAAATGTTGCGAATTTAAATTTAATTATTTATTAATTTCAAAAGAAAATTGTCAAGACGTGGTCCGGTCAACATATTTTCTTTCTTGTCCTTCTTCTACAATATCTACACGCTCCTGCTTGAGCTTCGGGTGAAAGCTTTTCTACTTCCTTACACTAGAATTCAACGCACCTGTGATCAATTTACGCAATGTCCATTCTTCACGTAATTCCTAGAATTAGGGTGTAAAGAATTGATTAGTGAATTGGTAGGTGAGCCTGTCTTAGGTTTACGGGAATGAAGGGATATTGAATCGATTGTCGGATTAGCTCAGCGGTTAGGAATCCTGCACAGGGGTACGAGTCCCTGGCCCGGTGGACATTTTTGCGTTCTTCTCTTTCTTCTGAAATAATTATCGTTTTCATTAATAGACGGAAAAGGTCAGTTAATGTATACATTCATAACCAAACACCCTAAATACTGTAATAAGTAGTTGTATAATTAATAACATTAGAATTACAGAAGTAATATCAAGAAAAGAAAGCAGAAATCAAGAAAGGAGTAAGACAGAGATGCAGTTTGTCGCCACGCTGTTTATCCTATTTATAGAACAAGCGACGAAGAAAGTTAAAACTGAATATGGAAAAGGAATCATATTGCAATGAGAAAAAATAAAAACCCTATGCTTTGCCAATGATATTGTAGTATTTGGAGAGTCAGAATAAGACTTGGAAACCAAAACAAACGGCATCAACGTGGTCGTGGAGAAAGAGTTAGATTGGGAAGGGATATTTTGAAGGAAGTTAATGAATTCTGCTACTTGGGAAACGTAATAACTAGAAATGGTAGAAATATAGTAGACATAAAGTGTAGGATAGCACAGGCAAGGAAGGCTTTCGCGAAAAAGAGGGATTTACTTACTGGTAATGTAAATGTAAATTTAGGAAGTCATTGGTAAAAATGTTCGTATAGGGCGTGGCATTATATGGGTGTGAAACGTGGACGATAGGAGTTGCAAAAAGGAAAAGAATAGAAGGCTTTGAAATGTGGTGCTATAGGAGAATTCTGAAAATCAGATGGGTGGATTTCTAAGGAGAATAGGGGAAGGGAGAACAATTTGGTGGCCTTTGATCACGAGAAGGGACAGATTAATAGGCTATGTTTTAAGACGTGAGAGTCTTGTAAAATTAGCATGATCGGAAATTGTGTGGGGTAAGAATAAAAGAGGGAGGCCAAGGATAGAATGCGCTAAGCAGGTTACGGTAGTTATGAGATGTGCTAGTCAGGCGGAAATGAAAAGGCTTGCGCTAGTTAGGTTAGTATGGAGGATTGCATCAGACTAGTCTTAGGACTGAATACCACCACAACAGATGAAATATAGATAACATTAGATATATATATTGCGGGCTATATATATGGATGTAAACAGTTGTAGATTACAACCTCGCTGTTACTTTCTAGACTCATTTTGAAATGCAGAGTGTTTGTGGCGCGGCGGAGCCTGGTTTGCGTAGAGAAAATGTAAACTCATAGAATTGAACAAAGCTATTTCTAATTTTATATGGAGAACGGTCAAATTGATGTCAACGGTAAATTGGCCATTGACTTTATTGTAGTTTAATTACTGTATATGCAGTTTCAGAAGATGAAAGTTCTGTTGTGCTGTCTAGAGTAGCTACACCGAGTTTTGGAATAATTTGGTAGGGGGAAAAGGAGAATTGTCCTAATAAAACAACATATCTTCAAAGAAAAATTTTAATGAGTCATAAATAACGTCGCTTTCATTATATTACCAGAAATTTATTTCCAGAGAAACTGCAATTCTAATTAACAAAATAAACGAGTTTTTTTCGATAACGATCTTGTGAAGTTAAAGCAGCACTAATGACGCAAAATTTTGTGTTCTGTTATGAAATTGGAATGTTGCGATGAGATGGATACATTTCTTGTTTAAGAAACTGAATTCGTAGCTTATTACGCGATTGCTCGTATTGCTTTCATGAATTTAATTACAATGTGAAAGAAGACCCTTCTTAATAAATAAACTATATAATTGCAAATCACTCTTTATCTTACTCTTTTACTGCACATTAATGTTGAAGAGGTAAAAATTAAGTGTAGGATAATTTATCATTATTTTTCATCTTAATTTGGTAATGAACTCAATCTCCTTAATTGACTTTCAAACGTTTAGTTCCCAGCCTGTCAGACTGGAAAGTTTTCTTTTATGAAGATATGTGGAATTTTAACATACAGCAACAACTTTAATTGGTCGATGATTCAGTAATGATACTAACGTAAATCTTTCGGCTATAAACAATAAAATCTAATCATGCAGAATATAACTGAATGAACCAAAAAAATAATTTAATTTTTTTTCCAAAGACTGATTTTTAATTGAATCTGATAATAATTTTTTACTTATTTTAATCAGACACTTAAATAAACCAAAACTATATGATAATGTAAAAATTATACATATAAAAAAATAATATATTTTCAAGAAAGATTTTAGAATGTATATACAGTTTTAAAAACAATAATGGTATGAATTACAGAAAGGAAAGTGAAGACATTTCAAAAACTATGCCATAGTTTTAGAGTAAAACAGATTTTGATTAAAATTTAAAAATTAGGTGATTTGGACTGAAAATTATCAAATCTCGTTCTACAAGATTCGATAAGTCGATTTCAATATTACGATTATTATCGACACTTTTGACATATTTTTCGAGGTGGCTAAATTACAAGTTTAGGACTGATTGTAAAATTTTCGACGATTCACAGTTGTATGTTGCCGATTGTGCTTGGTGAGCACAACAGCATGAAGTCTGGAACTCCGAAGTTCTGTGTAGGCCAGCACAGTTGGAATCGCGTACAAATCCATGACTATGGCAATGCCGTAAGCTTCTTCTAAATAAATTTTGAAATCAAAATTAAATTACAGTTTTGGTTTATTTAAGTGACTGATTAAAACAAGGAAAAATATTATCATAATAATTTTAAAACACTAAAGTATTTTATTAGTGTAGATGATTAAAAATGATACATTGAATTCATAATCGTGATTGTAACGTGCAAACTAAATTTTACCGCCACCAGTTTGCAGACCAAACGTGTCGGACCACACATTCACAGTATCATTGAAAATATGAAGTCTATGCTAAATTAGTGGGAATGCTCAATTTCATATAGTTAATTTAGAAGATAGACAATAATGGAAAAATGTCAACCGGACCAGGGAATCGAACCCAGGACCTTGCGATATCCAGGCGCATGCTTTACCAACTGAGGTAATCCGAATTACGGAATGGAGAAGTGTTAAGTCGGTCCTGGGACGTCGACTCGGATTAGCTCAGTTGGTAGAGCATGCGGCTGGATATCGCAAGGTCCTGGGTTCCATTCCCTGGTCCGGTTGACATTTTTCCATTCTTGTCTATCTTCTAAATTAACTATATGAAATTGAGCATTCCCACTAATTTAGCATAGAATTCAATGCACCTATGATCAGTTTACGCAATGTCCATCTTCACGTATTTCCTAGAATTAGGACGTGAGGATTGTGATTAATGAATTGGTAGGTGAGCCTAGCTAAGGTTTACGGAATGGAGAGGTATTAAGTCTATGAAACAGGACCGTAACGAATTTTATATATTACCGATGAACAAGCGCTGTTGTGTTTTCATAAATCCCGTAATGTGGGAAGATGTCCTTGCCGTATGCTTCATTCGTAAACCAGCTTTGGGACTGGTGAAAAACAAAATTACTAATGAAAATCCAATACTTTTTCGTAAATTGGTAAGTATCTGATTGTAATTTAGAATAACCGAATAAAACTATTTTTATCTAAAAATAGGCACTATAAGACTGTTCTGGTCCACCAGTTGGAAGCAACAAAAACACATCCTATGTTACGGGTACTTCAATTTCCACACATGGGGTTGTGTTTTTCAGTCACTGGGAATCCTTGTGGTTTCAACACGTTTCTTCGGAGGCGGTGGCCGACCTTGAGGTTTCGTAAACACTGTTGTGTCCAGAAAAGCAAACATCCGGGCTGAGCCACGTGATAATTTCTTCATCTGCAACGGGTCCTCAATGATTATTTTAAGTAATATTTAAAAATGAATTATATTACGACCCCAGACTCCAATTCAGCGTTGAGGTTGATGTTAATGACAGTCTTAATTTTCTTGACGTTTCCATCACGGTTTTAAATAACAAACTTCATACTAATTGCTATAGGAAACCCACATATTCATTTTTTTCTTCAATCATCCACATAGTCGAAAAGGGGCTATAATTTTTTACTTGGTTAACAGGGCCGTTCTACTTTCTGACCAGCTTCATCATACTGAAAATATATGTCATCACTGATATTCCTTTTGTTTTCTTCGTATATTGTCACAGCAACCGACGGGATTATTAGTGACCACGTATAATTTACAATTACTCCTGTACATTAAATAATAGTAATATATACAATATAATAATAACGAGGGATATGAAACAAACTAGTAGAGGTACATTACATATTATTGAAAAGTTTCAATAATTTAATATGGGGTTTATACATCTTGGTTCATTAGGGCATTCCTTGTAGTCGTCCTGGATTCCATATTCTCTTCTTTTTTGCAGCTTGTGCGCATATTCATTTATTAGGTGTCGGGTGGTGAATGAAGAGTTAAATTTGTCGCAGGGGATTTGCTCATTAAATATCGATGAGAAAGAATGCTATTAAAGGATACCCCAGATTGATTGCGGGGCTCACCTGATTATGTCGGGAATGCCTCGTACTCTCTGTTTTTTTTATCAAAGTTCTCATATGCCGAGACACCTTCACCTATTTTAGGAGGTATATGTACCGGGGTCGAAGACCTTGGGCATCAGGCAAGAGTTGCCCTCCTAAAACTGGTGGAGACATGGAGAAAGGAATGCTGCGACCCCACAGCAAACTCGTCCCCCGACATTCGGAAGGGCGTGAGAATAGTACCCATTGCCCGACCTACCTGATGCAGATTTTCTAGGGTTTTCCCTGCATCTCTTTAGGTGAAACACCGGGTAGGATCCTTAAACCACAGACCGGGAGCCCTAGTCAACCCGTAGCTACCTTGCTCTACCTTCCGCATCCCCCCTTTTCAAATCCCTTCCTATGCTATTAAAGGGGAGTTGCCTGTTTCAGGATCACCCTCATGTAGCCTGTTAACCCCCAACCACCACCCCAAAAGAAAAAAAAATAGAATAACCAATTCATTGTTTGGCACATGTAACAAGCATTACACTTTCAACGGTTAAATTAGTATACAGCATTATGTTTGTGTGAAATGTTAATTTTATCTTTAATATTTTCGATTAAATTTCTTATTATTAAAATATTTGAAAATAACATTAATATCTGAATTAAGAAACAAGGCAAAAAGCTTGTTCAATATGTTTTCAAAAAATGAGAGAACTGTAAAAATCAATTTATTAGATTTTAACTAGTAAAACCTCGTATTTAATTTTAACCAGTCAAATTTTGATATATTTGTACATAAAAATGAAAATGATAAGAATGTAAAAGAGGGTATTAAAATTTTTGTTTGAATGATTACCCAAAATGCCTTATCTACATGCAAGAATGAAAATTTAAATTATTTTACAGACAAAGTAGAATCATAAGTTAGAAATCGCCGTGGAAAATTTCGTAATCTCTTCTTATACTTTTCAAGTTATAAACAGTACTGGAATGGCTAGAGCTTTGCTATTCGGATCATTTTTACAATTTACTAATTGCAACAATAACATTATAACAGCTCAAATTTTTGACTTGAAGCGTTCGTTTCGGAGGCAAAAATCGTTTACAAAATATTTTTTAACCTTCATAAAAACTTATTTCACTTGGTTTGCCGAGGTTAGCAAAGTTGATCTACATACAGTTAATTATTGTAGATGTACTACAGTAAAATGTTTTAGTCTTATAATGTGGTAGGTAAATATTGGCGACTTAATATTCCTCATTCCGTATAAAATATTTTGAATAATGTGTACGATTACCTTAACCGTTCCTTGTAAACAACGACGTTGGTTCGAAACTATGAAACTGCAACGAGGCAAGGAAATTTGTAGTGCTTAATGAAAGCAATCTTCCGTGCTACGAGGAGCCGGAACACATAACATACGGTAATAGCTGCGTGAGATAAGGTCCTGGTCCTCGTAGTAATTAATGCTGCACTCTATTAACACGGTCGGGGTTCTAACTAAGACGAGTGGAGAACAGTCACAAGTTTCACAAAAAAATGGGAAACGAAATTTTCAAATGAAAAGCACGGGTTTCCGTAAATAAAGTTTTACACTAGACTGGATCGACAAAAAATTAAAGAGATAAGGAAAAGGCTTAAGGCAAAAACATAACAGGAAGTAAAAAAAAACAAAAAAAGTGGCTGGATCATGTTAAAAGAATGAATGAAGAAGGACTACCAAAAGGTGCCCTAAAATATAAACCACTAGGACAGAGGGATATAGGAAGACCAAAAAAGAAGTGGATAATGCAGGAACACCTGGAAGACTAATGCATTCCAGATCTACTGGCCTACCTAGCCTTTAATCCTGCAGTCCACGATGATGATGATAAACAAAATTTGCAGTATGCAAAAAAAATCAACGCCATAAAGATTAGTATTTTATTATAAAAATGTTTGTATTATTTTATTTTAAATTCATAACCTAGCTCGGTGTCCAGCATTTTTCGGGTATTGTGGTCTTCAGTCCAAAGACTGGTTTGAAGCAACTCTCCGCGCTAACCTATCCTGCGCAAGCCTTCTCAAATTCAGCATTAGACCACCCCACATCCTCCCAAACTGCTTAGCGTTATCCATCCTTGGCCTCCATTTTCTTTTCATATCCCACACACTTCCCTCTAATGCTACAAGACTCTCATGTCTCATAATGTGGTCTATTAATCTATCCATTCTCTTGGTCAACGTCCTTTATATTGTTAGCTCTTCCCTTATTCTGCTTAGAACTTCCTCGTTAGTTACTCTAGCCACCCATCTTATTTTCAGTATTTTCTTATAGCACATTTCAAAGGCTTCTGTTCTTTTCCTTTCTGCAAATCTTCTCGTCCAAGTTCGCACCTATATAACGCCACACTCCATATGAACACTTTAATAATGATTTTTTTAAATTCATACTTATATTAGCCGTAAGTAATTCACATTTTTGCGAAAAAAATACCTGTGCCATTATACTCTTTACGTCTACTATACTTTTACCATCCCTAGTTATTATGCTGCATAAGTAGCAGAATTTCTTACCTTCCTTTAATATATACCTTTCAAATCTAACACCCTTTGTAATTCCACTATTTCCTATAATACACTCCATCACCTTGGTTTCACTCTATGGATCCTGACGTTGAACTCTTCTTTATGCCATTTATTATGTTTTCCAAGACTTCTTCTGACTCCTCTAATATCCAATATCAAACCGTAGGATTTTTATTTATTCACATAGATGTTTGATTCCGTTTCCATTTTCATAGCCGTTCTATAGACTCGTATAAGCTAAACTGCATGGGTGACAGACTATCTTTGTCTTATTACTTTCTTAAATTTCTGCTTTCTTTTCTTGCCCTTCAATTATAATTACAGCTAAATTCCATATGTAGCGGTTATAGACAACTCTTCTTAACTCTGTCATATTCAAATCCCTTAACAGTGTGTTCAATTTTACATCATCAGGAGCTCTTTATAAATCTACAACTGCCATGATCGTAGGCCTGTTTTTTCTTATTGTGTTTTTAAATTTAGACCCAAAGTCAATATTGCTTCTCTTATTCCTACATTCTTCCTAAAACCAAACTGATCTTCTCCTAACTCGAATTCTATTTGTCGTTCCATTCTCCTATTACTATTTTCGTTAATATTTAACGTGGGATGTTAAACTAATTGTTCTGTGCTGTTCGCATCTATCAGTCCCAGTCTTCTTCGGTATGTGTATAATTATGTTTTTACTAAATTTTCTGGTATTCCTCCTGTTCCGTAGATTTTGCAAACTATCCTGAGCAGCTATGATATTGCTTCTCCATCCGAAGATCTTATCAACTCCGCTGTAATGTTATCAATTCCTGACGGTTTAAGATTACTCAGATGTCAGCGCCCTATCAAATTTAGTCCCCCAACTCTTCATCATCGACCTCCTCTTCTTCTATTACTAACAACTCGATTTACACATTGTAAGAGCCGTTATAGATATTCCTTCCTTAAAATCTTTTTCTTCCATTTTGTCTTTTTCCAGAAT
Organism: Eucriotettix oculatus; assembly: GCA_034510155.1. Taxonomy (NCBI): domain Eukaryota; kingdom Metazoa; phylum Arthropoda; class Insecta; order Orthoptera; family Tetrigidae; genus Eucriotettix; species Eucriotettix oculatus. The sequence goes on from CM067379.1 coordinate 107,991,774, forward strand.
TGGCTTCAAATAGCCCTCCTTATATTCTTGTTAATATTTTTCCTCTCTCCGAATGTTTATTTGAATTCACTATAAATTGCTTCTATTTTTACTATCAGTTTGAAATCTTCAATAGGTTTCGATTTATTTTGTAGCCAAGCGTCTTTGGCTGTTTTGTAATTCCTACCTATCTCATTATTCAAGCGTCCGTACTGCTCTTTACCATTTTCATCTTACGTGTTTTTATATTTTCGTCTTTTATCAATCAGTTTTATTATTTCTTTTATTAGTCATGCTTTCGTATTGGTCTGAGCTATTCTTCTTATTTTTTTTCGTCGGCTTCTCAAGTCATTTATTACTTCAATATTGCCCATTTCTCTTCTATATTGTTTCTTTTTCCTTTCTCTATTAATCTTTGTTTGATATCTTCTTTGAAACTCTGAAGTACCTCTGTTGTTTCAGTTTTTCTAATTCCCATATTTTTGTTTTAATTCCTTTCTTGAGTTTCTTCATTTTCAGACTGCATTTCATAATCAGCAGATTACACTCGGACATTACATCTGTTCCTGCGATAACTATTTGTATTAGTCCAGTATAATATTTTATTCGACACTATTTTATAGGTGCGATTTATGCGGCATCGTTATGTTTAGGAACATCTACCTTTTTAGACCTACCTGTCTGGACGAAACGGTTATTTCATATTAACATGCAAAATGACCCAGGGCACTTTAATCGAGTCAAGAAAATAAGTCCGATGCCTTAAAAGCGTTTAGAAACAATCCGGCGCACTGAGAGTGTGAAAATGTCATCGGTACTTGAATGGCGTTAAAAATTGTCGCGGAACACTAAGGGAGTTAAGATTAAATTCAGTGGATAATAATCCCTGTACATAAAGAAGTACAATATTTTCCGGTACCATAATGGTCTTACAAATATTCCCGTACCTGTGCTGTTATTTAGTTAATCCTCTCAATCTTGACAGGACAATCACAAATCATCCAATCAAAAGCCGATGCTGAAGAACACGAAATTCAAACGCATTGCGAAAACCGTTTTCTGCAGCGAGCGCGCAAAACATTCCTAAATGGTTTCAATAGTTGATTAAGCAAATTTTTGAGCGGTGTGGACGTGTTTGTGGGCTCTGAGCAAATCGGGAACACGTTCACATCGCACAAACATTTGCTTCACAAACTATTGCAACCGCTTAGGAATGCTTTGCGCGCTTGCTGTGGACGAGGCTGAACACGAAAATACCGCGCGGGGGCGAAAATTTGAAACATATTTCACTGCATAACATTAAAAGTGAAAAAAATAACTAAAGTTCGCCAATTTTATATCAAATCTTAAATTACGTGAAATGCCGTTAATTATATAAAATTCTCAACTTGAAATTATTTCGTCAGCCTATACCAAACGTCAAGCAAATCTATTAAATTATCAGGATTTCATTTTCGTTTAGAATTTAAATAATAACCAATAAGTTAATATTCCCAATAAATAGCTTTTGAAATTATTTTGTTAGTCTTTGCAATTGGCAACAAATCTATTAAAGGGCAGCTGTAAACAACCGAACGGAAACAAGTTACAACATTTAGACGCCTGTAACGTACTCCTTCTAGTTTTTGCATTGCATACTAATGAATTTGCAATGAAAGTTGGTCACCACTCCGCCCTAATCACCCCATGAATTACGTGGCAAGAGCTCACTCGACCGCAATCGCTTCCATGAATTAATGTCGATAGCTCCAGGCCTTAGGTGACGCCATGCCCTCTTGGCGGCTGTTGACAACTCAGGCATACGGTGCCTAATAAATTATAAAAATTTAAATCCTTACGTATTGTTTTTATTGCCTTTCAAAATTTCATGAATGTAGTTTTTCAATATATAATGCAACAAAATTCGATATTTAAATCTGCCATGGTTTCTTGAAATATGTCATTTTAATAGGAGGTTCTAATGAAACGGATATATATATATATATAATATAAAAACAAATATCAAACATCTTTCGTTTTCTTTTTCGGCATGGAGGATATACATGAGCAAATGAGAATGTAGGCAAATAGACAAGCCATGTTGCCCGCAACTTAATATGGCCGACTTCCCTGCATTCGGTCTTATGACGTAACTTTTGAATATTTTTAAATATAATATTAATTTCTTCTGTAGCAAAAACGTGGAAGGAATAATATTTAAGAAAATATGCAATTGTACTAAGTTTTGTTGCTATTTGTTAACAGGTTTAAATTTGTACAAAGAATATAAGAATACACATACATATGTTTTTATTAGAGAGATTTTAATCATATTACCAATTTTCGTTTTCTCATTATTCTTTTATTAACACTATCAGGAACTGTCGGCCCATTATCATTCAGTGGCATTTGTCGGTCATAAGTTATTCAGGTAATTTATAAAAATATATCGACATTTAGATACAATTTTGCCGTTCTCCGTATTTATTTGACGATTAGTAATTCTGTGAAGCGTCAATAAGTCCATGTTGATATTAGATTTGATAACGTGGCTGTGTATTCAACTTTAAAAGCTCGGAACTATGTATCCACTATACCCTATATATCAATCGTTGCCATTAAATTTGTATACTACATCTATTTTAATCTAATAACGAGATTCTTTTTCGTGATAATTAAGATATATTTTATTTTACGGTGTGTTTGTGACTGATATAAAATGAAAACAGATTGCATGACGTCAATTGAGTAGCGGAAAGTATACTATGCGCCGCTGCAGAATAACGTTCTCGGAAAAATTATTTTCTAGCCTGAAATATGATTTCTGTTGAAAATATTATCATGAATGAATAAACTAATGTTAAAATAATAATGAAAATCTTTTTAATTGAATTTTCTTTAATCTTATGTATCTCACAAAAAATAAAATAAAATCGAGTAAGTCATATTAATTAAGGAATTACACTCGTATCTATAGAAATTTATTCTTGACTGAATTATTGGTATATTTTTCCTTAGTTTATATTTGCAAAGGAGAATCGAGAAAAAATTTTGGTGTGCCAAAATTGCTAAATTAACATTATATGTGCCGATTTTTTATGTAGATTAGAAATACCACACGACACATGTGCGCTTTACAGTCTCAGTCTTCTTCCGCTTATTGCTTACAAAAGGAAGTTTACCAACGAAATATTTATCTCAATCTGAAGGAAGAAGTATGCGAAGTAAATCGAGTCATGAAATAAACATTTATTTTTCCGAAAGTTGTCTACAGATTATATTATTATTATTATTGAGTTTATTACAGCCGTATATTTTTTTAATGTTATGAATATTTATCTTCAGATGTTCATAGCCAATAATATTTTATTTCTGGATCATGTGTTATTTTAGGGACGCACACATTCGTGTCACCCAAATATTATTCAAGGATGTGATATTTCCTCTCGTGACTGCCAGTTATCTACAATTGTCAGGGAGAGACGGGATAGTGATATCGATATCCACGCTGTAAGCTTGAGACAGTGGCGTGTGAGGCAAGACTGCGTCAGGCATGATTATCACTCAGGAAGTTCCGAAGTAGGCACCAAAGTTTCCGAAGGTAACAGGGGTCACGACAAGATTATAGCACAGTCCAATTACGTGGTACTGCAGGTCCTATCTATTACAATAAATTCCAAAAAGGAGATATAATTACACACACACACATATATATGTTTGTATATATCTAGAGAATCCATCAACCTTACGGTCGGAAACTGCGAAATCTATTCGAAATCGTCTATCAGATATCTTGGTATAATGATAGATGATAGGATGTCTTTTAAACACCACCTTGATTATGTAAGACGTAAAGTATCTGGGACAGTATCTGCACTGTCACGAATTATGCCAAATGTTGCAGGTCCAAGACAATACCGGCGACTTCTTTTCGCGAATGTTGTGCGATCGGTGATCACCACGGCAGCTTTAATTTATCAGTCTTGGAAAACAAAACGCATTATTTACAGCCAAAACGTAAAACTATTTACATGGAGGGAGCTACTTAGCGTTACGGTCGGCTTATCCTTGATGAGGATGCAATGAAATTAGCAAACAACAGCCAAAATACAAATTTTAGGCAATGATTTTGCTACATAGTCTGTTTGTTAGGCAAGGGAGGGGAGGATCTAACTGAAGTAAAATTCACACATTCACTCGTTGCGTTGTCTGTTAATTGCGCTGAACCATGATAAATTCCTGACGGTAAAGCTAGGTTTACACGGGCAGTGATGTTCGTCGAAGTTGGGTTGGCTGTACACTGCCTACCGTTTACATCGTGGGCAGATAACTGCCCACATCTTCACTGACAATTCCGTGGAAGTGCTGCCCTCACTACAGAACGGACAGAGAACTCTGATGCACGTTTTTACTTCTCTGCTATTTCTTGGCAACTACGACCGGTTGTAATGTTGATGTTGCATAATATCGATATATTGTTTATATCAGGTTGAATATTTCCCCCATTTGTGGATACGCTTAAGCATAATGTCTGTGTATTGTAAACAGAACGTTTCTGCATTGTTAGTGCTTTGTATGATGGAAGAAGAAGATAAACAAAAAAGGGCCTTATATACTAAGTACTGGGACTAATCACTTTGTGTTTGTGTTAGGAAAAGCGTAACGAATGAGGAGGAAGGGTTCGTGAAATTCTCACAAAAAAGTCAAACTCAGTATTACGCTACACTATAAATACATAAAAATGAAATCAATTGTTTAGTAATATTGCTGTGTATTATTATTACTACAGTAATTGAGTGACTGTACTTTCAAACGGTTTTTCAGTGTTTAATTGGGTCGGTTTTTATTACTTGTTATTTTATTCCCCTTAAATATGTCAATTACTGAACAAAACAAAATGAATTATTTTTCATAACTATAAATCATTCTTTCGCGTAGTTTTTTTGCCAGTTAAATTTTGTGCCGTTGGAGGGTGGACAATAATTATTTTTGGAAAGTTTACAAAAAGTTATAGGCGATTGGATGCAACATACGAACTCTATCCCAAATGTTTTATAAACGAAACTAATCGTCACTGTTCACAACAAAGATTCACTTCCTACACTCGCACACCATACCAAACTGCACGCGTATTGAAAATGCAAAATACAAACTGTTTACAATGAGGCATTCGATAGTTAGCCCTCACAGTCGATAATTAACAACCGTAACTGCCACTAACTGGCCTCGTATGTGGGCAGCGTCTAGACCAGTGGAGGGGGAACGCAAGTCATGACTGACATACTGTTCACACGCTCCAAGACAACGGAGGCAGTGCTCTCGTGTCAGCGATGAATTGGCAGTTGTCAGTCCAGCACTGACATCACTGCCCCTGTAAACCTAGCCTTACGATGCTTCTGTTGTCTACCAATAACAATCGCAGATAATAGCTTGCACACCGATCTTCTTTTCTCTCTCCAAAGACTCTCTTACACCAGCCACAGACATTACTTATAATCGAAATTATAATTAAAACTATTTACATCAGTCATCAACCGAAGTGAGGTAGGGTTTAACGGGTATATATATAACCTTCAATCATTATATAATTCATTAGTAGTAGCCTTCAATTCTACTACGAAGGACTTTCATCTCTTCAGAAAATGTTGCTAATATTTATTAAATTAAGTTGAATATAAGATACAACATGTTTCAATTCAGTGAGATATAGAAACATAAAACTACTAATTTAGAGATATAACATTACAAACGTATAAACCATTATCATAGAGTGCCGTATCTTAAAAATAAACAGATTAAACCTAAAAAAATAAACCATTTAGACCAAAACAAATGCAGTTTGTTTTAAAAAAATATATGAATAATTTATTTTAATATTGAACATAATAAATCTGTGTCAATTTAAATGTGTATTATATGTATTTAAGACATAGATAATAACTGTACGTGATTGAAATTTTATACTTATGAAGCACGTTCATTAATTCAAGGATATAATGAGACGACATTTAACAGACAAGTTTTTTTATCACGTAAACCGTCGTTTCGGTACCTCTTTGAACCCTCATCAAGGTTAACAATTGTATCTTCTACCAGAACAAGCAAATTATCAATCAAATACAGGGGTTAAGGAATAGTTCACACACTAGCACTGCCATTTTATGCCGAGGCACAGCGAGGTACAAAGACGTACCATAACGTCGGTTTACGTAATAAAAAACTTGTGTGATAAAGGTCGTCTCATTTTTTCCTTTAATTTAAAACAGACGTAAAACATCTATTAGTTAAATTAATTCATCGACAAATGCTAACCAGAATAGGGAAAGACACAACAATTTGAAGGACGTTAACTAAGACAAGGTGTAGGCTAATAGGCCTCGTTTTGAGACATGAGGATCTTGTAAAATTAGTATTAGAGGGACGTGTGTGGTGTAAGAACAGAAGAAGGAGACGAGGAATGGAATACGCTAAGCAGATTAGGGGGATTTGGGATGTGGTAGTGAAAAAGCTGGCGCAGAATATTTGGACTGAATACCACAACAACAACAACGACAAAAATCTCCAAGCCTTTCTGTCTAACTGGTTTATTTTTGTCATTAAATTAGTTTCAATTTATGCTACTACAATTTATTTTAATGGTTAATATCTGCAAGATTGTGAGGTTATAGACGTTTAACACAAAGTGCTATACAAAGGACCGCACTGAGAAAGACTGCCTCAGCTTCGAGGTCCAGTAAAATTTATACATTCGTGGAATATTCCAGAAACAGAACATTCTTGAAACACTAAATTCTAGATACGAAATTTAAATAAAAGAAGCAAATAAAAAATGATTGTGTTGAGTGATACTCGAACCCGAGTCCACATTCCTGCAGTCCAGCTGAGTTATGGCTGCAGGCTTTCAGATGTGCATATGCATGTTCAGGGTCCACATTAGGACCCAAACATGTATAATTTACTTAAATTGTATACCGTTATTTGCCTGCTATCCGGCTGCTCATTTTTTAAATTGTACTACACAGAGGTAACGTATATTGTATTATCTATGAGTATTTTGTTTCACTTTAATGATCTGTTATTCAAAAAAGTGGATCATATTTTTATATTATTGAATGTACATACTCCTAAGGTATCTTATTTCCTCATTTTTCAGCAATGAAAAAGAAAATTTATTATGTACTCCTCAGAGTGTAAAATAATGTCAGATAATTCCAAGAATTCATTACGGGACATAGGCACAGATATTATATTTATTAAATTTTTTCACAAAGTGCGGTGAAATTATTGCTATATAAAACATACATATTTAAGTGCGGCAACATAGTAAATCAAGGACCTCTCAGATTTTAGAATTAATGCATAGTAATAAAAAATTATGCCAAGACTGTTATTTATGAGGAATATATAGGAAATAGCAGTTATGAGGTAGATTTGAAGCTTTATAGAGTCAGAATTTGAAGGGTCACGGCTATCCACGTTACTGCTATAATGTCAAAATACTTTGAAAATTAATGGATACATTACGAAATATGTTTTTCGTTAGTTGAGAACTTGTACTCTTGGATTATATGAAAGAATCTACTCTGAGATCGATCTTATCTCGCAATAAAAATATTGTGGAATGATCAAGAAAATCAAGCAGGTCGTACGAATGTATGGATTCGTTTACTATTACCATTAAATAGGGGGTTGAAATATATATATTTTAATGGCCAAACACATCGGCTAGGATTTCGGCGGTGCGGAGCCAGGGATAATACCCAGCCATTCGGACGTCAGCCACTAGAAAGTGGAGACGGAGGCTGGGAAGTAAGCGTGGATTTCCCCCCAAAACCGTGGGGGAGAGGGGCAAACTTTTATTCCCAGAGAAGAGTAATGATCAATCAAATTGGCTAATATCCATCCCTGACACCTTTGGGATATGAATTAAAGAAGTGAGGAAGAGGTATTGAAAATCCTTGTAGAGAGATTTCGGCAGTTGATTGAAAATTTGGCAAAAGACATTGATTAGACGATAGCTGCTGATCAGAGGATATTAGTGGCACATTGTGAGATTTCAGCAAATGTGATCCCATTATCGGACAGGTAGTCCGAGGAGTTGAGGATAAACTGGAAATTGTCCTGAACCAGGAAGAATAGCAGAAGCGGCTCTGAGACGTAATCGAGGGAGAACCAAATAGGAGAAAATTGCAACGAGGAAGGCTTAGTAAGGTCCATTATTCTGACGCGGTTATTACCTCTGTAACCTTTTTGCTGTTTTCTTATACTGCCAGATCCGAGTAGATTTTGTGTGAAATATATTGCTCTATGAGAAGGCCCATATAATTCGACCCTGAGTGTAGAGATCGAAAATTGTTAGTTGCAAGAAAAATAACTATTTGTATCATTTTTTGTAAATATAGATGTTGTAAAGAAAGGCCGGCTATTCAAATTCAAATTATGCAATCTGTGTTCATTAACAATAAATAAATGTTAAAAATTAATATAAGTAACATTGATAACTATGTTTCATTACATTATAAAATAAATAATATTCATTTCAATATATACATGAGATATATGAATATGAAAATTCAGATAGTATAGCCAATTGTCACCGCCTGTTTTAATGCAAGAGAAATAAAACTGCACGTTGCTAGCTCAGATGATTTATGGCAGATATTTACCAGTAATGGTCCATTAGGTGTGAGATTCGTGGGAATATAACATTTGCTCAAGTTAACACGTTAATCACACTTCAATTCTACGCCGTGTTCTCTCCCCTCCCCCTCCCCCTCCCCTCGTTACTAGGACATGAATCTAATTATGTTGTTATAGGCGCGTGCACTATCCGATTAACTTCGTTTCCAAAAATTGTATTTCAGTCCTGTTTTAACTTACAGGGAATTATGGAACGCAGTATACCTAATTTGAAGAACAATTAATGCGAATTAATATTCCAGTAATCATAGACTTGGCTAGACATTATTAAACGATAAACAAAGAATGATAAATTTAGCATACCAGAAACAGGAACAATAATGACAGAAATTATATATGGTAAAAAAATGAATTAGAGTATGTACCAAAAATTATCTGCATGATCATTTTATTTAAATGGCGTATAGGTTCTACCATTAAAATGAGGCACATGGAGACAATTTTTTGTTTAGCACAGCGGTACGGAGAAACTTCGAACCGTGTTTTGAAGTAATATCGGGCATCATGTGAAGAAAAAATGCGTTAAAAAGAAAATTTTCTGCATCTACGTTTATGTAGTATTCGTTTCCTATGCAACTAAAATGATAATCGGTTGTTGTCTAGGATAATTTAATCATATTCGATCTATCAAGATGTATAATTTTTTCAGAAAATCTCTGTTTCACGGAAAATACAGTGAGAATTGATTGCGATTAGGAGTGAAGGATAATTATACCGAAATAAATTGTCACAAAATAATGTAATACTTAAGAAACATTCCATAATGATAAACATTTTTGATATTTCGTTAGAACGGTTCAAATAAATTAAAAATAATCGTGATAGAATTATAAGTTTACGTAGTATTCTTTTCCTATGTAACTATAATGATAATCGGTTGTGGTCTAGGATAATTTAATCTTATTCCATCTATCAAGATCTATAAATTTTTCAGAAAATACAAAGTGAGAATTGATTCCGATTAGGAATGAAGGATAATTTTACCGAAATAAATTTTCACAAAATAATGTATTAGTTACGAAACATTCCATAATGATAAACATTTTTGATATTTCGTAAGAAACAGTCCAGAGAAATTGAAAATTGGCGGCATAGAATTAATAGTTTATTTAGAAGAGAAGAACGGAAAAGTCTCGGCCGGACTGGAACTCGTACTCGGGACCTCCCGCTTACCGAGCGGGAGCTTAATCACCTGAGCCAATCCGGAAAGCTGCGAGATCTCCGTATTCCTTTGAGACTTGTGAATTATTTCTCGTTAATTACCATTACCCACTATTGTGAAACCTGCAATGTTGCATCACTGTTTTAGCTATTTCATCAACTTTATATTCGAAAAATTTCGGAACTCAATTTGGATTGTTTGGAATGAACCACCTATTGAGACATATTTTTGATTCAATGTTTGAAAAGCATAGGAGGCAACCGAATAAGTTCCACGGATAATGATTCAAATACAATACAATTGAAATCAAACAGTTGCATTTAACTGTGAACTGTTACACTCGTTTAATTGGAAGTATAGCTCGAGGGATACAAAAATGAAGCATCACAACGCCTCATTGGATCGAAGTCAATGGTCTGACATCACGATGTGTCGGATTCTGTGAAAAGTGTAATAGTATTTGTGCATGCCAGAGAGCTTTGACGGTGAACTCTCGTCCTTGGACTTGTTTGCGCCTAACAGAAAGAGCCGCTCTCTTCCCGTAGGGGTAGTATATAAACCAACTGACCACAAACTAAACTCAATCTGGCTCAACAGCTGAAGAGGAGCCACACACACAGAACATGAAGCTGGTAAGTGCAAGTAGAAGATCTCGAAAATCACGGCACGACTTTGAGTGATAAATTAAGGGTTTATAACTTATTAAAAATATTTAAGTTGGGATCAGTTTTCTAGTGAACTTGGTTACAATCTGGCCGTTATGAATAATGAGACTTAAGTTTTACGGGTACATGGTTAAATATTTATCTCAAGGATTTGAGAATAAAGCACGAAAATTGGAAGCGATGTCGGTATTTTAAAGTCAACTCTTACCGGCCCACGAATTTGAATGGATATAATTTGTGAAGATTACTAATAAACTCCTTGCCTTCTGCCTTAGGAAAGGATTCATTGCTTAATTTTCAGAATTAAATGACCTAATTTTTTTTAAAATTTACGAATATTGCCTGTATATCTCTCACGATTTGTATCAATTTCCCAACCTCGTGGTGAAGTAGTGCTTAAATAAAAAGCTTAAACATTTGATAAAATTTCTTTCAAATTTCATATACCGCACGAATGAAAAATATAATTTCAGTGTAACAAATATAAACTCCTGTAACGACTCAACTTTACCGTTTGGTTTATGTCTTCTAATTAAACATTTCTCTGCATAAAATTATTTAACCCTTGTAAACAGTCTCTTTTAGTATTTTAATTTGTTTGAATAAAACTAGTCACAATTACAATTCCAAGCTTTTCATGTGTATAATATGCTAGTTTAAAGTTATTCACTGACCAGAAGGATTTGTTATCGTATAGATTTTATTGTTTCATTAAAAGGAATTAAGTAATGAAAACTAGATCTGAAAGAGGACTTGTATATGGAGCGTTATTGTCGTTACAGTTTCTGATTGCTGCGGCCGCCCTGGCCGTGGTCCTGGGCGAATACGCGCCACCTTTACCGGAGCCACCCAAGGTTTACGGACCACCGGCTCCAGTTTATGGTCTTCCGGCACCGCCGCCTCCGCCGCCACCACCGCCGCCGCCGCCCCCACCTCCACCACCACCACCAGCGCCTCCAGCAATCTACGGTCCTCCGGCCCCTGTCTACGCACCCCCGCCACCTCCTCCACCACCACCCCCACCTCCACCTCCACCACCACCCCCGCCAGCACCTCCCGTCATCTACGGCCCTCCGGCTCCCGTATACGCACCCCCTCCGCCACCACCACCCCCACCTCCACCCCCAGCGCCGCCCGTAGTATACGCACCTCCCATCCCCGTGTACGCACCTCCACCACCACCTCCACCCCCGCCGCCGCCACCACCACCACCCCCACCTCCACCCCCAGCGCCGCCCGCAATCTACGGCCCACCGGCTCCCGTATACGCACCACCTCCGCCACCACCACCCCCACCCCCACCTCCACCTCCACCGCCGCCGCCACCTCCACCCCCAGCACCACCTGCCGTCTACGGACCACCTCTGCCAGTTTACGGACCGCCGGCTCCCGTCTACGGAGTTCCTAATTAAACAACGGAAACAACGGCCAACTGCGCAACCACACTTCATGATGATGAAGCTAATAATTTATATTAAATCCATTACTTCTTCGTGCCTGCGTAGAAAATTCATTCCATGGCATGTGATGCTCTGAGATCTGTATGGAAATTTGAATCATCATTTGTCAATCATGTACAAACTGTATGTTATACACGTTAAATAAATTCATATGTGACATAATATTTGCTCTCTTCATAATTCACATCCCACGTACACCGCCTCAAGTAACTGTTTCAGTCAAGTGTAAAGAAAAAAATTCAGGTCTGATAGTTACAGTACGTTATTTGTAATTTGCGGTTGCAATTAATCGATTTGACCCTAAATGGTTTCACGTCGTTGATTCTGCATACGTGCCACGCACTTTGAAGTCATTTTTAGCGATTCATACTTTTGATTTAAAAAGTATTCTCTCACCTTTACCAATTAACAATAAAATGAGAGACATCTGAATATATTGAAGGAAATTATAATCTTGAAGAAAATCAAAATCAAATGAAACTCCACAAAAATGTTTGCCAGGTTAAATAAATCGCCTTTCAACGAGTGTGTTTCCTCGTTACAAATTGAAATCATAGCTGTCATTTTTCTTGGAAATATTCAATTGAGCTACTTATATTCACTTAGAGCTCCGTCGTGTCAGTACGATTACAGATTAAAAATATTTTCTTTAAGGATATTTGATCTTCTGAAGACTAAATGGGTGATCACACAGGAGCAGATAATATCGGCAGATAATCTGCCGCGAAATATGAAGGTCGTTTACACGTTTAGTGTAGGTCTGCCGACATTTATCTTACGGTCGAGATCTCAGCAGATTCTCGTATGCGCTATACATTTGTCCTCTACCAGCGATCGCAAAGCATTGTGGGTCAGTAATGGTTGTCTTAGTGTGTAAATTTATAAAGTACTTTGTTTTACCGGGAAATCTGTTACAATTTGTGTTTTGAAATAAATTCTTCAATTTCATTGTTTCATATAATGCCATTTTCACGTGTTCAACTGCCAAATTGTGATGGGAATTATATAAATACTCTGAAAGTTGCTGTGATCTCGTTTTCACACAATAATACAAGCGGATTAAAAACTTACACAACATCGAGGAGGATAAGATAAGGATCAAATAAAACGAGTAAAAACAGGGATCATTTCATTTGGGAATATGTGTAAATAATTGCATTTAAAAATACATTTCTTTCGGGTTTACGGAGTTACACAGGCAGACAATAAATGTTTGATGAGAAAATAATTTAATTCCTATTAAAATTATCTCTATTGATATTGTTCCATTCCATCTTTCATGACAAAGAGGCTTTTCTATAATTTAAGTAAAGTGATGTATTCATAATAGAGACTCAAGAAGATAGAGGAGAAAAAAATTGAACCATCACTTATTTTACTGACGATGCAAATTATATTTTCCAATTATCATAATCGATTCTGCCTCATTTAACACTATGCATCGAACAACTGACGCTATAAAACTTCTATTATGCTAAAATACAAAAGTAGGGCTAGGGTATCCATTACAAATCTGACACGAAATATTTCAAACATGCACGTAAATATGAATCTGGCTTATTTTCAGCGCTTTACGTCCGTCAATTGTTAATATCTGATCTGAACGTGAAGATGCAACGAAGATTTGATTTTTCAGACAAATATCTGCGCTCCAATCTGGCGATTGGTCTGCCGATCAGATCTGCCGACGATAACTGCTCGTGTCTGGTCACCCAATTAATTTTTTTTGTCCGGTATGCGCCCCTATACCTATAAACCGATTCATAAGGTATTTAGGTGAGCTGTAGTACTCACTCCAGAAAACGTATCTGTCGATTCGAAGGCTTAGGTCGTATTTTTCCCCGGTTTAAAATCAATAAATCCCGACCTTCGACTCAGATGTGGAGCGCTTGAATCGCCACTTTCTGAATTAGACCAATAATCTTGCCATAAATATTTCCGGAATCGTTTCAGCAGGTGAATGTATTTCGCGGTAATACTACACACGCTTGACAGAGTTGAATTGAATCAAATAGAAACACCTACATTTCAATTCGTGAGTACTGTTGATTGTGACAATCCAATAGCAACTTGACATGATACGAATCTTATTTGAATTCTCCAAGTTCATTTTTAATAGTCGTCACGCACCACTACTTCCGCTGTCAAGTCATTTATGTCACAGAAACGACAAAAAATATAATTTATATATACTTTATATACATATGTGTGCATGTGTACATATAATGTTGAAAATTTTATGATTTCGAAATATTCTGTGTAAAAATAGGTACATGGTTCTAATGTATAAGCACTATAGAGAAAAGGTACACTTAACACGGATAAGCAGGAATATTTTCTTTCTTCTTCCTCGGCTCTGCAGCCCATTCAGGGGCTTGGCCTACCGGGTTAGCTGCGGACTGTCATCTTACATGACATTCCGAATTTGGTGTGGTGGTACGTGGTCAGCGTATCTATTCTCCAGCAGTCTTAATCTCAGTCTCCGTGGTCGCACATTACATTCATGCCATGCCAGGATTCGAACCCGGGATGTGTTGTGAGGCAGCGACAATAACCACTTGACAACAGGAATATTTTACCCCTCTTCAAAGTACCAAGACTATTTTTGAACGGAGTATTTTTACTTTTTTAATTTTTTGTTCAGTGTCTATTGTCGACTCTTTAAAGAGTACCGGGAATATTTTAGCATTTAATTAAAGTACCGAAAATATTTATAACTCTCCTATTGCTCCCGGGTTATGTTGGGAGTCTCTTAAGGTGCCGTACCAGGAGAATTCTTGACTCCGTTAAGTTAGTGTTATTCATCATCCTGGTTAATTTGAAGCCAACCCCCAATCGGTATAGGTTGGTGTGTTCCAATCAAGTATTTATGGTTAAATATATTCTGCGTTAACCAAAATATGTGTTTAATTCATTTTCAGTGCTATAAATATAAATTCCCGGTAAACACCGGACAAGGAGCTAGTTTAAAACAAGAATTATCACCAACTTGGGAGTTATTTATTTGCATCAATCAGGTTTCGTCACTGGCTTCTCGTGTTGGAACAGATTTGAAGAATAATTATCCTCTCAAGTAATTGATGTTCGTTTTACTTTAAAATTAATTAGCGGACAAATTAATATGGCGTGGGTTGTGTATGTGGATTGTTTGACAATATCTCAGCTCCCAACGTTCAAAGGTCTCTCTCAAGTCAAAATGAAGTTTGTTTACAGTTAGTCAGAGAGCCTTTGAAGCTCGGTCAAAAGTCCACGTTGCTTTAAACAGCAATTCGCTAAATTGTGAAAACCTCGAGCCAAAGTTGGACAGGAAAGTAATTTACATGTAGGTGGACGTCAACCGGTGTTTGATGTTAAAAATATTTATCGTTCTGAGAGATCGGCAAAATTTAAATTAATAACAATATTGAAGGATGGTTTTTCTTACAACAATTTTTATGCTTGAATATCTTCACATTTTTTATATTTATATTCCATGCACAAACCTTTGTTCTTAGAATTTTTTCGGAAGAGTTTAAAAGCATAGCACAGAAAATTGCCCTTTCCCCGACACTGATAAACTCTTTTAATAATTTTACGCTACCCAAGTTTCAAATCAAATTAACGGGCCGCGCTTAACTTCTTATAAGTTTGTTCAATATTTCGATAGCGGCAGAGTAAAATAGCTTCTACTAAATACACGGAGGTTTTCTTAATGCAGCTTGTACCTTTATAAATTAACTAGGATGTGTTAATAAACAGGATTTTAATCACACATGCTCTTAGAAGGATAAGAATGGATATTTCCAAAACTTTTTATATCCCTACATCTATTTATGAGTGTCAAAATACAGTATAAAATATTCTCAGCGACATATTACTGAGTGCAGGAGAAGAAATGTGTATTTGCGTTTAAAAGAAGACGTTGAAACGTATTCTGACATTTAATCAAGTGAATTTAATAGCGTCATTAGGAATAATTGAAAAACCTGCCACAATGATTAATTATACCACTGAAAATGGACAGTTTTTTGCAGAATTCAGTAAATTACAGTATATATTAAATTCAGTGTTTCAGAAAATCGCTATAAACGAACACATCTGAGAAATAAATGAATTGTTCTTTCATATCCCTATCATTAAATATACTTTTACATGCTATACATTGGAGAATGGAGTATATTAGAATAATAACTTACCTAAAAGAGAAGAATATTGCAAGAGACAACATCAGCGCCACAAAGGAAATCGAGTAGCCTGTTATATAAACAGTGTTGACCATCATACGGAACTGAAAACAAAATTATATGAACATAGACCCAATAATGTGTAAATACTTTACGTAATGGTATATTGAGTAAAAACAATAGATTTTAAACTCTTAGTATCCTAATATTTAATTTACAGAGTTTAGGGTCAAGATTCAATGATCGAATACAATATCTGAAAATAAAAAGTTTTTTTAATAAATGATTTTTAATATTACTATTGTGTATTAGGAAGTCAAATGTATTTTCTATAATTGAAGATCGTAACTGAATTTAAATCTTGAAAAAAAAAAGTCGTTCATTGCAAATTTTGCCTCACAATGAATAAATAAATAAATTGGTCAAACGTCAGATAAAATTAATTAAATATTAGTTGTACATTTTTTTAAATAAATGAATACAACGGCCCTATTAGTCAGAAATGAATTTTAATAAAATAAAAATGTAAAAAATATATATAAAAGTATCATAGAAGCTCTTCAGGAGCAAATATACAGTTTTATAAATAATTTATTTCATAAGTTTATCATTTTAAAGCATCTGTAGAGTGAATGGTAAATCCTCTAGAATTAATAAGTGCTTTAGATATTTATAATATTTCTTATAGTTGATAAAACATATTACAACGGCGAGATACAGGCATGCCAGCCAACTGAAACTAAACAAGCCGGGTTGCTAAGTAAAGTAATCTGCGATGCTCTTAGGAGAAAGAATCTCCCTGTCAGTGATCAAACACACGCTAAGTTATTCGCCAGAAGAATTTTATTAATATATTATAAATTTTTAATTTGTTAAAAATTATTTCTGTCTAATTAGGCTGCTGATTTAATTTTATCTACAGATAATTTCACAACTTTGCGCCCTTCATGTCATCAAATTATAAATATCTGGCATAACAAATAAGAAACACAGTTATATTTTTGAGAAAAAAATTAATTAATATTTAGTTAATATAAATACGGCGTTTCGTCCATTTCTGACTTCATCGGGTAACGACGCAAAATAATGCAGATGTGTAACACTTAATATCCATTTTAAAAGTAAGCCTTTCATTTATTTAATTCAAAAATATACTTTAGGTTATAAAAAATGTTATGTATTCAAAATTAATATTGACTTTGTAATTGTTTTTTCTATTTACCTGGTTAAGTCCACAAATATGGACGGGACGTCGTAATTGTATGAAATAAATTTTAATTAATTTTTTTATTGAATATTTGCTTGTATTTTTTATTTATTATACTTAATTGAGAATAATTGATTTATTGAATATTTGGCATATATTGCCAAGTTTTCCATTAATATCTGCCGAAAAGTGATATTACATACATAAATATCGAATAAAATTTCTAACACATGGTCTATCAGCTCTGACTATTGAAAATATTTATTTATTACTTAATTAAAAATTTAAAAAATGTGATATAATTATAATCAGTAAATTTGGCTTTATTTTTTTACGGCATATATTTCAATGCTAAATGGAACATTACCTTTGACGCTGTTTGGTCGTATACCACGCAAAAAATTTTTGGAACAGAATGAGTGATGAAAAGGAGGTAAGTGTTGAATCTTAAATATTACAAATCGCAAAAGTTTAAGACTTCTGAGTGACTTCATAATTTCATCAGTGTATTGTGGTGTTAAATGTATAAATAATTAGGATGTTTTAGTTATAAACATGGTTAATTGAGTAGATCTGTGAATGTGCCAAATTGACCTATTAATAATGGATATTAAATTTATAAATAATATTTTAAATGCTTACATGCAAATCGTCCACATCCACGCAAGTTGTGTAATTGGACCATTCTTTACCGGATACTGGATGGCGAAACCAAGAACCATTCTCCATGCAGGCTTTGTAAGCCGTTCCTAAAATCAATATTATTAATAAATAAAATAGTATGAAGCAAAACCTGAGAGCGAATAAAAATGTAATTTAACTCAGTTTTTAATCTCCTTCTCTGAAGCAGTAGAAACTTGACAATGGCAGTAATATTTCGACAAAGTTTATACATAATTAATATTTGATGACAAAGTTTTCAATACGATTTCATCACTTTGTGTTTCCTCCTGTTATCTTTTTTGTCCGCTCTTCTATGTGGATGAAGATGATATTGCATATTGAAGACAAATGTAATCGTTTTATACTCAGAGCTAACATATATATATTTATCACTCATATATCAAGACTAGTTACTTAAATGTTGATTACGTAACTATGCAGAAATGAAAAGATAGAATTCAAATTAAATTTTTATAAATTTATATACAAATTCAGTAATACATTAAAACTTATCGTAAAATCTGAATATAATATTATGCTTAGAAGCATAAATTAATTAATTTACATAACCAAGATTTTTGTATTAAAAACAAACCTTTTATTCAGTGGCACTAAAGATTAGTACTAGAATTATTAGCTCAAGAAGAAGGGAGCGCTGTTAAGTTCGTATTTCAATTTCATCTTTAATTAAACTTATATTATATTTTTGTGGTATTACGCTTTAACACATAATGATTGCACCTTAAGTAGTATGCTATCGTTTTGTCTTAATTAAAACATAGGGATCCACGCTATTGTTGAAATATTATATCGCGGGCTTTTCGTTGTTACATATTGAAAAGAAGTATCCATTGATCTTGCCAAAGAAATTAATTTCCGTTCTTTCTTAAAAAGTTAACAATGAGTAACTGGGAGCATGATGGAGCTCCAATTGTAATTTAATGCATATAAATTGTAGAGTTCTCTCGTTTCCGCCGGCAGCTCAGCACTAAGTCGTTTTAGGATTTACTCCTCGGACAAGGAATAATGTAGGTGGCCAGGTATTTTTTCCACAGAAAAAAACCAAAAGTTCAAATAAATCAGTTTAATTTAAATCAGAACATAAGTTAGATCATCTAAACAAGGCGTGGTCATTCCAATCAACTTCTCTATCACTCGTCTTTACATCACTAACATCAGCAACTACTACTCGCTACTAAGCGCGATTCTAATCTAGAATTAACACCACTTATTTGCGGATTACTTGCTAGCCGTTCAAGCCTCAACTCGCACACACATGGCAACAAAGAAATTCCTGGGCCACAACACATCCGTCCTCCAGCGCCTCGCGCTGGATTCCAGTACAGGTTTCCTCCTGGCCTGCGCCAACAATAGCAAGTATGCTAGCATGCTTTGAAAATTGCAACACCATATCACACGGACACTGAATGTACAGCCTCACCCTCCCACGTTACTTGTGCCAGCCATCAACGTAACGCACACAACGTCCACCGTCTGTAATGCCGTGCCTATCGACAATCGGCTGGGGCTGTAACATTACATGTTACAATATATATATCAGTAGAGTATCCAAAGAAGTATCTTGGGGGAGGAACAGTTTTGTAAAACTTAAATTTGATTAGTATTCTAATTAGTCAATCAAACTCTAAATAATTTCAGTCTGTTTTATTTTATATTACTTTATATTACATATTAAATAGATAATAATGTTTTTACTACATATTTTCACAACAATTAGTATTACGTTTAATAATAATATTATCCGAAAATTAAAAATTTACAGTTCACAAAAAACTGAGGAGTACAATTTTAATAATTATTTGTATCTTTAACAAGTAAACTGTATATGATGTGACGTTACACTCGCGTCACACGTCCACCAAGCCCCGTTATCCATAGTTTTCTTCCTTCCTACGTACCTCGAATCCTTTCATCAGTTGCTACAATATTTTATGGCGAAGGCCCGAGGTACCCCGTGACGTAGGAAGGAAGAAAGAGGGGAGGGAAGTGAGTTGTGAGCGCGTAGAAAAAGCATTCTTGATTTGGACATCGGCTTAATCGGTCAAGGGCTACACTCGGGTGGGATCAGCGGAAGAGAAAGACTGCTTTCAATGACCTGTACAATTTTCTTTCTGTTAAAATGAATGACCCCACCTTGTTCAAATTTGATTTTTTTCTCGATTATCCCTGCCCAACACGTGGCAACCCGAGAGGTCTGAAATGCTAAACTACGACGACTACAGAGAGTTTCGTTACTATCACATCATTTAGTTTCAGTAATTTTTTTATTTGTGGGGAAAATACGTGTAAAAAGCATGCCTAAAGCACCAACACCAAAGATTAGTATATTTATGGTATTTACTTCGATCTTACGAAGTAAAATGTGTATAAGGTTAGAGAACGGGAATTGATCACAAAAGGCTTTAATTTCATAATTTGCTATACTGTTTTATACGTTTACACTTCTTACAGAAATAAACTTTCATACAAAACTTTAAATACAATATTACATAAATTATTGAATGTGCTTGGAACTTGGAATTTTTACTGAAGATTCAGATTTATCACCATTGATGACTATGGAGTAATCATTTAAAAAATACATACTGACAATCCCGTCCATTGCTTTGACATGACATAAAACTACCGATTCAGATGCCCAATAACTGTTGCATATGGAAGTTAGTTATCGGAAGTTGTGTGCATAAATATCCGTCAGAGGAGATAGAAATATCGACCTCGTTATTGAAATGGGAACCTGCAGGTGTAAGTCATATGCAATTCAGAACAAACATTTCGGAAAAATAAACCATCATTGATGGCTCTCTCTAATATTGTCAATTCAAACACAGTTTGAGTATTTGGTACGTGAAAAATGTTTGGAAATTTATGACTTTCCGTAAACGACTCTACACGTCAATGGTTTTTATATCTATCTATAAATAACAGAGGCGGTTCGTCTGATTTTTATATGTATTACAACACCTCAAGGAACAACTTTTACGACTTTAACTATGTAATATATAATACAACTAGCTGGAGACCCGACGACGTTCTGGCATTTATTTATATTATCCCGGTGCATTATTTAATTCATGGTCAACACATGACGTCACAATATGAACCTCAAAGATACTCCTCGATAGTCAAAAATACTCCCGGTACAATAGCAGGACTAAAAATATTTTCAGTACTCTAACAATAATATTTATTCCCCCCCACTCAAGGGATAACGTTTTACTTAACAGGACTAAAAATATTTTCAGTACTCTGACAGAATAAAATTTATTCCCCACTTAAGGGATTAATTTATACTTAAATGGCATATTAAAGGGAATAAAGTAACACATCGACTCCCTTTACAGTGGTTTCGACCCTAAAGTTGATAATTTCCTTGCTATTTTCATATGACTCATTTCCACCCCCACCCCTCTTACATACTACAAGGAGTTGAAATTATACACAAATATTGTCTGGGAATAAAAAGTAATTGACATTAAAAATTCTTTTTCGACTCAAATATGAGCCTTTATTATATATAAAATTCCACCAATTCCACCCTTTACCCTACGGGAGTGGTTCGGGAGTTATACGTCAACCGTTCATAGGTAATTGTTTCGTTCGACCGTCTGTTTTGTCGCCTGAGTTATTCCGGAGCCGTGGTAGATATTGCTTGAGAAATTCCCGTTTTGTTGGCCTCCAAACGCTGCCTACTCTCTTCTTCAGTCTCATTGTCTCGAAGATTATGAACTCGATTTGCGTTACACGTACGCCAACCGAAATATTGACTCCTCACTGGTGGCATTTTCTTATCACTATCGATACGTAATACGGCGATAAACATATCAAAACACACGAAAAAGAAACGGTAGCTGAATACGAATGAATGTCAATCTATCAACACTGTATAAACGTGCCAAACCAGTCGAGTGGTTGACAAAGAAGAGAGAGAAAGAGAACTTATGATCGCTTCACGGCAATCCTTATAAATCGCATTTGATTTTGAACAGGGCCCGCTTTCACACGTTTACAACAAGAGATCGAGTGATATTGCTCGCCCTCCCTCTATCTCATATGCTGCCAAAATTACGCTTATTATAAGACAGTAAGTGGGATAAATGGTATAGGAACGGCTAATAGGACTTTTAACTCGCAGTTAATTTTTACGCCACCTCTCGCGTAAAAAAACAATGGATTTATAAATATTTACATTAAGATCTTGTGAACTCTACAAGATATCGAAATGAAACACACACGAAACTTTAAGTTAAAATTTCTGTTTCAATCCCTGAAAGTTTCATTGAAATCCGCTGAGCAGTTTGGTTTTTACTAGAATTAGGGTGTGAAGATTATGATTAGTGAATTGGTAGGTGAGCCTAGCTTAGGTTTACGGGAATAGAGAGGTGTTGAATCAGTCCTTGGACGTCGACTCGGATTAGCTCAGTTGGTAGTACACCCGGCTGGATATGGGAGGTCCTGGGTTCGAGTCCCTGCTTCAATTGACAATTTTACATTCTAGTCTTTCTTCTAAAATTAAGTATATGCTTTACTGAGATTCATTTGAAGTATTTCCACTTACTTAGATAAATTGAGTTTGTATTCACAAAGTATGTTATAATGCGCTTGATGTACGATTCAATATATGTTTGTGATTAATAAGTTCTGTAATAACATACATTTTCAATTAGTGATGGTCGATGGAACCGTGCCCCTGTCCTAGGAATATTATTATTTCCCGTTAGTGGAGAATATCGTGTCATGCCGCTTTGATCCTGCTTTTGAATTTTTGACTTACGATGGCGACTGGTAATATCGGAACAGATGGCGTTGCTCGCCGTGATCAGAATGGAACTCCACCGAACTGTGTTTTTATTTTAAAAGCCGCACGTTCGATTGACGACAGCCATAAATGATACAATTCCGTAGCGTGCGGGTTACTAAAAAGCTTTTTGAGACTCCGACCGAGTAAAAGTGACCACTAGGTTTGAGTGACAAACAACAGCGCCGTATTTCGAAATCGCCACGGTCACTTTCCACTTCGATTGAGCAAGGATCCGGAGAACACTTATGAAATGAATTTACCAACTCGGGTAAGTATTTTCTGCTGACATGATCTATTGACGTAGACGAACTTTAAACCAAGTAATTTGATTTTAATTCGCTGCTTGTACTCGTACGTGAGAATTGAATGCGAGTTTACGTACTTAGAACTTAGAATATAACTGAACACCTTTGGCAGCAGATGCAAACAGCCTGTGGTGCTTTGTGGTCTATAACAGTTCTAGAAGTGAACTTTCAGTAACCTCTTACCACAGTCTATAAGCTGTCGAAAGCCTATTATTAATCTTGCAGGGAGTGCAGAAGGGAGGTAACAGGCTTCTAGAGCCATAGTGGGAATTAGTGGCGGCCAATAGTGCGAATAAACTGTCTCATTCATAATTTCAAATAACTTATAATATAATACGATTGTTACTCGAAAGTGTTTTTTCATATCATCCCCATACTGTTGTCCAGAAAAAATTCCTAAATAACTTATTTCTTGATAAATTGCAGCCTACAGATGTCCGTATTCATCAATATCTCCCTCACCCAATTAGCGTCAAAAAATTATTTTTAATGTAACGTATTTCGTGCTATAACGGGACGACGTGTTATCATGATTATATTTTATATATTTAAAAATACTTTTAAGTACATATAGGGCCAACTGTAGGCCGAAAGCTACCAATTAATAAATTAGTTAAGAAGTTTCACTTCAATATTGATCATTCAAAAGTTGAATAATCTTAATACATGGGTCAGTCAAATATAAACGGGAATTTTGTTTTAATAATTTTTCTGTCAACGATAGAATTTCTAAACACTTATTTTTTATTTTTCTACATAGTTTCATAGTATGAACACGTTTTTCTCAGCTTTTTTGGAGCTTTCTGATTTCGTCATCATAAAAACCTGTAGGTTGAGTCTTTAACCAATTGATCACAGATTCATTGCGATTGAACCTCTGTCCGCCTTAGAGCTTTCAGTCGCACGGTGGGCTGTATGCTGAATGTTCTAGCTGATCCCAGTGAATTACTTACAATTTGGTCTGTTTCACATTCTGATATTTATCTTACATTTCTATTTTGTACTAAATAATGGTAAAGAAAAATCGAATTTAAGAAATTGAATCCACTCCACGTTTCATCCATTTTTGGAATTTCCTCAGACTAGTTAAAAAATTTCTAAGAAAAGTAATTAACATTAGTTAGAGAAATTAAAGGAGTTACAAAAAAGTACAATACAATATAAAAACTTATAATAACATTAGTGATTGATTATATATAAATTGCGGTTCTTATCGTCGATTTCATTTCACATATGAAGGAATACCAAAAATTAATTACAGTAAATAACATAATAACCACAGTTTGATTAAAAAATACTTTAATAAGAAATAAATTTTGAAAAGAAAACAAAAATAAATAAAATTAAAAAATTAGTATAGATAGTTGAATAAATTTCTTAAATAAATTTGGTATGAAGTCGTACTTACAATTACAATAATACAAAATTTTCTTGTTGCTCCTGCGACATTCAGGGCGAAACGCTCCACATAAAATACAATCTCAAATTCTTTAAATGTGGAAACAAACGCAAAATTTAAATTCTATATATGATTCTGTATTATTATGATTTATTTATGTATTCTGGAATCTTTGAAGCATATATTTTGTTGTATCAAATGAAGGCTTTCCCGGTGTATGTGATTAACAAAAAATTCTCGGGATTCTAACCAGGTGAAAACATGGTAGAAAAACGACGTTTCGAAGGCGGTCACTGCCACTATCTTCAAGTGAAAAATATTCTGTTACTTCGTTGTGAGGTTTTCGATCCATTTCTTAGCCATTGTTTTTACTCATTTTAGTTCCGAACGTTGCAGGAGCAACAAGAAAATTTTGAATTATTTTAATTGTAAGTACGACAAAATACCAATTTTATTCAACTATGTATATTTAATTATATATTGTTTTGTAGAAAGAACTGAGGAGGTCCCTTAAATTGGGGGATGAAACATTTTCTAATTAAAATTTTCCGTTTATGACTCTTGGCCATTGTTTGTGTTTTATTTAATATATACGTGAACAAAACATTTATAATGTCGTATGATATATAAATATTGTTTTCTTGTAATTATCAGAATTTAAAACATTTAAAATTTCAGTATGACTTAAAAAATCAATATTTTGTACTGTACTTAGATAATATTTCATTCTTTATTTTCATTCATATCTTTATAACAATTTTTAATTATTTGCAAACATCTACCCAGGTATTTCAAAAATGTATTGTATGAGTCTATAGTTTTTTCCCACGTAACAGGTTGAATATGGACTAAATTGATCAATAAATCTATATTCTCCATTATAATAAATGCAAAAATACACATGAAAAATATAAAAGTTGAGGAACACAATCATTTATGTGACTAGGAACAAGGTAAATTGTAGACTGGACGAAACGTGCGGG
This sequence comes from Eucriotettix oculatus, assembly GCA_034510155.1. Classification (NCBI taxonomy): domain Eukaryota; kingdom Metazoa; phylum Arthropoda; class Insecta; order Orthoptera; family Tetrigidae; genus Eucriotettix; species Eucriotettix oculatus. Next base: position 108,017,261 of record CM067379.1, read on the forward strand.
ACAGATGTGAAAAACTCCATTTATCACAATGGCCCGAGGCTAGCAGACTAGCTGAGGGAGAGCCGGGCTGCTAGGTTGCCAACGTGCAGGCCTAATGTAAATGGCTCATAGATTTAATTCCTTCTGCGAGTGTTACTCTGTTGTTTGGCTCGGATAATCGTGCTATGTGAAAAAGCCTATATGAAGCGCGCCATGTGTCCTTGTATTGTTGTGAAAGTGGTTAACGCCTTTCTTTTTCATAACCAAGTTCCTTTCTGATGATGGAATGTACACCCCCGTGACTTAGACCAACTCAAGAAACATGGCGCCGCCCTTCCTCCGAAAGCTCCCTTACTGCACGGATGATGTTTTCTGTGATGGAGCTTCGAGGACGTCGATCGTGACTTTGATTTTCCTCAATTACCCTGCCTTCAAAAAATCTGTTGTGCCATTCGTACACGAGGGATTTTGGAGAGTCTCATCCTCGAATTGTGCCCGTAATGCAGTTAAAATTCCTGATGGTCCCACGCCTTCTCTCGTCAAATACTTTATAATACTCGGTTGCGCAATGGAAGCAGAAACCTCTTGCTCATTCTTTGCTTTTGTATCCACTGAAGGAGACTAACATTGGCAGTGGTAGTGGAATTCGTGGTTAGCTGGCTGGGGCCCTCCGTCTCTCCTACTAGACTTGATAAAAATTCCCGTTTATATTTGACTGACCATCCTAGCTCAATCATAAATATCGAGGAAGGAGGCTTATACATAACCTCTACAGAAGACAGGCAGCAGTAATTAGAATAGAAGATCAACAAAAGAAAGCCGTAATCAAAAAAGGAGTAAGCCAAGGATGCAGTCTGTCGCCCATACTGTTTAACTTATATATATATATATATATATATATATAACAGGCGATGAAAAAAGTTAAAAGGTATCATACTGCAAGGAGAAGAAATAAAAATCCTACCCTTTACCGATGGTATTGTAGTATTATGGGAGTAGGTAGAAGACTTGGAATCCATAACAAATGACATGAATGTAGTCATTGAGAAATAGTTAAATATGAGGATTAATAGAGGGAAAATTAAGGTGGAGAGTAGTATGGGAAACACTGGAATAACAAAGGGTCTTATATTGGGAAGGGATATTTTGACGGAAGTTAAGAAATTCTGCTACTTGGGAGGCGTAATAACTAGGAATGGTAGAAGTATAGTAGACATAAAATGTAGGATAGCACAGACGAGGAAAGCTTTCGCGAAAAAGAGGAATTTACTTACGGGTAAAACGTGTGAATACTAGGAAATCGTTGCTAAAAATGTTCGTATAGAGGGTGGCGTTATATGGGTGCGAAACGTGGACGTTAAGAGAATAATGTATAATGATTGTGACAAGTATAGGTAGCTGAGATTCGATATGTAGGATTTAATTTCACCTTCATAATTATATATATATATATATTATAATTATATATATAGTTTTTTTCAAATTGTAGTTGATTTGATATTGAAGCTTTCTATGTGCCATAGAATCAAATTCATGTGGCGAAGTCACATTATTATTAAGCACGCTATTATCATTTATTGGCTGGTCACTTGTGGCAACCTTTGTCCGTTTCTCCGTTTTTATTCGCCGATAACCATTTGAAAAACATTATAGTTAATGTTTTCTCAGTGGCTTAGCTGAAAAATGTTAGCTGTTCCAAATTTCAAGATGAAAATCTTGTAGTCCAGAAGGAATTTGCAAAATTTTATTCGAATTTATGGATTTTTGAATGATATAAAATTTTATAAGGATTGGGATAGCGTTTTCCTTCGGAGAAGGCATATACGGAGTTGAGCTCGGAGGCGTAAAGCCGAAAAATATTCAGTTTAGGGTAAGACGTTGAGAAGGCAAGGAGGCAGAGTAAGTGTGGTGCTAGACGTCGAGAAGGCGACGAGGCAGAGATAGAGTTGATCAGGACGAGGAAGCGAGGTCGAACAGATTTTGAAAGGGAGGAATAAGTTAGAGTGTGCAACAAGAGTTGAAGTGAGAAGGCTATAGGGAAGAAGGGGGGAAAACTGAGTTTACGGCAGTACGAGTTCATTCCACTTTACGCTGGCAGATGGAAGGTCAACTATTCAAAGAAAAGGAAGTTCCGGTCGCCTAGTAACCTGCATGAAGACGCGAATGAAACCAAAACAGGTTCATCAAGTGAACGAAATCTCTGGTGCACGTGGTCACCCCATTGAGTAATTAACCGTGAGATTTAAAAATCTTCCCCTTGAATTTATTTATTTGTAACAGTGCGCAGGACTCCTTTTAAAGCAACGTTTTTTATTATAAATAAAATAATTGTATCATATCCTTAAAGTGATTTGTTATAAATTAATTATAATAATAATATCCCCCAATCATTTACAATCTCTTCATTGATTAATCCGTGACTACTTGAAATTATTTCTTCTCTATGCAGGTGCAGGTGAACGTTCGCTATTAAGTATCTAGCAATTTCAATAACATCAAGCCTTCATTTTTGGTCTGGTTTTGTTTTGCTGTTTTAATACACCCTACTAGCCGCTTCGTTTGTCCGATGGCATTGTCCTGGGTGAAAAATAGTGGTTCTTCAATTCCAGTAGCCATGAAAAGTTTTCAGGGATAGCAATAAAATATTTGCTGTCATGATATCATCGCTTGGCCCGGTCCATCATCTTCAAAGTCTCTTTATTTTACGTGTTAAGGAAACTAGTGTCTTATCCCTTTCAATTCGCATCAGCCCAACCCGTGCAGCGATAATTTCAAGAAAATTATTATAAACTAACGAAGTTATGTTCTTGAAACTTAATAATTTATCTTAAAGAGTTAAGTATTTATAATTTGAAAAAAAAAAATTATATTTTTAGAATTTTTAACGTGAAAGGCGAGAAGTAGACTCAGTTGAGCAGGAAAGTAACAACGGGAGATATCTGCACACTTGGGGAAACAATGGGGTTGCTGACAGAGCAGTTAGCAAAATGAAGGTGGAGTAAGCCGTTAATGAAAAGTTGTTGAAGTTTAGAAGTTGTACTTGAGGAAGTTGGGAAGTTGTCCCACCGAGCAGATCGTGCACAATGTGGATCAGCCGCAGAGGTCGTACAGGGAAGATCTCTCAAACTCGGGAAAGGAGTAAGGCACAACTCTGACCGGAAATTGTCTTACATTTACGTAGCACGTAACGCGTTTCAGATGTATAAGGTAATGGTCGTCACTTGAATCCATAGGGGAAGTCGGGACGCAACGGGGCACTAATTTAACAATTCTATTTAAATTATAAATATAAAAGAAAAATCACTTCATAAAAGTATAACAATCGTATTAATCGAATATCATTATAACCTAAAACATTGAATTTAGATTTTTGATTAATTTTTAGAAACAAATTTACAAGGTTCCCGTTATGCACCCGCTCCACCTCCCGTGGGGGTAGAAAGGGTAGGATTTTCTATTTACAATTAGTACAAAACAATTAAATTAAATTTAAGAAAAATTATAACACATTTTGTGTTTCCTCTGTAATATATTAGTCTATGTATGCTGCCTTAGAATTCAAGTAGAAGTCAGGGCGGAATGGGACACTCATTGTATAACAATTTTGAAAAAATTTTCTAAAAGAAAAATCATTTCATAAATGCATACACCATAAGTTTCTTCTATTGTTTATTTAATCTAATATCAGTACAACTTAAAACAACAAATTTAGATTTTTGGTGATTTTTTTTAAGTTTTCCGTTTTGCCTCACCCCCTCGGACAGGATGTTTTGTATTTACAATTGATACAATTAGATTAAGTTTCAATTTCATGAAAATCTTAACATCTTTTATGTTTTACTTGGTGTTGTGGTATTCAGTCCTAAGACTGGTCTGCTGCAACCCTTCACGTTAACCTATCTTCCGCAAGAATTTTCATTTCCTTATATGAAGCACAACACACATCCTCCCTAACCTGCTTAACGTATTCCATCGTTGGCCTCCCTCTTCTGTTCTTACCCCACATACTTCCCTCTAATGCTAATTTTACAACACCCTCGTGCCGTGGCCCATTAATCTATCCCTTCACTTAGTCAACTTCCTCCATATTGTTCGTTTTTCCCCTATTCTGTTTAGAACTATAGCACCACATTTCAACGTCTTCTATTTTTTTCCTTTCCTACAGTCCATGTTACGCACCCATTTAACGCCACATACCATACAAATTATTTAGCAATGATCTTCTAACATTCACACTTATATTACTCGTAAGTAAATTCCTCTTTTTCGCGAAAGCCTTCTTGCCTGTGCAGTCCTACTCTTTATGTCTACTGTACCTCTACTATCCCTAGTTATTACGCTTCCCAAGTAGCAGAATTCCTTAACATCAAAATATCCCTTCCCAATCTAACACCCATTGTTATTCTACTGTTTCCCATACTACACTCAATTACCTTGGTTTTCCCTCTATTAATCCTTATATTGAACTCTTTCTTCAGGACTACGTTCATGCCTTTTATTTATGGTTTCCAAGTCTTCTTCTGATTCTCCTAATAGTACAATATCGTCGGCAAAGTGTAAGGTTTTTATTTCTTCTCCTTGCAGTATGATACTTGTTCCATGTTCCGTTTTAACTTTCTTCATCGCTTCTTCTATATATAAGTTAAAGAGCATGGGCGACAGACTGCATCCTTGTCTAACTCCTTTCTTGATGATGGCTTCCTTTTCTTGGTCTTCTACTCTAATTACTGCTGCCATCTTCTTTAGAATTTATGTATTAACCTCCTTTATGGATATTATATTCCTCTGGTCTTCAAAATCCTTAATAGTGCGGTCCAGTTCACATTATCAAACGCTTTTTCTAAATCTATAAATGCCATCAACGTAGGCCGGTATTTTCGAATCCTGTCTTCTAAAATTAGACGCAGAGTCAATATTTCTTCTCTTGTACTTTCTTCCAAAAACAAAACTGATCTCCTAACTCAGATTATATTTGACGTTCCATTGTCCTATATACTATTTTGCATGCATGAGATACTAAACTAATTGTTCTGTGCTTTTTGCATCTATCAACCCCAGCCTTCTTCGGTATAGGTATAATTATGTTTTTACTAAAATCTTCTGGGATTCTTCCTGTTTGGCATATTTCGTAAAGTATCCTGAACAGCCATGATACTGCTTCTTCACCCGATGCTCTTATCAACTTTGCTGGAATGTTATCAATTCCGGGCGTTTTACCATAACTCAGGTCTTTCAACTCCCTATCAAACTCTGGCCTTAAAATTTTATCCTCCAACTCTTCATCATCCACCTCCCCTTGTTCTATTACTGACTGATCTAGACTTCCACCATGATACAGCTCTTCTAGTTATTACTTCCACCTTTCTCCTTTATTCATTATTGGCTTCCCATCCGCTCTCCTGATATTCTTGATAATATTTTCCTCCCGCCGAATGTTTCTTTGAAGCTGCGTCTATTTCCCTTTCTCCATGAAATCTTCAACTGCTTTGCATTTCTCTTGTAGCCAAGCCTCTTTAGCAGATTTGCACTTCCAGTCTATCTCATTCTTCAAGCGTCTGTACTGCATTTTACCATTTTCATCCCTCGCGTTTTTATATTTACGACTTTCATCAATCATTTTTATCATTTCTGGTGTTATCCATGCTTTCCTAACGGTCTGAGCAATTCCTCCTATTTTTTTCTTCTGCTTTTCGAGTCATTTCTTCCTTTAAGTGTGCTCACTTCTCTTCTATATTGTTTATTTCTCCTTTCTCTATCAATCTACGCCTTTATGTAACCCTCTAATCTTATTATATATATTTTGCGTACGGTTGATCGCTACATTAATTTTTCCTTTCGCAAAGAATTTTTTTGCAACTTTGATGATATTTTCGCATTTTTTTATTTTCTATCTTAATCTGTTCTTTTTTTTTGTACAGCATCACAGAACTCATTATTATAAGGTATCTACAAATAGCAAAATTGGCAAAAAAGAAGAGATTCACATAGTACTGTTACATATATCTCCCTCTGTTAATAACAACCGGGGAATAGGGAGACCTGATAATACGTTCTATGCGGATTAAATTACATTAGTGTCGAATTAAATACTTTTCCGGGCTAATACAAATAAGTTTCCATTCATTGCCGGACAGTCAACGAGTGATATCAATAATTGTATTTCTTTGCTTTTGTTTCACTACATACATAACTTTGTTCCATTACGTTTACGTTTCTTTCAATTTGATGTTAATAGTTTCATACGGTTTTCCTTTTTTTATTGAGGAACACATTAGATTTTGCCCTATACAGCAGTATCCCGTTCCACCTCACACGCAATTTTTATTTTAAGGTTTCATTTTTTACCGAGCTCTAATATAAGCAGATTTAAACTTTCAACGAAATTTATATGCAGCTAATGACACTTAGTTTACGAATTTATAGCATTAAAGGAATTTGGTAGATTATCTTCTGTCGAAAAGCTGGAAAAATGATAAATTCACAGATGCAAGGTGCTAAAACGAGAGTTCATTCCCAAGGTGCAATCAGAACTTGGTTGCCAGGATTTCTTCCTTGACCTGTTACAAAGTTCCACCATATTTACTAATCTCCAGCACCATTCAGTAAAAAAGAATAGGGTATCTCGTTCTACACCGGTATCCAGGCCCGCCCCGAATTCCACTAATTATTTTTATTTCATACATAAACTGAAATTTTGTTGTGGTATTCAGTCCTAAGACTGGTTTTATGAAACCCTCCATGCTAACCTATCTTGCGCGAGCCTTTTCAAACCCGCATAACTACCACATGCCACATCCTCCCTAATATACTCAGCGTATTCCGTCCTTCGCCTCCCTTTTCCGTTATTACACCACAAACTTGCCTCTAATGTATATTTTACATGACTCAAAACGTGGCCTATTAATATATCCCTTCTCTTGATCAACGTCCTCCATTATATCCACCCAACTGATTTTCAGCATTCACCTATAACACAAAATTTCTAAGGCTTCTATTCTTTTCATTTCTGCAACTTCTATCGTCCACGTTACGCATCCATATAACGTCACGCTCCATACGAACATTTTCAGCAACGATTTCCTATTATTCACACTTATATTACCCGTAAGTATATTCCTCTTTTTCGCGAAAGCCTTCCTCGCCTTCTACTCTTTCTCTCTTCCATACGTCTACCATTCCTATTTATTATTTTAATGCCCAAGTAGCAGAATTCCTTAACTTCTTTCAAAATATCTCTTCCCAATCTAACACCCTATGCTATTCCACTGTTTTCCGTAATACACTCCATTATCATTTTATTATTAAATAATTATTATCTCAAAAAGATAAGAATTTACGACTGACAATTATTAAATCTTGAACAAGACTTTACAACTTCAATGTTTCGACCAATATTTACAAAAGTCAATATTTATAAAAGTCTGAAGTAATAAGAACAAAGATAATGCAAAGCAAAGAGTCGCTAAAAGACGAAACTTACAAAGGTTATTTAATAATACATCATATAATTTATTTAGTAGAGAAGTGTCATGTTTTGTATTTCATAGGAAACATTTCAGAAAGTAGAATTAATGAGCATACAGCTTATCTGAATTTTCCTTTCTACAAACATTCACCTATTACAAAACATTGAAAGAAAATCATTCTTTTAATATTGATAATGCTGTTGTTTTAGCTAATGATTTTTAAGACAAGTGATGGTCAAAACGTTTATTTAGTTAGCGTTTTAAGTAGTTCAAAATTTAATAATTATATGTTATAAGATGTAAAAACAGGCGTTGTTATATTATAGAAAGAACTTCACTTAGGTACATTTTGTTTTTAAAGTTTTATCTGAATTAACATTCAGACGAGTATGACGTCATTAAAATTATCCAGTGGAGTAATGAAACCGATTTAAGTTCCAGCGTTCGAAACAATGATTTAAAAAACGTTTTCCACTATCCACTGGAAGGTGGAATAGCTCATAGGCTATTTTCACGACGTCCTAGTACTATTAATACTATTAATAACAGTGACCAAAAAGAAAATTAAGTCCCACACTGTAGCTGTAGATTAATCCAGTTCAAGTCAAATATTATTAATCTAAAAATCTGCGTAGGAAATAAAATAATCAGAGGAATATGCACATTTAATTAATATTTGACGGAGTAGGTATTTAATATAGAAAGTTCGGCAATTAAAATATTCTGTGATTGCAAATGTTAGAGTTTTATTTTCTAGCGCTTGTCGAGCTCTCCCAAACAATTTCATATAAAATGTCCCTCTCGAAGCGTAATAATTTTTGCACGCGGTGAACGATTAATAATTTCCCTGTCACATTGGAACCATATTGCGGCGGCGTTTCACGTCATTCAGTCACAATAAATACTGAGTAATAATTTTTTTCTCTTCATTCAACCACTATACGTTGCGAATCCTATACTAGACATTAATCACTTGGTAATTTCGAATTTTTCCAAATTACCAACCTTATTACCCCCACCCCAAGTTGACGGGACTGAACTTCTACCGGGGATGTAATTAGTCAATTCATTGTCATCTAGAACAATGGATTCGACATTAAAATGGGCAAGTTTAATGAACTATCTTCTCCTCACAGTTTTCCCATCACGATGCCGATATGGGATCAACTTTAACTTATTCGACATGGTGAATAATAACATTCAACTCTACGATATCTAAAACTATGGGCTCGACGCCTATCTATGGCTTTTAAGGATTATTTAATTTTCAGTACCCTCCTGTCATAATTTTTATATCTCGCTGTTATATTACCACTTTACTCGATGCCTCGCCCTCTCTCTCGGTTTTCTTTATCAAAGTTCTCACATGCCAAGACACCTTTACCTATTTTAGGAGGTATATGCACTGGGGTCGATGACCTTGGACATATAGCAAGATTTGTCCGCTGATCCCATTAGATCAGTCGGCCAACTGCCTCCTGAAACTGGTGAATATATGGAGAAGGGAATTCTGCGACCCCACAGCAAACTCGTCTCCCGTCATTCAGAAGGGCGTGAGAATAGTACCCAATGCCCGACCTACCTGATGCAGGTTTTCTAGGGTTTTCCCTGCATCTCTTTAGGTGAAACACCAGGTAGGACCCTTAAACCATAGCCCGGGGGCCCTAGTTAACCTTTGGCTACCTTGCTCTACCTTCCGCATCCCCCCTTTTAAACTTCTTTCCTATGCTATTAAAAGGGAGTTGCCTGTTTCCAGATCACCCTCATGTAGCCTGTTAACCCCACAAAAAACCTTCCACACATCCCCTTTTCAATTTCCTTCCTATGCTATTAAAGAGGAATTTTCTGTTTTAGCTTTACCCTCATGTAGCCTGTTAACCAAAAAAATATTATAAACAAAATGTGGAAAGCGTCATTTTTACGTCAGGTTTTTAGCGTCTGTCGCCAACAAGTCGTGGACAAATAAATAACAAAAAACAAAGAATACTCAGGAATCAAAACGTTTGCCCAAAATATAATATTTTTCTTTAAATTCAAAGAAATTCTTTTTAGTATAACAAAACAAACTATATAAATACAAAATAAACTGAACAATAGAAATACAATAAAATATTTAAATTTGCATTGAATCAGTAATCGATTACAATATTATAAAAAACCCATCCTAAGGACTCTAACTAAAAGGAAGGGAAAGGAAAAAAATGAAAATGCAACGAAGTGCACCGCTGGACGTTTTTTCAAGAGAGAGAAAGCGAGTTTCCCCTTTATTGGCCACCGATGCTTGCTTGGTATTTGTTGCGCAGCGCTCGTTGCGGTGGTTGAAGAAACTGCGTTATGGCCATCTCAAGCTACTGTAGAGTTTTCTTTTTTAATGTTTCCGACCTCCAGGTTCACAGCAAGTGGCACATCATAATACGTGACTTACCCGAAATAAAATTACTAATCTTTTTCTCGGGGTTAATAATTTTACTTGCAACCATAAAAGCTACTATACCAATGAATAAATTTTACATAAATTTACACAAAATATATTAACCAACTTAATATTGCCCAACACAGTTGAAAAAAACAAGGAGAAAATGTTTTCACTCGCGGTGAAGTGTGTGGTGATTCATGACCCTTACAGTCGGGTAAAGCAAAAATAATTTAGTTTTGTTATTTACGTATACAGGACGGAAGACGACAATGGCTTGGTGGGGCCGAGTGGGCGGGAAAACGTCACCGTCTGCGACATTGTTGATGGCCTGGACGAGATTAGATGGGAGTTGTTGCAGAGAGACTAGAGGAGAGAAACGCTAGGGAGAGACGAAGCAGTGGCAGAACAAGGCGACATGTATAAAATTTAGTTTCTGCACATTTAAGAAAGGAGATTCATGTGGTGGGAGTACAGAAAATAAAAAGACAACATTTGATCTGAAGGAGAGGCGCTAGAGAATCTTAATATGAAGAAGACGTGACCCAGCAAAGGAACAGCCGGCATACGAACAAAAACGAAGAACGACGTCATCTGGTAACGGCATTTACCTCGGTTTTTCCACACAAACCATTCTCGTCTGATTCGCGAATTTAATTTTCAACTATATCGTTCGTCACCCGCGTTCCCGGGAGCAGCCATTTAAGAAGCTGCGTAGAGTATTATTTTTGCTTTTACCGACTGAGCTAATGATTAAATTGATATCGTAAATTTATATGTTTTCCATTATAACTTAATTTGAGTTATATTTCTATTCAAATTAAATTCATTATTATTATTATTGTTTGTTTGATTGTATCAACAATATATTTTTGATGGTGTAAACAACGAACACCACAAGTGATATTTACCCAGTATTCATTGTTGTATGCAATTTCCTTTAATATATTTCTATATTTTCCAATCGTCTCTCTCCTTATATTGTTGCTGTGGCATTCAGTCCTCGAAAGGTCTGATGCAACCCTCCATGCTAAAATATCTTGCGCAAGTCTTTTCATTTCCTCATAAATAACATAACCCACATCCTCCCTAATATGCTTAGTGTATTCTATCCTTGGCCTCCCTATTCTGTTCTTACCTCACACACTTCCCTCTAATGCTAATTTTACAAGACCTTCACGTCTTAAAACGTGGCCTATTAATCTATCCCTTCTCTTAGTCATCGTCCTCCATATTGCTCGTTTTTCCTCTATTCTGTTTATAACTTCCTCGTTAGTGATTCTGATTTTCAGCATTCGCCTATGTTATCAATTGAAAAGAAGAAAATTTCGTATTTATAACGTCCACCAGGTATACAAAGATGACACTCCTACCCGCCAACTGTGATATATTTTCTTCACGTGCTTATACCTAAGAGGTCATACGGATGTACAGTGTTCATGCACAGATTGTAATACATGTCAGTGTCGAGATTATTTATACAAAGAGATGAATTTATTTGCTGAGACTTGTTTGAAAATCTACACAAAATAATAACATAAGATGAAGTATGGTTGCCACAAATGGATACTCCTTAATCAAATAAGTTGACAGACATACAAAACCTGTGATATATGTGAATTGTTTGTTAGGAGATGTATAGAAGTACATTGCGTGCATGTACGTACTTGTAGCATCGAAGCCTTCTACGAAGGATGGACAGGATACGTAGGCTGTACTCCCGGCAGGAGTGTAATTCCAACAACTGTAGCCATCGAACGTCATGTTACAGTACTTCCCACCTGCGCAACAGAAAATTACAAGAATATTTCACATCGAAAATAACGATATTAAATTAAGAAATGTTCCAAATTATATCAATATTTCCTATTCTATGCTTATAATTTTGGTTTAAATGTTAAGGAACAAAATACCTTACTTAATCTTGAGTTTTTTTAATATTTCCCATACAATTACATATATTTCGTGGTTAACATGGCTGCTCTTTTTTAAGTTAGAATGTTGTGGTATTCAGTACTAAGATTGGTCTGATGCAACCATCCATGCTAACCTATTATGCGCAAGCTTTTTCATGTCCATATAACTAGTATGTCCTACATAATCCTTAATTTTCGTAGCGTATTCCATCCTTGGTCACCCTATTCTGCTTTACCTGTTCTTACTTCCCTCTAATCCTAATTTTACGAGACACTCGTGCCTTAAAACGTGGCCTATTAATCTGTCCCTTCTCTTGGTCAACGTCCTCCATGCTATTCGCTCTTTCCCTATTCTGTTTAGAACTCGTTTGTGATTCTATCCACCCATCTGATTTTCAGCATTCGCCTATAGCACCACATTTCAAAGGCTTCTATTCTTTTCCTTTACTTTTCTACCGTCCCTAGTTATTACGCTGCCCAAGTAGCAGAATTCCTTAACTTCCGTCAAAATATCCCTTCCCAATCTAACACCATTTGTCATTCCACTGTTTCCCAAACTAAAATCCACCACCTTGGTTTTCCCCCTAATAATCCTAATATTGAACTCTTTCTCCAGGACTCCGTGCATGCCATTTATTATGGTTTCCAAGTCTTCTTCGGATTACCCTATTACTACAATATCGTTGGCAAAGCGTAAGGATTTTATTTCTTCTCCTTGCAGTACGATTCCTTTTCCATATTCCGTTTTAACTTTCTTCATCGCCTGTTCCATATATAAGTTAAACAGCATGGACGACAGACTGCATCCTTGTCGTACTCCTTTATTGATTACGGTTTAATATTCTTGATCTTCTATTCTAATTCTTGCGGACTGCCTTCTGTTTAATTAATTTGAAATAAATTGGTGTAAGATTACGAATTTGTACCTTTAAAATTATGCTAAGTGACAGTGATTTAAGTATAGGGCTTCTTACTGGCCATGCATTCCATGGTTTATATTTTACATTACGTCATCAGCGAACTCAGAATCATTTTTAGTATTGTAAGTTTTGTTTCTAGCATTGAAAATGGATATGCCCGCATAGATCTGGACTGAACCGAGTAGGGCTTTTTTAATGTACAGTTTATGGATAAGCCTCCTTTCTCGATATTTTATTCCAGTGCTCTTCAAAATGCTTTATAGCGTGCTCCAGTTCACATTATCAAAGGCTTTTTCTAAATCTACAAATGTCTGTTTTTTTCTCATCCTGTCTTCTAAAATTAGTCGCAAAGTCAATATGGCTTCTCTTGTCCCCACATTCTTTCTAAAACCAATCTGATCTTTTTACCTTGCATTCTATTTGACAGATACATACTAATAAATGTAATATTTTTGTGATTCAGTTCTACACCATGTTTTGTACATAGCAACATAAATATAATTTAAAATTTCCATCGTATAAATGTTCATCTATCACAAAACATTGTCTAGAACACAATCACTCGATAATACTATTATTTTGAAACAATAGGTTTCGGTCCTGATCTGGACCCTCTTCAGGTTGAACTGAAGTTAACAACACACAAAATTATTGCATTACAAAGACATAAAGTATAGCTAAAAATACATGCAGTTGTATTGAATTATTTTTGGTTTAAGTTTTGTCTGGTTTGGCCCTATTAAAATATTAATTTCGTCGTTAATAACTGTGGGTAAACGGCGAGAGTAATTATGGGTTTGGCCTCTGATTATGACCTTTGCTGTGTTCGGTGTCTTCGAGTCTCGTTACCTCTGTCATTAGTAGCTATCCTTTTGGGCGCTACGGTACCACCCTGACTGCACCAATTGCGTTTGTCCTCAGGGCAAGGTTTGGTGCTAGGGAGATTGCAAGCGATGTCTTAGCCTCTGCTCCTTCAAGACCAGGGGAATGCCTTCTCGTGGCGTCCGTGTTAAACCAACTAAGGGTGTAGCAGCTGATGTTGACTCAAGGCGGTCATCGAGTCATTCGTCACTAAGGTGTCGGGAGTGTGGGGGCTGGTGCGGTGTCGAGGATCCGGGCTTAGTGTTGGCTTTTGTTGGCACTGGCATCGGCCCTGCACTTCTAGTTATCCGATGATGAAACCGCCTGGCCATAAACATCTGACAAGATTGCTCACGCTGTCAAGCTAGGTTTACACGGGCAGTGATGTTCGTCGAAGTTGGGTTGGCTGTGCACTGCCTACCGTTTACATCTTGGGCAGATAACTGCCCACTTCTTCACTGACAATTCTGTGCAAGTGCTGCCCTCACTACACAACGGGCAGAGAACTCTGATGTGCACTCATAATGTCCATAAACAGGAACTAATCACTTTGTATTTGTGATAGAATAGACGTAACGAGGAAGGTTTCGTGAAATTCTCACGAAAAAGTTAAACTCAGTATTAAGCTACTGTACAATAGATACATAAAAATAAAAACAGTTGTTTAGTAATATTGTATTATATTATTAATACAGAAATTAAGCAATAATAAAAACAGCACATGTACTTTGAAGGTGGTTTTCAGTGTTAATGGGGTCGGTTTCTATTACTTGCTTTATTCCCCTTAAAGGTGTCAATTAATGAACAAAACGAAATGAATTATTTTTCATTACATGTGATAGTAGTACTTTATAGCTATACATCATTCTTTCGCGTAGTTTTTTTTCAGTTAAAGATTGTGCCGTTGGAGGGTGGACAAAAATTATTTTTTTAAAGTTAACCTAGGTGCATAGGTGCAACATACGAACTCTATCCTAAATGCTTTCTGAATCAAACTCAGCCACTGTTCACAACCAAGATTAACTTATTCCAATCGCACACTATACCAAACTGCACGCGTATTGAAAAATGCAAAATATAAACTATTTACCATCGCTCAATAGATAGTCAGCCCTGCCACACTCGTCACAATCGATAATTGACAACCGTAACTGCCACTAACTGGCCTCCTATGTGGGCAGCGTCTAGGTCGGTGGAGGGGGAACGCCAGTCATGACTGACATACTGTTGACACGTTCCAAGAGGCAGTGCTCTCGTGTCAGCGATGGATTGTCACTTGTCAGTGCAGCACTGACAACTCAGCCCTTCGTTTTCTGGCAGTCATCACTCCCCGTGTAAACCTAGCCTTAGTAGCAGGATGTAGACCTAGCTTGACAGCCCGTTCTGGTTTCCCGGAATGGGCAGACTAGCTTCAAGAGCCATTTAATAGCCGACCAACGGCATCCTCCTATCTTTCGGAGTCCCGAAAGCTCACCTGGTGGTGGCACATCCACGTCCCAGGGCAACGCACGTTGGAGTTGGACTCGAGGTGGTGGGGGTGGTAACGCGGGCACAATTTTCTTTAGTTTTTCCCAGGGGGCAGGACCCCTATCCCCTCGATATTTTTGGCAACTAGGTATTCCCCGTTGCTTCCCTGGAGGCCTCGAAAAAAAGGCCAGGCGGGAACCTAACAATCAACCAGTTGTTAATAACTATTATAGGGCACGCATATAATTAATTTTGATGTTCAGTTACCCTAGATACGTATCAAGGAATATCCAAAGCCAGACCGAGAATAACATAATATTAGTTCAGCCAGAAACTTTATTGAGCGATTAAATCAGGAATTTTTTGTTGATTATTTTCTAAAATTTTAATGATGAATGACACCTATACAGCATAAATTAAATTATAAATACAGCCAAAGACACACAACAATAATAATTAATGTAATTTCACTTAGCGACATGTTTCTTTCCGGTAATGGATCCTTATAAGGTCGACAATACAGACATTAAATATAATTAATATGTACAGTTTAATATCTATATTGTAAACCTTATGAGAGTAAATATCCGGACGGAAATATATTTTTTATTTTATATAAGTCTTCTTTTCAATTTCAGTTTTGAACTTATTTATATTTTAATGGTCGTTAAGTATGTCTGAATAAAATTATTAAGGTTTATAGAGAAAGGCTGATGGTTGAGTCGTAAGTTTTCCCAATTACGGGTTGTCAAAAGCTGATTGCATAACATGTCGTGATCGCACAATACTCTCGGTGTTACGTTACCACCCCAAACCTTCCATAATGAGATCGTTATCCATTATAGTCTCTTGCAGAATCACAAAATAAGAGAGCATTGATACTGTGGAGACTTTGATGAACTCATTACGGAAAGGTTTGACAGGTTGGAAATAAAGAATGAGATGATGAAATATTGTGATATAGGAAACAGCTTTTCTTTCATGTACATGGTATTATTAATTGTTCGCATGAGAAACAAAACATATTTCGTCCCGTTTATGTGTAATTTGGAACTTTACACATAAACTATTATTCATACAAGAGTCCCATATTTCTTCTTATCGAAATATTTTGGTACTGTTAATTCTACAACTCACTGCAAAACATCCTTAATTTAAGATTTAGACGAGCACCATTTTATTAGTTTTGTCTTCTTACTACATTCTTTAATTGATTTAACATTAGTATTTCATTTTATTTAACTTGTAATCTGTCAAGAGTAGATAATGGAAATTGTGTTAAAACATCAAAAGATTTATTTGTTTTCTAATTGCGGTCTTCAATAAACAGCGGATATTGTCAGACATGTAGTTGAATTACGTCAATATGAAATTCCCCTCATGTTACCATAAATTATTCGTCCAGATTACAATCAACGCATGGTAGTTTTATGCTGTTGAAAATATAACACCTGGACGCTCTCAACATACAGCAATATATATTACTGCATCTAATTATAAATTACATACATGTTGAAAACTAAACTTATTTATTATATATTTCACTGTACGCTTTATTGTCTTTGCAGAGTTTTTTAAGACGTAATAAAAGATAATGTTATTAGCGACTACTTTACTATTTTTTGGGATCTTATCTTCACTGTAAATATTACTTGAGTTGGGAACACAAAGACGCACACAAACACTCAAGCTGTTGCCAGGAATCAAACCCGGAAACTCTGCGGTACGACGCATTGACGCTAGCCACTAGACAACAGAAGCTGGCCTACAATTTTTGTTCTACACATAAAGTTAATATTTACTCTTTTTGGGTTTATTTTGCTGGCACAGATTATTCCTACGTTCAGATGTCAAAGTTTGTAGCATGAATTGACACTGAAAATAAATATTGTCTGTTTCGAACCGTCAAATCGTCGCCAAATTATTTATCAATATTCCAAAACGCGCTCAGTGTGTATTTTCGCATTCGTGTAAGGTAGGGTTAGTGCGGAAGAAATTCTTAAGTATTGAATTACATTAATTTACCTTTTACAGTTTAATTTATTATTTTATTATTATTGTCTGTAATGCCAACACAATGATAAATCACATTTCCTAACCGTCAGTATACATGAAACATATCTTCGCCTAAGACGAACGAAGAAAAGCTATCACCTTTGGCTAAGAGGCGTGTGATCTCTGGAGATGAGATGGCGGATATTTTAACGAATCATACGTGATTTGAAAAAAATATATAGGACGAGAGACGAGTCTTAATGGCTGAAATTGGTAGCAATAGTTTGGTTTGGACGCCTATAACAGTGAATATTAAATAACAATTACTTCACTGATTTGTTTACAGTGTCAATTTGTATTGGTTTATTCAAAATTGTTTAATATGTTTGTGTAAATATGTAAACTTTATTCATTTCGTAGCATAGCAGTTTATTTGGTTGCAAATGAAACCGCGTATTAACCTTGAGAAAAAATTAGAAATTCTGACGCATTATGACATCATCGACATTTTGTTTTCATAGGATATTGTTGTATGTAAGAGAGTCCCCTTTAATAGAATAGGAAAGGCATTGAAAAAAGGGGATGTGGAAGGCAGAGCAAAGTAGCCAATGATTGACTAGGACCCCGGTCTATAGTTTTAAGGATCATACCCGGTGTTACACCTAAAGACATGCTGGGAAAACACTAGAAAACCTGCATAAGGTGGTTCGGACTATTGTGTACTACCCTGACGCCCTTCCGAATGAAGGGTCGAATCATTCACTTCTCCATGTCTCAACCAGTACAATAAGTAAACCTGCGAAATATAAAAATTATTACAACTGGACTCAGTAAATGAAGCTTTTTTATATTAGGTCCTCTAATTATATTCAGCGGTATATACAACAGGAGGTGCTTCAGAGATTCAAAGAAAGTATCAAGAGTACATGTATAGAAAAAAAAGAATGAAAAAATATAGAAGAAAAATTGGTACTCTTGAATGAAGAAACGATTAGAGCAGCCGACAAAAAAAATGGTACGAATAGCTCAGACCAATAGGAATTACACAAGAAATATTAAAAATGTTTGATGAAAGGCGTAAATATATAAACGTGAGAGATGAAAATGGTAAACAGCAGTACAGACGCTTGAAGAATGAGATATATAGGAAGTGCAAAGAACCCAAACAGGCTTGGCTCCAAAAGAAAGGCAAAGCGGTTGAAAATTTCATGGTGAAAGAAGATATAGACATTCTGAGAGAGGAAAACTATTAGCAAGAACGTCAGGAGAGCGGACGGGAAACCAATTCCGGATAAAGAGGTTAAGGCAGAAAGATGGAAGGAATATCTAAAAGAACTGTATCACGGTGGAAATCTAGATCAGCCAGTAATAGAAGAAGAAGAGGAGGTGGAGCATGATGAGTTGGCGGAAAAAAATTAAGGCGAGAGTTTGATAGGGCGCTGACAGGTCTGAGCAATTGTTAGTTGATAAGATCATCGGGGGAAGAAGGAACATCATGGCAGTTCATGAAACCTAAAAAACAGGTAGAATACCATACGGTTTAGTATCTCATGCATGTAATATATTAACGAAAATAGTATATAGGGAGATGGAACGACAAATAAAATGCTAGTTAGGAGAACATCAGTTTGCTTTTAGAAAGAATGTAGGGTCAAGAGAAGCAATATTGACTCTGCGTCTAATTTTAGAAGACAGGATAAGAAAAAACCGACATACGCTCGTGGCATTTGTAGATTTAGAAAAAGCTTCTGATAATGATAATTGGAACAAATTATTAAAGATTTTTAAGACCATTGGAATAAAATATCGAGAAAGAAGGCTTATTACATAACCTCTACAGAAGGCAATAAGCAGTAATTATAATTGAAGATCAAGAAAAGAAAGCAGAAATCAAGAAAGGAGTAAGACAAGGATGCAGTCTGTCGCCCTTGCTGTTTAACTTTTATATAGTACAGGTGACAAAGAAATTTAACGTAATATGGAAAAAGAATCATACTGCCAGGAGAAGGAATAAAAACCCTACGATTTTCCGATAATATAGCATTAGGGGAGTCAAAAGAAGACTTGTAAACCATAATAAATGGCATGATCGTGGTCTTGGAGGTCATTTTGAAGGAAATTAAGGAAATCTACTACTTGGACAACATAATAACTAGGGATGGTAGAAGTATAGTAGAGCAAAAGTGCAGAATAGCACAGGCAAGGAAGGTTTTTACAAAAAAGGGAAATTTACTTACGGGTAATATAAGTTTGAATATTAAGAATTTGACGCTACAAATGTTCATATGGAATGTGGCGTTAAATAGGTGCATAACATGGACTGTAGGAGTTGCAGTAAGGAAAAGAATAGGAGCCTTGGAAATGTTGTGCTATAGGAGAATGCAGAAAATCAGATGGGTGAATAGAGTAACTAACGCGGAAGTTCTAAGCAGATTAGGGGAAGAGCGTACAATATGGAAGACGTTGACCAAGAGAAGGGATAGATTAATAGGCCACGTTTTAAGAGGTGAAGGTATTGTAAAATTAGTATTAGAGGAAATTGTGTTGTATGACCAGGATGGAATACGATTAGAAGATTAAGAAGGATGTGGGACGCGCTAGTGTTGCGGAAATGAACAGGATTGCGCAAGGTAAATCAACATGGAGGGTTGCATCATACGTAATCCGTATTATTTGTAAATTAATTCAGAATGAAATTTGTATATTTTAACAAAGTATTGTTGATTTGAATTTAAAATTGGTTGTAATTTTATTTTTTCTGTAAGTAATTTCACTTAATGAAATTCCGAAATTGTGGAGGAATCGTGGTTTGAAAATAATTGGTGTGCGTGTGAATTGTTCGTATAGCATTGCTTTCCCGTTGATACTAGTCGAAAATGACAGGTACTATTAATATAGAATTTTGCAATTACACTGTTTCCCGAGAATTAAGATGTACGTCACGGTAGCTGAGTGCTTTTGGGAAGAAAGTAAACAAGAAGTAAGACGCTCGCCGGGTTGCATTACGGAATATAGCGAGGGAAGAGTACCAAGGAGAAGAGACAAAGAATGTGTGCACGTGCCCTTGGCAGGCAACGAAGGCTAAATTTCTTTGTATCCTTTTAATAACCACTGATTTACATAAGTAAACCGGGGACACTATTATTATAAACACAACTCCATTTGGAAAGCATTATATATCTTCATATTTTAAGTTGAATATTTAAAGATATGTATTTGCACACACCCAGAAAAAAGTATTTATAACGACTAATTTAAGTTACAAAACAAAATTTTTCAATATAAAATTTACCTGTTTAATTTTATGTAAAAGTAGGTACCAATAAATTGGAGGATTCAGTTGAGAAAATGATTTAACAGAAGAATGGTTATAATTAATAGAATTAAACAACAAAGACTGGCTTATTTTAAATTCATATTAGTAAAAAATGACCAAGAGTCAGATTATTTATTTATAAAGATGGCAAATTACATATAATACAATTAAATATTTATTATCCAATAATATTTCACTTCGTAACTGTTATTGTAAAAGTAGTTCTATAGAGATTAATTGAAACAATAAAATTATGGCAAAAATTAATTCTTATTCAATTACTACTGCGTTTCGACCTTGAATTTGGGACTTCATCAGGTACAAGAAAATTTCTACAGCTTGTTGGACGCAATAAATTGTAAAAAGAATTAATGTAACAATAGTTCGTTGAAAAATAAATTAATTGAATTTCTACTTCAAAATTGAAAGTAATGTTATTTATTTAGTATTGTAAAATTAAGAAACTAAAAAAAAACTGTTTCTAAATGAAATATTTTACTTCAATCTTTAGTACAATATGTTGTAGTCATTTTTTTAGGGTAACAGGATTCATGAAGGTATCCAAGTGGTGAATACAGCAATTATACTTTTCCAATCCTTGAATATTAATGACTATTTTCTGCATTCTTCCCAAGATTTACCTTTCTTAAACGCAGTCACTGTCTTAACATTCCTGTCACGTCTTCCGTTGCCAATTATCTGTTTTCTACCAGAAAACTACAGTTTTAAATGCAAATCTCTGGGCCCCAATGTTTTTTAATCGATAAGTTGCTTTCACCTGAAAAGGATGATCGTTAATTCGTTTACACGCTGTGACGAAACAGCACTATTGTTTTGAGATGACTATTACTGGTATTTATTAACGACGTTGTTTGAAGATAACGCTCCTGTTCATTGTTATTTGGGTGTTTTCGCAATTACAGTGGAAACCGAGCAGCTGGGACTTTAATGTCATTATGCGATTAAAATAAAATGGCGGGATGTGGCACAAAACAACCGAAAAGTTGTAAATGAACGGTATTGGGTGGATCTAAATGAATTAATTTATTTTCGGTACTGTAAGACAAATTTAAGTAAAACAATAAATTAGCTAAAAATGAAACATCGTACCGTTATTATCAACGAAGCAATTATTTAGGCAAGAAATAGAGATTAAGATGTACGGATATGACGTTAGGAAAAATGAAGTACTTATGGTAAAATATGGAGACGTAACAGAATGGAAGAAACAAATTTCAGATTACCGAGAAGTCGTTACATTAACAATCAATGAATATATTTAGGATATTACCAATACTACTTAGTAACAAGTAACAAGTGTCCGGAGAGTAAGAACTCTTCCATTCCACCGCCACCACAACGCTAGTGTCGCAGTTATGCGCATGCACACATCTCTCTCTGACTCATTCTGTTTTCACTGACGCCATTATAGCCGGATTGTGTTTGTTAACATTTGTCAGTGATCTTTATAATCCCGCCGACTGTGATGTGTTAATAATAAAGAGCTTATGCTCCTCACTGCTACAGTTTACATCTCATAAACTCAATAAATAATCCTTTAATTTACTAAATCTTACATTCTCTAATTTCTAATGGTAACTAGTTAAATTATTTTATGCCTTTAATAAATATACTATTTTGTTTTAAATATAACCTAGCCCTAGTTATGTCTAATTATACTTTATTTCTAACATTGTATGGGTTTCCATCATACTTATAAGCTCAATAATTTTTAAAATTAGGACCGTAACAAATGATTGATACATTTGTACAAAAATATTATGGTATGAAATTTTATAAAGTCCTTGAAACAAAACCAATTCACTTCTTTTAACATCACTGTGACACTAAATCTTTTATTATTACATAATACAATACTGAATGCCCCACGTTTCCACTTGTTAAGTGTGTCCATACATTTATTAGATATGTCATACAACATAGTACAGCGATAATTAAAAAGTGGAAGCATAATACAATTATAAATTACTGTTTTAGATTCTTCAGTTAAAATTTTACTACTGTATCTACTACTTATCTTTCTACCTACAAACTCTATATGACAATCCATTTTCAAATTTTTATCCAATATGCCTCCTTAATATTTAAAATCAGTAACTATCCTATAAACACGTCATAATTATCATCTATCACAGATAACTTTCGTGCCAATATACATAAATTTAGATTTTCACACATTTAACTTCAACCTATTTACATAGAGATAAATAGTGAATTAACTTCATAAAAGGTTCATTTTATTAACTAGATTAATTTAGTCTTTTCCAGAAATGAATATAAGATCATCATCTGTATTTAACATAAGACTAACATTACAATCTTGAAAACAGCAGTACATATCATTTATATATAAATTAAAGAGTGTAGTGTGGAACCCAAATATAACAGCCTAATGCCTCTGACTCCACTCCATTTATTATATGACCTTCTGCTTTCTGTTTGACAAGCAAGTGCAGAATGACGCGTTTGTATGGGTTTCCATCATACTTATATGCTGAATAATTTTTAAAATTAGGACGGTTACAAATTATTGATACGTTTGTACTCCATAACTTGTCCAACAACACGACTCTATCCACCGTCGCAAATGCTCGCTTTAAATGTACAAAAACTGCAATTACCAAATTTCTATTATCAATTTCTTCTTCCAAAACAGCAGTTTCACACTAAAGTTATATAACAGTCCGTATAATGTTGTCGGTTGAATTTCATTGTCAACATGTAGAGGTTTATGGTGACGACGTAACGACGGATGGAATGGTGAGAAAGTGGGTTACGCAACTCAATAATGGACGAAACAATGCTCATGACGAAGCACGCATTGGGCAGCCTTCTGTTGTCAACGACGATTTGGTTCACACAGTGATTGAAAAAATTTTTTGATAAGATACGGTTCACAATTAGAATGCTCTCCCACAATTTTTCACAAATTTCAAAAACTGTTTTGCGTTAGAATGTCAGAAATCGCTTTATCTATCGCAAATTGTGTTCAACACTGGTTTTCCTCACTGACGGCATCTTTCCAAGAAAAAGGCAGACAAAAGTAGGTTTCCCACTATGACAAATGTCTGAGAAATGGTAGCACCTAAGTAAGGAAATAGTTCAAGAAATGCTCTTTCATGTATAAAAACTAGTTTGGGAAAATATATTTTTATAATTTTTTTTCTAAGCTGTAGCTACTTTCTGGGCACGCCTTGTGATATTTGGCTCGTACAATAAATTTTTAGGGATGAAAACGCGAATAGGGAACGTCATAAAAGTTCATTATCATAGAAATAATATCTGCTACGGTAAAATTAGAAAGGCAAAGAAAATTACAGATTTCCTTTATCTACAAACAAAAATGGAAACAATTTTCAATACATCATGAATATACACTTGTGACGTTGATATTTGTGTTTCACTGACCGTCTGCTGGAACCGGAGTAATCCTGGCGCGATGGTGGCAGTCCTGGAGTCTCTGAACAACGTTGGCAAATAGTTTATGAGCAGGAGGATCTGGAATCACCGGCGAGGAGAGCTTCCGCATTTCATTCTTCATCACCTGAAAAAGGGAGCACGTTGGAAGCACTAAACTTAAAAATGTGCATAGTTAATGTTCATGTTGGCAGTGAAAGTGTGTGTTCCCTTTAACGGAAAACTTCATTGGACAGAATTAAAATTAGCAAACAACCTCGTCCTTCACTCTACATGTTTCAATTGCCACAAAAATATTCCAACCAGATCCTAGGGGTTCTTATGGGTTCATCCTCTTCTCCAGTTTCTGCGGAATTAGTTACGCGAGTCTCGGAAAGGCGTTGTCTTAAAAAACTTACTTTCAAACCCGTTATTTTTCGAAACGGAAAGAATACCAGAAGACTTTAGTAACAACATAATTTTAACCATATCGAAGAAGACTAGGGCTGATAGTTGCGAACAGCACAGGACACGAGGAAGTTTTAAACACGATTTTCCGATGATTTTGAAAAGGGGGAGAGGGTATTCATCGCCACCACTAAGGGACTATGAAAACAATATTATTATACAAGATAAAGAAAAGGCAGACAGAAAAAAAATACTTTGGAGCAGTTTTCAGCAAATAGTCGGCCGTACCTAAGTATAGAGACACAATCTCTAATAACACGTCCAAATTTAAAATAAAAAATAACATAATAAGACGGAATATTCAGAAAATTAAGCCTCATGAATCAGTAATGCCAGTTGGTATTTATGGAGAACTGATTAAGTTATGGGGAGAAGTCATGGTTACGTACCTAACACGACTATTTGAAATTTCAACCAACAATACTAATGTTCCATCTGACTAGAGAATCGCGACATTAGTGCCAATATACTAATTGGTATCCAGGGCGGAAACTTTCAACAACAGGCCGGCGAGTCTTACGTCGGTAGTTTGCAAACAATTAGAACGCTTTATAGTTGAACATTGGGAAGAGAAGGGATGGACATATCCTGGACAACATGGATAACGGCGTGTCAGAATCTTGCAGAGATGATCGGTGATGGAGGAAGAATAGACGCCGTAGTTATAGATTTCTCCAAGGATTTTGGTAAAGTACCACACAATATTTTGTCAGCTAAACTTAAGGAATCGGGAATTGATAATCGCTTAATTGAATAGATTAGGGAATTTTTGAACAATTGGATACTTGGAGTCCGGATAAATGTAGAACTTACATCCGCAGGGAAGTGTAATTGAGCCAGTAATGTTCTTAGCTTTTGTGAATGACGGGAATAGATTCTAAAATTAAACTGATCGCTGACGAATGCACAATTTACAAAACTATAGAGAATATAGATGATGAAATCGCTCTACAAGCAGAAATTAATAAGATGAGAATAAATCTATCTAAGAGTAAAACAATTGTTTTTACGATAAAAAAAGGGTCATCCCCGGGGAATATAAAATAGGAAACGAAAAAGTGCCGCTTGTTGAAACGTGTAAATATCCAGGTGTAACTTTTAATAAGAAATTAAACTGTGGCGAAGACGTAAACTTAGTAGCGCGGAAGGGATGGAGTGAGTTACACTTCATAAACAGGATATTGAAGGAAAGTACTAGACAGGCCAAGCAAGGCAGCTGCTTACACTTCTCTAGTTAGACCTATGACAGAATACGGGGCACATCAATGCCCTGGATAAAATTCAGAAACGGGCTGGGGTTTTGTGTGGCGGCAAAACTAAATGGGAACCACTCGGTGATATGGAGAAAAAGGCTAGACTTGGGGAACTCTCCGAAGCTTACACGGCCTGGACAGAAATAAGAGAGCGGCTAATTATATCTAAATTTTTCTCTAAAAACGACCCTAATTAGAAAATAAGGAAAGAGACCAAAGAACGGATGTGTGTAAATATTCCTTCGTAAACAGGATGGTAAGGGACTGAAATTCTTTGCCTTCGAGAGTCCTAGGCGCTTTCGCTAAGAATACAAATTATTTCAAAAAGAAGCTAGAAACACTGAAAAGTTACGTTTTTATTTTGTAAAAAAGAACGTGAAATATTTGAAAATCGTATTTTAATTTTTTTTTCTGAAATTTATCTTTGTTCTTTTAGTTTATCAACAATTTGTCTTTGTGCTTTAATTTTACCAACAAAATGCTACCGGGAAAATGCCCACCTGTAGTAATTATAAATACAATAGAGGAAAAGTGAACAATATGGAGGACGTTGACCAATATAAAGGATAGATTAATAGGCAACGGATTAAGATGTGAGGGACCTTTAAAATTATCATTAGATGGAAGTTGCGGGGTAATAATGAAATACGCTAAGCAGATTAGGGATGTGGGATGTGCTAGTTTTTGGGAAGATATATTAGCATGGAGGGTTGCATCAGACCAGTCTTAGGATAATGCTAATGACATAATTTTTGTATTATTCCTTATGATTGTATTGTTGAAATGTTAACCGTGTTTAATGTATGTTATCACATTTTTTTGTGATACCTGTTCCCCATTGCCATCATACTTTAATATTTAATTGGTACCACTAATTAAATTTTTCAGGTTGTATAATAAATTTTTTACCTGACCATCCTACTATACGAGTGACACTTTGTTTACAGTTATTCTGACGGAGATATTCTATTATCCAGTCCTATTCATCATTCCGATAACTGTCACTATGTTAAAAATATTTTTCTGGCAATTTATTTCCCATTGAATTTATGATACATGATCATTATATTATCTAAAATTAATTTGTGTCTGAACCAAAACAATTTTATAAGGAGTAAATTTTTTATTAATAAACTGACACATTTATGTAAATAATTACATTTTCCGTAATTTTTATGTCATAATTTTCTCTTTCTGGTTTTATTAAGGGCCACAAAGTTTCTACAAATAAACTTCTTACTGCTGATATTGTTTATAAAATTAATTTATGAATTAGTGATTTCTGTTATATCGGCCAAACGTAGAGAACTTTGAATATCAGTTAATGATAAGAACGACGCTAGTAATCTTAGTAACCTATATGAGGTTTGATTCTTAATTATTTGGTGCTATAGTAATTATACCTTCGATTCTACATTTCACGTCCAAATACGAGTTTTTCAGAATTTAGCCGTTAGCTTCAGATGCTTAGCTTGCGCCGAAATGTCAGGCCTGTCATACGTTTTACTGTATTGATCTAAATTGTAAAGACTGTTTGCTATTTTTACAGACTTTAAATATTTTTGTTTCCATAACAAATTCTACTTACGGCAATATATGTCTTGAATTCGTTGAATTTTTAAAGGGGCGGAACCCTATTATAAAAGGATAACACAGATATTCAAAGACAAGTTTTTCTAAAACGAACTTATAGATACTAATGAAGAAACTGGAAATCAATTCAAATATTTCAAGACCTGCTATAAAATATTTAAACATATTTTACAGTTTAACTACTTTTGCAATTAGATTAGCCACGGGATGAACGTTGTTCATTTGACAAAATAGCATCTACTTTTACGTTTTTAACAATAGGAAACAAAAATTGTAAATGATTGGGAATTCCCCATAAATTACTATTAAGATCGGAATGGGAATCGCTATTGCTGACGTAAAATAAACAGTAATGGTTGGATAATATTTAATCAGTGAACGCTGTGATAAAATAAATTCAGCGAGAAATCCGTATTTTCAAAATTCCATTCTTATTTCTGAGAAATTCGGTTGATAATTAGTTGTCATAAATATGTGTGTAATAATGTAGTCTTATAACTTCCTGATCGGATAGAGAAATATTGCTGACATATGGAGTTCATCCATAGGAAAATTTTCCGAAAAATTAAAAGTTACAATTAGCTCCAAATCACGACGAGGAAACACAATCTCTCACTTCATGTGATTGCAACTCAAAACTTTAAATCCTCTTTCCCATTAATTCTCTCCTGAGAGCCAGTGAAACATAATTACTCCCTGAAGTTCTGTGTGAAAGTAAATTTGTGAGCTCTTCAGGTAAATACGCAGTTGAAATCTTAATCTAAATTTATCACCAGCAAATTACTGAATAATGGTGGGATGTAAACAGATAAATCTTACATGGATTGTAAGTGGTTCACAACGAAACGAAAATGTAAACAGCCAATTCTGTTCAAATGGGATTAAGGTTTTATTTAAATTATAGCTAATGAATTACTAGCAGAAGACTCGAAATGCCCGGGCATTTATTTATATTATCCTGGAACATTATTCAATTCGTGCTCAAAACACGATTAAACCGGCATCGAAACGTCACAATATGAACATTAATATACTCCCAGTATCTCGACAGTCAAAAATACATCAGGTACAATAACAGGACTAAAATATTTTCAGTGCTCTGACAGAATAAAATTTATTCTTAGGGGATGAATATTTACTTAAATCGCATATTAAAGGTTATAATGCAACACAGCGACCCCTTTTCACCAATTTAGACACCAAAGTTTCCACCCCCTTCCCTCACTTACTGCACGGGTTGAAATTATACACAAATATTGTCGGGGAAAACACTATAAAAGTAATTGTTTTCAATAATTCGTTTTCGACTTAAATATGAGTCTTTATTACATACAAAATTTCCACCCTTCCCCCTAGGAGAGTCGTACGGAAGCTAGACGCCAATCGTTCATAGGTAATTGCTACGTTTGACCGTCTGTCTTGTCGCCTCTCGCCCGAACCCTAGGGTAGGGGTTCTTCCGGAGCCGTGGCAGATCTCGCTTGAGAAATTCCCATTCTGTTTGCCTCCAAACGCTGCCTACGCTCTTCTTAAGTCACATTGTCTCGAAGGTTATGAACTCGACTTGCGTTACATGTACGCCAACCACAATATTGACGCCTCACTTGTTGCATTTATTATTACTAACAATAATAACACGACGGTACACCTCTAAACACACAAAATTTTGCTGTTGTAAAGAAATGATCATTGAATACGAATGAATGCCAATCAATTAATCCTATATGAACACGTCCGTCCAGTCCAGTGGTTGAGCTTATGATCGCAAACCTTATATGTCGCATTTGGTTTTGAACAGGGCCCGATTTCACACGTTTATAACAAGAGATCGAGTGATATTGTTCGCCCTCCCTCTATCTGATATTCTGCCAAAATTACGCTTATTATAACACAGTAAGTGGGATAAATGGTATAGGAACGGCTAATAGGACTTTTAACTCGCAGTTAATTTTTACGTCACCTCTCGCGTAAAAATACAATGGATTTATAAATATTTACATTAATATCTTGTGAACAGAAGACTGGAAGTCCGCCATTTGTAATTGAGCAAATTATAATATAATTTGTTTTTATTCTGTTACGTTCACATTTGATTTACAGTACTCTGAAAAATTGGGCCACGTGCATATGCAAGAATGTTGAAAAACAAACTAAAGAGTATCCATTTTATTTAGAACCTACTTTTGATATTACATTTTAAACGGGAAAACGGTCCATGGTTATGATCTCAAAATGACTTCTGCCAATTATATCTTGCAATTTGAAATAAACTTTTTGTCAATTGACAAAAGTTAGATTTATTAAGAATCCTAGATTTCGGCTGTTTATTGAATTATGTTCTTTTAAAAAAGAATATTTAAATTAGAAAAAAATATTATGTCTAGAATGTAATAGAATTGATTGAGGATGTGTTAAGACTGACGAAATAATTCCAAACAATTAACGATATTACACACTAAAGAGCATAGACTTTCCCGCTGAAGTGTATTTGAGATATTACAGATTACAAATATTTTTTCTATGTAAGAGTTTTTTTTCGTTTGTTTTGTACGGTGAACCATGATGCTGATTCATAGTTTAAGCCTCATTTCTTCGGCGCGCGCAGGATTGTGACGTCCTGCACAGATTTTATATTTCGCGTTACGGAGCCCGTTCTATATTAATTTTCCCGCCCCTAAATTTCGTCTTGTTCAGAAATGCCTTTTAAATTGATGGCGGAAAATAAAAACCATGAAGGGACAATTTGTGTTTGCCGTGGAAAATTTCCAGGAAATTAAATTAAAGCATGGTACAAGAACCGGGTGTATTTCGGACATCGGGAGACTTCCTTATCGTAAATGACTTTTTTTTCACAGCGCGTTTTTTTATTCTCTTCGTTTATTGGATGAATTTTAAATTCAATTAAAGTACTGGGAATATTTTCACTCTGACATTGCACCGGGATATATTAGACTCTTTTATGGACTCGGGCTTTTTTTAGTGTGACAGATTTCCTGACTCGATTAAAAAATTTTCATCATCCGGTTATGACGACATAAAGTTTCCATCGGGATAGGTAGACGTGATAAGGTAAATTGTGAAAAAAGTGATGTTATTGATGGGGGTTAAATAACGTGTTGACCAAGCGATTAGTACTGAACTAGTAATGTTCGCTACTTCGTTCGCGCGGAAATAATTCTTTTTATTTTGTCCTAAAAGCGAAAGTACGGTATGATTTCGTAGTCGAAAGTACGATATGATTTGTTTATTAACGCTTTATGACTCGCAGTTGGTTTTGAATAGCCATCGCTTTTCAACAATAGATGGCGTGAGAATGCTCACCTCCTCCTCCCCCTCCCCCCCTCTCTCATGCTGCCAAAATTACGCTTATAATAACGCAGTAAGTGTGATGAATGGTAAAGCAACGCCTAATAGGACTTCAAACTCACGGTTGGTTTTCACGCCGCCTTCAATTCAATGGATTTATAAATATCTTCTGAACTCTACAAGATATCGAAATTAAACATACACGAAAAAAAGTTAAAATTCCTGTTTCATTCCCTGAAATTTTCATTTTCAGAGCATAAACAGATCAAGAATATAGGCAAGCCGCATTTACGTTTGTAGATTCCAATACACGGTAGGATTAATATTTATATTATATTAATATCATTATCGAAATATAATACGCACGAATATTTAAACTGGCAGACAGGCAGAGATACAGGCAGACACTTCAATTTTATTTATCGATATAAATTAAAAACTATACCGGGAAACGCTAGGCACCGCGATATATTAAATATAAATTCTATGATGGGGTAAACGTTGACATATCTTTCATGCGTTACTTGAGTACCCAGGAAGGGATTTAGGAATAAAAATAACCGAAAATGGGGATAGCAAAGATGATATAAAAAGTTTTGTGTTCATATAGGGCTTCAAGAGATATGAAAATTTATTAAACGCTAACCTAATAAAAAAAATCCCATACGTATTAAAAATGTCATGAACAATGTGATTGTGAAGGCTTTCTTTGAAAAATTGAATAAAATCCTCTAGATATTTTATCATTATTTTCATTATTAAGAATTTTATTTTTTAATATTTTGTTAAACGTGGGGTTATTTTATTTTACACCACATTGTTAAGTGAACCTCCATAAAGAGAAAAGGTTAATTATTTTTCAGCTTTAAATTAGGAATGAAGAAATGTCGTATAAAAGAATATTAGTATATTAGCAAGTATACAAAAGAAGAAATGGTAATTTTAAACAGTTTCCTGGAAAGATGAATACATACTTTTTAACACAAATTAGACAGGCCAAGTAATGTTATGATATTTTTATGTAAGCAATATAATATTATTTCAAATTGGTTTTGTTGAAAGTAATATACTTTCTTGTTTGTGAGTAATAACGTTGCAGACTGAAATGACGGAAAGGGAAAACAATATATTTTGGAGTTTATGGTACAACGTAATCATCGTTGTCGGTGGCCGCCTTGATATCTTGATAAGAAAATTCTTTTCAATTTTTTTTTGGTATAACTTTGAAAAGAAACGCTTTCTCATTCATGAGCATCGTAAATTTTACGAGATAAAAGCTGTAAAAGTCCCTCAAGCCGCGGTTTCGTTTCGTGACAGGTTCCATCAAGGAAAAAGACTTCTGTATTGTTCTGATTGAGAGGACATTGAAATATTGAGGCTCTCCATTAGTGATGTATTGTATTGGTTTCTCTTTACAGCAAACTGTAAATGTTGTGCGATTCTCTGTTCTACCTTCTATTACTGCCCGTCTTCTTTGGATCCGAAAAAAAGGAGACGAATCGTAACAGTATCTTCATCTGGTAGTAAAATAAATAATTGTGGCATCACTAAAGTTGACGAAAAAATTATTAAAATAAGAATTCACTTATGCTCAATATAATTATAATATTGTTTGCAATAATAATTTTTCCAATTCAGGTTAATTCATTGTTACAAAACTATGGCACTTCGAAAAATTGAAAGAGCACAGTCATTAGAACACTTTCCAGCACAGGTTGTGTTTACATTAATCAGATCTCTATTAAAAATAAGTAAGTTCAACTGGATTCAGAAATTAAATCGAATGTAATGAGAAAAAAATAGTACTTAGTAATGACCGAGCAAGACATGTCCTTTCTTGCAATGAAACCCCTTCAGGCTAGATAATTATTGTAAGTTTACAAATTCAGTGAAATATATATTTTACAAAAAACGACTTATACAATATAATTGTATGGAAAATTATGGAATAATACTCCCAATTTATATCATGAGATGAAGTTTCATTGGGAATTTTCAACTATTACTCTATTAATTACTATTATAACTCCTCTCCCGTAATTTGGAAAGATTTTCCCTGCATCTGTTTTAGGTGAATCACTGGGAAGTATCCTTAGACTATGGCCCCTAGTCAACACTTCTACCTTCCTCTAACTTCCATATCCCCCTTTTTTTCTATGTCCTTCCTACGCTATTAAAGGGGAGTTGCCTGTTTCATAATCACTCTCATGTAGTCTTTTGCCCAAACAATAAGCGTCTTAATGATATTAAAAAATTAACAGAGGAAATATCAACCCTCGATTAGGCGCGTCAGGCCCGGGGGACCTCTCCTGTTTTATTTCTATTACATTTGGAAAAGTCAGGTTATGGAAGGATGAGTTTACAATGGTCTTCCGAGGTCACATTCCAGAAGAGACCGTAGTTTCTAGGAATATGACGGGATATATATATATATATATATATTGTGATATAAAGGCGGATTTTGTAAGATTGTGGCGTTATGAGGCCAACAACAATGGCTAGTCGGCCGAAAGATGGTGGTTCCCCGCGGGGGAGGCCCGCCGAGCGTGTATAAAAAAATGACGATGGTGAACCCCCGCGGGAAAAATGAGGGCGGGGAACCCCGAAATGTTGAGAAATAGGGAATTCTCGTCGGAAGGTTTAAAAGGGAAGCCGATGGGTGGATCGAGAGCAGACCAGACCCGAGAAGGGAGGCGAGTGGAGGAGAGCGCAGAAGGCAGGCGATTGAACCAGAGAGCAGATAGCCAGAGACGCACAAACATTCGAGAGGTGGATGTTTGTTGGGCCAGTAATTGTGGGTAAGCGATATAAAAATTGTGAAACTTGCTCATTGCTCTGGATAAATAACATTCAATGATTTTTCTTTCTATTTTCAGCTAATGCATACTCCATCTCTTGAGAGACCCAAAATCCCCCGAGATTAAGCCCGTGTCTTCACTTAAATTAATAAACAAAAATATTAAAATTGATCATATTTGTACTTTAAATTAATAAATGTTTTATATACAAAAAAGTTTATTACAATATATATATATATATAATTTTTCTGTTTTACTTCAATTTCTAGACACTAGTTGGAATTTTTAGAAAATAACCGTCTCTTTTAAATTTTCATTAAATTAAACTACCTGGATAATTCATTACAAACAATATCTCATTTATGAAAATAAACTATTCAAGCACAGGAACCATTTTTCGAGACGAATGGAAATTCCTTGCCTGGCTTTTGTTACAGTTCTCTCCTAAATGTCATTAATAACATTTTGAATATAAATCTAGTATATTCTATTCTGAACTGAGGTAAATAATAAAGTGTATCTATTGTGTAAATTTGAAGAAATTAAATGACTATAATTGGGTTTGAAATGAACTAAGAGACCACAGCAGTATTTGAACAAACTCAGAGAGATCTGAAAGTCAGGCACAGAGAAATAAATGTGTCTATAAATATTAGTTTTCTGTCGACTATCACAAGATAACATCACTCGTATTACCGAAAAAAACGTGGCAAATGTGTACTGGTCACACGACGTCTGTACTATTGCATACTTCACAGCTTTGATAACATATTTTCCAAGAGCAACACTATTTTACCAATAGTTTATATTAATTTATTATCTGGGGGCTCGGTGTTTTCTGGGTATTTATTTATTTTATCCTGGAACATGATTTAATTCTTGGTCAACACGTGATTGGACCGGCATAGAAAACGTCACAATATGAATCTCAAATATACTATCAGTATCTTGAGAGATTCAAAAATACTCCCGGTAATAACAGGACTAAAAATATTTTCATTTTTCTGATAGATTAAAATTTATTTCCCACTTCTGGATGAAATTTTTACTTAAATCGCATTTTAAAGGTCATAAAGTAACACTGCTACTCCCTTTACACCGGTTTCGGCCACAAAGTTTATCATTGCCTTGTTATTTTCGTATGACTTATTTCCACCCTCACCTCTCACCTACTGCAAGGGGTTGAAATTATACACGAATATTGTCGGAGAAACACTATAAATGTTATTGACCCCAAGAATTTTTTTCGACTCACATATGAGCCTCCATTGCATATTAAAGTTTCACCCCTTCCCCCTAAGGGTGGTGGTAGCCGTGTATTATCTCAAAAGTATTTGGTTTTGGGGTAGGAGAAATATGGAAACAAAATTTTGTCAAAATTATTCTATCCTTTAAATGTATTAAGCAGAAGTGTGTTTTACCGCGTCCAATCCCCTTGTTAGGGAATGAACTGCAATTTAATTCGCATTCAAAATTTCAGAATAAAGACTCCGATAGGACCTATTTCGATACGTCACTTTTTTTTCACATGACGCCCCCTAAAGTCTCACGATGAATCTGGTTAAATTAAACGCAAACAAATTAACCGAAAACGCCATCAAATTAATTAAGGAAATAACGGCAGTTTATGTATTTTCAAAAATTTCCGCCTCTCCGTCCCCGCTTTAAGTGGTTGTAGCTGTGTATTACCCTAATTGTGTTGAGTTAGGTACGCAAAGAACCCCTTTTCAAAATTTGGTCGAAATTGTTCAATCCGTTTAATTAAACTCAGTGGCTCACATTACAGCTATTTAAAGCCGAATGTCGATTGTTTTCTTGTTATTATAATGTGATGCCCCTCCACTTCCTCCCCTAAGAAAACTCCCCTTTTATTATGTATGGGGTTGAAATTATACGCTACCAGTATCGGAAGACATATTATCAAATTAATTGATCCAAGAATGTATTTATATGATAAAACTATTGGCCGTTTTTGCTTATTTAAAATTTTCCACCTCCGCCCCCGACTGATGTATACCACGTGTTAGTCCATCAAAACTTACCAAAAATCGTGATGGCGCGGGAAATATGGAGGGGGAAATGGAAGTTCGTCCAGGCGAGGAAAATAGGCAACCCACTTTCACATTGGAAGTTCAAGCGCGGAATGAAAGTAGGTTTCTCGTAGTTAAGTTTCTGAAATTTTCCAATTTACTTAATCTTTAATTCCGTAAGAATCATGAGGAGGAGGAGGAGGCGCTGCGAGAGTTTCTCGTAGACGCTTCAGCCCAGAGTGACTGCGGGGCTTACCTGATCATGTCGGGGATGCCTCGCACTCTCTCTCGGTACTTTTTATCAAAGTTCTCATATGCCGAGACACCTTCACCTATTTTAGGAGGTATATGTACTGGGGTCAAAGACCTTGGGCATATGGCAAGAGTTGTCCGCTGATCCCATTGGATCAGTCGGCCAATTGCCTCCTGAAATTGGTGGAGACACGGAGAAGGGAATGCTGCGTCCCCACAGCAAACTCGTCTCCCGTCATTCGGAAGGGCGTGAGAATAGTACCCAATGCCCGACCTACCTGATGCAGGTTTTCTAGGGTTTTCCCTGCATCTCTTTAGGTGAAACACCGGGTAGGATCCTTAAACCATAGCTTGGGGGCCCTAGTTAACCCTTGGCTACCTTGCTCTACCTTCCGCATCCCCCCTTTTCAATTCCCTTCCTATGCTATTAAAGGGGAGTTGCCTGTTTCAGGATCACCCTCATGTAGCCTGTTACCCAAAAAAAAAACGTAAGAATCTTGTACAAAGTATTATAAAACTCATAAAAGAGGATTAATGAAATCGGTATAGTCGTTCTCAAATTATGGCGTTACCAAGGGAAATATTTTTATTTGTATAGACTGTATACCAATTTCGTGGGAAATATCCGGACGTAAAAGTGCTTTACATTTAGACCCATAATCAATTTATTCGACCGTTTCCGTGAAATCGGATTAATTACAAAGTGCGAGAATTTTCGATTAGCTTTCGTATTTTTCCATTTTTATTCGTTGAATGGAATGCTTGATAACTATCAAAATTTAACTTGTAAATAAATTAAAACATAATTCAACAATTGAGTTCTGATTCGGGAGTTCTGATAGGGAGTTTCTCGTTGTAAAAATGATTAGAGAGAATAGTTTGTAGTTTTGATCATTAAATGGGCTGATTTCATGGAAATTAGTCAAGGATTCTTAATTGAAGTGAATTAATTATTATTAAAAGTAAACAAATATTTTATGGAAGTTTCTGAAGAATAATTTTAAATCTCCATTGGCCATAATTAGGGGTTCAATGACGTTTTACGTTGAGTATGTGTAAGCACTTATATGAATGGGGTATGTTGGTAATCGATGTAGCGGTTAGCGAAAGTTTTGGTGGGAGGCTTGCGATGCTAGCGACAGTAAGCCAGCGGGGGTGATGAGACTGGGGGCTCACCGCAGATGTGCGGCGAGTTGAGGGAAAGGGCATTATTCCATCAAGGCGGGGGAGGTTGATTCATGATCGAGATTATTAAGGACAGATAGCACTATCCTCGGAACACAGGAACAACCACGCACCGGGGAAACATATTCTTAAACACTTATTATATTATAAAATATGAAATCTACAGAGTTAATTTTTTCTTCATTTGGTAATGGTAATTAACTAATTTATTATATAAATCAATCAATTAATTTATGTTTTATTTCATGTATCTGCGGGATTATTTTTATCAACTTTACATGTGCTTGATGTGCAGTGCTCTACGAAATAAAACTTTCATCTCCCACCAGAAAGGATAATTCTTTTAAGAACTAGAAGAAAATATTAACGTGGAAATAACACGTCACTTAAGCTAAAAGTAATTAAAACAGAAATAATTTACTTCTACGAAACCACAAAGTTGATAATAAAGAATTATACAACCTTTTACAGACATTGTATTTGTTTATTAAAGTTTCTATACATATTCGCAACTTACACAGGCTCTCTTCCAAATTATAGTAACAGTTTGGTGCTAAGGTGTTACAATAATTTGTAAGAAAACCGGAAGAAGGTATGAATATGTACTGAAACGTTGCTTCTTTCTAAATAATATAAATAAATTCACTGCAAAAAACCTACAAATTGATTTATTAACTGGCAACAGAAGTAAAATAAAATTTTCAAACGTAAAATATAAAGCTAAAATACCATTCCGGACTTTCACGGTAACACAGTACACTTCTAGCATTTCTTTTCCCATTACGTAATAATTTTTTTAAAAATATTGTTAGACATTTTTTTTAATTTACTAATTACACTAATAGCCTGTTTTCTTGAGTATCTATAACAGGCCTTATTTTCATTTCTTACAATGTTTGTGTTACAGATTTATTCTATTTTATTTTATAAATAATTATTTTCTTAACAATAATAAAACTAATAAACTAAAACTAAAGACAGAAGGGTATAGGGTGAATGGGAGTGGGAGGATTGAAGGGAAAGTGCTGTGAGATCACAGCTGGCGGAATATGGAAGGGAAGAAAGAGCGGGCGCTCTAATTTGAAGGGAGAGGAAAACTATGTTAAGTCATAGCTGCTTCCATCTTCTTTTACATTACATTACAGACTGAGATTTTTTAACACTTTTTTATAATACTTATATATATATATATATATATATACATCAAATATGGAAGTATATTTTTTGCAGGGGGTCTGTAGAGCAGACTGTGTATTATGCAGACGCTCTCCCTGCATAAGTTCTACCAGTAAAGATGCGTGGAGACGCAGGAGGTCAGCCATTGCTCTATTCTTGTCTCCTGGGCTTCCTTTTGGAGGCAGGAGACAGTCTTTCAATGTTCGCTTCCTCCACCCTTCCTGCATCTCCACTTCTCTAGCACAGGTTGTACTTCCAGCTCCGGAATTCCGGTTTCCCTCATTTTCCGGCGTCCAGGATATGAGGGTTTAAGCTGGCTTCTTCAAGTGTATTTTTTTTTCATTTCTACCGCCAAATTGATACGAAGATGTCGGGAGTGTATATCCTTGTCTGTTCATATCTGTTTTACTCTCCGGTTCCTGGGATTACCGGTCCAGGAGAGTGGTGTTGTCAGTCACAACATCTTTGAGGGACCCAAAGAAGTGTCGAATTGTTTGAAGCAGTTACAACCGTCTTCCTCTCTACCCGCTTTTCAGAGAAAATCGATTTTTTTTCCTTTATGACCATGGAGCTTCCATCTAAGGTTGTGTGAGATTCTACAGAGATTGTTTGCAATTATATCTTCCTAGCTCAATCCGGGATATCTGGTTTGTTATATTTTCGAGCACTGTTATTAAATACGGATCCCTGATTACAACTTTTAGATCCATGTCCTTTAAGGCATTCCGTTCATCTTGATTTATGTCATATCCAGGGCAATCAAACACTACATGTTGAGGAGAGGCTAGCTCTTCGCACTTGCACAGGGTGTCCTTGTTTCTTTTTATCCTACTAAGGTACAGCCCATATGGTCCATGGCCTGAGAGGAAGTGCATCAACCTTTTATTGGTTGGAGGTGACACATGGCTAGTCGTTCTCTAACATCTGGTAGAAGGCCATGGACTCTTCTGCCAGTGCTAGATTCATCACATCGTTTTTGCCAAATATCAAGGATAATTTCAACAATTTCTCTCTCGCATCTAGCTTCTCTGCCTAATATATCATTTATTTTTCCTTGATTGTTCCTTTTCAGCCAAAATTGAGCACCTCTCTTTCTCACCTCTAGGTCCAGAGGGACTATACCCAGCAGAACTGTTAGTGCGTCTGTCGATGTAGTACTGTATGCCCCAGATATTCTGATCAAGGTTCTTCTCTGAATTTGGAGGATTTTCCTACTTGGGTTTGCCAGTTTCAATCTCTGTGCCCATGAGCTAGCAGCTATATTTTTAGATAGCTGGATGCTCGGTCATGTCCGGGTACTTTTTTGTATTAGCGCGGTCCGAGTATTTAATTCCACACTAATGTAATTTGAGGCGTATAGAGCGCGTTGTCAAGCCTCCCTGCCCCGTGGTGATTTTAGAATTTCTTATTAACAGACATTGAATCTCTTCTTATTTGCCATTTGTAGATATTCATCGTGATTCCAATACCCATATTTTTTCCCCTATACGCAATTACGGAAATATCTCACTGTGACGTCATCACTCACTCCGCTATAATCCCATACCGTTTACATGATGCACACTCAACTCAAAAGATAGCCTCTAACCCCAAAACTGTGATTTTAACAACTTCGCAATTTTATTATGATGTTAGAAGCATACAATTAAAAAGAGAACCAAGTTTATCGAAAATTGTCTTACGCTATTGTAAAAAATTCCATTTAATTACAATGGTTTTATAAGTTTGTCTTAAAAAATTTAAGTATTTAAGAAAATGTTTCGTATTTATTATCATCATACTTCCGTGTTTTCGTATTTTGGTTTGAAATATTATGTTTCAATTCATAAAACACGTTAAGAATCTACTGATAACACTGGTAGGTTTAATGGGAGCAAACGTTTTAACTTGATATTCATTTCGATG
This sequence comes from Eucriotettix oculatus, assembly GCA_034510155.1. Classification (NCBI taxonomy): domain Eukaryota; kingdom Metazoa; phylum Arthropoda; class Insecta; order Orthoptera; family Tetrigidae; genus Eucriotettix; species Eucriotettix oculatus. Next base: position 108,056,975 of record CM067379.1, read on the forward strand.
ACGATATTAAGTTTCAGTTCATAATATAGCTTAATTTATGAAAGTATAATTTATAAAAGTAGAATTAACGGTAAATAACTACTTAGAAGTCATGTGCATTCTCTGTACTGTGGTTTATTTGACGAAGCTAAAGCCGAGCGTACCCAATGTTTTCGCAACCATTTCACGAAGATATATATAGTTAATAAGACGGGTTTGAAAATAAAATAACCGTTAAATTTATTTACAGATGGAATTCTTTTAGACAAGAAAGAATATTTTAGAAGCAATAAACGTAAATTAAAGAGATATTAAAAATATATAATTTAAATGTTGAATGGTCTATAATTAAGGAAAATAGTTTAGTATTTTTATGGAAAAATATACCAAGGAAGGAGGAAGTCAAGAAATCGTACGAGAAACTATGGAACACACAAAAGGTACATACATATTATTTTCCAAAAGAAAACTACGATTATAAAATAACAGTTGTTTTTCGTGGCCGACGTAACTTCAGTATTTGACAGTATTTGACTGAAAACTACGATTATTTTATATTTCTCAAATATTGTACATTATAACGCAAATATATTATTTCAAGTATGAAGATACAAAATATAGAATTTCAAGTGTAAATGACTTCTTATTATTGGAGAATATTAAGCAATAAGTCGACGGAGAACATAATTGAAAAAGTATTGAAATTTGTAGAGAAAGTAAGAAAATTATGAAGGCTTCAATTTTTGAAAGATTAAAATTAGTGTTGTGAATTATTTTGTAACCCATTGCAAATGAACAATTTTATAGTATGTAGCAAGCAACTTGGTATAAATATTTAAGGATATATTACTTTTATGTAGGTTCATGACACCTCTAAACTAACACTTATCGTAATTAAACGCAGATTTTTGTTAGTATCTGGTAATGAATATAATTTTATTTCAATAAATTTGTTAATTAGTTTGCAATTCGTGAAACACTTAACATTGTTTGCTATTTTGGTTCATTTATAAGTAATTTTTCAGCTGTTCTTCAAAATGGTATATATGTTGCTCTTTTAGGATTTATCGCTGTAAATATTTACACTTTAAAGTTATTAACGTGAGTAACAGAATGAAAATTTACGGAACGTTTACACAAATCTAATAGGTTCTATGTCAACTTTATGTTTAATACATAAGCAGATTATCTAAACTGCATTAATGTAATGAAGTTTCATACCTCTACCCAATTGAATCAGAACTGCCAACTCAAACAAAGAGAAATAACTGCTTCGGCCGCAAAGGCCTTTACAATCAGCAATTGTTCAAACTTGAAACAATAAACCGATGCGTTTTGATTACAAACAAAAATTTACGCAGACAAAACAATCCCTTTTAGCAGTTACTGTGGTGAACGTGGTTAATATAAATAATGACACTCTATTTGCATCATTTCATATGGACGAATAATTGTTTCTTAAATGAGGTTTTATGGACAAATTTGTAAATTAATGTAATAACGGAAATTGTACTTCAAATGAGCCATTTACTAGTCAAGATACAAACAAAATAATTTATGAGGCTGGAAAACCAGGAGTATGTAATTGAAATAGAATTTTAATTTTCATGGGATTCGGACTAATTTAACTTACGCTATCCTATTTTAAACTTGCAAAGATTAAGAAAAATAACATTTAGTTAATAAATTAATAAAAAAATATTTACGTTATGATGTGGTCAATTTTGGTGGCAATAGTAATTAATACAAAAAGGACTTGTGTAACGTATCCTTTTAATAACCCAATCTGTCCTGGACATAAAGAGAATTTCTGGTAAGGAATATCTTTGCCCGACTGGTGGCCTACATAAAGGGAAATATCTGCGAGTCCATTTTTTTGCAAGTAACGTTTGCGACATTTGTCTCTATTACAAAACATTTATATTTCGTCTTAGTAATCATAATACTTCAAGATAATATACTATCTTATTGAAGTTTCTTCAGACAAAATATTCAGAGGTCCTTGCAATTACATTTTACCTAATTTAACAAAAAACCGAGAAGTAATTGACTTTCATCCCGTCTATGTCAACATTCTCTGTTCATAATAGAAGGAATAACCATGTGAATAATGCTGAGCAGGGAACATATATTTATGGTGAATCATCTATTTGGTTTTCATCTATCTTTAGAATCTAAGAACGTGCTTCCTCTTCAAATTTCTGGGCTGTTACAGAATTTTGTAAAATGAACGATTACTTATTAACACCAAAATTGTTACTGTTATATTTAAAATTTTCTTTAGGTTAAATACTTAAGACCTCCTTACTTTTCCACAACAATTTGCTGCAGGAAAGGAGGATTTACAGTTGTCTATGCTAATATTTCCTAATTCCTGTTTTGAAATCTTTCATTCTTCTGCGTCTCGTATATTGAACCCGGGGCAACGACCCGTATAATTAAAATATTGTGACGGTACAAAGATTCCCTGTAAAGGCCACCCCTGTTCTCTTTTGGAGTTTCTTTTCCGCTAACCTTGCGTCATTTTCTACCGGACGTAATTCTCTGTTTTTTTTTCTCTAACCGCCACGAGGTGACATGGGCATCGCGTTCAGGCCTTTGAACACCGAGGTAACCGGTGGTGAAAGACATCTTCCTTTGATCACCGAGTTTTGTTTTAGATGGTGGTACGAGCAGAGAGGGGCAGTTGTGGATACGAGACGAGCTCCACCACTGGATGATCGGGCCAAGGAGGCGGGACTATGTGATTAAGACGGACGGACTCACGGTCACTTGTTCCAACCAGAATCCAGATTGTCACCCCCTTGGGGAAACAACCACGCTCAGAATACAGATATCTCAATTTATGACAATTTGTATTTTTTGAAACACTAAACCGGAGTTACCCAAGGAACAAATACTACAAGTCTTTTTTAAAAATATATAATTATATGTACCCAATTTATTAAAATATACTCACCCTTACATGATTGTCACTGATGCCGCAAGAAGAGTAATTGACGTATAAATCATTTTCCCAAGTTCCATTTTCGTCGCATTCCCTTTCGACTGAAAAAAAAATTATGATCAGAATTTAATGAAACAATTTATATAAAATGTACCACATTACCATTTCACAACCATGAAACATAAAATATTGCATTTTACTCAATGTATTATTCAAACGTTTAATTTCTCAATAAACCTCGAACTGCTTTGCTTGTAGCTTCATATATTATATGAAATAAAAATAACTTTTAACATGCAATGTCATTACAATTAATACTTTACATTTGTTTTAAGAGTCCCTACCGTGAGTCCTTGTCAATCTAGGATGTAAACTACCCGTAAAGTGGTAATATTATGTGAATTTATCCTTTTTTATTTTGATCTGCAATACATTAGTTATGATGAATACTTTCATAATGATGGCTAAATACCCTAACCAATAAATTAAGAATTTTGGGTGATATGGAAAGCAGAAATGATATTGACTTCGTGCAGAATATGAAAACGAAACCAATTCTGTCGATAGTAAACAATGTGTGTCTCTAAAGTGTGGCAACAAGTGATTATTTCTAAGCCATCACGATCGGTATTCTCATTTTTATTTCACTTTTACGGCTGAAGTTCCATCATAAAAGGAATATACCGTTCCGTCTCGTATTAAAGTTTCCATTCGGTGTAGAGAAGTTTTATTCATTGAGTGACATTAAAATATAATAGGAAAGAAATTACTTCAAGAAACAATGAATATATGTAACATTTAGAAGTGTTCTGAACTATATATACGTAACCACATTTAGAAACATCAGTTTTTAAATTAGAATTAATTATGCAAGTTCCATTAATGATTTTTTAAATAAGTTTTATATAATCTATAAAGTATGTATTTACCATCTACGTACCAAAATAAATAAGAAAATGAAACTATGTTATAATATCTTTGGTAAATCTATAAAAGCGTATATAAAAATAATTTTATATTGAAGTTATAATCATATCTATTAATTCTGAAACATTATAATTATGAACAATATAATTATTTTGCGAGATATAAAAATAAGGTAATTTGAGTAATAAAGTTTTATTGAAACATAAAATATGTAACAGCAATGTATACATATTATCGGACAGATCAAAAGTTTCAAAAGAGACAGAAAAAAGAAATAACGTAATTGAATACTGGGTAGTTACTACTTTTATTTTATATTATTTAGTTACAACTTATTAAAATTTGAGTAATAACATCTATAAATTAAATTGTGCTGTTGTTTCATGTCTTATTTTATCTGTTTTTTTATAAAGATATACAGTATATAACATGAGCATAGAAAGTAACTCTTACAATTTTCTATTACTGCAAACGGCGTATAAACTTATTAATAAAAGCAATTATAGATAATTCTGTCTTCGGAGTAATGAGAATCTGAATGACTGTGTTATATGAATATATATTTTCTAAACAAATTAAGGAATATAAATCAATTAATCTAGAACATTTTGAAAATTTATCTTTAGAACGGCAAATATGTGAGCTTCAGAAAAAAATGCAAGGTATTAATGGCAAATAAATTATCTGTCATAATTTGATCAATAAACAAATAAACCAGCCGTCATTTAGAAACAGTTTATTTAATTAATTATTAGCAATGCCTTTCATTCCATCTCTTGAAACCCCTTCAAGGTGGTCAGTTATAAGAATTTTATTAAGATGATTTACAAAACTAAAATTGTGCCCAATAGCTTTGTATAAAGTGCACACCTTTAGAAATTTCTCTACGAAACTGAAATCATTATTAAAATAAAAATAAATTAATAGAATTAATTTTTAGTTTATATTTCATATTACTATACGTTCTTGATATTACAGTTATATAAACATTGTTCTCTTTTAATTTTGTAGATATTTATGTAACTATATTAGTCATCATATTTGTTCATCTGAACTGGTCGGAACTAAAGGAAAGACACACAGTGTGATTTTTAATGTTGAAAAATCTCAATCAACAATTGGAACATTTAAGGCGTATAAATACAGAGGGTTCGAAATTATATAACTAGTTTTTGATGCAGTAAAATGCGGAAAACAGTGCAATAATTTATACATACGGTTGACTTTATTATTGTTATATTGTATTATTGTTATACTTATCTGTAGAAATAATGAAGTATGTCAAGGGAAACTAAAATTGGATAGTAATGGGTGACTGGAACACAGTAATAGGAAAGGGAAGAGAATGTGATGTAGTTGGGACTATGGGCTTGGGAGGAAAGGAATAAAAGGGGAGATAGGTTAGTAGAATTTTGCATTGAGCATAGTTTAGTCAAGACGAATAACTGGTTGAGGAATAATGAAAGAAGACTATCCGCATGGAAGAAGGCGGGGGACACAGGCAGGTACCAATTAGATTATATAATGATTAGACAGAGGTATAGGAATCAGGTTCTAAACTGCAAGGCGTACCCAGGAATCGATATAAACAAGCTGAAAATGAAGAAACTAAAGAAAGGAATTAGTACAAAAAGATGGGAAATAGAAAAACTGCAACAACAGGACGTGCTTCAGAGTTTCAAAGACGTTTTCAGGATGGAAAGGAGAAAGAAATAATATAGAAGAGAAGTGGGCACTCAATGGGAGAAAAGACTAGAGCAGGAGAAGAAAAAATAGGAAGAATAGTTCAATCCAATAGGAAAGCATGGATAACACAAGAAATAATAAAAATGATTTATGACAGGCGTAAATATAAACATGCGAGATATGCAAATGGTAAAGAGCACTACAGACGCACGAAGAATGAGATAGATAGGAAGTGCAAATAAGCAAAAGAGGCTTGGCTACAAGAGAAATGCATAGCGGTTGAAGATTTCATGGTGAAACGGAAAATAGACGCAGCTTATAGGAAAATCAAAGAAACGTTCGGTGAGAGGAAGAATATTAACAAGAACATCAGGAGAGCGGATGGGAAGCCAGTTCTGGATAAAAAAGAAAAGGCAAAAAGATGGAAGGAATATCTAGAAGAGCTGTATCACGGTGAAAATCTAGATCAGTTAGTAATAGAAGAAGAAGAGGTGGATGATGAAGAGTTCGGAGAAAAAAATTTAAGGTCAGATTTTGATAGGACGCTGAAAGACATGAGTAAAGCGCCAGGAATTGATAACATTCAAGCAGAATTGATAAGAGCATTGGGAGAAGAAGCAATATACTAGGTGATCGGGATAGTTTCCGAAAGGAAGAATACCAGAAGATTTTACTAAAAACATAATTATACCCATACCGAAGAAGACTGCGGCTGATTGATGCGAAAAGCACAGAACAATTAGTTTAGTATCCCATGCATGGAAAATATTAACGAAAATAATATATAGGAGAATGGAACGTCAAATAGAATGTGAGTTAGAAGAAGATCAGTTTGATCCAGGTATTTTTATTCTAGTTTAAATCGTCCAATCGTTTCACAACAGATTGCTGATTTCAAATCTTGCATTGAATGCTTTTCACACTCGGTAATACGCTGAATACGAGTTGTTGACCAGTTTACCACCTTGAAGAATTTGGTAAACACGAATAACACTGATTATGTAAATTTAACATCGGAAATCCAATTCCCCGAGCCTTGTTGTTACAGCTTGTTTAAAATTGTGTTTCGACATATTCTGGCAGAATCTTCCACTCTAGCGCTTCCATGTGAAACTTTTGATGTAATCTGTCAAGCGACGTGCTTGGTTCTTGAACTTTCATCCAGGACTTGCAATTTTCCTGTAGCAATGTAAGCCATTCAAATTGGAATGTGCTGTGTTGTACTGTGTGCTGGAAATAGTTGAAATGTAACATTTCCACTCATTTATCTGTTTTTGAACTATTTATTCCAATGTAGTAAAACAGACTTCACAAAATGTGAACCGGAGGGAAAATAAATTCGTGTAGTTCAATCTATCTTATCAAATATTGCAAAATAACAGATGACGAATACTCAAATTTTTGCAATTACATCCAAAGTTACAGCCGTTTCATAACTATGTACATAAATATGTAGAGAAAACATAATAAATAAATTAGTACAACAAAGTTTGTTGGAAATAATTTAAAATCATAAAAACATCATCGATATTTTCTGTTACAACGGACATTGGTAATAGAGCATGCTTTTGGAATCCTTCACAAAATTTAATTATATAAAATAAATATTTGGATCTGCGGGTGAATCTTACTACATGTAATATATTTCTCTGTACAAAACAAATGTAAAATAATAACTAAATTCACTAACTGTTCAATAGAAAAAAATTAATAGTCTGCAATGTCTTTAATTCGAATTCTGGCTTGAAACTATTCCGTTTTCAAATCGTTAATCAAATATATTAAATTATAGTGATTCAATCTTTTGCGTATTCAATGCACAATCTTAAATAACTCATTCTAACATTTTCAATAGTTCTCACTTAAAATTGTTATGTCAATAATAATTACAAAAAAAATTAAAATACACACGTAGTCTAAGATTTTCAAAATTTGTTGTTTACATTATTAAGTTGTAATATACTGACTAAAAATGTTTCGCTATTGTTTCTTATCAAGTTTATATTTTTCCTCAAGTTTTTATTGCAGGATATCATAGGCCGTTCTTCTTTGAAATATGTCGTGTTAAATGGCAGTTCTAAGTAATATCGAAGTTACAAATTTACTCCTTGAAAAATAAAGTTTATATTGTTTTTTAATCTTTCTTCCATTTTTTGTAATATAGGTCGCAATTGATCAAAAATGTGTGTAGCAGAATGTAAAGTAGCAGTGGCTCCATATTGCAAATAAATGTGGTAGTTTGAAAGTTACGCATGCTCAAAGATAAATTTTATGTAAGCCTGTGGTCTATACAACGGATAATGAAGAAGAAGAAGAGGAAGTGGATGATGATGGGTTGGGCGCTGACAGATGTGAGCAATTGTAAAGCGCCAGAAATTAATAACATTCCAGCAGAGTTAATAAGATCAACAGGCGAAGAAGCAATGTCATGGCTGTTCAGGATAGTTTGTCAAATCTAGTAAACAGGAACAATAACAGAAAATTTTACTAAAATAATTACACCCATAACGAAGAAGACTGGGTCTGATAGATGCGAATAGCACAGAATAATTAGTTTATTATTACATACATGCAAAATCTAAACGAATATAGTATATAGGATGATGGAAGGTCAAATAGAATGTGAATTACGAGAAGATCAGTTTGGTTTTAGGAAGAAAGTAGGGACAAGAGAAGCAATATTGGTTCTGCGTCTAATTTTAGAAGAAAGGATAAGAAAAAAACGACCTTCGTTCATGGAATTTGTAAATTTAGAAAAAGTGTTCGATAATGTGAACTGGAACACACTATTAAGGATTTTGAAGAACACAGAAAAAAAATATCGAGAAAGAAGGCTTATACATAACATCTACAGAAGGCAGTCAGCAGTAATTAGAATTTAATATTAAGAAAAGAAAGCAGAAATCAGGGAAGTAGTAAGCCAGGATGCAGTTTGACGCCCACGCTCTTAACTTATATACAGAACAGTCGTTATAACGGAATATGGAAAAGTAATCATACTGCAAGGAGACGAAATAAAAATCCTACGGTTTTCCGGTGATATTGAAGCATTAGGGGAGTCAGAAGATGACCGGGAAAGCATAATAAATGGCATTAACATAATCCTGGAAGAAGAGTACAACGTGAAGATTAATAGATAACCAAGGTATTAGAGTGTAGTATGAAATAACAAAGGGTGTAAATTGGGAAGGAATATTTTGAAGGAGGTTAAGGAATTCTGTTATTAACTAGGGATGGTAGTAGTTTACATAAAGAGTAGGATAGCACAGGCAAGAAAGGCCTTCGTGAAATATATATATATATATATAGAACAGGAGATGAAGAAACTTATAACGGAATATGGAAAAGGAATCATACTGCAAGGAGAATAAATAAAAACATTACGCTATGCGGACGATATTGTAGTATCAGTCAGAAGAAGACTTGGAAACCATAATAAACGTTATGAACGTATCCTGGAGAAAGAGTTCAATATAAGGATTAATAGAGGAAGCTAAGGAATTCTGTTACTTGGGAAGCGTAATAACTAGGGATGATAGAAGTTTAATAGACATAAAGAGTAGGATAGCACAGGCAAGGAAGGCTTTCGCGTAATAGAGGAATTTACTTACGAGTAATATAAGAGTAAATATGAGAATATCATTGCTAAAAAAATTGTATGGTGTGTGGCGTTAAATGGGTGCAAATCGTGGACGGTAGGAGTTGCGGAAAGGAAAAGAATAGAAGTCTTTGTAATTTAGTGTTATAGGAGAATGCTGAAAATCAGATGCATAGATATAATGACTAACGAGGAAGCTCCACGCAGAATAGGGGAAGAGCGAACAATATGAAGTACTTGACTGAGAGAAGGCACATTTTGAAACATGAGGGTGTTGTAAAATTAGCAATACAGGGAAGTGTGTGCGGTAAGAATAGAAGAGGGAGGACAAGGATTTAATACGCTGAGCAGATTAGTCAGGATGTGGGATGTGGTAGGTATGTTGGAATGAAAAGGCTTGCGCATGATAGGTTAGCATGGACTGTTGAACCAGATGAGTCTTAGGACTGAATACCAAAACAACTACATTCTGTACCATGAAAATGTTCATTATCGTGTTGTAATGATTTTCTCGGACGTATAATTTTTGTATTTATCATTTATCCAGAGCGTACATTTTATTCCCGAATTTTCCGTAGTAGTGTGTGACATAAAGGATCGAGCTTTAACAAGACCTTGGGGCGATAATTCAAGCGTTTGTGAACCCGTGGCGCCAATTATCTGCCCTGACGCAGCGACAGTGAGAGACGTTTGTCAGTGAATCTGATCAAGCGGAAACATGACAATTAATACAAATTTGAGTTGATTAACCAAAGCCTTGTTCATAAATATTACGATAGCATAGCAAATTATTATATTTAGACAAACAAAGACCGGGAGATGTAAAACTAATTTTGTGAATAAGAAAGAACTTTAATATTAAGAAAAGGACATCACAAAAGTTCTTGCAATCTTTTGATTGTGAAATATAAAGAATTAAAGTTGACATTTCAGAATACTGAAGAAGTAATATGTAGTATTATATATATATATATATATATATATATATATATATCAAAGAATCAAGATAGCAATTATAAACTTTCAACACTAAATCATGCCTTCCGCACTAAACCGTGCGTACCCGACTGTTATCCCAAATGCATAATGAGATGAACGAGGGGGAATATTATTCATTTTAATAATAATAATATTTATATACTAAGAATGAACTTCCATTATAATAACACAAACAATTTACTTTATACTTAATAACTTAACATAAACTTTATAATGACTCCATTTTAACATTATCGGCCAGCAATTCCTTACAATAAAACACGATATATATAAAAATGATACAAATAAATGTATTGTGACTATCTACTCTAAATCTCTACAGTCGGGGTCGTATATTATAAGTCTTCTCACAGAGCGGACATATTTCACACACAAAAACTACTCGGACCTGGCAGTATAGGAAATCAGCAAAAATGTTACAGGAGTAATTACTCTGTCAGCATAATGGACCTTCCAGCGTCCTCCCACGCTGCTATTTTCTCCTCACTGCGTCGTTCTCGATCACACTAAGCAACCGCTCATATTGTCCCTGGTTCAAGACAATTGCCCAGTCTTTCGCCTCGTCTCCTCAAACTATCTGTCCGATAATGAGATCATCTGCGCTTAAATCTCACAATCTGCCATTAATATCATCTAATCAAACGCTATTGTCTTTTCAATCTCCCCGTCTGCAAGGTTTTTAATACGTCTTAGCCGCTTATTTAATTCATATCCAAAAGGTAGCAGGATGATATTAACAAATCAGATTTATCGTTACTATTCTTTTCCCCAAGGTTTTTGGGGAAATCCAGCTTATTACCAGCCTCCGTGTCCACATTTCAGAGGCCATGGGACAATCTCCCCCATGGCGTGGGAATGTCTGGGTTTTATTACCCCTGTTTGTTAAATAATGTCTCTTTTCTTTACACTTATTAACCACCGAAGTTAGAGTAGATATGTTTGACCGTTACAATAAATTCACACTATCGTGTATTTAAAAACGAATATATATATATATATATATATATATAATCATATAATATATACTCAACGTATAATTTTCCAATTTTTTTAACTCTCGCCAAAAGTAAAATCAAAAGAAGAGCACTAATATCGTATATATATATATATATATATATATATATATATATATTTCTTACCTGTACGAATAATTTGTCTCAAAATGGAGACGAAACGTCTCTTGTGAATAAATAGTGATAAATTTATATGCTGACATTGTGGCCGTCCTTTTATTTATTGCAAATTTTAAAGACAGAGAAGTATGTTGTAATTCATAACAATAATAGTGGTGTATTAATTGTGAAGTATCAATCTCCAAACCATTTTTAATGACCACTTTCGTCGATAAACTCTAAACAATACATCGGTGAAATATGTGTGATAAATTAAAATTTTATATAAATCATAAATATTACTTTTCATATTAACAGAACAGTACACTTGTAAGCTTGATAAGCATATAATATAGACTCAACGTATAATTTTCATATTTTTATAAACCTCGACAGAAGAAAGATCAAAAGAATAGCACTAATTTCGTAATTATTTACCTGGAAACTTTAAAACGGTAAAACGAATTGAGATATTGAAATTCTTATGTCATATTTCTCGACAGTTATTAGTTGAATTGAAATTTAGTAACATTTAACTTGATATCAGAGACTGTCGAGTGGGGAGACAGACAAATATTAACTTGTTTAATCTGCATGCATTTGGAAAAGGCAAGTGAAGTTTATCTGAAATGTTTGCCGAAAATATCTGCCTTTTTATTTGAAATTTTTATATTAAATTTGTGTTATTTGTCACATAAATGCATTTTATATTATCTTAGAATAATTACGTGTAGAAGATTGCAAACAAAGGAAAAATCTTTATCGTTCGAAATTTTGTGTTCTGCTGTGAAAGGATTTACAAGAGCTCTGGAAATGAATCTATACGCCTTTGATTTTTGAGTAGGCTCTAAGCCACTCACGTGATAATTATAACGTTGCAAACAGTAAAGAAATTAAAGCGAATGTCGTTCGGTAATTGTATCAAAGGTTTAAATAATTAAGCACTCACTGCTCGCTCTGATTCTCAAACCGTTCGTTACAGCAGATATATAAAGTATATCAAATGGCTTCACTACGTTCGTTCTTGATAATAGTATTTTAAAATGTGTATTGCATATTGGCAGTAGGATAATGAGCGTCGCTTGTTTTATAACGTTTTCAAAATTATTAATAGTGACTCAATAGGTAAATAAGTAAGTCTTAGCTCATATAATCTTTTACTGTGTTCAGGAAAAGTTTGGACCGTGGTGTGAAACGAAGCACTTAGCAAATTCGATAATTAATAAAAAATAATAGTAGAAAACGTGACCTGTTTTTAAATATGTGTTTAAATGCAAGACATTATATGATTTTTATGAATTACTTTTAATATCATTAATTGAATATTTGTTTTTCATGAATGCAACTTTACATAATATTTACACTCTTTCGTATTACACAAACGATATCTGAGTTAAGTCCCGACATTCATCGCAAGTGATAGTGAGTATTTTAATATACTAAAGTAGACTAATAAAATTCAGATTTTTTATTTATTTTATATATTGTCAATTGAGTACCGTTTCGTGCGCGTAAAACCTGATGAACATTTTGTCGGAGCAGAAATATGGACGGAGGCCACAGCTCTAGACGTTGGCAAACGGACTTCCACTCTATCAACAGGGGTGAATTAACATAGATCTGGAAGACAAGCTGTAAGCCTTGTGAGGTAACTTCATCTCACATATGATATCAAATAAATTCAAATCTTGGTTGTCTGTCGCAATTATCGTCCCTTTTTACTTATGCGTGACCCAATGGAAGGAAAAGATGAAGAAGGCAGTGGACATAGAATTTTTTAGTGGACAATCATGTGTATTTGGCGTACAAAAAATCACAACAAATGACCACTGACGAGTGCTGCTCAAATTATCATATATAACGTATAATACAGCGATCCATATTATTCTTTCTCTAATTCAAATAAATATTCCATTCAATTTGGTTTCATTGATTTTTTTAAAAAAACATTATGCCCTCAGTTTTCTCTGCGTCAATAGTTTTTTTTCATGACATAATTCATCGGCAAGGTAGTGTGGAATATGAATAAAGTTGAATAATATAGCTTAAATGTATTTTATTTAAAGATAATGAAAACTGTCACGTTACTAAATGATTTTCCAAGTTTTTTAGAGTTATCAATCCTGGCCAAATTCTGACTTCGTGACCAGATCAAATTAACCAGAGGCAATGCAAATCAACTGTTGCATATGCACACTTGATTAATTTCTCAGAATAATCCAAGTTAATGTGATCAAAGCTGATGTGCTTAGTGGTCAACAGTTGACGCGTCATGAATCAACCTAATCTTCATTGTCGGGTGAAGTTCAATCAGTTGTCTCAGAGAAGGGATAGATACTTACATTTAATAGCACATAATACAGGACATGTCTTACTTTGACACAGGAAAGGAAATCAAGTCTCATAGACGAGCGTAATAATGAAAATATGTGGTGAAATGGATACTGAATATTCTAAATATTGAGTCATCATAAACGGTAAATGGTGAGGTCCATCTGAAGATGCCCTGATTTCAAGTTAAGCAGTAAACGATCCAATAGGGTCATCTAAACCCTGTTAAATGAACATAAATGGAGCTAGAAAAGCGAATAAAGTTGATACATGGCTGGTTTCTTGAGAGTACAGACACCGAGAAATGTCTTTCTTTCCGAGAAACGCTGTTTACAATTTAACGACGATTCGATAAATAAGATAGAAAGGTAAAATATTATTCTTCCGAGTGTATGCACGAGTACGGGGTAATAGTGTGAGATGACGTCGCTACGTCTTTACGTTACGTTCGCACTTTCGCTGAAGGATTGCCTTCTCCATAACCTCGACACCTCCAACAATATTATATTGTATATCAGCAGTTTTCTTCTCCGGGCTTCTCTCGGGTCATTACGACCGGTACATCATTTTAGATTAAATCAGAACATATATTGGAGCCACGTTAGAAAAGGAAGAGTTTCTCCTGCAAAGAAGAGTAAAGTATGCCCGCACGTATGACACAATCCCTTCACGAGATAACATCGACAATTAATTTCAATATCTGGATAATTTAATTAGAAAATATTTTATTCTTCGATCAAATTACAAAAGCTTTGTTTCTTTTGTCACAAAGAAACCTAAATAGTCGCTAATTAAGTCGCAAGCAAGACGTAGTTTAAATTATAGAGTAATTGGGTTTTGGCAACACATCTTTTCAAAGCTAATTTCAATTAGTAAAGTTCCTAAAAAATTACTGAGTAATAGGGAACAAAGTTCTGAAGGTAAGGGATGAATTTCACAAAGCTTAATTTATTTCCTCATCACATGACATTGCATAATATAAATTAATGTTTAATTGGAGTCAAAACAAACAAACATTATTAAGATAAAACCAAATTAATTTAATACAACTACATGTTTCGGTCCTGATCTCAGCTAAAGTTGTTGTTGTGGAGTTCAGTCCTGATGCAACCCTCCATGATAAACCATTTTGCGCAACCCTTACTTTTCCGCATAACTGCCATCACATATCCTCCTTAATCTATATAGCGTATTCCATCCTTGGCCTCCTCCTTCTGTTCTTAGCCCACACACTTCCCTCTAATGCTAATTTTACAAGATCCTCGTGTCTTAAAACGTGGCTTATCAATCTATCCCTTCTCTTAGTCAACGTCCTCCATATTGTTTGCTTTTCCCCTATTCTGTTTAGAACTTCCTCGTTAGTGATTCTATCCACCCATCTGATTTTCAGCATTCGCCTATTGCACCACATTTCTAACGCTTGTATTCTTTTCCTTTCTGCACATTATTCCGCCCACGTTTCTGCACCCATATAACGCCACGCTCCATACGAACATTTTTAACAACGATTTCCGAATATTCGCACTTATATTACCAGTACGTAAATTCCTCTTTTTGCGAAAGCCTTCCTTGCCTGTGCTATCCTACTCTTTATGTTTACTATACTTCTACCATCCCTAGTTAATACGCTTCCCAAGTAGCAAAATTCCTTAACCCTTCAAAATATCCCTTCCCAATCTAACGCCCTTTTTATTCCACTGTTTCCCATACCTTTGTTTTCCCTCTATTAAACCTCATAATGAACTCTTTCTCCATGGCCACGTTCATGTCATTTATTATGGTGTGCAGGTCTTCTTCTGAATCCTCTAACACTAACCGTAGGTTTTTTATTTCTTCTCCTTGCAGTATGATTCCATTTCCATTATTCGGTTTAATTATCTTCATCGCCTATTCTATATATAAGTTAAACTGCATTGGTGACAGACTGCATCCTTTTTTTTCGCCTTTATTGATTTATGCTTTCTTTTCTTGATCTTAAATTCTAATTAAAGCTGACTGCCTACTATAGACATTGTGTATAAGGCTTCTGTTTTGATATTTTATTCCAGTGTTCTTCAAAATCCTTAATAGTGTGTTTTTTCTTATCCTATCTTAT
Source organism: Eucriotettix oculatus (assembly GCA_034510155.1). Classification (NCBI taxonomy): domain Eukaryota; kingdom Metazoa; phylum Arthropoda; class Insecta; order Orthoptera; family Tetrigidae; genus Eucriotettix; species Eucriotettix oculatus. The sequence continues at coordinate 108,072,649 of CM067379.1, forward strand.
GAAATTAGTCCTTAAGTCAATATTGCTTCTCTTGTTCTTACATTCCTCCTAAAACCAAACTGATCTCCTCCCAACTCGCATTAAATTTGCCGTTTCATCCTCCTATATACTCTTTTCGTTAATATTTTGAATGCATGAGATACTAAAATAATTGTCATGTAATCTTAGCATCTATCAGCCACAGACTTTATTAAATTATACAGATATAACAGTACAAAAATTCAATAATTAAGAACCAAAGAACATTAACATTTAAAGACATAAAGACAGTCAGTATACATTTGAAACATTATATTTAATGAATTAAGACATTATATCTACTACTGAGCATATCAGTGTCCGTTTTTACATTCCTAATTCAGCCTACTGTAGTGGGTTTGATCAAGCTATAGGTAACATTCTACGTTCATATTGGAGGGCGATCGGTAAAAGAAATTCACATGGAAATTTAATGATACGTTACAGTATTTATCTGTATTTCTTTTATCGAATTGAGAATAATACGGAGGGAATATCGCGAATCAAAGCACGAACTAGAAAATTATATATTCCTCTGCATGCAATCTACATCATTCCACTCCAAGTGGAAGTCGCTTAATGTGAGCGTTCTCGTTGATTACCCGCCACCATATCTGGGAAATTAGATTTTCTGACTTGCAATCATTCGACTACTCGTGATGTAAAGTGATAAGATTCGGCTGCGGTTTTCGATTACTAGAGACCGTATGAGTCAACTGCAAATCCAATCTAACCAGAGTGTGGTGTCTAGAGAACTAATCAGCTTCAGTAGAATGCGCATCATGTCGGAATTAAACGTGGAAACGTCTAGCGTATTTAACGAACTACTTGAATTAATTTCACGTGGGACATCAACAGACATTATCAAATATTCAGAAACTGCCATTACTGGAATTCAACAGGTTTATGGGGTTCTATTAATTGTAAATAGTCAGTAGTCATTTTTCAGTACATGATATAATTTTTTAGTAATACTTTAATTAACAAAATGCGTATTTGGAATGCAAACCGTTTATTTTATTTCGAAATGAATGCGTTCTTCTTTAAATTAAAAAAGCCCTACTCGGTTCAGTCCAGATCTATGCAGGAATATCCATTTTCAATGCTACAAACAAAACTTACAATACTAAAAATGATTCTGAGGTCGCTGATGACGTAATGCAAAATATAAACCATGGAATGCATAGCCAGTATGAAGGCCTATATTTAAATCACTGTCACTTAGCATAATTTTAAAGGCAAAATTCGTAATCTTACATCAATTTATTTCAAATTAATTAAACAGAAGGCAGTCCGCAGTAATTAGAATTGAAAGGAAAGAAAAGAAAAATCAAGGAAAGAGTAAGACAACGAAGCAGTCTGTCACCCATGCTCTTTAATTTATATATAGAACAGCCGATGAAGAAAGAAAATGTGGAAAAAGAATCATACTTCAAGGAGAAGAAATGAAAAACCTATGGTTTGTCGAGAATGATGTACTATTAGGGGAGTCTAGAAGTCTGGAAAACATGTGGTAGCATGAATGTGGTCCTGGAGGAAGAGTATAACACGAAAATTGATAGAGGAAAAACCAAGATAATGGTGTATAATAACAAAGGGTGTTAGGTTGGGAGGAGACATTTTGAAGTAAGTTAAGGAATTCTGCTACTTGGGCACCATAATAACTGGGGATGGTAGGAGAATTGTAGACATAAAGAAGGGACAGCACTGGCTTACGCGAAAAAGAGGAATTTATTTGGAATATAAGTACGAAAATTAGGAAATCATTATTAAAAATGTTCGTATTGAGCGTGGCGAAACGGGGACGGTTGGAGTAGCAAAAAGGAAAATAATAAAAGCTTTTAAAATGGTGGTGCTACAGAAAAATACTGAAAATCAGATGGATGGATAGAGTAACTAACCAGAAAGTTAGAAACAAAATAAAAGAAGAGAGAACAATATGGAGGACTGATTAAGAGGAGGGATAGATTAATAGGCCACACTCTGACATATGAGGGTCATGTAAAATTAGTAATAGAGAGGCCGTGTGTGGGGTAAGAACAGAAGAGGGAAGCGAAAGATGAAATACGCTAAGTAGAATTGAGAGGGTGTGGTATCTGGTTGTTATGTAGAACTGAAAAGGCTTGGGCACAATATGTTAGCATGGATGGTTGCGTCAGACCAGTCTAAGGACTGACAACTACAATAATAATAATGAGGAAAATTGATTTAATGCTTTAAAATATTAGAATTAATTCATGACTAAAGATTACTCGAATTTATAACACAGAAGTTTAAATGTGATTTTTTACTTAGAACTTCTACAAACGTAAAGCAACAGAAATTCGCATTACGTCTAATGAATTGTAGCAATGCAAAAATTTTAAATTTCGTAAAATAATCTTGCCATTTTCAATAACCTCAAATGACACACTAGTTATTCACAGCCACTGATTTTGTAAATGCCTTAATAAGCGACCTTATGACAAAATTTTCCAAAAAGGAAAATAATTCTGTCTACTGAAAAAGTATATTTTGTGTGGTTCTAAATTTGTAATTTTAGATTGTAAGAGACATGGATTAGGAGTATCTTGAGCTGTTGAAGAAGGGTCGTGTATTTGAGTGACCTTCGTTGCTGCTGTTGTCTGCTGCGCTGCTGAGTCTCCTAAGCAGAGTGCAGGGGGATTTATATCCACAGTAAGTCGTTCGAAACGGCCCCACAACTCTCTGCGTCAGGTAACACTCCGCCACTCGACGGATGTCGCAGATAAACTTTGGAGCAGCTTCATCCATTTTCTTTTCACGTAACACATTTCGCGTCAATTTAGGAGGCGACGTAGTTTACAAAGTAACGGATCCAAGACTCTTGTCAGCATATTACAGCGATTTTCCACGTGAAACAACATACAATTAAGCGATCGCGTAAGTTGCATCTGTCTTTCAAAATTTTACAGGCGATGAATTGACACACTGGAGCGGCTGTCGATATCAATGAAATCGATGAATAATGAACATTTTAAAGATTGAGCAGTATATTGGGTGGGAAACGATGCAATCCGAACAGCGTTGTTTGAAAATGTTCAACATCAGTTTAATTTTAATTTACGGCAATATCCACCATACTTTCTCTTAAATTTTGTTATTGAGCACGAATTATGGGCTCAAGTAAAATTTATTATTTTATTTCTTCCATAATTTTTATATCAATCACAGATTGTAAACGATTAATAATTATTCGAGCAATTAGTTTTGTCAACATCATTTTCCAATATGGAATTGGGGAAAAAATTGAAGTCAATTTGGAACGTATTTAAAATTTTCAAAAAACCTGTCATTACGAGAATCGACTTTCTAAGACTGGTATCTGTGATCTTATTACTAACTGAATTGTCCTATTACTTTTGGCCGCTTTTAGATTAATCTTTATATATATATATATAATGATGATTAATTATTTTCCAAAAGTGAAAAAATATACAATTCATTCAAGGAATTTAATAAAATTGTTTGTTTAAAGACTGATAATTAATTTAATATGATGATAATATATATTTTTCCCTAATTTATATCAGTCACTTCATAAAACCAAATATATTTCAATTTTGATTTTCAATTTTTATTCTGAAGGAGCTTACGGCAATTGCCATATTCATCTTCATGTATTTCGAAAGCATTAAATTTGACGTGGCCAAATTTTAAGAATCATTGAAAGAATTTTTCAATGTAAATTTCGATGATCCATGGATGTATGTTGCCGTTTGTGTTTGGTGAGCACATGAGAAAGAACTTCTGGAACTCCCACGCTCGAAAAATGGTCTGTGTAAGCCAGCACAGTCTGGAATCACTACTAATCCATGGAGAAATTGAGAAATTTTATATATATTTATATATAGTGACGGACCAACGATCGCCACTGCGTCACATGCTTTTTTCGGCAATTTATCTTATTTTTTCTTGGCCCAAGATTATAATTTCTTCATCAATAATCGAATTTCTGTCTCAAATTTTTGAAATTACCCTCTATTTTCAATATTTTGTTTCCGAATTCTTTTCTAAAGAGATAGATAAACATTCATCATTTTTTATAAATTTTTGTTTATCGCATTTTTATTCCTAATGGTTTTCTTACTTTTCATTGTACTTATCTGTTTCAATACATTCAATTTCGCTATAAACAGATGGCTAGAGTTACAGATCACTTGATCAATGGCATCTTTATATTTTTTCATTGTTGATTTCTCTATCTCAATAATGATTTAATTATTTTTCTATGCAGTTGATCTGTAATTTTTGAGATATTTCCAGAATATTCCAACAGGTGCCGCCCAACCTCGATTACTGCGCCCTCAATTTATTCTTTTCTTGTCATTATTTTAATAATTTAACCATCTTTTTTATACCTATTGGCGTAGAAAACTATATCATGATTTACTGTCTAATTTAATTTCTTTTAATTCGTTCTCTTCGCTTATATTTGTATTTTTAGAAGTTTAATCATCCCCTCTACTTCTTATCCCCCACTATGTTTCATCCCAGGAGATCACTTCTCGGTTTTGAGAAAGAACACTTCGTCTCGAAGCACCGGAAGGGAGAGGCGTTAGTCGCTTCGTTCCTGATATTTGCTAGTCCAATCTGGACTTATAAAACTTCAGAGTCTGCACTTAGTCCGAAGACGGTTCACCAATCGGCTTCTGCTAGCCCAGTTTAACGCTAGGCATCCGACACCACGCCCGTGCTATCCGAGAACTCTGAAAGGCATCATCCATCGCCGAGACTGTCGCCAACCTGTCCGGAATCCAGCCGGGAAATCCAGGAAGCTTGACTTCTACACCCACACCTGAGACGACTCAGGCGATTACTTGGGAAGCGGCACATCTACTAGTCAGGTGAACCTGTTACTGAATATTTTATGAATTTGAAATTTGCTAACCAATGGTGTACATTTTTGTTAAAGACAACCGTGGTTAAAGTGTATACCGCCCTCAGCCGGATCCGAGTGCTGGCAGCGATCAGCTGTTTGAGCTTGGAAAGTGTAAATAGAAACAGCATTTTCACTATTGCTTTTTTCATAGACTGTCGTGAATATAATTTTAAGTAAAGTCGCACTTCACAATTTCTTATTTAATGTGCGAGAGAAGAGTGCATTTCTCAAGGACATTATATTACGTAATTTTTCTCTCGCTGAAGATTTTCAGTCTATATATTAAAGTTCAAGCTATGTGTCATGATAAGTGGAAGGCACTGCGGGAGTTTTCTCACAGGCGCTTCACCCCAGAGTGAGTGTGGGTCTCACCTGATTATGTCGGGAATGCCTCGCACTCTTTTTTTTTTATCAAAGTTCTCACATACCGAGACACCTTCACCTGTTTTAGGAGGTATATGTACTGGGGTCGACGACCTTGGGTATATGGCAAGAGTTGTCCGCCGATTCCATTGGATCAGTCGGCCAACTTGCCTCCTGAAACTGGTGGAGACATGGAGAATGGAATGTTGCGACCCCACAGCAAACTCGTCTCCCGTCATTCGGAAGGTCGTGAGAATAGTACCCAATGTCCGACCTACCTGATGCAGGTTTTCTAGGGTTTTCCCTGCATCTCATTAGGTGAAACGCCGGGTAGGATCCTTAAACCATAGCTAGGGGCCCTAGTAAACCCTTGGCTACCTTCCTCATCTCTCCTGTGCAATTCCCTTCCTATGCTATTAAAGGGGAGTTGCCTGTTTCAGAATCACCCTCATGTAGCCTGTTAACACAAAAAAAGTGTCATGATAAACTCAGATCACTGTATATAAAGTGATTATATTTACATAATTTTACATTGTGTAGCGACCACAGAAGAACAAGGTCCTAAACTTTTATTTTGTATATTTATGTACTCGATTTCCTAATAAATTTGTTATATTTGTTGTTGAATTCGACTATTCTCTCTGTGACCTGTGCACCTTTAAGTGTTTCCTGACCAATTTCTCGAATCCTAGGGTTAGTTTCCACGGTTTATGATAGTCGTGAAATACCCGTCGACTCATAGGTTAAAGGTCGCTCATACCCGACTTTAAAAAAGACTTAACTTATATATAAGCAAATAAGAATGTGATACTGATAAAATAATTAAACAATTCGTATGGAAAGGAAAGAAAGAAAAGTGTTAGCATCTTACGAATTGAATTTCAGTGTGGCCATTGAGAACATGGGAAAATTCTTCAAATTAATGGAGCCATTATTATTGAATTATATATTTATGTTGTAATCAATTGATTGCCGGGGGAATTATTTATCAAAAAATTAAAGACTTTCTGACAAATGGCTTACAGGCGAATTTTTATTAACGTTGCTATAATAATACGGATATTGAAGAATAGATTGTGGTATCCATGATATGATCAATTTGGTTTTGTGTATGTCTGGTTGAGAAAATGTTTATTTGTTGAGGAAGGCCGATGTCATATATTTTGAGTCGTGGCAATGACTTGTTACGGGAAGCTGAGGTTACATGTTGTTCAGCTTTAATGGTAGCAATGCTTCTGCTGTAGGCCTAACGATTAGATGCAAGAGTAATGTTATTAAGGCCAGATGTTGAGATAAATTAACTTCCAGATTTTGATCGCATATTTATCGGAGAAGTACTAAGCTCTCATTCAGGTGATATGTAGTCCGAGAACCAATCGGGTGGAGGATCGTTAGGTACGACGTCCCTTTTACGAGCAGCAGCAACACTTCACCACTTGTTGAAGGTTTATGTGCAGTGACTCATAACCAAGAACGAAGATTCTTTACTCTTTCGAGGGAGATTCGTCCAATTTCATTCTTATTTATGTAATTTCAGTTTAATTAACTTTATCTCTATTTCATATTAGTCCATACTCACAAAAAATGTGTTCTATTAATTACCATAATCTTGTCTACTTTTTAATTATTTTTTATGTAATTGTCTTGAAAAACTTGTTTATAATAATTTTAATGAACCTGTCCTCGAAGTTTGTAAAATGCGCAGTAAACAAATTTCGTATTATATACAGGAAAATGTTCCCGTAGTGAAGAGTATAAAGTTAATATTTACCTATATTTCCGTAACGGTAAATTCAAGACATTCCAGGGAATTCCATGTAAACGCTGAATAATGAAAGATGTCTGTTGAAACGGCCAGAGAAGCAAATTTATTGATGTCATAATTTCTCGACGGCTCTGAAATGTACGGAGCTCGGGGATTTTAAAGGCTGATGTGACACTTGAATACGACCTTAAGATAGATGTCCCGTTGCTTCTGTATTGAAATTATTTCCTATGCAGAAAGAACTTTTAGGAGTTCGTGTGGTTGTTGAAATTTTATTTCATTAAGATTTATTACACAATATTCTAAATTATATGCAAGAAATATGAGGTAATCGATGCATATTTCTACCTTTGATAATTATATGACATAAATCGGGGATAATTGAAGAACTTTCCGATCCTATTGAAATTACATCCGGTGTACCGCAGGGAATTGTAATCGGGCCAATAATGTTCTTGGCTTTTGTAAATGACCTGTCGACGGTAATAAATTCTAAAATTAAATTGATCGCGAACGACTGCATAATTTACAATATGATAGAGAAAATGGATGATGAAATCGTTCCTCAATCAGATTGAGATAAGATATATCAATTGACAAAAATTAAAAGGATGAGAATAAATCCATCTAAGAGTAAAACAATTATTTTCACTAAGAATAAAATGGTCAACCCCGGGAAATATTATATTGGTTAAGAAAAAGTGTCACTTTTTGAAACGTGTAAATATGGAGGTGTAACTTTTAATAAGAAATTAAACTGGAGCGAAGACGTAAACTTAGTAGCGCGGAAGGGATGGAGTGAGTTACACTTCATAAACAGGATATTGAAAAAAAGCACAAGGCAGTTGCTTACACTTCTCTAATTAGACTTGTGACAGAATATGAGGCACATCAATGCCCTGGTTAAAATTCAGAAACGCACTGGGGTTTTGTGTGGCGGCAAAACTAAATGGGAACCACTCAGTGATATGAGGAACAAGGCTAGACTTGGGGAACTCTACAAAGCTTACACGGCCTGGTCAAAAATAAGAGAGCGGTTAACTATACCTAAATGTTTCTCTAAAAACGAGAATAATTACAAAATGTGTCGGGGATGAACAATAAATAAAACTCGTATTCATCTCACAACATGTATTTACATACGCTCACACAATACAACGTCTCGTCTTTGTCCACAGATATCTCACTCCCCCAAGTGTCTTTGCATTTAAAGTCATTGGTTCTCCACAAATTGAATGAAAGAGACCAAAGAACGGATGTGGGCAAATATTCCTTCGTAAACAGGGCGATAAGGGACTGGAATGCTTTGCCTGCAAGAGTACTATAGTTTTTCCCTAAGAATACCAATGTTTTGAACTGAAAACACTGCTTATTTTTTTTAAAGGACGTGAAATGTTTTTAAATTGCATTGTTAATTTTTTCTGTAATTTATCTTTTTTCTTTTAGTTTATCAACAATTTATCTCTGTACTTTAATTTCATCAACAAACTGCCACCTGGCAAACGCCAGCCCACCTGTAGTAATAATAAATACAATATACGAATAGTTTCAACTGTTTGAACAACAACAAAAATTCGTTTATTACATACTCGTGAATAAAAAAAGCTAGGCTTCACGAAAATTTGTAAACTTCTTTGTGTTATTGTTATTTGATCAAATTAAGCTACTGCCCATGAAATAGTTTTTTATGGTGACAAGGTATCTACATTTTGACAGCTCCCATTGTAAGATATGAAGGGAATTGAAAGGGTACGGGAGGTAGAGGAAGGAAGCAATAGATCAACTAGGACCTCCAAACTGTACTTGAATAAGGATCCTACCCAGATGTTCAACTTAAAGTGTTGCGGGGAAAACCCTAGTAAACCTTCATCAGGTCAGTCGGACTCTTGATACCTGTCCGATTGACGGGACAGGGGTTTGCAGTGGCGACGGTGCAGTCCGTTCTTCATGCCTCGACTAGCTTAAGAGGCAGCTGGTCGACTGTTCCAACAGAAACAGCGGACAGAATGGCATGAGTCTGCAGTGGTTTGAGTTCCGGTAAAACCCGAAAAGTATACTTCAGGAAATTAAATTCTCAGTAATGTTATAGTAGAGTTTTGTTATTAATATTGTTTCTTTATAATTTAAATCATATCACTTACTCGAATTGCTAAAGGAGAAACAGAACAGTGGTGGAATTTTCGTTAAATGTTTTTTTTTCGGTTCAACGTTAGAGAAAAATTAAGATATGAAAACATATTGATGAACTGAGTGAGATACGCTTCCTAGATTGTCACTGGCAGGAAATAAATTCTTGGTACTTTTATAACGAAGACGGTTGTTTATTTTCTTGATTGTTACATTTAAACAGATTGCCTGTCTTTTACTTTTATTCAGCGGTTAGATTCAACTTGAAATTTTATACATGAGCCTTATCATATAGTTGAGTGAATGTTGTGCTGTAGCTGAACAGTGGAACACTAAGAGATTTCGCCTCACACGGAATTAACATTGTTGTGGTTTGCTTTCACGCCGCTGTGGTAGCGACACAATCCAAGTCTTCCGCAGGCAGTGTGCTCTAATTAGATATAAATTTAGCTTCGTGTCCGAGAGCCTGACAACCGTTATACAAATTTTCCAGTGGAGCAGATAGGGTCATCGTTTTAGTCAAGAAATCTTATAACTCTCCTTGTAATGGCGAGGTATGTGGTGCATGTTTCTGTGGTTTTAATGTTTCAAGATGCTCAGTTACTTGGTGCACGATACTGATTGTCATATATGTTCTGTTGCTTTTACGGTTCCAGAACAAATTTCTGTTTAGTCCCCTTCCGAGATTGCTGGACACCTCCTACTTATCTCGCCTCAATACTAATTAATTATCTAATATCAGAAATGAAGTTTCAATTTCTTATCACCCTGTTACTCAAATTTCTCCACTCCAACACAAATAAATAACTCTTTGTAAATCATTCAAGTCACATTATTTTACCAAACTGTTAATTATCACCACATTCTAGTCAATACCCCCTTAAAAGTGGAATAAACGACTGGCATGAACTGAATGCAACCATGTCTTACGTTCTCCTGAGATCCTAGTATAATCACTCCCGTAAGCTTTAATTAATATACTTTTTCTAAAGGTATTTATACGAGAACCTTTTGGTCCAAAACCATCTATTGCCTGTCAACTATTTAAACCACGTTTTATGTAAGATATTTTCGGCAGTATTTCTCATAATTCTCTGCTGAGTCAGTTATCATGATTTAGTTGCCTTTTGCAATTATCGGACGTATTTTGTCATATTTACCTTGATGAATACACCCCATAAGCTGCTAGATAAATTCGTTCGTTTTAAAATATTACTTGACAACATGCAGGTACAATTTGTAGTATGACTACAAAAAAAGAACATCTTTGCCCACATGCCTTTGGCAGAGAGGCGTGATGTCTCTGGAGACTAGGTAGCGGATATATTTTTATTATTATAGTCGGTATTCTTAGGCCGTAATTCGCAGTCTTTGGCATAGTAGCCCTGGCTGTTACACAGAAAACAATGTGAGGGAGATAATAATAATCATATTCCGTAGATCCTGTAAAGAAGCTAAGCTTCAAGGATGTGGAATGAGTCAGGGTGTACATTTATTACATTATTTTATTATATAAAAGATAAGTATACTTATAACAAATTTTTGTAACCAAATAGAAAGGCGATTCTAACATTATAAACTAATTACTCGTCTCCGATTCTTCTATAAATTCCTTTACTGAATAGAAGGAGTGACTAAGCAAAAATGAGGATAATTCACACTTAAATTTACCTTGGTTATCGGACAACTGTTTAATTGTATGCGGCAGTTGAAGCTGTTGAAGATGGATATCCCACAATAATGCACACCTTCCTGTGCAATTGACAATGTTTTACATTTTTTGTACAGATTATTTTTGTTCCTTGTATTGAAGGGATGAATATCAGAATTATTAAAAAATAAGTGCCTATTTGTGATTACAAATAACATCAATGAATAAATGTATTGGCACGTCAAAGTGAAAATACCTAACTTTTTGAACAGAGTTCTGCAAGAAGTTGGTGAGGTAACCTGCCTCACATATTGCTCTAATAACACATTTTGACTAATAAAAATCTTATCTATGCCTGCTGAGTTGCCCCAAAATATAATACCATATGATAAAACAGAATGGAAATATTTTCTTGTTTTTAGATCACTGAAGGTGGACATTTCTCTAACAACATATGTAGCTGAGCTGAGTTTCTTAAGTAATTGATTAATCTGATCAGTCCAATTTAATTTATTATTTACTGAGACCTAAGAATTTAACAGAGGAAGTTTTATTTACATTTTTGCTGTCGTATTTAAGTGTTATAGATTGTAAAGTTGTGTTGTGTGTGTGAAATTGCATGAAATGTGTTTTGTCACAGTTATTTGTTAGTCCGTTCACATTAAACCATGTTAGCAGGTTAGTTAAATTATTGTTACTTGCCTCTTCTAGTGTGTTCGTTACTTTACTATTACACTAGTATCACCTGCAAAGAGGATAGCTTTAGAAGATCATAAATAAGGAATAATAATGGCGATGCTGTATTGGTATTGTTGCGGTTTATTAGCATAGTTTCTGGTCAATCTTGCGTGTTTATTGGATATAGAACTCTCTCCGGAAGCTAAGTATATGACTAAATCTTTTATCTGATGTATTAACCTTGATAGGAGTAATCCTCGTTAGTGTAATTATCTTTAGTTCTTCAAGCTCCGCTTCAATTAGCGAGTTATGGATGATCGGGCAAGCGCTATAAATAATTGCCCTGACGTGTTTGGTAACTAGAGGTCGAATAGGAATCGCATGGCTTTTAATTTTAATGGAGGAAATCTAGATAGTAATCCGATCGACGTCGTCCTTTGTACTTATGAAGATGCAAAGTCTTTAGAAATTTTCATACATACCTAATTTTTGTTGGCGATTCATAATAACTAATGAATTTAAGTGCTACTTAGGTGTTTAGTTCCTGCACAGCTTCTAGGATGACGGCATGTGACTTATCTGGGAGGAAGCTCCAGCTTACGATCTTCTTTGGGTAGGTTTATAATTCATCCTACTTAGTTGATGAGGTACATTAGTTGTCGAGGTTAAGGTAACTATTATTAATACAATCTACGTCTGCTATATAGCACGCCACATCCACTCCACGGGTATTGTAACAACGTTAACATGACAATACTATAACTATAGAGACGAGTCATAACGGGAGAGATTGATGAAAATAATTTGGTTAGGGAGCCTATAACAGAGGATATTAAATAACAACCACTTCGCTGAGGATAAAAACGTTAGATTTTTAGTGTATCGGTTGTGTTGGCTCATTAAAACTTGTTAAATATAAAAAGCGTAGTAACTAGGGATGGTAGACATAAAGAGTAGGATAGCATAGGCAATGAATGTTTTCGCGAAAAAGAGGAATTCACGCACGCGTAATGTAAGTGTGAATATAGGAAATCGTTCCTAAAAATGTTCGTATGGAGCGTGGCGTTATATGGGTGCGAAACGTGGACGATAGGAGTTGCAAAAAGGAAAATAATGAAAGCTTTTAAAATGTGGTGCAACAGAAAAATACTTACAATCAGATGGATGGATAGAGTAACTAATCAAAAAGTTCTAAGGAGAATAGAGGAAGAGAGAACAATATGGAGGACTGTGATTATGTGGAGGGATAGATTAATGGGCCACATTCTGACATATGAGGGTAATATAAAATTAGTAATAGAGGGATGTGTGTGGGGTAAGAACAGAAGAGGGAAGCTAAAGATGAAATACGCTAAGTAGATTAGAGAGGGTGTGGTATGCGGTTGTTATGTAGAAATGAAATTGCTTCCGCAGAATGTTAACATGGATGGTTGCGTCAGACCAGTCTAAGGACTGACAACTACAATAATAATAATAATGAGGAAAAATGATTTAATGCTTTAAAATATTAGAATTAATTCATGACTAAAGATTACTCGAATTTATAACACAGAAATTTTAATGTGGAAAGGAAAATAATAGAAGTCTTTGAAATGGTGTGCTATAGGGGAATGCTTAAAATCAGATGGATGGATATAATCACTAACGAGGAAGATCTTATCAGAATAGGGGAAGAGCAAATAATATGAAGGACGATGACCAAGAGAAGGGATAGATTAATAGGCCATGTTTTAAGACACGAGGGTTAGCAATAGAGGGAAGTGTGAGGGGTAAGAATAGAAGAGGGAGGCCAAGGTTGGGGGATGTGCTAGTTATGAGGTAGTGCAAAGGCTTGCGCAAGATAGGTTGGCATGGAGGGTTGCATCAGACCACTCTTAGGCTCATATATATGTATTGTTAAAAATGTATTTAAAATTCAATTTCAGGTTTATTAATTAATTCGATTCCAAGACAATCCACTATTTTGAACCCTGAGAGGAAGAGTAGAAATTTTGTTTAGGCGACTCTTTATGACGCTTTATGACGTCATCGGTTTCTTGTTTATAATCGCATCTTTTTTTTGGTAACAGGCTGCATAAGGGTGATCCTGAAACAGGCAACTCCCCTTTGATAGCGTTGGAAGGGAATTGAAAAGGAGTACGTGGGAGGTAGAGCAAGGTAGCCAGGGCTATAATTTAAGGATCCTACTTGGTGTTTCAGATGCAGAGAAAACCCTAGCGAACTTGCATCAGGTAGGTCAGGCTAATGGGCAATACTCTCAAGCCTGTCCGATTGTCGGGAGATGAGTTTTTTGGTCGTGTCTCCGCCAGTTTTATGAGGCAGTTGGCCGACTGATCCCATGGGATCAATGGACAATTCTTACCGTATGCCCAAGGACTTCGACTCTAGTACAACATTCCCAACATAGGCAGGTGAGTCCCGCAGGAAATATGGGGAGAAATTCCTGCGAGAGAAAACTCCCACAGCATCGAACGGGCATAAGGAAACAATAAGTGAACGTAATGTAGCTGTGAGATAAAATTTGTTACAGACTGACGATTTATAACTATTCAACAACTTTCAGAGATTTTATTTTGAAGTCATATCTCCGCTGCTTCTACTGCGTTTGACAATCGAAAAAGAACGCAGGTGGATTCTGTGAGATCATCTCTTTGACGCTATTAAGGATGAAGGATTGGATCAGTTAGTCTTTTAATTTACCAAGGGAATATAAACTACGGAATTTTTGTGAAAATGAGAGCCCTTTTGTTGAGCCACATACAAATTACCAATTACTCCATTAATCTGTTTGGTTGTTTCTATATCAGATATTTCAACCTTGCTCTACCTTCCACATCCTCCCTTTTCAATCCCCTTCCTATGCTATTAAATGGGAATTGCCTGCTTCCTGAAAAAATAGTAGCTATATAGATTGTTATAATTGAATAAGTTTCAGTAAGCTGTCTGTTGCAATAAATAACTCATTTAACACTCATTTGTTTTGTTATTCTTTATAATAAAAATATACTCAAAATAAAATATTTATGTTATAAAGATTTACAACAACGTTGGAAGACCAAAAATTACATCAATAACGTTGAATACTACCGGTTATTTCTAATTTCTAATTTTGTCGCGAGAATATTCTTTACCAAAAATTCACAAAATCAATAACCGTTACAAACTTATAATGTCATATATTGGTAGCCCACTAAACAAATTTTCGAAATTTTTATTGGAAATGTTAACACACGGCCTAAAAAAATCACATCGCACATAATAGTCTAGATTTTATAAATTACATGAATAATTTACATATTCCCAATGGATATGTTATGATATCCTTGGACGTTACCGTCTTCTTACTAACATTCCGAACACGTTGGTAATTCGTAGCATTGAATCTCGTTGGGAAAAAATCAAAAACTATAGTAGCATACCGTGGAAGGAAATGGAAATAGCGCTTAGTTTAATTGTACACTCAACCTTTTTCAAATTCATCAATAAATGTTACCAACATATCTATGGTCCTCCAATGAGTTCACCATTGTGACCCGTCTTTGCATAATTGGTTATGAGGGATCTTGAAACTCATTGTTTAAACCTACTTGATAATAAACCGATTTCTTACCATTGATATGTTTATATATTTTGCATTGTTTAAAACAAGTGAAATTGACAATATTATCTAGATTTTTAATGAATACCATTACAAACTCCAGTTCACACATGAATTAGAAACTAATAAAAAAGCAATTTTTTAGATGTTAATGTTATCAATAATAATGGCATTATTGAAACAAATTGGTTCCAAAATCCAACTTATTCCGAAGGAGTATTAAATTTTTTATCCAACCATCCCATACATCAAAAGAAAGCTATGGTATATAAGGCTCTTTTATTATCCAACCCCAAATTTCATAAAGAAAATATCACAATAGAAAAAACATTTTAATCAATAACGCTTACCCTCGACATTTTATCAACAAACATATATCTTAAAGAATATCATAAAACAAATACAAAAATAGGAATAACCGTGTTAATGAGACCCCCAATTACCAACACAGTAAGGAACTGTACATTGTGTTGCCATATTATGGTTACGTAAGGGAAAAATTAAAATAATGTTAACTAATTACGGCCTTAGGGGAATTGTTATAAAAGAGAAAGACAAAATTGATAAAGAAAAACAACAAAATTTAAATTACCAAATTAATTGTTCCGAGCAAAAATGCAAAAAAAAATTATAATAGGACTGACTAAACGGGCTCAGGAAATCAGACTAAAAGAGCATAGAAACAACTATAAAACTTGCAACCATAATATGATCACAACACACAGATTTGAGGAGAATCACGACGTCAAATGGAATTACGTTAAAATTTTAGACATAGAACCAAATTTATGCAAACGCAATTTATCTGAAATGTTATATATTAAAAAACTGAGAACAACATCAACTATCAGAATTACACCATTAAATTAAGCAATATTTAAATTACGTTATTATCTTAAGTAGCAGTAAATATATATTGTATTTTTATATTTCCTGTCATATTATATGAACCAATAAATTTCTAATATCCTTTTATATCATTTACGTATTGAAGTATTCTGACTTTCACTCCAAAGTTGTTTAAATATTCACTGAGGCTCCGACTATTGTTTTTCGATTAGATTCCAAGGTAATAGCTGGGACAGATTGTAAATCATTGTAGGAACTGCTCAATGCCTCTATGGCCCTTGACTCTCACTTTGGCCACAACTGAGCAAGTGTCAAATTGTCGTATAGCCTCGGGGAGACGTCTTCAAAATATTCTAAAATTTGTGGTTATGCTCATAAATATTGTTGTATTTAAAATGTGACATTATTAGGTGAGTATTCTCATTTTTGTACCTCTTTTTGTTTACTTATATATTACTACTACAAAATGTGTAAAATGTAAGGGTTTTCATGTTAAAACTTGGTTTACCAATGTTTATACACAGGATAAGGTAGAAATAAGTACCGAAACGTTGTTTTATTCTCTTTGCAAATTGTTAAAAACAAATAATTGTTAAAAACAATAATAAAGTCTGAATTTGGTCGAAAAGTTTACTTATTAAATATTAATGACGTTACTATAAGCATATGTTTTGATTTTTTCAAATTTTAAAGGGAAAACAAATCATCATAGAATTATTAAACGAATATAGATTATTTTAATTGTTCACATCCATTGAAAGTAAATCAGTAAATAATGTAATTCGTCAATAATTACATTAAATACGTAACATTTTGTACATCATGACGTTACAATCCTCTCATCGAATCCTCTTCAGGCACAATGAAAACCATAATTTAAAAATATGGTTTTATGAATTTTTGTTGAACGTTACTTAATTAATTCAATTTATATCGCAGTAATTACTAATTTTATATAATCGCCTGCAGGTTATGCGTTACGCACTAGTAGCGTGTTATGTTGGTAGTCTCCAATTTCAAGCGTATACATTATTCTTTGGTGCAAATATAGTAGGCTCGGCCATCATTACAACGGAACAGTGCAAAGTATAATAACGTGATAACGTTGCAATCTACCAGAGGTGAATACAAAGGTCCCAGCTAAGCGGCTAGTTAGTCAACCTACAGACAAAAGTGCAGATACTTAAACTCGTACCAACCTAATAATACCATCGTTAGAGTTTAAAAAAGATAGAAGTGAAATTTATGTTTTACAGTGATTTTATCCGCTATTAAATTATTTGTAAGTTGCAGAAGAGGATTTAGGAAGAAACTTAGAGAATAGGTACCTAAGAATTGACAAAAAAAATACCATACAGTATATGGAGTGACATAAAGTGAGAGATTACACTTCCAATACGACGAAACTTTTTTTCGTGTTCAGACATGAATCTGGAAACTCACCTTAACTAAACTTCTTCCCTCCGTCCTGTCCAAAAGCTATGTAAGATTTATTCAACTGAATGGACATTAAAACGTAGTTACCAACATAATTGAGAAATTGTAAAACGAAAGTTGTATTAAACAATCGGGATAAGCATATCATCTATAAATATAATACATTGGATGCTTCGTGAATTTCCTGGAAACACGTACGTTGCTGTGTTGGATTAATCGAAAAATATTTTGTATTTATATAGCGACGAAAATCTCTCCAGGAGAGTGCGTCACCCGAAGTGTTCCCTAGATAGACGTCGTAAATACGCGCTAGGAATATAGATTTGTGTTCAGAAAATCTCCGACTATCTAAATGGAGATACGAGAAAGACAGCTGTAGTATACAATATTGTAAATTATATAAGCGGGGATTATTATTTAAAATTATTTTAACAATATTATTCGAGATTTAAAAAAAATATGTATATATAATTTTATTTAAGTTAAAAATTGTTTAATGGGTCCTGCGCACTATTTCAATTATAAATATTAATTAAAGCGGACGATTGTTTTAATTTCCAAGGGTTTCTCAAGGTTAATTATTGGAGTAACAACGTGCGGTAGAGATTTGACGCTCGTGATGAACCTGCTTCATCTACTCAGCAATCCCGGAAGTTCTGCGTAGTAGTTTCCTTCTTCCACTCTCACACTTGCAGGTCGGGTTGTTGCTTTACCCTCTGTTGTCGGAGAAGTATCTGGAACTGGTGTTGTCGGTGATGGAGGAAAACCAGAGCTACAATGTTCAACTCCTTTTTAACTCTCAATCAACGCTGACGTATGAATTGTTCATTTCTATCTTCTCTCCTACTTCCTCGGCTTAATGTTCCTTTCCACCTTCGAGCAACACTGCCTGTCTGCTACCTAATAGTTTCTAAGTCTTTATACACTCTTTCGCTTCCTCCTCCCTTTCAACGCCTTATTCCACACTGCTTATTTTTCATGTTCTCATCTCCCAGCTTAACGTATCTTCCCCTTCTCCAAGGGAAAGCGCTATTCCACGTGACGTGTGTTCGCCAATCTTTATGCGTCCTTCATCCAGCGCGATAACTTTTCCCTGTCAAAAAAGATTAGTGTCCTTGGGAAATTTTGAATAGTGAACGTTTCTTCAGTAAACGAAGCCTAATGTTTTGTAGCTTCAGACAGGCAGGCAGGCAGGCACCCTGGCGCCGGGAGAAACCCACCTCTTGCCTGCCGGCCTCCGAGTTAGAATATTCTAGCTGGATTTGGATCATTTAAAATCAAAGACACGTGAGTAAAATTAGGGAGGGGTCCTGCTACGTTACAATACATCCATAAATTGTGTCAATGTTGATACAATTTCATTATTTAAATTATAACAAATTATAATCATAGAATCTTTATGTTTCCATATGCCGTACCTGTTCCGTTGAGTGGTAAGTTGAACGAACACGTAGCAGTCGAAATTTGGCCCCTGGGAGTCTGAGACCAGCAAATCACTCCGTCAAACTCCGCTGGACAACCATCAAAATCTGAAACGAACGACATTTATCATCACCTCAAATAAGACAATAGGAATTAATGTTTTTAATTCTACTCATGCGTAAAATTTAGCCACTCAAAACAAATTCAAACTTAAAATAGTTTTTCATTTTCCCTTAACTATATTATCAATTCTCGGCGATAATTACAGCCATTGTAAATATCTAACTCGAAACATTAGGCTGAATTAGTTTTTTTTATTTCAAACATTGAGAAAATAGTAAACTAGACTTCATAAAAATAATTTTAGCAAACAATATATATAAAAATAACTGAACAAACATTATTTACACTATTTTATTTACGTTATAGTTTTCAAATATTGCTTTTTAATATTTGTATGAATCTAAAATGTAACGGAGAGGAATTTAGAATCATTCTACTACAGATATTTGTTTAATAATTTGGTGTTAGGTCTTATAAACTGGATTTCGACGTAAAGGCTCGAGCGTTGTCGTTCAGAACTGGCTAATCAGGAATTTGGTTTTAGGTAAGTCTTCCTCAGCTACAGTCTTCTAGACAATAACGAAAGTCCTTTTACTGTTATCACGCAAACAGACATCTCAGACGGATCCCTTCTTAAGATCTTGCGGCCTGATGTTAGCCGTAGGCACCGTTAACTTAAGATCCTAAAAACTCTGCTACTTTTCCACATAAAAGTCTATCTCGCGGTGTCTCAGATGTCGATATGTGTTTCAGATGTCGATATGTTGCCTTTGGCCTCAGGAAAATGTTTATATAGTGTGCTATATATCTGAGGTAATCTATAAATGCTCCTGTCTGAAAAATCACTTAGTCCCTCGTCCTTTTGTAAATACATGGCCATAATTCAATACGAAATTAAATTTCTGTGAATTAAATTTTTTGGCGTATTGATTTTATTATTACACGTTTGACCAAATATTGATATTTCGTAAACAGACATAGATTATAGATAATAGAGCTGGTTAATAGTTAAGCGTTGCTTGGAAAATTCAAAATTGCCCTCTCTCATTTTTGGAATAAAAATTACTCAAAATGGTATGGGAATTTATCAAAATTATATATATAGGAAATTTAAATTAGATGCAAGTTTCTTTGAATTTTTTACAAAATTAGTAACTAAAATTTGGTTATGTGAGGTTAAAAAATGTATATTGAAGGTGAAAACAGCCTCCACAGAAGCATAGAAATCATCTTATAATATATATAAAAAATGAATCCCTATTTCTCTTGATGTCTTTATACAACTTTACAGATTTCATTTTTCTTTTTTAATAGTTTTATAATACTTCCTATAAGGTTCTTATGGAAAGAAAAATTAAGAAAATTGCGCAGAAAATTGGAAAATGTCAGAAAACTTAACTTCGAGAAGGCTCCTTTTTACTCCGCGCGTTTGAACTTCCAAAGTGAATGTGGGTTGCCTTTCTCTCCCGCCTGGATGACCTTCCATTCCTACTCTTTATTTCCCCCGCTATATAGATTTTTGGTAAGTTTTGATAGACTAACACGTGGTATACATCAGTCGGGGTAAGACTCGGCTACTAAACCAATGGGCGGAGGTGGAGGAAGTGGAAAATTTTAAATAAGTAAAATCGGTCAACATTTTTATCATATAAATACATTCTTGGATAAATTACAGTATAATTTCAATCCCACACATAATCAAAGGGGACTTTTCTTAGGAATGGAATTGGAGGGGCTTCACATAAAAGTAACCAGGAAACAATCGAGATTGGGCTTTAAATAGCTGTAAAGTCAGCCACTGAGTTTAATACTGACAAAAAATGCAATTAAGTTACAGATCATCCCCTAAGAGGAGTTGGAAGGGGGTAGAACTATCTTTAAGGGATGGAACATTTTCGACCAACTTTTGAACAGGTGTTCTTGGCGAACAAAAATTAGACTAATGCACAGCTACAACCTCTTGGGGCGGGGGCGGAGAGGCGTTAATTTTTAAAAATCCTTAAACTGCCGTTATTTCTTAATTAATTTGATAGGGTTTCGGTTAAATTGTTGCATATAATTTCAACCCTATTCATTTTATTAATTAATTTTTTATTATTAATAAATAGTAATGATAAGATTAATATTAAAAGGGAGCCTTATAATACGAAATTCAGTACATACCTTACATATCATAGTCAATAATGGTTTTACAGAACTATATGACAAAATATGAGATAAAATTATTTATTTATAAAATATAATAATAATCATAAAATCATATTACTTTCTGAACTGTTATGCAATGTACATTCACTTAATATTAAAACCAAGACAGTTTCTTTTCCAAATTTTGACAGTCTTATAATCCAAAATATATGATCTTCTAGTTTTAAAAATTTATCTACAAGTACTTTTGTTCAGATGTGTCACTGGGATAATATAAATAAATACCCGTTCAACGCTGAGTCCCCAGCTAGTATATTATAAAATAACCTTCTAATTAAATTCGTCTCCAGGTATCCCCGTAAAATCGTGAATAATATCATAGTAATTAATTACATGTCATTATTTTCCATATTTCTAAAAACAAGTCAGGGATAGAATACGTAATTTTCACATTTTCGAACTACTGTATAAGCTTTAAGTAAAACACTCACGTATGAGTTCATGTAATTATCAGAAATAACAGATATACGTGCATCAATAGAGTGAACCATTTACATTCTCTCAAAAAGTAGTTTGAGAAACCGAATATTTTTTCACGTTTGTTAGTATTCCCTTTCCGTTTGTATTGATGCTCAATGGGACAATTATAAATCATGCTACCAATATGGACATTTAGATAATGTGACAATTAGTGACACACAAGAAGGAAAATTAGGTCATAAATGGTCAAAAGTCATTAGAAGCATTTGAGATAAATTGTGGCTTCTAATGATCGTTCCAAATATTTTCATATAATAATCCGGCTTTCTCCGCACAGGCTGAGATTCGTAACAACACAGACGACGTAGAGCTAAATCGCAATTTACATTTGTGAGGTTTAAAGTAACTTCAACCATAAATCTGCCTCGGAGAAAAGCATTTCTGCAAATAAGAAAACGTCCGATCTCGCAAGTCTAAATCCGGCAAATGAGCTCGAATCTGAGATATTCAGAAATGCTCTGAAGCAGAAACGCGAATTCCGGCAGCGCAAAAGTTTATATAATAAGGGTTTGGAAGAAACCATCATCAATGTCACCATTTAAAAACTCTGCAATTTATCCTTTTTAACGTTAACACTTACTATTTAATTTCATTTTTACTTCAACAATTATTAATTGCTAATTCAGATACAAATACGATTGTCTAGTGGGAATGTTACGGTTCCAGTATATGTAACACCTCAGTTTTTCTTTTAACTGATTTATAACTATTAAATATTGTTACAGGAAAGAGCCAATACTCAACCTCAATATATTGAATATTTAAATTAATATAATTCCTTAAAGAAATTCCCTAACATTTATAAAATAATCAGCAAGTCAGAAGTTTTAATATTATTCAACATATGAGATACATGTCGTCGAAATACTGGAACTTCTTTAAATAAAAACATTTATAAAAAAATTCTCCTGATGTTAAATTTCTTGAATGGATGCAAACATGTAATTTTTAATTTAAAAATAGACGTACAAAATAATTTTTTGTCCCGGACAGCGTCAAATAACGATTGCAACTGAAATGAGATTTTAGAATGGCCTTGTGCTAGCATCTGTCATTAGAAGCAGTCTTGGACAATTAATTTCACTATATCCAAGAAATTTAGTACCCACAATATGTGTACATGTACAAGTATTTTGTTACCTGTAGAAGTCTCAAAATTGTGCAAGAAATTACAGTATTTAATGTGTTGAATAATATTAAAAGTCTGACTTATTAACCGAATTAATGTTAAATTCAACATATACTTCTTCATTGCTTCCAAAGACTTTAATATTTTTGGAACAAACTTTAAATATTTCATGATAAAATATAGTTTCTCTATGAAAATATTAAACAGCTTGTTTCTAGTCTACCGTTAATGTAATGTTTAAAATTAGAAAGTAATGTATTCTAAAGCTATAGTTTCTTTAATTAGTTAGAAGCCCTAACATAATTGAAACAATAGTCCGAAAACACGTGAAAAATTAAATTTTGTAAAAGTACTACACTATAATTATTTTATAACTAGCTATGCCCGCGACTTTGTAATAGTTATTTTTATTTTAAACCTAAAAACGAAACAATAGGCACAGAATTTTGATACAGTTGATTTCATTGAATATATAAAAAGAACGTAACATCTATTTATGATCGCTTAACGGTAAACATTATAACTCGCAGTAGGTTTTGAACATACGTTTCGGACCCAATAAAAATGAGAAATTACGAAATATTAAAATTTACCTGACGCCACAAATAAAACCAATATACTTATAAACCTTATTGACGATCCAAAGAAGTTTATTATTTGTCTGTGATTTAGCTCTCGCCCAACAATATGTTAATTACGGTGAGAATCCTACTGCAACAGTAGATGGAGTGAGAAAAATCTCCCTCCCTCCCTCTCTTTCTTAAGCTGCCAAAATTACGCTTATAATAACACAGTAAGTGGGGGTGAATGGTATAGGCCCTATAACTCGCAGTTGGTTTTCACGCCGGGTTTCGCGCGGCAATTCAATAGATTTATAAGTATTTACATTAACATCTTCTGAACTTGGAAAGATATCCAAATTCAATATACGCGAAAATTTAGTTTTAAATTCCTATTTCAATCCCTGAAATTATCATTGAAATCCATTAAGGCGTTTCGGTGGATATACAGATCAAGGGTATAGGCAACCCTCATTCAATTTTTGAAGACCTTAAGGCGCGATGAAGAGAAATATTTATATCATATATATATATATGTTATATTTATATCTTCTGAATTATATTGAAATTAAATGTGCACGGATATTTATTTTAAACCTACTGTTTTTGAAGCCTCAAATTTTCATAAAAACCCGTTGAGCTGTTTCAGAACCTATTGGAGACGAACATATAATTTTACTGGACACTCTTAACTCATGGAATATTTAAGACTGGAAGAAAATGTAACTTAAAGAATTTTTAAATATGGCTCAAGTGAAAAGTACATTTAATTTTCACAATTAACCTCCTTTGAACTCACTCTTGGACGCAAGACTGTTTCTTTTTGTGTGGGCAGATGCCTCAGCTCTCTCCCTAAAGCTATTTTTTTGCCACTGCTTCAGCGGTGTGGACGACGTCATGGTGCGTGGGTGGCAACAGACGGGGAGGAATGAAACTCTGTCCTCTTCTTTACCTTCCCTAATTCCTTTTACTTTTAGTTTCGTACTTTCTTATTCGTCAGCTTAATTTTACACGCTGGCTTTGTAGCACACTTTTGCGTCAACTTTCGAGACATGCTTGCTTTTTGCATCTTAACCACTCTAATATTTTTAATTCCATCACTACTTAAATTCTCGACCCTTACTTTAATGCTCAAACACGATTCCGTCGCCAACCTTCAGTATTCTTCCCTACTACAGTAGTAGCTAAAACACTCGCCGGTCCAAGAACGTAAAAAGTTAAATTTCAAACAATTACAAAAAAACGAAGATTTTGTACTTATAAAATGTTTTTTCACTCTGTTCCCACAGTACTTGCACAAGTTCAATGAACTATTTATTTACTGTAGTTTTTTTCCAAGAAGCGAATATAAATCTGGAATGTTATTGTCTTCCATGAAGTTGTGACGACACATCGTGGCCGGTCCTACACCTGCATTACACGCTACCCATAACAAGTCTCAAATACAATTATCAAACGTTTTAAATTTAATAAATTGATAGTTCTATAACCTTTCACATGCAAGCCCATTTTATGTCAAACTAACACTATGTCAACTTACTTGTAGTCTCTTTCGAGGTTGGAGTTAGTCCCAACCAGGAGCCACATTGAGCCATTAAGTAGTACAACATGATTTTCACAGACTCGCTGTCCATCTAAAAAAATTAAAGACAAAATAAAGGTAAGACAAAGTAGAAAAAATGTTACAGTAAATTGTGACTTAAAAATACATTAAATATATTAGATGCACAACTGTACTAGAACAAACGTATTGAAATAATTTTAGTATTTAAATATTAAACATAAAATATTTCTTTACAACTCTAGCGGTTCTCAATTATCATTCCTCTCATCAACAACATATTAAGTTTTGACAGTTTAATGTTAGGATTGAATAAAACTGTTGTTGGTTATGTTTCAATTAAACTTTGTTTCGAAAGGAATCTGAATAATTATGTGAGTGAAAATAAATTTGGTGATGATTATAAAATAATATCTTCATCTAACATTAAGTTGTAAACGGTTATCCAATTATGCATTTCAGGAATTAAAGGATGTTGTAGCGCAATAGGATCACTCCCCAATTTCATTCGAGTTTTTTTATTATTAAAGGATATGAATATTTAGCAATAACATGCTAACTGGGGACAGTCAGGTAAAAGCGTTTTTTCCCGGCCACAGGCTGGCGGTCGGGAGGCATGCGTATTTATAATGTAACGCTTGTTTTTCCTTAAGGAGCATTCACCCTTCAAAATTTCCGAAGAACACTGTTCCCTGTGTCATGGAAAATTTCCCGTGCGGACGAAAGACTCGTGAGGATTGGCGGAACAAACGTCACGTGGGATAGCGTTTTCCCTTGGAGAAGGGATACACGAATTTTGCTGCGAGGCGAGGAGTCGAAAAATATTGTGTGGTGCATGGCGCTGAGAAGGCGGGGAGGTAGAGATGGAGAGTTGATCAGGACGTGGAAGGGAGGAGAAAGCTAGAGCCGAACGGATTTTGGAAGTGGGGTGTAAGATGGAGTGTGCGAAGAGAGTTGAAAATGAATTGTGAATTGTTGCTATTTAGTATGAAGTTATTTTGAACAATGAAAGCTAGAGGGAAGAAAGAAGAAATACCGAGTTTCCTCAATCACCGGCAGCACTAGGTTCAACCCACTTTCCGCCGGCAGAGGGAAAGTCTACAATTCATCCCGAACCCACATCAAGATACGAATGAAACCAAAACAGGTTCCACAAGTGAAATAAATCTTTGCTGCATTTGGTTACCCCAAAGAGTAATGAACACTGATATTTTAATAGTCCCCTTGTATTTTTTTGTAATAGCTCACAGGAACCCTTTTAAGTGTTTTATATATATAAAATTATTATATCATACCCTTAAAGTGATTTCATTGAATAAATTTAAATAATGCTCCGTAATCATTTACAATAAGTATCTCAATATATGAATTACGTAGAATTTTTTTTCAATATTTTTTTTGAGACTGTAGCCTTATAGGAACGACTGAAAACCATCATATTCCATGACATTTTCCAAATTTGGAGTGGTACATGGCCGGCTACTGATACATGCCAACAAAAAATTCCTACCACACAACTTTTCATTCACATGAGGCGTACGCAATAGTAATTTGAACCAACCTTATAAACAAATGTATACATAAATGGAGACGTAATATCTGTTTTAAGAATAAATGTATAAATGTGGCTGAGATTCAGTTTTATCTTCAATACATAACATTTCCGACACCAATCTGGAATAATATTTTATTTCACAATCGAATATTGTAATATGATTCCAATCAAAAACCATGGTTATTGGAGATTAAATTTTTAATGGTAACTAAATGTTTCAAATTTTTTCAAATTAGAAAGTACTAATTCAACTGAAATATCGCCCCTATGAGTGGTAGCAGTGTCTTAAGCCGCGTTCTCACGAGTCAAGTTTAGTTGAACGATTTGGTTAATAAACAAAGGTTGAATGAAAAACCTAGTGAAAATTTTTGTTTGAATATAATTGATCTGCTTTTTAGTTGATCAACAAATGTTTGACCGGGTCAAACTTATTGATCAAGTGTTGCGTCAACTTCTAGTCGAACGTGTTATCCTTCCGGATCGCCTGGCCTGTTCAGTCTACCGTCAACTCGTATAAAGTGTCGCTGTTCTTTCTGTTGTGTTTTTTGTGCCGTCTTTTCAAAAATGTTTTTGTATTTGTATTTATTTCTTATCTGCCATTGTCCCTTAAAATATCTATGCCCATGAAAGAAGGAAAAGAGAAACACTACAAGAATTATATTGACTGAAAACTTTCCCCCTTTTTGGTTTTAATATTTAAATTCGAATATAGATTTCTATTATTCAAAATAATCACTCCTTCTCACATGTTTTCTGAGATTTGCCCTAAATTTATTTTCCTGAAGAGGATTTCCCCAAACACTCCGACAGATAAATTATTCAAGTCGTTGATGTGTCACGTGTTTACGTGAGATTATAGGTCCTCAGCGAGACGCAAACAAGGGATCCGTTGCTAGGATTTCTGTGTATCAGAGTCTGGCCTTGACTTTGCTATCGAAGCTGGTTTGGAACGTGAAAAGGAAATGAGATAAGGCTTAACTCGAAGGATTATAAAGATTCAAGGAACGATTAAGACGGCTTTGGTAGTGTGAGTGAGTTCCCCTGATTCTGATCAGATAAGAATCTGAAACAAGAAGTACTCATCAGTTAAACACAGATATGCTTATTAGAAGTATATCTTATTACATAAAATGATTGATGAAAGGCGTAAATATAAAAACGTGAGAGATGTAAAATTGTAAAGAGAAGTACAGATTCTTGAAGAATGAGATTGATAGGAAGTGCAAATTAGCCAAAAATGCTTGGCTACAAGAGAAATACCAAGTGGTTGAAGATTTCATGGTGAAAGGGAAAATAGATTCAGCTTATAAGAAAGTAAAAAAAAAATATGATGAGAGAAAAATATTAGCAAGAACATCAGGAGAGGTGATAAGAAGCCAATTCTGGATAAAGAATAAAAAGCAGATAGATGGAAGCAATATCTAGAACAGCTGTATCATGCTAGAAATCTAGATCAGTCAATAATAGAAGAGGAAGAAGTGGAGTGGATGATGAAGAGTTCGGGGACAAACTTTTACGGTCAGAGTTTGACAGGGCCATGGCTGACAGACCTGAGCAATTGTAAAGCACCAGAAATTGATAACATTCCAGCGGAGTTGATAAGATTATAGGGTGAAGAAGCAATATCATGGCTGTTCAGGATAGTCTTCGAAATATACATAACAGGAAGAATACCAGAAGATATATAATTATACCCATACCGAAGAAAACTGGGCTGATAGATGCGAACAGCACAGTATCTCATACATGCAAAAGATCAACGAAAATAGTATATAGGAGAATGTAACGTCGATAGAATGCGAGTTATAAGAGATCAATTTGGTTTTAGGAAGCAATATTGACGTTGCGAAAATTTTAGAAACCATTATAAGAAATAACAGGCTTACGTTCATGTCATTTGTAGACTTAGGAAAAGCGTTTGATAATGTGAACTGGAACAAACTATTAAGGATTTTGAATAACTCTGGAAAAGAATATCGAGAAAGGAAGCTTTTACACAACCTCTATAAATGCTAGTCAGCAGTGATTAGAATAAAAGATCAAGAAAAGAAAGCCGTAATCAAGAAAGGAGTAAGAAAAGGACGCAGTCTGTCGCCCATGTTGTTTAACTTATATATGGAACACACGTTTAAGAATATTACACTGTAATATGGAAATGGAATCATACTGCAAAGAGAAGAAATGAAAACACTACGCTTTGCTGATGATATTGTTGTATTAGGGAAGTCGGGAGAAGACTTGGAAACCATAATAAATGGCATGAACAGGGTCCTGGAGAAATAGTTAAATTTGAAAATTAATAGAGGGAAAACCCCAAGGTAATGGAGTGTAGAACGGGAAACAGTGGATTTACAAAGGGTATTAGATTGGGAAGGGATATTTTGAAAGAAGTTCTGCTACCTGGGAAGCATAATAACACAGAT
The DNA here is from genome assembly GCA_034510155.1 of Eucriotettix oculatus. NCBI lineage: Eukaryota > Metazoa > Arthropoda > Insecta > Orthoptera > Tetrigidae > Eucriotettix > Eucriotettix oculatus. Next base: position 108,101,436 of record CM067379.1, read on the forward strand.
CGTACAAGTATAGTAGACATAAGGCAAGGAAGGTTTTCGCGAAAAAGAGGAAGTTACTTACAGGTAATATAAGTGTGAATATTAGGAAATCGTTGCCAAAAACGTTTGTATGGAGCGTGGCGTTATATGGGTGCGAATCGTGGGTGGTAGGAGTAGCGGAAAGGAGAGGTATAGAAGCCTTTAGAACGTGATGCTATAGGCAAATGCTGAAAATCAGATGGGTGGATAGAATCATTAACGAGGATGCTCTAAACAGAATGGGGGAAGGTGAATAATATGGAGGACGTTGTCCCAGGGAACGGAATAGGCTACGTTTTTAATTAGCATTAGAGGGAAGTTTTTGGGGTAAGAACAGAAGAGGGAGGCGAAGGATTAAATACGCTATAAGATTAAGGAATATGTGGGATGTACTCGTTATGAGGTAATGAAAAGTCTTGCGCAAGATAGGTTAGCATGGAGGGTTTCATCAGACCAGTCTGAAGACTGAATACAACAACGGTCACTAATATACACCGTAAGGAAGAGGAAGAGGAAAGGATAGGTGAGAACTCTAAGAGGGACGCCGACGGATCCTGCTCGCAAGTTGTTCGTCCCGACGTCTCTGAAAAGCTGGAGCGCGAAGCTTTTAAAACGTGAGCGAGACATCATTGCTGCGAATAATGGAAGGCAGCTGGCCTACACACATTAAGTGAGCATCCCTTTCTCGCTGCTGGGTTTAACTCCTTAATTTGCAGAAAGAATGTGCCAAATCTTACAAGCAAATGACCTCCACGATAACGACGATTGGTTACAGATGGTCCTATTTAGAAATGAGAATTTGCAAACAATTGTTTTTTGCTTTCTACATTTGACTTTGAATTGATGAAGCCATCTACCTATATAACTGGGCTTTTGCATTTTTGAGCCAATTCCAATCCATGGTTTTTGCCCCGAATAAGCATGTACACCTCTTTTGTGACAATATCTCCCTACCACTTGTTCTACCTTTTCGTTCCTATAACCTTACCTTACTCGGAAAAAAATAGCAGCACTTATGTAATCTCTTTCTGTAATGACTGTATTGGATTTTTTCTATAGGGATCCCAACAAGCCGCCGTGTATTCCAAAATTGGTCTAATTAATGGTAAATATGCCACCTCCTTTGATTTTGAACTTCCCTTTTTTTAAGTTACTCATTATGAAATGTAAGGAATTCCATGCTTTTCGGGCTATGAAATTCACCTGAAATATAGCAACAGATATTTGCAGCTCGTTACCCTTGGAATTAGTTCTCCACCTATTCTATATTCTGTCTCGTTTAACAAAGTGCGTTTTGTAAACGAAATTGAACTGCTTTTCTTTCCATTAAATTCATTTTATTTTCCTGAGCCCAGCTCTGTATATGAAAATAGTATATTATAGGATAGAACGTCAAATAGAATGCAAGTTAAGAGTTATAAAACAGGCGATAAAAAAAGTTAAAAAAGGAATGTGGAAAAAAATTATACTGCTACGAAATTAAACAAATAGAAACCTAACAGTTTTCCGATGATATTGTAGTATTAGGAGAGTCAGAAGAAGACTTGGGCACCATAATAAATGGCATGAACCGAATTGGTAAAGTTGTTTCTAATGACCTTAACTGTTGATGTGACTTAAAATAAACTAAATATCTGTAATAGTATGCCCCACTTTGCACACTGCTACCTTCAAAGCCACTGCTAACACTGAAATGAACCTATTTCGCTTGAAACGAGTGAACCATACCTGATTCAAGTTGAACAACTAAAATCTGTCAACTAAATTTGACTCGTGAGAACGCGGCATTAACCCTTAAGTTCTGATTGTCGAGTCGCAAAGAACGTGCCTCAAATATTTCGTTGAAATGACTTCACACATTTAGAATTGTATACGGAATATATAAACACACACGTACAAAATTTGAGCTCTTTATACACATAAACAATGAATTCCATTTATAATAATAACGTAGTTGATCCATCTGTTTGGTCTGTTTAGACGGAAAAACTTGTAAATATAATGAAAGTTTTATTTAGCCCTCGGCTGTTCGCATCAGACCCGGTGGACCTATGCGTATTTATTTTTATTATATTATGAAAGCCAGGTCAGGTACAGGGAAGAACTTTTATGATATTCCAAAAGGAAGTGTTTACAATGGTCTGCCGAGGTCGTTGTTCTATGAGAAATGAGGAGAGATTGAGAAAGAAACACAGCGTAGGTCCCGGGGACCTACTGCGCCCACTCGAATCACTAATTTTCTCCTTTGCTGCAGTACATTGAGATTATTGACTTATTTTCGTTAAAATCGTTCACGAATATTCACGTTTAGCATTAAATATTTTTGTTTGTTACATGAATATTTATTTTTATAAGATTTAAATCACCAATAAATCTAATAAATGGTGACTTTAATAGCAAAGTAGGCCCCGGTAGTAATACAGACGAAAGCCCAGTCGGGCCACACAGCTTCGGAACAAGAAATAGAAGAGGGGAACGATTAGTTCAATTCGCTGAAGAACACAAATTGAAAATAACCAACACCTAAGATGGACTTGGCGCGCACCAGAGGGCAAGACAAAAAACGAAACAGATTACATCCTAACTGACAAATTGAACATAATAAAAAACATCCAACTAATTTCACAACTAAAATTTAGCACAGACCATAGAATGGCGAGAGCAGAAATAAAAATACCAAAGAAACGGTGAATTGCAGGTAAACCACGCAAACCAGAAATAGAACAACTAGATAGAGCTAAATTCAAGCAGGAACTACAGATGCAATTACAAAAAACAAATGCGAAAAAAATCAAAATACTCAAGAAATGTATAATTCACTAGAGATGCATACAACAAGCACATAAGAACACAAGTACAGGAGAAACACTGAAGAAAAGAGAAAGCAAATTAAAACAAAGTACCATACAGCTAATAGATCGCAGATCGAAGATGTTAGAAGTTAGAGATACTTCAGATATAAATAAAGAAGAATTCGCAGAATTAGATAAACTCACGAAAAGAGAAATTCGGAAGGATATCCGTGAGCACCGATCCGCAACAACGAGACAAATACTGGAAACAAGTAAATCAATAAGAAAGGCGAAGAAGAAAGTCCATGGGGGAAAACAATGGATATTTGGAACAAAGAATCAGTCAGGTGTTCCCTTAACCACTAGAAAAGACATAATCGAATCAGCAACGGAATTCTACAAAACAATATATACAAGCTACCTACAAAACAAAGTCACAAATAGCGACCCTAGCGATCTAGATCAGGTCGCCACCGAGCACATACCCGCTATAATATACAGTGAGGTGAGAACTTAAGAATGGAAAGACACCGGGTGCAGATAATATATACAATGAGCTCTTAAAAGAAGCTGCAGATCTCTTAACACCAATCATCACAGACGTTTTCAACAAAATCATATAAACGGAGATCATTCCCGACCAATGGAAAATAAACACGATTATACTCCTTCACAAAAAAAGGTACGAAGGATGACTTGAACAACTATAGACCTATAAGCCTGATGTCAAACTTATATAAACTGTTCACAAAAATACTAACAAGGCGAATAACAAAAACACTTGACGAGAATCAACCCTCAGAACAGGCAGGTTACAGCACAGTGGACCATATCCAACACCATCAGTCAAATAATAGAAAAGTCACAAGAAAATCACTTAGCTTTTGTAGATTACAGCAAAGCCTTTGATACAATCGAACACCCAAACATACTTCAAGCACTGACCAACCAAGGAGTAGAAGTAAAATAAATCCAGTTACTAATAAAAATCTATAAACAAAGTTATGCTAAAGTAAAAACTGAAAAAACAGAAAATTAAAATGGAATAAGAAACATGGAATAGGCCTTAATTGCAGGAGACTAACAAACTTGAGGTTTGCAGACGACATAATTCTATTCGCCAAAACTCCAAGAAAGTTACAATCAATGCTTCAAGAGTTAAACTCACACAGAAGGTTGGCAGGGCTCTTAATGAATAAATAAAAAACACAAGTGATGACAAACGGAGTACAAACTCCAATAAATCTTGAGGGTACAGAGCTATTCTATACATCACAATATATATATCTAGAACAAATAATTTCCTTTAGCTACAAAATGGAAGAAAAAATAAAGAGAAGAATGTCATCATCTTGGAAAACTTTCTGGTACCTAAAATTTATATTGTTGGACAGAACCCTAATCAGGAGGCTCAAAATGGAAACACTAGAAAACTGCGTTTTTCCTGTATTGTTGTATGGGTGTCAAACATGGGTGATCAGAGTAAAAGAGAGAAACACTCTACAAGTATGCCAGAGGAAGATCCTTGGCATTTCTGTGAAAGATAGAGTATCGAACATCTTGATACATAGGATGTCAGCAACAATAGACGTTGCTCAACAGGCTACAAAGACCAAATGGAAATGGGGAGGACACGTTGTGAGGCTACAAGACGAAAGATGGACGTTACAAGCTACCACATGGGACCCCTACATAGGCAAGAGACCAAGACGCAAGTGGACGGACCTATTCAAAAAACAAGCAGGAGGACAGTGGATCAAAATAGGCAAAGGCAGAAATAAGTAGAAAGAACTAGAACTACAACTAAGTGCCAGTGTAGTGTAGTGTATTAATAAGACATATTACGCGAATTAGCTAACCGCCTACTTGTAGGAGGTCTTTGCCCTGAATGGGACAACATAGGCTATTTTCATTCATTCATTTCAAGTGGATACAATAAAATTGTTTTTTTTTCTCTTTGATAACTTTTTTTTATAATAAACAGTTTTGCTGACCACGTGTCACTCCAAAATCGGAATGTAGCATGCAAGATGACAGTCCGCAGTCGACTCGGTAGGCCAAGGCCCTCAATGGGCTGTAGAGCCATGGAGGAAGGAAACAGTTTTGCAATATGAGTAAAAACCATATAAATTGAATTATGCTCAAAATATGTAGGAAACGTTCGTATTATTATAGAAGACAATATCTGTGACTAAAATGTTGTGCCGAAAGACGATATAGAGGAATCGTCGCATGAATAAGAAACTGAAGCTAACGAAGAGGCATCAATAAGCGAATTACCAAGACTTCAGAGATCACACTGTGAACCGTAAAAAAAACTTAACAACATTGTGAAACTCAATATTCCTGTAAAAGTGCAGTAATCATTTGCCAAGAATATTTTAACGAATATTCAAAAATAGTTGCTACAAACACAGAATAATTTACTTATTTTATTAAAATTATAATTACCTACTCTATAATAATTATGTACATAATAAATAAATCAGCACTTCAAATTAAAATTAAAATTTAATAAAATAATTATCTGATTCCATTTTTAATAATGAATCTCTTCAACACGTGTGAGTGGTTCATCCTTCAGGCCTCGAAGTGATGTTTGGTTTCTAAAATAGCGTCTCAATAATTTAGGAGATAAAAAACTACCTAATTTTGTGTAATTTAAAACTTACAATTTTATTGTTAGTAGAATTTTATTAAAATAATTATATTACAGTTTTTAGGAATCAAAACCTTCATTGTATGTGTGGATCGTGTATATATGAGTACAAATATATATACGTAAATTATCTGAAGGTAATTTGATAATAATTGGTTCATAATACTATTCTGAAGCGTAAAAGTCACACAGTAGGTCTGCTAGGCATAGCGCGCCTTACGGATGGTCAAGTAACAATATATTTTAAGTACCTAAAAAATACACAAAAATGTTTACCTCTCGAGTTCGGCGCACACTGCGCCTTATAAAAGTGACGTGTTGGGCCACACAAGGATAATTTTATTTTGTTTATAAGATTAAGTACTAAGATTGTCAAATTTAAATAATTCAATAAATTTAAATTGTATATTATTTATAAAATGATGAATTATAAAAATACCATCCATCTTCTTGTTAGTTACATAATGACAGATCAAAAATATATATACACCAATTTTCTATACTTATATAGCCTCTACGTCTCATAAACGTATCTAACAGAAAGAAAACACTAACCAGAATTCTGTTATTTTACAACACACTGGAAGAACCCTGCTTCCCTAAATACACAATTTCCCTTATAAAATCCTGACAGATAGTTTTTCTAAAGATCACAATGGTGGCAGATATTTTCGTCATTAAATTATAATTCCATTAATACTCACCAGTCCCTGCGGCTTACATTTAATTCTTCCGTTGAACAGTTTCTTGTATTATTACGCAATATATCAGAAAGACTAATGTGTGTTACTGTTCGCATATTCATTTCTTGTTATCGTCATCTTCAAATTATCAGTCTCTGTTTCACGACATGTGACATAACTCGATAACGAAATTTTTTAAGAAAATAATATATTAAGTTCTCACTCGACATCGAAGCTATTTAAATTTATTTACCAGTCAAAAATATTTTAAATTAATATTTTAATTATAATATATAAAACTGAACTCACCCGACTTTTACAGAACGTGTTGCTGGTTTGTATAACACCTTAAAATAATATTACAAAAATGTTCTTGTGTGACTCATTAGAGAAACATGTGGTGAATCAATGAATTTAGTGTATATATTTTACGATTTTAAAAATAGAACCTTTTATAATTTCAAAATTATACACCATTTAGTTTAACGTATAGGTTAATATTAAAATCCAGACATTAATTTTGTATCTAAATGAAACTAATTACTATTCAGGTTAAGACACGTAACAAATATAATTGTATATGTATCACAGAAATTTAAATTACACTCTAATCGAAAGCGCTTTATGTTGGTAAGTATTTAATTTCCTGGAGAAAGAATTCCTGTCGTGGCCAACACACGATGGAGGAAATTTCATCACGCTCTGGCGGTATATCATGTGCACTATGTGGAAGATAAAAGACAGTTCAGATAATTACCTTCAAAATGAAAGCATTACAACTCATGCAGTTGCCCGTTGAAATGAACCTGAAGTAGACTCCTTTTAGACTGCAGCACCAACTCAAATTTGTCGATTTTTTTTGTCGTTCTTTTCACTCTTTAATTCCCAATGGCATGGTTTTATTCGCTTTGATGAAACAGAATTCCCGCAGCACCCGAACTAAACTAAATAATAAAGAAACAAATATATACCTCCATTTCTCTGTAGAAATAATTTTTCTCTCTTTAGTCAATGTCGCGGATATGAGACATTCTGAAAAACATTTTCGCCAATTCAATTTAATTGTACGGGATAATTAATATTGTGTGTAGGACTCACCTTACTGTTTTATCACAGAATTATCACGGAATTATAAAGGAACACGTTATTGAGAAAAAAGATGAATAACTCATTCAGACAATAATACTATTACAAACAAAATTACGGGGAATAGTTTTCTTACAACTTTGAAGAAATCAGGTTCAATAATATGCAAAGTCCAAATCTAAATAAAAACAATCACGATAGCTCATTTCGGCTCTAATGCAATACTTAGTCCATGTTCAATGGACTAACCCATTAATACGATTATTCTAGACACGGTTCTTAGATAATCATTTATCATTTTTTAATTTGTTGTTGTGGTATTCAGTCCTAAGACTGGTCTGATGCAACCCTCCATGCTAAACTATTTTGCATAAGCCTTTCCATTTCTTTATAACTAGCACAAGCCACATCCTCCCTAATCTGCTTCGCGTATACCAGCACTTATCTCCCTCTTCTGTTCTATTTCACTCTAATTTTACAAGACCCTCGTGTCTTAAAACGTGGCATATTAATCTATCACTTCTCCTAGTCAACATTCTCCATATTGTTCGCTTTCCCCTATTCTGTTTATAACTTCCTCGTTTGTGATTCTATCCACCTATCCAATTTTCAGCATTCGCCTATTGCACTACATTTCAAAGGCATCTATTCTTTTCTTTCCCCAACTCCCATCGTCCACGTTTCGCACCCATATAACGCCACATTCAATACGAACATTTTTAGCTACGATTTCCTAATATTCACATTTACATTACCCGTAAGTAAATTCCTCCTTTTCGCGAAAGCCTTCCTTGCCTGTAATATCCCACTCTTTATATCTTCTAGGCTTCTACCAACACTAGTTATTGCGCTTCCCAAGTAGCAGAATTCATTAACTTCAGTCAAAATATTCCTTTCCAATTTAACACCCTTTGTTATTCCACTGTTGCCCATATTCCACTCCATTTCCTTCATTTTCCCTCTATTAATCGTCATATTGAACACTTTCTTCATGCCATTTATTTATTATTGCTTCCAAGTCTACTTCTGACTCCCGTAATACTACAATATCTATGGCAAAGCTTAAGGTTTTTATTTCTTCTTCTTGCAGTATGATTCTTTTCCATATTCCGTTTTAACTTCCTTCATTGCCTGTTCTATATACAGCATGGGCGTCAGACTGCATCCTTGTCTTACTCCTTTCTTGATTACGTTTACTTTTCTTGATTTTCTAATCTAATTACTATTTCCTGTCTTCTGTAGAGGTTATATATAAGCCTCCTTTCTTGATATTTTATTCCAGTACTCTTCAAAATCCTTAATAGCGTGTTTCAGTTCACAATATCAAACGATTTTTCTAAATCTACAAGTGCAATGAACGAAGGCTGATTTTTTGTATCCTGTCTTCTAAAATTAGTCACAGAGTCAATATTTTTTCACTTCTCCCTACATTCTTCCTAAAACCAAACTGATCTTGTCCTAACTATTTGACGTTCCATTCTCCTATATGCTACTTTCGTTAATATTTTGCATGCATGGGATACTAAACTAATTGTTCTGTGCTGTTGGCATCTATCAGCCCCAGCCTTCTTCGGTATAGGTATAATTATGTTTTCACTAAAATCTTCTGTGATTCTTCCTGTTTCGTACATTTCACAAACTATCCCGATCAGCCATGATATTGCTTCTTCGCTCGATGCTCTTATCAACTCTGCTGGGATGTTATCAGTTCCTGGCGCTTTACCATAACTCAGGTCTTCCAATGCCCTATCAAACTCTGACCTTAAAATTTTGTCCCCCCAACTCTTCATCATTCACCCCTCCTCCTTATACTACTGAATGATCTAGATTTCCACCACATATTCCTTCCATCTTTCTGTTATTTCTTTTTTATCCATAATGGGATTCCAATTCGCTCTGCTGATGTTCTTGCTTATATTTTTCCTCTCGCCAAATGTTTATCTAATTTTTAAATTTTTAAAGTAGGAAATGTTATTTTGGTGGAAGGAACCTTTATGATAAGCGTCAGTAAAATACTTAAGGCAGTGCTAAAATTTTCCCAAATTGTAATGTAATTAATGATCGACAACTGGATCTTCCGTTGTTAAAAGTTAGGAACCTTCACCTATTGTGTGGGCCATGATTTAACAGTTAAAATCAGATAAATTTAGATCCTTCAAGATGTTCTAGGCGTTTCTATTTGTACTCCAACTCAAGTTTTTTCGCTGCTACTAAATTTTGACGCCGTTTGCAGTCCTTGCCAGCCGGTCCTGTTGTGAGTCTGCTCAAACACAAATTAACCCTAGCTTCGAGATATCTAAAAAATGTGGAAATATTTTTTCGTATCCTATTTATTTAATTTTAATTTGCCTATACTCTTGATCTTTTTATGCTCCGAAACACTCCGTCTATTGCTGTATTAGGATTCGCGCCGTTATTAACCTATTGTTGGTAGAGAGCAAGCTCCCTGAGAAATAATGAACTTCTTTGGATTGTCGATACGATGTATACGTAGATTAGTTTTATTTGTCATATTTAGTTATTGCTCATTTTTATTGGCTCCGAAACGTATGATTGTAGGACCTGTTCTAACCCGACTGCGAGTTATAAGGCTTTTCCCTGTAGCGATCATAAATAGATGATACCGTACTTTTTATATATTCAAAGAATTCAACTTTATCAAAATTCTGTACCTGTTATTTCGTTTTTAGAGCAAAATAAAAATAAGTATTTCAGCGCGAACGAAGTCGCGGGGCTTAGCTAGTGTATAATAACATTTATATGGTTCGATTTAAAAATTGTCTTTCAGCTCAGGTAGAAACTCGATGAAAAAGATAGAATTTTTAATTACTGTTTTAGTTATTCGTCGGTCTGGTAAAACTCGACTAGAAGCAATGATATTAAATTTATTGTAATTTGGCGACCAGCCTAGTGAGTCAAACTTTACGTAGGTATCACCAAATTAAATATATTGTTTTCAGTGTTATTCTAACGAAATAACGACTTCGTGTAGACCTTTTTATCATTGTATTAATATTATAATCTAAGCTTAGCTTAGAATTAATTGCACTTTTAAAAATTATGACCATCAGTTTTATATGTATATATTATATTGTTTTAATTTAATAGTTTCATATCCTGTTTCAGCAAATCCACGAATCAACAAAAAATAAATTAATTAATAATTAATTTTTTGAAACTTTTTCAGATAACTTTCTTAGATTATGTCATAATTTGGCCTTTAAGGACTAAGGAAAATAAGTTAGTAATCAGTCGTTTTTAATGTTATTGTTGTTGTGGTATTCAGTCCTAAGACTGGTTTAATGCAACCCTCCATGCTAACCTATCCTGCACAAGCCTTTCTATTTCCTTCTGACTAGCACACCCAACATCCTCCCTAATCTGTTTATCGTATTCCATTCCTAGTCTCCCTTTTCTGTTCTTACTCTACACACTTCCCTGAATGCTAATTTTTCAAGACCCTCGTGTCTTAAAACGTCGCCTATTAATCTATCCCTTCTCTTAGTCAACGTCCTCCATATTGTTCGCTTTACCCCTATTCTGTTAAGAACTTCCTCGTTTGTGATTCTACCCACCTATCCGATTTTCAGCATTCGCCTGTTGCACTACATTTCAAAGGCATCTATTCTTTTCATTTCCCCAACTCCTATTGACCACGTTTCGCACCCATATAACGCCACGCTCCATACGAACATTTTTAGCAACGATTTCCTAACATTCACACATATATTACCCGTAAGTAAATTCCTCTTTTTCGTGATGCTTTCCTTGCCTGTGCTATCCTACTCTTTATATCTTCTAGGCTTCTACCAACACTAGTTATTGCGCTTCCCAAGTAGCAGAATTCCTTAACTTCCGTCAAAATATCCCTTTCCAATCTAACACCATTTGTTATTCCACTGTTTCCCAAACTACACTTCATTACCTTGGTTTTCCACTATAAATCCTCATATTAAACTCTTTCTCCAGGACTACGTTCATGCCATTTATTATGGTTTCCAATGTATCCAGATAATTATGAAGGCCAAGTGAATATGTCTTTATAGATGCTATGCTAAAAAAAAGAGAATTTCTATTGACGTAGGAGTAATATGTGCCTTCGGTTTCTCAGGAGCTATATAGGACTGTTTTTCCGCAAAGTAAATATAGGATTAGTGATAATTAAACTTAACCAAAGCTGTACAATCACTGCGAATGTACGAAAAAATAATGATATTATTTGTGTTTCATCTTTGAGACAGATTGAAAAGCGTGACGTAAACTCATATCCTTTGTTTCAACTGACACGCTGACACAAATGAATTGTGGACGGGTCCTGACGCTTATCAGCTAATTACGTCTGCACAGCCTGACGCCACTTCCGGTTCCATGTCAACATTTCTCTCTTCCCTTCCCTACTCCCCTGCTCTGTCAGTAGCCCTCCTGACAATCCTGTGTTACACTTTTATCAATAATGTACGCATTATACTCATATTCGTCTGACGATCCTGCGAATAGTTATGAATTAAAATTTATTAATAGCATATCACTTAACGTCTGTTTTTCAAAACCATTATAAAGATCTAAATAAACCTCCCATTGAAAAAGTTTTGATTTAATTTCTCACATTTATAACTTATAAACTTATTTAGGATGTTAAATTTTAAATTATTTAATTAATCATTAGTTTCTCTCGTTTTCGTTGCATTATCTGTAAAATTAATAATATTACAGTATAAATTTCGAGGAATATACAAAAAAGGCGTTGGTAATAGAAACCACATTTATTAGTGACTGTGTGACGAAACTTATAATTATTTAGATTCACTTTCGATTTTAGAAAGTTTGGTTAATCTTATCAGAGATTAATTTTAGTGTTTACGTTTCGTTGCGCATTAAAATGTATTCATAGTTATATGTTTTTACCGAAACATTCACACAATTGCCAGGCTCCAAATATTCAGAATAAATACTTTTATTGTATACTAGCTATGCCCGCGATTTTGTTCGCGCAGAAATACCGCGGAATTAATTCTTTTTATTTTGCCCAAAAAACGAAAAAAGAGGTACAGAATTTTGGTAAATTTGAATTAATTGAATACATAAAAAGTACGGTATCATCTATTTATGATCGCTTCAGGGCAAACCTTAAAACTCTCAGTTGGTTTAGAAAAGATCCCACTTTCACGTGTTTCGGAATCAATAAAAATGAGAAATTGTTAAATATTAATATTTACCTGATACGACAAATAAAACCTATTTACATATACCGTATCGACAATCCAAAGAAGTTGATTGTTTCTCAAGGAAATAACGGCGCGAATCCTACTGCAACAATTGATGGATAATCCTACCAAAATTATGCTTATAATAACATTGTAATTGTAAATGGCCCGAATGTTACAGGAACGCTTAATAGAACTTATAACTCGCAGTTGGTTTCCTCGCCGCTTTTAGAGCAGCAATTCAATGGATTTATAAATATTTACATAAATATCTTCTGAACTCTGAAAGATATTTAAATGAAACATTCACGAAAATTTAAGATAAAATTCCTGTTTCAATCCTTGAAATTTTCATTGAAATTGGTTAAGAGGTTTTGGAGCATAAAAAGGCCACGAGTTTCCACTTTTGGAGACATATGCACGTTCGAGAATTAAATTATATATATATATATATCTTCTGTATTATACTTAAATAAAATATGCACTAATATATAAGTTAAATCTCCTTTTTTAACCCTCATATTTTCATTGAAATTCGTTTCGGTGTCTATTCGAGAAAAACATACGATCAGTGAAACAGACAGAGAGACACTTCAATTTTATTTATTGATATATATTGATATATATCATGTGTATGGAACTCGAGTATCAAGGCCTTCGTAAATATTATTCAGTTAAATACATATTTGCTGTTGAATAAATTAGTTTAATTTTGAGACGTAATATTACATATTTACATTGAACGAAACAAAAAACCAAAGATTAAAACTCTTGCATCCAGCAACTTAAACTTCACTTTTCAAGAGGAAGTACGTCAGACAACATCTTTGAAATAATAAATATTAATATTATCAATATGTTGCCAACTGACATATCACACACAGAACCGAATAGTTTATTATGTGAGCCTGTTACTACATACATTCAAAAGTGAAAAACATTAATAGTAACTATCTCGTGTCAATTTTTAAATTCTGATATCAATAGAACAGACGACGGACAAAGTTAAAACGGAATATGGAAAAGGAATCAAAATGAAAGGAGAAGAAATAAAAACACTACGCTTTGCCGATGATTTAGTATTAGGGAAGTCAGAAGAGGCTTGGAAAACATGTGATAGCATGAACGTGCTCTTGGAGGAAGAGTATAACATGAGGATTAATTGAGGGAAAACCATGATAATGGACTGTAGTATGGGAAACAGTGGAATAACAAAGAGTGTTAGATTGGGAAGGCATATTTTGAAGGAGGTTAAAGAATTCAGCCACTGTGTCAGCATAATAACTAGGGATAGTAAAAATATAGTAGGCATAAAGCGTATGATAGCACAGGCAAGGAAGGCTTTCGCGAAAAAGAGGAATTTAATTACGGCTTATGTAACTCTGAATATTAGTAAATCATTATAAAATATGTTCGTATGGTGTGTGGCGTCACATGGGTGCGAAACGTGGACGGTAGGAATTGCGGAAAGGAAAAGAATAGGATCCTTTGAAATGTGGTTCTATAGGAGAATGTTGAAAATCAGACGGGTGAATTGAATCACCTACGAGGAAGTTCTAAACAGAATAGGGGAAGAGGGAACAATATGGAGAACGTTGACTGAGAGAATGGATAGATTAAAAGACCACGTTTGGAGACATGAGGATCTTTAAAAATTAGCATTAGAGGGAAGTGGGGTGAGAACAGAACAGGGAGGCGAAGGATGGAATACATTAAGCATAATAAGGTGGATGGGCTACATTAGACCAGTCTTAGGACTGAATACCACAACAAAATTAAGAATAATTGCGAAAATTAATTACCAAAACCTTAAAAAATAATACTTTTAATTTGTACTCAGGTATTTTACTTGATTAGTAGGAGACGTTACGTCTACCTTTATTGTAAAATGGAAAAGGCCATCATTTGTATGAGATGATGAAAATAATAACAATATTGGTCAGGCACAAAATTAATTTCGTGCTCATAAACACAACCCAAAATTTAAATATAAACTAATAGTGATTATAACAACCAATTTCATGTTGACTAAACCGCGTTATCACACGTAGCATAATGGACTCTGAAGAACGAGATAAACGCGAAAGAAAGGCACGTAAATATATTTTCTGCAGAATATAATAGAACAATTCCGGCGATTAGCAATTTTATTCTATTTTTACCTTCCATGTTATTTTTACGGTAAATGGAAAAAATAATCGTTTGGAGTGCTAATACTCCATTTTGTCAAGACCTTGATGCAGTTGTCAATTTAAATTTAAATATATATATGTCTATAAATTTTGTTGAATATCATTAACCTTTACAGACAGTTACTTGGGTATTCATTGTAAAATTTCGTTAAGTAACTTCTATTAATTGTATTTGTAAATGCTCTAAAACCGGGTTTCCCAATCGTTGTTTCGCGGAACACTAGTGTTCCTAGGGCCCTGAATAGGTGTTCCGCAAAAAGTTTCTATACTATGGATTATAATATCCTGTTACAATACCACTTCCGTGCGTAAGCGAAAACTCAGTTTGCATCTAACGGGAGAAAGTTGAATTATTTCTCACATTTTTCTTTGTTTCTAGCTTGTTTCGGAACTGATTCAACAACGCTGCGAAACAAAGAAACCCTGTTCATTTTTCCCCGCTACATGGATAACAATGAAAACGTGTGGACGTGTTCAGTAAATCAGAATCCTGTGCGATTGAGATAGACTCCCATAGCCCAGACTTATACAGATAATATTTTATTTAAAATAAATAAAAAAGCAGTTATTATAAAGTTAAAGTCAGAACATTATATTTGAATATTTTATTTAACTTGACAATGAGCAGCTATGGCCAACCAATAAACCAACCTGATACACCTTTGTGGAATGTAATACAATAGTGCATAATTGCAGTCACTCAGCGCCATCTACAGCAGCGGTTCTCAAACGGAGATCAGCAGGAACATTTTAGTGGTCCGGTAAATATAATTTATATTTTATTTGATAACAAAATACATATGGTCACAAACGTATCTATTAATTGACGTATTTAAAAATTGTCTCCCCATTTAAGATGGTAAATTTCGAGTCTTTTTAGGTAAGCTCACAAAGCAGAAAAACAAAGCAAGTGGAGCGAATGAGGATCTGTAAATGTTTCAGATTAAATACTTGCGACAAAAGATTTCCGAAAGTTTAAAAATTTTATGAATGAAGCCGTGGAACTGATAAACTACATAAAATCAAAACCACTCCAATCTAGATTTAATAGAATTTTGTGCGATGAAATAGGTAATTAACACAAGAACGTTTATTACTATTACTATTAAGACTTTTTGAAGTGAGTTGTTGGTATTCTTGAAGGTACAAAACAATTCAGGACAATATGTTTTTGATGTTTTAACAAATCCTCCATGGTTGATAAAACGTGCATATCCGGCAGATAATTTTACAAACCACTTATTATTACTTATCATTACAAGTCACAGGTATTACAATTTGTAATACAAGACATAAAATTGTATCTCTGGATATAAAATTCAATTTTAGATTTCATCAGTTGAATCTAAGATTTTGTCTCCCTGCCTTACATGAATGTTTGAATGAATTAAATTTAAATTTTAAAGTTGTTGATGAAGATTCAGAAATTTTTTCTAACACCTACATAACTTGAAATCAACGGCTTTCCCCGTGAATTTGATTCAAATACAATTCTCGGGTTTCAACCCGGGTAAAAGTTTGTTTCCACAACGTTTCGACGGAAATCCCCGTCATCGTCGTCAGGTAGACTGAAACAAACTTTTACTCGGGTTGAAACCCGAGAATTGTATTCGAATCATTTGATTATTTTCCAAAAAAAAAATGGTAAGGACGATTCCAGGGCTCAGAATCCATTTTCCGTGACAGCTAAATCAGTAGCTTTAATGCAAGTGACTATGAAAATATCATTTATTTAATCAGTGACTCTAATTTGAAACAAATATACAAATATTTCTGGGCGAGTTTGTCACAAGAGTGCCTTGATATTTCAAAACCAATTATCATTGTTTTACTCTTCATCTTTCTATGCCCTATTTATGCAAAGCTGGATTTTCTTATTATGCTGCAATGAAGTAAAAGAGCAGTAACAGGTTCGATAGATATTATAATTCAACATACAAATATTTTCCCTGTTAGCTATTTATTCATTTTTTTATTAGTTTTATATTTAAAATTAATGACTGAATCATTTTTTATTAACAAGTAGGAATTATCGAACCTATAAAATAAAACAAGGATTCCGTTAAAATGTCTGCTTTTGGGAAGTGTTCCACTGAAGAAAAACCTACTCTAAAAGATAACGATTTCTTCCAAGTGTGGTATATAATAGATGAGTATATAAATGTAATCAGTTCGTCAGAAAATTATGTTCCCCTGTATGAATGCTACACGCAACACAAGATTAATCCTCTTTGCATTTTTCCACTGCGAATCAGTATGATAGATTCTTTGCTATTTATTTTACAAAGCGCTTAATAAAAATGCAACTTTTTGCAAATTTTCTCAATTACCTTGTCCATATTTTAGAAATATGCATCTTCTCCAAGTAATAAATTTAAATTCAATTATAATTTAGTATATAAGAAAGTACTGCTTAATTTCACTATTACTGAATCACCGAACAATTTAACTCTAAAGTAACTGTTACTATGGCTTCACGGCTGAAGACAAGTCAAAATCAGTCAATCATCCTTAATTTCGCGTCTAGTAAACGGAAATCGTTTTCGCATTAACAGTGCATATTAAAGGGAAATATTTACCTAGTTATTTGTTGATGTAAAGCTTTATATTGCTCTACAAGAGAAGGCGGAACATATGGAAACTTTATCACTTGAGAGTTCGCCCAAGAGAATTGACGTAGCAACGATTCTGTGTCGCCCTCAAGAGACTCGTAGACATTTGCTCAAAGGCCACAGCCATTCCTGCTTATGATAATGGCTCGAACCATTCCTGACAATCGCTTTGTTTACATAATTCTAATGCTATGAAAACGTTTCGACGTTACATCATATTAAACATATTAAAAAGAAAGAAGAAAAAGGGTTTGTATAATTTATTAAAACTTTTCCAAATGAACTTTAAGTATGACTACAGGGAAAAAATAAAATATCTTTGAACAGTACGTGGAGAAAGATTATCTTTGAGAGGGAGAGGTATAATCTCTGGATATGTCCTCTTAGCTGGAGATGAGAATTGTTTACATGCTGAATGTAAAATATTATGAAGGAAACTATTGGTTAAGGAGAGATATGCAGAGAGGATTCTTTTGATTGGACACGAATGTGTAGTAAGATTTTACTATTATTGTTTTAAAATTTCCAAAAATGGTGATCCGTAAACTTGTGTATTGTGATGTGGAAAAATGTAATTTTCTTCAATATATTATTTCAAGGTATGTAAACTTTATTCATTTGTAGATTTGCTAAAATATTTGATTGCAAGTAAAACAACTATTTTGAACCTTGAGAGAAATCATGACGTCATCAGTTTTCATAATACTTAAGTCACCTGTTTAAGGAAATCAAATTATTTCATTATAATAAATATTAATATTACAAAATAAGAAAAATAAATGTCCCAAAATTCTTAGTAACAATGCATTTTTAATGTTCGTGGACCTCAATCATCAATGAATTTATCAAATATTAATTGAAATAATGGCTTTTAACATTGAAAATGAAAAATATTATTATTAATTATATATCCTTTAATATGTTACTTATCGAATTTTACCATTTTCATCTCTCGCGTTTTCATATTTACGCCTCTCATCAATCATTTCTTTTGTGTTATCCATGCTTTCCTATTGGTCGAGCTATTATTCATATTTTTTCGTTGGCTCCTCTATTCATTTCTTCCTTCAATAGTGCCCATTTATCTTTTATATTGTTTCTTTATCTTTTCTCTATTAATCTAATCTTGATATCATCTTTGAAACTCTGTCGCACCTCCTGTTGTTTCAATTTTTCTAATTCCCGTCGTTTTGTTTTAATTCCTTTCTTGAGTTTCTTCATTTTCAGCCTACATTTCATAATAAACAAATCTAAATAGTTATACTTATATGTCATTATTGAAATAAAGGAACACGACAGTTAAGTCAATCAAATAAAAATCTTAATAATAATCGATTTTAGAACATATTAACATATCGTCACTTTATTGGAAACATATTCAGATGTAAATATAATTTTCTATAAAAATCTTACTTCTTAATTAAATGGAGAAAATTTGTCTGTGGAAAAGTTTTAATTGCGCCTGAAGAGGGTTCAATGTCGTGCTGTTAATTATTTCCTTAATTTTAATATATTGTCTTTATTTATAATTTTACTGTAGTATTTCCTTAGCACTTTTTAAATTTATTTACCTTTAATTTAATTATAACTTGCGAGATAATTTAGATAATACGGTTTCCACGGAATTCCATATATTTTTCAGAATGTCTAAAACCTTTCATTAAGTCAACACAAAGTCTTCGTCTCAACAAAAAAACTTAATTTGTAATATGAATGGAAGATTTCGGTACAAAAAAATTCTCAGACGAATTCAGAATATTTATTATGAATAAAATGTTGAGATATTTAATAAGGATACATATATAATGAAGCAGAATGTCATTATTTCTCCGGGAAAGAGAATCCCGAAAACATTATTTCAAATAAATAGGAGGAGTAGTCTATCTACCCTTAATTAAAATATTTAAGTTTGTCAGAGCTGCTTAGCACTGTTTTTTAAATCTCTGCAGGTGTAAATGTAATTTTCTAGCCTTTATGCTTCCTACGTTTCACTGTACAGCTCGATTTTAAGTTTTCTTATTTTTATGTGTTGAAAATTCTAATATTAATTTCTTTTGAGGTTTACGTATTTTGTTTAAAAAAAGTATTATAAGTTACAGGACTCTAAATTTGTTACTCATTTAGACGAATTGTTAATATTGATCTGCATTGTGCTGAATAAAGCGCGAGAAATAGTACCGACGGTTTCATATCGCTTCTGATAATACACAAAAGATAATCGATATATATTTAAAATTTAGAGAGAGAGAGAGTCTGATTAAGGGAAATATGAAAATTTTCTACACAACGCGACGCGTCCATTAAAGAAGATTAATTAAGTCCTTCCTGGTCCGTAATGTAGTGAAGAAACAGAATGTCGTGGCCATCTCTGTTTATTGCTTTTCTGGTGGGCAGGACACGGAGTTCCATAATTGCGCGACCTTTGCAGCAGGTTCAGCCAAGCGGAAGGAAATCCACAGGACAGCTGCTTTTGCTTAATGGTTCTCCCTGTTAGAAGGAATATTCATACTCCTACGTTTAAAACTCCTTAGAAGCACGGCAAAACAAGTAAAAACCATCCATTTACACGCTTTATTATTAAATATTGTGAAGATAGTAAAAAATATGGACCTAACCTCTGGACAATTATTTTTACATACGAATACATGGAAATATGTTATTAAAAACTATAAAAGATTTTTTAAACAACTAATTTGGTATAGTTTCGTTTTATTTAGAAACGTATTTTAGCAAGACAAATATTCACTAAATCATGGAACATTTCAAACTGGTCTTTAACCCAATTATAACCTGCAGTACAAACATGTGGAAGGAAAATATGGTGATAGACAACAATAGCTAATTGTTTTAATCGTTATAATTTTGATTTGTTGTTAGTTGTAAAACCTTATGGAGAAATTTAAGTATTAATGTAAACAATCTTACGACATTTTAATGATATAATTAACAACTTCTATTGGATCAAATAATCAATTAAACCAGTTCAGTCTTCAATTCAATTTATTTTCATTCCATTAAACAAACAAGTTTATCAGGAACTTTCGACCTGAAGTCATAATCATTTCTTATATTTTCCAAAGACACGTAGGTACTTATAATTGAAAATCTTGACGTGATTATTTGATTTTTTTACATTTTGTTTTATACACTGAACTATATTTCAAACTTGCAGGTCTGTCATGTCCAGCGAGAATTTTAGAATAGAAACTAACGGTAACAGTTGTCCGCTGATCCCATTGGGTCAGTCAGCCAGCTGCCTCCTAAAAATTGGAGAAGAGGTGGGGAAGGTAATGCAACGATCTTTCAGCAAAATAATCTCCCGACATAGGGAAGGGCGTAATAATAGTACCCAAAAGCGCGACCTACCTGATTAGGTTTTTATAGCGTTTTTCCTGCATCTTTTTAGGTGATTCACCGGGAGGGATCCTTAAACTAGACTTGGGACCCTACTCATCCCTTGCCTACGTTGCTCTACCTATCACATTCCTTTTTCAATACCCTTAATATGCTATTAAAGGGGAGTTGCACGTTTCAGGCTCACCCTTGTGTAGCCTGTTACTCAAAAATAAATATAAGACCAGGGGTACTTCTACCGTCCAAAGTAGAAAAGCAGTAAGTAAAAATTTCTATTTTTGAAAATATTTCACGGATAAGTGTATTATGATTCATTTATAAAAACAAATTCATATTTCTTAATACGGATAAAATCATATATAAAGAGATATGAAAGGAAGCAATTAATATTATGATTGTTACATCTAGGACACGGAGAAGAGAGCAGTGACGTCTGCTAAACCGAGACTTACGCCTTCAGCTAAGTAGAACGCTGACGCTGGTTGTTATTCAACACTGCGTAACTCTTTTCCGTGGCCTTCTTATTTGTCGGTGAAGAGCCGATATAAAATGGCGTTAAATGAGCCCATAGAGACAGTTCTTGAATTACACTCAGCCTTTAGACATCAGGCTGATCTACTCATTTACTCAATTTTTGTTCTTCAATTATTGAACAATTTTTCTACTAAATCTGTCTCCCTGCAGTCAACACTCCTCCCTGTTCTGAAGATTGAACCCGAACTCAATCCACGAAGAAATCTATCCTTTCTCATATTCTATCGTCAATCCTAGACAATTATTATTTCCGGAAGTGAATCTTTTCTTATAATGCACGACGTCCCCACAAGTTACTAAATCTCTACAGAGCGATTACACTAATACTATCATCACGACAACGGTAACCAAGTCATCATTTCGTGGTAGCTATGGGTGAAACTCTACTACTACTACTACTACGACAACATTACAGATACGGGGTTTATGAAAATGTCGAAGTTCAAAAAACTTCAACCCTTGGTTTCTCAAAAGCATTTTTAGACTTACTGTACGGCAGAGCTGTGGGAGCTTTCTCTCCCGGCATTTCTCGATCTCTCTCTGGTTTCAAGGTTCTAACATACCAAGGCACCTTCATATCTTTTAGAAGCTGTATGTACTGGTGTCGAAGATCCTAGAGCTTACGGTAAGATTTCCGCTGATCCCATCGGGATCATAGATAAGGGATACTTAATAAAGGTTTTGTAGGATTTTCCCTGCATCTCTTCTCCATGAATCACCGGGGTAGGTTCCTCAAACTGCAGCCCGGGGGCACTAGAAAAACCCTTGGCTGCCTTTCTCTCCCTTCCTCTTCTTTTCAATTCCCTTCCTATGATATTGAATGTGACGCAGCTTTCAATTGCGTGTTCTTCAGAGAGGTAATTTAAATTTGTGTGTCATGATTGCACGATTTCACTGTCGTGGCAAGATCCGGAAGTATTAATAAAACCATTACTTTTGCGGGAGAAAATGTCATTTCCTTAAGGTACAGGGATTTATTTTTCTTAGTCAAGAATACACGTGGAAACATTTACTCTCTCTACCTTAAGGAAGTGAAAATCTCTTAGCTTTCCTGGAGAATTTTTAAAACGTTCTTATATAATGTAGCAGGAGATTTCATGATCCTATTACAGCACTGTGAGCCATCATGCCAGTTATAATGAAATAGACATTTCGTGGGAAAGGTAGGCGTGAAAAGGTAAATGTTCAAAACCATGCGTGGACCACGGGGCACACATGGAACAGCTAGTTTTAAAAATAATAAAGTTTCTCAAATTCTACGCTCATTTAACTTTGTAAAAGAATGGGTTTCAAAAATATAATTATTTTTGACCTAATATTAATACCAAATTTTATTTAAAATGGAGAGGAAACAAAAACTTTTAATTAACCCTTGACATCGTTCAGCAATATTCATTGGTGAATCTTTAGAAACGATTAATATTCTGAGCGGAACTTAGAAAAAAATATTAGTGTGTCTTATATTTACCGTAACAATCCCTGGAAAAAAGTAAAATACTAATGTGGTTTCATTATTATCAGTCACTATAGCTTATGACCGGAGACTCTTTATCTCGTACATATTGGGCATTAAACAATGGCGAGGGTTTGGGCGTTTAAATATAAGATTTCTCTATGATTTAATTTAAGAAGATTGTATTAAGGTATTTATTTTAGAGACATGGCTTATAGAATCCATTAGCAAATAGTACCCACCGTGGGGAAAATTGCATCTCCTTTAATAAACACACGCTTCCGTAAATTGGTGTTTGCATGGAAGCTCTTCAGATCTCTATTGACTTTTCCAACACTTCCTGTTTCCCCTTTTTACTAATCAGTACAAGTCGATATTCTTCTTAAGCATAAAACCTTCTTCTCTTTTATATAGAGAGATTGGTAAGTTGTAATATTATATCTAGTATATTTATGCTTATTCAGTGAAATAACGTGACGACAAATTACGAGGAAAATTAAATATAATTAACTTGAAATAGACATAACATATACTAATTATTTTTGTAATAAGTGCAATTTATTGTAAATTGTTCATGACAAGCTGAGAATTCCCTCTTGCAGTACTCCTGGTTTGTTATACGCATATGGAATGAGTTGTGAGCAGCCAGTTGACAACTTTACCAGTATGACGAGGGCTGCTGTAGTCGTATTAATCTAACTTGAAATTAGTTCATTAAAACGTCTATTATCATCGAGATTTAAAGTTTTTGTAAGATGCGAGAAATCGTTTTTCCTGTCTCATACAGCTTATAAGAAATAAATTCAAAATATTTAAAAACAAGCACATTACATTATAGACTATGTTTTATCGATAATGATGGCTCATAACCTGTTGTTAATAGAACTGTTTCTTTAAATAATACACACACACATGTAATGCCATTTATGTTAAATGAAACAACATATTTTACTATAACATTATTAACAATAAAATACACAACCCGTAATGGTAGATTCTAGTCACTCCTATTGTTCTACCTGTTGAGGATATTCGTGTAAAGCAGAAACACACTCTGCCTCGTTTCTAACCAATATAAATTATCGTTTAAATCTTAGTTCAAATGGAAAATACGAATCACAGCCATTGTCTTGCAACTTGTAATATGAGTTAAATGGTTTCGTTCTTCAAGTTTCTCTTTCTCCGTTATATTTTGCTGCAGATGGTTATCTGCCTTTCCCGTTGCCTGGATCCTACGATCTCGGGATTTGCTTTCTGACTGCCCCTTAGAACAAATGATACCCTACAGACAAAGCATCTCTCTGGCGGCGGATATCTCTTCTCTTGTTTTCACAGAGAATTTATGGCAGGCAAAAAATAAAATACTAACTCTGTTAGAAGGAAATCACAAAAATGTTTTCTCCAAAGAAGTTCATTTTTAATTCAAATGGTCCGAAAGTTGCGGTGATCTCGTTTTCGAAGAAGTCTCACAATAATACAAGTGGATATAAACTTCCACAACATCGAGGAGGATAAGTAATAGATTAAATAATACGAGTAACAAACATGGATCGTTTCATTTGGTAATATGTGTACATAATTGCATTTAAAAATATATTACTTTCAAATTTACACTGTTACACAACGGACAATCAGGGAGACAAAAATTTGTTAGGTTAAATATTAAGATTTGTTTTAATGATTTAGAGCTAGGGTTC
Organism: Eucriotettix oculatus; assembly: GCA_034510155.1. Taxonomy (NCBI): domain Eukaryota; kingdom Metazoa; phylum Arthropoda; class Insecta; order Orthoptera; family Tetrigidae; genus Eucriotettix; species Eucriotettix oculatus. The sequence goes on from CM067379.1 coordinate 108,125,720, forward strand.
TATTTTCTCTATTTTGTACATTGTTATCTTTATCAGCTTCAAGTAGATTTTCTGTGAATGTCTCACTCATCCAAGTAATTATTACGTTAAACTGAATTCAGGAAAAAAGAATGTGTCGGGTTGTATTTACCAATCCTAGAAAAGTTGGATGTTTAATTTTTATTTATAGTTTTCACCTGAGGTTCCTGTTCGCACTGGGCTAATTATTACATTGCACTGTCACATTAGGAAACCTGCGTCAAATAATCCCCATAAAATTATCTCTATTGATATTGTTCCATTTTATCTTTCATGACAAAGAGTCTTTTTTGCAATTTCAGTAAAGGGACGTATTAATAATAGACGCTTAAAAAGGTAGAGGAGAAAAAATAAACACTTTGTTAGTGGCGATGCAAATTATATTATATTTTCCAATTATCATAATCGATTCTTGCTCATTTAATACTATGCATCCAACAAAAGACACTATAAAACTTTTATTATGCTAAAATACAAAAGTAGGGCTAGGGTATCTGATACGAAGAATTTCGAACATGCACGTATGAATCTGGCTGATTTTCGCGCTTTACGGCCGTCAATTGCTCAGATCTGATCTGTACGTGAAGATGCAGCACAGATTTGATCGTTCAGAGAAATATCTGCGCTCCAATTTGGCGATTGGTCGACCGATCAGATCTGCCGATGATATCTACTCGTGTTTGTTCACCCACTGCCGTAACGATGTTGGTGGTGGAAATCTGCTACTCACTCTTTGCTCTAATACATAACGATTAAATGATGTTGAGGTATGGCGATTGTGTTACCCAGGAAAGATATTTGATGACTTTCTGATGCCCTACGAACCACCCCTGAACCTTTTTGGCTGTGTATGGGCGCATTATCATCTTGGAATATGGCAGAGTCTAGCAGCAATATTCTAGTCATAGTAAGCACTTCATTGTTGAGTTCATCGAGGTATTCATTCGCAGTAATCCGGCCAGTAATGATCGGTCGAGCTGAATCCTACAATATAGTCGCCCAAATCATAACAGAACCTTGCCTGTGTTTGACTGTAGGAAGCAGGCAGGCCGTACCGTGGGTTTCTTTTGGCGTTCTCCATACATAAACCCGACCGTTTGTAATGTAAACGATTATTCATCGACTCATAGCTAATTCTTTCCACGTCACCCAGAGTGTCCAGGTTTTATTATCGTGGCACCTCTTCTTTCGCACTTTTGCGTTGGCTTCCGTTATGAAACGTTTTTAAATTGCAGCCCGCGCATGAACGTTAGCTTTATGAAGTTACTGTCGCACTGTTTTTGTTGAAACAATATTGCTCAAGTGAGTTTTTAGTTCTGCAGCCACTCTTACCGCGGAAGTCTGGTCACAATCCTTTTTAATCTTCTTCTGTCTGTATCAGGATTCAGAAATAACTCCTTATGTTATAATTAGATTGTCTGTAATAACAAATCTATATTGATATCTTCAGAGATATTGCGTCTCAAACATTGAAAAAAAAATTAAAAATCCTTTTTTTAAAGGGGTGTAATTTGTAAAGGGAACGTCAGCTACCATTGATATTTTATTACCTAGATTACCTAGATTTGTAAATTCTTCTTCTAAAACCATACTTTTTGCAGATGGTATTTTGGTAACAAATAAACAAAATAGTCTGGAAAATGCTGCCAGTGTTACATCAAGCCAGATGCTTCACTGGTTTTCAGCCAATGGCTTTTCAGTCAATTGTGATAAAACTCACTTCATGCAGTTTCAGACAAAGAATGCCAATTTGAACTCAATATAACTAGCTAATTAACTGTGAAAATAACTGAAGTTGGAATGCTACAAACTTTTTAGGTATATCCATGGACATATAAATTAAAACTGGAACGTATTATTATATTCCTCCTACGAAAAGGACGGCTCGGCACCTTTGCTCTTAGACTTATCCTAACATAAGAAAATTAGTTTATTTTGCATACTTCCACTCTATAATGACATATGGTATAATATTCTGGGGCAATGCATCAGGGAAAGATAAAATATTTCAACTTAAAAAAAAGGCTGTCAGAATATTATGTCAGGTCTCACCGAAAACATCTTGTAGGTGATTTCCAAGAAAACTGGAACACTGACACTCACTTCCAGCATATTCAATCACTCATGTTATTTGTTATTAATAACAGTAACCTCTTCACACTAAACTCAGATAGGGTAGATATGTATAATTATGACTTTGATACCAGAAGTAAAAACAATTTACACAAGGAAGGGAAGTCTCTAACCGTAATACAAAAGGGTGTACACTACAATGCTATTAGAATATTTAATAAACTTCCCATCTCTATTAAACAATTAAAAATAAATCCAAACAAGTTCAAATATGAACTAACTTCTTACTAAGCCACTCTTTCTACTCTGTTGAAGAAATTATGGAGCTGAATGTATCATAGGGTAGATATGTATAATTATGAAATAACATTATTAGAACATTAATTTTTTAGTATAGGATGTAAAAATATTTATCAATTTTATATACAAATTGTATGTCTTCTGTATAGAACTTAAGAAAATCTTATTATAAGTTAAAAATTATTGAATAGTTACAGTATATTTTAATATTAATAAAGCAACATATGTAAAATCTCTGACTCGTTTCACATCCTTGAAGCTTGTGCTTCTCTATAGGATTTATGGAATATGATTTTATTTATACTTATATAGAGTAACCACAATATTATGTGTAAAAGCACGGAAATTATTGAGGTTAGCAAACATCTTCTTCTTGGAGAAAATTAAATTTTCTTAATTTAGAAATGACAACTTCGTGGTACACACAATACTCAAAGAAATAATATTAGGTTAGTAAATAGGTGTTTAGTTTGTAGACATGAATGTACTAAACATGATTAAGTTTATTTGAGAAGGATAAGTTAACACAGTCGTGGATAATTTAGAAATTCGTAGATACCTGCGAACGGCGTGCCCGCTACAACAAAAGCGGCGGTCATTTTTGAACGGAACACAATATAAATAAATAAAAAATAGTTTTGAGCTGTGAAAACATGAGGGAATGCACAAACAAAATATGAATTTTTTTCTGAGATGGTGAGGCAACCAGTGCTGGACCACAGTGAAGTTACCTGTGACCAGGTGAAGTGTCCACCGTATCCGCTCGTAACGGCAACCTCATCATCTCATAGTGGCTGACCAACGAGACCACAGGGACATGACGACCCTACCTCCCTCTATAGTGTCTTAGGATTTCTGCTGACCTTGTTGCGGTCAAAGTCATCCGCTCAACTTTAGGGTGTGTATTGATTAGTAATGACCAACGTCTTCAGGTTGTGGAGAGAACATAACTCTTAAATTTTTTTCTCCTCGATAAAAATGTGTTTATGTTTCAGAAAATACATAAAATAATTAAAATTTGAAGTTATTCACGTAGCGATGGACAACACAAACACAATACCATTTGAAATCTATGAACACAAGAAGAGGTAAAACAAAAATTTTCGCAAAGAGTATACTAGCACATATTAGAATCAAAGAGTAATCCGAAAATGCCGGATTTAATTGGTCGTTCATTAAACTCGGATCGACTAACAACATGCGAGGGAAACACGAGGCGTTGGGCCGAAACCTGTCAAAGCCCTGTTTAATAAACTGAGTAACTGCGAGATAAACCGCTTCTGGCAATGATCAATTTTATTTTCAAGTCATCTGTATTAAATTTTCACTGGTGGAAAAACGTTTTAATACCAAGAAAACAGTGCCAATGCTGACAGCCAGAATTATTGAATTAGTTACGAGTGTTATTTATTGTCACTGGGGATAATGTTTAGGTCGATATTGCCAGTTTAAGCTAGCAGGTATTATTCAGATCCTTCAACCAAAGTTTTGCCTTAAGCCGATAAGTCAGAATTTCATAACATGAAGCCATCCAAGTCTATCGATCAGTGGAATTTGTCATTTGATAACATTGAGCTCTGTCTTCTCAATAGCTTGCCTCTCCTGTGTTTGGAAATCGGATATATAGAGACTAGGAAATCTGGAGGTGCTTTAATTTATTGAAAATTATATTAAAGCTTTTTCTTGACTCAGTATCCATGAAAGTAATAGTTATTCAAAACATTCGATAAAATTATAATATGGATAACTGGATAAAATTTTGGAACTTTTAGTGTGATTTTTACGAATCTTTATAGGTCTCTAGTCCATACATTGGAAGTTATTGTGGATACTTACCATGCTCGTATATAAATCGATATGTCATGGAGCTAATTTTACTTGAAGTAACCTTAAATATTTCTGCATGTTTGAAAGAAATTTAAGTAATAAGCCTCATAAAATATGTTGCGCTTACTAGAATACAATTTCCAGGAACACTGGTGAATAAACAGCATATTTAATAATTATGCATCTATTACACCCATATTAAAAGCTAATGATTATTTGTTGTGATAATATCGGTATACAGGCAGAGAAATAAGTTAAAGAAATCGTCCAACAAATTTGGTTCAGATAAATAATCACACAATTTTTTAAGTTTACAGCAGATATTATTTATTCTCAAAGTAACAAAAATCTTCCAAAATTACCATCACGCGAGTTCAAGAATATAATATGATATAAAACATTCTCGGTTTATGAATTGCATCCCCAGTTTTAATTTTTAAGAATGACGTGGGTAAAGCAACCTCCGAATAGTCTTGAATTTAAGATATTTGTGGGTTACAATTATTCACAATGTTTCCGAGCGTTTCTGCATTTTGTTCTAAGATCCTTCGTTCCTGGAGAGGTGCGGATCCTGAGGGCTTAGGAATAAGAGTCGGGATAGCAGGATGACATCAAGACAACCGCCCGACGAAAGTCTAGTTTGCCGCAATATATGTCAAAAATTATTGTCCTTAAATAACTAAAACTAAACAAACATTAAATTATGTATATCTTCAACAAATTTATTAAATTTTGTTGCAATACTGATTTTTATTTATTATGATAATTTTTCCTTATTTCAAGTTTGAAATTTTATAAACATACTAAATTACATGTGGGTATGTACAATATTTTTAAACATTAATTCATTAGAAAAAACTAAATTTGTTTTATGTCACAATTTTAAACAAATTCCATTAATTTTTTTGTAATATTTCAAAACTTTGTATTTTATTTAGTAGATGACTATGGCCATACGGAAAGCTTCTTATAAATAAATTTAGAAATCAAAATCAAATTATAATTTTGGTTATTTAAGTGACTGATTAAAATAAGGAAAAAAATTGTCTATCTTAATTGTCAACAAGTGGCCGGCAGCAAATTCCAACAAAAAAAAGTAAAAATGGATTAGACTCGTAAGCTTAAAACACTTGATAGTCAATTAAATATATTATTAATTATATATTGTTAAATATACTATCAACAAAATAAACAATTCTTCGTCTTCGCTCGGGGTTAATGATTAATTATACAGTATATTACAATTTCTAAAGGTTTAAATTTAACGTCAGTTATAAATTGATGATCTTGTGCATAAATTTACTCGTAAAAACGTTTCGACATGTTTTTTATGCTTTCTTCAGGTAGTTATAGTGTCTGGTGATAACTACTCGTGGAAAAGGAGTTGAAGTGTTACGTGTTGCCTCGGATGGATCCCTGCCACTATTGTTGGACTTCTGATGTAATTTTTTGTTATTCTTTGAGACAGTCGTGGAATGAAAAAACTTGAAGGCATAAAAACATGTCGAAAAGTTGTTACGAGTAAATTTATAGAATAAAGTCTGTACAAGGTCATCAATTGTTTAATAAAATTACAATTTTGTTCCTCCGACGACCACTTTTTTGACCAATTTGCGGTTTGAACAACTAAAGAATAACCTTGCTTGTCCGGAGACAAAACTTCGATTTCATCAGCTTATTCCTTGACCGAGTTATAATTTTTGAAACCATCAAATTTCTCAACGGCAATTTAACTTTTAATCTTCCAATTCCAGTACTGAAGCATTTCTATATTAGTAACGACAATTCGCTTCTTTCGCCTAACTTATGCGTTAACCGCTCGCAGTCTGAGATATTATTCCCTCCCAGAAGACTATCATCTCTGACATTTTTAATTAACGCACAAAAAAACTACTTTTTTAATAACAAGAATAAGTGCAACAGTAACGAGCATGATATATATCGGAACATACTCGCGACTCAGATGCTGTGGAGAACAAACATGTTCTGTAATTACACTAATCAGAGGAAGAGTGATTACGGACCTACCGTGAAATAATTAGATTCAGAAGGAAGCATCTGAGGGCATATTTACCACTCCAACATCATGTAACAAATCGATTTCAGGAGACCGTCAAAGTCGTATTTTGCATTCATAAAACGGAATATCCGACGAATGATATATCCAGACGTCCATAAAACAGGTTTTCTTCTGTCAAGATGCAACAAGAGTTTCCAACCCTTCGATCGAGACCTTCAAAACGTAGATTGCATTTTGATATATCAGGAATTGACAGGCGTGATGGAAGTCAGACATATTCCTTCACGCAACCTCAGTTGTCAGTAATTTAAATAAATCATCACTTTCTTCCAGCATAACGTTAATAATCGTCACAAGATACAACAGAAATGAATACCCAAATAATCTCTGGAATTTTTTTAATGAATTGATGTTAGTGAATTACCAGAAACAAGTACTTTCACACATTGTATAAATCTTTCATCCTTCGGTTGACATATCTTATAAGCATTAAATAGAAAGTAGAAAAAAATTGACTTCTGATATTGAAATAATATTAAATTAATTAACGTCTTTTATTAAAATATTAAAATGAAATAAGTTTCGACCGGTTTTTTATTTTTAATCAAACAACGTTTTCTTCTTCAAGGTTTTCTCTTTGCAATCTGTGAAATTCATATTTCAATTTGAATTTAAACCTATACATAGCCAAATATAGACGGAATTAACTAACTTAGAACTTATCAAATTACATCCAATTTTTCAAAAATTCAACATAATGTAATATGAATAAACAATTCTTGGGTTTCCACCCGGGAATTGTTTATTCAGAATATACAAAAGGAAAACCTTCGATCGTTAATAATGTAATATGTTATAAACACCACTAAGAAACGTATTTAGCCACAGTTTGCACATTTTAATAACCGAAAAAATTAACGACCCGTTTTAAAAGACAAAATTTTTCATTAGAATAAACAACGTTTTGTCACAATTTTTGGGACACTTTCAAGTGTTAAAATTTCGGTTGAAGCTGTCCTTGTAGGAATTCGAGGTTGGTTTCTTACACATCAATATATTTTATGAACATTTAGCACCTGAAGAATTGTTGACGAAACGCTTTAATCTAAATGAAAATTTTTTGTAAAACTGGCCCTTAATTTATTTAATTTAAATATAAAATAATTTTAAATTAAAGCTACTTAATTTTTACAGTTGCAAGAAGAGTATTTTAAATTATAAACACTTAAATTATGTAGCCTTGTATTTCAGTAATTATTATGCAATAAATCCTCGTGTTGTCCTTAATTATGATTGTTAAATATCGATTATTAGGGTAATTAACCTACTGGTAATAACTACAACTCGTTATGACATGTTTCCGTTGTGAATAAATGTTTGATGGGAATAAAAACGCAAAGTCACGAAGGGTTCTATAAAGAGATACCAATGTATGGTGGTAGAATTATTGGCAGGGAGAGACACCCGCAAGGAAAAATGAAATACACACAAACACATGCAATTCCATTTTTAGTCTAATTTAAACGAAATTGTTCCTTTTAAAACTGTTGTCGCTGTGTCGTAAATTATTCTGCGTGGCCAACTTCAATACGACCAGGGCAGAACATGAAAAGGCTTTCTGTAGGGTGTCTTGGGACTTTCATTAATCCAGTTACTGAAGTGTACAGGTTTGGTAATTAGTGTGACTGTAACTCCCATCAGTGTTTCAGCGTAGGTAAGTTATTTCTTCAGGGCGGCCGAATGCCATAATACGACGAGGTACGAACAGATATTTCATAATACTAATATAATTATTGAAACGGAATATATTACAAATAATGTAAAATTAAGCTACCATTTTAAAAATAAGTCTCATGCAATTTGCAATTTTAATGTTATTTTTACTAGGATAGTGAGAGATACAAAGGTGTCAGATTTTAGATTGCTTTCATAGTATTATTACTATAATTAAACGAAATTATTATAAATTTCTTCTTAAAAAATATGTAGGAAAATAAATATAAATTTGGTTTTTTAAGTTTAAATAAATATAATTATCGACAAAAAATTAGTGAAACATAACAAACTATATTTCATAGTGAAAGGGAAAATAGACGCATCTTATAGGAAAATCGAAGAAACATTCGGCGAGAGGAAAAGTATAGGCAAGAATATCGATGGAGTGGATGGGAAGCCAATTCTGGATAAAGAAGAAAAAGCAGAAAGATGGAAGGAATATCTAAAAGAGCTGTATCATGGTGAAAATCTGGATAAGTCAGTAATAGAAGACGAAGATGAGGTGCATGAAGAAGAGTTGGGGAAAACTATTTTAAAACGGAGTTTGTTAGGGCATGGACAGACCTGAGTAATTGAAAGCGCCAGCGAAGTTGATAAGATCGTCGGGCGAAGAAGCTATATCATGGCTGTTCAAGATAATTTGCAAAATCTACAAAACAGGAAGACTACTATTAGATTTTAGTAAAAACATAATTATACCCATACCGAAGAGGACTGGGGCTGATAGATACGAACAAGTGCAGAAACTTACTTTAATATCCCATCATTCAAAATATTAACGAAACGAGTATATTGGAGGATGGAACGTCAAATAGAATGCGAGTTAGGAGAAGAACAATTTGGTTTTAGGAAGAATGTAGGGACAAGAGAAGCAATATTGACTTTGCGACTAATTTTAGTTCAAACCATTTTCAGATTTAGAAAAAGCGTTTGATAATGTGAACTGGAACACGCTATTAAGGATTTGGAAGAACACAGGAATAAACTATCGAGAAAGGAGTCTTATACATAATCTCTACAGAAGACAGGCAGCAGTCATTAGAATAGAAGATCAACAAAAGAAAGCCGTAATCAAGAAAGGAGTAAGACAAGCATGCAGGCAGTCACCTATGCTGTTTAAAGTATATATAGAACAGGTTATGAAGAAAGTTAAAATCGAATATGGAAAAGGCATCATACTGCAAGGAGAAGAAATAAAAAACCTACGCTTTGCCGATGATATTGTAGTGTTAGGAGAGTCAGAAAAAGGCCTACAAACCATAATAAATGGCATGAATGAAGTCCTGGAAAAAGTTAAATATGAAGATTAAAAGAGGAAAAACCATGGTATTGGAGTGTAGTAGGGGAAAATGTGGAATAACAAATGGTGATAGATTGAGAAGGGATATTTTGACGGAAATTACGAAATTCTGGTACTTGGGAAGCGTAATAACTAGGGATGGTAGAAGTATAGTAGACATAACAAGTAGGATAGCACAGGCAAGGAAGGCTTACGCAAAAAAGAGGAATTTACTTGCGAGTAATATAAATGTGAATATTAGGAAATAGTTGCTAAACATGTTCATATGGAGCGTGGCGTTATATGGGTGCGAAACGTGGACGATAGAAGTTGCGGAAAGGAAAAGAATAGAAGTGTTTGAAATGGCGAATGATAAAAATCAGATGGGTAAATAGAATCAGTAAGGAGGAAGTTGTAAACAGAATAGGAGAAGAGCGAAAAATATGGAGGACGTTGACCAAGAGAAGGAATAGATTAATAGGCCACGTTTTAAGACATGAGGGTCTTGCAAAATTAGCATTAGAGAGAATTGTTTAGGGTAAGAACAGAAGAGGAAGGCCAAGGACGGATACGCTACGCACATTAGAGAGGATGTGGGATGTGGTATTTATGAGGAAATGAAAAGGCTTTCGCAAGGTAGGTTAGCATGATGGGTTGCATCAGACCAGACTTAGGACTGAATATCACAACTGCAACAAACTATAATTTAAAAACAACTACTTGTTTCGGTCCTGATCTTTAATTAGTGTATTCTTTGGCTCTACTGTAATATCTTTGGAATTTTACAATTTTTGTGCATTTTTATTCAGTTCAACGTAAAGAGGGCCACGAAACGTGGTTGTTTTAAATAATTTTTTACATTTTCATAATTTTTGTCTTTTTCTGGCCTTATATAAGTTTTAATTAAACTTACAGATATTAATTACTATTATAAAATAAAAATATTATCACTTGCTAACAAGAAACTTTTTCAACTAGGAAAGAGACATTAAAGCAAAACAAAGGTTACGGAGGTAAGATCAGGAGCAAAATAATTAATATGGAACCAATATGTTCCTATTGATTCATAATGAAACCATTAATATTGAATACTAATTATAATGAGAATGTATTATAGTAGTTATTTTTTATGTTAATTTTCCTTTTTTATTCTTCCTTGAACCTTTTTTTGTTTGAAAGATTGGACTAGTCCTGTGTCAATACGATGCGCAGTGGACAACTCCGCCCATATTGTAGTTGGAGTAGACAGGATAGACAGGAGCTCAATTTAATTCCAACCTTTGAAAACGCAATTTCGTAAAACAATTCTGAAAAAAATGGCACTGGGAAATATATTGCTGACAGTTCAGATATGTTGTACGTGAAGATAATAAGTATAGGGGGTGTTAAAAATACATTGTTCAAGTCTCCATTTTCAGTTTGTATGAATGCAATTAATGCTTTTAACAACGCTAGAAGCGTTCAGGCAGTCTGTTGAAGGGGAAGTTACTCCTCAAACGACAATACTTTTATTACGCTTCTTCTTTCCCTACTGCGCATGTAAACCGTGCCAACTGTAATTACATTTAAATTATTGACTATTTCGACCGGTGAGAATGATTGACGTCATCGTTTCAATCGCAGTTGTTGAGATGCGGAGAAGAGCAAGTTTGAACTGCTACGAGAAATGGATGTTTGCATAGATGTACTGGCTCATTATTTGAAGACACGTATAAGATAGACAACAATGTTAAGGTTATTACGAAGTTAAAAATAAACTTATTAACCTTTTACACGGTCCAATGCTTAGTGCTAGAGTCAATTCCCTGTGAGCAATAGAAAATCGGAGTTTGGATGCGCTTTTGGAAATTACGGAGGTTTGAGATCAATCCTGGTTGACTTTCGGTCGTTGCGAGATTAATGGGGTTCTGCCTCTCCGTAAGACTGTAAGAAAGGGGCACTAACCCAGACGTAACCGAAATCTAACGAACGTCGCTCCTATCTGCTGAAAGTCAAGTCATTGAACACTAACCGATATCAAATCCACAGAATTTAAGCATGTGAAAAGCATCAGTGTGTTCAAAATTTAACGGCTACCATTAACCTGTGAATATGTAAAGCCAGTAAGCTATCAAGGAGAGTTCAGTTCTTATCACTTTAAATTTATATTTAGTCCATTAATATGAATTTATTTTTAGGGTATTTTTTTATGCATATATTGAAAATAATAGCAAGTGAAGCAAGCCAATAATCTAATTCAGAAACTATGTGAAGAGTGTCTTTTTTAATAAGATAACATATAATTGACATAATATATTATCCCAATCGAACGTGTATAGCTTCATGCATTCGGTTAGAGACGCTCTATTTTTCTGACGATGCATGTGTAAATAATAGTAATCACTAGTTTAAATAGGTCTAAGTTCTGTAGCGTCCCAATGACAATAGTAGAATGTTTCTTAAGGGGTCTTTGCACGGCCAATCTGACTGTCAGTATTAGCAGAAACTGCCAGTATTATTGAGTATGAATGGTGTATGACCCCACTAATTACGGATATCTAGATATTTTGATGTCTTGGCGTCAATCTTAGGGGTTGTTTAGTCCCGCCCAAACCCCGCCTCCAAAGTGGTGGGACCAGGAGAAAGAATTTCTACCTGCTACCGCCGTTTGCCGTTGCTGAGGGATTAATGACCCTATAGCGACCCAGAACAAGAAGCTTTCTCAATAGCTGCAAAATATATACAATTATTTTTCAGTCTTCTCGCAAAGCGGATCTTACAAATAAAGAGACTCGGACACATTGTTCAGAAAGTGAACAATATCCGACACATGCTACGTCACGTGCCATACACTCGCTGTCGTCGATTTAACCTGCATTCACGGAAAAGGCACGTGTGGTTGAGGCGTAATTAATATTGCTGCAGTGCTTTGAGTTTAAAAGAAATTAAAGATAAGCGGTACAAGAGCCAGATTACATGACCTAAAGGAAACAATAATATCCGATAGGCAAAACGAATGTCATTTACAATGAAAAAGAGAAAATTCTCACGACAGTATTTTTGGAAAGGTGTTTAATTAAAATCATTAGTGGCAGTAATAATTTTATGTAGTAGGAACTTATTCATATTTCATATTAAATAGTTTTAAAACTCGCAATAAATGTTAATAATTGCCTGCTTATTGCTTATTCCTACCCTGTTATTAAGTATTTAGCTGGTATTTGTATCCAAACTAAGGCATACAATAGGCGAAGTAACAATTTAGAACATCTATCATCCTATTTATTACACTAATCATCTTTCACCCCATTAACGGATCTTTCAAAATAAATGCAGAATCATATTACACCAATTTGGCTATTTTCAATATGGACCCGTTATTTTATTCAACTATCCTTTTTTCTGCACTGATGCGCTTCAACCGTTTCGAGAAATATATTGAATCCCTGCTTGTTACGAAATAATGCATTTGTCACTGAAATTTACGCATTAAATAAATACGTATACTTTTTGCGAGTTTTAACGATTCTTTCACGCAACGTCAACGCTTCGCTGTTCTTTTAGTGACAATTACCATTATTATAATAATAGATACGACCTTTTTTTTTCAATTGTTTCAAAGTTTGTCAGTTTACTTTGTAAGACCCAGGCAGACAACTGAAGACTGTCAGTCTTGTTCACCCTGTGGGAAACTATCTGATTCAACCCTGAAATGTCACTCCAAATCATTCACACTCACAGTCCTGATTGACAATGTAGGGGCCCCTTTAAGGCTTTACAATTTTTATATAATCCGTTGAAAGCCAATTTGTGAAGACAAAAATACTTTCCCAAACACTGGCCTAACAGGGGTTCGCAATTATTTAAATAGTTTTTGCGATCCTTCATAATCCGTGAATTTAGCCTTTCGACACAGACGTTAATGAGCACAAATAATTTACAGTCGATAAGAATCAAGAATGATATTTTGAGGGAACGTGCCGGTTCATAAATACTTACCTATCAAATGAATGATGGAGACAGGGATTATATCGATCGTGGTATAATGGCTGGAAATACTTGATCCGAGCTTTAAGTAATCCACCTCTTTATATTTAATGCCACTTATTTTCCAGAGTAGTCTGAATTCATTAATGCAAAAGCTATTTTGTTTTAATCACGGCAGAACGTAATGGGAAATATTATAATATTTAAAATAATAACTGTTCAAAATTGATAATTGTATTACCTCGTAATGTCAATGTATTAACTATGTCATGCATTCCTATAATTTAAACACTACGTATTAAAAGACCTTGCGAACGGACACCGCTGTGGCTTCGAGATTCAACGTAACACTCTCTGAAGATAGATATAAAAAGACGAGTAGCTGGTTTCTCATCAAGAGTCTACCCCAATTTAAATGATTTTTATTCACGTTTTAAGATTAATACTGCCATTTGCATCTCATTTTGTATTCCCCCTAGGCTACGTGTTCTGTTATCAATTACAAATCAAATATAATTAATTATAACATTTACTTTATGACTTATTTTGTACTCTAATTGACAAAACTCAATAAATAAACGAAAAATCTCGTTATGTAAAAATATTATATATAGTATATTAGCATGTATGTGTGTGTGTAAAACGTACTGTTAAATGTTGGGAAATGAAAATCTTCAGAGCAGGAATGGACAAAAAAAAGTTAGAACGTAAGCCAATGATAAAATATAAATTATGAATATAGTCAATCCAGTAATAAAATCCAAAATATATCATTTTCCATATTTTAGGACAATAATCTTTACGAAGTTCAAAAATTCTATGTCAGGAAACCGTATACAAAAAATGATTAAAATAATAATTTCAGGTTGTTTCAACGGTCATTGATATTATTTTCAATCTCTTGTATTGTTATAATTAGTCTTCTTAGCCACGAAACCTTATTAGAAAGAAGAATTATAAAATTTTGTGTGGAGGTAGGAATTTATACAAGACTCAATGTAACATCAGTGACGTGACAGCGTTATTCAGTTTATCCTTTTTTATAGTGGCGCCAACTGCAAGGCCATTGGCGACTATTTACATTAAGAGAACTGTTTTCATGTAGGGTTAGTCAATTCTGAATACTGTTATTAATTTAAAGGAAACGTCTAAATAAATTAATATTTCTATCGTTTAAATAAAATTGTGGAGTAATAATAAACATTACATTCTAATGCGAGATGGTTGTTTACTTGTCTATACCAATAAATAAAATTGAAGTGTCTGACTGTTTGTCTGTATGCTTTTCTCAAATAGGTTCCGAAACAACTCAACGGATTTCAATAAAAATTTGAGGGTTTAAAAACAAGATTCAACTTACATATTCGTGCATATTGCATTTAGATATATTACAGAAGATATTAATATAATATAAATATTAATTCTACGCGAAGGTTTCTGGGCATAAGTGCGTTCGAATCTGCGAAAATTGAATGTGGGTTACCTATACTCTTGATCTGTTTATGCTCTGAAAGGGCTCAATGGATTTCAATGAAAGTTTCGGGATTGAAACAGGGATTTTAAATTAAATGTTCGTGTATGTCTCATTCCTATATCTTTCAGAGTTCAGAAGAAATCCATAGAATTGCCGCGCGAAAGGCGGCGTGAAACTCGACTGCGAGTCATAAGTCCTATCAGGCGTTCCTGTACAATTTATTCCGCTTCCTGTGTTATTACAAGCGTAATTTTGGCAGCTTAAGAGAGGGGTGGAGAGGGCAAATATTCTCACTCTATCTATTGTAGCAGTAGGATTTGCGCCGTAATTAATCTATATTTGACAGAGAGCTAACTCCTTGAGAAATAAACTTCTTTCGATATGTAAATTGATTGTATTTGTCACATCAGGTAAATTTTAACAATTATTAATTGCTCATTTCTATTGGCTCCGATACGCGAAAAGCGGGACCTGTTCAAAACCAACCGCCAATTATGAGGTTTGCCCTGAAGTGATCATAAATAAAACCGTACTTTTTATATATTTAAATGAATTCAACGTTGGCATAGCAAGTAATGCATATATTTAAATGAAGAACAACGAAGGTAAGTAGATAAAAAAATACGGGAACTTTTCAGTCGTCGCTAAAAATTATTAATATAGATTATTTGTTGTGAAAGAATTGTTCTTAGAGTTGTATACTTGGTGCATGGCATATTTTTCACTTATTAGAAATCATGTTATTTATTTAAATATTAATTTCCATGGAGTTTCTCTGTGAATAAACTGCTGGTATTGTTGTCGTGTTTAGCAAACCCCACACGGGTTGAAACCCGAGAATTATTAAAACTATTTAAGTATTGTTTGTGTAGTGGTTATAAAATTTTATTTATATACATGGAATACGTGACTCTAAATAATGCGCCAGAATAAAATCCAAAATTATATCATTTTCCATATTTTAGGACAATAATCTTTACGAAGTTCAAAAATTCTATGTCGAGAAATCGTATACAAAAAATGATTAAAATAATAATTTCAGGTTGTGTTAACGGTCACTGATATTATTTTCAATCTCTTGTATTGTTATAATTAGTCTTCTTAGCCACGAAACGTTATTAGAAAGAAGAATTATAAATTTTTGTGTGAAGGTAGGAATTTATACAAGACCCAATGTAACATCAGTGACGTGACAGCGTTATTCAGTTTATACTTATTTTATAGTGGCGCCAACTGCAAGGTCATAGCGACTGTTTACATCAGGAGAACTATTTCCATGAAAGGTTAGCCAAGCAACATAACGTCCATGTTCATGCCAGGATTGAAACCTGGGACCTCTGTTGTGCGTGGCAGCGATGATAATCATTACACAGCAGGAGGTCGGCATTAAACTTGGCTGCGCAGTCCTTTCCGAGACGAGGATATTCGTGTTCCTGGTTGCTTGAATTTCTCTCCCTTCATGCACGGCAGGATTTAATAGCGAAGTTACGCCTCTTACAGGAGTTAGTCGCCCCTTCATCAAAGGTACACTGCCGGCTTCTTTGGCATAGTGGAATATGGCGCCATGTTAAGCAGCTGACATGGCTCAAACTAAACTCGGGTCTCTCAATGGACAACTCCTTTGAAACATGGGACAAGAGCGCCGTTTCTAAGAACTGGGCAAATTTATTCGTAGTAAAATAACTTATATCTAGAACAGGCGATGAAGAATGTTAAAACGAAATATGGAAAAGGAATCATACTGCAAGGAAAAGAAATAAAAACCTTACGCTTTGCCGACGATATTGTAGTGTTAGGGGAATCAGAAGAAGACTTGGAAACCATAATAAATGGCATGAACGGAGTCCTGGAGAAAGAGTTCAATGTCAGGATTAATAGAGGAAAACAAAGGTAATTGAGTGTATGGGAAACAGTGGAATTACAAAGGGCGTTAAATAAGGAAGGGATATTTTGACGTAAGTTAAGGAATTCTGATACTTGGGAAGCGTAATAAATAAGGATGGTAGAAGTATAGTAAACATAAATAATAGGATAGCACAGGTAAGGAAGGGTTTCGCAAAAAAGAGGAATTTACTTACGATTAATATAAGTGTGAATATTAGGAAATCGTTGCTAAAAATGTTCGTATGGAGCGTGGCGTTGTATGGGTGCGAAACGTTGACGGTAGGAAAAGAAAATAACAAGTCTTTGAAATGTGGTTCTATGGGAGAATGATGAATATCAATTGATATATAGGCTCACTAACGAGAAGTTCTAAACAGAATACGACGAACAATATGACGAAGAGAAATGATAGATTAATGGGCCACGCTTTAAGAGGGAGTACAAGGATGGAATATGCCAAGGGAAGATGTAGGTTGTGTTATTTATGAGGAAATGAAAAGGCTTTTGTAAGATAGGTTAGCATGGAGGGTTGCATTATACCAGTCTTAGGACTGAATACCACAACATGAAAGAAATATATTAACGCATTAGAGAAGAAAAATCCAATTATAAATTACATAATATCCACATAAATAGACAAAAAAATTTAAAAATGTTGGACGACGGGGCAAAACGGGATACTTATTGATTAACACCTTTGAACATTATGGACAAAGAATCACTTCATAAAAGTATAAAACATTATTTTATTCTATTACTTACTAAATATCATATAAATATATATTAAAACAACAAATTTGTTTTTTGATGAATATTTTAAAAATAAACTTACAAATTTCCCGTTCTTCTTCACCCCCCGGGACAGAAGGGGACAGGATTACTGTATTTACAATTAGTTCAAGAAAATAAAATTTATCAAAGGCTTTCCCAGTGTATTTTCTGCATAAAAACCTCTCGGGCTTCACACCGGGTATGAGATTGATTTTGACACAACGTTCCGACGACTAATGGCTGTCGTCATCTTCTAGGCGAAGTGCTGGTGCGTTAACAATAACCAATCACACTTACACCCGGCTCTCGTGGACCCAGGGTAGGGGGGACGTTGACGAAGAGAAGGGATAGATTAATAGGCCACGTTTTAAGAGTTGAGGGTTATGTATATATATATAAATCAGTTATTGATAACGACCCGGCGCTTCTTCTAAAAGATGACGGCTGAGCCTTTAGTCGTCGAAAAGTTGTGTCAAAATCAATCTCATACCCGGTGGGAAGCCCGAAAGCTTTTTATACAACAAAATTAAATTTAAACGAATTGATGAACATTTACAGACTTTATTACATAAATTTACTCGTAACAACGTTTCGGCATGTTTTTATGCCTTCTTCAGGGGTTTTCCTCCCTGTAGAGGAAAATTTACAGAATATTAACCCTATGGTGTCGAAATTGAGACAGAGTTAAATATACCAAAACTTACCACAACAAGGTCAAAACATAACAAAAAGTTACAAAGTTACATTAAAGTTCAGAAATACGGTAGAGATCCAAAGCAACAAGTAACACTTCAACTCCTTTTCAATACGTAATTATTACCAGACTGAATGTTGGCCAGGAATCCCTGCCAGTGGCCTTGGAGTGACACACTGTAACGGGAAGCGTCAGATCTAAAATATTTGAGTAACAAGAAGGAAAGGAATTATAGATAACACTAGTAGTCAAAGAACCCAGTTAAACTAAAACAATAAAATAAAGATTAAGAAAATAACGTATTTCGACTATAACTTAAATTACTCGAGTCATTTTGTGTATTGAGCGTGTCCTTAGTGGTTCTTATGTGTATCATTTAAGATAAGTTTTGTTCAAAATCAAGAATTTCAACCTCTTCCCAGTCAAATTCGTGTTTCTCCTGGAGTCTATGTGTGGTACTATATTATGGATCATCGTTTTTTTGTCCTCTTATGTTCCTTAAGTCTTCACGCTTCATTTGACCTATGTAACATTTTTGGCAGTTGGGCGCACCACAATTAATTTTGTAAATAACATTATGTTGCGAATAATTTTCCAAATTATCTTTACCCTTTTACATAAATTTATTGAGTTTATTAGTAATAGTAAACGTAACCGAAAAACCAAAACTAATGAATATATTTTTTTAATTTCTTGCTGACATTTCCATAATAACACATTGTTTCTCCCTATCTATATTCCTAACTTAATAAGTTGTGGGTGAATTAGAATATCAGTGTTTGTGAATTCTTTTCAAAATATGTTTATTAATAAAGTTCAAAGGGTACGAACTAACAATTAAGATAGCTTTAACCAAACTAATATTTTTGCTGTGGAATTTTCAATTAGCTACAAGTATGGCTATGGTTTGTAAACGATAGCTTTTTTCATAAAATTAAATTTAGTTTAAGAAACATCTTAACACCTTTTGTATTTTCTCTCTTATACTTATTTAGCGTACGGTTAATCTCTTTATCAAGTTTTCGTCTCGCTTAGAGATTTTTTTGCAACTGCACAGTCTTTGCTAACTCTTTTCCTTGTTTTTACGAACATTTTCTTTCTAAATCAATTCTTTTTAGGTACAGAATTCTGAAACTCATTCTTAAAAGGTGAGTCTGTCAGTTTATTAATTCTTTTAGGAACAGATGAAATATTACCTTATACTTTGCGCCCCGCACGCTAGTCTCAGTTTAAGGTTTTTCATCGAGCCTTAATACAAGCAGATTTAAACCTTATTCGTAACTTATTTGCTGCTAAATAAATCTAGTTCACGAATATACCATTAAAGAGTTAAAAGCGATCAGTTTTGTAGATTACCTTCTGCTGTAAAAATGATAGATTCACAGATGTAGGACGCCAAAACGATAGTTCATTCACAAGGCGCAGTCAGAAACTGCAGCACTACTCCCTTCACTAGTTACAATGTTCCACCCCTAGTAACTAACCTCCAGCACTATTCAGTAAAGAAAAACAAGGTATCCCCCGTTCTACCCCGCTATCCCGTTACGTGCCTTGTTCCCCCATAAGGATATATATTGAAGGTTTACCCTCTACAAATGACAACTGAAAGCGCATGACTCCTAGTTTACGAATAAATACTGTTAAAAGCGAGGAATTTTGGAGCTTACCTTCTGTCGAAAAATAGAAAAGCTTATAAATTCGCAGATGAAGGATACCAAAACAAGAGATTTTTTTAGAAGATAGACAAGAATGGAAAAATGTCAGCCGGGCCAGGGAATCGAACCTAGGACCTTGCGATATCCAGCCGCATGCCCTACTAACTGAGTTAATCCGAGTCCACGTCCCAGGACCGACTTAACACTTCTCCATTGCGTAAACCTAAGCTAGGCTCACCTACCAATTCACTAATCACAATCCTCACGTCCTAATTCTACTAAATGCGTGAAGACGGACAATTGCGTAAATTGATCACAGGTGCATTGAATTATAATTATGCTCCATTGAAGCCCAGTATTTCCTAGCTTAGGTTTACGGAATGGAGAAGTGTTAAGTCGGTCCTGGGACGTCGACTCGGATTAGCTCAGTTGGTAGAGCATGCGGCTGGATATCGCAAGGTCCTGGGTTCGATTACCTGGTCCCGTTGACAATTTTCCATTCTTGTCTTTCTTCTAAAAATTAACTATATGCATTACTGGGCTTTAATTGAGCATTTCCACTACCTTAGATTAGAACAAGAGTTCACTGGTCAATTCGGCTGCCAAGATTTTTTCCTTGCTCCATCTCTATTTATTAACTTCCATAGTTTTCCAGTAAAAAAAAGAGGCTACCCCGTCCTACCCCGGTTTCCCATTCCGCCCCGACTTCCCCTATACTATCACATCAATAAGGAAAATTATTCCATTATATCGCGCACGGAAACAGTTTAGAATGAATTCATTAGGTAATGGCACAATCCAATTACAGGATGGAGGAATCTTCCGTCAGGTATAAGACCAGGGAACTTTCCTCAAAAGTTTTGTTTTCCACTGGCCGAACTTTCTGGTTGATTTTTCTCGGAAGTCGCCAATCCTCGCAGACTGGCGATAAACGACGTCGCCACGCCCTTGGTCTCTGCTCCGCGAGGTCTTAGCTGCTATATTTTGTTGCAAAACCTATACATTTCGTATCTTGACACAGCTTATTTCCACAATCGTAAGTTTACTGCGCCACTACCAATACGTTTATTCGTCCAGGGTGGTGAATCCTTTTCCTCGGACGTTTCCTCTGGAAGATAATTAAAAGTCGTACAACACGTTTCTCATAATAATAAGACTGGAGTAATCAACCTCAACTGTTCCCGTCAGATGATTTTCTCCATCATCATCGTCGCATCGACGCAGTACTTTCCCTTTAATCTTATTCACGTCCTTCGCCAAAGTTGTAATGACTGAAATACGGATAGGGGAAAGCGACGTTTGGTTTATAAACATTTCATTTATTTCTACTGTAGTTTAATAAAATAACTAGCATTTTCTAATTAATTTATATTGGAAATTGTATTTATCAATTATCTGAGTCGAGCCGTAGTTTTTCGTGGTAATGTCAATTGTAGACAATGTTATTATAAATGCCAATTAAATTTATTAAACTATCAGACAAAATGTATTGATGTAACTTGCAGCCGTACGAAATCAATCAAAAGATCAATATACTAATCAGAAACTCAAGGTAGTGCACGGGAAGCAAAATTTCCTTCCCACGTAATGACAGCGATTCATGCCTCATTACACGATATCCTTCAGAAGATTATCGTTCCCTTTCATTCATTGATCGAAGATTTGAGGACTTTAGTGAACTAAGGAATCAGCACAAACTTTTACACATCACAAACAACATTTGAACGTAAAATTACTAAATACCCATTATAATAAGGAAAAGGTGAGTTATAGCAAAAATAATCCGCAATTTTCACGATATCACGATGTGTCTGAAAGGAAATTTGAAATTAATTTTCCCGTCAAAATGTTAATTTATAAGTGTAATACACTGATTTCACACAATTATACGTAGTAGTATTCTTATTATTTGTCAGAATTAGAAAGAAATTAAAAAAATTATTAAATTGCGAAACCCACAGTGTAAATTTGCATTAAAAAGTATTAAAAATTCTTGGAATGACGTTAAGTGGGCATTTAAATGTACCTCAAATAAACATCTCTTCATCTTTGTCTCTCGCTCCGAGAGGTCATACTTCAATGTGGAGGGATAATGGAAGTAAGTGCGAATATCTGAATGTACTCACATTTTTTAAATCACCAGAAACGAATAATAATAACTGTATTTCACTAATACATAAAGAACAAATGTAGAACGTTTATACAATGTGTGCACGTTTTATTTAATTTAGATAAACGTATTCGTCATACATCAGCGATATCTCTGCTCAATGAGACTCTTTGACCAGAGACATAAATCTGTTTGACATTCAGTATGATCGTTAACAATGAATGTTTTTAGTTTAATTTAATGCATTTATAACAGATGTTGTCGTTGTGGTATTCAGTCCTAAGACTGCAACACTCCATGCTAACCTATATTGCGCAAGCCTTTGCATTTCCACATAATTAGCACATCCTAGTCTGCTTGGCGTATTACATCATTGGCCTCCCTCTTCTGTTCCTACTCCAAACACTTCCCTCTAATGATAATTTTACAAGACATTCGCGTCTTAAAACGTGGCCAGTTAATGTCACTTCCTTTGGTCAACGTCCTCCATATTGTTCGCTTTTCCCCTATTCTGTTTAGAACTCCCTCGTTAGTGATTCTATCCACCCATCTGATTTTCATCATTCGCCTATAGCACCACATTTCAAAGGCTTCTAATTTTTTCTTTTCCCCAACTCCTATCGTTCACGTTTCGCACCCATATAACGCCACGCTCCATACGAAATTATAACAACGATTTCCTAATATTCACACTTATGTTACCCGCAAGTAAATTCCTCTTTTTCGCGAAAGCCTTCCTTACCTGTGCTATCCTACTCTTTATATCTAGTATACCTCTACCCTCCCTAGTTATTACGGAGTCCCAGTAGCAGAATTTTTTATTTTGCGTCAGGTTAAAACTCTTTGTTATTCAACTGTTTCCCATACTGAACTTTATTACCTTGGTCTTCCCTCTATTAATCTTCATATTGAACTCTTTCTCCAGTACCGCGGTCATGCCATTTATTATGGTTTCCAAGTTTTCTGACTTCCCTAATACTACAATATCATCGGCAAAGCTTAGGGTTTTTATTTCTTCTCCTTGCAACGTGATTCATTTCCCATAATCCGTTTTAACTTTCTTCATCACCTGTTCTATATACAAGTTAAACAGCATGGGCGACAGACTGCATTCTTCTCTTACTCCTGCGTTTTCTTTTCTTGATCTTCTATTCTAATTACTGCTGCTTGTCTTCTGTAGAGGTTATGTATAAGCCTCTTTTCTAGATATTTTATTCCAGTGCTGTTCAAAATCCTTAATATTGTGTTCCAGTTCACATTGTTAAACTTCATAAACGTAGGCCGGTTTTTTTATCCTGTCTTCAAAAATTAGTCGCTAAGTTAATATTGCTTCTCTTGTATCTACATTCCACCTAAAAACAAATTGATCTTCTCCTAACTCGCATTCTATTTGACGTTCCATTCTCCAATATAATATTTTCGTTAATATTATGCAATAATGGAATAGTAAACTAATTGTCCTTTGCTGTTCTTATACATAATATGAAGTATTATGCATAAATATTACCATTGTGTACTCCTCCATATTTACATTACTTTGGCTTCACATGTTGATATATATTTTGCTGTATTTTCATAGACGTCTCCTAGTGTGTGCAATGTAACTGTTTCTGCGTCGGTTGTTATATCTCACTTTAATATAATTACAAATTAATAAAAAAGGCAAATTTGTCTTAAATAGATAATAACATAAGAATGGACAGCTAAAAATTAAAATTTATATTAAGTTTTATACTGTAGTTTAATGCGTGTAAATTGTTGAGATTTACTTTTTCTCCGACAGAGGGGTTTACTAAGTACACTGTCAACTTTTATAATGTAATTCATATCTTAGATCTAAAAGTAAAAAAAAATGAGGTAAAAACTGTTCCTTAACAGAGGAACTAGCCTATGAAAATAGAAATTTCTTCATTTTCAATCAATAACTTTTGTTCATTCAGTTCAAGAACTATTGGTACGAAAATAGACATTTGATTTGTACCGAAAAAAAAAGCAGTTTATTAAAAAATGATAGGAAAACCCAGTGATTAATAGAATCACAGATATCCGTAAATAAACAGCAAGAATGGCAAGAATTGTTTTATCCAGACACAATGATAGTTTAAAAAATGGTTTTGAACTACCAAACATGATGGAATGTACCAACAGAATATGTTTCCTGTTTGACATGTTAAAGCAGCCACTGCCGTACTGACCCGCTTAGTAAAACACCTTTGGGGTGCAGAATTATGCGTAGAAGAAGGAGGCCAAGGATGGAACGCGCCTGCTGGTTAGGGATGATGTGGGATGTGCTATATACTATTTTGCATGCATGAGATACTAAACTGATTATTCTGTGCTTTTCGCATCTATCAGACCCAGTCTCCTTCGGTATTGATATAATTATATTTTTACTGAAATACTCTGGTATTCTTCCTTTTTATTAGATTTCACAAAGTATCTTGAACTTCTTCGCCCGATGATCTTATCACCTCCGCTGGAATGTTATCACTTACTGACGTTTTGAAATTTCTCAGATCTATCCTATCCTGCCCTATCAAACTACGAACTTAAACTTTTGTCCCCCCGACTCTTTTTCATTTTCCTTCTCTTCTTCTTCTATTACTGACTGATATAGATAAGGCTCTGCTAGATATTCCTCCCATCTTTCTTCCTTTTCTTCTTTATCTAGAATTGACTTCCCAACATCTCTCCTGATGTTCTTGCTTCTGACGAAATCCACAAATATGTCTAAAACGTCGTAATTTATAGAAACTAATATTAATTAATACTTCTACTGACAAATTTGCTGTATTTTTTCTCAGGGGTAATTATTGTTTGGGTGACCACGTGCAGCAGATATTCCGTTCGTTGACGAACCTGTGTTGTTTTCGTATGCGTATTGATGCAGATGTCACTGGAACTTCCTTGTTGTTATTATACTGCATTGCTAGATAATTTCAGATAGTTTTTTAACAAATATTGTTTACTGTATCAAGGTTTTATTACTTACATATCACAGTCGAAATTTGAATGTATTCCAAAACTGTACGCCATAGAAATAAATTTAATTAAGAAGTTAAAAAACTGTTTTTTATTTAATTTATTTTAGGTCGCGTTAACTATAAAGTCATTAACGACCAACATTAATTACAAGATAGTTTTCTGACTTTAAAGATTTACAATAAATAAAAAGACGGCCAAAAAGTCAGTCAGCATATAAATTTATCAGAAAAGCGGCGTTTCATCTCCATTTTGAAACTTCCTCATGCGTACTACGAACATAATTTTACAATAAATTAGATATGGGTTCTATGTTACACTATTTAAATTAATATATAAAAACATTGTTCAAAACTTACAAATTGAGCAAAAGACGCGTTTCTGAATAAATAGTGATAAATTTATGTGTTGACTTTTAGGCCGTATTTTTATTTATTCAACACTAATTACTTTAGCACATATAAACAGCACACAGAATTGTGTTAAATAAGTTACATAAGGTGAGAAGTTAAGTCGTATTTTTTCATAAATATTAATATGTTTTAAAAATTGTTAAGTTATTTTAATTGCTTATGTTCCAGTGGTCCAGGAATTTAATGTTGTAAATCTTCCAAATGTCATCTACGGTGCATGTATGGTCAGATATAAATTTCTTGCCTGAGTTTGCAGTGTGTTCAGTTAGACGGTCAGCTACCTCATTTCCTAATTTTTTTGTGCTTTCTAGACGACCAACAACTCATTCGAAGTCCAAAAATCTTAATAGTGCATTTCCTCTGACTATCCATCTCACTTCAGTATGTAATAAAAGTGTTTTTTGTTCACTAGCCATGTTATCGTACCAAATTTTGTAAATGATGGGGAATATTATTTATTTAATGAATTTAATAATTAAGGTTTAATATGTAGATTAATTGACGAACCTCTGTTATTTTCTTATGCGTCTTGATGCAGATGCCACTGGAACTTCTTTGTTGTTGAACTCTGAAGCGGTCGGTAGACAGTAGCACAAAGTCGCGCGGCCGGAATTGAGGAAAACACCTTTTTTCTCTCCTTCTTCCCTCGTTGTTAACGCCTTCACTCCCCTTTGCCTCCTCGACTGATCAGTCCGTAATTGACACCGGCGCTTCAACTGCACTAGTCAATCGTTCACTGCACAATATCTCGCCACCAATCTGTGTCATTATCAATCTCTACATCTCTCAAATTCACTTTCTACCACTAGCCTCCTGCCAGTCTATCTAATTCATTCTCCACCACCAATCTGCTGCCAAAATGTCACCGTCCCCACTTGTGCGACACCTATCACCGAGGTGGCATTGGGGAACACGCGCCACCCGGTCACCAAATTCTCAGACAGATTAGGAAATTCCGAAACCGGCGACGAGGTGTCTAAGCTTTATAGCCCAAGTGTCAACCGTTGTCTCTTTGTTACGATCCCGCGCCGCCAAGTCGGCGCCCGGAAAAAACCCTTCTTCCTGGCCAGTGACATGCTCATTCCATAAATAGGAAAAAATGGGCTGGGTTCTACTGCGCTACAATTTTTATAATCTGGGTTGAAGGGGCCACTAAACTTTTCCTGACGATCTCAGGTTGAGAATCGTTGCACAGAATAGTCCTGGTAGACTGCAATTATATGCTGTTGAATTAAATTCCACAAAAGAAGGTGTATAAGGTTGGCTTATTTTTTGGTCATAGCTACTCATTGTCAAGTGAAATAAAATATTAACTGACTGAATACTCGTAATTCTGAGCCATCTCACTCGTACAGGATTCTGGTTAACTGGACACGTCCACAATTGTTCATTGTCACTCTGCATGTAGCAGAAAATTGAGTTTTTGTCTTACGAACTCATTAAGTGATATAACATGATATTATAATCCACAGTATAGTTAGAGTCACTCCAAATTTTTGCGGAACACAGTTTGGGAAACACGAGTTTAGATTATTAAGGTACAAGTCAGTGTTTTTATTGCTTTGATAGCATTTAATGAGTCAAATAATATTAATGTATTTGGAGCAGGACACTGTATTGTCGAAAATGCACGTCTACAAAATTCTTTATAAAGTTATTCATATAACATCAATATTGGGCTGATGTTAATAAAATAATTTGGAAATGTATGTAAATTCCTCATTATTTGTTGTACACCTGATCGAGCTGAAAATTCAGGATGAATAGTTGTTTTAATTTCTAAGTTAATTAAATATTTTTCAGAAATTTTTATGCTTTCATTCATTTATATTTCTTTGTCAATTATATCACAATATTTTTCGTTGCCTAATTTAGTTTCCCTATCGTAAAGTGACCCAACATTTTTGTAGTTGTATTTTTAAATTTGTGAATGGAGCAGGCGACCTAGAAAGTTTTATTAACGCATCCCAGTAGAAAACGTAAACGGCAACTGGCTCAGTCGTCGTTACCTTGTATTATCCCGAAAAAAGATACTCCGGAGCTCAGAGCACGTTCTTCGACAAGGCGATAAAAATCTTTGATATTGTGAGAAGGAAAATGTGTCTGATAGACAAAAAAACACTGTCTTTGCATAACGGGTGATGCGTCTTTCAGGCGAGAGGATATTGTGAGAACGAGTTCATTGCTGAGTGGAATCTCAAATTTATATTTGTCCTCAAAATAAATCTTTAAAGACCAACGATACTAATAAATGTAATTACACGGATCTGCAACAAATACATATATTTTTCCACTTCCTTAGAACAAAAATTTGGTTAAAAATTTCCAACTTTAATAAAGGGAAGACTGCTTGAGGGGGAACTTATGTGCCCAACATGGAAACCACGAAAAAATTGAAAGTAACGGAGGCCAAACAAAGAGAAATAAGATTCCCTTTCCTTATATACGTCTGAAGTCGTCGTATAGCTTTAAATAACAGAATGCTTCCATTGCATGATGGGATTATCATTCGCATGATGCACAAATCCGCAACTTGAAATCATTGATAAGAGAAAAATGGTTAACATTAAAATATATTAATGGGGAAATATGAGCAATAGCCCTTAACACTTAAATTGTATTAGTTCGGTGCTCTGCGTTGCCACGGTCATTATTTATGTCAGCCCAGTTAAGTATTTGTAATTCGACTAAAAACCTCTTGGCCAATACGTGATTTAACCTCCATCAAAAGCGTTATTTTTTTTAAACTTTTACCTAAAATATCTAAGCCGTCGAAGATATAAGTTCAATAAAGCCATTCCATTGTCCAGTCAAGTAATATACTGGAATAATAATCAAAGTTACTTATAAAAAGCTAAAAACTGTTCAAAAGATTGGCATTATACTCTAGTATCTGCGAAGTACATAACACTTCCGGTACGTTAAGAGAATAAATCACACTGTGGTATCCACAGAGTAGCATATATTCTACCGATATCTAGAGATAAACGTAAATGTTCCCTGAACCGTAATAGAGCCAATAAAATTTCTCATACCCCAATCGGTTAAAAGTACTTTTGCTATCCTGAGAGAGTGAAGGCATTCTATAGAACCCATGAGAAAGTCAAACATACTAATAAAGTCAATAATACCTGCGGTATCTTAAAAAATTAAAAAACGGTATCGATAACCTAGGAGAGTAAAACAAATACGTCCGAAAATACTCCCGGAATTTAACAAAATTTTTAAATAATCACGACATATAAAGAGAGTAAAAAATAATCGCGTCCCTCACTCCTACAGCTAATATTCGTGTTGTAATCATCCATTGTTTGTTCCCGGATCGTAAAGTAACGTGAACAAAGTTTGGTAGAAAACAATTGTACGCGGAAGTTTGTTTAACCCCACTCTTAGGGGTTATCAATCTTGGTTGATATAATTTTTAATTATACCCCGTTCCTTCCCCAGCTGCACACTTGGAACTACAATTTAACCAGGATTTTGGATGTCAGAACAGACACCAATAGTAGTCTTTTTTTCGTTATTTTAATGTAACATCCCTCCATTCCCAACCCCGCAAAAAAAAAACACCTAGCCTGCCTTCTTCTCCCTTTCAAATCCCCATTTTCAATTCCTTTCCTATACTGAATCACTCCCATATAGCGTGTTACCCAAAAATAGCCCCCATATCAATTCCCTTCCTTTGATATTAAAGGGAAGTTGCTAGTTTCTGGAATACCCACGAGTAGCTTATTATCCCAATAAATACTCGTTAATTGAATTTTTTGTTGCAATGAGCGCTTTGTAAAAGGCACTAAAAAACCCAGGCATCTTGAAAACTTCCCATTTGACTCCAATAATAAGCAACTTAAAATGCCAAGGTTTCCATGTCCGCACCTGTAACTGTCATCAATTTAACCAATTGTTCCGTAAGTAGCATGAGTTCAATGAGTGGTCTGAAATTATAAATAAACTGGAGAATTTGGCTTCTGTCGTAGTTTTCGTTTAGTCTTCGCTTTATGCACCCAGTAGTGATCAAATCAATGTGTCGATGAAACTATATTGATACAAAACTTTATATTGATGGTCGGCGAAATATTCACCGAAAGGGGAGAGAAAACTGTGTAAAAGGCGTGATACCGAACAAAACGATTTTGGGGCACAACTTAATTGAAAACGAAAAGTTATGAACTCTATACCGTGGTTTGAATTTGAAGCAGCAGTAGATTAATTAAAATGCAGAGCGAATGAGTTAGTTGAATTATTCAATCAGTTTACGTAACTAGATTAGTAGGAAGAAGTTCGTCCCCGTTTCTAGTGTTTTCTATATTTAACTAAGGGGATGAGCTTTTTGAATTTTATATCAAAATTAATTATCTGTCTTTCAACCAGATACAGACGTTCATTCTCAACACCTCGCCTTTACATACCTTACTATATTTATACACGTATTATTATGTATACAATAATAAAAATGATTGATGAAAGGCGTAAATATAAAAACGCGAGAGATGCAAATAGTTAAGAGCAGTACAGACGCATAAAGAATGAGATAGATAAGAAGTGCAAAGAGGCTTGGCTACTAGGGAAATGCAAAGCGGTTGAAAATTCATGGTGAAAGGGAAAATAAAAGCAGTTTATAGAAAATTCAAAGAAACATTCGGAAAGAGGAAAAATATTAGCAAGAACATCAGGAGACCGGATGGGAAGCCAATTATGTGTAAAGAAGAGAAAACAGAAAGGTGGAAGGAATATCTATAAGAGCTGGGTGAAGGTGGTCAGTCATAGAAGAAGAGGAGGTGGAAGATGAAGGGTTGGGGTACAAAATTTTAAGCTGAGAGTTTGATAGGGCCATGGCTCAAAGACCTGAGTAATATTAAAGCACCAGGAATTGATAACATTCCAACAGAGTTGATAATATCATCGGGCGAAGGAGTATTATCATGGCTGTTCGGGATAGTTTGCTAAATATACGAAAGAGGAAGAATATCAAAAGATTTTAGTAAAAACATAATTATAAACATACCGAAGAAAACTGGGGCTGATAGATGCGAACAGCACAGAACAATTAGTTTAGTATCACATGCATGAAAAATATTAACTAAAATACTATATGTGAGAATGGAATGTGAAATAAAATGCGAGTTAGATTTTAGGGAGAATGTGGGGACAAGAGGAGAAATATTCACATTGCGATTAATTTTAGATGACAGGGTACAAAAAACCTGCCTCCGTTGATGGCATTTGTAGACTTAGAAAAAGCGTTTGACAATGTGAACTGGAACACACTATTAAGGATTTTGAACAGTACTAGAATAAAATATCGAGAAAGAATGCTAATGCATAACCTCTACAGAAGACAGGCAGCAGTAATTAGAATAGAAGACCACGAAAAGAAAGCCGTAATCAATAAAGGAGTAAGACAAGGATGCAGTCTGTCACACATGATGTTTAACTCATATATAGAACAGGCGACGAAGAAAGTTAAAGCGGAATATGGAAAAGGAATCATACTGCAAGGTGAAAATAAATAAAACCCTTACGCTTTACCGATGATATTGTAGTATAGGGGAGTCAGAAGAAGTCAGGGAAACCATAATAAATGGTATGAACGCAGTCCTGGAGAAAGATTTCAATGTGAAGATTAATAGAGAAAAGTAAGGTAATGGATTTTAGTTTGGGAAACAGTGGAATAACAAAGGGTGTTAGATTGTGAAGGGATATTTTTATGGAAGTTAAGGAATTCTGTGCTTGGAAAGGGATGGTAGAAATATAGTAGAAATAAAGGGTAAGATAGCACAGGCAAGGAAGGCTTTCGCGAAAAAGAGGAATTTACTTACGTGTAATATAAGTGTGAATAATAGTGAATTGTTGCTAAAAAATGTTCGTATGCAACGTGGCGTTGTATGGGTGCGAAACGTGGACGATAGGAGTTGGGGAAAGAAAAAGAATAGAAGCCTTTGAATTATGGTGCTATAGGCGAATGCTGAAAATCAGATGGGTGGATAGAATCACTAACGAGGAAGTTTAAAATAGAAAATGGGAAAAGCGAACAATATGGAGGACGTTGACTAAGAGAAAGGATAGATTAACAGGCCACGTTTTAAGAGACGAGGGTCTTGTAAAATTATCATTAGAAAGAAATTTATGGGGTAAGTACAGAAGAGGGTGGTAAAGGGAGGAATACACTAAGTAGATTAGGGATGATGGGTGTTGTGTTAGTTATAAGGAAAGGAAAGGTTTCCTCAAGATATGTTATCATGGAGGGTTACATCAGACCAGTCTTAGGACTGAATACCACAACAACAACAACATGTATACACTTTTTCCTTTATTCACAATGTATATTCCTTGGATTCCATGTTGCAAAGTCGAGTCCGGAGACAAATTCCGTGATACCTATCTCAAACAATGTTTTTATTAGACTAGTGTAGGTATTGTAAATCAACCACGTAATTAGATGTAAGTCTGTGTTAGCGACCGACGAGTAAACATCCGGTGACATGTTGAAGTGTGAAAATTTAAAAATTGTTGCTGGATTTCCGTGGACATTCATCGTTATAGCTGTTCCAGGTATCCTTACAACTCTAAATTTACCGCTCGTTAAAACTTTTAAAACAGCAGTAAGAAGCATGCTTCGGGATGTGGAAGGAGCCAAAGTCCCTGGGCCATGCGAACGTAAAAAGAATCCGTTTTATTGTGGGGAGTTTACCTCTGTTTGAAAGAAGAAAGAATGATAGAAACTCAAAAATAGGAGTCTTCCTTAGAAGTCGCAAATTAATGACCTATAAATCTTCCATTTCGTCCGAAGTTCAGCCCACCAAATTACACTCCTGACGGATGATTTTCTACGTCTGGCGGAAGGTAAGATCGTACTTAAACCCAAGACGGACTTCATTCCATCATTCTTATTAAAACTACACAGCTTCAGAAGAATGATAAAAAAATCTCGACTTTCAAACCACTTACAGTCGAACTCGGTTATAACGACCGCGACGAAACCGACAGATTTTGTTCGTACAAAACGGCGCTCGTTTCTCACGTCTTTTTCTTCTATTTTCAGAGATTGCAGAATACAACAAAACACTCTGTTATCACTATAAATAATAAGAACTTCATTGCATAACTAAACTAAAATGTTCAATTAAAAATATGTTGCAAAATCATTTTCCCGAAGTGTGAAAAGAGGAGCGTACCACGTTCAACTTTAAACCACTCAATGAATGGACACTCTAAATTTCACAATTGAAACTTCTGTCTGTGCGCTTACATTGCTCTCGTGGAAAAATATGTAGTAGAGCTGTTCATTCTTCACTGTTGAAGGTGACAATTTGGATTTTAACGCCGAAGAAAGCTTTTGCATTATAAAGTGCAGGGCGAAATCGTGGTGACGCATGTCCCGACATTGAATCGCTGAAGCAAAAGTAATTTAGTTTAATATTCTACCGAGTCGCGTACAGCATGACAAAAGAGAGGATGGTCAAGGTCACGTCAGGGTGAAACCTCGCCGATTACGACATTATTGCCTCGAGCGTATTGTTGTGCAGAGTCTGCCTGGGATTGTTGTTGGACAGTTGTAGGAGGAAGTCTGCTGGAGAGAGGCGCAGAGAGAGAGAGAGAGGAAGCAGAGGTAGAACAAGTAACATTTATAAAATTATTTTTATAATGTCCTTATTATTGGAAATTTATTGAAGGTGTAAACAAAAGTAACACCACAAAATGTAACACGACGAAGCAGTCAATCAATCTCAATACACAGGCAATGGCAGTAAGTAAAATTGAAGTATCAGTCTGTCTGTCTCGAATAGGCTCCGAAACCGCTCAACGGATTGCAATGAAAATTTGAGAGTTTTACAAACAGGAAATATAACTTTAATATTCACCTCAAATATTCGTGCATATTTCATTCCGAAAATGACATTAATATATTATATTATAAAGTAATATAATATAAATATAAATTATACGCTTTTCGAAGTCTGCAAAAATTGAATGTGGGTTGCCTATACTCTTGATCTGTTTATGCTCCGAAACGGTTTAACACATTTCAATGAAAATTTCAAGGATTCAAACATTAATGTTAGCTTATATTTTGTGTATGTTTAATATAAATATTTATAAATCCATTGAATATCCGTGTGAAAGCCGGCGTGAAAACCATCTGCGAGTTAAAAGTCCTATTAGGCGTTCCTATACCATTCATCCAAACTATCTGTGTTTTTATAAGCATGTTTTTGGGGGCATGAGAGGAGGGAGTGAGCATTTTCACTCCATCTATTATTGCAAACGTGTGAAAGCGGAATCAGTTCAAAACCAACTGCGTGATATTTCTGCGCGAACGAAGTCGTGGGCAGAGGTAGTTAGTTTTCCAATAGCGTTGGGTCCGTTGAAGCCGACAATCCATTTTTGCACTATTAACAGTTTATAGGTAGTTCTTTTATGACTTAAACTTTCTCCCCGACCAAACGACAGTAGCTGTTTTCCTTACTCCATGTCCACACAATTTTTATTAAAGACATTTTTGCATTTTCTTTCTGAGAAATATGACACGGTTCAAATTTACTCTACCACAGAATATCTGTTATTTTTCATCGCACAGTACGCAGAGGCCTGCCGTTGAGTGGTTGAACACCCGCATGTGAAATAAGACAATACCGCCCACTCCATTATCCTGATTAGGCTTATAGAAAGGTAGTTTTCTTATGGAGTATAAGAAAAGTAACAACTTTAATAATACAAATAATTTATTGACATTACTATATTTGTAACGTATTGTTTTCAAATCAATGATTTATATCTAACGTACTTATCTAAAACTGAATGGTTACCTTCTAATTAAAAAAATATACCTAACAATATTAATTTTATTCCCAACTATATAGCTAAAAGTAAGAAAATTTTAATTTCTGTATGTGTACTAACTTGAGGAATGAGAGCTACTTTTTATTTTACTGCTTAAAATACTTGGAAGTATTAAAAAATTGAACTATTATTGCTTACATACTTGCAAATTTTGCTTTATTCCAAATGTTATTGGACGCCTGGTTTTACAGTAATTAATATGTAAAATTAGGGTAAAAATGACACTTTGTGTGCCGGAAAATAGGTTATCATCGATAACTAGACGTCAAAATTCTTTAAATAAAAGAAACTTAATAATCAAATTAGACAGACAATTTTCATTTAACAAATAAAATTCGGTTTGTGGAATATAATTTTACATCTTTTGACTTCTGCTTTATTATGATCAATTATTGACCTACTTTAAGTGGTTCAAGTTTGTGGACGTTTAGGTTTCAATTTTAATGGAAATCAATAAATGGGGTTGTTATGGCACGTAGGTGGACATGGTGAAAATGACTTCGATGATGCGATTGATGTATTTCATGCGGTGTTCGCCTTGCACACCTTGCACGCCTTGCACGCTCGCTCCCGGCCGCCCTTATGCCCAGTCTCATGCATCAGGGAACTTAACAAGATACCGAGATTTACCGTTTATTATATCCGGCTGAAGTTAACCACAAAATATGCATTTCCACTGAAAATTTGGATTTTTTCGTTACGACCGATTCCATTGCAAATATATGATGCTCTGTAAAACTTTTACTATAATATTTAGTGGTATATTTGCGTTAGTAAAGTAATACATTACATTAACTTTAATTCTTACGTATAATTTCTTGAAGTAATATAAATACGTTTTCATCTTTTTCCTGTCTATTTCGTTCGTTCTCAAGATATATATCAGTCCACGTAGGCTGTCAAGTATGGGAAGTCGAGGTGGAACGGTACATTTATTGTATAACAATTTTTGTAAGATTCTATAAAAATAATTTCATAAAGGTACATTGGTTTATTCTATTAGTTACTTAATCTATTATCAATATAACTTAAAACAACGAATTTAGATTTTTGGTGATTTTTTAAAAAGAAACAAGTTTTCCGTTCTGCCGCAACCTCCCGAAACAGGATGTTTTGTAGATACAATTTATACAATAAAATTAAATTTAAATTCATAAAAATCTTAACATCTTTTATGTTTTACTTCTTATATTTATTTTGCGTACGGTTGATCGCTTTATCAATTCATCCTTCCAAAATAAATTTTATTGTAACTGCAAATCTTTTCTAGCAGTTTTTTCCTTTTTCCCGATCATTTTCTTTCTTCAACTATTCTTCTCGGGTCCACAATCCTGTAACTCATTCTTATAAGGAGAGTCTGTCAGTTTTTCCAATTTTTTTGAGGAACAGATTAAATATTGCCTCATACAGTAGTATCCT
Source organism: Eucriotettix oculatus (assembly GCA_034510155.1). Lineage (NCBI taxonomy): Eukaryota > Metazoa > Arthropoda > Insecta > Orthoptera > Tetrigidae > Eucriotettix > Eucriotettix oculatus. The sequence goes on from CM067379.1 coordinate 108,161,222, forward strand.
GTTCCGCCTCGCACGCTTCTCTCAGAATAAGGTTTTTCACCAGGTTTAAATACCTGCGCATTAGGATATAATTTAATAACTTTATTTATAAAAATAAGTTACTTAGTCGGGTCCTACGCGCTATTAAAACATAATTTAATTCAAGGGGACAATTTAAAATACCAGGGTTAATTACTTAATGGGATAACCACGTGCATCAGAGATTTCGTTCACTTGACGAACCTGTTTTATCTTCATTCCTGTCCTGATGCAGGTTACTAGGTGACCGGAACTTCCCCTTTCCTTCCGGTTGAATTGTAGATTTTCCATCTGCTGGTGGAATGTGGGATGAATCTGGTACTGCTGGTGATTAAGGAAACCCCAGATTTTCCTCCTTCTTCCCTCTGGCCTTCCTTGTTCTCAAATACCATCTCACCAAATAGCAACAACTCACACCTCACTTTCAAATCCTGTTGCACTCCCCAACTTCTTCCCCCTTTCACGTCCTGATAAACTCTCCCCCTCTCCACTCGCCTTCTCATCATCTTCAACAACTTTTCCTCTCTACCTCCTCGCCCTCTCAACGTCTATTAACATACTGCCAATTTTCCGTCTTCTCGCCTCCCGGCTAAATTCGTATATCCCTTTTCCAAGGATAAACGATATCCCACGTGATGTTTTTATCTCCTATCCTCATGAGTCCTTCGTCCAGAGCTGGAAATTTTCCATGACACAGGGAACAGTGTCCGTCGGAAATTATGAAGGGTGAATGTTCCTTCAGCAAAACAAGCTTAGTATTATATAACTTGCAGACAGGCATGAACCCCGTCCGCCAGCCTGGCGCCGGGAAAAACAACTTCTTACCTGTCCTTCGCCGAGCCATAATGTTCTTGCAGAACCTTTAGATCATTCAAAAATCCGAATAAAATTGGGGAAAGGTTCTTACTGAGATATAATGCAGCTAAATAGATTTAGTTTACGAATATATATCATTAAAGAGTTAAGAGCGAGGAATTTTGTAATTACCTTTTGTCAAAATGATGCAAAAATTATAGAGGCACAGATTTAGGACGCCAAATCAATAATTCATTCACAAGGCGCAGTCAGAAACTGGTCGAGTCAGCTGCCAGAACTTCTCACATGACCAGTTGCAATGTATCGCCCCTAGTTACTAACCTCCAGCACTATCCAGTCAAAAAATAAGTTATCCCGTTTACCCCGCTATCCCGTTACACGCCGAGTATAAGGACATATTGAACGTTTGCCCCTCTGCAAATATTTGTTAGCAGAGGGTCGCTGTGAGGCAGCATGTTAATAATTGTTGTCCAAAGTTGCGAATAATTTATCACCAGCAAGCTTTGCCCTCCAGAGCAGAACGCAAGCAACAGGTATTCCCCGAAGTCCAGACCACTGTGGACTCTTTTGTTAGCCACTCGAGTAGGAGCTCCACGAACGAAATTAATCAACGACTGTGTACCTTCAGCTTACAGACGGGCGCTCGGAAAGAGGCTTAGTGAGAATTGAACAAGAGGATGACATAGCTGCTAGCAGTTTGCAGGCTTCCTAGTAAATTCGCGATTGTCTCCATACAATAAAGACTGTGTCCATATTTCATGGGCACGAACTAAAATTATTTAAAACTCATTACGCAAATTTGCATGGCCTGGTTTAAAGCAAGCGATTATCTTCGTAAATCCCCGATATTGCAACAGCGGAAAATGCAAATCATACCAAAACCAATCAATTGATCCGATTAGCTAATTGATTCGCGACGAAAGAGTAGACTTCATGGTCATGTACAGCAAGTATACTTCATTCTACGTCGGATCGTTTTGAGAGTTCATTTATCCACTCGGACAAATCGTTGAAAACATTTTCGGATCATTTGTAATGTAAGATAGAAAGAACAGACCTCCTGTAGTCTATAGACTAGCGTCATTGCCTCACTACCCAAGGGTCCTAGGTTCGAATCCTGGCATGGGCTTGGATGTTTGTGTCGTCCTGGTCACGGAGACTGGGATGAAGACTGCTGGAGAATGAATACGCTGACCACGTATCGCTCCAAATTCAGAATGTGTCATGCAAGATGACAGTCTGTAGTCGACCCGGTAGTCAAAGATCCTGAATAGGCTGCAGATATAACGAAGAAGAATATATAAAGGAGAATTGATGATTGGAGGATTATGTTTAGGAAAATTTCATTGATTTTAGCAATTACAAGATATACTATTCTGAAATACTTTAAAATTTACAATAAATAAAAAGACGGCCAAATAGTCTGCATTAAATATATCACTATTTATTCACAAAAGCGACGTTTCATCTCCATTTTGAGACTTCCTCAGGCTTACTACAAACATAAGATCACAATAAATTAAATATGAGTTATATGTTACAATTTTTTAATTTATAAATAAAAACATGGCAATACATCATATTTACTCCATGACTCCGTCAGCCGAAAACATTATTGAATTTACATGTGAAGAATTCAGTAACATTTTTTCCACAAAATCTTAGTTACAGTAGTTATAGACAGGGCAGAGTAATATCAATGCCATATTAGCTTACAAGTCAATTTATGAAATATGTAATAATAATGTTATTAATTTAGTCATTGATAAACTAAAAGCATCCTCAGAAGATTGAAAATTAATAATCGTATCGACAATAAAACCTTCATATCATTTATTGGTTACTTCTGCTAACATAGCAATTCATAAACCTATTTTATCTTTTAGAGTTATAGTAGCTTCTACAATCAGCCCCCTCCACAATGTTTCAACTTTTTTGTATAATTTGTTAAAAAAAGTTTAAATTGTAGGTTACATTTTCTGTTAACAATTCATTACGATTAGTAGAGAACTTAATCAATTTAAATGTACCTAATGACCCTATTTTAGTTTCTTTAGATATTGTTTCCCTGTCCCATTCATTACCTAAAGAATTAATTATAGAAAGTTTCAAAAAACGACGGGAATGTTTTTCCTTTGCTGATATGCTTCTTTTACTCAATTAAATTTTGAACTCAACTTATTTTTCAATTAATAATAATAATAAATAAGTGGATTTCCAATGATAAATCCTTTGTCTCCTTTCTTTGCATAGATTGTGAAGAGAGACTTGGAAGCCTTATCTATCTCATTATTATATTTTAAACCATTAACATGCTTCAGATACGTTGATAATATTTTTTGCATCATTGTCAAAACTAAATTAGATAATTTAATTCAAATTATCAATAGTTATCATCAAAATTTTAATTTTACTTATGAAATAGAACAAAATAACTATTCATTTTCTCGATGTTCTGATAAGTGTTTAAATTTAAAAAATATAACAAATTAGTATCAAAAATCTACACATTGAGGAAGAATATTAATTATATGTCCAATCACCCCATTGCTCAAAAGAAAGCCATGGTTTATCATCTGGTAGATCTGTCAAGTTGTCCCATCACTAATCCCTCAGGGAGAAACTAAATAAAGTTACCAATATTCTGTTACTAAATTCATACCCAATCAATTTCATTAACAAGCATGTCAAAATTAGATTGAATAAAATCACATATTCAGACATTAATGTATCTGTTAGAAAGATTAATGACAGAAAAATTAATTTCATAATTTTACCTTATATAACTAATATACAATATAAACTAAGTGACTTGATTCGTAATTACGGTTTAGATGTTGTTTTCAAATCAATAAATAATTTCGTTCAAAATATTAAAGACATAGTTAACTTTCTCGAAAGACATAATGTTATCTACAAAATTAATTGTTTAGATTTTACCACATTGTATATCGGACAAACTCAAAGAGTTGAAAAAACTCGCATTAAGGAATATAAAGACAACATCAATTTCTATTGGTGAAAATGTGAAAATTTTGGACGAAGAAAATAATCCTCAAGAATTGTGAGTGAAATGCTGTACATGAAGTGCAACCCTCATGCAATCAAAGTTAAAAATGACAGGAATAATTTGAACATAATTTACGATACTCATTTGTTGTAGTCGTTTAATGCTTTAATATTCCATGAAAGACACCAAATTCTTCGCATGTAAATGCAATAATATGATGTACTGCCAAATTTGTATGTTTTAACCATGTTTTTTTATATATAAATAAAAAATTGTAACATAGAACTCATATTTAATTTATTGTAATATTATGTTTGTAGTAAACATGAGGAAGTTTCAAAATGGTGGTGAAACGTCGCTTTTGTGAATAAATAGTGATATATTTAATGCACGTTTTGGCCGTCTGTTTATTTATTGTAGATTTTAGTAATTACTGTTTTCTAAAGTCATTGTTTTTAAATTCTTTCACTTTAAAGGATCTATTTCTGCAATTACGTCCAATAATACAAAATCACAATCGTCAACCATGTTTAATTGTTTATTTAAACACAACGCATCTGTGAAATTCATCTTCGCCATCATTCCGTGAATTGTGTGCTGAGGAAATTTCTCTCATGAGCAAACACTGGAGGTGAACAATTTAACAAACCACAACACGAAATACGTGGACTTACCTCCAGTTGGACTGACATTATACAGTACATTGAGAGCAAAATTAACTAGGAACGCGAGTCACCTCAGAATCTTTGTGTTGTAATACGTAATTGACGCGTCTGAAACGCCTAGAATCAATTATTAAATCAATACCACTTCGAGAAAATTCTTTGTTTTTAATACAAATACAGAAAAATGGCTTTCAATTAAAATTCAGCCAAAGACCATGAAACTGAATTTAGGAGACCGGAATGGAAAAACCAACCGTCTTTATTAATCTTAACTTTCAACCAGTTAAATTTATTCCTCTATTACACTCTACGAGGCATAGACACTGTACGGCATGATTAGATATTATTGTAATGCTACAATGTCTACACGGCCTGATCAAGAAGACAACCACAAAGGGATGTCCGCAAGGTTCCGTTTGTTATCCGGTTTTCTGGAATTTAAATATGGAACCCCTTCTGGACCAAATGATTCAATCAACTTCTGTTGGGGACATGTAACATATGCCGATGACATTATGGTAACAATAGAAGGAAACTCCAGCTCAGAACTGGAGGCCAACGCAAAACCAGCCCTACAAGTTGTACATAAATGGTCCAACCAAAAATATTAAGAGCATAAGAAAACTAGTTGCCTGTTGAAGAAAGGAGGTTTATCCCGCAACTCAGTGGTCCAAGTATATGACAAGACTATAAAAAGACAGAAAATCTGATTAAGGTATCTTGGAATTTTGCTGGACAACACAAATACATTTTGGAGCATATAAATACAATAATAAATAAAAGCATAAAAATCGAGAATTAAATTACAGAGTAGCAACAATGAATTTTTAAATTCCTTTAAACATTTTCAAGTTATACCACAATTCAATATTGGCAGCAATCACAGGTTAGGCAGCCAGTACATGGGCGTATAGATTGAGAAACTGGTTCAACCAATGTTCAGGATCCAACAAATTCAGAGGAATATCGGGTGTCTTCAGTTCAGTTCTCTTAGCTGTTGTCCCAATGGACCTTGAGATCAGGAAAAGGGGCTCAAAAAAGGGAACCTGTGCAAAGAACCAAACACCAAAATAGAAATTAAAGAAGAAATATTAAACATTTGGCAAGAAAGATGGAATTCATCAAATAAAGAGAGGTGTACGAAATTCTACCTAACATAAGGGAAACACTTCAACCCATTCATGTTCTTACCAGTCATGGTCCAATATTATTATGAATAAAATAAAAAAATTACGCTCAATGTATAATTCTTCAAATGTGAATCGTTATGATGTTCAGCGAATGACAGCAGAGAAATCAAGAAATGTTGTCACATTGTCTCACTTCCCCCCTCAACAAATCACTACCTCCAATTACGTTGATAGTAATATGTGACCGTTTTATTAGATAAAACAAGACATCATCATAAAAACTGATGAAGTTAAAAGATATTTGTTGCATTGAACGTATGAAACGGTATATCAAGCCCAGAGTTGTGGTACTCATTTCAATTAACTGCCGTGATTTTTCCTAACATTATTATCTGTGGACATTACTAATTCATATTTATAATCAACCACCTTATTAAAATCGAAAGAGATTGCTTAAAAAGAAATGTTCAAGGGAAAAGTTTCAGAGGGACTTCACAAAACTGCTTATAAAGTTGTTTGCAATGAGACGTACCCACTGGGTTTATGTTCTTTTTTAGTAAATAATTATTCCTTGTTTTTACTTAAATATCCGAAAAAATTATAGAAAGTACAGTATGACTTACATCATTCGTTCAAAACCGATAATTGTTAATATAATTCAATATCCGTGTTAAATACTTATCTTATTCTTTGAGAGTTTTATTTATCTGTAACGAAAAAAATACCATTTTCGGGCTTTGGCGGCGCAGAATCAAAACAAAGGAGACAGCGGTTGACACTTGGGCCATAAAACCTAGACTCGGCGTCTCGGCTCGGGAGTTTCCCAAAATTGTGTGAGAATCGGCACCGGGTGGCATGTTTTCTCCAAGTGTAACCATGGATATTATTGAAGGAGATCCATCCCTGCCATCTTGGTGATAGGTGTCGCAGAAGTGGGGAAGAAGTATGAAAGAGGCAGGCGGAGACAGTTTTGGTATCAGATTGGTGGTACAGAGTGAATTTGAGAGATGTTGGGATTGTGGTGAGATTGGAGAGAGATTGGTGGAGAGACAGATTGGTGGTTGAGAGCTTTGCGATGAGAATTGGCCAGATGGTGCGAGAGATTTGATCGGAGGCAGGACGAACCCGGAAGAAGTGGAAAACCGACACGGTAAATAGTTCCTGTGACTCTGTAATTTTTGTTTGCTGCCAGGTCCGAGTGGATTAGTTCTGTTCTATGAAAAGGCCCATAAATGCGACCCTGAGATTAGATTATAAATTGTTAAGATTAAATAATTAATACAAATCATTTTTGTAAATATTTGTGTAGTTTTTATTGCAAATAAGTGCCGTTGAAAATATTGAAACATTAAAATTTGTAATTAATATTGTAAATATGTATTTTTATATGTTTGCTTTTGTCAAAGTAATTTTTTTTGTTTTTATTATAAAATATCATTTATTTAAATATTACTTAATATCCACCATAAATTCATTATATATCATTTATACATTTGGTATAACTTATGGTTATTTATTTATTTTCACCTTTACAATCAGGTAAGTATTGTATATATGTATGAACTGCATAAAATTGTATCATATTACTACCAACGCAGCTGGAAGTAATGATTTGTTGAGGGGGGAAGTGAGACAATGTGGCAACGTTTGTTTATTTCTCTTCTATCATTCGCTGAACGCCAGAACGACTCACATTTGAAAAGCATTATACATTCAGCGTATTTTTTATTGTTAATAACTTAGTTGACCTGTTTTCTAGATTCAATAACAGGTCGTTTTTAACAGTGTTTTTCTTTTGTTGATACATTAATTTTTTTGCATATATATATAAATATATGTATTATTACAATAATAAAAATATATGTATATTTAAAATTGGTTTTAGCTTGTAAGATATTTTACTGATTTATTCTACGAATAAACGTCATTAATGTGTTCCAACTGAAACATTGAATTAGATTGAATGTAACACAGCAGAGAATCATTATATTTTGTAAATCAAACCTGCTCTTGTATGTGTATGCTTGAATGTTTATTAAATTTCCTTAAATACTCCGGACCATTTTAGTGGGTTAAATTTTTTGGGACATTTTTTGCTTCTAAAAGTTAGTTTCTCTAGTGTATGATAAGTATATTTTCCTTGTCTCTCGAAAGCTAAACACTCTTTCAAAAACACTAAAAAATTATTATACTTTCAAGTAAAATCAAACTTTTTGTGATAAAAATTGAGAGCTACCCCACCCTTAACCCCTAGTTGTCACTATATCTTAGAAGAAAAGCTAACGAATTTTAGTTTAAAACTTTCGGTCCTCCGAATCCATTGTCTAGAATGTATAGATTTCTGTCAAGAAAACCCTACTTTCGCTTTCACTTCCTAGATGGTATTTGTTCAAAAAAACTTATTTAACGTTTCAACCAAGATAATGTCTCCTTACATGTATAAATTGTATCGTAAAATAATAATAATATAGAACTGTCAAGTATATTGATCACTGAATTACATTGTTGTTTATTAGCTAAATCTATACTATAATTAAAATTGTAGTGTCTGTCTGTCTGTCTATCTATCTGTCTGTCAGTCCGTATGTTTGTCTCAAATAGGTTCCGAAACGGCTCAACGGAATTCAATGAAAATTTGAGGGTTTTAAAAAAGGGAATTTAATTTAATTATTCGTGCATATTTAATTTAAATATATTTGAAAAGATATTTATATAATAATAATAAAAATGAAAATGGTAATTCTACGGGAAGATTCATTGCAATTTTTGGATGGAAAACGACGTTAAACCGACTGCGAGTTATAAGTTCTATTACGCGTTCCTATATCATCGTCCCACTTACTACTGTCTATTGTTGCAGCAGGCTGAGAAAAATGAACTTCTTTTCGTCGATACGACGTATACATAAATTCATAAATTGGGTTTATTTCTCGCGACAGGTAAATTTTAATTGTTAGTACTTTCTAATATGAAAATAAAAAGTAAACTGTGGAGTTTTATGTTGAAACCGGTGTAGTGCGAGTTGCTGTGTTATGTGTTATGACCTTTAATATGAGATTTAAGTACAAATTTAACCATTAAGTGGGGGAAAATTTTTATTCTGTTAGAATACTGAAAATATATTTATTCCTGCTTTTGTACTGGGGTTATTTTGGACTTTCTCGAGATACTGGCAGTATATTTGACGTTCATATTTTGACGTTTTCGATGTCGGTTTAATTATGTGTTGACCAATAATTAAGTAATGTACCGGAATAATATAAATAAATACCCGGGCAACAGCGGGTCCCAAGCAATTTTTAATAACTGTCATTGAATTCAATTCTCATAAACGTGTTTTTCAGGAAAGTATTCAATTGTAGCAGGATTTAAACAACGCGGGAAAAATGGTAGAAAGATTAAATTTCATTTAACATATTCCTTTCTTTACTGTACGGCCTTTAACAACAGATTGTAGCCCTGTTTTATAGAAATAGGCTTTAAAAAGACAGAAAACACAGGACCTATCAACCTTTTTACGGGAACTATTGGTAAAACTGAGAATCGACTGGTTCATATATTTTTAGTCAATGTAAATAAACAAACACACGGTCGTATAGTGTGTTAATATTTTTATAGGTGGAAGTGTTGGCCATTTTAGACTCGGTTTATAATTGTGAAACATACATCATAGTAAGGTTTATTGTTCAACTAAATGCTGAAGGAGAAATGTTTGGTCAATTATAAATAGGTTGAAAATAAACAAGTGCCCTTACTAAAATGTTTAAAACTATGATTCTGCGTGTGGTTCATTTCCCTGAATATTATTCGAGGAACATTATTCTAATGGATCATTTTTTTGGGGAAAAAAGCTTTTATTTCTGGGAATTACTTCGTAACAAATATATTCAATTATTTAATAAATAGAATAGTCACTTGATTTTCAAAATGGGGTGCGTGATGAGATGCAAACGAACACTATTTCTTGGGAAAAGATATTGGTTTTAAACATCCACTACATATCATATATTACAAACATTAACTATTATAAAATTTATATTTTATGAAATTAAAGGACCACACATTTCTTGTAAGAAAACACCTGTGTGACATTTATGCAATTCTTTATATAAGTTAAGTTTATCAAATAATTTTTCCGTTCATCTTACATTTTTAAGAATATTTGAGACAATATAATTTAATATTTCTTATTAAAGTCAACTATATAAAAAGGTAAATGAGTTAAGAAATAACGAAGAACATATAACAGAGTGTTGAGACCGATATAGTTAAATAAATATTTCACCTTCAACGATTGCGAAATTTCCTTTTAGAACGAATAATACTCTACCATGATCTTCGTATTACTTGTTGTCGGACTTCGAGAAAAGAGAAATTATTTGCCAAAAAGGCTTAATAAAACCCAGGGGGGTTACCCCGCGACCGTTGCAATGTGGAGACGGAGGCTAGGAATAAACGTAGGGAAGAGAGGTAAACTATTCTTCCCAGAGTAGCGTAACGATAATTCTAATTGGTTAATATCCATCCCTGCCACCATTTGGATATGAATTAAAGAAATGCAGACGGACAGAGAGGATAAGAGAGATTGAGGAGACGAGAATGGTTGATCAGATGATATTCGTTGCAAATTGTGAGATTTCAGCGCAGATGATCACATTAATGGACGGATAGTTTGTGTAGACGAGGTAAAGATTGGGAAGTTATCCTTAACCAGGAACAAAAGAAGTGATCGAGAACGACCCATAGGAGGAAATTGCAACGAGGAAGCCGATAGTATATTCACTAATCTGACGCGGTAAATGCCCCTGTAATCGTTTGCTGATTTCCTATACTGCCAGGTCCCAATAGATTTTTTGTGAAATATTTTTGCTCTATGAAAGGGCCCATATTATATGACCCTCAGTGTATAGATCGAGAATTGTTGGTTGTAAAAAAATTGATTATTAGTACAATTTTATATATGTTATGTTGATTATAAAGAAAGACCGGCTATTCAAATTAAAACTCTTTTCAATTAGTGTACATAAATATTAAATAAATGTTCAAAAATAATATAATTTACATTGATAATGATGTTTATTTATGAATAATATACCCCCTCTTCATTTCATTGTGGAAAATGTTAGTCTGAAGAAGGGCTTCTCGACTGCATTTAATTCAAACAAACAAAGTTAAACAAACGATCTCGTTATTTTTGTCACTTTGTCTCATTTTCCTTTAATGCTTTGTAGCTGAACTTGTTCTCATTGCTCAGAAATAACATTAAAAATAGCTCATTACAAGTCGTACCGAAGAAGAGCAAGACATGAATGTCTTTAGCACAACTTTGATGACGAAGACAGCCATAAAACAAGCAAACTTTTCGTTGGTCATAAAATGCTACTACGGTACAAGCCTTTCTCAGATGAAACAGGATACTTAAAATTAAATACGAAGAAATAGTGTCCCGCTTAATACAGTATATACAACACAATAAAATATTAAATAGATAAAATTCCATAAATACAATTTGACAGAATAATCGTGAATATTACTAGTGAGGTTCAAATCGCGAATGTACACCATCAGCCAGTTGTCATAGTTTTTATACCTCGCAGCTATATTACTAGTTTACTTACTGTATCCACCAGCTCTAGTGAGTTCTCACATGCCGAGGGGCCTTCACCTATTTCAGGAGCTGTATGTACTGGGGTCGAAGACCTTGGGCATACGGTAAGAGTTGTTCTCCGATCCCATTGGATCAGTCGGCCGACTGATTCATAAAACTGGTGGAGACACGGAGACAGCAGACTCGTCTCCCGTCATTCCGAAGAGCGTGAGAATATTGCCCAATGCCCGACCTACCTGATGCAGGTTTTCTAGGGTTTTCCTTGCTCTCGTTAGGTGAAACATCGGGTAGGATCCAGGGGCCCTAGTCATCCCTTTTCAATTCCCTCCATATGATATTAAAAGGGAGTTGCCTGTTGCAGGATCACATGTAACCTATTAACCAAAAAAGGATTGGTGGATATAGTAGCTGGTCCATTGGCGTTTCCGGTCCTAAGTCCGGATAAAGGAGGAAGGTTGGGCGTGAGGCTAACAGCCTCACCCTGTAAAAAACCTATTGTTAAACGTCCATGCAATCATCCTGGGAAACCGGACGGAACTAGATGCCGGCATAATTTACGAAAAAGGGAGATGAATTTTCGAACCTGGAACATACAAGTTATCTTGACTAAACAAACCGAAGTATTCAAAGAATTGGACCGCATAATATAAAAACCCATCTTATATACAAAAAATTACGTACAGTATACAACAGTGTTCCTGCGGTGGTGGAAAATCAGCAAATAAAAAGAACTTATATTAACTTCATAAAAAATTGTATACAGGAAATTTAAACAGGGTCAAAACTGGAAACATGAAGTCGTAATAATTACACGTAAATAAACGATTGAGACAAGGCTGCTGTATAGCATCTACACTTTTTAAAATGTATTTGAATGAACCATTAAAAAATTGGAGAAAGAAATATCACACCAAGGGAATGCCCATAAATGGTGAAACCCTGTATACTTTGAATTTTGCTGATGATGAGGTTATATTCACAGAAGATGAAGATTTTGCATACTAGACACTTAGAAAATTGAATGAGGAATATCTGAAATGGAGCATACAAATAAATATTGATAAAACCGAGTATATGGTAGTCGGAGGCACAGAAAGAGATTTAGAAATGGAAGATGGAAGTGTAGTAAAGTGCTACACCACATATAATACTTAGGGACAAATATTTCTAGTAAAGGAGGAAGCGAGGAGGAAATTGAGCTGGGAATAGCGAAGAGCAGAGTTGCAACAAGGCAGTTACACTCAATCATGTGGAATAAAAGAAAAGAAGACAGGTGAAAAGAAGAATCTTCAAAACGATAGTGGAGAGTATTGCTTGGGAAATAAAGTAAAATGAAGGAAAGGTAACAGCAATGGAAATATATTTCTGGAGACGCAGCTGTGGTGTGACAAGAACAGAAAGAATAAGAAATGACGACATTTGGGAATAAATGGGGGTTACATCAGTAAATATTTTATATACAGTGGAAGGTAGGAGGTTGAATAGGTATGCACATTTGAGACGAATGCCAGAGGAACGGTGACAATTAGTAATATTTCACTGGCAACCCCCAAAACGAAAGGAAAAAGGGAGACCTAAAGTTATGTAACGAACAGATACAGCGGCTCGGGCTTTGGCGTCGGATTCAAAACAAAGGAGACAGCTGTTGACACCTGGGCTATGAAACCTAGACTCGGCGTCTCGGCTAGGGAGTTTCCCAAAATTGTTTGAGAATCGGCGACCGGGCGGCATGTTTTCCCCAAGGGTAACCATGGATATTATTGGAGGAGATCCATCCCTGCCATCTTGGTGATAGATGCCGCAGAAGTGGGGAAGAAGTTTTAAAGAGACAGGTGGATTGGTTGTAGAGAATGGAATGAACAGATTGTTGGAGATATGTTGAGATTGTGGTGATTGATTGGTGATCAGATTGGTGGAGAAACAGAATCAGAGAGATTGGTGGTCGAAAGCGGTGAGATGGAATTTTGAGACAGATTTAGGAGAAGATTGTTGGAGAGCGGGGACGATCTGGAGAAATGACGAGGAAGGAGCTGGAACCTGCTCTAAGAAGGATAGGTATACTACTGCATCTGTAACTCTTTGTAATTTTCTGTTTGGTGCCAGATCCGAGTGGTTTAGTGAAATAAAATATCTGTTCTATGAGAAGACCCATAAAGTAAGACCATGAGATAAGCCTTAAAATTGTTAGTGTTCAAGTAATTAATATAAATCAATTTTGTAAATATATATTTAGTTATTATTGAAAATAAGTGCCGGCGTAATATTTGAAACTTTTAAAAATTTGTGATTATTATTGTAAATATCTTCTGTTTTATTAAAGTAAATTGTTTATTGATATTATCATAAAATCTTAACTTTTTTAATTATCAAAATCATATATCACCCCTTATTTTCATTATAGTTACATGGAATGAAGGAGTGATGCATGCAATAGAGAACAGATGTATGCATATATATAATTTCATCCTTATGCCCGGCTCGATTATAAACAAAACGCCGATGACATCATAATACGTCACGTATGTGAACTAAATTTCTATTCTTTCTCACATGGTTCAAAATCGTGGTTTAACTTGGAACCAAATAAACAACGTTTGCATGAATTTTCGCAAATATATTAAAAAAGGTTGAATGAACCAACAAAAATCGACTCACTATACAAGTCAAACGTTTTTAACTGTAGTCAAGTGATTGTTATTGAATCGCCACTGTTACAGGCTATCCAACAAAAGTATTTCCACCAACCTCTGCCGTTTAAGACTCGTCTTTCTTCATATATTTTCGTTTCAATCTGGTTAGCTTCGTTACAATATCCGCCATCTCATCTCCAGAGACCACACACCTCCTCCGTCTTAGGCAAAGATATGTTTCCTTATGAAATATATAAAATTAAAATATAATAAATATGCATCAAACAAGATTTGTACGAAATCTAAATTTAGTGACAACTGAAGCAGTATAAAATCTTTATTTCCTTAAAATTCCCTAGGTAACGTTTGTATGAATGATTAAAATGTACATATTAACAAGGTTCGTACAAAAATAAAGTTATTGGTGTTAACAATATTAAAATCACATTATCTTTACTTACATCCTTTGTACCACTGAACATCTAACGATTTAAATATTTCTCTGAGACAAATAAAACTTTCGACTTATTTTTAAAGAATTGTAACATAAATCCCGTAGACACATTGGGGCTGAAAGTTTAATAGTACACCTCGTGAATTATATTACCCGGCTTTACGTTCCTCGACATGCCGCAGAGATGCGCGATGCTTAAAAATAGAATTTAATAACGTGCAGAATATTCTCATCCAACCTACATGAAACATATTTTGCAGGTTTCGTCTCCTGAAAGAAATACCTGTCAATGTACATGATGGTCTTAGAGGAAGCAGAAATGTAGACGTTGAGCAGCAGCGGCAGTATTTTTTTTATTCTCATTTTCTTTCAAAGCCGTGTAGATCTGCAGCAGTTTATTCAGGACATAGCTTTAATTTGTTGGTAACTCGACTATATGTATTGAACATCTATACATATTTTCCGAACCGAACTTTACAGATTTAACAACATAGTTTTCTGACAATTAAAAAATTACAATAAATAAAAAGACAGCCATAAGTCAGCACATAAATTTATATTAAATTAAAAAATTGTAACATATAACACATTTAATTTGTTGTAATATTATGATTGTAGTACGCCTGAGAAAGTCTCAACATAAAGACGAAACACCGCTTTTGAATGAATAGTGATAATGAATAATAAAGGATAATTGAGGGTGAATACTCAAATATATTCTATCAAAGTATACAAAAAATTTTTAAGTCCCGTTTAAAATAATGCTTAATTTCTAAATCAAAAATCAGCAGTAAAAACGCAAAATTTATCATTTGAGACATTCAATTTAGTTAATTATAAGGACTGCATTGATCGTGGTTTTCGTTGGAATTATCCGCAAAATGACGGCACCATGCATTATATAATCTTGTACCACTTCAATTTAGTAACTTTCAATATGAAAGTACTTGTCTTGAATGTATTTGCTTGAATTAAGATAACGCGATTGAAAGAATGACTGGTAAAATGTAATATAAAAATGGCTATTGGACACACATAATATTTACCAACTTGGCTCCCATCATTTACATGTGAATGAAAAATTTTTCTCTGTTCTTAACGTAAGTTTTAGAAATGTCTCAATCGGTCATCAAGACGCTATCATAACATTATATCTGATATTTTCCTTATTTTTTCAGTAATCATTTATAATTAAATAAAAATTTATTATTCACGAACCGTAATAAATAAATTTAACTTTAAAGAATGAGCTTAATTACTGTTATGATAGTTGTAAATTTAGAAACAGCGTTTGATAATATGAACTAGAACACACTATTAAGGATTTTGAAGAGGACAGGAATAAAGTATCGGGAAAGAAGGCTTATATATAACCTCTACAGAACACAGGAATCTGTAATTAGAATAGAAGATCAAGAAGCAGAAATCAAGAAAGGAGTAAGTCAAGGATGCAGACTGTCACCCATGCTGTTTAACTTGTACAGAAACGGGCGATAAAAAAGTTAAAACGGAATATTGAAAAGGAATCATAGTGCAAGGAGAAGAAATAAAAACCCTACGCTTTGCGGACGACGATATTGTAGTATTAGGGTAGTCAGAAGAAGACTTGGAAGCCATAATAAATTGCATGAGCGTCGCCCTGGAGAAATAATTAATAGAGGGAAAACCAAGGTAATAGTGTGTAGTAAGGGAAACAGTGGAATAACAAGGGGAGTTAGATTGGGAAGGTATATTTTTACACAATTTAAGTAATTCTGCTAACTGGGAAGCGTAATAACTAGGGATGGTAGAAGTATAGTAGATATAAAGAGTAGGATAGCATAGGCAAGGAAGGCTTTCGCGATAATTTTTCCCTGTCAAAGAGATTAGTGTGCTTGGGAAATTTTTAAGGGTGAACGTTTCTTCAGCAAACCAAGCCTAATGTTTTGTAGCTGTAGACAGGCAGGCAGGCAGGCACCCTGGCGACGGGATAAACTCATCTCTTGCCTGCCAGCCATCGAGTTAGAATATTCTAGCCGGAATTGGATAATTTAGGATCAAAGACACGTGAGTAAAATTAGAGAGGGGTCCTGCTACGCTACAACATACCCATAAATTGTGTTAATGTTGATACAATTTCATTATTTAAATTATAAAAAATTATAATCATAGATTATTTATGTTTCCATCTGCCGTACCTGTTCCGCTGAGTGGTAAGTTGAACGAACACGTAACAGTCGAAGTTTGGCCCCTGGGAGTCTGAGACCAGCAAATCACTCCGTCAAACTCCGATGGACAACCATCAAAATCTGAAACGGACAAAATTTATCGTCACCTCAAATAAGACAATAGGAATCAATGTTTTGAACTCTACTCATTTGAATACTTGGCAACTTAAAACCAATTCAAACTTAATATAATTTTTCATTTTCTCTTTTCTATTTTCATCAATTCTCATCTTAATAATTGACCATAATTACAGTCATTGTAATAAATCTAACACGAAACATTTTTTTTCAATTGGAAACTTTAATAAATATAAAACTCGATTACTTAAAAATACGTTTAGCAACACAAAATATATAAAATAACTGAATAAACGTTATTTACACTACTTTAATTAATTTACTTATCAAATATTGCTTTTATTATTTATGAACGGAGTCCTGGTTAAAGAGTTCCATATGATTATTAATAGAGGGAAAACCAAGGTAATGGAGTGTTTTTTGGGAAACAGTGGAATAACAAATGATGTTAGATAGGGAAGGGATATTTTGGCGGAAGATAAGGAATTATGCTACTGGGGAAGCGTAATTACTAGGGACTATAGGAGTATAGTAGGCATAAAGAGTAGGATAGCACAGGCAAGGAAGGCTTTCGCGAAAATGAGGGATTTACTTACGGGTAATATAAGTGTGAATATTAGGAAGTAGTTGCTAAAAATGTTCGTATTGGGCGTGGCGTTATAAGGATGCAAATGTGGACGATAGGAGTTGGGGAAAATAAAAAATAGAAGTCTTTGAAATGTGGTGCTATAGGTGAATGCTGAAAATCAGATGGGTGGATAGAATCACAAACGAGAAAATTCTAAACAGAATAGGGGAAGAGCGAACAATATGGAGGACGTGGTGCTATAGGCGAATGCTTGAAATCAAATTGGTGGATAAAATTACTAACGAGGAAATTCTAAAAATAAGATAATGGAAGATATTCATCATTCACCTATAGCACCACATTTCAAGGCTTCTAATTTTTTCTTTTCCCCAACTCCTATGGTACACGCTTCGCACCCATGTAACGCCACGCTCCATACAAACTTTTTTTATCAACGATTTCCTAATATTCACACTTATATTACAGGTAAGTTAAATACTCTTTTTCGCGGAAGCCTTCCTTGCCTGTGCTATCCTACTCTTTATCTCTACTATACTTCTACCACCCCTAGCTTCCCAAGTAGCAGAATTCCTTAACTTCCTTCAAATCAAACACCCTTTGTTATTCCACTCTTTCCCATACCACATTCCATTACCTTGGTTTTCCCTCTATTAATCCTCATATTGAACTCTTTCCCCAGGACCCCGTTCATTCCATTTATTATGGTTTCAAAGTGTTTTCCTACTCCCCTAACACTACAATATCATCGTCAAAGCGTAGAGGTTTTATTTATTTTCCTTGCAATGTGATTATTTTTCCATATTCCGTTTTAACTTTCTTCATCGCCTGTTGTATATATAAGTTAAACAGCATAGGCAACAGATTGTCTTATTCTTTTCTTGATTACGGCTTTCTATTCCTGATCTTCTATTCTAATTACTGCTGCCTGTGCTCTGTAAAGGTTATGTGTAAGCCGCCTTTCTCGATATTTTATTTCAGTACTCTTCAAAATCCTTATTAGTGTGTTCCAGGTCACATTATCAAACGCTTTTTCTAAATATACAAATGCCAAAGAACACAGGCCGCTTTTTTCTTATCCTGTCTTCTATAATTAGGCGCTAAGTCAATATTTCTTCTCTCTTCCCTACATTCTTCCTAAAAACAAATTGATCTTCTCCTAACTCGCATTCTATTTTACGTTTCATCCTTCTATATACTATTTTCGTTAATATTTGCCATCCACGTTGTATACAGGTATAGACAAGTGTTGATCCCTTGTAGTGGGTAAAGTACAGTCCGGTGCGATTTTTTTCGTTCCTGACACGGTCCTAGTACGTTACTGTCTAGTAAGAAGAGACCTGAAACCGGTTTGCTAATATGCCGTGCCATGCACGGACTGTACCGACACATGCATAATATTCTAGCCTGGAACGGGACGGTTTGATAAAGTGGGTATTGGGCTATACTAAAGTATACAAGGAATACTTGTTTGCATGTGTCGGCACGGTAACGGTCCTAGTATGGTACGGTCTAGTGGGCAGAGGCCTTAAACCGTACTTCTATCAACGGAAGAGTATGGTACACCCGACACTCCTGATGTAGGTTTTCATGGGCTTGACTTTTATGTTAATGCCGTGAAAGATCCTTAAAATACAGCCCATAGCTATTTCTTAATTAAATGCCGTAAAGAATTCTATGAGGAAGATAAAAAAAATTGAGCTCAGTGACTTTAAATAGTAAAATGCAGTATAAAGTAGATAATTATTTAACTTCGTGCAAATTTATTTTAATATATATTTGCACATTCTCTTTCAGTGCTGTTCTTTATTATTAAGAAGGGAATATATAATTAAATTTGAACACGCTATGTAAAAAAATAAGTTCATTTGAAATTACATACAGATAATGTTAATTACATCATGTATATCCCTATTAATTTTTTAATCCAATTTTCGGCCCTATCGGTTACCAGGGTGAAACGATGTACTAAAGAAAATTTATTTTCACTTCTATTGTATTTGTATCCCATCTTTTTTTTTTGCAGGATCGTTTTTCATTTCACTCCCTGCAAGACTGCGTCATTATATGTGCATATTATTTTCGATCATCATTCGCCAACAAATAAGGTTTGGACAATATTCTAAAATGACAGTGAAAACTAGACTGATAATGTCAACAAAAGCGTTCAGTTCAGAAATAGAAGTTTGTTCCTGGAACATGTATGGAGGAAAGTAGCTATAAACGCTCGTTGTGTTACAACTGGTGTAAATCATGCAGGTATTGTTTGGTAAATCCCACACGAAACGAAAGCCTACACGCTTTAAATCTGTTCTCAAAGAGGCGGAAGTTTCTAGCTTGTACAGGGGCTGTAACTTGCAGGAAGCTCAACGATATACATCTAGTAAGTTTTAGTAGAAGTAAAAACAGACTAGTGAACTCGACACGTTTTATTTGAACCGCTAATACGGATCGAGAGATGTGTCATGCCCTTTGAGCTGCGGAGTAGATGAGGGGAGGATGTGAAGAGGAGTATTGTCGCCGAGAGAGCAATAGCCGTTGAAGAAAAGAAAATCTACTACCGTTTTTAAAAATATTAGTAACGTAAATCTGAGACAGAGCCAAATTATTTTTACCTCGTTTTGAACTTACCAACTTTTAACTCATACGGATGAGCTTTTTATGCACAATTATCATGAACTGAACACAGTCTTTTCTAATGTTTTTAGAATAGCGTTTAAACTAGCAAGTTACCCCATCATGTGAGCTGCAAGTTGCCCCCTCTACAAGCAGACTACTGTGCATCGTATCTCGACATATCTCGACACGTGAGATAGTATAAGATTAGTTTCCTAAGGCATGTCTTCACTGATAATGTCCAGTGCTTCATAGTATGAATTTTCTTCCTAGATTCCATGATTTAGATATTACAGGTGTTTACATTCCTAAAATAATTACGTACCTGCACAATAATTTAATTTTTAAATAACTGTGTTGTTTGCATGGCAACCAAAAATATTTATGGCAAGAGAAAAGAATAAATTATAAAACCAAGATTAATTTTTGTCGTAGAAGAATATTCTGTAAGGAGTCAACTTTAAAAAGTATTTTGTCCCATATATGTACTCCACATCCTCGACATACTTTTGTTTCTATTTCTATACATAACGAGTGAGTTTTAAACAGATTAAACGTCTGTTTTTGACATAGCAAAAGCTTTATCAATGTTAAGGAATATAATAAGAATTTGTAATACCTTTACATTCCGACATCCCTATAAGATTTTCTCAAATGATGGTGGATATGTTTTTTGCTTAAGAACTTTATTGGCTCATTTACCACTACGTGCTATGTTTTGTGATTTCAATAAACTTGTGCCGCACGTATTTCTCGTGCTTCTAGCTTACTATTCTTTTTCTTGTTTGTCTCCACAGCTCATTGACGACCTGGGCCTACCGGGTCGACTGCAGGCAGTCATCTTTCACGACACATTTCGAATTTGGACTGATATGTGTTCAACGTATTGATTCCTCAACAGTCGTTCTTCACGACCCTGACGCCACAGACAACCAGGCCCATGCCACGATTCCTTGGGGTAGGAGGAAGCGGCGCTAACCCCTAGACCAAAGGAAGTCGACAACATTGATATATGTAGCAGATCCGGTCGTTTCCTCGATGTTGGAATTTATTAAATTTTAGGGTGCCAGGTATTTTTCCGTAAAAACAACAAAAGATGATTTTATTTTATTCAGAGGATAAAGTTGGTAATCTACAGGGCGTGGTCACTCATTCATTCTCCGCTAAGACTCAAAATTCGTTAATGTAAATTAATTAAGCACTTAACGGTACTTCCCGGCGTATCACTACCTAAATGGCCGCAAGAATTCGTGGACTACTGTACCTCCCTATAAGAAGACATTATGGCCTGGACTGCCTGTACGCTTCCGCTTTCTCAGTCTCTATTAACCCCACATTAAACTCTTTCTCCAGTAAAAATTTCATGCCATTTATTATAGTTTCCAAGTCTTCTTATGACTCCTCTAATACTATAACATGATCGGAAAACCACGGTCTTTTTATTTCTTCTTCTTGAAGTATAATTCGTATTGCATATACTAAAGCGTCGCAAACCTCTCCAAAGATTACCCCTTAAACGATTCACCACCTTTCTTGATTCTCGCATCTTAACTTCACCAAATGAACAACATGTAATTAATTAACAAATTGGTCATTCCATGTGAAGTGGTCTGGGGTCCCCGCTCGAACATCTCCAATTTTCATGAAATTTTGTGTGAATGTTTATAAATGTCGCCAATGAACATAGGTAAAGATTTACGTTCTCTATTGCAGTACGTACAGAAAAAGTATAGTCATTTTATGACCTCGTACCATACGACTAGGAAATTTCATCAATTTTGAGATGTAATATCTCTGGCAATATTTTATTATAAGACATGAGAAGTGGCTGGCTTGTAAAACATTTTGTGCCCTTTGATCCCCAAAGAACAAAAAATGAATAAAGAAATTTGACATCCATAATTTGAAGCAAAATCGGCCAAAAAAATTAGGATGTGAAAAAAAAGTTACAAGTTTGGTTTCTTATATCTCTGGAGGTAAAGGTATGAAATTTATTAAATTTTGCTCTTAATAACTTTACATCACAATATTTTTGACTGTAAGATTTCATTTACCTGCTGCTCTACAGTACTTTACAAATTTAGTCTAAAGTTGACGGTTTTTGCAAAAACGCCTAAAATAGAACATTTTTAACCCAATTTTATGAAAAACTATCTTACATAATCTTTTTAAAATTATTTTTGTTAAAATGCGTACGTTTCAAATCTTTTTTTAATCTGGGCTCGTTCTTTCATCTCGGGGGTTTAAGGCCTTAAAATTGAGGACAAAAGTACATTTCTGTGGCAGTCATTGAAGTATATAGATTGAATTGATGTGTAAAAATCACAGGTTTTGCTAGTTTTTCCAATATTCTGAGGTGGTACTCCAGCAGCTGTAGTTTTTATCTATGACTTTCTGCACTCGTTCAATTTTTTGTTTAAAGTAGTTAGTTTTATGGCTGCTGCTCAACCTTTGAAATTTTAATGGTGAGCTCACTAAGTCAGTCAAAATCCGATTGCCAGTGTCCGAAATGTCCATGATGAAGAATCTTATTTGCCTTGGACCATAGAAATGAATTCAGATTTACACTTGGAACAAATTTTTTGACCTGGTTTTACTTTGTTTTCTCAACAGACATGGATGTTTAGATTGACTTTCAACAGCCCATACCTAGCTGTGTGCTTTGTTTTATTAAATGCACTATTTCATATAGTTTCAAAAAATTATTTTGTTATGAAAGTCATAGTCTGAGTTGAAGCTCTGATCGTCGAGTGATAAGCATTTTTTCGTCCTATAATAACACATAACGCAGCCCAATTTTCTTGGAATTGAAACAAACGTGGCAAGTTGATGATGAATTGTCTCCAACAATGCAATTTGGCAAAGTATAAATACTACTAATTGACTTAATGGCATCCATTTCACGGATAAATTGGAGAAAAAGAAGTTTCAATTGCATATTACAGAATACTATGACTTAAAAAGATGTTGTATAGTTATGCCATTAGTGCAGAAGTGATTTCCTAAAGCCAGTGAAAAGTGAATCGGAACAAATTAAACTCCAACAGAAATAAAAGGAAAATAGTACACGAAGACAAAATTAAGTATAGCATGCAATGAAAAATGAACAATTTGTCATCTTTCCGAGATCCTATATACCTGCGATGTAACACTAATCCTTCTTTTTTAGTAATTTAAAACAAACATTATAATAATATACCTGAATGGACATTGAAGTATATAATGCATTGTAATGCAAAGTTATCAGGTTTGTCCCTAATTTCAAGTCCTTATACGCCTGCAATGAAACATCACGTCTACTTTTTCTTTAAAGTTTAGAAATAAAATTTATTCAAAATAGTTTTTCATAAAAGTTGCTTCACATACGTAATTTTTGGCGATTTTGCAAAAAGACCTTGTGATGCTAGTCTATAGAGTGCAAAGTTTCATATTTTTAGTAGCTTTACTTCCAGAGATATAGAAATCCAAACGTTTCATTTTTTTTCACACTTCAAGTTTTTTGGCAGGCTTTGCTTCAATTTATCTAGCAAAATTATTTATCAAAGTATTTTTGATATTTACGTTTATAGTACACATAACGTTGTACTAGATAGTCAAGTTTCGTTTTGTATAATAATATACTGTCAGAGACCTTACATCTCAAAGTTGCTGAAATTTCATAGTCATCGTTCCTACATAGAGCTAACTACAATATCTCCAAGAATATTAAATTTTAGAATGTGAAATTTTACCAATGTACTTGGGGATATTTATGAATTTCATCAAAATCCATGATGGTCAGGCCACTTGATATGGAACGACCCAAATACAAAAATTGTTTATCAGAGTCACTTCCTTGGAACTGGGATCACAGTTTAATCAAACGCTTTCTCTTCGTATGTATGGGGGCTTCCTTTGTGTTAGTATTATCGAATTATGTATGCTTTGTGGTATAACTTCATGCATAACTTTACCACTAGTTGACGGGATTAATTAACTAAGTATACTTACTGATTCAACTCCCCTATTATCGCTTCGTAAAATATTGGGATTAATTATCACCCCTTGAGCATGTTCTTACGTATGGATTATTTACCGCAGGGTATCTACGTTTTATGAACAGCGGTTGATTTAAATTTTATTTTCAAATCAAGGATAATGTGGTATAAAAAACTCTCGGGTTTCCAATCTGTATAACATTGAATTTGACGCAATGTTTCGACGGCTAAAGGCTCCGTCGTCATCTAGAATGTGATGACAAAGCCTTTAGTTCTCGAAACGCTGTGTCAAAAACAATGCTGTACCCGGTTAGAAACCCGAGAGCTTTTTATGCAGCCAATACACCGGGAAACCTCCGATCTTTCATCACGGATAATGTCTTTAGAAACCTTAACGAATGAGTTTTATTACACTATGATACTTATGGAATTTGTAGATTAACGTAAAGCGTTTGATATTGTGAACTGGAAAAGGTTATTAAAGATTTTGAAGAGCAATGGAATAACATATCGAGAAAGGAAGCTCTACAGAAGACAGGCAGCTGTGATTAGAATAGAAGAGCCAGAAAAGAAAACTTAATCAAGAAAGGAGTAAGACAAGGATGCCCATGCTGTTTATATAGAACAGGCGATGAAAAATGTTAAAACGGAATATGGAAAAGAAATCATACTGCAATGAGAAGAAATAAAAACCTTCCGCTTTGCCGACGATATTGTAGTATTAAGAGAATGAGAAGAATATTTGGAAACCATAAATGGCATGAAAGTAGTCCTGGAGAAAGAGTTCAATATGAGGATTAATAGAGGGAAGACCAAGGTATTGGAGTGTAGAATGGGAAACAGAGGAATAATAAAACGTGTTAGATTGAGAAGGGATATTTTGACGGAAGTTCAGGAATTCTGCTACTTGGGAAGCTGGGGATGGTAGAAGAGTAGGATAGCACAGCGAAGGAAGGCTTCCGCGAAAAAGAGTATTTAACTTACCTGTAATATAAGTGTGAATATTAGGAAATCGTTGCTAAAAATGTTCGTTTGGAGCGTGGCGTTATATGGATGCAAATGTGGACGATAGGAGTTGGGGAAAATAAAAAAATAGAAGCCTTTGAAATGTGGTGCTATAGGTGAGTGCTGACCAGTCTTAGGACTGAATACCAAAACAACAAAATGTGTTATAAATACATAAATTTTAATTAAAAACATTCATTGGTAACGTTCATACTGAATGTCAAACAGATTTATGTCTCTGGTCAAAGAGTCGCACTCAGCAGAGATATCGCTGATGTATTACGAATACATTAAACAAAATTAAATAAAATGTCCACAGACAGGCAGCTGTAATTAGAAATGAAAATCAAGAAAAGAAAGCAGAAATCAAGAAAGGCGTAAGACAAGGATGCAGTCAGTCGCCCATGCTGTTTAACTTATATATAGAACAGGCGATGAAGAAACTTGGTGATAAATTTATATTCAGACTTATTGACAGTCTTTTTATTTATTGTAAAATCTTGTTATTCTTCCTGTTTCGTAGATTGCGCAAAATATCCTGAACAGCCATGATATTGCTTCTTCGGCCGGTGATCTTATCAACCCCACTGGAATGTTATCAATTCCTGGTGCTTTGCAATTTCTCAAATCTGTCAGCCATGGCCCTGTCAAACTCCAACCGTAATATTTTGTCCCCCTACTCTTCATCATCCACTTGTCTTCTTCTTCTATTACTGACTTATCTATATTTCCACTATGATACAGCTCTTCTAGTTATTGCTTCCAACTTCCTGGCTTTTCTTCTTTATACAGAATTGGCTTTCCATCCGCTCTCCTGATGTTCTCGCTAATAGTTTTACTCTCTGAATGTTTATTTGATTTTCCTATAAGCTGCGTCTATTTTCCCTTTCACAATGAAATCTTCAACTGCTTTTAAATTCCTATCTATCTCTTTCTTCAAGCGTCTGTATTTTTCTTTACCATTTTCATCTCCCGCGTTTTTATATTTACGCCTTTCATCAACCATTTTTTAAAATTATTTCTTATGTTTTGTATGCTTTCGTAATGGTTTGAGCTATTCTACTTACTTTTTCGCCGGTCGCTGTAGTCATTTCTTTCTTCAAGAGTACCCATTTTCCTCCTTTCTCTATTAATCTACTCTCCATATCTTCTTTGAAACTCTGATGCACGTCCTGTTCTTTTAATTTTTCGAATTCCCGTCTCTTAGTTTGAATTCATCTCTTCATTTTCAGCCTACATTTCAACGCTAATAAATTCATAATATACGCAATATTGTCGCAATATTACTTGTAATTAAATTAAATAAAATTTGTGAAGTGAACCACTAACAGAAGATGTTGTTTTATTCAGTCTTAAGACTGTTCTGATGCAACTCTACATGCGCAAGCCTTTTCATTTCCTTACAACTAATACAACCCACATCCTCCTTAATCTTCTTAGCGTTTTCCGTCCTTGGCCTCCCTCTTTTGTTCTTAACCCATTCAATTCCCTCTAATGCTAATTTTACAAGCCCCTCGTGTCTTAAATCGTGGCATATTAATCTCTCCCTTCTCTTGGTCAACGTCCTCCATATTGTTCGCTTTTCCCCTATTCTGATTAGAACTTCCTCGGTAGTGATTCTATCGCCCATCTGATTTTCAGGATTCGCCTCAGCACCACATTTCAAAGTCTACTATTCTTATCCTTTCCCCAACTCCTATCGTCCGTCCACCTTTCGCACCCATACAACGCCACGTTCCATACGAACATTTTTAGCAACGATTTCCTAATATTCACACTTATATTACCCGTAAGTAAATCCCTCTTTTTCGCGAAAGCCATCCTTTCCTGTGCTAACCTACAGAAGATAAAGAGAAGTGTGTTGATTATCTGAAAGAAGGAAAATATTATCCATTTTATTAAATTCATGTAAACCATGTTCTCATTGATTTTATTTTTCAAAATGATTGTAGCAGTCATGTGCCGTATTGTATGCAACAATCACTGAGTTGATGATGTGGGCGTCTCTGTGGTCTGCGAGGCTATTGAATCTTTTGTCGACCAACAATGTCTTTGTCACGGGCTGAAGCTATCTTTCCCTGTTAGTTTACATAGGCCCCACCGTGAATACAGGGGACAATGCAGCACTAGCCATTGGCTCCCTTGAGATATCTGTCCACTTTAGCCCTAAAGCAATGCAGTTCGGTGCTCTATTACATATGTACATACTACCCGAATAAATTACTTGGGAGAGAAGACTTTATTAATATGATCATAAATAACCAACATTTCTTCCAAAATGTGTGTCATTTGGACTAAATTCACAAAAGTGAATTAAGTTTTTATTTAATTGGTCACAAGCATTGAGCGTTCATTATATTTATAATGGCGACGTTAATAAACAATTTTTATAATTCAACAGGACTACACTTACATTTAGTTATTGTATATATTATTTTTTTATTTTAAGGTATAGCCTATATCGTAAACAAATAGCCAATTATAATCAGTACAACTGTATTATATTATTTTAACATCATATGTAAATATTCATTTCCATTTCTGTTTTAAGTTGTTCGTAGTTAAGGTTATGTCTATTGTAACGAAACTCTCCATTCCGTCGTCGTAATTTAATTTTAACCTCTCGTATTGCCATGTGGCAGTCAGGGATAAGCGAAAACCAAAACCACAATACAAAAATTA
Organism: Eucriotettix oculatus; assembly: GCA_034510155.1. Taxonomy (NCBI): domain Eukaryota; kingdom Metazoa; phylum Arthropoda; class Insecta; order Orthoptera; family Tetrigidae; genus Eucriotettix; species Eucriotettix oculatus. The sequence goes on from CM067379.1 coordinate 108,188,704, forward strand.
ACAAAGGTTTAATCACGTGAAAAAAATGATCAAAAGAATATTTTAAAATTTTACAGAAAGTAGTACAAAGCTGGTACACAATTTCAGACTCGCACCGCTGTTCCCTCTGATGGCCGCCCTGGACCCAGGGTCGACGTCCAAACCCAGAAGGAAGGGTCCTCGTAGTCGTTCTCACATCGCACGTTAGCTCCTCTTCCCCTTCATCCTACGTCACGACGGATCTCGGTTTTCGGCCACCAGTGCGCTACCCCCGTGTTACATCATGACGGCGAACTAGATGATCGAGATTCGTAGGAAGGAATAAAACGGAGGATAGTGAGTGCTAGGAAGCCGCGTGACGCGAGTGTAACGTTGTGCATAAATCAATATCCTGCAATTAAAATATCAACCTATTGTTTTATTTCAATCTTCTCCTAATCATTTAAAGTGATGATACTTTTTATGTCGCGGTAGGACGCGGATATGCGAACGTAACGTAAAAGAAAAAAGAAAAGCGTTAGAAGTGGATTAGTACTTGTGACGCCAAGCTTAAGTTAATTCATTCAAAACAATAATAATTCAATCTTACTACTCAATCAAAATAATTCTCTCCTGCATATATCTCCTTAATCAATAGTTTTCTTTATAATATTTTCCATTTCCAGATAACAGAACAAATTCATCTCAAAGATGATCTTTCTTCAAGTACTATGCAAACATGTTTTACTTATTTTTTTCTTTTTAGCCATACTACAGTACTATTACTGCAAAGTAACAAGTGAAAATAATTCCCGTGCAGGATTTAACGAACCTTAAATTGGTAGCATTCCTGACACAGCAAGACAATTATTTACTTTGTGTTCGTTAAATTTGAAGTATCATAAGTAGAGGGAATGGATGATATTTTTAGTCAGTTTAATTGACTAATTAAAATATTTATAAATACATTTGAGGATTAAATTATGAAATAATTGTTTAAGTTTTTACCTGCTTTATAATACGCAGAAAATGATATTTCATATTATTTATTTATTCGTCATCCAGTGATTAAGTAATGTGACTTTAAATCTAGCGCCTTCTTGGGGGTTTATGATTGGTTCTCGGCAATTGACGAAGTCGGCGGCGACGAACTTAAGTTCGCTTTTATTTACTAACACGCAAACTATTAACCAACTGCTTCGATGATCTGAGCTAATGGAAGTTTATTTCTGACGATGCTTAAGTTCATCTATAGTTGAATGAATTAACTTAAGCTTGGTGACACAAGTAGTAATCCACTTCTAATGCTTTACATTACATTTCGTTTTTGTTTTACGTTACGTTCACATATCCGCGTCCTACCGCGACATAAAAAGTATCATCACTTTAAATGATTAGGAGAAGATTGAAATAAAACAATATATTGATATTTTAATTGCAGGATCTTGACTTATGAACAACATATTGTTACGTTACACTCGCGTAACGCGGCTTCCTAGCACTCATTATCCTCCGTTTTATTCCTTCCTACGAATCTCGTCATGATATAACATGTGGGTAACGCACTGGTGACCGAAAACCGAGATGCCTCGTGACGCAGGATGAAAAGGGAAGGGGAGCTAACGTGCGATGTGAGAACGACCACGAGGACCCTGTTGATTGTTGGTTCGTAAACCTCCGTATTGAGGAGCGGATTAGTGTAATATTGTTAAATATATTTTTTCAAAATGTAACCTTATCCATTGCTAGATTTACTATATTATATCGTTGCGAGCAAAGCCACTGTTTTAAACCCTGAGAGAGAGGGTAGAAATTTTATTTACGTGACTCTTTGTGGTGCACTATGACGTCATTAACATTTTGTTTCTCATAAGAACGAGCTGAATATGTTTAAAGTACTAGAGAATGTAGGCTTTCCTGGTTTAATAGATTGCATACAAAGTTCTAAAAACAGGTTATAACAATCGTAAAACACAACGTTTTGAAAGTTATCTCGGCCATCATCTTCAGGTAACTGATCACCTTTCCAAACTTTCGAAACGTTGTGATTTATCATTGATATAAACCGGGCAGGAACCCGAGAACTTTATATTCGATCATGTATAAAGTAACTTTGAATTGGAAGAGGATTATCACACTACGCATAATTGTGAGATTAAAATTATGTATAAATTTTTATAATTAATAGACACCATTTTTATATACACATCAATGTTAAAGAAATCTGAGCGAGTTCTTAATGCGCATGATTCATTCACTGATTTATCTAGATACTGACTGACCGCACACTCATATTGGTAATCTCAAAGATACAATGAAAATCAGTAACTCAACATTTGTAAACAAAAAGCATCCATTTTTGTGTCGTGATTATAAGTGTTATTTCTGTATCTATTCATCTCAGATGCTTTTATTTTGAGAGTCTTGTATCCGGCGTAATTCTGATGTACGCATTTTTAGAATGAAAATATTTCTCACGTTAAACGACGAAATAATACTTGACTATGTTAATAAAAGCAAAACAACGTGTATAAATACTCATGGACATGAATTCCTGCTGTTTTCTTTTGCTTTCCTGCATTTTCGCTCGAATGGAGTATCGGTCGGGATTTTTCTACCAAGAAATACAATGTGTTTATTTTCAAAGAAAATAGGATAATAACATAACTCATCCACTCTGTTAACTATTCTTTCTCTTATTGCAGATTAACTGCTGAGACCTACTGATGTAATTACAATAAGGTTGTTTAACAAAAATATATAGTGTGTCTGTACTTTGTGTATTAATATTGAAAAAATTGTATTTATATTTATCAGTGTTAGTTATCAAATTTCTTCTCTTCATTATTCCATTTTTGCGGTATGGTGATAAAAATGGGATGTATTTCTTTTTCGGTCACTAAATAACGTAAATATTTGTGTTAAAAATATTCTATTGGTGATGTAAAAATTAAATATTAAATTATTTTTATATATTTTTTATTTATAGTCGCACCAACAAAGTAGTCATTAGCGATTTCACAATTGTAATTAACACTACATTTTTATCTTTAAATTAACAATTTTATACAACTGTACTTGATATTTATGTTTTCAATGTACAAATTTAAATGTACACATTGATATATAATAATAGTATACAATTTATGGTACAATTCTGTTTTTTTAAGAACTTTATTAAATTTTCTTGTGAATTTTTCTCTTTAAAAAACTCGTTCTTTTAAAGTTTCTTTCCTCCTATCGTCAAATTTCGGACAGTTCTTTAACAGATGTTCAACTGAAATCTGGATATTGCAATGATCATAAATAGGTGAGGGGGAGGGGAGGCGTCTTTTGTTGTAATGTAAAAATGAGTCATTTTTGTATGTCCAGTTCTTATTCTCGATAAGTTTATTTGGGCTCTTCTCTTGACTTTTTGGCTATGTTTTAATGCGTAGAAGTTGTTTGTTTCATAATGGATATTACTGACTTTCAATATAAAATTCTGATTTTATTTATTTTACCCGAAAAAAACTAATTAGTCAGGTAAACATTATAACGAGTCTTTTTCTGTTTATTTCAATACTACGCGTCATCGCATGTCTCAAGTTTTTCAAATAAAAGTTTTGGGAGGATATATATATATAATATTAAATTTAGATACCATAAGAAAATAATTTTTGGTTATTTCTGATGTAAAAATTTATTAAAATTATAACCCCACAGAATTTTAAATAGTCTCAGTAAATAATTTAAACTTTATTATTATTTTTTATATTAATTTAAATTTCGGGCCAAACAATTTAGTAATGGAGTTTTAAATTATTAATTGAGGCTAATTGAAAAGATATTAGATTAAATAAATATTTGTAATCCATCATATTAAATTTATAATCGTTCAAGAATTTTATTTATTAAAATTTGTATTTAGTGCGAGAGTAAATATTATTTTGACGGAAACTTTAACGTATTTTACTTTAACCTTTCATTACCGTCTGACTCTGGGTAAAAGTTTCGGCTTTCAACTGTTACTATGAGTTTCTATTCACGTTTTGTATACATTTGGGGAAAGGTTAACTTCCGGAGCTCCCACAAACACTTTAATTTATATTTTACCCCGCCAGTTTTTTTTTGAAGTGACTAATTAGCTTCTCACTCGGGTGCCGATAAGCGAATGGCTATTTTAAACATTTTACTGCTTATCATGAGTGTTTTCATCAACATTTCCTTTAAGTGTCACAAATTCCCTACTCTGGAGCATGACAACAAGATATTGTGGCTGGTTTGAATTACTTGCCTTAATCAAATTGGACTTTCCTGTGCCATTGCTGTAAACCGTAATAATTCTAATATAAAACAGATTAATAACTAAATGCAGCATGTAAACCAGAAATAGGCGATTCGAAACTTACATGAAGCACCGTAGTTAAATTGTTTGTTATAAATTAATTGGATGTGGAGAACGAGTCGTTGCCTCGTATTGGGAAACAATTAAATCCGTCATTCGTAATTTGTGTCTCATTGAGTTTGAATGAGATTGCTACGTTTTGTTTATTGCGAATATTTATTTACAACCCATTTTATCATGAAACTCCCGCGGTTTACCTTTTTTGGTGGGTGGAAATGTTCCAAACATTTGTGCAGATTTAACAAGGCTGAGTTTTTCCATTTTCGTGAAAATCGTCCCCCAGAACACTTATTTTAGAACTTTGTTGTCAATTTCGACAATTTCGTAATTCAAAATAAACCTCATATTAAATATAGTCATGTAAATTAAACTGCCTATTGATTTAATTACGCGGATAGTGATATTTAAGTAGAACTCCGTTGAAAACGAGCGTTGCGGTATTCTTCACAACTGTTGAAGGTTCATCTCACCAGAAAATTGCAGTTTAAAGTAATTTATATCTGAGTATTTCCGATAGCATTGCTTGGAAAATCCTAAAGCCGTCATTTTCCGTTAACCTTGCTTTCATTTAAATGACTACCAATAATTATTTAGTAAAACTAGACGCTTCACGGGAGACATTTCTTCTAGTCAGACGGAATAAAATGTGGCAATTATTGTCTACCATTGTCATAAAATACCAGTCTAAGACATCGTATTATGACAGTATTATCATAAATGGCGTATATTTATCGAGTTATTCCGCACTCTATAAGCATGGCTCCAACATACGTGTTAAAACTATTACTCTTAAAGTAAATTATTAATAATTCCCTCTTTGTACCAGAGTCCTATGTCGTCAAATTTTTAAGTATTAATTTGCTCAATTATTACATTTTATACGTTCATCCTTTGCCTGGGTTTCACACTGATACCTTCATAATTTAGTTTCCTCAGTTCTGTAAAAATATACCATTTCAGTGCTACTTATTTACCTTTGGGACCCATTTTAATTTTAAAAAAGCATATAATACTGATGCAAAAACAGTTTCGTTAGCTTTAGGTTCATATCATAAGTACATTTTAAAAAATACTTTTCTAGGCTTTTTTGTTTTTTACCATACCATAATGTCTTGGAAAAAGTTCAGTTTCCTCCCAAATTTCTCCCTGAAAGTTATTTTTTTTGGGTTAACAGGCTACATGAGGGTGATCCTGAAACAGGCAACTCCCCTTTAATAGCATAGGAAGGGAATTGAAAAGGGGGGATGCGGAAGGTAGAGCAAGGTAGCCAAGGGTTAACTAGGGCCCCCGGGCTATGGTTTAAGGATCCTACCCGGTGTTTCACCTAAAGAGATGCAGGGAAAACCCTAGAAAACCTGCATCAGGTAGATCGAGCATTGGGTACTATTCTCACGCCCTTCCGAATGACGGGAGACGAGTTTGCTGTGGGGACGCAGCATTCCCTTCTCCGTGTCTCCACCAATTTCAGGAGGCAATTGGCCGACTGATCCAATGGGATCAGCGGACAACTCTTGCCATATGCCCAAGGTCTTTGACCCCAGTACATATACCTCCTAAAATAGGTGAAGGTGTCTCGGCATATGAGAACTTTGACAAAAAATACCCAGAGAGAGTACGAGGCATTCCCGACATGATCAGGTAAGCCCCGCAGTCACTCTGGGCTGAAGCGTCTGCGAGAAAACTCCCGCAGCGCCCTCTCCATCCCTGAAAGTTATCACTGCTTCCTATTCTTATTTGAAGAAAAAGGACGAGAGCTTGTGAGAGGATAAGATTAACTATCTTCTTGAGAGATATAATCATCCCAGAGTGTTTTTCACAAATTGTTCAAAGTCTAACGATGCTCGGTTATCTCAGCTGAATTTAGTGATCAATTGGTAATTAACAAGAATGTTTCAGCCACAACGGTTGATATATATTCGATACTGGTAGCATTACGATATTGCAAAGACCACCCATCCAGTTTAACTTAGATTTACACCAATTTTCTCAAGGCGATCAACTCACTCTCCAATCAACAATGGAGAAGTGGTTGCATCAACTAAATCAGGTCCTTCTTTGGAAGACGAAAGGAGAGAACAGAGAAATCACCATCTGCTAGATCCAGGCTCACGCGGAAATCTTGGAAAACGAGCTTCCCGATAAAACCGCTAAGCTGGAGGCCTCCTTTGTAACAAATCACTCGGATCTTCTTACCTGTTGACGAACAAACTAATTATCGAGTGCATCAACATCCTGACTGAAAGTTAGAATAAAGAGAAAATGGGGTAAACGTAGTAATCCTCTAAAAAGAGATTACCTATCTACATAACATCTCGATAAGACTGCAGGTCGTTGTTGCAAGACTCAGATCCTTTCACTCTCGACTTACGCGTTCATTTCATTTTTCTGGGTCTCCTCAGCTGATGGTGCCGAACATACTCCTTGACTGCCCTCACTATGACACCATCAGAAGGTTTCAAAACCACTCCAGACGTGAATTGTGTTCTTCTCCTGTGGTGGTTTACAGTCTTCTGAAATTTATTGAAGAAATTGGTATCCAAAAAGAAATTTAAGAACTATAAATGTGCCTGTGTGAACCATTTTTCACTGGTCTAAGAGTAACTCTCTCCTCCCACTCCTTCTTCAGCGTTGTTAGTTACGTAGGTTTTGTTCCTATGAAATTATTTTTTTAGCCGCCAAGAGCGTCTCATGTTGACGCGACTATAATCTCAATAAGAAAAGAGTTCAGAATTTTGTTTTCCAGTCTCATTAATTCAGGTAGAAGGCATCCGAGACAAATTCTGAAAAATTGACAAACACACAAGATCTAATGAATGGTTGACCAATTAAGGGCTTCAACATTTTCGGAATATAGAATTCCACTGCAAGGGAAACTATAAAATTATTAAGACCTTACTTTTAGCCTAATAATTTTCACATTTACATATTTATATGATGGAATAATAAATCTCATGGCGAAATGTGTGATTGGTGTTTGGGTCCATGACGACATCGCATCCTCCAAAGTTTATTTCATATTCCGATATTCGGAGAGTGGTCCTTTAAGTTTGAGTGCTAAATTTACATAGTACGCACGGGTTTTATTGGTGGCGTAGCGTTGAGACTCTCTCACATTAAGCGAGTGTTTGTTTACCAAGCTTCCTGCTCTCCTGCGCAGCGTTTCCCTCTGGAATGACTCAAACCTCTATTTCCAGCGGTTGAAGACAGCAGCACCTGCGCGATCCCTCAGGTGCGGCGTTAAGTAGCCATCAGCTTTCATCACGTCGTCTGGACTACGACTTTTAAGAATAATTTTTGGATACATATTAGCGTATTCCATTTGCCTTCTAAGAATTCAACGCGATTATTGTTAATAAACTCCATTCTGACGACGCTATAATCAGATTCTCATGTGCTTGTTGGTAAGATCTACCGTGAAGTCAATAAGATGTGATAAAAATGTATTAAGAATATCAGGTAGAGAGAATTATTCATGTCCCACTCCTGATTCTTCATGAAACCCAGGTTTCTGAAGCTAAGTTTGTTGGTAAGTGTAAGAAAATAAGAATCATGTTTTTGATAAACAAACATAAAAGAAAAGATTTAATAAATTAACGTCCAGTTTTTACAGCAGTAGTTTTTATTTAATTTAAACGACGTTTCGTCACTACATTCTCATACTTCTTCAGGTAATGTAAAAAAATCAGCTGTAGCTGCCCATGTAGGCTGGCAAGCTTGTGTTAATCCACATTTGGCATTGATTCTCTTTCACCAAAATTTAAGAATAGTACATTACTTGATGTCGATTAAATTAAATGAAAACAGTGTGTGTAAAAATTGGTCGTTAATTTATTTATTGAAGAAAACAGACGTTAATTTATTTACTAATAAAAGAAAAGCTCTGTTTCATCGATTATTGCATTTATGCTTCCAGTATTTCTCCTGTACTCGTAAAAATAGGACAGGTAACAGCAATAAGTCATACATATATAATTAAAATACATGCATTAAAGAGTGCGTTTTAATTATTTATAACCATGGCAAGGCATAAGAAATATTAGATTGGTAACAGCCATATTAAGAAAAAGAAAGGCGTTCCTAATCATTGCCATTGTTTTTTTATTTACATGAGAACAATCGAAACAAATTTGACTAAATTGTATGTCTTTATAAGAGTTTCTGTAAAGTAGTAATTGAAACCAAAGACGGCCAACTTCACTTATCCGATTGGGAATTTATTACATGTGGAGTTCCTCAAGGATCAATTCTTGGGCCTTTACTTTTTATTCTGTACATAAACGATCTTCCAGGATACGTAAATCCTCTAAAATCGATTCTCTTCACGGATGACACAAATATAGTTATTGCAGATAAAAACTTCGATAATTTGATTAAGAAAGTAGACAACGCTCTGAATGGTCTAAATATTTGTTTTAACGTGAATAAATTATCCCTCAACCTAGATAAGACTAAGTTAGTTCAGTTTAGTGCTGATGGTAGTAATAGACCCGTAGACAACTTCTCAGCTAATGCACCTTTCCTCGGCCTTCGGATTGACGATAAATTAAAGTGGAATGACCATATAAATCTGCTTGCTGGAAAACTAAGTTCAGCTTGTTATTCTCTGAGAACACTAATGCAACACGTTAACAAAAAGTACGTCAAAATGGTTTACTTCGCGTATTTTCATTCAATGATGAACTATGGCATCTCTAATTGCGGAAACTGCTCCAGGAGCAGTGAAGTTGCAAAAGCGCAAGTAGAGCAATTAGAATACTTTCCAGCACGAATTCTAGATCGAGTTGCAAACCTTTCTTCAAAAGTTTGCAAAGACTTACTTTACCAAGCGTATATATTTATGAAATATTAAAGTTTGTAAAGCGGAACACTAATTTGTTTCAAACAAATGGCGAGTTTCATTAATACGCAACCAGAAATCGTTCAGCTTTAAGGTCGGACAAGCATCGCCTTGCTCTACACCAGAAAAGTATTCACAATACCGGGATAATTTTATACAACAGCCTTCAGCCAGAGGTTAAAAATAGGACCTACAAAAGCTTCCTGAAGCAGAGTAAAACTATTCTTTTAAATGGCGCGTTTTACTCGGTACAGGATTTTCTTAATCGTCCTTCTAGTATTTAAATCAAGGTTCCTGCGAAAAGTGTTTAATGAGCTGCCTTGTAAATTAGCACATCACATATCTTTAAAATTTCTATTCAGTTTTTTCTGCTCTTTTGTTTGTTTGTTTGATGTATTGCCTGGGGCTACGACAGAGGGAAGGACAGTTTCCTGGTCCAAGTAGTTAAAACTCCATTGCGTGTTCCTCAGTGTGTGCTTGTTTGTGTTTCCCAGTGTGTGTGTGACATCGTGTGTCCGTGTTGTGTTTATATTGACTTTTGTCTATATACATTTTCTTTTATTAATTTATTTTAAGATTATTTGTCTTTAATTATGTACCTTATTTTGTTCATTTTTAATGTATGACGTATCCTATTTCCTCAATCGAGGACTAATGGAAACAACAATAAATCTAAATCTATAAATCTGTCAACAGTCATGTTGAGACTACATTACGGTAGTTACGGAACCTATTTTAAGCTGATCGGGCTGTTATTTTGTTAGCTATAGAGAAAACGGCTTAAGTGGAAATTATTTTGATGATGTCTTAAATTGTAGAATGTATAAATAGGCGAATAAAACAGGGTTTTTTAATAATGCAGTATCAATTCAAAATGGAATAAAACAATCTGTGTGTGAGGCCCATGTATAGCCATTCAAATAAAAAAATCGTTAATACCTGACACACACATAGCTTTTTTTATTCTATTTCAGGATCGACATGGCATCATTGTAGAACCCCTACATTTGAAGTCAAAGAAATTTAGCGTAATGGCATTGTTCTTATATATATATAGTTTCTCAGGGACAGAAATTGTTAAATTTAACCGACGTAATTAAAGTAATGCGCGGCGCAATCAGAGTAAATGCGCGACAGCGGTTGAAAAAATTGGATAATTGACAGCTAATAACGATGGAAGTGTTTCCTTCGCTGGCGTGAGCTTTGGTTTTCGTCGCCGCAATTACCAGTAGACGAGAGAGGCGTCGGTTAACGTTCAGTGGGCAGTCTGTAAGGAGAAATGGTCACGAGCAGTTATCTCCAGCAATTAGTAACAGACAGACGTGGATAAGTCATCCACATATTCAATAATTGTTTGTGATGATATCACGACGTTGTACCTTACATTGGTAACAGACGTTGCATGGTGCACGCGGGCGAAGCCGGTGATATAGGCGACGCATTTTCACCTGCACTGTAGTGCTCCTGGTGATCCCTTTGCTACGGTCTGTGTTGGTGAATTTCAGTAAAAATTGGATTTGGGTTCTAATTCTGTGATAACAGTTTCGATAATTGGGTACAATAAAAAGAAATAAAGGTATGTTAAAGAATATTATGTAAACTGTATCATATATTCTTGTGCGATTAAATTTCAAGGATAATAATAACGATAGGATTAAGTCTTTAGATAGTAAAAATTAGTTCAGTTGATTGTATTCTATTGTTTAGATTTCACATATTTCATGATAGTACTGTATTTAAATACTTATAATTTATAGATCCCAATTTAATAATAGTATTAATGAAAATGTTAAAGTATAATTCTCCGGGAATAATTAATTCTATTACTAACTTTTATTTAAATAACTACATTGAAATTTCACACTTGTGAGGAGACCCAATAAACTACCCCATAAACGACTTTCAGTGTTATATGAACACAAATGTTTGATTAAATTAAAGTTAATTATTTTAATTCAGTTTGGTGTTTTCATTTAATAAAACCTGTCATTTATCTAATATGATTATTCAATAAATGGTAGATGATCATTTTGTTCCAATATCCCAGGTGATTGAATGAGCAGCATCAAGGTATTTCAATATTATTTTCATCACTAATTATATTCTATATTACAATATATATATATATATATATATATATATATATATATATATATATCGTGGAAATGATTACAAGAGAAAACAATTATAAGATAAACTAAACGGCCATTATAAGAGACATTTCATTCAACGACGATCCCCAACATTTTTGTACTCTCATCAAGTTTAGCAGAATTTATTACAAATTCCTTCTTAATAAAACTAATTGATATGAGTTACTTTACTTATTATACAAGTACATTATTTGTACGATTATTTACCTTAATAAATAATAAATCAGGTAACCAAAACTCTTGTAAATATCCGAGAAGTGAAGGTAGGAATGCAACATTTCAAATCAACAATTTTAAAGTAAAGCATATCTAAACAACATTTTTTTGTCTTAGGTAGTGTCAAGAACAAGAAATATATTCCAAATTGTTGTTGTTGTAGGAGTCAGTCCTTAGATACTGATGCAACCCTCCATGCTAACCTACCACATCCAAACTCCTTAGCGTATTCCATTCTTCCTTATTTATTCTTCTCATCTTACCCCCAAACACTTCCGTCTAATGCTATTTTTACAAGATCCACATGTTTTAAAACGTGGCCCATATTATTCTCCCTTCTCTTATTTCAAATAATAGATTTATATAAATTTTCTTTTCTCATATTTATTTAATGGAATAAACAACAATATTCTTCTCTATTAATTGTTTAAAAACAGTTAAGTGTAGACCTATGTAATATTTAAAATCAATTACAATTTTAGTTGAAAAAATTATAAAATACATTAATTAAAAACTGATGATGTATATTAGAATAATTCATTTTTCAAATAATACAACGAATAAGGAAATGAAAACGTTCCGTATAAATTTTATGAATCATGAAATATATTAATAGGTATTCAAACTAGAAAAATTTAAAATATCCCCTAAAGGTTTATACAAGTGTTGTGAAAACATAAAGTTCTGTCATACAAATACATATAATGAAATAGCAGAAATGACGTGGACCTCAGCTCTTTTCATTGGATTATAATTAAGTTGCATTGAACACATTATGAATTTTCCAGACCTCTACTTACCTTAATGCAATATCTATGGGAAATAATAATATGGGACAAAGTTTCAATAGAATTTGTACGGAAAACACCGATTGGAAATGATAATTTAAAATTATGTATATATAAAATTTGACAATGCTTCTACGGACTTACTTGACAAATAATTTTTCTGTAAGTAATTATATAAATGAGTATCCAAACAATTTGTAGCAATTTTAACAATACAATATACCTGTCAAACTAAGGGAGTATGTATTGTAGCTTGTTCAGGAATTCCAGCCGTGTATGGAAAACAAATAATCAGTAACATATTGGCATTGCTGCGAATCTCAATAAACAGAAGATATTGAAAGAATATTGAACGCACAGCTTTCTGATGTTTATACTGGGGAAAGACAAAACGATAGCCGGCGGGTAAGCTAAAGCATATATTTACACAGAATACCCAGTTACACGTGCAAACACTCAGCTCTAAATAAATACTCTCATTATTTTTTTGGTTGGTCATAACATTTGTAATGTCTTCTAGCAATTACGACCTTGGGAATACTGACAAGTTTCACAATAATGTATTGATTGATTTAGGACCATCGATATTTAATAACGGTTCATATGATATACTAATATTTGTGGCTGCATTTAAGTTCCTTTGTGAATAAATTTTGGGCGGACGAAGCGCCACTTGAAAGAGGTAAAAAGAGTCAAAGAGTACAAACTCAAAAGAGGATTCACGGCTCCACTTTATGTCTACGTACTGAGGTGAAATGGTACATCATCATTGAAAAGAATTCAATTAGACACACGACAAAAAAAAATTTCCTGTTTGTACTAAAATACCCGAGGGAATTTGAAATGTGGACATAAACCCAGAGAAAATAAAACCTAGATATCTTCAGAATGAACTGGCACACAGGATTTCGACTGAATGTTTATATATATATATATATGAATGCGGTTAACTATGAATTTTAAATGATAGGACAATAAGGTTGGCGAGGTGCGAGATCCAATAAAAAGATAAGAACTTAGGTTCTATAGAGATGGAATAAACAAAGTTCATTAACAGAATACCAAATCAGTTTGTAGTATGTCTACAAAGAAACATGAAGAAAACATGACGAAAGATCATCTTTGAGAGGAAGGCGGGAGATATAATCTCTGGATATGTCCTGTTGGCTGGAGATGAGAATTTTTTACGTGCAGAATAGAAAATATATTATATTATTCATATATTGTTGCAAGGATTGTAAACCTTATTCATTTGTAGATTTAATAAATTATTTGATTGCACGCAAAACCACGTTTTTGAAACCTGAGCGATATGGAAGGAATTTAGTTTACGCGTTATGACGTCATCAACGTATTGTTTGTCATAACGAACAGGGCATAATACCATAAAACTAATGCAATTTTGAATTCGGGATAGGATTACTACAAGTTCCATGTAAGAATCACAGAGACGGGGAGTGAGAGAGGGGGAGGGAGGGAAAGAGTAAGCGATGAAGGGGGAGAGGGAGATACAGGGAAGAGAGTTGGAGGGGGTGATAGAGGGAGAGGAGAGGGAGAGGGGAAAGAGAGAGAATTTTAAATTGTAAATCATCTCGTACTGACAAATAGTATTTTGTTTGCTAAAGAGCGCAATAAAAAATCTAATAAAAATAACAGGTTACTTATGTGGGTTAATAAATCGAAATATTATGAGACAATAAATTATTAAAACGAATGATATAAAATATTAACAGACAATTACCGATAGTTATATGAAAAACACAAAGTTTTTTCTACCAATTGGTGGAACTTTGCAAGTAAATAACAATTTCTTCCTTGTTATTCACTTGATAAGACCTACAAATTGGTGGAGGAAACGTTACGCTTTTCAGACAAGTATTGATAGTTGTCTGTGAATATTAAGGCCGTTTTATGTCGTTCGTAAATATGTACTGACGTAACTTGTATTATAAATTATTGAAACTTCAATTTTCAAAGAAAACTAGTCGCTGGCGTTTATCCAATTTGTACATCTGGTGACGTGATTTCTAGGTTTCGACGACTGAGATGTTTGACATCGCCATCATCCGTTGCTGGTGAACGATGACGTGAAGTGCTCAGGTTTTATAGTTCTATATATACCACTGATCTAAATACTCTTCTCCCTGTGTGCAGCTGCTTGCTACTCCCCTCATTTTGAATCGTTGGCTCCTGTGCTAATATACTGCAATCAAAATTCTTTCAAGAAGCCCCGGCCTGGAAAAAAGTCAAATCGGTCAATTTACAGCCAGTTGTTAACTTGAATAACACGAATTCCTGTTTGTTCTCTCCGCCTTGAAAAGCTCTTTTCAGAAAATATATCGAAACTATTCAGCACTTTTCCAGTATTTATCAACCTCAGCGTTTTTTATTAAGAAAAATTTAAAAAAAAACAATATTTACACGACTTTTTCCCATTCACGAGTACAACATAGCAGAGGTATAAAAAGTAATTAAACCGGATAAAATTAAATTGGGCAAGGAGAAATTATGTGAGGTCAGAAAGAATGAAATAGCCTGTAAGATCCAATGAATGGACGTACTGTGAAGGAAACGAAAAAGTACACTGAGGAAGATACATTTGAAATCATTTTCATAACTATGTAGAATATGTAAGAGTAATAAAGGTAAATAACACTAAATTGACAACTCACTAAATTATATGTTAATGAAGATAATTGTTTCCCTTAGTGAATTTAAAAATGACAGCAATAAATATAAAAAGTTATTGCACACCCGTATTTACTATAAATACGCACCGCAAGTGGGATTTTTCTTTTCTCCTCTAAACTCACATGGCATGTTGTTTGTTGCTTTTGTGATACCGTTGGTTCACATAAAAAATATCTGATGCATAAAAGAGAACTGCGTGGATACGTCACAACTGCCAACACTCGTGCATCTTTCATTTTGGATACCGTTTCCTAGTTCGATATTGGATAACTTTTCACTCCTCTCCTTCGCTCTAGACTGCCACAAAGTGTTCTTCGTGACTCTACCAGACTTCAAAATGAATTATCTTTCTCCCTCTATCTTCTAATTCGACTCGGAGAAAATGGTAGGGTTAAATAATTACAAAGTCACGAGAAAGTCTTTGCGTTAAGTAAAACGTATTTCGGGAGATGTTCTTGGGCATTGAGAACATCAACAGATAAAATATCTAAGGTGTTTGGAAAATAGTAGCATTTAAAACATTAATGAAAGTCTAACAGTTTGAGAAAACAAAACATTTAAAATTAAATTAAATGATCAATTGCAGATAGAAAAAAGTTTTTATTCAACTCCTTCTACGTTTCGTACACACAATTAACTCATCATGAAAATTTCTTCATCATTTCACAACAAAAAATTGTAAAATAAAGTTAACACATAATTTAACAATATTCGTTAACTCTTTACTCAAATCTATAATTTCTCCATTACTTTGGTGAAATAGTAATTCATATTAATTACAATTTATCTAATTAAATATTAATTTAGACAAAAATAGAGGTCAAAAGAAATATATGAAACTAATTGTCCTGAACGACATCGTTCAAGACTTGCAATCATTGACCGTTCTTTATTGAGTTGTGAAATAGGCTGTGAAAATTTAGCCTAAGCAAGTTAATGGTGAGTCCATCCTTTGGGAGAAGGAAACATTTTTTACTGCATTTTTCAGTATAAAATCATGAAAATAAGATTTCTTATCATTTCCACACAGTTTAATGCTAATTCGTGTATTAATTTCAGTAATATATTAGTTGTATATTTTTTGTGTATAATTTCCATATAATTCTCCATCTGCAATGCCCGTTGTAACCAAATACTGATTTTTATAGGTTTATATAATATTAACAGATTAAAATGAGTAACTTATTACATTCTTAAATTAAGGCCTTTTCGTCGAACTTTTTTCACGTTATTAATTTATTTTTGGCAAATTAAGGCATAATTAACTTTGCCGTTGGATTTTAATTTAAATAAAAATGATTACTTGGACTAGATTAAATATAAAGCAAATTAAATTTATTTATAGAAAACAATTATTAAAATTTCCACGGCTAACTCAGCTTATAATGAATCTCATAAGGGACATTTTGTGAGGATTTTTTGCATCAGAACCACAGTCATGATACATTTTAGACAGTGGCACAGACAGGCACCTGTTTTTCCTTTGTTAAACTGCGGCTTAGTCCTGACTGTGAGCGTAGTTCTTCCACGTTCGTCAAGCGGCTCCTTCCAGTGCTGATTTCTGCCGTCGATACCTGGTCTTCTTTCTAGAAATTCTGGGACCCGGATGAAGTAGAAGGGCCAATCTCTGCTTTTCAATTAGCCCCCAGATTATATAGAAAACAAACCTCTCTCAGTCTCAAGCTAAATTCGATTCTTCCAGTTGCGTCCGATCAACTTATATTCCACCACTAGCCGTGCCGTCGATCAACCACCACGCACCCTCCAAACTTGTTCCTTCATCCAATCTCCTTTCCTGGCAACCAAAATTTCTCTCCTCCATCCTCGCAGGTCATCTCGTTCATTCACCTCACCATTAGATGCATGGCGGATCACCTGACCCTCAACCTCCTATCAAAATTCAGCTTGGCCCGCGGTTTCTCTCCCAAATTTCTGGCCTCCCGGGGTCAAATAACTGAACTGAGGTATCAGATTTTTAAGTCTCCAAACGGTGTTTTGGGCACGTTCTGAAACCCTATGTCTCACCTCTCTGGTGCCTTGGAGATTACTTGAACGGCTGTCCCCAATTTTGGGAATTCTTCACCCAGCGACGGCATAAAACGGCGTTTGCCACATACTCTCATTACAAAGGCTTCTTCATTCTCTTGAAGTCATATATATATGATATATGATTATTCGAATCCTCATGTGACTCAGTTAATCCTTAATTACTTATACACCGTGCATTCCTTCACAGTCTTCACCTTTGATAAATTTAATTGATAATTTTCCTAGATCATAAATCTTGTTCTAATTTTTTATTCAGACTTTATTTATGGTGATCATAAATGAAGCCTAAATTCCCTTTACTGAAGTGTTCACTTGCCTGTTTAGGAAATAAGAAAGTTTGTTTAGATTGGATTCCTTCCGCTAGTCGAAAATGAGGAACTGGGATACGTCAGTTACAAAATAAGTTAATAACAATTTGTTCTTAACTAAAGTTCGGGACCCGCAAATTTGTGTGTCCAATTTATATAAAAATAGTTTAATAATAATGAAAGTTCTTGAACTTTATTAAAGGTATAATATAATATTTTCTGTGTGCTTACAAATTAAACACATAATAGATAAATTAGTTAGACCAGGGTATCCCAAACGTTTTTCTGGAAACTTTGCAAAATCAGTTATTTCAACGGAACACTTTACTTATTCTTTAGGTTGCCTATTTCCTACTTGTAAAAATTAAAAAATATATATTTAGTAATTATTTTGAAACATAAAACTAATTTAATAAAATAAAAATATGAATGAATAAAGCACTTAATTACTTTGATGATTGTGGATCCTTCAATGCTCGTAGCATGCAAAATATTTGTAAGTTGAATTCTAATATCTGCCCCTTTCTGCTCTGTGATTTCATTGCAGCATAATAATAAAATCACAATTCGGATAAATAGGTTGATGAAAACTGAAGTAAAACAATAACAGCTGGTTTTTTGAAATATTGGGAGACTCCTCTGAGAATCACGCCCAGAAATCATTGTATTTTTTGTTAAAATTAGAGTCACTGATTAAATCAATTATATTTCCATAATCACTTGCAATAAAACTACTGGTTTAGCTGTCACGGAAAATGGATTCTGAACCCAGGAATCATCCTCACTATTTTTCGGAAAATATTGCAAAAGAGTTGATTCCTAGTCATGTATGATATTTTGGAAACTTCATCTCCATTAAAATTCAATTCATTCAAACGTTCATGTAACGCAGAAAAACAAAATCATTAGATTCAACTGATGAAATAAAAAAGTGTATTTTTTATCAAAAGGTACAATTTTATGACTAGTATTAAAAATTATTATACATGTTCCTTGTAATAAGTTAATTGCACTGCCAGATATGCCAGTTTTATCAACCATGAAGGATTTGTTCAAACTACAAAAAAAATATTCTTCTGTATTAATTTGTGGCTTCAGGAAGACCAGCAACTCACTTTGAAGTTCAAAAAGTTGTAATAGTGCTTTTCCTCTGATATGTAATATGTAAAAGTGCTTTGTGTTCTGCCCATTTCATTGCACAAGTTTAATTAGGATTGAAGTGGTTTTGATTTTACCTAGTTTATCACTTTCACAGCTTCATTCATAACGTGTTTCAAATTTGTGCAAATCTTTTGTCACGTATATTTTTTATAAAAACCATTCCACATTCTCATTCCTTCCACTTGCTTTGTGAACTTACCTAACAAGACATAATTAAAGTGTCTTAAAAACCCGCGAAATTCCTTCTTAAATAAGGAGACTATCATTATTGCAATATGTCGTAAGCTTCCGAAATACGAAAATTAATAGATACTTTCGTGACCATATGTTTTTTGTTAGCAACAAAAACAGAAATTATTTTTGAGCGGACCACAGTAATGTTCCTTCGGACCTCCGTTGGAGAACAGACTGTACAAGATGGTGCTGAGATACTGCAATTTGCGCTATTTAATTACATTCCACAAACAAATGTGTATAAAGTTGGTTTATTTGTTGGCCATAGCTGTTCATTTTCAGGTTAAATGAAATATTCAAACATAATTTCCTGTCTTTAACCTAAAAATAAATAACAAGACGACTGTCCAGAAACGAAGAAATGTGTGAGAAATGATTCAATTTTCTACCATTAGATGCAAACGGAGGTTTCGTGTGTAGAATGATGCTTTTATAAGGGGTATTATTTTTTTACTGTAATTTTAATTAATATTAAAGCATCATATTTTAATTATTTCATAGATAATGAAAGTATTTTATCAATTTATAACAAAATTACGGGGCTTTATTTACTTTGGATTCAGGAGTTAAAATGAAGCAATATAATTCAGTGGGGTTTACGTGGGCGGGATGCGTGCAGCTTCACATAACACGCAAGTGACACACCTGTTTTAGTGGCATACTGGACGTCACTTCTGGCAGTCCGGAGAAGAAATTCTCGGAAGTTGCATAAATCCAAGCGTTAATCCTTCGTCTGAGAAGCTTAGCGACTGTCGGCCTGCATTTTCAATGGCATATGCCCAGGTTCATTTTGCATATAGAGGCGGTTGATTTTGTTGTGTTATCTATTCTCTATACAGCATTTGACAAAAGCTGCCTTTTATCCTTCTTCTTCGAACACCTTTGAAGGACTCCATTTAACCTTCTTCCTCTCAACTTGTTTAATGAACTGTCCGTTTCCTCTCCTCGCAGCTTCCCTTCCAGAATCTCTTTTTCCCTACCACTCTTCGTGTTTCCTCCTCTCACGTGGTATATTTCACTCAATCCACCTCTTCGTTTCATCCAGTCGGTGGGGTAAAAGATCTGGGAAAATAGCATTGCGATTGCCCTAAGTCTGCGGGAAATTTTTTTATCAGTCTGGCGACGGCACCAGCAGTCTTCACTTGCTAAACACAAATAAAATTCCTTGTTCGTTGAATTTTTAATCTTATATATAATTAAAATTACACTATGAAGACCAAACACAAACTAAACTGAACGACGAAGAATCTACCCTTCCGTAGAAGCTTGTTCCATTGTTTGTATTTCTCTGTACAGTGTAAATAATTTCAAAATAGTAACTGTACGTACACATCTAATTATAGAAACAATTAGAAAATTAAATGCGGAATTGATAATGTTTATTATTAAAATTTCTGTAATTTATTGTAATGAATCGTGTTTGTAGTAAATGAAAATGATATGAAACAATCTGCCGAAACGCCGTTGGGTTACCGCAGTAGGACCCCTCCCTAATTTTATTTTGATTTTTGAATGATCTAAAGGTTCAGCAAGAACAAAATAGCTCGGCGACAGGCAGGTAAAAAGTGGTTTTTCTAAACGCCAGGACGGGGGGCATGCCTTTCTGCGGATTTATAGTATTAATCTTGTTTTGCTGAAGGAATATTCACCCTTCAAAATTTCCGAAGGACTCTGTTCCCTGTGATATGGAAGGATTGGCTGAACAAACATCACGAGGGATAGCGTTTTCCGTTGGAGAGGGAATGTACGAGTTTAGCTGGGAGGTGAGGTGGAAGGGAGGATAGTTGATCAGGACGTGAAAGGGAGAAGGAAACTGGAGGGTGCAACAAGAGTTGAAAGTGAGGTGTGAATTGTTGCTCTTTAGTGAGAAAATGTTGAAAACAAGAAAGGCTAGAGGGAAGAAGATAGATGAATTGGGTTTCCCGCAATCACCGGCTGTACCAGGTTCATCCCACTTTCCGCCGGCCATGGAAAATCTACAATTCAACCCGAAGGAAGAAGGAAGTTTCGGTCGCCTAGTAACCTGCATCAAGACACGAATTATGATAAAACAGGTTCGTCAAGTGAACGAAATCTCTGCTGCACGTGGTTACTCCAATGAATAATTAACCCTGATATTTAGAAATCGTCCCCCTTAATTAATTAATTTTTTAATAGCGTGCAGGACTCCTATTAATGACTGTTTTTTATAAATAAAATTATTATATCACATCCTAAAGCACAAGTAGTTTAATTAAATAATTAAAATAATAAAACGCCTATATCATTTACAATATATATAATATATCAGAGCAGTGCAGTATCATATATTTTCATATTATAATAAATCAAATCAAAAAATATATATATTAGGAATAAATAGATATCGGTATAGAATGGTAGGTTTTCAGAGGTTGAAACTAATTCGATTAGCAACGTGCCGTGGTTTCTAGACTCAACGAGGTGTAATAATTGCACAGGCAGAATAAAGGCGTCAGTAATGTAAATGTTGAGCTCGTGATGAGACAGCCTTTGCCCGCTGATGAGGTTGACTTTAACGTGATACAGCTGATACAGATATTAATATTTGTTGAACGTATTAAGGAGACAAAGTTTAGCTTTACCCAAGGGGACTCTGCCAACATGCGCCGTTAAATTGCCAACTAACTTAAGTTTGTTCACCTCAACCACTTTGCTAAGAACACAGTCAAATCTATCGCGGTCAATGGAAATAGGTGTCAAAGTATCGTTTATAACACAACACGTTGCTGAAAATCGGATTCAGATCAATTTGAATTCACATTTATCTGGTAATTTAAAATCCTTAGAAAAATATTCAAATGAAACTCTGATTGCCATTTAATAAAATATCCATAGTTTCTATATTAAATAAATTCAGAATGACGACTTTTCCTATGTGTAGCCTTAAATTGCGAAAAAGTGGCGGAACAATAATAAATTACCAACGTATGAAATTGTTATTAATGTTTCTGATAAATATCCATCATGTGTTTTTAACTGTTTAATTGGCCAAAATTGTAAAAAATAACAATTTTCGTCTTTAAAATACTATTTTAGCGAAATATATTGCATTTTTCGTAATACTTAAGTCTCCCTGCTGTTATTTTAAGGAAAACTAAATTATTTTATTACAATAAATATTGACATAGCGAATAAGAAAAATAAATGTCCCAAAATTCAGCAGAAAGATATAGATGGAAAAAATGTCAACCGGACCAGGGAATCGAACCCAGGACCTTGCGAAACCCAGTCGCGTGCTCTACCAACTGTCCCAAAATTATTAAGAAAACATTTTTCCTGTGTTCGTGGGCCTCAACCACTAACGAATTTATCAAATATTGATTGAAATAATATTGAAAATTAAAACAATTATTGAATTAATTAAATATCCTATAATAAAATTTTTTCAATAGATATAAATTGAAACCAATTTTGACGTTTCTCCACAATACTGGGACGTTTTCAGGTACAGCAAGCGTAATAAAAATTCCTTCTGAACACCTTTACTACTTACAAAATAATTTTTACACCCAATTATGAATTTAAACGGATAACATTTCGTCAAAATATATAATGTGAAATTTTAATTATATTATTAAAATATAAACAACACAGAGCTGCCTCTTGAAAGCATGCATATACAAATTTTATGTTTTTCGAACTCAACTGCTTATTGAAATAAGCAGTTGAGGTCGAAAAACAGAAAATTTAGTTTCACTGACTGGTTGTTCATCAAATTTAGAATCAATATATTATTATTACTTTTTAGAAAAATGAAAAACATAATTATAATAAAGATAAAGTTGAATTTTTGGATTCTGGACACAATTTATTTGAAGACGATTCATCTGAAATTATATTTATTAAAACAACAGTCACGTTATAATACCCTAAAATTGAGTCATACTTATAAATATTTATCTATTATATCAGATATTTTAATAAAATTATATTATAATTAAATTAAATAATTTATGACCGATTTTTACATACAGTTATTATTTTTTATTTAAACGACGTTTCGGCGCATATTCGCACCTTCTTCAGGTTTATAATCTGTGAAATACATATTTCAAATTGAAAATACTAATATTATTAATTACATTTAATTATTTGGCGTTGGATAACATTTCTGACCTTGATTTAATGTTTTGTGTCCTTATTTGATTTAATGACTACAATTTTGTATTGCGTAAATATTTATATTAACTAATAGTTTCATTTATATTTATTTACATTGTTAAATTTTTAAGCATTAAACCACATTTCGGTTCTAACATTCTAAGCGCAGTCCGTGAAGTATTTTTTTACTTTTTATGTTTATTGAATATTACTTCAATCCATTCAAGACAGGTCTGTACTATTTCTAATTTAATAATATAATTCAAAACTGATCAATTTTCCCTTTAAGGAAATATTATCGTTTTAATTAATAACTGACTGTTAATTCTTTTGTCCAGAGTTAACTACAAACGGAATTTGTTAATCGAAACGACGTTATATCTAAATTTGAAAAGTTTGTTAAATAAGTCCGTATGTCTTGGTATGATGTATCACAGACGTTAATTTTTACATTTGAATTTGATTACGTTTCTCTGTACCTGATAAAGTGCCAAAAATGTGGACGAAACGAAATTGTTTCTATTTCGTTATCTGCACAAATTTAAAAACAAAAAATTATCGAGAAATAGCAAAGTGACGTATTGTAAAATATAACAGTTAACAAATTAATATAAAATTTACTTCGAAAAACATGTTATGGTATTCAGTCTAATGAAACCCTCCATACTAACCAAGATTGCGCAAGCCTTTTCAGTATATTTCAACTATCAGAGCCCACACCCTCCATATTCTACTTAGCTTATTCTATCCTTGGCCTCCCTTTTGTGTTCTTACCCCACACACTTGCCTCTAATGCTAATTTTTCAAGACCCTCGTGTCTTAAATCGTCGCCTATTAATCTATCCCTTCTCTTAGTCAACGTCCTCCATATTGTTCGCTTTACCCCTATTCTGTTAAGAACTTCCTCGTTAGTGATTCTATCCACCCATCTGATTTTCAGCATTCGCCTATAGCACCACATTTCAAATGCTTCTATTATTTTCATTTCCCCAGCTCCTATCGTCCACGTTTCGCACTCATATAATGCCAGGCTCCATACGAACATTTTTAGCAACGATTTCATAATATTTACAATTATATTACCCGCACGTAAATTCATCTTTTTTGCGAGAGCCTTCCTTGACTGTGCTATCCTACTCTTAATGTCTACTATACTTCTACCGTCCCTAGTTATTACACTTCCCAAGTAGCAGAATTTCTTAATATACGTCAAAATATCCCTTCCCAATCCAACATTCTTTGTTATTCCACTGTTTCCCAAACTACACTCCACTACCTTGGTTTTCCCTCTATTAATACACACATTGAACTCTTTCTCCAGGACCACGTTCATGCTATGTATATAAATAATATAAAAATTTATAATTAATATATGTTGTTGTGGTATAAGTCCTAAGACTGGTCATATGCGACCCTCCATGCTAACCTATATATATATATATATATATATATATATATATATATATATATTGTAATGCAAATACACAGGTGCCTGCTGAGTTTGGTTACATAGTTCAGTTTCAAGGTGCAAATGGTATATGGATGATTAATTTAATGTTGAATTATGAAGGGGATTTGGGAGCAATTCTCGCTAATTTTTGTCACTGTGAAGCGCAGTTGGGCCTACAATGAAGAAAGTTTTGTTCTACGACAATAGAGGCCAACAAAAATGAAGGCTTAAATTGGCTAAAAGTGGTTAAAGCCCCGCAGGGAAAATCCCGCGAGAAACTCCCGCGGGCGTGTGTGAAATCCCGAGTGGAACCCCCGGGATTTTGTGTGAAAACCCGGTGGCGGGTAACTCCCGGGGCGAGAAGCTAAAAAGGAGATTAGACGGGGCATTTGGATCAGACGGGCAGACAAGAACAGTCGGGGGAAGAGAGCAGACGAGGAGAGTCGGGGAGAGATCAGTCAGGCAGATGGATGTTCCGAGGAGAAACGATCAGACGGGATGGTGATGTGAGAGAGGAGTTGGACCTGGATCACACTACATTCCCGGATATAAAGCAGCTGTATGGCGTACCTAAAGACAGAGAGACACGGTAACATTCGTGAGGTTTAATGTTTGTAGGCCCAGTAATTGTGGGTAAGTTCAACATAGCTGTGAAACTTGCTCATTTTGTTGATTATATAAATTAAATTTTTTTTTCTATTTTTGAGTAACTGCGTGCTTCAGTTCTCAAGAGACCCAAAATCCACTGAGATATTGTTTTATGTAAACATTGATAAGATAAAATTGATAAATATAAAGTTGTCAAACCGTTGAAAAATTTTACTGCAAGTTATTTTCAACCTATCCCATGAAGAGGATATTACAATATATGTATGTATATATATATATATAATTTATAAATATGATTGTGGTAAACAACACGTACTAATTCCAATTATATGGAAACCAAGATTTCCTTTCACGTTAAAGTAAAAAGTTAAATAAAGTTAGAATTAATATTATGAATTTTTGAATAATTTATTTTAAACTGAAAGTCTTTTTATTTGATATATGTGACATGTCTCTCATTAAGCTAGTAAAATGATTCATGTTTCATCAGTCTCTTTCGGTTATTACAGTAGTAATAAAAGGCAGGTGGCAAGAGGAAATGGTTGACTTTTCAGATTGATTAAAGACAGCTCTTAGAGCTGTAATATCCAACTTTTGTCTACCTGACATTGTCAAATAGGGTACTGACTCAAAACTTTTTACTTTCATTTCCAGTAGAACGCCTGCATTTCGTCTTGGTAATATTTCCCTCACAGCGTCGTCGTTGCAGAAGTCATATTATTCCCTATACAAAGGGCACTTCTTGTGGTACCTCACCCGACTTCACGTCCTTAAGCCAGGTGAATTTGTTATACTCAATTTTTCATCGGAGACGGCTACAGACTTCATTCAATAGAAGGTCTCCTTTACGTAAACACGTCTTCGGAGAAAACTCCTTCCGTTGGGATCGTTCAAAAAGAAAGTAACAACCTTGAAAGAACTTTCTCCCGAATTGCCCAAATATCTTAGGGCGAAGAATAAAAAATATTACAACATAGTTTTCTGACTTTAACATTTATAAAAGATAAAAACAGGGCCTATAAGTCAGAATACAAATTTATCACTATTTATTCAAAAGCGACGTTTCAACACTTCCTCAGGCGTACTGCAAACATAATTGGATTGAATAAAATCAGGTATTCCGACAATAATTTATCTGTTAAATAATGAATTTCATAACTTTACCTTACATAGATAACATACAATATAAAACAATTGACTTGTTTCATAATTATGTGGTATTTAAATCAATAAGTAATTTAAATTTCGTTCAAAATATTAAAGACAAAATTAACTTTCTGGAAAGATATAATTTAAACTACAAAACTACTTGTTTAGACTGTAATGCATTGTATATCGGACAAACTAAAAAAGCTTTAAAAACTCGCATTAAAGAACATAAAAATAACATCAAATTAGACATTCAAAAGTACACAGTTGTGTCCAAACATATAAATATTAATAATCTCTTCTCGAGAATTATGAGTGAAATGTTGTATATCAGGTGTAACTCTCATGCAATCAATGCTAAAAATGTTAATAATTGGAACAAAATTTACGATACTCTTTTGTTGTAGTTTAATGTTTTTAAATTGTTGTCCGTTGTTAAATTTTAACTGCTGCAAGCACTCATTTCACTACGTAATTTCGGCCGTAACATTCAGGGGTAGGAGATGCTCCATGCAAGACACTAAATTCTTCACATGTACATTCAATAACCTTTTCGGCTGAGGGAGACAAGGAATAAATATGATGATTTGCAAAATTTGTAAGTTTTTAACCGCTTTATATATTAATTAAAAAATTGTAACATAGAACCCACATTTAATTTCTTGAAATATTGTGTTTGTAGTACGCCTGAGGAATTCTCAAATTGGAGACGAAACGTCACTTTTGAATAAATAGTGATAAATTTAAGAAATAATATTACGCAGTATACAAAAACTGACAACGAAGGAAAAATTTAGTCTCGTGTTAATAGCTCCAATTTGCACACTCAAAATCGAAAAAGCCCCCAAATTATTTGTTTACTATATGAAGGAAAAACTACACATATTAACTGCCTGACTAAAGACGACGAGTTATATTTTAGGTTAACGAGATGAGTAGGAGAAAATTGAGTCAATTAAAGAAAGTTAGCAATTACATATATTCCGTACTTGAGGTGTGTACCAGACTGAGTGATCCCACCAAAAAGATGGTCTTTCAATAAGCAACATAAGTCTATAAAGTAACTTTTTCCAATTACGGATCAGTCTCCAGATAGGTTCAATACATTCCCAATGAGTTTCACGTGCAAACTGATTGGATAAACTTGGAAGGTGGGTTAATATATCCAAAAAGTCGAGATAATTATCAAACATTGCCAAATACTAAACAGAAATACGGATATTCTTAACATATAAAGAAAGTGTGTTGTGAATCGTGGATACCAGGGTTACAAAGAGACACGGTCAGGGTTTAGGGCGCCACCTGCGATTGTTCTTTCTGCAGAAATAATTTAAATAAATAACGTAAACTAAAAGTCTGTTTATTACAAAAAAAGGAAAAATAATTACGGTTGAAATTTTTATTGTTCTGGATGTACCCAAATTTACTAGTTGCGCGGGCTAAACTAATGATACTCTTTTTCTCAGTATTAACCGTGGTGATTTCGGCTACAAACACGTGGTCGCGTGATCATGTATGGCCAACACTCACCAAAAGCCGGAACATTCAGGAACCATAGACGCTGACTCGTTCTGAGGCGCTGGTTGAACCATCTCTCTCGCCGTCTTTTGCAAGCAGTGTCTGTCCCATATTTAATTTGTCTTTGAGACGATGAGGGGGCAGAATACCTTTGGGAGTTTCTCTCCCAGGCATTCCCCCAGATTGACTGCGGGGCTCACCTGATTATGTCGGGAATGCCTCTAACTCTCTCTGGTTTTTTTATCAAAATTCTCACATGCCGAGACACCTTCACCTACTTTAGGAGGTATATGTACTGGGGTCGAAACTTTAGGAATATGGCAAGAGTTGTCAGCTCATCCCATTGGATTGGTAGTCAACTGCCTCTTAAAAATGGTGGAGACACGGAGAAGGGAAAGCTGCGACCCCACAGCAAACTCGTCTCCCGTCATTCGGAAGGGCGTGAGAATAGTATCCTATGGCCAACGGAGGTTTTATAATATTTTTCCTGCATCTCTTTAGGTGAAACACCGGGTAGGATCCTCAAACCATAGCCCGGGGGCCCTAGTCAACCCTTGGCTACCTTGCTCTACCCTCCGCATCCCTCACTTTTCAATTTCCTTCCTATGCTATTAAAGGGGACTTGCCTATTTCAGGATCACCCTCATGTAGCTTGTTAACCCAAAAAAAATTGAGACGACGATAAGCTTTCATCCCTTCGTCTCTACTTTTTCAATCTATGGTCAATCTATGGCTGAATCCATCATCCTCTCCTTAGTCTGTTTTGAGAAGGAGCCAAAAATAGATCTATTTGTACCCTTTCGGGATTTTCCAGCGTAGATTTTTGTCTCAAATTTCCAACTCTTGGCTTTGTGCTGGCCTATGTCTTGCTACAAATGAAATTATTATAAAATAACATATAGTGCACCATAAAAGTAAGGTCCGGAAGGAACTAGTTCAAATTTAAATAGTAAACGTAGTTTTTCCCGGTGAAGTTGTTGGATTTAGTGATCTCGACATTCTATCCGGCTGTCGAAGTTTTGTTGACTGGCACCGCTATTTTCTTCTGATGAACAATCGCCGATATCCGGTTAGTTCAAATTTGTTCTGAGAAGCTAATTAAAATCTGACTATTTCAAATCGATGGAAATCTCCCCTTGCTGAGATGATAACATAGCTAGTTTACCTTTCGTATCCCTTCTTTTCAATTAATTTCTTATGCTAATTAAAGGAGGGTTGGGAGTAAACTGTACCCCCATCACACACACACATTAGCGGCTGTTGTCAACTCGGCCCTGCTATACGCGGCCCCCATCTGGGCGGAAGCCTTGAAGATTGAATCGTCCAGGAGGAAGATCGCTGGAGCTTACCACACAAGCGCGCTAAGAGTCGCCAGCGCATTCAGGACCGTCTCCTACGATCCAGTGTGCGTCATCGCCGGAATGAAGCTCATAGAACTGGAGGCAGAAGAATGCAAGCGCGATTCCACCGGGCCCGCCTCAATGCCGAGTTAGACAGAAGAGTCATCGCGGCGGAAGAAGGTCGAGAAACCATCAGATCCTGGCAGGACCACTGGGATCACTCTGACAAAGGAAGATGGACATACCGGCTGATTCCCGATGTAGGAACGTGGGTCAACAGGAAGCACGGCGAGCTGAACTACAACCTCACTCAGTTCCTGACGGGACACGGATGCTTCAAGCAATACCAGAAGAAATTCGCCATAATAGAAGATGAAATGTGTCCAACATGCACGGAAGAAGTGGAAGACGCGGAACACGTTTTCTTCGACTGCCCTCGCTTCAACGAAGAAAGAGCAGCAGTACAGGAGCTTCTCAGACGTCGAGTGAGGCCTGAAGATATAACGCCGTTTATGCTTCAGGACCAAGAAAGCTGGGACGTAGTGTCACACTTCGCTACGAAGGTTCTGGAGAACCTACGGAGCGTAGAAAGGCAGTGTCTAGAAGCCAACGAGTGAATGTGCTTATAACTGCCTTGTCTTGAGTGCGAGCGTTTATGAAGCGTGAGAGGGCGAGTGTGTATGTGTGAGTGTCTGTAAGCGATGCGTCATCAGATGAGCGTTTGACGAAAGCATATACATCCGAGTGAATGCGTGTGTAATAGTTGTATTTTGTAAATTGAGCGTGTGAGTGAATCTTGTGTAAGTGAGATAATGTATAGTTTGCATCTTCGATGAGACGTGTGAATGGACGCTAGTAATAGTTAGGAATAGCTATACTATAGTTTTATTGTTACTTAATAATTATTATACCTATGTGCGCCCATTGGCAATCCAACCCCTCGTGAAGTAATGCCTAACGGTGGTTCCCGTGAGGAGGTACTTTGTAAAGGGAGGTGGTTTTTAGTGTAACTCGGGTTTCACGGCGTCTTTTGAAGATTTTCCCCTACCCTCGATAAAAAAACAAAAGAAAATAAAAAGAAAGCTTTTTCATGTCTCGATTGTTAGTTGGTTTCGGGGTCATTATAAGAGTAAGAAATAATGACAGAACTTCATAGAATCAAAATTTCTTATTAAAAAAATGTCATGATAAAGCGCTACTCGAAGCTTTTAAGTTGCGAATCATTTGAAAGCAAAAGATATGCACCAAAACAATTGTCGAACCCTGTCCAACATATTGTGAAATTTGTATTTATAATAGTGTTAGTTTCGCTAGCTCCTTTAGTTCGTTTTATAGCTTGGCCAAAGTATTTACGAGTCCGTGCTGCGACCGTGAAACTCGGTGTTAATGAACAACTGCGAAGTCCAAGTTAGCGGAAGATCAAAGCGTTCTGTGGAATGTTGGTCAATTAGGCTGCCCTCTCGTCGAACGGTTTACCTCTCCCATATGCGAGTAATTAGCGTTAAGGGCAACATTTACAGATGACAATTAATCGAGCAAATTAGTCGAAAGACGAATGCTCGTTGGTCTAGGGGTGCGAGAGGTCCCGGGTTCATATCCCTGACGAGCCCAATTATTTTGAGAAGGTTGTTGGCTGCCGACGAAGGAAGACGTGTTTTTCGCTGGGGATTTCCCGAAGCAGCATGGGCTGTGAGCTGCAGGTGTACCGGGAGAGGATTGGGCAAATACAGATGCGTGGACGGGGTCCTACATACAGGAACAGGATACAGTAGCAAGAATGCTTCTATGTATTTAGTTTTCGCTGTGTTGCTCATCATAGGCGACGTAGAACTTAATCCAGGGCCCGTAATGGAGGAAACTGTTCCCGTAATGTTGCAGTGCGGAACATGCAAGAAGAACTTAAAATATGGTCTGTCGTGTAACCAGTGTGAGAAGTGGTTCGATTTCAGCTGCCAAAAACTGAACAGGCCGTAAAACATTATGGACAACTGGAAGTTCAAAGCGTGCGTGGAACAACAAGAGGTCAGTTGTTTAAAAATGGAAGTGTCTCAACTACATAGTATTTTAAACGAAATGAATAGTAAATTGAACTGTGCAGAGGAAAGAATTAAAAAATTGGAGGAATAAAATAGGGAACTAAAGAAGCGGAAGCCGACGGAGGAATAAAATTCAACAAAGCAGAATCCCACGTGCTTATTTGTCGGAGACTAAATAGTGTGACACGTGGGAAACGAAAATCCTGAAATGGAGCTTGTGTCTTCCTGGGCTGCGTGTAAACGACCTGAAAAAGGTGACGGAACGGGACGAAACAGTGGGATTGTTCACGTTGGCACGAACGATTTAAAACAAAGACACGCTCACACGAATCACATTATGGGTGATATGTATGAATTGGTTCGTTCCCTCAAAAGAAAATACAAAGGCACAAAAATCACGATAAGTGGGGTACTGCGGAGACGAGGAGTTCACTGGAGAAAGGTCTGACAGGTCAACGAGGCGTTCGAGTGGATTGCCGAGGTGCTCCACGTCAACTTCGTGGATCTGAATTCCTGGCTACAAGACGGAGACTTCGGGAGGGACGGCGTTCATCTGAACCGGAGAGGAGCGACAATTTTTAGGCAGCCTCTCCTCCAGAGTGGCGGCGTCAACGGTGAAGACGGTGGCAGACATCAGTGGGACCAACGGCGAGGAAGAGCGGCGACAACGGAGATCCAGGGGTGTCCATGTAACTCACTTGTAATTCTGCAGGTAAATTGTAGAAGTATAGTAAACAAAACCGTTGAATTCTGGAATCTTATCGATTTGCACAATCCGTACGTTATAATAGGGACGAAATCATGGCTTTCTAGTGAAATATGGAACGTTGAAATTTTTAGGCAGGACTACGTAACGTTTAGACGGGATAGAGATGGTAGGGGAGGTGGAGTATTCATATCCGTCAAACAAAATAATATAGCAAGTAGGGAAACCTTGGTAGATGAATATGAAATAGCAGTCAAAATACCACTCAGTTGCACGGGAAAATATCTGAGGGTTTTTGGTGCGTACAGACCTCCAAATAACAGCCTTCAGGGTCTCATTAAATTACGAAATGTAATAGCAAATTCAGTTGCAGAAAACGAGATCGTTGTAGTTGGGGGGGATTTTAATCTGCCATTTGTCGATTGGAAAGGGAATTTATGAAATAATAGCGATTCCCAGATGATAATAAATTCTTTATTTTGGGATATGTGGTTTTTGCAAACGACATTAAAACCAACTAGTTTGGGGTCATTACTTGATGTTTTCTAAATAAGGCCTGCGGAGATATTTCTAAATTCGGAAGTGGTGGCTGGAATAAGCGACCACCTTGCAGTGACCTTGGAGGTATTAGTAGACGTCAACGAGCAGGAAAAACAAGGAAAAGATGTATTTCAGTTCCAGAAGGCAGATGGGGGTGGGTTTCGAAATTACTGACAAGAAAAGTACACTGAGTCGGCTGGCTCTGGAGAAACTGTTGAAAACTGTTGGGAAACATTTAAACAATAATTAGCGAAGGGAAAACGCTGACCTGGGATTACTATAATCCTGACATTAGGAAACTCAAAGTAAAAGTGCGAAAAGCGTACAGTAAAAGGAAAGTAAATATTTATCACAGGAACACTTCTTCACCTTAACAGAAAGTTAGTCGAAGCCAAGAAAACAGCCCAAGAGTTTTATTTAATAAACCTGCTTGAGGAAGGAGTTAATGGACGGGGAAAATTCTATAAGTATATTCGAAGGCGCAAGAGTTATGAGAGCGTTTCTCCGCCGCTAAAAGGAATAGGAAATATACTAGAACTAGACGAAGCAATTATAAGCCAACAGATTTGCTAACTACTTTGCCACGGTATTTGGGGAAAAGGTGGATTTGCCCACTTGGGAAAACTGCGGATCTACATCTGTCTTCAAAATCAATGCTAGCAACTTACGAAAGAATATTAGAAGCCTAAAGTCTCATAAGTCATCTGGCCTGGATGGGTTTTCGAGATAAGTGCTAAAATTAGGAGGGGAAGCCATGATTTCGAACCTCATACGGCTATTTGAAATATCTATTAACAATTCAGATGTTCCAGACGATTGGAGAAAGGTGATTGTAGTTCCCAAATTTAAATCAGGTGCACGATCGGAAACAAGTAATTACAGGCCTCACGTCTGTGATATGCAAGCAATTTGAACGCTTGATAGCTGAATATTTGCGTAAGCACTGGGACGAAAGGGGGTGGATTTACGGTTGGAAACATGGCTTCACACCTGGATTCTCTTGTGAGAGTAACTGGCATCTGGCAACGGTCTGCCAAGATCTGTCGGACGGGGTTGACAAGGGAGCCTGGAGAATACACGCTATAATTAGTGATTTTTCTAAAGCCTTCGAAGTCGTGCCGTACGATCTATCATTAAGTAAGTTAAAAAAATACTGGTATAGATTTTCGGGTACTGAAGTGGATTCGGGAATTTATAAAAGATCGTTCACTCAGAGTTCGCGTGAATGACAAATTGTCCGACTACGTGAAAATCACGTCAGGGTCCCGCAAGGATGTGTCATCATGTTCATTGCATTCATAAATGACTGAACATTCGGTATAACATCACAGATCAAACTTTTTGCCGACGATTGTATGGTTTATAAGGAAATTTTAAACGTTGAGGTAAACAACTTCTGCAGACTGACTTAGACAACATTTACCAATGGTTAGTTAGAAATAAAATGCAATTAAATGCAACGAAGAGTAAGGCAGTCGTTTTCCAAAAACAAAGAAATGTCCGTCTCACTCGATATAAAATGGGGAACGAAGTTGTAAAGTTGTAACTGTAAATATCTTGGGATCCCGATTAGTAAAGATTTAAATTGGGGTTATAAGGTGAGCGAGGTAAAGGTGCTGCTGCCTCACTTTGTAAACAGGGTCTTGAGGAAAAGTACGAGAAAAACCAACATTTCTGCTTAAAAAACGCTGGTCATGTCAATTTTAGAATATGGGGTAACGTGCTGGGATCCATATCGAAATGAACACACTCTAGAGTTGGAAAAATACAAAAACGGGCTGAAAAGTATTTTTGGAGGTCGATTCGTGAACAATCCTCACGAGAATTTAGAAGGTCTCAGTAATAGAAGGAAACATGCATGCGATGTTGTGCGCAATATATAAAGCTTATAAGGGTGAACCACAGGGCCTGGAAAGACATAACGAACCGTCTTACGGCACCGAAATATAAAATGATCATACGTTCAAAATTAAAGAAAAAGGGCAACGCACAGACGTAGGAAATTTTTCTTTTGTTAATAGATCTATACGCGATTGTAATTCCTAGCCTGCAGAAATACTGACGACTTTTCCGGGAAGCATAAATAAGTTTAGGAATAGGCTAAGAAAACTAAAGGGAGCATTTTTTAAAAATATTTTTAGAATCAGTGAAGTGTTTATAGTGAAGTGATTTTTGTGTGACTCCTGACTTCTCCTTTCTTTTTCAGATCAACACGTACACTTCAAAATTGTTCCTTAGTGTAATTTGTATTTTCTTTTTGTAATTGTATTTGTCTTTTCTTTGTATATAGCAGCCACCGGGCAAATTCCCAATAGCAGCTAAGTAAGTAAGTAAGTAATTTTTTTTTTCAACGTAATTATTCCGTGGCGTTAAGTTAGGACAGGAAGAGGATCGTAAGGAAGTTTCCGTTTATACATTCCTACAAATAAAAAAATTATAGCAAACTATACAAAACTGACGTTGAGCCATGTGTAACATCAATGCATTAATTACCATACAACGTATTTAATTCCAGCTTGCTTATAACTCAATTGTTGTGAAGCATATTTAACAAACACGCACTTTCTTAATTGTAAGTTAAATTAAATATATCAAAAATTAAAAAATAATTTCCGACCGTTTTTTCCAGACAGTTTCAGCGCATATTCGCACCTTCTTCAGATTTACCTCCTTACAATCAAATTATTGTTAATTGTTAAATAAACTTTCACTTATGGAAACTTTGTATGGTAATTAGCAAACATACATACTGTGACATGGCGTATTAAGCCAGTAATATTATTTCATATCGTATTACGTTTCGAGTAGTGATGAAAATGTCAGTCACGTGACCTCATGGGACAAAGAATATCGCCAGGGAAGATACTGTGCAGCTATGCGATGTTTATAATAGAGAAATAGGTGCTTCGTAGTGTTAAAGTAGATAAGCAGATTAAATGTTACATTAATGAACGTAGACTTTCCTGGTGAATAATTCGGATAAAATCTTCACGGTTAACCAACCGGGTCAGCCATGTAAGAACACACAACGTTTTTGCGGACATTTTCTGCCACCCTCATCAGGCTATGCGTCGTCATGCGCTAAATGACCCTCGGAGTGACCTGATCCTTGCTGCTCCTTGTGCGTCACCTGTGGAAGGTCTGACTGTCAACTGCGCTTTTATCTCAGTATTTTCGTGATAATGGGATCCCACGAAATTCATATGGTAACCAGAGTCTCTATTTATGAGATTACGCGTATTAATCTCCAATATCACACTTTCACGCCATTTTTGAGCGTGTTTTAATTTAATTGTTTCGTAAAAATGCATCTTATGTCCCTTTGACAAAACATGCTCAGCAACAGCAGATTTGTCAGGTTGTTTTGAGTGAACGTATCTTTGGTGCTCAGTGCAATGTTGCTCAAACGTCCTCAGGGTTTGACCAATATATAGTCGGCCACAGTCACACTCCATCAGTTTTCAAGCCAATAATCTGTCCTACTTTATATTTTGTGGACGAAAAACTATCTTTATGTTCTGTTTGGCTAACTTTATTTTATACATTTGACCTGCGTATGGAAGAAATGCCAGGGCTTTTGGTGGTAATTCGTATTTCCCTTCTTTTTTCGTTTTGTTCAGAGCCTTGTTAATGTCTATTATCGAGTATCCATTATTGATAAATGTTTGCCACAAATGTACAATTTCGAGGCAAAAATTTTCTTCATTTGCAATAGATCGTATTCCATGTATCAAGGTTTGCAGTATCGCTTTTTTAGGTACTGGATTATGAAAACACTTTGAATTCAAATATAAATTTGTATGTGTAGGTTTTCTGTACACAGAGTGTCCTAATTTATCTCCAGGTTTCTTGGGAAATGATGTCTAAAAAATGGTAGTGCGCCTCCTTTTTCAATCTCCACTGTGAACTGATTGTTTTGGTGTTGTAATGAGTGGACATGGCAACCACCATTTTATTTCGCCACTGGGTGATATTGGAGAATTCTTCAGCCCAGGTAAACACCAAGACGCCAGAGAGGCGAGACATGCGGGTTTAGATCGCACCAAAAACGCACCTTCAGACTTATAATTCTGATACCTGACTTCAGTTCTTTGACCCCGGGAATTTTGGAAGGCCATAAAGTTCGTGAGAGAAACCGTGGATCATGGTGAATGTTGATTGGAAGCTGAGGTCAGGTGACCCGCCATGCACTCAAGGTGGGGTGATTGAAGAAAACTTACCTGCGAGGATGGAGGAGAAAAGCTTGATCAGTCGGGCATGGATTGATGAAGGACGAAAATTTCTGGAGGGGCGTGGCGTTTAATCCACGGCACATCAGTCTGGCAGGGAGAAGTGTGGAGGGTGCGAGGGTTTTGATCCATGGCACACCTAATTTTGTTTCCTGTCTAATCTGGGAGCAAATTGTAAAGAAGAAGACGGCAACAAGCCGAGGGTGCCCGTTTACTTAATCCGGCCCAGAAATTTTATAAAAACTCCAGGCACCAGCGTCAAAAATCAGTGCTGGAAGGAAGTCGCCATTACGGAAGGAGGAAAAATAGGTACGTGTCTTTGCCTCTGTATGAGGTGTATTGACTGTCTTAATTCTGCAAAGATGAGCCCATAAAAATGACCCTTAGAGTCTTACTAAATGCCAATTGAGCTTGCCGAGGTATTTTCTATAAGTTGGACCCTAAAGATTATTATTGTTGTTCTTTTTTTTAATTTTGTAAATAAATTTAATTTGTTTATAATTACTCCAACCAGATAATTATTTTTATTTAAATTAAAATCTAAACATCAGTTCATCATAGTGTATACTATTTAAATGCTGTAAGAATTCAGATAAATCAGCAAAACCGTGGCTCCATATAACAAACGTATCGTCTACATATCTAAAAAAGCATTTGGGCTTTTTCTTGGCTGATGTTCAGGTTTTTTCCTCGAAAAATTCCATATACAAATTGACCGCAACTGGTGAAAGTGGTGAGCCCGTGACCTCCCCTGAATATTGAAAGTAAGTAGTGGTAAGCACAGTAATGTGATATCTGCTGGGAATATATTTCTCACTAATCGTAGTGTATCAGCAATCGGTACCTCGGTAAACAGAGAGATAACATCTAAGCTGACTAGTAAATCTTCTGGCCCAACTTCTGAATTCTTTAATACTTTTTCTGTCGTAAACATCTGATAAAATCTTTTCCCAAACAAGATGAGTTAAGAAGGGTGTTTGCTTTATTCACTATTCTTGATGTCGGATCTCCTACAAACTTCTTATAATTCCCATCATTAAGTAAAGTTGTCATCTTTTCATAATACGAACTACGTTCAAAACTCACAGTTGCTTGTTTTTACAAACCTGACCCGGTTGGTTAACCCTGAAGATTTTATCAGAAATGTTAAATTGTTTTGAGAAGTTTAAATCAGTTCGTATCAAGCGAGAAAATTAGTCATGGCCAAAGAATACAGGGAAGTTGATTGGAGTTGTTGTTTTATAATAAATAGTACTACATAATGTATGAAATAAATAATGAAATGTAACAGGAAATTAAACATTACATTGTTTTGAGAAGTTTAAATTACTTCGTACCAAGTGAGGAATCTTAGCATGGCCAAGGAATAAATGAAAGTCGATTGGAATTGTTGTGGCCTCTTGGAGAAGTTTAATTCCGTTTCGGTGGCGAGAGATAGAAGCAACTGAGGACTAGGAGAAGGGTAGCAGTTGATTTCTAGAGATAAAGATGTCAACCCTTTAGAAAACATATCGGCCACGCTGTCGCTTTTAAAGTGGTTTGAGAGTAATGTTTGATGGAATTTTTTAATTTATCATACGATAATTGCTGACGTTAAGTTCACAGCGAATTACATTATCACATAAATAATGCGGGAGAAAAAATCTGAAAACCTGCGACGCATTATTTGTGCGCACGTGGTCAGGACAATGGGAACTTTATGAAAGAGGACTTTTACGGACAATAGGTCTCATCCATCACAGAAAGATTTGCTCCGGTTAAATCTGAATCTAGGCGTCGATAATAACAAAACGCTACTGCGAGTAACTAACGCAAAACAAACGTTAGGACACCTATTTAAAGCCGGCAGTTAATAATTTTCCTGTTGTCAGAAGGTAGGCGTGGATAATAAGAAACAGCTACTGCAAGTAACTAACGCAAAACTAATGTTAGGACACCTGTTTACAGCCGGCAGCTAATAATTTTCCCATTGGCTCCAATTGTGAAAATACTAACCAATGGGTGTAATTTCAAATTGCATCCTTTTGGTTATTTGAAAAGAGAGGAGGAAGATTCTGCGCTATACGAGGAGACACATCGAAAAATTTTGAGGCAGAGAGGTTATTAAATTGCGAGCCGCATGCGAGAGCTTGTAGGAGCTTTTGAAAACTTATCAGATTTTGGTGAAATTTTCCACTATTTCGGCCCCAAACATTATTCTTGCAGCCAGATCACACAATGCAGTCAACGAGAATCGACTTCAGGTGCCTCCAAATTGTCAACCCGGGAAAGAACGAAGAAAACCGCCACCAGAGAATATAGCTACAGTCTTCTACGGTATCGTTGATATTGAATTTAATGATTTCATATTGCCAGACCTATTTGCTATATACATTTTGCTTCTCTGAAATAGCCCCACAGGTGACCTGTAATGAAATGGTCTCGATATAAAATCATTAATTGTACCGTTTTCATTGTAAATTATTTGATTCAATTCTCTTATTTGCATATCTAAACTTAACTTTATTGTTATTAAATTCAATTCTTTGCTCTTTCGAAATCTTCATAAATTGATCCCGTATGATTAAAACATAAAACCTTTATTTTATTATTGCTCCTGTCATCCAACTGTGGAGCTATAATAAATAATTAATAAATAAACCCCGTTTTGGCATCTATTTTACAAAATATTATCAATATATAAGAAATAGAATAATATTAATTATATTTTAGGCTAGGTATCGAATATGTTCGTTTATGTAATATTTATATTAATTATAGTCAATTTATATATTCTCAAACGTAACTGAAGAGCCAATCGTTCGTTTTTCGAAGCGACTGTTCCGTCCTGCATTATTTTATCCCGTTTCTGGTGTGACCAACTCTCCTGTCATCAGTCACTACGAGTGAACAACTCCTATAATCGGTACTGTGACAAACTGATAGTGTGGTGACCAAGAACTCGTATAATTTTGGCAATTTCATGTAAACATAACCTGAGAGATCCCTTATATTGGTCCATCTACTGTAGTCTAGTAATCAGCGTCAATGAATCACATCACAGAGGTCCGAGGTTCGAATCTCGGCAAGGCCACAACGAAAAACAGAATGAAGACTGACCACATAACACTCCAATATTCGGAATGTGTCATAAGAGATGACAGACCGCAGTAGTCTAGTTCGGCTAAGGCCCTCATTGGCTAGCACAGTCAAGGCTAAAAAGATCCCTGAGATTAAAAATTTAATCATCGACTGTTGGAATAGAGTGATATCACAGGCTTTTATATGTAATTGGTTTGTTATAAATAACACCAAGAATTAATCTGTATTAAAGGGGATGTACTAATAACTTAAATTATTTCAAGATAATTGAATACAATTATCGCTATCTAGAGAAAATAATATTGCAAAGACTACCCATCCGATTTCAGATTTGATTTTAATCGACACTCTCATGGCGATCACCTCATTGCCAATCAACGGTGTAGAAGTAATTGTATCAACGAAATCAGGAACCTTCTATGAGAGATAACAATGCAATGGCCAACAAATCACCATCTGTTGAATCTCGTCATGGGGGCATCTTGGGAAACGAGCTTGCTGATAAAGCCGCTAAGCAAAAGGCCTCCTTGAAAATAAACCGCTTGGACTTTCCTACTTGTTCAAGGAATGACTTAAAGGTCGGCTGCATCAACGTCCTGAGAGAAAGTTACATTATTGATATAAGAGGAAAAATCGTAGGAATACTCTATAATGAAATGAAGTCCTTCACTTGATATCTCTAGAAGGCAGCAGGTCGTTGTTGCAAGACTGAGATCTTTCCACTCCCGCCTGACACATTCATTTCTCTTTTCTAGGTCTCCTCAGCCTTTATGCTGAGATTGAAACACCGCCCTGTCACCGCTATGACACCAGCAGAAGGTCCACGATTGCTAACTCTCCAGAGGCTGTTCACAGTCTTTAGTTTAAGTTCTCTAACAAGTAATGCGTTGTTGTTGTGGTGGTATTCAGTCCTAAGATTGGTCCGATGAAACCCTCCATGATAACCTATTCTGCACCAGCCATTTCATTAATGCATAACTAACATGTCCTCATTAATGAACTAAGCTTATTCCATCCCTGGCCTCCCTCTTCTGTTCTTCCCCCGCACACTTCCCTCAAATCCTAACTTTACAAAACCCTCACATCTTAAAACGTGGTCTATTAATCTATCCACTCTTTTGGTCAGCGTCCTCCATATTGTTCGCTCTTCTCCTACTCTGTTCATAACTTCATCGTTAATGATTCTATACACAATCTGATTTTCAGCATTCTCCTATAGCACTACATTTCAAAGGCTTCTATTCTCTTTTTCGCAAAAGCCTCTTTATGTCTACTATACTTCTACCATCCCTAGTTATAATGCTTCTCAAGTAGCAGAATTCTTTAACTTCCGTCAAAATATCCCATCCTAATCTACCACCCTTTGTTATTACACTGTTTCCCATATTACACTCCACTACCTTGGCTTTCCCTCTATTAATCCTCATATTGAACTCCTTCACCCGGACCACGTTCATGCCATTTGTTATTGTATCCAATTAATGTGTAGCGATTAAAAAGTTTTCACTTTAACCGACTAAAAAGTAAACTTTCCATTGCGATAAATTTTTTAAGCGGTAGTTGTGCTGCAGTCACAGTAGTCCCATAGTTATTATAATAAATATAGTGTATAGAAAATACTGACAGTCAGTGTGTCAATTATTAAATTAATTATTCAGTTCTCTGGCAGAGCGTTTCGTAGTTATAACTTAAATTAAAAGTATCGCCCTTTAATTGTCTGTATACCCAAGCAAAAGAAAGGTCGAGAGAAATCCTAATTAGTTTTATTAAACGCCGTCCTCGTAATTAAGGCGGAAGCTTTGGTGTTGTGCCAAATAAGGTGACAAACGAGGGACGCTGGAAGAATGCAATTTAAGAAAGTGGCTTCAGAGAAATTATCTCGTGGGAATGACGAGAATGTGGAATGGGTAATATTTTAGACCTGTAACGAAATGTGAGTTTCTGGAAGAAAAAACAGTGACGGTAGCTGAAGTAAATGGTAACAACATATACTTCAATGAAGAGGAAGAAGGAAGATGGACTAATTACATTCGATCCATTGGGAGGGAATGTTTTGACAAAGTTCTCAAAGTTTGCCTCAGATAATATACCTTCAGCGTTCTCAATACGTTACGCTTGTTTTGTAAAAGAAACTCCCCCTAATTTTTCATAGTAGATTGTTGCGATTCTTTTTATATCATTTGACATATGGAACGTAATTAAATTAGTTCGTTACTAACGGAAAGTAAAAATATCTTACCTAGAATAATTATACTGTAGTGACTCATGTCCCCTACATTGAATCCGTAAAGCAAAAATAATTCAGTTTAAATTCTACCGAGCCGCGTACAGCAGGACGAAAGCGAGGATGGTCGTCAAGGTCACGTCGGGGTGAAACCTACCCAATTACATTATTTATTGCCTGGAGTGTATTGTTGAGCATATGGAGCAGAGTCCGCCTGGGATTATTGTTGGACAGTTGGTGGAGGGAGTCTGCTGAGAGAGGAACAAAGAGAGGTAGAACAAGCAACATTTATAAAATTAGTTTCTGTACGTTTCCAGAAGAGAGATTCATTTGGTGGGAGAACAGAAAATAAAAAGATAACATTTGATGTGAATTTAATCTGAAGGAGAGGCGCTAAAGGATCTTAATCAGAAGAAGACGTGATACAGCAAAGGAGCAGTCGGCGTACGAATAGGGACGAAGAACGACGTCACCAGGTGTTAACATCCGGTAACGGCATTTTTACCCGCGTTTTTCCTTGAAAACCATTCTTGTTTTAAGCCCCATTGTTTTAATTTCATTAATATTGTATTTCACCCGCGCTCCCGAGAGCAGCCATTTTAGGAGCAGCATAGATTCTTTTTGCTTTACCGAAATTGCCAAATTTGATAATTCATTTTTTCGTAATTTTGTTTTGAACGTTCAGTTTGATTTAATCTTTTGTAAATAATTTTATATTGTATTACCATAGTTTCGATCTTATTATTATAATTAAATTAATTATATTAAAGTTAAGTAATCTTCCTTTTATAATTTCCTTACTATTGTAAATATATTGTCGGTGTAAACAAGAGTAACACCACCAAACCCATTCAAAAAAAGTTTTTCTCTCCAGAACTTTTTCAATTGATTGGTTTTCTTTCACTTTTATTTGCCGTTTTTACTTGTGTTAGGTTTCCTGTCTTGTTATCGTGCTTTGTAATTATAAATTTATTGACCGCAATTTTATCTGCAGATGTTGACCCCCTTACAGCTGCTGCCGCTCTACAAAACCATTTAAATAACCTTGAAGAATGGCTAAACTTTTGGCGTATAAAAGTAAATCCAAATAAATCAGTGCAAATAAATTTTACCACCAGGAAAACAAACTGTCCAAATGTCTCTATAAATAATACACCATTACCCATCACCAACGAAGTCAAATACCTTGGTTTACTATTGGACTCTAAGCTTACGTGGAAATCGCATTTAACATCCAAAAGGGATCACATCAAGAGCAAGCTTCGACAAATGCATTGGCTACTTGGCAGAAACTCAAAATTAAAATCAGAAAATAAAATACTCATTTATAAATGTATTCTTAAACCCATATGGACATATGGTATCCAACTATGGGGGTGCACCAAGCCTTCAAATTCAAAAATTATCCAACGTCTTCAGTCAAAAATCCTTCGTACCATCTTAAACGCACCTTGGTTCGTCAGTAACAAAACAATACATATTTTGTCATACTCAATTGACAATAATTATAAAACCTAGTGCCTGTATAATACTGTCATTATTATATTATACACTTTGCAACGTTAAACAAACAGATGTTACATTGGACAGGCAAATTAGTGTGTCCCGACTTGTAGCTATGTAAATTGAAACTTTAACTGTTATTAAATGTAGCTTCCAGTAATATATTGTAATTTTATCTAATGACGTGGTGTGTTTCTTCATTCGAGGACTAATGAAATCAGCTCAGAAAAAAGTAATTAACAACGATAAGCCGCATGATAATGATCGCAGCTGCAAATTGAAACTGTGAAGTCTATTTGTCACATTATCAGCGGTCCAGATATTATAAACAAAAATTTATTTTTAAATACCCCTTTGGCGTAGTTTTTAACGAGGTACAATTAAATATAATCGCATGTTTGATATATCTTTTAGAGTAATGAGTGATATTCTACCAGAATGAACTTGAAAATATATTTTACAAGAGTATTTTATTTCATTAATTTATGGTAATTAGAGTTGCTGCAGGGTATCCATAATCACTAATTTTAGAGTAATCCTAGGAACGAACTAGTAACATACATTATAAATTTAAATCAAAACCGACAGATTTAAATCAACGAATAATTTAAAAAAGTAAAACGTAATTCCGTAGGTTTTTAAAATTTTCAAATGTATCTAATGCTTTCAATGTGTAGCTGCAACTGAAATAGACACGGCAGTGGTGCATTTCTCTCTGTAGATCGTTTATTGTCCGATGATTTTGTTTCCCTTTATTCACTCGTTGAAAGCTGCTGACCGGCAGCAAATAAAAAAACAAATCATCTTTTCTCAGATGCTCGCACTTTCAGTTCCCGAGGTCACGCACGCATCTCTGATTCACGGCTCACATTTTCGTGGTGATTTCACGAACGCAACAAGGGAACTGACCCATTACTAACGCAGAAGGTCCATTCTGATGTGAAAAGTGACTCTTTCGAAACATAACTTCATTTTCTGCTCTTGTTATTGTTGTGTAGTAAATAATAAAATAATAATCTCCAAATAATTTATGTTATCAGACTTGAAATCATGGAAAATATAATGGAATCTAGTAGTTTGTAGCTAACACGGTGGTAACTAAAAAGCATTCCAGTCTGTTTCAGGAACGTTGTATTAAATGACTTCAAAAAATAAAATTTTGATCATTTATTTTCTGAGCCCGTGAAAAATTTAAATATTATTTGTGATCTGTATTATTATTTCTAGTTTGCATCACTACTCATCACTTTTAGTTCATCATGGAAAACCAAGAACGATCGCCATGATTCCTGTGATCGAGAGATTTACAAGATACCTTCATAACCTTACCATTTTACTTTTACTTGATCTATACTGCAAGGAAATATAAAAACCCTATGGTTTGCCAATGATATTGTAGTATTATCGGAATCAGGAGAAGACCATGATAAATGGCATGAACATAGCCGTCG
Source organism: Eucriotettix oculatus (assembly GCA_034510155.1). Lineage (NCBI taxonomy): Eukaryota > Metazoa > Arthropoda > Insecta > Orthoptera > Tetrigidae > Eucriotettix > Eucriotettix oculatus. The sequence goes on from CM067379.1 coordinate 108,233,444, forward strand.
AGGAAGATTACAATGAATGAATTAAAATAGCCTATGTTGTCCCATTCAGGGCAAAAGCCTCCTACAAGTGCAACATGAAGATTAATAGAGGCAAAACCGAGGTAATGGAGTGTAGTATGGGAAACAGAGGAATAACAAAGGGTGTTAGATTGGAAAGGTATATTTTGACGAAAGTTAAGGAATTCTGCTACACGGAAATCGTAATAACTAGGGATGGTAGATGTACAGTAGATATAAATAGTAGGATAGCACAGGCAAGACTTTCGCGAAAATGAGGGATTTACTTACGGGTAATATAAGTGTGAATATTAGGAAATCGTTGCTAAAAATGTACGTATGGAGTGTGGCGTTAAATGGGTGCGAAACGTGGACGGTAGGAGTTTCAGGAGGAGAAAAACGAAGCTTTGGAATTTGGTACTACAGAACAATTCTGAAAATCATATGTATAGATAACCAGGAAGTTCTACATAGAATAAGAGAAGAGAGAACAAGAGACCAAGTGAAGGGATAGATTAATAGGCCACGTTTTGAGACATTAAAGAGTGTGTGGAGTAAAAACTGGGTATGTAGGCCAAGGATGGAAGAATGGAATACGCTAAACAGATTAGGGAGGATGTTCACAAGAAATTAAAAGGCTTGCGCAGATTAGGTTATCATGGAGGGTTGCATCAGTCTAAGGACAGAATGCCACAACAACATAATGCCTAAAAATACGCGTATTTAAATACTTACCCTAAATAATTTCGATAAACACAGTTCCTTCTAGGTCCCATGAAGTATTATGGTACTTTATAGTGCTATTTATTTACTAAAAAACCTGATGAAATTATTAGTACCTGATCAAACTCTTAATGCGTGGAAAAAATTAAGTAACAACTGAATAAACCGTTTACTTCAGATTTAAATTGGTCTGTCTAAAATAACTTTATATTTAAAATAAAACATGTTAATTGGACAGGAGGACAATAAAAGTTCCTGAAACGATAAAAATTGGTGAAATCTTTCTTCAAACTAAGGGTTGTAAATGAATAGTAATTTAAGACTTCGGTTTACGGATTATAAAAGATAACAAATAATTTAATATTATTATTATTAATAATAATATTAGTTGCTATTGGGCATTTCCCGGTGGCAGCTATGTACAAAGTAAGCACATATTATACAATTGCAATAAATTACTAACACAATTTACACTCAGCAAAATATTTTGAACTGTCTTATAATATTTTCACCTGAAAAAGAAAAGATAAGTCAGGAGCCACTCAGAAATCACTATTTTAATGCTTTGTCTAGGAAATAATGTAGCAATTCAACTGATTCTATGAAATGAATATATATGTATGTATAACTACTCACTTTAGTTTTCTTTGCCTATTCCTAAACTTATTTACGCTACCCGGAAAAGTCGTGAGTTTTTCTGCACGCAAGGAATTCCAATTGTGTATAGAACTATTAACAAATAAAAATTTTCCTACGTCAGTGCGTTACCATTTTTGTTTAATTTTGAACGTTTGATCATTTTTATATGATTTATTATTTCTTTCCAGGCCCTGTGGTTCACTCGTATAAGCTTTATATATTGAGCACAACCTCGCATGTTTCCTTCTATTACTAAGAGCTTCCAAACTCTCATGAGGTTTGTTCGTGAATCGATCTGCAAACATCTCTTCAGTTCTTTCTCGTATTTTTTTTCCAACGCTAGAGTGTGTTTATTTCTATATGGGTCGCAGAAAGTTACCCCATATTCTATAGTTGGCCTGACCAGCGATTTTGACTTCATCTTCCCTATTTAAATATTTGATAATCGTGATCCCAAGGTATTTACAGTTGTTTTACTCCGTTACTACTTCGTTCCCCATTTGTACCGAACTGGTGGAACATTGCTCCACTTTTTGTAAAAATGATTGTGTTCCTCTTCGTTGCATTTTTGTCTCTTTTGTTTCAAGTCGCATCAACTACTATGGTTATTACGACTACAGTAGGGGGAACTCGTGATCTGTAGTTTTCACAGTGTGAAACATCCAAGCCCATGCCAGGATTCGGACCCGGCCTTCGTTGCATTTATTTACATTTTATTTCTAACTGACCAGTTGTAAATTTTGTCTAAGTCAGCCTGCAGGTCTGTTCATCATCCACGTATACAATTTCCTTATAAACCAAACAATCATCGGAAAGCAGTTTAATCTGTTATTTTATATCAATTGTTAACCCTTTCGCGAGCTGTAGGAAGTATACTTTCCACCTGAGAAAAAGGTTTTTTTTCAGTATTTGACATCGGTTTTTGGGCTGTTAGGCCACGTAAATTCTCGGCGTGTCTGCCAACGTTTCGCTTGTTATCACCAAGCATTATCAAGGCTAGGCCAGGACTGATTAGCCTTGCTGGCAAGGCTGCTTATATAGGCAGCTGCCTAGGAAGTCAACTTGCGTTTGGCCGTTTGTTTACGTCGCGTACTTTTCCCGGTTTGTTCCGAAGACATGAAAGCCACAGCGGGCGAAGTTCGTAGCCAGCGTCTCTGTTGATATTTTCCGGGTTCTTCCGGATTTCAATGGCTTCGCGTATCTTCCGTGCCCAGAAATAGTTTTCTCTAACTAGTAACTTGGTGTCTTCCAATGCGATTATGTGGTTAGTTTCTATAGCGTGCTCTGCAACGGCAGACATATTGAACATATAGCGGTCGTGTTCTTTAACACGGGTTCTCACGGACCTGCAAGTTTCCCCGATGTATAACTTGCCACATTCACACGGTATTTGATAAATGCCTTTTGCCAGCAGTTTGTCCTGCTTGTCTTTTACTGGTGAAAGAAGGCTAGATATCGTGGTCCGACTCTTGAAAGTAGGAGTAATGTCATGTTTTTTCAGGATCCCACCAATACGTTCAGTTACTCCATTTACGTATGGGAGGAATGCTTTGTCTTTTCCAAGTGTATTTTTGGCGGATGTTTGATGCTTTAAAGCTCTGGAGCTGGTTTGGTTAGTATAACCGTTCTGGTTGAGGGCCTGCCTCAATTTCGTTTTCTCCTGTTTCAAGCTTTCATTTTCCGCTCTAGAAAAGAGAGTTTTTATGAGTGCTCGTTTTTGGGCTTCGTGGTGATGAGATGTGGCCTTCAGATACCTATTAGTGTGCGTAGGTTTTCTGTATACCTTGTGTTCCAGATACCCGTCGGCTTTCCGTGACACTTGCACATCCAAGAAGGGCAACGAGCCGTTTTCTTCTACCTCCATTGTAAACTGGATATTTGGATGAATTTGGTTCGCTTGCTGTAAAAATAAATCCAATTCCTGTCTACCACGAGGCCATATAATGAAGGTGTCGTCTATGTATCTCAGAGAGGCCGTTTCTAACGTCTCGTTCTCGAAGTACTCCATGTACAAATTCGTCACGACTGGTGACAGCGGACTACCCATGGCTACCCCATCGGTCTGTTCATAAAATCTGAGAATTTACGTGGCCTAACAGCCCAAAAACCGATGTCAAATACTGAAGTTACGTCGGCCACGAAAAACATCTGTTATTTTATAAGGTTTTTTTGTTCGCAAGATATAAGTATTTTCCACCTCTGTTTCCTTCTTATATCTTCCGTATACTTCTGGAAACTACTTGAATGGAGTTTTAGTGCCTATTTTCCTCATTCTTGGAATCTGTTAACGTTGAAATTTTTCGGCCACCAGTTTTGTGTTTAAATGGAAGCCGTTACAGCTAACTTGTCGGTTTTTCAGAAATATTTTTATGTAGAAGCAATTTATAAGCGTTTTTCTACACCGTAACTACTCTTATATGTATTTTTGACTGTTTGATAATACTTTTGTTCGTTTTTGAACTATATTTTACAAATAATATGTTTTATATTAGGTGGGAAGAATACTTACGATATTGCATATTCAATTTTTTATGTAATAATTATTATATAGTCATTTTTTGTGAATAAACAATTTTTAGAAATTTTTCTTTCAAATTATAGGAAGGTATGTACAGTAAACGCAACTAAACAATGTTCCATATTTATGATTTTTTTTTAAATTTAAAAATTGTAATGTTTCAAATTTTGTATTTATAGATGATTATGGCAATTGCCGAAAGCTCCTAATAAAATGTATAAATCAAAATTGAAATAGATTATATTACGAGACTGATAAAAACAAGGGACAAATTATCATCATTATTAAATTAACTATCACTCTTTAAACAAATAACTTGTAAAAAAATTCTTTGAAGAAACTATCTCAACTTAAAATTCTTTTATTTATATGATTTGAAACTAACAGAATTTATCTGTGAAAAAGATTGACGCACTTGTTTCATTTGACTAATTTTTACCTTTAAAAATATTGTGAAAACTTTTTCAGAGAAGGAATATTTTCTTGCATATTTGCGCGTCTTCATCGAAAAACCTCCCTGAAATGATGAGGTAAAATACATACTGAAAAGAGAGGAAATTTAATTCGAAAATCATGATGGACTTGCATCTGTGAAAAGATTGAACAATTGTTAGAAAAAAAACTATGCAATACGCGTAAGACTACGAAAATAAGATAAGTTTGGCACAGTAAAAGAAATATTTTCCTATCGTAGTATAAGCATACAACCAAACCATGGTAAGTGTGGGCCGCCTCCGCCATCTGCGAGGATAGAATGCAATATTACGGCAAACAGTAAAATTGTGGCACAACCTAAAATATTTCCTGATAAATTATACAAAATGAATATAGCGAAACACTATCTGCTGAGCTCAAGAATTCAAGTGGAAAGTCAGCGGATGGGTCGTTATTCTTCACAGAAAAGACGTGGCTGTAAGCTAGAATTTTCCTGATGATGTACGTCTTACTAAAATTGTAACGCGTCAGTCTATTCTCGATGATACGTTTAGGATATGCGAAAATTGTAGTTCAAAGCTACAGAAAATCGGAAAAGTGCACTGGTTGCAATGTAAATCCACATATCGAACCATGCTTCAGAAAAGTCAATGGAAATATATAAATATATATATAGTAATAATAATGTAATTATATTAAAAAAATTAAGATATTATTAAATGGAATTTAAAATGCATATATATCTACAATAATCATCAATAAATATAAAGGAACATAAGACACTTCCTTGCGGAGTCCTTGATGTGATTTTGACTGAGTCGTACTATTTGTCATTCACGCGAACTCTGAGTGAACGCTCTTTTAAAAATTCCCAAATCCGTTTCAGTACGCGAAAATCTATATCAATATGGAAACTACAATAGCCTTTCTCCGATCTTCTCGAACATCATAATTGTTAATAGATATTTCAAGTAACCGTATGGGGTACGTAATCATGGCTTCTCCTCCTAATTTTAGCACTTCTCCCAAAATCCCATCTGGGACAACTAACTGATGAGTTTTCTAATATTTTTTCGTAATTTGCTAGCATTGATTTTGAAGACAGATGTAGATCTGCAGTTTTCCCAAGTCGGTAAATCCACCTTTTCCACGTATACCGTGGTAAAGTAATTAGCACCCCCCCCCCTGTTGGTTATAATTGCTTCGTTTAGTTCTAGTGTATTTCCTACTCCTTTTAGTGGCGAAGCAACGCTCTTATTACTCTTGCGCCTTCGAATATACTTATACAATCGCCCCCATCCATTACCTCCTCCCTCAAACAGGTTTATCAAATAAAATTCCTGAGCTATTTTCTTGGCTTCAGGTAACTTTTTATTAATGTGAAGAAATCTGTTCCTGTTTATTTTACGCTTTTCGTAGCTTTACTTTTGTAGTACTCCGGGTCAGCGTTTTCCCTTAGATCCTTAAAAGGGACGTGTCAAATTTCCCTTTTAAATTCAAATCGTTTTAATTATTACATTCCCACGTTTCCAATATGAATAAAAACTTAAGTAATTGTAATTTTTTATTTTTGATAATCGTAATATATTTTAAGAATTCACAAAAATTCAAAGTCTTCACTCTGAACTAATACATATACTTATTACGCTTTAAATGCGAATATTTAACAAATAATATATTTTTTTAGATTTCAGATCAAACTCAATAAAATTTTACGTACAATTATTTTGAGAAATTCTCACAAATCACAAAGACTATTTGTAATATTCTTTTAAAAATCTTTGTTTGTCAAAATTCCTGTCACATTTAACAACGATTTTGATATATGTATAGGAATAACAGTCAGTTGTTGAAGCATTGTGTCTTGAAAATTGTATAATTTATTACATTTAAATATTAAACCTTCCTATTTATTAACCTAATGGGCTCTTGAATCTCATGAAAATAAAACGAGCGTCACTAATTTTATTCATTTCCTTTTTACTTGAAGATTCATATAACTTGTAGAAAGCTCTACGCTTTGAATTGTATTGAATTTTAGCAAGTAGTGTTTAGCTATCTCGTCGAATCTCTCAGAAGAACTGGGAAAGAAACTAAATTGAAGTGAGTAAATATTAGATGTGGAGAATCGTCTGCGTTTCTCTGGAAATGGATTTTGTTTCGACCGTAATGGAATGTGAAGAATTGGTAAATAAAATACTACAGACATTTCCATTTGATCAGAATAAATACAAACGCTAAATCACGGTCGAGTTAAGTAACGCGCGTATTTATCTTAGGACTTCCAATATTGATACTTTCAAACAAATTTTATTAATTGAACGAATACCTTCTGAAGCAATAAAATCTCCAAACGATATAAAAAATCATGCAGAACAAACAACACGGCATTTATTAGGATCCTCAGCTACTTCAATTCTATTTATATAATGTTCAATCAAAATGATCAGTTCACAGACAAAACAGAAGATTTATTTAATTAACTCAACGTTTTGTTTCAGGTCAGGTTTTCGAAATTTTGAATCATGTAATTAAACTTTCCAGATTCAAATATAAAATTACAAAGAACTAATAACTGTTGTAACTGACACTCGGCGGATAAAGTATATAACGAAAATTTTATTTTTTTGACTTTGAATGTATAATCGTATACTTCAAAAAACCTTAGCTGATGACGGTCTATACGCAAGCATGAAACGTGGTATTAATTAAATAAATATTGTGTTTTCTCTTTTAGTTGGTAATTATGATTTATCTATATTTAAATATCAGACGTTAAATACATTAACGTTCTTGATAAAGCTTGTAACGTCGTACTTATCCTGGTCTGTTTTAAAAATATTACGAATTCCTTCTGGAAGAAAAATAATCAATAATTTCACGTTTATCTATGAATAATAAAAAGGCAACGTTACTACTTCCACACAATATGTAACTTTACTATCTTAGTCAATTTAACAAGGAGGTCTTCATTCGTATAATTTATATAGAAATAGCAGTTGAAAATTTCTGATAGGGATTGTTAGGGAATAAATCATTTTGAATTCCAGAGGAAACATTTGTTACGTACTGAGTTAGGACTGAGGCAAAACAGAGCCGCGTTCCAATCTGTCAATACATTTCAGACGCCTAACATTGAAAACCGTCCACAAGTTTTCTCATCCCAGTATGAAGGTAGGAAACCAAGATAAATTATTTAAAATAATTTCACTAAGAGAAAAAAATTTCGAATCATATAGTTCCTAGAACTTTCGATGATAAATATATCAATGTACCCAACCTCCTGTGGTCGAGGAGCTAGCGTCGCTGCCTCCCAACACAGAGGTTCCGGCTTCGATGTTTGTGCCTTAATGGCAACGGAGACTGGGATTAAGACTGCTTGATAATCGATAAGCTGACGGACTACGTGTCACTCCAGATTTGGTTTTTGTCATATAAGAAGAGAATCAGCAGTTGACCCAATAGTCCAAGTCTCTCAATGGGATGTAGAAGAAAAATTTCCGTCATTTTAGGTAAAATTTACTAAAATAAATCGGGAAAATTTTGAAACAAAATAATTTTCTACTGGAATTATTCATTATATCTTCTTTTTCAGTCAAAGTATTAGGTTTTAAATATTTTATGAAATTTCTAAAATATTAAAGTGAGTCAAATTTAATTAAAAACTAGCTACGCCCATGACTACGTTCGCGCGGAAATAGTTCTTTTTATTTTGTCCTATAAACGGAAGTACGGTATCCTTTATTTATGATTGCTTCGCGGCAAACCTTATAACTCGCAGTTGGTTTTGAACAGGTCTCGCTTTCACACATTTACAACAATGCTCGCCCATTCTCTCTCTCTCTCATCTTTCCAAAATTACGCTCATAATAACACAGTAATTGGGATTAATGGTATAGAGACGCCCAATAGTTCTTTAACTCGTAGTTGGTTTTCAAGCCGCCTTTCACGCGGAATTTCGATGGATTTACAAACATTTAAATTAATAAATTCTGAGCTGTGCAAGATATCGAAATGAAACACACGAAAGTTTAAGTTAAAATTCCTTTTTCAATCGCTGAAATTTTCATTGAAATCCATTAAGCCGTTTCTGAGCATAAACAGATCGAGTGTATAGGCAACCCGCATGCAATTTTGGAGATTACAGTGCACGTAAGCCAAGAAACCTTCCCGTAGAATTAATATTTATATTATATTATAATAATATCAATATGCACGAATATTAAAGTTAAATTTCCTTTTCATTAAAATCAGTTGAGACGTTTCGGAGCCTATTCGAGATAAACATACGAACAAACAGACAGGCAGATACTTCAATTTTATTTATTGGTATAGATAATAATGTAAGGCATTTAAAAGCAGTCTGATTTATACTGTGATGCTGCGATAATAATACGCTCATCAAATATAGCTTTATTATATATAAAATAATTTGTGCTACGTATTAAGAAAAGCTTCACTTAATTTGAGTGATATTAACGATTCACTTTCAGCGGGTATTTGTCAATTGCGCTGCAGTCGAACATCATTGTAGCTAGTTACGGGAAGCACAGTGTCGTAACTAGAATTACCGCGGACTTCATAAATCAGATCACATTTATATGAGCTGCAGGCGGATGATAGCGAAACTGGTTTTTACGGCCTCACGATAGCAGTTTACGGCGTCTCCGCGCGTGACCCCGTTCAGCACTCGCCTACATACTTCTTACACCAATATATTCACTTTTACATTAAAATAATTAAATTATTACAATCTTCATATGTTTCATTAAAGATGCAAATGTGAGAAAAAACATTCCTCCGGTTTAAGAAATTCAACTTATTAGCGCCAAAATAAGAGCTGACAGAAGACAAAATCAACTAAAGGGAGTGGGTGAAGTGAAGTTCACTCCATCTCAAAAGTTCAAGGAACATTATAATTGTAAAATTTTTACATGAATATGGTGTTCTCCAAATGATATTATAATGCCGGGATGAAATTTGAAAAATAAAAGCACGTTAGAGGATGTGAACATAACCGACTTGCGAAAGAAAATTTGTTTGAAGTTATTGTGATATAAATACACATTCAATCGATCATATTTTATAATACACTTCTTTTTTTGCATCAACCCAATGCTTATTAGCGAACCAACAATACATTTTTTACATCATTTCTTAAAAACCTTTGACATTTGCCAGAGTACAACATTTACTACTTATTAATTACATTTAAAATTACGATTAAGGCAAAAAAATGCATACATATTTAAATATATAAAACTGATCTCCTCAGCATGTCTGAATTTGTTTGTTGCTAAATGAATAGAAATGAAATGTTCCAGAATTTTCCCCTTTTTGTTTTGTGATATTTTAATTCCATTAATATATGTGGAATCGTCAGGTTTACGTTACAAGTTCTGAATATCGATTTTTCCTCTCCTGAGAAAAGGTAGGAGCCAGGTTAGTTTAGTGTACAATGCTCGAATTCTGTTGATCACTACATTCTGTTTCATGGTTAACTTTTCAATATTTATAATCTCATTACTATTCACTGTTTCTTTTAAAAAATACACCACATTGTATAATACACCTTTGTTTCTGTCTATTTGCGAGTTTTCAATTTAAGAATATACTAGTATTACAGGATTCATTTAGTTCGGTGTTGATCCTTACATCTTTGATATTAGGTTATTGACTGTCAATTAATATTTAATAAATATGGAGAGAATGCCAAAAAAATAGGAAGAGTGTAGATTAAGAAATGTTTTGTCCCTTAAACCTAATAAACCTGTCTATAGGTCAATTGTAGCCCTTAAAGTACGTTTTTGTAATTCTTTACTTTTTTGAGTAAGTGGAAGTACTATTGAAAAATAAGTGATATGAAATAGAGGATTAAAGACTATTTTAAACGAGAGCAAGTATTGTAGGATTAAGGATATGCTAAATAAATTAGAATTGTTAAGGATGTTTTAGGTTTTATTCATAAAATAGATAAGAGATTATTTCAATATTTTTATACAAAAAAGTTCTGAGGTACGTAGTCACAACACCAAGCGTAGGGAAAGATTTTATATGGACCACTTAAATTTAAAAAGTACAAGAAATTTGATTTTTTAACACAGCTTTAGTATTATACAATGAGTTACCAGTCGTTGTTGAGGACACTAAAAGTGTACATGTATTTAAAAAAATAGTTTAATGTTATAGTTTAAAAAGACTGATTAAATGTAAAGAGTGAATTTGTATTTAGAATAAGTTTTGTATTATGTAGGAAAATAGAATTGAGAATATGTAATTAGCTTTACGCTAATTTCAATAAATAAAAAGTAATGATAATCAGGGCATTAATTGCATTACAGATAATTAAAAACTATAATACGACCTGCGTAAAATGTATAATAAATAGATATATAACTTAATTATTACATTTTTAAAACCATTGTAGTTAAATTTTACATTCGCGTTTATTATTTTGTTTTTCTAATTATACTTATGGTATTTTAGATACTAAATAATTACAAATGTATCGCATTTTATGTTAGTTTTATTAAAAACATTTTTATTATTGTTTTAATTAAAATAGTTTAGATTCATTATACGCTACTAGTCTGTATTATTGACGTTAACATGTCAATCGTAATTGTTGAAAAGCGGCGATGCAGAGCAAGCTTGTCCCTCGCGAGAAATAGACATTATAATTGGTAACGTGGTGACAAATAAGTGTGATAGTTAATTGGATAAAACACAAGTTTCTGGAATATTCCTAGTGGGGGATAGCTCTTAGGAGTACTTATCTGCTGGACATCTCTGTGTGAGGGACGCTGCAAAATTATATATTCAAACAAAGTCTCATAAGCGTTTGGCCAGCCCATTGCTAGAAGCGCTCAGTGCTGAAGTCACATTTCCTGTGAGCAATACAAAAACCCAATTTGGTACGCTTTCTCTTAACTACGGGGTTTCAAATATCATCCAGGTCCTGGTGTTTGGAAACGCGGTCCTGGCTGGTAACTGGCAAAAACGACACATTCATTAGTAATTTATTGTTATTGTGTTTGTATTTGATTGTGCTTACTTTGCATATAGCTGCCAATAGACGCCCAATAACAGCTAAGTAATAATAATAATAATAACTCTATGTTGACATATGGGAAGTTTTCAGGGTTAGTTCTGGGACAGAGAAAATTTTTACGTTTTAAAACGGGAGTTTAGACTTTTGTTTCAAATTTATATAAGACCACTGTAAAAGGATCGGTTTAAAATGGACTTTCTTACAATCACTGTAGTTATAAATTAGTCACTTATAGGTATAATAATTAATTTTTCCCATAAAATAAATCATGTAGGTTGTAGAAACATGAAATTTATTTCAATAGTTTCAACTACTTGTTGAATTCAACAGTGAAGGGTGAACAAATTTTGATGCTATGCCCATAAAGATTATTTACTGTGTTCCTTTACTACTTTTCGTAAAGTTTGTTGCAAACGTGTCCTCTAAATAGTCCTTTACTAATTTAGTCGTAAAACTGAATGCGTGTGCTGAATTTCCATATTGAGAGTGTACCATGGTACATCAAATGCAAAACAGTGCGATCTAACAAAGGGAGGCCAGAATATTTCCACAAACCGGAACAACGAACGAGTTTTATTCGTCTTCTTTGGTATAAAACGAGAGTTTACAGAATTAATTAAAAAATATACCAGTTCACAATTGGCTTTCATATTAATGATTATTTACAGTCCTAATAATATTTTTGTTACACAATTATTTGGAATTTTATATGTGAATTACTATAGATCACAGAAAGGTTAATTGAGGAATCAGATAGTTGGTTCAAAAGACGGGTTTTCTGGATTTCAACATACCTTAATATCAAGGACAGAATTTTTTTTGATTTGACAAGAAAAAACATGGGAATAAACTATTTTACTCATTAAAATACCGTGCAGGTTGTAACATAAATTCCACAGTTGTGAATGGAGAGCAATGTCAAGTAGTTTTGCTCTGGTCTGTAAAGGTAAAGTCGGTTTGTTGCCTTGAACCTTGTATCTCATCATTCAGGTTTATTATGTGACCGTTTACAATTTATCTTTCGTCAAAAATTGTCAAACAGTTCATCATTTCGGCACTTATAATTTTTCCGGACTGGCTCGTTCTCTACTTCCATGCAGTTTTCAATTTCAAATTAACGCTAATAACATTGGTCCATTATAATGACTCAGTCGTAATGAATGATATTCATTTGTTATATATTCGCCTCTATTATTAAATATCTTATTAATCGAACTTTTATAATTTAACCGGATGCATATGTTTTTAAAGTATGTTATTGTATGTGAAGACGCCCTGCATTACGCTTTATGTTTGCGACACACAAAACTTCAAACTTTGACGTAATGGGCTGAGAAGTCTCTTCCACGGCAAAAAAATACTGAAAGCATTAATCCTGGAATTTTAAAGAGTCCAGAATTATGTGTTTGCTACCGTGTAAGCAGAAGATGGACGCGTTGAAAATATTTTACAGGACATGACATTGCGTTCTTTTTGACGGGGAATTATCAATCTGCTCGCCAGATTTAAATCCCATATACCCTGTTGCAGTTATGTCGAGAACAGAGCGTATATAAATCCTATGTACAATGCTGACCAACAGGCATTATGAAATGATAAAAAAATGTAAAAATATAATCCTCATCGGCACGTTAAATTCTTCAAGCGACTAGCAAAGTACACTTTAAGCATCGGTGAATTTTGTAAAATATTTTTTATCCATTCTATTAATTGTATTTTTTAATTTGTATGTTTTATTGAATTTGGTAAGAAGAGTGAAATAAGCTTTACTATCGTCAGTGTCCTCTGGGAAATCAAATATAGGTACTTGAAACCTTAAAAAATATTTTACGTCTCTTAAAGCCGTGTATTTTATGGTTTCTCAAATTCAGACAGTAACTATCGCTGACACGTTCTAGCCATTTGGCAACATGCTATATGAATTTATTTAATTAACAAAATACCGTCGTAACTGTAGAAGTGATTATACTAAAAGATAAATTTATAGAAAATATTTACAAATATCAAATATTTTATTTTCCAATTTTATTGTCTTTACTTCTAATTAATTTAGTATAGAGTAAGAGGTATTTCTTTCCTGAACCGAATTATAAATAATTTTCATTCCTGACTAGGACTAGTATTAGACGCAACCCGCATTACTCAAAGGATTTAAATTACGTAAATTTAAAAACCGTATAAACCAGACTGTAAAAATTTTTATATTTCGCAGATATATAACTTGTTTACTTATTGTATCCTTAAGTCAGGTTGGATTATAAACAAAACACCGATGAGGTCATAAGACGCCATCTATGCGAAATAAAATTTCTACTCTTTTTCTCAGGGTTAAACGTGGCTTCACTTGCTACCAAATGAATACTGTTTACATAAATTTTCACAAAATATATTAAGCAACATTAAATTGTTCAACACAGTTGACAAAATTTAGGAATCAATTTTTTTACTCGTGGTGAAGTGATATTTACCCAGTATTCGTTGTTATATGCTCCACAATCAATTTCCATGAATATATTCTATTTATCAATCGTCTCTCTCTCTTAAATTATCAATTCTATATAAAAACATTAACTTTTATAGCCTCCACCATATGTCCAGAGACGACACACATCCTCGCCAAAGCTGACATTTTTCTTCCTCCGTCTTAGGCAAATGTATGTTTCCTTTGTAGTCATCCTACAAGAATCTTATTACATAAAAATATACGATTATACGCCATCAATAGATACAAACAGGAAATGCCTTTGAATTCAATTATAATTTTACAATATCACAGGAATTTTATTTGATAAAAATGTGAATGCGAAAAGGAAATACATAAATTATAATTAGTAAAGGCTAAACACGAATGAATATCAGGAGCATTTTTCCATTCTATTATGGAGCTATGTTATCATGTGTATCTCTTTACATTATTTACGTAATTTTTTTACTTGCTCTTATGATTAACCTTGAATTTTATATGTGTAATTTTTAAAATAAGAGCAATTTATTAATATTTTTTGAGAACTCGATGTATATGCTATTAGGTGACTGATAGACTGTCAACGGACAAAATACATTCTAAATTTGAGAGAGCACCTGATAAAAATTACAAACCACTTGGGCCTTCCTTTAATTTCCCTTTACCATTATTGTTAAAGTGGTATAGAAAGGCTATTGTATTATCATTGTATTAAGAAAGTGAAAAATTCTACAGTAATTTATACAACCCAGTGAAAGTAGATGTGGAGTATTATCATTTTATCTGATATACGTTAATGGAATAGAGTATTTATTTAATTGAATGACAACACATAAAATAAAGTTACTCTCTCTTATTGTTATATATAACAATAAAATAATTTAAATAACCGTGTATTTCCCGTTACAAATCCCTGTAAAATTATATGTATATGTATATTTATTTATATATATATATATACCAATCAAATTTAACTATGAATTTTTTCGTATTAATAGGGCCTATGTAATTCTGCTTTCACGCTTCAGTTTAAAGTTATGTGAATTTAGATGTGCTTTAGATCTTATTTTCAATGGCCATATGGTAATTGAATCTCTCTTGGAACTGAAATTAATTAAAATTTTTGAATAAAATTGAAATTATTGAGGCAAAGGAACATTCGTTGTCTTATTTACAGGGCATGATGATAAATGAAGACCATCTCAGATAAAACAAGTAAATGAAATTGTTACCCGTAAAATAGAGAAAAAATTAAATTTTGCAATCATTGAAAATGGATTATTTGACCGCCAGGATTCTGTGAATATTATTTTCTAATATTCTGAGTTTCTTGTATGACATGAGTTTTAGTCTGTGAAACTTCCTCTCGAGCGTAGTTGAATACGGAATACTGTCACCAAATACCTGTATCAAATGTTATTTTATTTCTTGGTTTGTTTTATTACAGAGAAATGAGATTTGTTGACCTACAACTCAAAAGAATCCGACGACTTGGTAAGAAATTAAATTTTATTCCTGGAATTTATTCTACAATCTTTCAGAGACGTTTCTCAATCCATCAATACAGAAGAAATAAAAACATCATATAACATCGTTATACATTTAATTTATTAGTATCAAGACGTAATCCATTTTACAAAGCTTGGGAAGAATTGGGATATGATGGTAAGAACTAATTTTAATTAGTTTTACGCTAAATTCCTTGCAATAAATTACAGTACAATGTAATGGTGATAGTCTTCCTTATCATTTCATACATTAGGGTTGATTAAATAAGCATTGTTTGGTAGCTCCAAGATTAAATCAATAATAGTATAATAAAATGCAAAAATGTTACAATAGTAAATGCGTTGGTTCCCAATCGCAAATTCCGTAATGGACAAAACAATTATAAAGTGAAAATATTTAAAGTAAATGTAATCTTACCTTACAAGCTCAGTAAAACATCCCGACTCCCTGAAGTATCCTAAAAATAATATTATTATGATTCGTTATAAACATCGTTTAAAAACATATAATTTAATTAATAAAACTACTTAATGTAATTATCGGTAGGGAACCTTGTAAAACTTACTTGACATTCTTGTCCAAAAACCTGTAGTTGAACTGCATCGTATTTGATTTTTAAAATATTTTAATTTTTCCCTGTGATTTAATTAACATATTGTCACTTTGAATTTTCAAAAAAAAATTAAATAATAACCTGACTTGATCAAGTACCAAAGGTGAGGACGAAACGTAGATTAATTTAATCTTAAACAAACAAAAAAAATGAACTGTGAGCCGCGCAACGAGTCTGTTTTATATGGCGAGAGTGTGCGCCGCACTCGACAGACAAACAGTTTTGTATATTTTTTTAAGTGTTTCTAATATACTGACACTTAAATTCAACGTTCATTTTAAATTTACAAATTGTTTCCCGCTAAACAGATGAAACAGATGGATCAACTACTTAAAACTTATTAATGAAATTCATTGTTTGTGTTGTAATGATGGCTTATGTAACCAGCGAAATTACATTGGCATTATGTATTAAAATCAATTTAACGCAACATAGATAAATCAAGGTGGTCGCGTTATTTTGTGTGTAGTAATTTTTTTTAAAGTTCGATTGGCTAGGAAGGATTGCAATTTCCACACTGACCGCCTGGACGTTGCTGACAGGACTGGATTTATGGCCCCAGGACAATGCCGGAATTAAAGGTACTCCTAGGGGCTGGAGAGGCTACGAGTGTAGAGATGAAATGAGCAGCATCGCTTATCACCATCCAACAATAAGCGACAAGACTCGTATGTCGAAAATAACAACGTCCTTACGAGGTCGCTAGCCATCAACAGATGTGATGTCGCACTCTAATTAATACGACGGTGTCCAGGACTGGTCCAGTTTTGCTCACCGCAGCCAAAAAGCAGCCTCATGCGGATACAATGGTAAATAGCACATCCTTCCTACCCAGGCCATTTGTAAAATACGTTAAAAATTTTCGTATATAATTAATACTCATGGGCAACCTCCGCGGCTAGGGCAATCCTTGATTTTGCTAGAATGAGCTAGTAACTGTAAATATGTCAATTTTGTTAATATTAGTATTAGTTAATAACTTGTAAATCGTCTTTGATTAGTTACTTTGAAAATAAAATAATAAAAATCAAAAGAATTATTAATTTTAAATAATGGAACCCTCATTAATATATATAAAGCAATAAAAATAAATAAAAACCGCACCCCTCCCCCTCATCACAGTGTGTAAAAAGTGCTCAAATTTCGCCCGTGTGTGTGTATGTTCCGCATAGAAATCTAAATGAGTGGATCAAGCTCAACGAAATTTTGCACACATGTTGTTTGCGATCGTAAATCAGCACTGTTGGGATAAGACTCAGCTACAACCCGTAGGGGCGGGGCTGGAGGGGACGGATATTTTTAAATATGCAACATCGGCCGATATTTCAGTCGAATAAATACCTTTCGTGATCAGTTACTTTTGCGGTGTTTCCCGCGACACTATTTGTATCCGTCCTACCGTAATGACATGTTGAACAGGATACACTATGCCCTTACGTAGCCTGCGGGTATGCGTGCGGAGGCGGCGACGACGACGTTCGCGAGGAACAAAAAAGTATCGTAACTTAAGTACAATAATCGTTATATTTAATCATTAATATCCCGGGCGTCGATGGGCACCCAGCTAGTCTTTAAATTTAAGCTTTTGATAGTTGAATAGGTAAATGCAGAAATCTAGGCAATGTCATTAAATATTAACTGAAAACGGAGTTTATATGAGGATATTTTTTTAAGAAATTGAAATTCTCAATAATCAGACAAGTTTATATAATGATTAATATTAAAATTACCGACACAATGCTTTGTTGAGAATGAATTTTGTAAATTACGACATTGTGAATTACAAAGTAGGAGCAATTAGGTAGGACCTTCAATGGCACTCTCTTCAACGGACTCTTAGGCTAGTGGCTCACATGTTACTATGTATATTTTTGTAAGTTTTTGTATGTTGGTACGTAACACATATGTTGCCTTACTAATATTAATAATGAGTTGTTGTTGTGGTATTCAGTCCTACGACTGGTCTACTGCAACCCTCAATGCTAACCTATGTTTCCATTTCCGAATAACTACCACATCCTACATCGTCCCTAATCTGCTTAGCGGATTCCATCCTTGGCCTCTCTCTTCTATTCTTATCAGAAACACTTCCCTCTAATGCTGATTTTAAAAGACTCTCATGTCTGAAAACGTGGCCTATTAATCTATCCCTTCTTTTTGTCAACGTCCTCTACATTGTTCGCTCTTCCCTTATAACGCCACACTACATACGAACAATTTTAGTAATAATTTCCTAATTTTTATTCTTATATCGGCCGTAAGTAAATTCCTTTTTTTGGGGGGAAAAGCCTACCTTGCCTATGCGATCCTACTCTTTATGTCTACTATACGTCTACCATCCCTAGTTATTATGATGCCCAAGTAGCAGGATTCCTTGACCTCCTTCAAAATATCCCTTCCCAATCCAACACCCTTTGTTATTCCACTGTCTCCCTTGGTTTTCCCTCTATTAATCCTCATGTTGTACTCTTTCTCGAGGACCACGTTCGAGCAATTTATTATGGTTTTGTCTTCTTCTGACTCCCCTAATACCACAATATCATCGGCAATAATAAGTAAAGAAGAATAAAGCATTTTGAACAATTTCATTTGAATTTAATCAATATTTTATAAGAGAGTAGACTTACGTAGGTGAAACGTTTTTGTTAGATGAAAATAACACCAAATCCAGCAGAGCTGAATGTGTAGAGCAACGTGGACCTTCTGATACCGATTTCCGCTCGACGATCTTTCTCTAAGATCTTATACACCGAAATCTTAAAACTAAATTTTTCCCCAATGTAGTCCTAATTAATCTAGACGTTCCATCTGAAAAACCGACTAAAATGATTCCAATTACAATAAATTTTTAGCTGGTATCTTGAGCGGATTTTTTGACTTGTTTGACGACAGCAAAAAGAAAGTCTGCCGTATTGATGTCCGGCTAATACGGCTTAGAGGCTCGTCTTTGTAGACAGGACTTAAGTGCCTATAATGGTGA
Organism: Eucriotettix oculatus; assembly: GCA_034510155.1. Taxonomy (NCBI): domain Eukaryota; kingdom Metazoa; phylum Arthropoda; class Insecta; order Orthoptera; family Tetrigidae; genus Eucriotettix; species Eucriotettix oculatus. Next base: position 108,252,373 of record CM067379.1, read on the forward strand.
TGATTAATTGAAAGGTCTTTGTGGTTACGCACATCTATACCGCAAAGACAAACCTGAGTGCAGTGCTCCATAATCCCTTTAGGGATGTGGATTGAGCTTAGAATGCCCTGTGCGTAATCGGACCGTTGGGGTTGGCTATCCATTACACTTAAGGCAGATTCACAAGCTTACCAAAATTGCAAAACTGGTCCGATTTTGAGTTTTAATGAAATATACAACTGTTCACCTACTCAAGTAATCCCTAATCACCGTAAAGCGTATCGTTCTGCGGCGAATTAGGCTTGATTAGAAATTTCACTTCTCCTAGCAAGTGACACAAATTAGACATCTAGAATGACGATTGTGTACAGTTTCCTACAGTGCCATTTTATGGGTAAACCTTCAACCACAATAATAAATGCGGTAAGGTTTAGAGGAATATTTATTGGACATACAATATTACCCTTTGGATTATGCTCATGACAGTCCCGTCCATATTGATGGTGGCGTCTCAGAAACTTAGCAACAACAATTTTTCCTTCAAACACATGCGATTGTTTTCTTTGAATCAAAGTCTAAGTCGTTATTCAGAACTATTCTTGCAAGCAAGTATTGGCGGTTAGTGTATATATGCTCATGTGCTACAGCATATTAATTAATTGAGGAATAATTATTTTAAGGAACTTTACAATAATAGTATTTTAAGAGTGACAATTTCGATGACTTCTAATTGCACTCCTTCCAGCAATATATGCGTATTACATTCTCCATAACACGAGGATCCTGTCAGGAACGAGAAATGCGCAAAACTAAAAATTACATTATCTACAAAAAACCAGCGCCAGAGGCACACTCAGCAGGATACAGTTTAAAATGTTTTTGAGGGATCAATTAAAATGTTGCTAGTCTATGGAAGTAGAAATGCTTGCACCCGAAGCTCAAGCAGGAGCGTATAGATATTTTATAAGAAAGACATGAATGGTAAAATGTCTACCGGGCGAAGGACTAGAATCTCGGACCGAGCGGGTGCCCTAACCACTGTGCTAATCTGAGTCAGTGGTGAGTGATTAGTGAATTGGTGGCTGAGAGTAAATTAGGTTTATGGGAAGGGAGGGATGTTGAATCGGTCCTTGGACGTCAACTCGGATTAGCCATTGGCGGAGCGGGAGGTCCGGGGTTGAGTCCCTTGTCCTGTCTTTCTCCAAAAATATTACTGTTTATGAGTTTCTAATAGTTTATTCAATTTAATCACAGGTTCTTTAATAGTAAACAACATTTATGAGTAAGCGTTTCGAAGACTTTCATTACTCTCAGAAAATTACCAGACGATCGTGTATTCAGTATTTCCTTAATATGTGGCTTCTTCCTAAAATTAACTTTCTCTTTTTTAAATGTGTACGTACTAAAAATGCTTTCATGTTACGGATTTGTGCCAATTTCATTTTATATTTTTACACTTTTACAAATCGTCCTTATTAGACGTTCCGTAGTCGAAATTTGAAATGTTGTATATAAGGGGTCTTGGAGTATTATAAACACTGTAGCTGTTATATTAATAAATATCTTACTTAGTTATTGCCTCAAAAACTGTTCGTTGGGGTGAAGGAGCACATAACTTTAAAACCTCAGGTGTGCCACTGCAAGGAGAAATTTAATTATTTATTAAAACTCAAGATTTTTATTAATAAGCAGTAGTTATAATTATTTCACTAAATTTGCGATACTATACAATATTTTAATTTTTAGGAGAAAAATATATTTTTAACTTTTATAATGTCCTGTGACGTTCCGCAGGGTTCAATCCTGAGAACATTATTATTTTTTAAATACAAACGAACTACAATGAATTATAAATTCCTAAAAAATATTATATGAATTACGTCAGAACTAGCAATGGGCTCATTTCGGTTGTAATGAAATAATATGGTTCACTGGAAATACACTACTCCCAAAAGTTTAATATTTTCCGCTCTATATAAATATTGAGTACTAATCCCTTTCTCGAACAGTAGACTGACACTGAATTCAATGGACGACGGGCAATTTCGTCAAAATGTCGTGTTTCTTAAATGCCACCGAGAAAAAGTTTTACACTGCGCGCCATTACTCGTACAGCTTATTTTACGACTACAGCTACTCTTCTCGGAATACAGCGTTGTGCTGTGTTTGTAAAACAGTTTAATTTGTTTTTGATCTGTTTCTGTTATAGCTTCTATTCTAGTGTATTTTTATTGACATGGCACTCTTTATTTTTTAAATTTATTAATTTTATTGATCTGTTTCTTTTATAGCTTCTATTCATGGCACTAATTATTCTTTTAATTTATTAATTTTAAGTCGCATGAAACTTGTGCTCATTAGCTTTTGAAGTTGTCGTGCAGTTTTCCGTTTTATACTAAATGTTTTCCTTGGCCAAAACTTGAGAAATCCAAAATAAGCCTCATGTTGAAGTTTAAATTATTTTCTAAGGACAGGAATTGATCAGGCTGGAAAGGAGCTGGACTTAGGGAACTACCAAACATATTCCCCATCGAGATATTCCTTACATTTCATTGAAGAGTCAAAGCCAGACTTTTTTACATCGAAAAGCTGCAAAGGATCCCTACTTTTCTACAAACTCAGGCGACCACGTGACACTATATGGTAACATGTATTTCCCAAATAAAGGGCTAATGAAATAAGTTAATTAGATAATCTAAATACACGAATATGATAAATGAAACAATTAATATTTCTTGTGAATGTGCCTACATTTATATTAATATAAAGTTCGTTCCGTATTAGAAGATACACTTGAATTTAAATGACTTTAATCAATATCATAGTACACTCTAGGTGCATATAAAAAGTTCAAAAGTGTCTCCTTACACAAATAGGATGCACTGAGAGATTTAATAAGCATACTTCGGGAACCTATGCCGATGATGATGTTTACGGATGATAGATCGAAAGACATTGTTCTTTTAGTAAATAAGATCAGTCTACACAAGACAGAGAATTCATCTCTGTGAAAAGTCCCCAACAGAGAAGCAAGTCAACGTCTCAGAGAAGACAATAGCCCAGCAGATGACAGCACTACAGGCCATGACCGTAAGTAAACGGGGTGTATTATTCCCTTGGAAGTTATTGGCTGGGTTCTGAGAAATAAAAAAGAATTTCTGTATCTTGAAGCCCCAGGGGGAACAATATTTAATACTAACTAAAACCGTTACGTTTGATATAAAACATTGTGCACAGAAATATTATTTCACTATTGCTATATGACTGCAATTTCAGGCTGGCTATATATACTGGGCTTATTTTCTGAAATGAGAGAAAAATGTACAATTACAGATACGGTACATTTAAGTTAGTTAAGATCAAAAAATTTATGATAATCGTTGGATTAGTGTGTAGTTACTATGTAAATTCGTAGTCATTAATTATTAGGTTATGATGCTAATGTTGAAAATTCTTGATCACTCACTGTAAGATGTTATTTGGAAAATAGAAACATATTGAATAATATACAAAACCTAATTTATAGTTTCCAATTTTATTCCGTGTCGTTATGTTTTGCGTGTAGTAAATTCAACACATTTTTCTGTTCCGTAAGCAAATAAATTTTATTTAGTTTTCCATACATATTTGTTTGCGCCGTCAGCTTACAACTACTACATCTATAATTGAAACATATAGTCCCATAATCGAATTATATAGTATTTATATACCTTTCAGCAATAGTAAATCAAAATTAAGCTAATTTAATTAATAAAACCGAATCAATGTTAGAAATATAATAAAAAGTTTCAATATTACTTTACACTGCTTCTACAAGGTCATTGATGAGCATTTCACTGCAAAAATTGGCCTCCACCATCTCATCTTAAGAATTCTTTTTGTTTTGAAAATATTCTAATTATAGATAACTTTTGAAAGGTTCATTGTGGCTAAGGATCAAATATGTAATATTGTTCATAGTTTTGTTTCTTCTATAATTTTTCGATGAGTTAAATGATGATTGATTGGACAAATAGTAAGCTGCAAGTATTATAGGGAGCAGACGGGATGTTTAGTTCTCTGCTACGTACTTCAGGGGGAAATATTTCATTCAACGTCGTGCAGTAGTCGTTAAACTTCCCTCGGCCACGCCTGTAGTTATCTAAGTGGGTGAAACACAATCCATTGTCTGCCTCGGGGAACGACACCTTAATATCGCTTTTTCTGGTAATAAAACATTTTAAAACACTAATGTAACATTTCATCAGTGACTATTTTAATGTGGAACGATTGCATTGAAATTAATTTTAATAAACACGGAGCTAATTAAAAATGTGAATTCATTTAATAACAAAATCAGACTGATGATTACTGGAAACAGCTTTCTCAGTTTTCCAAACGATGGTGCAGTTTATATTGAATGTAGAGTACGTCATAAAAATCGAATGCAATACGGAAGAACTAATTTATAGATATCTAAAAATATACATTCACAGTTTATTACGTTATGAGTGGCAAGCGCAAGTACAGCAAATGCAAGGTGGGTACGCCAAGAAATTCAAAAAACAGATCATCCTCCCTATAGTACAGATTTAGCTGCTCCGATTTTCATTTCTTTGGTCGAATGAATGAGGCATTACGTGGAAAAAAGTTCAGTAATAATGAGGAGGTGAAATAATTTGTGTGAAACTGGTTCAAACACAAAGATCTTCAATTGAAGAACTTCTCCCTTTGACTTGGACAAATACTTCTTTGCATCAAGTACGAGAAGTCGGGGTGGAACGGGACACTTACTGTTCAACTATTTTTATAAAATTATAGAAAAATATAAATCACTTCATAAAAGTATAAAACGTTAGTTTTACTTACTTAATCTAGTATCAATATAACTTCTTCAAGGAAATTATTAAATTTTGTTAAAAGATTCATTTTAATTTATTATGATAATAATTTTCCTTAGTTTAATCAGTCACTTAAATAAACCAAAACTATAATGTAATTTTGATTTCAAAATTGAATTTGAAGAAGTCGTCCTCATGTAATTTAGTATTTACATAAAATTTCTAACTTTCTTCATGGATTTGTATGCGATTACAGACTATGCTGGCCTACACAGAGCCGAAAGCTTATTCTAAATAAATTTTGGAATCAAAATTAAATTATAGTTTTGGTTTATTTAAGTGACTGATTTAAATAAGGAAAAATTATTGTCATATTAACTTTAAAAGAAAATAATGAATATTTTTGGTCAATTTTTAAAAAGATACTTAGAAATTTCCCGTTCTACCCCCGCCCACCCTCTACCCCCCGTGGCAGAACGGGACAGGGTGTTTTGTAATTACAATTAATACAATAAAATTAAAGTTTTGAAATATTGTAGGCTTTCCCGTTGTATTTATTGTATAAAAAGCTCTCGGGTTTTAATAATCAATCACGGCCAACACTGGACGCTCGTGGACCCAAGGTAGAACGTATATATATATCAGTTATTGATAACGTCCGGGCACTTTGCCTAGAAGATGACGACAGAACTTTTAGTCGTCGAAACGTTGCGTCAAAATCAGTGTTATACCAGGTTCGAAACCCGAGAGCTTTTTATGCTAGAAATTAAATCTAGTTTAAGAAAAAAATTTACACCTTTGGTTTTCTCTTTCGTAGTTATTTGGCGTACAGTTGACCAATCTATCGATTTTTCCATTCGCAAAGAGATTTTTTGTTAGCATTTTAATCTTAATATATTATTTTTCGGTACAACATCCTGTAACTCATTTTTAAGGTTTTTCACGGAGCCTTAATACAATAAATTTAAACCTTATACGTAACTTATATGCAGCTTAAGACACCTACTTTACGAATATATACAATTAAAGGGTTAAAAGTGAGAAGTTTTGTAGATTATCTTCTGTCTAAATGCCGCAAAAATTATGAAGTCACAGACGTAAGACGCCAAAACAAGAGTTCACTCACAAGGTGCTGTCACAACTTCAGTAAGTAAGCTACCAAGACTTGTTCATCGTTGGGGGAAATGTATTAATATTCGTACGGATAAATGTTAAGAAGTAAATGTCATTATGTAAATATATATGGATTCTTCTAGATCAATTCGTGTCATTATGTACAGTTAAATTAATTATTGAATGGCCCTCGTGTTTTGATGAACCACTTTAAATTAGTTTACGTTATGTGGGAATGTTCTATAAGATTATTCTATTTTAGCGTGCAATATTGTGTTCCCGAACAGAAACACTTGTCTACACTTTTCTCAACGAGCCTATTCGCATCTCTACGTGATAGTAGATTTGCACATAAAGTATTTGTTGGCCATTACGGCACTCTTCCCACCACTCGAAGATGAGATGCATTTATAGGCCAAGTTAATTTTAAGCTAACACGGGAGGAACTAATTTATTATATGTTTAGCTTAATAACTCACATTGGACTAAAAGATGTATGTAACTATTTAACTGTCGATTTAAAAAAATAAAAATAGTCACAACACATTTTTAAATGAAATTTAAAATGGCAATTTCACCAGCTAATACTCATATATTATCAAATTATTGGAGTTCAATTATTAAAACGGATATTTTTAAGTGAGAAAATTACTAATTAATTTCAAGGCGAAATTATTTATTCTGGCGATTCTTGAAATACATTTCGGATTAGTTATTGAATTTACGAATTCTAGCCTGCAACGATGTTACGAAGAGAGACTTACGGTGCAATGATAAGGGTTTGATTTACAGTCACGGTTAAAGTCTTTTTATGCCCTCAATTTTCTCAAGTGTTTCCAGCAATAGAAGGGTGAAATCCAGGAAATGTTTCTCTCACACACAAACAAACATACGCGGGAAGTGTGACTCAATCTCTACAGACATATATTGATTTTTACCATTTAACGTAATTCATTTTCTCAATAAACATTCATAGAAATTCAAGGATCATTATCTTCGGTCTACATAATACATCACTGTTTAATTACATGAAGATAAATTACTGATACGTTTCGTTCTCGTATTTGGAATTTCGTGGTTTTTGACCCTCATGCAGCCTGATACCCAAGAAAAGGACTCCATCGCAGGAGACACCTGTGGGTGCTTTCTCTGGCATGTTTTTCTCCATACAGTGTAAGCGGGACTTACCTTCGGGATGCCTCGTTCAGTCTCTAATTTTAAGGTTCTCACATGCCGAGTCACCTTCCCCTTTCTTGGGAGGTGTATGTACTGGGGTCGAAGACCATGGGCATAGAATAAGAGTTATCCGCTGATTCCATGGGGTCTGGCGGTCAACTGCCTCCTAAAACTTGTGCATACACGGAGTAGGGAATGCTGCGACCCCACAGTAGACTCATCGCCCGTGATTGGGAAGGGGAGATACCTGATTTTACCTGCATCACTTTCAGGTGAATCACGGGGATCCTTAAACTATAACTCGGGCCTCCTTAAACTATAGCCCGGGGACCCTAGTCAATCCTTGGCTACCTTGCTCTACCTTCCGCATCCCCCCTTTTCCATTCCCTTCCTATGCTATTAAAGGGAAGTTAACTGTTTCAGAATCACCCTCACGTAGCCTGTTACCCACAAGAATGGCTAAAGAAAGATGTACAAAACAGTTTTAATTTCCAAAAAATTTACATTGTCAAGTTTAATGGTCTACAATACATTACTGTTCTGTATTTCCAAATTACGTTTCAGTTGTAAGTGTAGAATCGAAGAAGAAGAAAAAATATTGTTATCTGAACTAAATTCATTAAGAAAGTAAAAAAATTAAATAATGTATATACAAAAAATATTGATATTTTAAATTGTCTACTTGCAGTCAAAACTCTGAATAAATTAATTTGTACCTTTCGAAGTCCCAAATGCCCCCCTTTTCAATTCCCTTCCTATGCTATTAAAGGGGAGTTGCCTGTTTCAGGATCACCCTCATGTAGCCTGTTAACCAAAAAAAGCCAGGGCAAAACGTTTAAAGTTGAAATAAAAGTCCTATTTTGTCTGCAAATTTTCATATAAATTATAAAAGCTGACAAAATATGGAACATTTTTCCTTTACTAATTCCAAATTTTGAGTATTTTAGGAAAATGTTCGTCTTAACGAAGCTATTTACGATTTTGATATACTTTATTAACAACAACTTGTAATGAAAGATACTATTATTGAGCAAACATTTAGAGTTCCCCCACTCCTTTATTCCTCTAAAAGGACCATTTTAAAATTTTGTGTAAGTATACATAAGTGTGTATGAATATTTGATTGCCTGGTGCATAATTTATAGGGCTACGGACTCACGTCGATGAAGTTTAGGATATGGTAATACAATTATGGTGTTTGAAAAGGAATAATAAAAGAAAAGCTATGTTTCATCCCCACGCCGTAACTTTGAAATTTGACTCCGTTTATTTGCATACATGTGCTGGTATTCAGAAAGTTACAGACATTACCTCGGAACGCTGTGAAGCTGCTTTGTTTGCGTATCAGTTATCTCACAAGCAGGCAAGCTCTCTGTTGTCATTGTTTCAGTAACAACAGTCTTGGTTGTCTATGGAACGACTAACATCATACAGAGAAATCAAAATACTCTATCAATTGCTTGTGTGAAGAGTGATCGAAAAATCGTTTAATGTATAATTACATGAACATTGCTTGGTAATAGAACAAAAATAAAGAAAATACTGTAATGATGAGAACCGAGCCATGTACATATTTCTTTTTAAAACCCCACAACCCTTAAACTTTGTGTCCTAATTTTCATTACCCGAGAATTCGTATTAATATTGGACAAAATTTTGAAATTTTAGCAGACACCTGAGAGAAGCAAGTGTAATGATGTAATTCACATCACTGGAAAATTAAGAAGTGATTAATAAGGGCTAATGAGACTACATTAATATACACTTTAGAATTCTCAACTTAAGAAAAAGTTACAATTTTAGAACACAAAAGTAATACATTTTGAAGTACTGTATTCTATATGAAATATATTCACCCAACAACTCATTCCAAAGTCCCTTTACAACGTTTCACCCACAATTTTGTGATACCTACAGGTATAGAATGACGAAGAAAAATTTCTTCTTAATTTAAGTTTTGAATGAAATAGAATAAATATGGATTAAATATTCAGCCTATATGTCAATTATTGAATGTCTAATCCATTTTAATTTATGTATAGGGATTTTTATTTAAGTTATTTAATAAAAAAATACTTGCGCTTTAGGATATAATGTAATAATTTTATTTATAAAAAACAATCAGTTAAAAATAGGCGCCATTACAAACAAATTAATTTATGGAAGGGGACGATTTTTAAATACCTGGGTAAATTACTCAATGGGGTAACCACGTGCAGCCGAAGTTTCGTTCCCTTGACGAACCTGTTTTTATCTTCATTCGTGTCTTTATGCAGGTTACTAGGTGACCGGAACTTCCTTCTACCTTCGGGTTGAATAGTAGATCTTCCCTCTGCCGGCGGAAGATGGGATAAACCTGGTACTGCCGGTAATTTTGGAAAACCCAGCTTTTCCTCCAACTTCCGTCTGGCCTTTCTTGTTATCAAAACCTTCTCACTAAAGAGCAACAATTCACACCTCACTTCCAATTCTTCTTGCACTCTCCAGCTTTCTCCTCCCTTCCACGTCGCCTTCTCGACGTCTTGAACAACTCTCCATCTCTACCTTCGCGACCTCTCAACCATTCTCCATCTCTTCGCCGTTTCAACGTCTAGAATTATTTTGAATATTTTTTGGTTCTAGTCTCCCAGATAAACTTGTATATCCCTTCTCCAAAGGAAAACGCTATTCTACGTGAGGTTTTTTCTGCCAATCTTCATGAGTCCTTCGTCCAGCGCGGGAAATTTTCCATGGCATAGGGAACAGCGTCCTTCGAAAATTTTGAAGGATGAATATTCCTTCAGCAAAACAAACTTAACACTACAAATCCACAGAACAGGCACGACTCCCGTCCGACAGTCAGGCTCCGGTAAATTCCACTCCCACCTGCCTGTAGCCAATTGGAATGTTCTTGCTAAATTCTTAGATCCTTTAAATTCTGAAAGTTTGAACAAAATTCGGTAGGAATCCTACTGCTCTACAATATATGTAATTTTATTAATTCAAAACTTAACTTAAGAAGAAATTTGTTTGTAGCAATTGATAATGTCTAAATAATTTATCAACAAATTCCCATAGGTTTATTCTAGTAATATTTTGATATATTTTTATTAAAAATATACTAATTTTGTGTGAAAATTTAGCTATATCTTCCAATAATGTTGCCACTGAAATGGTTCAAAATTGCATAACCATATAATAAAGCTTAAAAATTTATTGCAAACTACTGCACGAATGAACTTAATTAATGAATTGTAAAAATTACCAATTTTTAATTTGTTAAGTTAAAATAAGTAACATTAATTTCAATTTGATCGAGATCTGCTGCTTCACTTTGTAAACAGGGTCTTGAGGAAAAGCACGAGAAAAACCAAGATTTCAGCTTACAAAACGCTGGTCAGGCCAATTTTAGAATATGGCGAAACGTGCTGGGATCCATATCGAAATAAACACACTCTAGCGTTGGAAAAAATACAAAAACAGGCTAGAAATATGTTTGGGGGTCGATTCGCGAAAAATCCTCACGAGAATTTAGGTCTCATAATAGAAGGACCTGGAAAGAAATAAACCACGTTCAAAAAAAAGTTCAACGCACAGACGTAGAAAGATTTTCATTTCTTAATATATTAATACGCGATTGGAACTGACTACTTTTCCGGGTTGCGTAAATCTGTTTAGGAATAGGCTAAGGAAACAAGTGACAGTTTTTAGAAGAAGTAAAGTGCTAATAGCGAAGTGCAGTGAAGTGATTTCTGTGTGACACCTGATTTCTCTATTCTTTTTGAGATCAAAACCTACAATTCAATATGTTCCTGAGTGTGAATTGTATTTTCTTTTTGTAATTGCATTTGTGTTTTCTTTGCATATAGCTGCCACCGGCCAAATGCTCAATAGCAGCTCAGTAATAATAATAATTTAAATATTAGCGCTAAAATGTAAAATTTTTCATGGAATCCAAATGTGAAAACAAAACGTTGCAGAAATTGAATGAAAACTTTGCTCGTGTGTAAATGTTAGCTTACTTTGGTATTATATAAATAAGGACAAACAAATGTTAAATAATTACAGAGTTAAACTGGACAGCGTGAGTTTTTGGGAATTAAAATGAAAAATTATACATGAAACTAAGTCATTGTAACAAGTGTTTAAAGTAACTGAAAAAGGATTTCAATTAATAGTGTTTTACTCAGAAAATAAATACCAAAAATCATAAAATAATTATACTTGTGAATAATTATAATAGTTTTAAATTTAGTAAAATCGAAAAAAGATTTTAAAAATTATGAACTTTACTGAAACTTTTATTATAATATGTTTCAGAAGTGCCTGGATCGTTAATGGGATGGTTATATAGGTAAGGAGATTTTATTTATTTGTTCCTCTACCAATGTTCTAGGCTATTTGGCGATGTAAATAAGCTATAAGGAGATGAGCGCTATCATTTTGATTATTACGTGTGCAGAGGAATTATCAGCACATAGTAAAGTGAAACTCGACTTGAACATTCAAAAGAACAAGCTGAAACTTGTGCCAGGTTTCTCGGGGAACTTTATAAACATAGTTATAAATGGTCCCAACGATAGCGTCTGGTTTACGAAGAGCCGTGGGACTGTATACGGTAGTAATTTCTTTTTTCGTAGCACCTGGAATAATATTTCGTTAAAAAGAAACTGTGTTTGTAAAAATTGATAACACAAAATATCCCGTTACATTATCATCATTACGATCTGTCTCGCACTTTTATGGGTAAACAAATAGTTACGGAAATACGGTAGAAGTAAATATGCTTAGTTTTTACTTTTGTGAATTAAAATCCAAAAGAAAAAATGTAAACTTACGCAGGTTTTCCCGGTAAATTATATGTTGGAAAGGTTCTTTGGATTTCCAACCAAACCTAAGAACATTGCCAACGAAAAAAATAACCTTCATCTACTTCGATATGTCGGCCTATGTAAATAGGTAATTTTAAGTAACATCCTTAATATCAACAATTGCTTTTCATAAGATGGGATAGCGAAGAAACAGAAGTATATCTTTGTTATCACCAATAAAATTTACAGAAACACTTGTTCTCCACAGTAAAGATACTTTCAGCAGAATATAATGAGACCTAGAAACAATGTGGGATCACCTGAACTAGACAACGCTGTTGTTATGCCATGTATGTATATAATATCGACGTCAAAATCATTGTTCGACTCTTTATTAACTTACAGGAAAACTCTCATAATGAACATTCGGAATACACTCACACTCAAACACACACACACACACATATATATATATATATAATACAGACGCTGGTTTTCAGTCCTAAGATTGGCCTGATGATCCCTCCATGCTAACCTATCTAGCGCAAGCCCTTTCGTTTTCGTATAATAACCTTATCCCACATCTTTCCAAATCTGCTTAGCGTATTCCATCCTTTGTCTCCTTCTTCTGTTCTTACCACACACACTTCCCCCTATTGCTAATTTTAAAAGACCCTCATGTCTCAAAATGTGGCCTATTAACCCAACCCTTCTCTTGATCAACGTTCTCCATATTGTTCGCTCTTCCCCTATTCTGCTTAGAACTTCCTCGTTAGTGATTCCATCCACCCATCTGATTTTCAGCATTCTCCTGTAGCACCACATTTCGAAGGCTTTTATTCCTTTCCTTTCCGCAACTCCTATCGTCCACGTTTCGCACCCATTTAACTCGACGCTCCAAACGAACATTTTTAAGAACGATTTCCTTCTATTCATTACACCCTATATTCATCGGGCCAAAAACCTTTCTCTTCCTACCATCTAACTTCTCTTATTCCTTTCTTAGATTTTCTAATCTACCAGCACATTTAAACTTCTGAAATTCCACGTTCCTATTCGTAGAACATCAGTCCTTGTCTTTTTGATAACATCCCCCGAGTTGTCCCTGCGCGAAGATCCGAACGGGTGGATTATTTTTCCTCCGGAATATATTACCCGAGAGGCTGCCATCATATTGTTATGCATTGAGCGTCGCATGTATACTGTAAATTAAAGACACGGCTGTAGTTCCCCCTTGCTTTCAGCAGTGCAACAGTAACACAACCATTTGTAGCGCGATATTTATTTTATTAAGTTGTAATGTAGAAATTAGCAAAGGATTGGAAGGTTGAGTGGCTCGTCGAAGGCGCAGTGTAAGGTTGAGCGGCGCCTCCATGTCGCAGGGGTCGGAGGCTGTAATCCTATAGGATACTGTCAGGACACGTATAAAAATTACCTGCGCTGTTCTCAGACATCCCAAACATTAACGGAACAAACAATATTTTAAATTACCACGCGGTGGCCTCGGCCAATGGGGTTTCGTGGATATAAAATAGAGTGAAAAAGATCGATTTATCGTGGTGGAGGACGCAGCGAAGAGGCTGTGCAGATTCATTCGGCCGTAAAGACTAAGAGAAGACGGTCGACTTTGGTTGGACATCTGCAGATGTATTCGAATATAGACATAGAGAGAAGCTGGGCAGAACTGTTGATTTGTGCTGGACTTTGCAGATGCTGAAGGAGACGAAGAAGGTAGAAGCTGTAAAGAGGTATGCTGCAAAGCTTCCAATCCAGATCGTTTAAGGGGGCATCAACCATGTATTAAACCAGAGTTAAAGAGATTAGATTGCTTCACAGAACCCTTAATTTTCTTGTATATATTTCCCTCAAGAATGTATTCGCTTTTAAATCCTCCTCTTGTGTAAATAAATTTGCAATATTTCTAAATCACCTGTAATTAACGAACCCCCCTCCTACACATTAAAGCTGTTCCAGCCATTCTTGTGTTTGTCCAACATTGGGCCATTCCAGGACCACTGTCCTCGTGCCTCAAGTCGGTAATAGTGAGGCCTGTTGCCCCTCGCCATGCTTGTTATTGTCTACCCCGAAAATTGGTACCACTCATATCTGAGTAGTAGTCCCCACTTCGCAACCTGGCGATATGCCCGAAGGAGGACTGCCACCCGGTTATCCTTCCATACATGCCATCATCCCACATATTTAAACATATATACACCTACATCCTTTTCACACCAATTTAAAATTGTATTGTATTTATTAAATCTACAAATGGGCAGATGCCCGGTGGCAGATACATAGAACTTAAACAATAATTAATAAACTGGTCGTAAGGACCATATTTAACCTATAGTTGAATGTATAATTATATTCAATATAAATAAATAAGTGTGGAATCATATTATTAGAAATTAATTTTTTTAAAAAAAGGAATAGTATTGTTTTGCCTATAAAAAAAGAGAAACAAAACAAAAAACTGGAAATATATTTCACTGTAGTATATTTTTAGATATTTCGCAGCACGGATCACTTCACTACACTACACTAAGCTTAGATTGAGTCGAAATTTTCTTTCTGTTAGAGGAAGTTCCCCAAACACTCCTGCAGGCAGATTGTTCCAGTCATTAATTTTCCTATTTAGGAATGAGTATTTTCCAACGTCTGTTTTTTGGTTCCTTGCTTGTAATTTAAACAGGTGATCACTCCTCCCCTCCCGTTCCGAGTCGATTCTTTCATTCTATCTCGGATTCCCTGCCAAGGTTTTTGACCTGCAAAAGCTCTGAAGCACAATTCCTCTTTCGTCGTTAACTTCACTAGAATCAGTTTAACACATATGACCTAACAAAATTTATTTATTATATTAAAATTATTATTATTCCTAAAATTCAAAATTTACTTTCGCTATGCTATTTGAGCATTCCTTACAATTACTTTTAAACGCAATAAGATAACGCTTGTATAATGTTTAACTAGCGTATGTCCCATTACTGCCACTAACATCTAATAAAATTACTATGCAAAATGATTGCCTAACACAGGTCTTATGGTCGTAACAATACTCATTTGTATTTACCGCCCTCTAATCTTTATTTATTACGACATATAAAGGTTTGAGTCAATTTATTTAAATCCACAATTAAAATATTCGAATTGATCTTATTGTGGGTAACATGGGTGTTCCAGAAACAGGTAACTCCCCTTTAGTAGCATAGGAAGGGAATTGAAAGGGGGGGAAGTGGAAGGTAGAGCAAGGTAGCCAATGGTTGGCTAGGGTTCCCGGGCTGTAGTTTGAAGATCCTACTCAGTGTTTCACCTAAAGAGATGCAGGGAAAACCCTTGAAAACATGCATCAGGTAGGTCGGGCTATTGGGTACTATTCTCACGCCGTTCCGAATGCCGGGAGACGAGTTTGCCGTGTGGTCGCAGCATTCCCTTATCCGTGTCTCCAACAGTTTTAGGATGCAGTTAGCCGAGTGATGAAGGTAGAGCAACTACCAAGAGGTTAAGCAAATAATCATGACAACAAAACATCTGCTAGATTAGATTCAAATTCGAATAATATGCTGATACAATGAGAACTTTTTAATGTGCTATTTGCTACCCACCATCGAAATTAATGCAAAAGATACGCAAAGTGGAGTGAAACAAAGAAATAATCATGTATCGGTATGCCTGGCGCAGCATCCGCAAGCCAACCCAGCTCAGCCACCAATAATCAGCTCACAAACGAATCTCGTTAATTCGTGTGTGGGATTCGATAACAACAATTCAATTGCTCTTGTCCATTTACCTCTTCCGCATCATTTGGAGTCCACTTGTAAAGGTATGCTGCAGCCATTTTGGTACAAGAGAACGAAAATATTATAGCACATCAAATTTTTACCTCTTTCAGACTTCGTTCTTAAAACAATTTCCAAAACGAAAAAACAACGTTTATATCTTCTTCAGGTCTTTATCCTAATTATCACCATCAAGTTAATTTTTCAGATCCACTAATTTAAAATGCAACTCCAATATTGTAAATTGATGGTTTTTTAAAACATACTGTATCTGAAAATGGTGAAATTAGGACAATAACTTGAATTAGATGCAACAAAGTACCGAAAGGTAGTTTTTTTTCTTTTTGAAATTGTTTTAAGAATGAATTCTGAAAGTGGTCAAAAATTTTATTTATTACATAAATCAGACGTACAATACAACCTTTGAAAAATATTTTTAATTACTAACAAATTCGGACAACTATTCAGTAGTTCGGAATATAAAATAAATGTAAATAAAATGATAAAATAAAATTAAAAATTAAGTAACTTTGTGATAAAAAAGGATGGTTTAAACCTTCATATATTAAGGAAAATTAATGTTTATATTATCAAATAATTATCGTAATTGATAAGTTAACATATTATATTAAGTCTATATGGCTCAGCTACATAGTGGAATTGTATTACAAAATTTTTAATAACAAATATGAGTCTTTAAAAAATTATTGTTATTATTTCAATTTAGAGGCAAATGAATTTCATTAGAAATTGTTCGAAGTTACAAAAAAAAATTAATTCTGATACCTAGATAATTGAGAGACGAATAATTTTGATTGCTTTTCCATTTATTAATACTAATATGCTCAACAACACTTTATGATGCCGATATTCGGTCCATGCGATATCGAAACTGGATTGTTTAAAACTTATTAATTCCTTAAAGCAATATTACCAAAAGTGTCAGATTATCACAGTCAGCTGGTGAAAAATATAGAAGATACAACGTAATAACTAGGGATGGTAGAAGTATAGTAAACATTAAGAGTAGGATAGCACGGGCAAGGAAGTTTTCGCGATAAAGAGGGATTTACTTACGGGAAATATCAGTGTGAATATAAGGAAATCGTCGCTAAAAATGTTCATTTGGAATGTAGCGTTATATGGGTGCGAAACGTGGACGATAGGAGTTACGGAAAGGAAAACAAGAGAAGCCTTTGAAATGTGGTGCTATAGGCGAATGCTGAAAACCAGATGGGAAGATAGGGTAACTAACGAGGAAGTTCTAAATTGAATAGGGGAAAAGCGAACAATATGGAGGACGTTGACTAAGAGAAGGGATAAATTAATAGGCCACGTTTTAAGACACTAGAGTCTTGAAAAATTCGCGTTAGAGGGAAGTGTGTGGTGTAAGAACAGAATTTGGAGGTATAGGATGGAATACGCTAAGCATATTAGGGATGATGTGAGCTGCGTTAGTTGTAAGAACATGAAAAGGCTTGCGAAACATAGGCTATCATGGAGGGTTGCATCAGACCAGTCTTAAGACTGAATATCACAACAACAACATATTTCTAATGAAAAGCACAGGACACGTAACTTTAGTATATTAAATATGATTTATTTGGAATATATAATACTTTTAAAAATATTTTATTTAATTAATTGTTGTGTTTAAAATAACTTTCATATAAATTATATAATTTATGAGCCATATTTAGTTTTATAACACATTTCAAAATCCTCTAAAATGCTACGTTGCGTTCGTACTAACACATTGCTGTAACAATCTGCTGTCTAGTATTTACTCCCATACGAAGTCGGTTAATGAGAGCAATAAACCAAACTGATGCTAACATAAGCAGTCGGTAACGAATCATTTACGTAATACATCAAATCGCACTGTTTGAAACAGATTGTCTGAAGTTACATCTCTGCCAGGGAAGGAAAAAAATTACAAATGATTCTTTGTCTCACAAACTTTTAATGAGATTTTCTATTGTGTTATTCTTGTTTGTGGGAAAAAGTAACTGAAAGTACAATTTGTTACACGAGAAAAATAAATAAATAGAAAGGTGCCACTGGATTTGTTGTAGCGTAAACATGGCCAATAAAAATATAAAAACAAAACTTTTAGATAAATGCGTCTATTGAAAGACTTTTGTTGGCCAAAGCCAACTTTGTAAATCGTATTATATTACGCTTCTATGGCCCTGAATGCAGCTCTAACGTTGGTTGTTTCAACCTTATTTTAATGTAACACTCTTCCCTTCTAAACTCTAAGAAAACCTGAGTCATAACAAATGGAGGTTGTTAAAATCGTAGGAAAAAACAGTACCAATCTCACTGACACCGAAAATATTAATTAAATGCAAATAACGGCCATTTTTGCATAATATATAATTCCCAATCCCGTCAAGCGTGCTACTAGAGGTGGTAGTGGTGTGCCACCCTCACAGTGTTTGTTTCCGGTTGCAAGTAACTCTCCCGTCATTCGGAAGGGCGTGAGAATAGTACCCAATGCCCGACCTACCTGATGCAGGTTTTCTAGGGTTTTCCCTGCATCTCTTTAGGTGAAACACCGGGTAGGATCCTTAACCCATAGCCCGGGGGCCTTAGTTAATCCTTGGCTACCTTGCTCTACCTTCCGCATCCCCCCTTTTCAATTCCCTTCCTATGCTATTAAAGGGGAGTTGCCTGTTTCAGGATCATCCTCATGTAGCCTGTTAACCAATATATATATATTGTAGGTAATATATTTTCAAATATTATTTTTTAAATTCATTATAATATTCGAAAATCGAATAATCAATTAACACGCTTACTACATATTCATACTAGAATATCACCTTTTCAAACGTGAAATTTTACTTATATATATCATTTAAGAGTCAGTATTATTTATAATTATATATCTGCTTATCATGAAATAACTTGTCAATGTAACGAATCATTTTTTTAAAAAAATCTATTTAATGTTTTAATGCTCATGTAAAAATGTTTTATTAACTCACATGGTCCTCAAACAAGGCTTGAATTCGTGCTCAGTATTTAATTAGATGATTCATATTAATTTCATTGTAATGGAATAGGAAGTATTCAAAGTATGTATAGTATCATTAAACACGTAAAAAAATACTTTATAGCTGAACATTTATCATTATGTAAACTGTTACTTAAGTTAATAAAACTATATTAAAATATTTGTATTTATTATTTAGGAAGAAGCCTAATTTGTGGCTATGGGAAAAATATACATGAAGTTTAAAAAAGGGAAGTTCATAATCAAAGGAGGTGACGTATGTATCCTTAGTTAGACAGATTTTGTTGGGATATTTTTATAAAAAATCAAATAGAATCACTAGAGAAAGTTGAGAAAAGAGCTGCTAATTTTGTGCGAGTAGGGCCGGGTCATAGGAACGAAAAAGTAGAACGACAAAGTAGGGAGAAAGCAAGGCTGCATTTGCTATTCAAATCTTATAAGGGGGAAAAATTGTGGATTGGAATTAGCTCCAAAATACAAAAGTCTAGTTATATAGGTAGATGGGATCATTAATTCAAAATAAAATGTAGAAATAAAAAACAGATATTGACAAATTCTCATTCCTAAATAGAACAATTAAGGACTGGAATAATTTACCTGTAGGAGTGTTTGTGGTAATTCCTCTTCAGAAAAATAAATTCAGGACAAATCTCAGAAAACGTGTGAAGTGAAGTGGTTATTTTGAATAATATAAATGTATAGACGAACTTAAAGGCTAAAGCCAAAGTGAAGTGAAGTGTTTAAGTGAACATAATTCTTGTAGTGTTTCTCTTTTCTTTCTGTCAGGGGTAAGGACATTTTAAAGGACTATGATTATTTTTTAGATTAGGAGTATTATGTATAAGTAATTTAATTATTTCATAGTTTTCTGACTTAAATATTTCTTCTTCTTCCAATGGCTCAACAGCCCTCTTGAGGGCCTAGGCCTACCGAGGCGGCTTTTTACAATATAGTTTTCTGACTTAAATATTTGCAAAATAATGTAAATAGAATTTATTGCTAAATTTTAAGCCTGAAGAATGCTCAAAATGGAGATGAAACGTCGCTTTTGCTAATAAATAGTTATATATTTAATGCTGACTTTTTTGGCTGTTTTTATTTATTGTAATTTAATTATGTATCTGGCACCGGGCTTGCGCCCAATTGTAGACCAACAATAAATATAATCCAAATACAAGTTGTTGTACGAGGCTGTAAGTATTAGTGAGTACACTCTAATTCAGATCTGCAAAATGGGGCAAGACTAATAACTACACAGTTGGGAAACCACGTGATGTAAGAACGTCCTGAATTTATAAAAAGGGAATGTAAAAATCATCTTCAGAACGTACTCATCATCTGAAGATCTGGTTACCGTTTGTTTCATTGCATTTTATTATATATAAATATTTCGGTGAAGCCAACATTTTATAAGTCCAATAGACGTGTTCGAACAAACCTTTTGTCTGTAACTGAACTTACGACAGGGCTGCTGTCGTTTTTTAAAATATAAAATAAATTTTTCAGAAGGAATGACCCTTGTTGCGGTATTCAGGCTTTCTTTAATGCCATAACGTATATCCCAAGATAGTGCAGTTGTTTTTACATGACAGTTAGTCCTAACCCTACATACAAACTTTCATTCCCGCAAATCTACCACATCTAACATCCTTCCTAATCTTCTTAGCTTATTCCATCCTTTTCTAAACTTACCCCCACACACTTCCCTGAAATGCTAACTTTTCAAGACCGTCATGTCTCACAACGTGACCTATTAATCTATCCCTTCTCCTGGTCAACGTCCTCTATATTATTCCCTCTTCCGCTATTCTGCATAGTGGCTCAATCCACTCTTCTCCTATAGCATCACATTTCAAAGGCTTCTAACCTTTTCCTTTCGGTAACTTCTACCTCTCATATAACACCACAATCCATACCAACATTTTTAGTTATGATTTCCTAATATTGCATATTGCACATAAGTAGATTCCTTTTTTTAGCGAAAGCCTTCCTTGCCTGTGCTATCCTACTCTTTATGTCTACTATACTTCTACCATCCCTAGTTACTATGCTGCCCAAGTGCTTCAAAATATCCCTTCCCAATCTAACAGCCTTTGTTATTCCACTGTTTCCCATACTATTACCTTAGTTTTCCCTCTATTAACACTCCCCTCTATCCAGGATCATGTTCATGCCATTTATTATATTTTCTAGTTTTCTTCTTCCGAATACTACAATATCATCAGCTAAACTTAGGGTTTTCATTTCTTCTTCTTGCACTTTCATACCATTTCAATATTCATATTTGTCTATCATCATCACCTGTTCTGCATATTATAAGTTTTACTGCAAGGGTGGCAGACTGCATCCTTGTCTTATTCCTTTCTTCATTTCTGCTTTCTTTTCTTGATTTGCAATTATAATTACTGCTGACTGCTTTCTGTAGAAGTTATGGATATTTTATTCATGTCACTTCAAAATCCATAATAGGGCGCATTATAAACGCTTTTTCTAAATCTACTAATTCCATGAACGTAGGTTTTTCCTTCTTCCCCTGTCTTCTAAAATTAGACGCAAAGTCAATATTGCTTCTCTTGTCCTTAGATTCATCTTACAATCTAACTGATCGTCTCCTAACTTGAATTCTAGTTATCGTTCCATCCTCCTATACACTATTTTCGTTAATATTTTGCATGGATGAGATACTACCATAGGATAGGACCATCAACGACTGGAATAATTTACTTGTGGGAGTGTTTGGAGGAAATTCTCTTCAGGAAAATAAATTCAGGACAAATCTCAAAAAACGGGTGAAGTGAAATGGGTATTTTATATAATATAAATGTATATTCGAATTTAAAAATTAAAGTGAAGTGTTAAGATAATATAATTCTTATAGTGTTTCTCTTTTTTCTTTCTTTTTAAAGGACTGTGATGGTTTTTCCTTAGATTAGGAGTATTTATGCTTAAGAAATTTCCTTTTGTATCTGCTACCGGGCTTGCGCCCGTCTGTAGACTAACGATAAATACAATAAACTAATTGTCCTGTGCTTTTCGCAATTATCAGCCCCAGTCCTTCTTCGATATGGGTGTAATTACGTTTTTACTAATATCTTCTGTTATTCTTCATATTACGTAGATTTCGCAAATTATTCTGAACAGCCATGATATTACTTTTTCGCCCCAATTTTCTCGCTTTACAATTGCTCAGATCTGTCAGGGCCCTATCAAACTCCCACCTTAAAATTTCGTCCGCCAACTCTTCATCATCCACCTCCTTTTCTTCTTCTATTACTGACTGATCCATATTTCCACCGTGATACAGCTCTTCTAGATATTCCTTCCATCTTTCTGCCTTTTCTTCTTTATCCAGAATTGGCTTCCCATCGGCTATCCTGATGTTCTTGTTAATATTTTTCCTCTCTCCAAATGTTTCTTATATTTTTCTATAAGCTGCGTCTGTTTTCCCTTTCACCAGGAAATCTTCTTATAATAACATAATAATCCACGTATAATAAAATTAAATATTATTTTAAAGGATTTGAGCGACGTTATAAAGTATTGTATTGCATGAAAAATATTGATACCAACAGAACTTATGAAAATACGAACAATTTTCATGTAGTAGAATTGGTCAATTAAACTAACATCAGTGATATTAAATCAGATCACGTTAAATTACCATTTTCCGTAAGAAAAAACGTCCACACTTAGTTTGGACACCTGTAAAAATTTCACAGGGAATCCTTTTACATTTTTTTACCTTAAATAGAATCACCGGAATTATAATGAACGAATCGGCGTCGTTTCCGTATTTTCCCGTTTCCGCATGAGTATCCTAATTTGAATAGAGTGTGTTACACCGCGACCTCCAGTAGTTGTGGAGTTTGTGTGTACAGACCAAACATTAATGTATGTTTAATGAGTCGCCACCTTCAGAATCACAGAGCTTTGGAGGAAAGGACACAAAGATTGTTTGTGGTGGTAGAGAGAGACGTATCGCATTTCGTGGTCGTGAGTTACAGAAACTCGAATCATAACACGAGGCTAGCGCTTCAACAAAGGCTTCTTTGAGGCGCATCTGCCTCGCGAATTGCTCCTCCGTATAATTGGCGAAAAGAACTCCGTTGATAAACAGAAACTGTGATATTTTTGATTGGAGTGTTCTCGTAACTTCAGGTCCAACCCATTAATCAACATTCACCAATTTTATTCCTTGGCTATAATTTACCGACGAACTAATGTAAAATTTTCTGCTCTGTTTTAAACAGACAGACAAAGCTATAAATTTCTGTAATTAAATAGACTCTCTGAAGAACGTCCCTGAAAAATAAATAAAACAAACCTAAAACCACAAAAAAGTCTACATTTCACAAGAAAATATAATATTAAACCCTTGGTTTCAATTTTTTCATACGCAGATAGTGGCCTTAATATATAATACATGAAATTGTAATGCAACAGACGAGTGATCGCCACTCCGTCACATTTTTTATTGGCAATTTTTCAGACCTTTCTCTTGACCTAAGAACATAAATTCATAATTTCAGTAATTTACGCTCTATTTATTTTCCGAATTATTTTCTAAAAGATAAAAAAATTCTTCTAATTTTTATGTTTATCTCAATTTTTTATTTAGAATATTCCACCTACTTTCCATTGTAATGATCTTTTTCAGTACATCTAGTTGTCCCGATAAACATATGATCAGATTGATAAGTAACCTGATTAATGGCATCTTTATATTTTTCACATTGTCGATTTTCATCTTAATATTGATTAGTTTCCTACGCAGTTCATCTTCAATTATGGAGATCTCCGCACAGTCTTCCATCATATGCTCCACGCTTTTTCGACTGCAGCGCCCTCAAATTACATTTTTTCCGAAATTATTTTAATTATCTAACTACTTTTTATACCAGTCGATGTAGAAAACTATTCTATAATTGACTATCTAATTCACTATCATTGAATTGAATGAATTCTTTTTTAGGAATTTGCTTATTTTATACTTCATGATCGGGTTTCTGGAGAAAGAGTTCAATAATAGGATTAATAGAGGGAATACCAAGATAATGTAGTGTAGTTTGGGAAACAGTGGAATAACAAGGAGTGATAGATTGGGAAGGGATATTTTGCTATTACAGGAACGTAATAACTAGGGATGGTAGAAGTATAGAAGACATAAAGTGTAAGACAGTACATGAAAGGAAGGATTTCGCGAAAAGGAGGAATTTACTTACGGGTAATATAATTGTGAATATTATGAAATCGTTGCTAAAATGTTCGTATGGAGTGTGGCGTTATATGAGTGCGAAACTTGGACGATAGGAGTTGGGGAAATGAAAATAATAGAAGCCTTTGAAATGCGGTGATATAGACGAATGCTGAAAATGAGATGGGTGGATAGAATCATTAACGAGGAAATTCTAAACGAGCAATATGGAGGACGTTGAGCAAGATAATTGTTACATAAATAGGCCACGTTTTAAGAAATGAGGGTCTTGTAAAAACCATAATAAATGGCATTAACGTGGGCATGGAGGAAGAGTTGAACATGAGGATTATTAGAGGGAAATCCAAGGTAATGGAGTGTAGTTTGGGAAACATTAGAATAATGAAGGTTGTTAGTAGACAGACATGAAGAGTAGAATAGCACACACAAGGAACGCTTTCGCAAAAACGAGGAATTCACTTACGAGTAATTTAAGTGTGGAAATTAGGGAATAATCGCTAAAAAGGTTTGTATAGAGGTGGCGTTATATGGATGCGAAACGCGGACGATAGGAGTTGCGTAATGGAAAAGATTAGAAGCGTTTGAAATGTGGTGCCATAGGAGATTGCTGGAAATCAGATGGGTGGAAAAAATCACTAATGAGTAAGGTCTGAACAGAATAGGGGAAGAGCGAACAATATGCAGAACGTTGACCCAGATAGGGGATAGGTTAATAGGCCACATTTTGAGACATAAGGGTCTTGTAAAATTAGCGTTAGAGGGAAGAAGTGTGTGGGGTAAGAACATAAGAGGAAGACAAAGGATGGATTTCGCTAAGTATAATTGGGGGTGATGTAGGATATGCTAGTTATATAGAAATGGAAAGTCTTGCGCACGATAGGTTAACATGGAGGGTTGCATCAGACCAGCCTTAGAACTGAATATCACAACAAACAAACACATCGCTGTAAATAGTAATTTTTAATTATCCCTTGCAGTTTATGCGTTACTCACTACTAGCGTGTCATGTTGGTGGCGAACAATATGGAGGACGTTAACCAAGAGATGGGATAGATTAATAGGCCACGTTATGAGATATGAGAGTCATGTAGCATTAGAGGGAAGTGTGTGGGGTTAGAAAAGAAGAGGGAGACCAAGGATAATACGCTAAGAAGATTAGGGAGGATGTTATGCGGAAATATAAAAGCTTGCGCAAAATACGTTAGTATGGAGGGTTAGTATCACAACAGTCTTAGGACTGACTATCACAACAAGTAACTTGATGATCAACATAAAATCATATTATTAATGCAGGACAGAATGACGGACTTGTATATACTATATATAGTAATAGAAGCCCGTCATATATACACATCATTAATGTATAAAAAAATAAATATGGAGTACCGTTTACTAAATTTCTAATTGCTTATTGTGTTATATTCAAATTCTGGTACAGAATTTAGTTTCAAATATATTTAACTTTAATTATAAAGGCAAAAATGTAATTATAAAATTAAATCAATTATAACAGCTTCTTTGCCAGTTTTTTATTTTATTTAAAAGATGAAATGTTCTACATTTCGTCTCTAATTTGGCACTTCTTTGGCTGAAGGAGTCATGCAGTGACGTCCATTAACAACTAAATTTTTCAGATAAACTACTTATTTGTAATTATATAATGATTTTTACAGCTTATATTATAAGTTATACCTCGAAGTCTAAATTTAAGAAACTTGTTTTTCGCTAGGGAATCTAGTTTCAATCTCTGTGATCGTATTGAAAGAATATTTCAGTGACATCATTTCCAGGAATTGCGCGCTGGAGTTGGAAATTTCTGTAATCAGGTAGAAAAACCACTACCTGGATGTCCAGTTTTCTCCCTCTAAATACAATAATACTCGTTTTCTACTTTCCTATCATTAATTGTCCTCAGCTTCTCATTCTTTACTGTAACTACGTCTCGGTTCTTAACTCCTATTCTTATATTACTTCTAACTTCTAACACCTGCATTAAATAGGATGATTGAATTGGAACTTAGTTTCTTCAATATCAAACTAATTACTAACTCTCATTCCAGACACTACTTTGGAACTTCGCTACTTCCTTCGTCTACTAAGTGGAAAACTATCCTCCAGCTTCCCAAACTTATTAACTACCTCTTTGATCTTCCACTTCAAGTTTATCCCACTTTTTCTTCTTCCCCCTTAGTTTATATATCTCTCAATTTTTATGTTTAGTGAAGTACAAATGGTTACGTTCTACCATCTAAAATTTGCCTTCTCTTTTCTGTGACCACATCAAAAATCAGTTATCATTAATTTGCCTTTTTTAAAAAATATTCAAGACTTTTTGTGTGCATTTACGTTTGTTCCACATCTTATTCGCAAACTTGAATGATATGTCGTTTTTTAAGGCTTATATCTCAATCATCACTTTAAAGATCTTTCAAGTTTGTATATTATTCCTCAGTCGATTTAGTAGGAGAAACGTGGGTAAATATGCCACCCAGAGTTATCATATTTTGAAAGCACGAGTAAATACCTTCCAAATCTACTGTACCTCATAAAATAGTGAGCGTCTGCCAAACATTTTTTGCAGGCAAACAGTTGAGGTCCAATTTTAGCGGAAGAAGGACGCCGAAATAAGCGACTATATTGGAAAATCTCAACTAATAAATGAATGACAATGTAAAGTACTGAACGTATCAATGAAATCGTTAAATAATGATTTATAAATTATTTGTTTAAATGGCAGATAAACTACGTATTTGTAATTACATAATGATTTTTACAGTTTATATTAAAAATTATACCGCTAGGGAATCTGGGTTCAATCTCTGTGATTGCAGATTAATTAATAATTAATATTCAAAAATCTTAGCTGATACTCATGTGTTTTGAACATAGTGTAAATAAATTCAGAAAAAAATGTGGTGAAATTGTTAAACACTGTGCCGGAATCTTATGAAATTATAAAAAATATTACTATTGAAACGATAATCTTGAAATCAGAATTCAGTAGTTTTATAAATTGAAATACATGTTGATGAGGAAGCAATTATGCTGTGATTAATTCAATTTTACGTTTAAAACATTAGAATTGAATAATTCTTTATAACGGTTCATCTTTTAAATTGGAACATTATTTTTCCATACAGACCATATAATATATGTACAATAATTTACTGCAGTTCAGTAAATAAAAACACACTACATAGGTAAAGAAGACGGAAAAATTACATTAAGAAACGTCAATATTTAGAAGGTTATAAAAATGTATTTAACAAACTATGAAAAATTGTATTGTTAACATTTGGTTATTGAACTGAATATCTAATGTATTAATACTTGTTTAAAGTTTCTTGGACAGTCAAAATTAGTACAGGCATTTGGAACAAATTGATATAACAACTTTGTTTTTATAATTGAGACTTATTAAAAATTCTTTGGGATTCTACATAGAAATATATCTCTAATATACAAAATATATTGTTGAAACGTTCTTGGTGTGTCTTCTATTCTCAAGCCACTTTTGGTATATTATTAATTCATATACAAAAAATACGAAATTGAATATACTAATTGTAACAGAAGTTCTTTTTCTGTGAAAACAGAATTTTCTTAAGAATTTACAGATAAGTACAGAGGCACATCAATTAATTAATTAATAGTTCAATAAATCGTTTCGCAAAGGGATCATTAAACTTATTTCTACTTCAATAGCTTTTTGTTTTCCGACTGTTGTTTACTAATTGTTCAGTTATCAACAACATATTGTAATTCAAAATGACATTTCATATCCGTTTAAAGATTGCCGCGATTATCACATTGATGCGGCAAAAGCTTTACGAAAAATTAATAACACAGATCCTATCTTGTTGTTCCCTTCCATTGAATAAAATCACAAATTAGATTTCAATTTATGATTATCGATGTTGCACGATAAATCCAGGATTTCATAAATTGCGCATTTTTATAGCTAAAATCATTATGTAACTAACGAACGTATCTGTTAAACGTAATAAATTTTGAAATTGATTATTTTATTCTTAATTTGTTTTATATTAATTCAAAACTACAAACTGAAATAATTATGTATTTTCATCATAGTTTTCTGACTTAAATATTAACAATAAATAAAAATGCCCAAAAAGTTAGCATATTACTACATATTAACAAAAGCGACGTTTAATATCTATTTTGAGACTTTTTCAGGTTTAATATTTAGCAATATTTAATACTCCTTGACTCCCTCAGTCGTTAATATTATTGAATTTATGTAAAGAATTTGGTGCCGCGCTGGACCTCCTCCAGCGAAATGATCATTTCGGCCGTAACCGTCAATAATAATCGTTTTTTACGACTGAGGGAGTCTAGGAGTGAATTGGATGTATTTCTAAATTTTAAGCCTGAAGAAGTCTCAAAATGGAGATGAAACGTCGCTTTTATTAATAAATAGTTATATATTTAAAGCTGACTTTTTTGGCCGTTTTTATTTATTGATAGTATTGAATTTTACAATATTATATTCATATTTTCATTCAAAACTAACTTATTCTCTAGCAATTCTCTTGGTTTGTAGGTAAAAGTACAGTTATAATTAACTGCACCGCCAAAGTGCGAGAAGATGTGTTTTACCGTTACTAGTTTTGGGATTTCTTTTGTAAATATATATGTAGTGTAACGGGCAAACACATCTGCTCGGACATTCGCGGTGCGGAGTCAAAAGAAATGAGACAGTATTGTATTCAGGGCCAATAAAATCCAGAGATGACGGCGAGCCTGGGGTGTTCCCCAAGTATGGTGAGATTTGACGGCATCGGGTAGTGTTTTTCCCCAAATATCTTGAAGGAGAGGCGCAAACAATGACTCCCTGCCACCGTGGTTATATAAACTAAAGAAGTGGGAATTAAAAAGGCTTGCAGATAGATTTTTGAGAGAGATTTCCTGAGAGATTGCTGGGCAGATGATTGGAATTGAGGCAAGGGAGATTTAGAGAATGATGATTGGACTTTAGGCAAGGGAGATTGTGGAGACGGGCAGATGATCGGTATTATCGGACAGGTAGTCCAAGGAGACGAGGATAAACGGAAATTATTCATGAACCAGGAAGAATAACAGCGACGGCCCTGCTTTGGATCGAGCACGACACAAATTGGGTGGGAACTGCAACGAGGAAGACGCTGGAAGATCCATTATGACGACACGGTAATTACTGCTGTAACTTTTTGCTGAATGACTATACTGCCAGATCCGAGTAGATTTGGTGAGAAATATTTTGATCTATGAGAAGGCCTATTGCATACGACGCTAACTTTAGAGGTAGAAAATTGATAGTTTTGGGATTTCTTTTGTAAATATATATGTAGTGTTAATTTCCGGCTTAAAGATTGAAAATATCAAAATTTTAATATTGATGTAAATTTGTTAAGGTTAAAGTAAATGGTTTCCATTTTTATTATAAAAGCTTATTATTTATTAATTAATATTACAGTAAAATAATATCCCCCATATTCATCTCAATATATTGTAGACGATCCTGCGTTCCTCCGTAATCGAGGATTTTAATGCTTTTTCGGCGCCAGGTATTTTTTAATAAAAACACCAAAAAAGTGGATTTTAATAGCTTTAATCCATTTCAGAACATGAGAAAAATTATCACTTCAGGGCGTGGTCTTACTCCGTCCGCAACTGCCGACACATCCTTCTCCTTTCACTACCCCATGACGACTGCTCAAGTCTCGCCAGACCCCATTGTTGGCCCAAGTTGCGACAGTTACAACTCGCAAGCTGGCCTGCATTGTTGCGTGTAACTTTTCATGGTACAATATATATTCAATAAGTCTTAATGCCAGTCTCCGTGACCGTGAGGACACAAACATCCAAGGCCATGCCGGGATTCGAATCAGCGATCTCTGTGTTGTGACGCAGCGGCGCTAGCCACAAGACCACAGGAAGACGGCTGTCGTATTACTTCCCTATTATTAAATAATTATTTACAACTTTCAATAATCTACGGAACTTCTATACTGTAATTTCAGAGTAGCGACTGCCCGAAGAATTTATGGACGCCATAAATCAATATGAGTTGACAGGAAATTAAGCTTCCCAGCCTATCTCGGGGTACCTTGAATCGTAATTTTCATGAGAATATTGGAACTTAAGGATAATTTATCAAGGACGATGAAGACGATTGAATGGCCTGAGTCAACTTTGTCCATCAATCCATGAAATTAGAATAGCACGTACAGTGAGTGCCCTGTGTAATTATTACCAATTAATTCTCTCAACGAAGAGAGATCTGTGCGTCATAATGGCGTGTGCTTCACATAATCCAGGTGCATGCGTCAGCAGACCTTACCAAAAAAATATTTAAATAAAAATAAATTAGTTGACGGTCAGAATTCATATTTAATTAATTACTTAATACACAATTTATTACAACTGATTTCTTATTTTCATACTAACGTTTTAGAAACCCTCGTTGTTGAAGTATTCAGTCTTAAGACTGGTCTGATGCAACCCTCCATGCTAACCTACTTGCTCAAGCCTTTTCATTTCCGCATAACTACAACATCCCACAATCTTCCTAATCTGCTTAGCGAATTCCTTCCTTGGTATCATTCTTCTGTTCTTATCCCACACACTTTCCTCTAATGCTAATTTTACTAGTCCCTCATATCTCAAAAACTAATCTTCTCTGGGTCACCGTCTTACATATTGTTCGCTTTTCCCCTATTCAGCTTAGAACTTCGTCGTTTGTGATTCTATCCACCCATCTCATTTTCAGCATTCTCCTATATCACCACATTTCAAAGGCTTCTATTCTTATACTTTCTACAACTCTTACCGTCCACGTTTCGCACCCATATAATGCCATACTCCATACCAAGAATTGTAGCAATGATTTTATAATCCGTCTCCGTAAGTAAATTCATCTTTTATCGAAAGCCTTCCTTCCCTGTGTTATCCTACTCTTTATGTCTACTTTGCTTCTACCATCCCTAGTTATTACGCTTCCCAAGTAGCAGAATTCCTTAACTTCCTTCAAAATATCCCTTCCCAATCTAACAACCCTTGTTGTTCCACTGTTTCCCATACCTCACTCCATTATCTTGGTTTTCCCTTTATTAATCCTCATATTGAACTCAACGTTCATGACATTTATTAAGGTTTCCAAGTCTTCTTCTGACTCCCCTTTTTGACAATACCATCGGAAAAGCGTAAGGTTTTTATTTATTCTCCTTGCAGTATGATTCCTTTTCCATATTCTGTTTTAACTTCATCACCTGTTCAATACTTAAGTTAAACAGCATGGGTGACAGACTGCAACCTTATCTTACTCATTTCTTGATCTTCAATTAATAATTACAGTAAGTCTTATTTCTCGATATTTTATTCCTGTCCTCTTTAAAATTCTTAATAATGCATTCCAGTTCACGTTATTAAAGGTTTTTTCTAAATCTACAAATGCCATGAACGTAGGCCTACTTTTCCTTACCCTGTCTTCGAAAATTAGAAGCAAACTCAAGATTGCTTCTCTTGTCCCTACATTCTTCCTAAAACCAACTGATTTTCTCCTATTATTGTTTTCGTTGATATTTAGCATGCATGTGATTCTAAACTAATTGTCCTGTGCTGTTCGCATCTATCAACGCAGTCTTCTATTGTATTGATATAATTATGTTTTGCTAAAAACGTTTGGTATTCTTCCTATTTCGTTGATTTCGCATAGTATCCTGAACAGCCATGTTATTGCTTCTTCGCCCGATGATT
Organism: Eucriotettix oculatus; assembly: GCA_034510155.1. NCBI lineage: Eukaryota > Metazoa > Arthropoda > Insecta > Orthoptera > Tetrigidae > Eucriotettix > Eucriotettix oculatus. The sequence goes on from CM067379.1 coordinate 108,284,022, forward strand.
TTATAAACTCAGCTGGAATTTTAAAGCATTGCAATTGCTCAGATTCATCAGCGCCCTGTCAAATGGTGACCTTAAAATTTTTTCCTCAACTCTTAATCATCCACTTCCTTTTCTTCTTCTGTTACTGACTGGCCTAGTTACCCTAAGGTTCTTATAATCAGTCTCAAAAATTTTAAAACTTTATTAAATATTTTACGTTAATTTCCTTCGTAAGACATTTTCAAAAGAAATTTCGGCCAAATCTATTCAATAATCAACTATATTTTCAATTACAAAATCCTACATTCAAGATTATAATTTTCTTTTCAATAATGTCAAATTTAAATTAAACAAAAATGACTTCTACCTTCAAGTAGTCTCTAACATTATGGTCCTAACGAATCATTACATGGAGCTTCTATGCATAGAAAACGTTTTTAACTTACAAAAATTCTGTGGGAATAAGCGACCGCGTCCCTATGGGTCAGATACACTTCTATTTCATCTTTTCTCACGTTTAAACAACGTCGTAATTTAAAACCAATTCTGTCCGTCATGTTAATTTTGCTTCTTTATTTAAAAATTGTCATATCCAGAGTTCCTTGTACGTGTACGTCACTTTTGTTTAGTCTTTTTCAAGCCCGATTGGAAGTTGTATATTTAATGTTGGTAAGGAATATAGTATTTTATAAAACAAATTGTTTTTTTATCATTTTTGTGTATACTTTGTTATGGTGTATTTTTGTCGAAAACTCCTTTGAAAAAAGAATGCGAAAATAATAAATAAATATTGACTGACTACGTGAATTACTAATTCGAATTTACAACTCTAACAGCGATGGTTAGGTTCCTGTCATCTCAAAGTATGACAATGTATTTAAACACTTCAGAAATTTGAGAGATTGCAACGCCTTTGCGAAACCGAAATTACTTAATTCTTAACTTCTCCTTATTTGTAAGACTCTAATGACTTAATCGAAGTGTTAATAAGTTATCCATGGTTATTATTACCATAAAATTTTGTCAGGTTTGTTGGACGTGTTATGAAAAGGGTTTTTTTCCTCCAATGTTTCCTTCTTTTCTTCGTATCGCAGGGCACGCTGTGTACACTTTCTGGGTCCTGTATCGTTTATTTGTCATTCAATAACGTAATGTAGCTTCAACTACTTCCCAAAATACATCCGAACCAATCCGATTTCAACATCAATCAGTTTTCAATTAGCTTAGTAACTTCAATGATATCTGTCTGCCCACTTTATCTCTTCCCTCCTTCCCACGCAGTACATTTCAAAGCTTTTATTGAATTCTAGTTCCTTTTGTTCGGCGCGTATATTGTAATTCTCAACCATGTGCTGTACTGATTTTTCACGGTCAGTTTTCTTCATAAAAATATCGTTTCATTTATAAAAGCTTTCTTTGTCAGGTAATTACTTACTCTGATTCTTTTTCGTAAAATAAGTGTTTTTTTTATTAGACTTTATATATATATATATATATATATATTGTCACCTCCTCATCTTACACTCGCATATTACACCAACCGTAGAACTGCGGAAGTGACTATCCTTATTTTCCGTTACCAGCTCCTATTGCTGTATTGAAATAAATAGCTATATTGCCCAAGCTAATTTTCCGGTTCAAGAGTGTAGATTGACGGTAAAGTCAAAGTGATGTAAAAAATCAACAACAAAAAAAATTAAATATATTTTCGCTGGCAATTTCTAATATTGATGACCACTGGCGTTACCGGTAGGGCGACACCACTTCGTTGAGTGGAATTAAATTCACACAAATAAAAAATAAAATAAACTAATAAAAAATGTACGGGAAGGAATATAAAGAAAAGAAATTACACAAATATAACAAAAATAGAAACACAAATATAATTTAATTTTGGATAACGTCTTTGGCCGCAACTAATGTGTCGACAAACAAAAAGGTTTTATTCATAAATATTTCGTTCCAAAACCAGCCGCTACGATCACAAATGAAGATGAGATTTTTTTTCTTACAATGGTTGTCCGCTGGCCAATCTCCTTTCCTCTCCTCCGTTCGAGCAGTTTCCGACGTAATTTTTAGTCGTCACCCGGAGCCAGCAGCGATGCGACGCCAATATCGTTCAGGATATATGGAGAAAAAAAACACTCAAGTAGGAATTATTATTCGATCCTGAACGTTTTGCACACAAAACTTTTAACTCAAATTATATGGTCGTTTGTGTTACACTGCACTCAAATAGGTCTCCCTCCAATGGCCTCTCTCTGCCCAATAATGAAAGATCTTATTTATCATCAATGCGTTCTTCAACTTTTGTCAAAACATAAAAGAAAAATCCTGCAATTAATATTCTTTAATATAAACAACTAAAAATTAATATTCTTTAAACTAATTTTATGGGATAAATATCTTTTCGATATTATAAAATAATATTTTTGTGATAAGGAACCAACATAAATTAAATAATTATTATAATTTGTATTTATTGTAACTCGAATTTTTTCGTGAACAATAAGCTGATAACACAGCGTATTTTTTTTTTGGGGGGGGGGGGGTAACAGGCTACATGAGGGTGATCCTGAAACAGGCAACTCCCCTTTAATAGCATAGGAAGGGAATTGAAAAAGGGGGATGCGGAAGGTAGAGCAAGGTAGCCCAGGGTTAACTAGGGCCCCCGGGCTATGGCTTAAGGATCCTACCCGGTGTTTCACCTAAAGAGATGCAGGGAAAACACTAGAAAACCTGCATCAGGTAGGTCGGGCATTGGGTACTATTCTCACGCCCTTCCGAATGACGGGAGACGAGTTTGCTGTGGGGACGCAGCATTCCCTTCTCCGTGTCTCCACCAATTTCAGGAGGCAGCTGGCCGACTGATCCAATGGGATCAGCGGACAGCTCTTGCCATATGCCCAAGGTCTTTGACCCCGGTACATATACCTCCTAAAATAGGTGAAGGTGTCTCGGCATATGAGAACTTTGATAAAAAGTACCCAGAGAGAGTGCGAGGCATTCCCGATATGATCAGGTGAGCCCCGCAGTCACTCTGGGCTGAAGCGCCTGCGAGAAAACTCCCGCAGCGCTGTATATAACACAGCGTATTACAAACAATCATGACAAATGACAATCGAAATATGTAGCGGCAGCGAGAAACTTACAATAAAATTACAAGAAACAAAATGTGTGTACAAAAGTAACGGGTCGTTAACATGTTAAAGTTACAGTCCCAGATAAAAACAATACGAGCAGGATTGTAGCTTGCGAGTTGCGACCTGTTGGGCAACTTTCGCGCCACGACACAGACAGACATTGTTGCCGGGGAGACGTATTGTCGTGTAAAGGCAGTCCAGGCGAGAATGTCCACATAGACGGAGGTACTGTGGTCCGTGAAAATCAACGGTTATTGAATCAACCGCAGATTTAGGTGGTGATACACGGGAAGTATCGTTAAGTGCTTAATTAGTTTACCTTAACGAATTTAGAGAGTTGTTAGCCGAGAATGAATGAGTGACCACGCCCTGTAGATTTCCAACCTTGTGCTCTGATTAAAATTAAACTATTAAATTTATCTTTTGGTGTTTTTATGACAAAAAATACCTGGCGCCCTAAAATTTCATAAACTCCAATATAAACGCGGCGTGGAGCAAGATCGGAAACGACCGTATCCGCTACAATATATATTGTGTTGTAAAAACGCAGGTTCCTGCTCAGTTTGTTATATATTTTAATTTTAAGGTGAAAATAGGATATAACATTAATTTAATGTTGTAATGTGAAGGGTATTCGGGAACAATTCTCAGGAATTGTTATTGTTAAGTGCAGTTGGACCTACAATAAATAAAGTTTTGTGCGGCGACAATACATGCCATCAACAATGGAAGACTCAAATTGTCTAAAAGTGTGAAGTGCCGCAGGGAAATCCAGGGACTATGTAGAGTCCCGCAGGGGAAATCCAGGGAGTGTGTGAAGTCCCGCAGGGGAAATCCGGTGGCTTAGGAACTTACTAGAAAATTTTCCACTGGAGCAATGTTCTGATTGGCCAGTTTTGGGGTCCGGTGACCGAGAGTCGAAAGAAGGTCAGGGCGAGAATTTAAAAAGGCAGAGGAGTTGAACCTGAGAGATCAGAAGGGATGGTGACGGGAGAGAGGTCAGTTGGACCTGAGATCAGGCGGGACGGTAATGTGAGAGGAGTTGGACCTGGGAGAGCAGACGGGACGATGATATGAGAGAGGACGAGTTGGACCTGGGTAGGCAGACGAGTTGGACCAGGAAGGAGTGATCTTAAGGAAAGGTGTGAGTCGAGTAGCACGTGGCCAGGAAATACATCGACACGAGGATCTCCTAGCTGTGGGAGAGGATTACACGACATTCCTGGATGGAAAGCAGCAGCAAGGCGACCTAAAGACTGAGAAACGTGGATGCATACGTGAAGTTGAATGTTTGTAGGCCCAATAATTTAGATGAGAAACTTGATCATTTTGCTAAATTCTAAATGATATTTTTCTTCTATTTTTCAGTAACTGCGTACTTCATTTCTCGAGAGACCCAAAATCCCCTGAGATATTGTTTTGTGTAAATATTGTACATATGAAATTCATAAATATAAAGTTGTCAATCTTTTTAAATTTGTAATTTAATTAATTATATATAATATATATATTATCGTGATTATCAGAACTGAGAGCACATTGTCCTATACAATACTACTTTTACATAATAAAATAGGCACCGTTCGTATTACAAAACATTTTGAACAGACCACAGCTTTTATTTGGCAGCTTAATCAATATTTATAACTGGAGCATCGAGTCATATATATATATATATATATAATTTATTTATTACCTATTTTATAATAATCAAAAATCGTTGGAAATGTAAATTATACTGAATTTTAACATTTATTTATTGTGCATTTGCATTGATTGAATATTGTTTTAATTTACATAGCCAGTATCTCTGTATGAATACATAACATAAATTACCAAAAAATAATTACACAAATAAATTTCTTGTGAATGAATTCTAGATCTCTACGCTCCGGGACGTATATGGACCTTCTCATAGAGTGGAAATATTTCACACAAAATCTATTCGGACCGGGCAGTATAGGAAATCGCCAAAAGGTTACAGAGGTATTTACCGTGTCAAGTTAATTTACACTTCCTCGTATGACTTCGGTCTGGTCTCAATCACGTCTCTCTGCCCCTTCTATTGTCCCTGGTTCAGGACAATTTCCAGTCTTCGCCTCGTCTCCTCAGACTATCTGTACGATAATGTGATCATCTGCGCTGAAATCTCATAATCTGCTACTAATATATGATCAACTGCTCTCGTCCCGTCAATCTCTCTTCACTCCTGTCATCTACAAGGGTTTTAATACTTCTTTAATTCATTTCCCGAAGGTGGCAGGGATGGATATTAACCAATCAGATTTATTGTTACTCCTCTCTGGGTAGAAAAGTTTGCCCCTAAGATTTTTGGGAAAATCCACGCTTCTTCCCAGCTACGGTCTCCACAGTCAGAGGCCGTGTGCCTAATCCCATTGACGTCCAAATGTCTGACATTTATTACCCCTGTTTGTCAAACAATATCTCTTTTCTTTTGATTCGAAAACCGCCGAAGTCTGAGTAAATGTGTTTTATCGTCACAATAACATTAGGAGAATCCGGCAATGTCGTTGATTTGGATATCGTTCAAGGTAATTTGTACTTTATAAAAATTGCAGATTAAACTGTTTTAGGATGTGCCAATTTAAGAAGTGGGGAAGAAGTATTAAAACGTGACTATAAATACTTTTACTTTTTGCGTGCTGAAAATGGTAACTTTATTTCAATTATATTCGTGTACGCCAAAGTTATTTAAAATTGCTCTAATATTTTATTTCATTCTTTCGAAACTAACCATAACTTGCCTTTCAATTAACGTTAAGCACTGAATATTTGTGACAACGATATTGCGAACGATAATTTGGTAAGAAAGTGGAATTTTAAGTATACACATTAATTTAAAACCTTGCGTGTGTTGTGACCAAACTTTTGCAGTGCCCACGAAATTCTCTTTTAATTCCACTAATTTTCGTCTTAATTGTATTATGTTTAAATCTATTTACTTTTGTTTACGCTGTATTCATTTTATTATTACGTAAGGTTAGGATTTCTTTGTTATTAGATTTGACACCGGGAAATATCCCTATTTTTAGGCCTATCTTTCATCTAGTAACTTTGACACCCATCAGCTGTTTGCCAAAGAGTATCTTGAATAGGTAATAGCATGACGGCCATCCCCAGTCCTGTAGGTGTAACTCTCGTACGCCCATAAGAACCCATGTAAAAACTGCTCTATTTCAGTCCGACAAAATCATTCTTAAAGCAGCAAAAGGCAAATAAAAGTGGATTATTTATTTACACATAGTATTAGTATTTTCAAACATATAAGTAATAAATATTAATTCAAATAGGAATATTAATAAAAGTGAACATGTTTCGAAATCAGTATTGCGAGTTTGATGCGACGTTACATCAGCATATTTCTCAATTAAATGTTGAAAAATATATAATTTTTTTGAAAATGTTGGAGGAAGAGGAAAATAAAAATTGTTTTTCCTAGGATCTGATTTTGGAAAATAAGATATTTTTATAATACAATTTAGGTAGGCCGACGTTTCGATGCGACATTAGCATCTTTCGCAAATGGCTCTTAAAATGAATTTTAAGTTTTAAATTAGTTCACTTTGTTTGTTAAGCTTCCCGTGTTAAATAAATTCGTATATCCTGCTTTTTTAACGCCGCTGTCAAAAGCCAAGTGTGACGTAAGGATAACAGTGCACACAAGTGAGAGGATCTCTCCAACACTAATTTTTCTTAGAAGGGAACTATCTGGTTTCACTAAATCATCGATTATTTCCGAAAATATACCTAAATTCGAAGGAGAGACGGACAAATAGCCGTGTTATTACTATTAAAATTTATAGTCCTTACTTTTTCAAATTAATTTTAACTTTCATATTTAATTATATATATATATATATATTAAATATATCAACCGGGCCTATCTCAGTCAGTATCTTTTATTATTATTTAATCGCGCTGAATAAGTAGTGCATACATAAATACACGGAACTGCATCTTTTTCATAAGTATATTATTTAGAAACATACACAAGTATATATATATATGTGTGTGTGTTTGTAATATAAGGCCATCTTCGATAGTACAATGCATGTTTTAATGAAAAAGAAAAAAAAAATTCTATATTACATGCTATAGTTACTCTAGTTGCTGCTGCTCAGACGGAAAGAATGTTTGGAAGTAATTTTTTTGAGGACATTGATCATTTCCAAAATAACGCCTTACACGCAAATTGGTTTATTTTATTTATAATTGATAAACACATTAATATTAGAATAAATACAGATAATTAGTTTTCTATCAAACTGTTTAAATGAAGTATTGAAATGTTTTATGATGAATTAAGAAAAGTGACATTTCAATAATTTAATGAGATAGTGTTTCCTTTTTTAAAGTCCAATCGGTCCAAGCATATAGAAAATTCCTTATTTTCAGAATTTGGACCCAAGAAAAAACAATTTCCACTCTCCTCCAAAATTTGCTAATAGCAAATTATATATTTTAAACATTTAATGTACAAATATGCTGATATAACTTCGCATTCAACTCGCAATACTAATTTCGAAACATGCTCACTTTTTTAATATTCTCATTTGAATTAATATTGTACCTTATATATTTGAAAATACTATATTTGGTGTAAAAAACTAATACACTTTAATTTGCCTTTTGCTGCTTTAAGAAGGATTTTAGCGGACTCAAAAAGAGCTGTTTTTATATGGGCTCTTATGGGCCTACCAGCGAGTTACACCTACAGGAGTGGAGATGACCATCATGATATTGCCTTTCTATCTACTTGAGATACTCTTTGCTTTGTGCGCCATCTTTGTGCCATCAGCACTTGTGCAGTAACCTAATACGTATCTAATATTTTTTTACGTTAAAAATAGCGTATTAGCACCTGTATTCATTCTTAGTAATTAAGTATATATATATATATTATTAAATCAAAATCAAATATTTATCCGTTGTATGAGTTGTATAGATTCTCAATATATTGAAGTCAACACCGAATTTTTTTTCCAAAGTTTTGACATAAAACTTGGTGGCGCGCATCGAGGTTTTCATAGTAAATATTCTATTAAGATCTCATTATGTATTTAGTAAATTCAGCAACCTTTGTGAAATGTTTCTTCTCTTTATGCAAAAGATAAATAATTCATTTTTTTAATTGTTCAATTTTAAACTGCATTTCAGTCCAAATATTGATATATTGTTTGTTTTGTGTAAATTTAAGTTGTATGTTATCATTGTTTGTTCTTCTCCTTCACTTTCCTCATACTCGCTTCACCACGATCAGTATTTTCCACTATTTCATTGAGTTCTCCCGTGAATTAGTAGGCCAACTGTCACGGAGGTCGACGATTTCAATACGTATAAATTGATGTGAAGTAAATATTCAATCTCGGTAAGTGGCCAATAAAATTTATCTAATACATTTCTGCACTAATAATATATCTCCAAATTATTAAATTTTTCCCCTCGATGTATTTAAAAATTATTATTATCGGCGTCAGTATTCTAGGTTCTGAGTCTAGTAGTTGATTCATGCAGTTTCACGAGCTACTGTGAAAGCAGATTCCGAAAGAAAGCAGTCCATAGGGGCTAACATGGGCAGCGCAAGGCTCTCGCTTAATTGTCTTGTCTCAAGCAGTCAGAACACAAGGAAAATTGCTACAGTGCTCTGGTCAAAGCAGTTTACTCAACAGCTCCTCAGCGAGACAGGACAAAGGCAACGTAGATGATTCAGAGTAATTGCAATATTATTTCTAAAGCTTGGTTTATGTTGTATATGCTGTCCAACTTGGTTAAAACGAGACAGGTTATGACGATAATCCAGTTATTCAACGTTTATACTTAGCCCTAATACAACGAAAAAAATCAAGCTAAACCGATGAAATCTCTGGAGCTTCGTAACATTCCTTGGGCTGCGTCAGCCCTGACACTCCCTATGAAACGTCACCTATTCACTGTGGTTATTACCAAGCAGTACCTTTTCTGTTCTAAAGATGTTAAAACCAAAAGTTTATCGAAGCAGTGGACGATATCATTTGCCCGGAAAACATTTTCTTGGAGAATTGTATTGAGGCACCTTTCCCCCATCCTCTTATAAAACTCAGAATGCTAAATTATTCTGTTAAAAATCCCTGGATATAGTCATTTTTGCCCAGTTAAAAAAATTGAAATTATAATATTTTATGATTAAGAGTCTAAATGAAGGTGATCCAATTGAAACTCTCCTTTAATAGCATAAGAAGGGAATTGAAAGGGGGGGATGTGAAAGGAAGAGGCTGCCCCCGGACTATAATTTAAGGATCCTACCCGTTTTATTTTTGGTTAACAGGCTACATTAGGGTAATCCAGAAACAGGCAACTCCCCTTTAATAGCATAGGAAGGGAATTGAAAACGGGGTGCGGAAGATAGCCAATGGTTGACTAGGGCCCCCGGGCTATAGTTTAATGACCCTACCTGGTGTTTCACCTAAAGAGATGCAGGGAAAACAATAGAAAACCTCCTTTGGCCATTGGATACTATTTCTTTCTCCGTGCCTCCACCAGTTTCAGGAGGCAGTTGACCGACTGATCCAATGGGATCAGGGGACAACTCTTGCCTTATGCCCAGGGTCTTCGACCCCAGTACGTATACCTCCTAAAATAGGTGAAGGTGTCTCGGCATGTGAGAACTTTAAAAAAGCGGAGATCTACGAGGCATTCCCGAAATAATGTTGTGAGCCCCGCAGTCACTCCGGGGTGAAGCGCCTGCGAGAGGAAACTCCCACAGGCACCTGTTAAATATTTCCTTCTCCGTATGTACCGCGGCTTTAAAGATGTTCACCGAATAGTTGCCTGCGTGTAATGATCTTAGCTCTCCGTACTTTAGTTGGAATTTGAATAAAGATTACAATTCATAGTAAATAGACAATTAAAAATAACACATCACATTATTACAAGTGATTTTTTACTCAACGAATTCGGTTCAGTCTTTTATTTTTGTGACAAGATGTAGTCAACAGTGAATTATTCAAAACAATGTAGTAAGGTCATAATGAAATTGCGCCGGGAAAGGCAGTAATTGATTCTCCGTCGCTGTTAAGAGAAACCTGTAGAAGATAAATTGAGAGGAATAGGAGATGAATAGAATCTCGTATACACGTGTGTAGTAGTACAAAAGCTGGAGAGTGCCGCCAATCAATCTGAAATTTTAAAAATACATTGGATTCGCGAATCCAGCGCAAATGCCAAAATTAGTGACTCAATTGTCCTCGATTTCCTCAATACTTGTAGAAGACATGGACCAAATACACGTCATCCTTGACAGAGATTTCAACTTTCGTTTTGCTTTAAATGTTGCCAAGCCATAAATTCAATTTTTGGAGAATAAATTTTCGTTGCAAATTAATAAACCGTCACTTCGCTGTGCTAAACTTGGCGGAACAACAATCAAAAACCAGATTTATGGAAAATTCAGCTTGAGTTAGAAATTACGTGACCGAATACAGGAAATTATTCAAGTGAATATTATCCTTTGATGTAAATCACGAACCTTAAGTTTTATAGAAGATTGTTTCTTAGATACGTTTTTAATCATGTCCAATATTGATAATGATAACATTATTTTTCAAATAATTCACTATAAACCTTTATCTTACACCTCCCACTTCTTTTCCATGTAGTCACCGACGTTAATCCGACACTTTTTATAGTGGGAAACTAGCTTTTGTATTACTTCATATAAAAATATGCCATTTGTGATGAAAGGCAATTGTTCACTCATCGTCGTTGTAACATGAAAATCGCATGGCGCCACATCCTATACCTTTCATCCCATTTATTGTATTATTATAAGTGTAATTTTGGCAGCATGAGAGAGAGAGAGAGAGAGAATTAAGACTTCTATTAGTCATTGGCATTCATTCGTATTCAATTACCGTTTCTTTCTCATGTGGTGACAGGGTGATTATTTATTCAAGAAAAAATTGGAGTTTTATATACAAAAATGAACAATTTTATTAAATTAAATTTTAATCAATTTGCATTATAAATAAAGGAAAATATTAATTTATATACATCAATTAAACTTTAGGGCCGGCTGCTTTACTAAACTCACCGGAGAGCAAGAGTATCAAAGTGTTTAGGTGGGTTTAACAAAAAAGAACTTAGAATCGAAAATTTTAAATTACTCAAACAAGCCAAGGGCGAGAAACAGTATCGTGTACATCACCGACTTGTAGACCAGGAAATTGGTGGATGATACAGCATCTCTTCCTCGGTCAGGTTGTCTCGGTGCTTCTATGAGTCGATGCTCTTGCCATCTGCTATTGAAGCAGAATTTATTTTTCTAGTTGATGTCCACTACTCACAATAATGTTGGAAGAAAATGTTGCTGCGTCCACTACTCCTCATAATAACGTAATGTCGTCTCCAGACCACTCTAATCTCCCCGAAAATCTGCTTTTCATCCTCTTATATAAATTCATGCCCCGCCTTTTTCTGCCTGCCGGGGTTCGTGAACTTTCTCCCAAGGATGGCCTGAGGAGCAGGACGAGATCCGCCCCTCTTATTCTTCCGGGGATGGCCTGGCCTTTATTGCCGCAATGGGATGTTTGTGAGTCGCTAACTCAGGCCTTTGTCGCAAAGACTGACCTGACACTACTGGCGTGGTACAGATTTGTTCCTCTTTCCTGGCTATCGATATAGTCAATTGGACATTAATTTAATTTTATTCAAACGCGATCGTTACTTGCCTGCCGTTGGTCATACAAGCAGCCTAGCCCGCTTCCTAATATACATTTAAATACAAAATTAATAAAATAAGGGGAAATTTTTCTTTTAACATATAAATACATGTGTGGGGTGCAAATGCCGTGTAAATTATTGTTAGTGATAATAAAATTCCACCTGTGAGTCGTCAAAATTTCGGTTGGCGTACGTGTGACGCAAGTCGGGTTCATAATCTTCGAGACAATTAGACTGAATAAGAGCTTAGGCTTAGGTTTGCTTAGGTTTGGAGGATGGAATCGAAATTTCACAAACGAGATCTCCGGGAAAAAAACCATACTGTCGGGTCAAACGTAACAATTACCTTTGAACGTTTGGCGTATAACTTCCCAACGACTCTCCTAGGGGGATGGGTGGAATTGGTGGAATTTTTATATTTAATAAGTGATTCTGGTGATGTGTGGCCCATCGTTGCCATAAATCAAAGTGATTCGATGCAAACTCGTTCTACGCCAGTTGTTCTTAATTTTACGACGTAGTTTCCATATTGTATTTCTCAACAAACGTCTATGTTAATTTTACTTTCTTTAGGAAAGCACTAAACCAACAAAACGCCTTGTTTTTTCAATTAACTGTTCAGTTGTTCTTGCGAGTACATACCGTCTGTTTGAATATCTTCTTTATGTTGTATTTTTGAGCCTGAACTCAATGAACTTTTCCTTTGATTCAGGAGCTTCATCACCTGTACCAATGTGCAATCATCAACTTATCGCGTGACAGAGGCAGTAGTCGTTCCATTGTATTTGACATTTCCAAACTGTATAACAAAAAGAAGTTAAATATTTAAGCTTCACTTCTGCGTCTACATTCCTACTGAATGGCATTTGTGACAACGCATGCTCAAAATCGTAGCTGCAACGTTCCAGCGGAAAAATATTAAAACGGTAATTACCTTTAAAAACAGCCGTCGCAACTGTTTTACGTTATTAATAATCAAAACTTTTCATTACTTCATACAGACAATTTAATGTCTGAGCAAAAAAATATGATGATCCCTACTTTAAGAAAGAGACTGAATAATTGATTGCATAGAATAAACGGCCGATTTATTTTTTGAAATTATTACCATGTAATTGACATTTCTACTACTGGAAGTTAAATTCCTATAGAGCTCAGTTTTCACAGTAATGCTATTTTTTTAGTGATCAGCCTTGTGATTGGAAGTCTTTGTACTCCAAAGATATGACAATCAGTGTTAGATATATCATTTCTTCTATGAGCACTGAAGAATTTGCATCAGTTTAGAAGACAGTGGGAGAATTAATAAGAAAGGACGTTTCTGGCCTGATTGATAGTTCCAGCAAAATTAGAAGACGGGACTCAGCTTTGGGAGTATCGATTGAAAAGAACCAGTTCGAACCGTAATTATACGTCACTTCAAATTTTCCTCGTATAGACGGACTAACTAATGTATAGGATATAATAATATTTTTTTTGTACAGATTTCATTAATCCCTACCATTTTACATTTCAAAGAGGATATAATGATTTCCGATACTACTGGTCAAATAAACAGTAAATAACTCACTGCGTCGAAATCTCTGGATTTTTAATACATTTTTATGTTGCTAGCAATTTGTAACGTTTCTCGGAATTCGTAGGAAACATCCAATAAATTAATCGCGACGCATATCGAGGGAAAGTAATTATATTTTTGATGAGTAACACTCATGTCTCTGATTCAGTGATAATTGGAGATTGATTCTCAACTACATAACCAAACCATATTTTGAAAAAGAGTTCCTTTTTCTTGATAGAATGAACACGCATTACGGACATAATTGATAATTATAATTTCCAAGAAAGTATCGTCAAAAAGTTTCGCAATTATAATCATCTTTCTCATAATTCTCATATGATGGAGCTTTTATTTCTTTAAAATGAAATTGTTATTTTGATAATGTATTATTTTTTATATTCTCTGACCCTAACAAGCTCTGTACAAAATTAAAACTGTGCATATTTTCATTATTTAAGTGTAATTAAAAATTATTTTAATAAGTTCACTGCATAAATTAAATGTATTTATAGCAAAGTAAGATTTCGTTACGTGTTATTAGTTTTCATGTGATGGAAGTTAATAAATATATCAAATAAATACACGTCTGATATTAAAATGAAATAATTTTCTACCGGTCTTGTGCAAACTGGGGCTAAATAAGTTTTTTAGTGCTGCCTCGAACTTCTCTTTATATAAACAATTTATAGTATGTTGAATTTTTAAAATTGGATGTAATAATAATTTCACTGTTAAAAGAAAACCGTGAAGAAGTTGCGAATATGCGCCGAAACGTTGTATGATAAAAAATAAAAAAACTGATAAAAACAGGTCGAAAATTATTTCATTGTAATAATATAATTAAATTCACGACTAATTAATTGATCGGTTAGTGTCCTATGCTACTACAAATAATTAACATGGACGGCAATTTAGTATTTCCACCTTGGTTATATAAAATATTTTCGTACTTCATATACCAAATGTTATTTTGACTGTAGCAATATTTTATGAGTTATTTCATAAATTATTATTTTTGGGTCGTATAAGGCATAACCTTGAAGTTTACTGCAAATGATACATAAAATTTATTATTCTTTAAAATGAGAAAATGTTTTTGCATATTTGACTTTAATCTACTCATATTACATATGAAATTTATATAAAAAAGCTTTGAATTGAAATGTAATTTTAGTGTTTTGTTATAGTGTCGAGTAATTTATACATTAATAACAACCAATGAATAATGCTGATAAAAAACTTTTATTAGGGAATTAATTAATTGTCCATGTAACCTATAACAATAACTTAAATTGAAGTGTCTGTCTGTTTGACTGTCTCTCCGTATGTTTGTCTGTCTCGAATAGGCCCCGAAACGGCTCAACATATAACAATTAAAATTTGAGGGTTTAAATGAGATTTCATTTAAATATTCATGCATATTTAATTTCGATATATTGCATAAGATATTAATATAATATGAATATAAATAGTAATTCTACGGGAATATTTCTTGAAATTGCCGCGGCGTGTAAACCGACTGCGAGTTATAAGTCCTATATCATTCATCCCACTTACTATCTATTGTTGCAGCAGGCTGAGAAAAAAGTAACTTCTTTGGATCGTCGATACTATGTGTACATAAATTGGTTTACTAATATGATAATAAAAAGGAAAGTATGGAGTTTGGTGTAATATGAGTCACTGTTTTACATTATAACCTATAGTATGCGATTTAAGTAAAAATTTAACCATCAAGTGGCGGAAAATTTTTTATTGTGTTAAAATACTGAACATATAGTTTATTCCTGCTATTATACCGGTGATATTTTGGACTCTCTCGAGATACTGGGAGTTCATATTGTGACGTTTTCGATGTCGGTTTAGTTATGTGTTGACCGAGAATTAAATAATGTACCGGGGTAATATAAATAAATACCCGGGCAACACCGGGTCCCCAGCTAGCACATAATAATAATAATAATAATAATAATGTTTCAAGGTACTAAGTCAGTTCCGTTGTCGTCGTCATGACAAAGACGTAAGATCTCGAACTAATGGAAGGAAGGAAAAACGAGAAGTTCTGGAGTGTCCTAGAGCGTCTTGACGAGTGGCATTGTATTTCATCAAGAAGCAGTGCTTTCGGCATCTAATCTAAGCTAACAATTCAGTTATAAAACATTTCTAATGTAGGATTTTATTTGATTACTTTTAACTCATTTTCTGTAGATATTTTGAGAATATATTTATATTACCACAATCTTTTCGTGTTTTTAATCCAGATATTGTAATGATACTGGCGTATTACTTTTAGTGTTAGGTCTACAATTCATATTATTGTTTTTTCTTGGGAAACAAATTCAATATTTATTAAAAACTTAGCATTATATTTTATATAAAAAATTCTTAATTAATATTAATTTTATTCTATTATAAAGGAAATTCGGTTACTGGATGCCACTATCGATAAATATTTTCTCTAAATTAGATGTAAAAATAGTCTTTTTATGTTAGAGAGCAATATTTCATATTTATATAGAATCATTATCATTTCGGTAAATTAATTCAATTATGTTATTAGTTTCAATAATTAAGATTTATATTTTGTACTAGCTAACCATCGCGACTTTGTTCGCACCGAAATAGTTCTTTTTATTTTGCCCTAAAAACGAAACACCAGGTACAGAATTTATAAAAAGCACGGTATTATCTATTTATGATCGCTTCAGGGCAAACCTTATAACTCGCAGTTGGTTTAGAACAGGTCCCGCTATCCAGGCTCATCTCCCGTCACTCGGAAAGGCTTGAGAATAGTACTCAATCTGGTAGGGCGACCTACATGATAAAGGTTTTTTATGGTTTTCCTTGCATCTCTCTAGGTGAAACACCGGGTAGAATCCGTAAACTATAGCCTGGGGACCATAGTCAATCCTTGGCTACCTTTCTCTACTTTCCGCATCCCCCCTTTTCAATTCCCTTCCTATGCTATTAAAGGGGAGTTGCCAGTTTCGGGTTTATCCTCATGTAGCCTATTACTTTTAAAAAATAATAAAAATCAGGATGAGGCCTGGGCCAGTTTTCTCTCGCAGTCATTTATTCCCCAGATTGACAGCGGGGTTCACCTTACTCCGTCGAGAATGCTCGTACTCTCTCTGGTTATTTCAAAGTACTCACATGCCGAGACACCTTCACCTATTTTAAGAGGTGTATGTACTGGGGTACAAGTCATTGGGCATGCGGTAAGAATTGTTCGCTGATCCCATTGGATCAGTCGACAACTGCCTCTTAAAACTGGTGGAGACACGGTGAAGGGAATGCTGCGTCACCACAGCAGACTCGTCTTCCGTCATTCGGAAGGGCGTGAAAATAGTACCCAATATCCGAACTACCAGATGCAGGATTTCTAGGGTTTTCCCTGAATCACTTTAGATAAAACACCGGATAGGATCCTTAAACCATAGCCCGGGGGCCCTAGTCAACCCTTGGCTACCTTGCTCTACCTTCCGCAACCCCCTTTTTTAATTCCCTTCCTATGCTATTAAAGGAGAGTTGCCTGTTTCAGAATCACGCTGTTAACCAAAAAAAATCAAATAAAAATGAGTAATTCGATCTACAATTCAATGGATTTCTAAATATTTATAAAAATATCTTCAGAACTCTTCAAGATATCGAAATGAAACATACACGAAAATTTAAGTTGAAATACCTGTTTCAATCCCTCAAATTTTCACTGAAATCCGTTGAGCCGTTTCGAAGAATAAACAGATCAAGAGTATAGGCAAACCGCATTCATATATATATATATATTATCGAAATGAAATATTTTCTAAGATTGCAGTTAAATTGCCGTTTTTAAAAACCCCCATTTTTCATTGAAATCCGTTGACGCATTTCGGAGCCTATTTGAGACAAACATACGGACAATTTTATATATTGGTTTTTAATTTTTGAAAAGTTCTCTTGTTTCCCACTGTGTCTCCTTTATTATACACGACGGTTTTGACAATCACCGTCGACATCTTCAAGTGACCGTAGTTGCTGAAAGTTCTTCAACTGAAATCCGATTCGATGTGAAATATTTCGAAAGTCCATCTAAATTTCCATTAATAGAGAAATGTTGATAATTAATGTGAAAGTCAAAATTCCAACGTTTTAAATTACTATGTATATAAAACTTGAGGATGTCGACGATGGTTGTCGACGAAACGTCATGTGTATTAAACGGAACGCGGTTGGAAACCCCAGAACTTTGCCAACAGGACCAGGAAAACCTGCGAAAGTTAATTTATATTTTGTAATTAGAAAGTATCGCAATATTTATTCTTCATATTTTATTCTTATTTGGACACATTTAATAACGTTTTAATTATTGTTTCAAGTGTAACGATTCAGAGCATATTGCTAATGGAATTTTATAAAAGCAAAGTGTGTGGTTCTTTTAAATTCTTTATTCATTACCCGAGTCTCCAGAAAGACAGAGATGCATAAGTTTCCAGCACATCTCGTCGGTTGTTATGCAAATGCAAGCTCTCGAGCAAATAATCTTATTTCCATGACAAAGACTTTAATGTTTAGAAGCATCAGATCTAATACCACAGAAAGGTTGCACCTTCTACGAAATTTGCCAGTATAATATTTATTTTTCTAAACTAGAGGAGCTTAATTTAGTTTAAGCATAACCTTACAAGGGTTGGGCCACACGTTAACATACACCAATAAAGTGAAATATATGAGTTGAATTTCCATAAAGGAAAGCTAATAAATTAAATACTGGTAACATTTTGAAATATTGTAAAATTTATAATTATCTCACAACTTTGCGTTTTATATTCATTTTAGAGAAGTCAGGCTCACAGCCGTTTATAATTAAGAAACTTTCCAACATATTACTTTGTTTAATTACCGTTTTATGGGTTATTAAACAGTCTTTGATGATAATTATCACGTTACAGGAAATACATTGAATCATCATCCGTTCTCCAGTCGTAGTACAACTACTAAGATTATAAAGAGAAATAAAATAAATATCTTTAGCTATGGTAGGAATTACCTGTGAGAGTTTTCTCTAGCAGGCATTTCTCCCCAGGGTGACTGCGGGGCTCGCCTTCGGGAATGCCTCGTGCTCTCTCTGGTTTTTTATCAAAATTCTCACATGCGGAGACACCTTCACCTATTTTGGGAGGCATATGTACTAGGGTCGAAGACCTTGGGCATATGGCAAGAGTTTTTCCGTTGATCCCATTGGATGAGTCCACCAACTGCCTCCTAAAACTTGTGGAGACATGGAGAAGGGAATGCTGCCAACCCACAGCAAACTCGTCTGCCGTCATTCGGAAGAGCGTGAGAATAGTACCCAATGCCCGACCTACCTGATGCAGGTTTTCTAGTGTTTTCCCTCCATCTCTTTAGGTGAAATACCGGGTAAGATCCTTTTAACTATAGCCCGGGGGCCCTAGTCAACCTTTGGCTACCTTGCTCTACCTTCCACATCCTCCCTTTTCAATTCCCTTCCTATGCTATTAAAGGGGAATTGCCTGTTTCAGGATCACCCTCATGTAGCCTGTTGACCAAAACAAATTATTTCTACGTATTACAAGGAAAAAGAATTACCATCTTTGGCAGAAGAGAGGAAAGAGTTATTATCTCTGGATATGTACTGTTCCGTTGCATGCTGAATGGAAAATGTTATGAAGGAAACAATTGGTTAAGAGGGAATTATTTTATTAATTTATTTATTGTCCACGACACTAAATCCATCTCATGTAATATACGTAATTCTTCACATTTACATAAATAATCTTTTCGGCTGAGAGAGTCGGAGTATATATTGCTAATTTTAGCCCTGAGGAACTTTAAAAATGGAGAAATATGATAAATATATATGCTGACTTATTGGTTGTCTTTTTATTTATCGAAAATTATTTTTATTGGAGAAGAATGAGTAGTAATATTGTACTGTCATTGTTTCATAAATTGGAAAATATTGTAGAATCGTAAACGTGTGTATTGTGCCGTGGAAACGAGTGGTTTTGTTCAATATATTGTTTTCAGGAATGTAAACTTTATTCATTTCTAGATTTACTAAAGTATTTGACTACAAGCAAAACGACTATTTTTAACCCTGATAGAAAGAGCACATATTTTAATTTACGTGACTCTTTATGACGCACGATGTCGTCATCAACGTTTTGTTTCTCATAACGACGTGCGGGGCACATTTAAAGTTGAAGTAATCTTCATTTATGTTAAGATTATTAGATAGTAAATCAACTGGCACAAATTACGAACATATCCGGAATAAGCTAAATGTATGGAAAGATAAATGACGTGTTAGGGAAATTGACGATAAAATATCGCCGCCAGAGTGTGCGTGTGAGTAATTTGCAGGGCCATCTAGTTATTGAGGCGACAAACCCATGTACCACATTATTAGCACTTGATGGCAATTCCACAGGTGGAAAATCGAAGGAAAGACAGATTATGACACTAATAAAGGAAATTTTATGTAAGCTCCTTTGGTTACAATGAAAATAGTACATATTAATCGAAGTTATGCCAAATAAGTTTTTCACTTCTGCTGTTTTTTGTTACCGCATCATTCATTTGAAACACAGTCAAAATAACATCGTAAAAAACCGTGAAATGAGATCAGTATCGCCTTACGCACCACCTCGAAGTTATTCTACGAACGTCGTGAAATATAATCTCAAAACAGGCTTATTGTTCCATTGAATCCATAAATAAATTAAAATTTCATTTATTGCAAACTCAATAAAGTGCCCGAAAATTTAATTCATAAGAGTTAATCATACGTATTTTTTTCTAAATTTTATTTATTACTAGCTGGGGACCCGGCGTTGCACGGGTACTGATTTATATTATCCCAGAACATTATTTAATTCTTGGTCAACACATGACTAAACCGGCATTAAAAACGTCACAATATGAACCTCAAACATACTCCCAGTATCTCGACAGTCAAAAACACTCCCGGTACAATAACAGAACTAAAAATATTTTCAGTAATCTGACAATAACATTTCTTCCGCACAAAGAGATGAGTTGTTACTTAAATAGCACATTAAAGGTCATCATGTAACACAGAGACCCCGTTTAATCGGCTTCGATACCAAAGTTGATAGTTTCCTTGTTATTTTCATTCGACTGATTTCCACGCCCACCCCTCAAATGCTTCAATTATACACAAATTTTGTCGGGGAAAGACGCTATAAAAGTAATTAAGGTAAAGATTCTTTTTAGTCAAGCATTAGCCTTTTTTACATATAAAAATTATACCTCCTCCCCCTAGGGGTGGTAGTCGTGTCGTATCTCAAAAGTGTTTGGTTTCGGGTCGCGAGGTAATATAGAAACATAATTTTATCTTTCCTTTAAAGGTATTACGCAGAAGTGTTTTACCCCGTTTCATCTCCCTGTAGGACGATGAACTGCTATTTAAGTCGCATTCCAGTCGCAGAATCAAACTAAAAGACTCCCATAGCACCGATTTCGATACCAAAATTGTGTTTCTTATTTATATTTTCCTTTGACAACTCCTACACCCCCAACGTGATTGGGTTTGAAATTACACGCAAACCAAATTGAGCGAAAACGCTATCAAATTAATTGACCCAATATATATATTGTAAGAAAATAACGGCAGTGCATAAGTTTTTAAAAATAACCACCCCCCACCCTCGCCCCAAGTGGTGGTATTCGGGTATTAACTTAAATAGTGTTGATTTCTAATCGTCAAGAACACCTGTTCAAAATTTGGTCGAAATTATTCCATCCCTTTAAGATAGTGTGCAGAAGTCTGCTTTACCTCCTTCCAACCTCTCTTAGGGGATGAACTGTAACTTAAATTGCATTTTTATGTCAGAATTAAACTCAGTGGCTCATATTACACCGGTTTAGAGCCTAATCTCGAATTTTTATGGTTATTTCTATGATTAGTCACTCCAATCACACCCCTATGAACACTCCCCTTAGGTTATGGATGGGGTGAAATTATACGCTAGCAGTATCAAATTAATTCAACCAATAATTTATTTATATGATAAAAATAACAGCCGGTTTTGCTTATTTAAAAATTCCCACTTTCACCCCAGAGTTGGTAGCCGAGTCTAACCGCGACAGTGCTGATTTCCGGATTGCAAATAACTCGTGTTGGTAAAAATTGCTCCACTTATTTATATTTTATGCAGAACATACAGACAGACGCACCCACGTGAACACATATTTTTTATTACAGAGATAACTTAGCCTGACGTATAATAACTAAAGTTTTTTTCTCATTTTGGAAATAATTTCCCTGGTAGTCAAACCGTTCAAAATTTGTCTGATTTAAAATGTTTTTAACCTCATAAATAAAACTCTTGGCGCTTTACGCAATCAAATTAATACAAAACTCATGCAGGAAATTTTTGTCTCAATTATTATGATCTCAACTGTTATTTAAGTTGATGAAGTTACAAAATTTCGGACGAAGCGAAATATTTTCTAGCTTCTATTAAATAGGTGCTATTGTATCAATTCAAATGCATATTTTTTAGTACTTATTGGCCATTTAATTATTAGTTTGATTTTATAGACATGCAATGTGTCCATGAAATATTTCACAAAATCTTTATAGGTAAATGGCTAAGCGTAACGCAACAAATGATACTGTACGTGAAAACCAATCTTTTTAAAGTTTTTTTGTGCGTGAGGCCAGGAAGTTACTTTTGAAAATAGTTCACAAATGCGCCGCCGACCGTAGTTACTGAAAGTTTTTCAATTGGACTTCCGATTAGATGAGAAACATTTCAAAATCAGTAGAAATATCCAAGAATACAGCAACAAAAGATAATTAGTGGGAAATACCAGTCCCAACGTTTTATTTTTCTATGTTTATAAATGTTCTATTTGCCCACTTTTCGTCTATTCGGTGACAAAATTCTACCCATACTAGACAGACCATAACAGGACGGTAACAGCTTCTGAGATGCGGTATCGCACGACTTACAAGTGCTATGGTACAGTTGTAACATAAACATAAACGCTACCTATAACGTGAAACCACAATAAAAAATACAAGACGTCTTTCGGTCATCGTAGTGGCCACTGGAGTAGCGCCACGTCAGCGGCCGTAACGCTATCAATCGTCGGGGTAACGTCTCATTCAGGTAATCTCGTACACTAAATGTGGAGAAAAGCCATCTCGTTGAAAGATTAAATCCCTACTATAAGTGAGTTGCAATGTATTGTACAATCCACATTTATACAATATTTAGCAACTGCACTCGGTGTAATTTGCTGATACCACACTAAAAAATAGTTTTGAGATTGTCTTTAACATACTATACCTTTTGTCAATTTATGTTTAGCCATTAATTTTTTTTCAATGTGTCAAGGTCTGTAATTATTCTGTATATTGTTCTGTCCTTCAATGCATAGAATAATTCCTTTTAAGATTCATAAAATAAAGGTTTCATCCTTACATGACTTTTAATTGAGGAATTTTATTTTATCTTTGCGTTCTGGCATTATAATGACGGTTTTCAATTATGTTTCACCACTAAACAAATGGACCAATTTCACTCAAGTCTATTATTCACAATTTTATAGAGTCGTTAGAAGAATTTTAACAGAAAACTACCATCCTTCGCCTCTAGGCAAAATGGCCAACCTTCATGAACTTGATTATGAGTTACATGTAATGCGTATAACGATAGTACATATCGTAGTGATTTTTGGTCAATATCTAACGTTAAAAACCGTGCTTTTTTAATTCCCAGATGGTAGGGGATACCAGCCAGTTAAATATTGAAACATAACCAAGCCGTATACATATTTTTTTGTTAAAACATAAGGTTATGTAGATTATAATATTAGCTCGTATAGTATTGTAATAAATTCCATGATAAATTGTGTTTATGTGTAACAAATTCTGTGGGACACATGGGAAGCGGATAAAGCTTAAACCTCATATTGGCTTCTATAAACAGACAGCCTCGCTTTGGTCTCTATATTGAGTCTGGCATCATTTCGAAAAGTATACAAAATATAAAAAGTAAAAATAGATTTTTCTTACGATAATTTCTACGAAAGAAAGGAATTAAAACAAAGAGATGAGAATTTAAAAAACTGAAACAACAGAAGGTGCTTCAGAGTTTCAAAGAAGATATCAAGAGTAGATTAATAGAGACAGGAGAGGGAAGCAATTAGAAGAGAAATGGGCAATCTTGAAGGAAGAATTGACGTCAAAAACCACAAAAAAAAAGAAAAATAGCGCAGGCCAATAGGAGAGCGTGGACAAAACACGATATAAAAATTATTGATAAAAGGTGTAAATATAAACACGCGATGGATGCAAATGGTAAAGATGAGATATAAAGGAAGTGCAAAGCAGCCAAAGAGGCTTGGCTACAAGAGAATTGCAGAGCGGTTGACGATTTCATTGTAATAGAGAAGATATATGTAGCTTATAGAAAAATCAAAGAGACAGTCAGAGAGAGGAAAATATTAGCAATAACATCAGGAAAGCGGATGAGAAGACAATTCTGGATAAAATTGAAAAGGCAGAAAGATACAAGGAATATCCAGACGAGCGGAACCACGGTGGAAATATAGATCAGTCAGTAATAGAAGAAGCAGAGAAGGTGAATGTTGAAGAGTTAAGGGACAAAAATTTAAGATAGCAGATGACAGGCCGCTGACAGACCTGAGCAATAGTAAAGCACCAGAAATTGATAACATTCCAGCAGAGCTGAGAAGATCATCGGTCGAAAGAGCAATTTCACGGCTGTTTAGAATAATTTGCGAAATCTACGAAACAGGAAGTATAGAAGAAGATTTTAGAAACAAGATAATTATCCTTAAAACAATGAATACTGGGTCTGATAGATGCGAGCAGCACAGGACAATAAGTTTAATATCTCATGCATGCAAAATATTAACGATAATAGTATATGGGAGGATGGAACATCAAATAGAATGCGAGGTAGGAGAAGATCAATTTGGTTTTAGGAAGAATGTAGGGACCAGAGAAACAATATTCACTTTGCGTCTAATTTTAGGAGACAGGATAAGATAAAAATAACTACGTTCATGGCATTTGTTGATTTAGAAAAAGCGTTTCATAATGTGAACTGGAACACACTGTTAAGGATTTTGAAGAGGACACGAGAAACAAGGTTAATCCGTAATCTCTACATACGGCGGGCATCTGTAATTAGAATTGAAGATTAAGAAAGGAGTAAGCTAAGCTTGCAGCATGCGCCCTTGATGTTTAACTTATATATAGAGCAGACGATGAAGAAAGTTAAAACGGAAAGTGGAAAAGGAATCATACTGCAAGGAGAAAAATAAAACCCTGCGCTTTGTCGATGATATTGTTGTATTAGGGGAGTCATAAGACGACTTGGAGGCTGTAATAAATGGCATGAACGCAGTCCACGTGATAGAGTTCAATATGAAGATAGAGGAGAAAAAATGGAGCATATTATTGGAAACAGCGCTAAGCAATGTTTTGAAGGAAGAAGTTAAGGAAGCATAATGAAATTTAAGCCCTAAAAATCTGGAAATCACAAGTACATAATTGAAATTGACTGAAACAGTATTAAATTCACTAATATAATTTATTTCTCTATCAGTTAAAACTAAAAATGTCGAGGAGTAAATATTTCTTCGTCTCTATCTTCGCAGCCCTTCCAAGAAACCAGGTTATAGAAATACAATTTTTCTTCGAACATCTATTTCCACCACTGTCAGGAAATTAGGAAAGTAATTATTACTTAAACTAATCTTCTGCCTCCTTAATTTAGTTGTGAAGATGGTGTATATTAAAATTTGTCATTATTTGCTTATTTGTTTTACTGCACCACTGACTGTGAAAACTATCCATGGAACTATGTTTAAATTTGCTAGCATCAGTTACGTCTTTATTTTCCTCCCCGTACATTCACATATTTCTTAATTTGAATCACTTTTGGTTCCGTATCCATGCCTTACATAGTTTACAAGTTAATCAAATTTGTTTCATGTCAGTTTTACTCAAGATAATCATGCCTAAGAAGTGACTAGAGTCAAAAAGAATACCTAAACAATTTATTTACGATAAAAATATAAATTAGATATTTTCTAGTGCAGTGATAAATGAATGTTCGTGAATGTACGAGAAGTAAATATAAGCCAAATAGTTTCTAAATTGAAATATTGAAGTATTGAATATTGGAAAACGCAGCGTAGAACATTCGTCTTACTTACGTTACGAAGAGTCGTGGTTAAAATTCTCTTATCGACAGAAGATTCTATAACATACGGGCAACGCTGCAGCCAGCTTGAAGAATGTCTCTCATCTGCGTTGATTTTTTTAAATAAAATTTATTCACACTAACTTTCAGGATAAACGAGTCGCATATAAAATACCATTTATACCACCTTCCATAAATTTAAATGACATTAAAACAAATTTACGGAGGATTTATGTTAAATTTTCGGTGAAAATTGAACTTCTTTCTTCTGGAGGCCTGCAAAATTCCGTTATTACTGCTACAAGAAACTTTTCTGGTTTCAAGAAACATATGAACAATTAGGAGCAGAATTATGCGAATAGTAAAAGTCGAAAATAGTTAGCAATCAAAAATTACTACCTCATATTTGTAGAAAATGAAATTAGTTATTAAAAAATAATAGAATGCCAATACAAACTCGGAAAAATCGGTTTATGTTAAAACGAAATACTATTTCAAGAACATTCGTAATGCTTGTTTATAAATTTATGAGCATTGAATTATTACTGTGTGAATTCGCATGGCGCCTATATCTGAACTCAATTTACCTAACAAATATGTATAAAAGAAAATTATAAGGAAACTAAAACCATGTAACATAAATATTCGAGAAAACAGCCTCAGTGAGAGACGAGAATTTACTTGAAATAGATATCGAATCCCCATGTGAATTGATCTGTAAAGCTATTATTTAACTCATAGGAAGTATAAATGCTTCATCCGAAGCTCAAGCAGGAGCGTATAGCTAATTTAGAAGAAAGACAAGAAGGGAAAAATGTCGACCGGACCAGGAACTCGAACCCCGGACATCCCGCTCCACCAATGAGATAATCCGAGTCGACGTCTAAGGACCGATTCAACATCCTCCATTCCCGCACTTGAATCACATGCACCTTTGGTCAATTTAAAGAATTTTATAAGTGAATTATAGGCTATTACTTAACTTTAGAAGATTAGAATGGAATCGCGAATCGAACGTGGAAACTCCCGCTTACCGAGTGGATGCTCTACCGCTGAGCTAGTCCACATTCCACCACATTTGCAAACCTAAGGTCGCTCACCTACAATTTACTAATCGCATACTTCACTACCTTAGCTACATTTAGTTTCACGGCCCTGGGTTGAGCTTCAATTGAAGTAATTATTATCATTTATTTAACTTATATAAATGATGAATCATTTATTGAGCAGAGAAGAATATTGATTTTAAGTGTATTTGTGAGAAACGAAAATATGATTATTATGTTCCAGATGATAACGTCATTCAAAATTGTTCCACAACCATAAATACACATATTTCACTTGACGGCCGTTTTTATAAAATATTTATATAAAGATAAATTAAAACGGCCATTTTACAGGTAAAATAAAAGTTTTTCCTTTTACTATTACGTTTCATCCACACATTTGTGACTTCATACAAAACCTTCTAACAGTGCTATAGGTTAATTGCTTATCGTACTGTTTAAAACTGAATCTTTCCCTACGACCATTTTTGAGGTTTCGTATTAGTTTTAAATTTGCGTCGCTTCTCGCAATATATTGTTCGTTTTTCTACTTGTTCATCTTTCCACTCTTTGATTCTTGTGTATGATTTAAATAGTGTACAAATCTTATTTTCTTCCTAATTGCAGCTAACGGTTCCCTTCCTAATTTCTCTACCTCAGCTCGACAATGACTTGGTCCCCCGAATCACAAATTTTTCTGCTCCCCTCTGAAGCTTTTCTAGACCTTCCATATGGGGTTTTCTGTATGAATCCCTACATACTGCTCCATACTCGAATATTGGACGAAACAGACATATGTGTGCAAGTTCTTTTCAATTGATTTCGAAGCATCAGGTGTCCTTTTGCGAAGACATAATACTTAATAATTAACGTAATGTATTCTTTCCAGTCTTTGAAAAGGAAATTCAATTCATCTCATAAATATTTATCTTTTTAAACTCTTTGCCATAAGTAAGTGAAAAAATGCCTCACAACACAGAGGTCCCGGGTTCGAATCCGGGCATGTCATCATGGTAAAGGAGACTGGGATTAAGACATACAATTTCAAATGTGTCATGTAAGACGCAATTCGCAGTCGATCCGGTAGGTAGAGACCCTGAATGGGCAGCAGAGCCAAGGAAGGAGAAGAAGATGAAGATATTAAAAAGTAAAGAGGGACGACACAAAGCTTTTCGGAAGGCCAGCTGCACAGCCGCGGAATCCTTTGCAGTGGCCATGTGGAACCTTCCATCATAAACTAGGCTCTTTAGTGGGAATTTCCTTCCAGCGTGGGTGTTTCAAGGCACCCAAATACCTTATTTGCTAGATTAGTATATTTATTTACATAAGTCACACTCTGTATGGCTTTTTTTCTTCTATTTACCCACACGTTGCATTACTGGAGTCTTTATTTATTTTCAATAGGGTTTAGGGATCTTTTTTATTTCTTTTTTCTTGTTTCTATTACTTATTTGATTATTTTATACTAGATTTTATTTCGTTAACGAATTCAATGAATGGTTTTAAATGTTCCTAGATTAGCGTAGAATTTTGCGTTGGTCAGTAAGTTCCAGATATTAATAGCTCGTTTTTTAATTTTTTTCTCTCTTCCTTTAGTAATTCGCAAGTATATATTAGGTGTTCAATTGTTTGGTCACCGAAATTACAGGGGCATGATGCGTTTGTATGCTTTGGTTTTTCCATGTCCTGTTACTATTGCTGCGAAGTTTGCCGATAGGAAGATTGGCATTCTAGAAGATGATGCATAATGGATGAACACAGCATACGACTGTGCCTCTGGTTTTT
The DNA here is from genome assembly GCA_034510155.1 of Eucriotettix oculatus. Lineage (NCBI taxonomy): Eukaryota > Metazoa > Arthropoda > Insecta > Orthoptera > Tetrigidae > Eucriotettix > Eucriotettix oculatus. The sequence continues at coordinate 108,312,466 of CM067379.1, forward strand.
TTTTCTTACAATTGATTACACTCCGTAGTGTTTGCTGTTATAAATAGCCACCGGTTGTAATAAATGTACTGAAGCTCTGTTGAACATGTTTGTTTAACCTAATTCTCGAATTATGCGCAGCGACAGAATGTGATCACGTACTCCTAATTCAAAGTTGATAGAAAACTATACACACGGTATATCCAATACATATATTGTTTTGCAGTGACCATTTCAGGCTCGCGCATGAATAAGTTTCTTTATGCTCAAGTGTTACGAATTAAATGTGTCATATGTCACGAGAAGTTATTTTAACTGGTTTTTTGATAAACGTGAAGGGAAGTGCAATATATCAATTATGCGACAATCACAAATTAACAAAGAAACTAAACAAAATGGCCAAACGTCAGCTTTTTTAGGGGATATAGGGAGTACAGAGACGACTCGGAATCACATAGGAAAGCACTACAACAAGTGTTCGTAATTACGACCAGAAGTCGTCGGGGAGATCTGACAGCGGCGCTATGTGGATTTCATTTCGGTCTGTAGCCGGGAGGATACGTGATATGCCAGGAAACTTCCAGAACGAATCATAGATTGCAGCGGAGTGAGAGGTCAGATATTCCGTAGGAATTGTAAAAAAAATACGGGTATTGGAATGATGATGAATATCTACAAATGTCAAATAAGAAGATTTTATATATATCCATTAGATATATCTCCTTTAGTACCAGATGAAAGGAACGCCTGACAACGCGCTAATATCGATTAAATCACAATAAATTGCATGTGTCGAAACAAATATTGTACCAGGCTAATAGAAATAAGTACCCTGGCATGACCGAGCACCCAGCTAGTTGTTGATGATTTATGGTGAAAACCCTAAAACTCTCTTACGAAGTAATAATTGATACACAAGCTATACTAACCAAATGTTTTTATTGATTTTTATTTCGTTTTGCAATCTGTTTACAACAACAGTAAGCAAATACTAGACATGATACAATGATATAAGACACAAACTCAACGGTTTACTATACAGTAGTTACTTTTGCAGACTTGGACTGATTAGACAAATCTGAGGTAATTTGAGCGGTGAAGTCTATGTAACCTTTGAATGTTTGTACTATTATCTAATAGATTCAGGATTAACTTATTAGAATGATGTTCAAGGTTGCCTAAGTACTCTTCACTATACTTCGTGACCACAGTTTTAACCGTATCAACTTTTAGGTCACTTAAAATGTCTGCGTTTCTCACACAATATGGTTCGTCACCACATCACGTAACACTTTTCACTTAAATCTTTCTAAATTTTGGAGTTGGCAGCCGTACTCCACAACTGAATACCATATGTCCAGATGAGTTTGAAGCTGAGAAGCTTGTTCTCTAAGGATAATTAGGATTTTCGACTAGTAGTAGTATTTCCGGAGTTTTAAATCAAGTTTATTGCGCTTTTTCCAAATGTGGGGCTTCTACTTTAAGTCCTTATCTAGCTGTAATCCTAAATACTTAATTTCTGTTGCTTGAGTTAAAGGATTATCACTGGGCAACAAAAAAGAAACATTTGTTTTGTCTTGGAAAGAAAAATATGTGCCTCTGATAGCATTTCTTCTCCTGAATTCAAATGTGATTTCGATTTTTCTCCGTCACGCAAGGTTTCCGAGAGGCAGGCATTTATAATTTCAAACACTTTAATATTTTCTACTTTCTTAAGTAAACAATATTCCAAAATTCGGACTCACCTAGAATTTAAGAAATGACGATTTCCTGCTATATTTCGCCTGTGGAGCATCCCTCTTGATGGTCCAACAATAATTGGCCAGCATAATAAGATACCATTTGCCTTGATCTCTCTTTTCTATCGCTGAAATCTCGTGAAGAAAGTGTTCCCTGTGCTCATCGCTCACTGCGCCAAGATTTTCCGGAAAGAAATCTAGATGCGAGTGCAGGAAGCATATTACAGCCCAAATTTTTATAAGATGTTATAAGATTATTGACAATATCACGGTAATTTTCCGCCTTTAGATTTCCCAAAAAACTGGTGAGTTACTTTTTTGAATGCTTGCCCGAGCTGGTTTGTCCAGTGGATTCAATAGTTCCTCAAACTTCTCATCATGCATTAGTGATCGCTTTTGTGGACCCACAAATATTCCTTCTTTAATTTTTGCTTCGCTAATTTTATGAAACTTCTGTCTTAAGTACATGAAACCAAGAGTATTGTCCATGGATTTCACGAAATTCTTTATTAATCCTAGTTTAATATGTAAAGAGGTAGATACACATTTTTAGGATTACACAGTGTGTCATGTTTCACATTTTTCTGTCCAGGAATAAATGATTCGCGTTTAGGTCATTCTTTTCTGATGTCATGGTTTTTTCTGTCCCTACTATCCCAAAGACACAAAAAACAACAGGACTTTGTGTAACCAAGCTGCAGACCCAGAATAAGTGCAATTACCTTCAAGTCACCACAAATATTCCATTCATACACTGCATAATGAAGCTTTGCCAATATAAATTGAAAGTTTTCATATGTTTCTTTCATACTAGCAGAGTGAGCCACAGGTATTGATAGGAGTTTATTAAATTGAGAAAATTGAAAAAACTGTGGGTGATGGAGAAATTCTGAATACATATTTGAAAACACGATAATAAACTGGATTAAATGCAACTATTGGTCAGATTTAACAAATCTGCCGCGAAATCTGAAGGTCGTTTACACGTTACGATGGAGATCGGCGCAGATTTTCGTATGCGGAATACATTTGTCCTCTACCAGCGGATTTGTTCACTATCTGCGCTCCAGTCGGGCGATTGGTCGGTCGATTATATCTGCCGATAATATCTGCTCGTGTGTGGTCACCTAATGAGCCCCTTTATTTAGGGAGATGTCATTGCATGATTCAAGGTCACACTCCTCTCGGCTATTGAACTTATTATTTTAAACAGACTATATATTAATGCGGTATATTATCATCCCTTCTATTCTGCCTCTTTTGGAACGGAAATTTCTATTTCTATCACTCTTTTGGCAGCGTGGTAGCATATTATTTAAAAAAATTCAACAAGCAAAGACAGTTTCGTATTACATAAATGCAACTAAAAACCATTCGAAGGAATTCTATGAACGGTTGCGTCATGAACACGTGTCTCAGGAATACGGTATAAAAGTGTAACATGAGACGTTTGTTTTCCCTAGAAGAGTGGATGATAGGTTGTATATTTAGTTCATTACGTATTTAAGATAACATAGCTAACGGAAATAAGGTAAATCACATGCTGCGGGCTAAATCTATTTCCACGTTATTTTATTGGTTTACCTGTTCTAAAAACGGGCGATGATTACTGATATCAGCGTTTGTTAGTCCAATAAACTAGTTCGTTGACTGAAGTATGAAAGCTGACGTCAATAGACTGCTTAATATGTGTACAGTTATACTTCTCCTGTACCGGTTTATCTTCCAAACAGTAGTTTGCATGTTTTTAGATTCAACGTTTAGGAGAAGAACCTATGTTAATGTTAAAACTGTGACTTTTACGAATGAACTGTAATAACGATTTAATTAATTTTCTAAGTAAAAGAAAAATAATTGTTTAGCATTTATAAACTGTGAAATTTTCGAAACTGTAACTTCCACTTTGATTAAGAGAAATGGTGGCGAAAATAACCCGAGTAACCACTGTAAGTGAAGCGATTCGTATTTTTGGGTTAGCTTTCGGCTTCAAATGTTGGTCTATGATGTTTACTAGTATAATAAAATTAAATAAGAAATTAGAAACAATTACCGAGGAATTTGTGTTTTAAATTCACTTAACAAAATTTTGGGGAAAATAGTTAAAAGGAACCGGAAAATGTATTTGAATCTCAAGAAGAACAATTTGTTTTTACTACATCACATCATACAAAAGTGAAAAAATATTTAATTTTATATATTTTTTAAATTTTATTATTTATTTATTTTTAAATCCCTACTTTGTTTTTTGATATTATTGTTCTGTTGGTTCTGTGTTAGGAACATTCTCAATGATGATAATAACGAAGAATTATCGACCCATATAACAGACAACCAAAAATTTCTGAACAAGAATTTAAAACATAAACAAAATAGACGTTTTGACCAAAACTTGCGGTGTTTGTGAATATTTATAACAGACTGAAGTAAAAGGAACAAAGATAATACAATTCAAAGAGTAACCAAATGATGAAACTAATAAAAAAACAATTCGTATCATTTTTTTAAATTGAGAAGTATCATGCTTTATGTTAACAGAAAATTCATTAGCTTTAATATATAACGTATCAGAAAATAACCTTTACTTAAATTTTATTTCTTTAGCCAAAATTGCAGCATTATCAAAATTAAAGGGGTGATTTTCTTTTAAGTTATTGTTCATAAAAATTTATTTGTCTGTTATCAGGGTCTAAAATTCTTATGTAATTTATGTTCAATTCAGACGTCAATTATTCTGATTTTTCTATTCAAACGTAAGGAAATTTCTAGTTATTTTATTTGATGCTTTAGTATAACTCAATTTTCCAAGTACAGACTTATGTCTAATCCCTATCAAAAAATTTTGAATACGCGACTAAACAAATTCCTGACAGACAACAATAGTCTCTCCGACGTACAAGCTTCAGGCAGCAAACATACGAAGGCTTGCAGATAAAAAGACATAACACACGTGACCAAGCCCAAGCCTTCGACAAAAAGTGGCATCCTGGACTTATCTAAAAACGCATCGCAATACGCTGTCCGGATAATACGACTCGCCTAATAAATTCATACCCAACTGACCGACATTTCTAGTTCAGAATAGATGGCTAAAACAGCCAACAGCGACCAGTACCAAGTGGGGTGCCCCAGGGTAGCTGTCATGTGCCAACACTCTACAACATATACATTAACGACGTTCCAACTTACCCCGGAACTAAACTTGAACTATATGCAGATGATGCAGGCAACTTTGTTGCAGAAAGAAATTTAAATTACGCGTCCCGAAATCTCCAGCATCCACTCGACGGCTTCCAAGAGTGGGCAAAGAAATGGCGAATTTTGCTAAATCACAAAATAATCAGGCGATATTCTTCGTTTGCCCGACACGATCCTCGAGGTAAACCACGAGATCGTGCCGTGGCAAAAAAAACCGCAAAATATCTGGGCCTCACACTCGACCAGAGGCTAAACTTCAAACCTCGAATTGGGTGACCACACACGAGCAGATATTTCGGCAGATATCTGGCAGATTTAAGGAATCTGGCCGTGAAATCTGAAGGTCGTTTACACGTTAGTGTAGGTCTTCCGACATTTATCTGTGCAGATTCTCGTATACGCCATACATTTATCCTCTGCCAGGGGATATTTGTTTAATATTTTAACGATTGCAAAGTATTGTTGGTCAGTAATGGTTGACATGCGTAGTGTTTGAGGTTATAAAGTATATTGTTTTACCGGGAACTCTGTTACAAGTGAACTAAGGTTTTCCCGGTATAAATGTTGCAGAAGTAATTCTCGGGTTTCCACCCGGGTTAAACAGAAGTTACTGCGCGACGTTTCGACAAACATATGCACTGTCGTTATCTTCTAGCATATTATACAATTTTTTCGTGATCACTGCCAAATTGGGATGAAAATTATATAAATGGTACGAAAGCTGCTGTGATCTCGTTTTCGAAGAAGCCTCACAATAATACAAGTGATGTGAGAAAGGGAAACTACACGTATTTTCCGATTAATGTATTCAATTTAAATGTATTTGGCAAATTAATTACAAGGAGTAATTTAGCAGGCTCATTGTTTGCTAAATAAAAAAAGTTCTACACATAATGAATCTTTAATGGCTGAAAATACCATGTCTTCACTACAAGATTGTTTATTAATTAGTTGTAATAAATAGTTGGAATTCAATTAAAGTTAACTAAGCACTTTATCCTTATTTGCCCAAAATAAATTAATTAAAATGGTAATATTTATAAAGTGTCGTGATAAATTCGCGTAATTAAAGGAAATATACCAAGAGTCAATCAATTAAAGGCAGATTGGCTTGCTATATATTTTTCTAATCATTTTTGAAATACGAGTGAAAAACAGCATTGATTCATTTTGGGCTTCATATTCTTGGTATGATATATATTCAGAAAACTTTAATTATCAAAGATACGTGTAAAAATAATGAACATAATTTATTCATTTTGTTAATAGAGAGATATTTTGTATGTATCACCGTTATTATTTAATGTTTCTTATATGCGGCCTGCATAAAAAAATTTAATTGGTAATTGAAAAAACGGTTGCTTATCACTGGTTTAAATTATACAAATTTAATTGTTGACATCAAAGTACACTGTGTTTGAGAAGGAACTCCCTAGTTTTCATATGTCCTAGATTGTGTACTAAGTGACATACACAACTCTAGTTTGTGGTGTTTGATTCATCAACTCTCCAAATTTGGCTACCCTGCAGTTGGCAGGTCTGCTTGAGCTTGAGACGGCACCAGTGCTGGTTTTTACCTCTGTGCCCTGAGACCAGTCCAGGTGTGCTTGCAGTGCAGTGCAGAGCAACTTAGCAACAATGTGTAATCCGCACCAGAAAGCGCACTGAGTCAGTTACAACAGTGCAACGTAATTTTAGACGTGGTGGTGAACCACCTTCATGATAAACTATCCGTCATTTTCTAAAGCATTTCAAGGAAACCGGTAGTGTTTTAAAAGTAAAATCATCAGGTAGACCGAGAACTTCTGAAGATGTTGTTGAACAGATCCGTGTTTCGTGTGTTCGGAGCCCGAAGAAGTCATTGGCCAGACATAGTCTACAAATAGGAGTGCCTAAAGGTAGTCTATGATGTTGTGAGTAAAAGACTTCGGTTACGTGCCGACAAATTGTAACTGTTACATGTAATAAAACCTAATAATAAAATCGTAAGGTATGAGTTTTCTATTGAATTTACGCACAGAATTGATGATGATGTCAATTTCTTAAAAAACATTCTCTTTTCTGACGAGGCTACTTTTCATGTCAGTGGAACAGTTAATCGTCATAACTGTAGAATTTGGGGGGCAGAGCATCCTCATGAAGTTATTCAGCATCAACGCGACTGTCTAAAATTTAATGTCTGGTGCGGTTCGATGGAAGATCGTGTGATTGGTCCTTTTATTTTTGTAGAAAAAACAATAAACGAGGACGTTTACTGTGACATTTTGACAAAGTACGTCTTTACCCAAATGGACGATATCGAGGCGGAAAAGGGGCTTGTGTTTTTCCGTCAAGATGGCGGCCCCCCTCATTACAGTAACCATGTGCGCGCGGTTCTTGACTCTCGCTTTCCAGAAAGTGGATGGGCAGGGCTGGCCCAATACCTTGGCCACCACGAAGCCCAGACTTAACCCCACTGGACTTTTTCTTTTGAGGCCACATAAAATATGTTGTGTTCAGTGAAAACATCAGAAACATTAATCATTTACGGGAAAGAATCGTCGCGGCGGTTTGGACAGTTACACCTGAAATGTTGGTGAATACATGGCGAGAAGTGGAATATTGTCTTGGCAGCAAATGGATCCCACGTTCAAGTTTACTAACATTAAACAAAACTTGAAGGTATTCTCTTTCATGATATGTACTTATATATGTAATTCTTCATTACTTAAAACTAGGGAGTTCTTCCCCAAACACCCTGTATATTATATTTTCCAATCATTTAATACCATGTATCGAACAACTGACACTATAAAACTTCTATTATACTGAATTACAAAAGTAGGTATCTATTACAAATCTGACACGAAATATTTCGAAAATGCGCGTAAATCTGAATCTGACTGGTTTTCAACACTTGACGACCGTCAATTGTTCAGATGTGATCTGTACATAAAATGCAACGCAGATTTGATCGCTCAGACAAATATCTACGCTCCAATCCGGCGATTGGTCGGCCCATCAGATCTGCCGATGGTATCTGCTCGTGTGTAGTCACGCATTGAGGTAGCACGAAACAAAAGTTTCGGTGCGATGAAGGCTTTATTTCCAATATTATGTTCCCGATCCCCTCCGTACCAAAACTAAAATTAAACTATACACAACAATCGTCCGACAAATGTGATGTCTGGAGTGCAGCCTGCAAAACCCTTATAGAAACAGATTCCTCCGTATAGTCACCAAAGCCCCAATCAAAAATCCACGAACTCCGCCAAGCTACCCAAATAGAAAAAAATCCCAGGCCGTATCAGAAATAGAAGTAGAAAATTCTACGAAGATTGCAAGAAGTCTAAATTTAAAAAAATCGCGATTTAAGACAAATTCAGAATATACAGAGCAAATTAATAGTTCATACAACTTCCATAAGGATAAATAATAAATTCCTACCCACTAACATCCCAAAAACCAAACGGAACCACAAAACCAAACCAAATGTTGTTGTGGTATTCAGTCCTAAGTCTGGTCTCATGCAACACTCCATACGCAAGGCTTTTCATTTCCTCATAACTACAACATCCCACCTAATGTTCTTAGTGTATTCCATCCTTGGCCTCCTTCTTCTCTTCTTACCCCACACACTTCTCTCTTATGCTAATTTTACAAAACCCTCACTTCTTAAAACGTGGCCTATTAATCTATGTGAATATTACGAAATAATTGCTTAAAATATTCATATGGACTGGGGGGTTGTATGGGTGCGAAACGTGGACGATAGGAGTTAAGGAAAAGAAAAGAATAGAAGCCTTTAAAATGCGGTGCTATAGGCGGATGCTGAAAATCAGATGAGTGGATAGAATCACTAAGAAGGAAGTTCTAAACAGAAAAGGGGAAGAGCGAACAATATGGAGGAAGTTGACTAAGTGAAGGGGTAGATTAATAGGCCACGTTTTAAGACAGCAGGGTCTTGAAAATTACAGGGAAGTAGTGTGGAATAAGAACAGAAGAGGAAGGCAGAGGATGGAGCACGTTAAGCAAGTTATGGAGGGTGTGGGATGCGCTAGTTATGCGGAAATGAAAAGGCTTATTCAAGATAGGTTATCATGGAGGGTTGCATCACACCAGTCTTCGGACTGAATACTACAAAAGCGAGCACTAACCACTTCTTTTAGGCTCATCAGGTTTCCCCATAACAACATATCATGATAAGTCATGGGCATCAGCCCGATACTTAAATGAGGTCTGCCCTCAGCCAAACAACGCTTCGGTCCAATTTTCCAGTATCAAAGTTTTTAAATGAACGCTTTCTATTACTTGTTGACTTTATGGGCTTTATCTCACTACTCTTATATCAATTGACGTTTTTGGACACTCCGTTGAATTGGGTTGATAGAATTTTAAATTTTACAAATTGCATATGACAGTTAACATAGTGTGACATAATTAACTGCTTCAGAAAAATGCGTTCAGAGATAGTTTTGCAACAAAACTTTTACTATTCAAGAATATAAAATTAGAATCTCACTACTCACGCCGTAATATCGGAACATTCGCCACTTTGTATATAGACTAAATAACTAAATATAATGAATAAAATGAAATTTAATCAGTAATATATTACATATGTATAACATTTGAACAGTGAAGTGGCTTCAGACTCTAATATAAGGTTTGCACAACATGATATACAGTCTCCGCCGGTATTCGAATTGCGGGTCGTGTAGCAAAGAATTTCGTAGGTTCATGAATACATACATTTGGTGTTCCTCAATCTCGTTCCCAGGACGACACAAGGAAACGGCGTCGTGATGTCTGGTTATTTTCTGCGTACATGGGTTGGATTGCAGGCGTCGTTATGTCTTCTGGATCGAGGCGTCGAAATACGAATTTACAGTCCAACGAGTTTTGGCTCTGTTCCGATATTAGCTCTTAGTCTTTTGGAGTATTTTTGGATGTGACGGGTTAGTGACAGCAAATTAATTCTTCTCGTTAGCGTGGACTGTCTTAGTCGGTTCCAGATGTTTCTTGTGTTCCCTACGAGATCACCTGATCAGCGTCATTTGACTCTTTAATAGACTGTGGTGGGTAAATAGCACGTACCACTTCCCAAGCGACATGCTGATATCAGCTTTTCACTTCAATATTTCCTATTAGCTTCATTTGCGACCAACCCATATCGATGACTATATACAATTCATAGTAAATCAATTAACGATCAGTTTTTACAGACGCAGTTTTCTTTATGATTAAACGTTTCGTCACCACATTTGGGACTTCCTCACATGTTACCATTAAAATTATACACAACAATTACATTAAACGTTATTAAAATATCAGATCATCGATTGCTTTATGAATAATAAATAATAATTACAATTTTGAAATTTTTATGCTACCCTGACTGCCTACAAGGGCAGCTTCAACTGAAATGTCATACAAGAATATGGATCAACAATGTAGTATCCCACTCTGTCTGTAAAACCTAATAGTTAATTTATTTATTTAAATATATATATATATTTATTTAAATAAATAAATTAACGATATATATATATATATATAATTTACTTTTCATCTCAATAAACTGCGTGCGTTACAATAACAGTAAGAAAAATTTCATCTATATCATCCATGTAGGCATATATTTACTTAATATTTACATATAAATAAACTCTTACCAGGTATAAAATTTCGTTTTACATCTCCCGATAAAATTAGATTAGTCAAATATATTATTAATAGCACATACTTTTATTTCCATCCTATTGTAAATTCGTATGTAAATCTAAAAACTGTTAGGTCTTTGTATAACTACCATGATATGAATGCTGGGTTCATTTAGGTCTTCAGCATTTATCAAAAAGTATAAGTTTTCAGAAATATGTTTACCTTCTCTGAATTCGTTTGACTCACAGTAAAATATGCTACTGTTTAAGAGTGGATTGTGATTCTGGCAGTCATTGACTGATACCTGAGGGAGCGTTTCTTTTGGAGGCGTTACTCCCCTTGAGAGTTGAAGGGAATAACCTTCGGGGATACCTCGTACTTGCTCTGGTTTCAAGGTTGCCACAAACCCGGGCAACGTCTGGCTCTTTTGAGAGGTGTATATTCCGGGGAATGCTGGACCCCACAGCAAGTTTCTCTTCTCCCACCATTCGTAGGTCGTGAGACAAGTATCCAAGGGTCCAACCTACCTGATGCAGGTTTTTTAGGAGTTTCCCTGCATCTTCTTTCAGGTGACTCATCGGGGGCTGCCCCCTTCTCCCTTCCGCATCCCCCTCTTCAATTCCCTTCCTATGCTATTAAAGGGGAGTTACAGTTTATGGATCACTCTCTTGTAGCCTGTTACCCAAAAATGTATTGAGATAAGATTCGGAGACGGAAATAATAATTGTCAAGAAATGTTTCATTTCAGCTGTTAAATAACAGTGCAAAAATTCATCGTATTCTATATCAAATTTCATCAGATTGATGGTTTTTAATTCAAATGATTCATCTCAGATGTTAAATACTAATGCAAAAATTCATAATAAACTATATCGAATTTCATCAGATTGATGGGTTTTGAAGGTGATTAAATTTTTATAATTACTAATATTAGACGAAAAAACATTATAGAAAGTTAACCCCAATGTGATTACTGAGCCTGGAAAATTTATGTTTTCTTTTTTTTGGGGGGGGGGGGCTAACAAGCTACATGAGGGTGATCCTGAAACAGGCAAATCCCCTTTAATAGCATGGGAAGGGAATTTAAAACGGGGGTGCGAAAGGTTTTCAATGGATGACTATGGCCCCCGGGCTATAGTTTAAGGATCCTACCCGGTGTTTCACCTAAAGAGATGCAGGGAAACACTAGAAAACCTCCGTTGGGCATTGGATACTATTCTCACGCCCTTCCGAATGACGGGAGACGAGTTTGCTGTTATTGATGGATTTTGAAGGTGATTAAATTTTTATAATTGCTAATATCAGATGAAAAAACATTATAGAAAGTTAACCCCAACGTGATTACTGAGCCTGGAAAATTTGCGTTTTCTTAACGCTAGTCCTTTTCTAAGCATCACATGCTGTAATAGCTACGAGAAAAATAAAGTGGCTCCATTAATCCTTTCTTTAGGGCAGTTCCCTTTCAATAGCATAAGAAGAGAATATGGCCACTATTTTTTATATATATATTTTAACGTTCATAAGCTATCTCACACGACATCGAAAACATAATCAAATAAAATTTCATACTTAACTGTTAAATGTTACCATTGAAATTATACTCAATAATTTTGAATTTTCGCTATACACTTGTTTTTATTTCAATACTTACATGACTTCTTCACTATTCAGTACTTCAGAATATATGAAAAAAATATCTTGATAAAATGAAATGCGTACAATAAATCTGCCGTAGAGGCGTCGACAGGGAAGACAGACGCCAGGATGGTATTCCTGCGGCCACGTGGAATGTTAAATTACTGACGCGTCACAGATCTCCCCGACATGGATTGGTCAAGCTGACTCAACTTCTCCCTTACTCTGCCATTCCGTTTCTTCTACGAACGTTTAAACTTTTTATCTAAAAATAATAATAGTAATTTCATTTTCCCATGTGGTTATTTCACTGCACTAATCTAATAAATTTAGAGAGATTAAAGGGGACGTCTAAATATACCCACATTGTTCTGTCATAACTATAAAATAAAGGAGAGGTACCAAAGAACATCTGTATGTGAATACTCATTCGTAAACAGTTTAATGAGGGACTGGACTGCTTTGTCTGCAAAGATACTGGAGGCATTCTCAAACAATACACAGGTATTTAAAACAAGCTCAGGAGTACTAAAAAGTCAAGAGAAAATTTGGTGAAATATCTATAGCAATAAACAAAATTGAAGAGTCTATCTAACTGTCTGTCCCTATGTTTGTCTCGAATAGGTTCCGATAAGGCTCAACGTATATCAATGAAAATTTGAGGGTTTCAAGGACAGGAAATTTAATTTAAATATTCGGGAAAATTTTATTTTTATAATGATATTAATGCAATACAATCTATATATATATATATAAATGAATTCCTATTTCTCTTGGTCACGCCATAACTTCAGAAAGACTTTACCGATTTCATTCATCTATTCTATATAAGTTTTCTAAAATTTTGTGCAAGGTTCTTACGGAAATAAAAATTAATTAAAAATGGGCAGAAAATTGGAAAGAGTTCAGAAAACTTAACTACGAGAAGGCTACTTTTTATCCGCTCGTTTGAATGAGGGTTGTCTATCTTCCCCGCCTGGACGACCTTCCATTTCCCCCTCCATATTGCCCACACAATATCGATTTTTGGTTACTTTTGATAGACTAACACGTGGTATACGTCAGTTGGTTAAGACTCGGCTACTACCCCTAGGGGTGGGGGTGCAGGGGATGTAAAATTTTATATATGCAAAAACGGCCAATATTTTTAGCATATAAATACATTATTGGATCAGTTAATTTTATAGTGTCTCGTCCGATACTGCTAGCGTATAATTTCAATCGCATACATAATCAAGTGGAGGTTTTTATTAAGGGTTGAAGTGGAGGGGCATCATATAAAAATAAGCAGAAAACAATCGAGATTGGGCTTTTAAACAGCTGTAATGTGAGCCACTGACTTTAATTCTGACATAAAAAATGTAATTTAAGTTACAGATCATCCCCTAAGAGAGGTTGAAAGGGAGTAAAACAGACTTCTGCACACTATCTTAAACGGATGGAATAATTTCGACCAAATTTTGAACTGGTGTTCTTGGCGCCCGGAACTCAACACAATTAGAGTAACAAACAGCTACAACCATTTGGGGTGAGGGCTGAGGCGGTAATTTTTAAAAATCCATATACTGCCGTTATTACTTTAATTAATTTAATAGTCATGTGAAAATTAATTCAATGAGTCATATGATAATAATAAGAAAAATTTAAGTTTGGTGTCGAAACCGGTGTAATGCGAGCCGCTGAGTTACATTATGAACTTTAATATGCAATGTAAGTAAAAATACATCTCTTAAATGGTTGTAGCATTTCTATTCTGTTAGAGTACTGAAAATATGTTAGCCCTGTTATTGTACCGGGAGTATTTTTGAATCTCTCGAGATACTGGGAGTATATTTGAGATACATATTGTGACGTTTTCGATGCAGGTTGAATCATCTGTTAAACAAGAATTAAATAATGTACCGGGATAATATAAATAAATACCCGGGCAATGTAATATAATATAATATATATATTAAATTTACGGGAAGATTTCTTGGCAAACGTGCGATCGAATCTCCAAATATGAGTGCGGGTTGTCTATACCCTTGATCTGTTTATGCTCCGAAACGGCTCGAAGAATTTCAGTGAAAAATTCAGGTATTGACACAGGAATTTTAACTTAAATTTTCGTGTACGTTTCATTTCGATATCTTGCAGAGTTCAGAAGATGTAAATATTTATAAATCCATTGATTTGCAGCGTGAAATGTGGCGTGAAAATCAAATGTGTGTTAAAAGTCCTATTAGGCGCTCCTATACCATTCATCTCACTTACTGTGTTATAATAAGCGTAATTTTGGCAGCATGAGATAGAGAGAGAGAGGGAGAAAGTAGGAGGGCGAGAAATTCTCCCTCCATCTATAGTTCCAAGGGCTTCTTATAAAAGCTACGTCCACGCGAACGAAGTCACAGGCATAACCAGTTTGTAAATATTTTTGTGATGTCTGTAATAATTTTTACTCTTTTACCATAAAAACTTACGCTAGGCAAATGCCCATCTGTAGTAATAATAGATACAATACAATAAATGCAATTTTATACAAAAACGACCTTTCCAAATAATAATATAAATAATTAATATTTACTTGAGTAACTTACAAACGTTCACAATAGTGCTGAAGTGAACAGTTTTGCTTTTCTGCCATCGCCAAACAAGTTGGCTAGACTTTCCCCATGTCGGCTAGAACTGTTTATTCTGCTTTTACAACTTCCCGCCGATTAAAGTGCGGACACGCCAACACGTTTATAAGCAACAGGATCTCGTTTGTTGACGAATCCTGTGCAGTGTCTCTCACTGAGTTTCCCCGGACTTTTCAGCGCCAAGCTCAAGGTTGGTCGACTCCGTAGATGCAGTTTTATACAGAGGAAACCACTACTCCAGATTCATATACCCGATAAATTTATCTATGTGGTATTTGTTTCATTCAGAACCAGTTTTCCGCCTGTTACGAAATGCGGTAATCTCTTAAAGACCATTGCTTTTTCTTTCTTATGTGTAGTTAACGGAAATCAATTACAGAGAAAAAAATTAGATTTCTTCAGTATGGTAAAATATATCTGAATGACTAGGATTCTATTAGTAGTTTTTACCAAATTATGCTTTTCTTTATTTGATTATATTAGTAGTGAATTAACAATTAGATCGTTCCTAAAGTAGCAGATATTGCCACAAATGGAAACTAGCAGTCTGGCCTGCAGAAATGTGGACTCGGGTTCGAGTACCATCTGTCGCGACCATTTCTATTTCTTTACTTTTCATTTCTAGTATTTTCTGTTTCAAGAATGTTCTGTTTCTGGAATATTCAATGAATTTATAAAACGTACTGGATCCCGAATTGGAGTCTATCTTACGCAGTACGAGTCTTTGTACGACACTTCGTTGTTAAGTAATCGTCTATAACCTCTACGTGTGTGTTACTGTATCTCACGTTCCTAGCAGATGTATACCACGTTTACGTTGAACATATTCAAACGAGTCTCTCAGGAAGAAACGCATGAATCTCACGAGAATTTCTTAACGCGCTTCCAGATTTCCGTAGCTGAAGTCAAATGCTGTTACTTGTTCTGAATGCGATTCTTGTCACGGGAAGTGATTTCAGTAGGGAAATCTCTCTAATTCTTTTCCGGATGAGATATTTCTGCTCACTAACGTTCTGGGAGACATTATCGCAATCCGACTATTCCAGAGATTTGAACTCATTTATCATCTCAACGTAGCCCATGTTAATGCATAAAATCGCGGTTGAATTATGCTTTCAGCTAGTTATAATTTTCTTGAGTAGTAAAATTTTATTCTATTTTAAACTATACCAAACTGTCAATGAATACATTTTAACGATAACAAAGTGTTGAAACTTACATATAAATTATCCAATTGCCTTTAATAAAACATATTGTATTCGACCATTTAAAATAAAGCCTCATTAATCTGTGGATCAATACAATAATAGTAACAGATAAAAAAAGTCCTAAACCTGTGACGTACTGTTCGTTTTTTAAAACTTCAATCATACCAGTTTTAACTACACATTCATTAATAATTAATGAATAATAAATCCATGTACGTGTACGGGTGGAAGTGAACCGGACACAAAATAAATGGAACAAAATTAGTTTTGAACTCCCAAAACATGAGGGAATGTACCAACAAAATATTAATTGTTTCTAAGTTTATGCGGCAACCAATTTCCTTTTTCCTGGACCACTTGGCATGGATTGGCCCTATTGTCAAAGATAATTTCAGAAATGTTGAACATTAAATGACAATCTACAACTCTTAATATTAAGTATGTGACGTAAAATACTTAATACGTTAAAAGATGTGTTATTTTATATTCTTTGACGTTTTCTGTGTTTATATTTGGCTTTTGATCTTGGGTTTAATTTTCAGTCCTCTAGTTTTCGCAGTTACAAAAAGACGCTAAGCCGTGGTGAAATGTCAAACATTTCAAAATTATTTTGTAATTTTTCTCGATCTAGAATTTGCCTATAATCAGATCCCATTACTGATGGCTTTGCAATATTGCATCCGATTTCACGTTTATTTTGTCTGACTCTTTCATGGTTATCAACTCACTCCAATCAACGGTGTAGAAGTGGTTCCGTCAATGATAACAGAAACCTTCTTTGCAACATAAATAGAGAACCAATAAATCACCATCTGTTGAATCCCGGCTCATGCGAACATCTTGGGAAACGAGTTTGCTGACAAAGCTGCTAAACTGGAGACCTCCTTTCAAATAAACCGCTTGGATTTTCCTACTCGTTCAAGGAAAGACTTAATGGTGGGGTGCATCAACCTCCTGACAAAAAGTTGGATTAATGATAGAAGAGGAAAAAAAATACGTATCCTCTATAAAAAAATGGACCCTTCAAAGAGATAACCTATCCACTTGACATTTCGAGAAGATAGCAGATCGTTGTTGCAAGACTCAGATCTTTCCACTCCCGTCTTACAGATTCTTTTCTATTTTCTAGGACACCTCATCTTTTATTCTCAGATTGTAACACCGACCTGACTGTGGCGCACATCATTTTTGACGGTCCCCGCTATGACACCTTCAGAAGATCAAAGATTTCTAACCATTCCAGATGGGATGTGTGTTACTCCAGTGGCGGTTCACAGCCTTCTTAATTTCATAGCAGAAATTGTGATCGTTTTTTTCTCTGTTCTGAAGGTGTCTTTCTGCTCACTCCTTGCAATGTGTTACTCGCAATTTTTTTTCTTATTGTAAATATTTTTTGTAGTCGCCAAGAACGCCCACTGTTGACGCGACATTTTCATTTTAAGTAAAGGTGGTATTTGTAGTCATTGAGTTAACATTTCTTTTACAAATCGACCGAAACATTTTTCTTTTCATCATATGTAAAACTTACCATTAAATTTACTTAATAAAATTTTCTATAGAGATATCGGTCTTTTGGTGATTTCTTTTAACCACAATTAGTCAAAGATTTTCATATTGTACGTAAAAAAATAAGTAAAAATTTTAATTAGGGTAATAAGACTGTTTTTAACTTGTTAAATTATGTTTGGAATAAGGTAAACAGTAAACATTCTAAGTATTTCTCTGATATGGCATGTACTCTTGAATTTTGAAATGTGCAAATTCATGATATAACTTGAACATGATATAAGGTCTATTTCCTTTTCATTTCAGCGTCAGACGCTTAATTAAGTTCACACGGAGCAGTCGTGGGAATAGAACTCTCTGAAATCGAAAGCAGAGGTGACTCGTAAACTGTGTGTGTCTGATGGTTTTAGTGCAAACGGAGAGCTTAATTGGCCAGTTTTAATACAAGCAGAGGGAAATCAAAGGATTCTAAGGGCAGCTAATTTACGAGAAACACCTTTTAATTCGAACAGCCTTTGATTATAATGAATGAAGATTAATCATACGGCTTAACATAAACGTGTAATAGCCCTATTATCGCACAAATTAGAAATTTGTATGGGATTTAATCAATATGAGAAAAATCAATATATTGATATTCTGTTATAGAAATCCATCTATCATAACACGTCAAACGAAAAATAAAATAAAAAACAGTTTTATTTCAGTGAACCGATTCCTATTAATATTTGATATTTTATTCCATCATGTTACATATGAGAGTTCAAGTGGGCTAACCTCAAGGAAATCAATATGGAGGAAAAGGGCATCTTAGTATGGGCTGAAAAAGAATTCTTTTTTTCATACCATTTGGATGTTTAAAATTTAATACAATTAACTGATAAAAATATCTCAAAAACATACTTTATACACAAATACATTACTTTTTGTGGGTTAGTCCACTTTCGCTCTGAGTGTTTTTACATTCAAAATGAAAAGTCCATTTGAACAATGAATACTAACACTATTTATTGCATACATTCAATAACACGCAGACAACACTTATGATGAAAATGTAATATTATACATTTTACATGTTTCATGTAACATTTTACATTGTTTTCTACATGTTGGGAAAGATTTTCCACTTCAGAAACATCCCAGGAGAGGCAAATTTTCTTGATTACTGATCTTGGATTTTTAAGTTAATGTAGTAATTGTGAAAATTGGGGGTACAAATTCAAGCAAATTGATCAGGTCCTCCTTTTTTGCTTCTGTAGTTAAATTTCCATTTGGATACAGCAATTCTAAATTGCTGATACGTGTCGATGTTCTTTCGGCCACATCAATTTCTTGAGGATTTATAAAAAAATAGAATGGACTTGTTGCCTCAAACTGGAGCTATTGTATGTTTACCATTGTTTAGCAATATTAGAGAACATCTTTCTATTAGTGATATTCGTTTCAAGTCGTTTTGTTGAAAAGAAACATTCTGCATTCATATTGATTACCTTGAATTGATTAACTTTCTTGGCGGACACTATAACATCATTCCAATGTTCAGGAAGGAAAATATATTTTTCTTTCCTGAACGAGACCAAAATCCTGATCACAGGACAGGTAGGAGTGTCTACCAACTAAAGCGTTTTGTTCTATTTAGTTTACAGAATACATGGGGTTCTTACAATATGTTGGCGTACTACAGAAATTTTAATGTTCATATTCTGTCCTCCACACTGATCAGAGTGCATCATCAGTTTTTCGGTTCTTACAAATTTGCGTATAAAATACAATAAACATGAACCAATTTCTTGCTGCCCTCTGGACGCAATGGACTCATTCCAAGTGAACAAGTACGCATCATCATTTTGCATATTGTGGATGCCGGAGCAATATGTCCACAGCTGGCGTTAGTAATATATTACTGATGTTGGCCAAATTTTCATGACAGTAGCATTGCCATCTGATTTGCTAAGCAAAGAATCACTCTGCAGAGTGCGTTTTTGGCTTTTTGCTGATGGAATTATAGTTCCGCCGTCAAAACTCTTTTCTCGTTATCGTTATCTGAGGCAGTTATTTTTACTTGCAATGCATCGCATTTTGTGCACGAATCGGACATTGTTGGATGAAATGACGAATTGAACTGTTCCTAAAAAAGTGCAGAAAATGAAAGGAGAAACTATCATCTGATCCTCCTTGCAGTACAGTGAGAACATATTTGATAAATTCAAATCCGCAAAAACATCTGTAATGAATAATCATCCATCAATGAAATATTTCTACATGACAATAAGGATAATTTTTGGCAATGGTATCCAGAGGAGAAGGAATTTGTTGCAGAACAAGGTTTTTCAATATAAAATTGAAAATGGTCGTTCTCGTTGATTCCACGATATAAAAAATGGTTATCATTTATATTTCATTGTGTTTACGAATGAAAAATTATATATGTTTATAAAATATCCCGGAACAAATTTCATAGTTGAAGAAGGTAAAATGGAAGTCCCTGAATATGAAAAATGTTATTGCACATTTCATTTGCTCCTCCACACTTTTCCAATTTGTTTCCATGTTGAAAACTGCTTTGCACTTTACACTTCCAGGTGGTGACTGCAGAAACATTGTTTCTTCAACGCACAAGTTGCTCGTTCGCCGGCGTCGCGCGAAATGGCGAAGAGCAGAAACGGAAACGGACTAAGCCGCATAGTCCACTATTGCTCTCACTGATATATGTCCGTTTTTGAGAGCAACAACGTTAAAGCTGCTAAATTCGAAACAACTGAAATTAAGCGAACTGAAACTAATGTTAATTGCATTAATATCGTATGTTGGCATAAGTTAACACAAATAACTCAAATTCACAAAAAAAGTGGGTTAGTCCGCTTTCGCTCTCAGAACCTCATATCATTACAGTATAGTTTAAATAGTTTTTTTCAGTTAAGAAACTACGAATAATAATCGCATGATGTACAACAGCATAAATTAATTTTCCCGATGATGAAAAAATTTGGAGACTAATGAACGCAGACTTTCCTCGGCCTGATGACGGGGTCAGAGAATATCCGCGGAAACCTTGATTGTATTTATAAGCTTGACCCAGATGGTTAACTGTGAAAATTTTATCATAATTTTGGGATATTTGGATGATTCCATTTCACTTCTATGACCAAGAACCTGAAACTAACGACATATATTACTTAGGATTTATTCATTATGATCAATAAGTAGATACTTAAGGAAAAGTAATGAGAATTATCAAATGTGCAGAAAGACTCAGATACAACAGAAGACTTCAATTCAAAAGAAAGCGAATCACAGTTTTGAAGTATAAAACTCCGGTGTGCGTGTGTTCGTAATTGTTCTCCTCCTAAACGGTTTGATCGATTTTAAATTTTCCAACCAAATTTTTTTAAATATTTGTTTTTGATTTCTCACATTAAAAGAAAGTAATCTAAAATTTACAGCCCGACCATTTGAAAAATCTGCGGCATTCGACGTACGCATCAATACATGGACAAGTTCATTGCGTCGTAGCTTTGCATTGTTTTGGCATTTAGCTTTCAGATTTCTGAGTTATGATATATTCCTTGTATTGGAATGGCGTGCATACTGATTGTATTAATTATCCATTAATTCCTCATTTAACAGCCGAAATGTTGTGAAATAATATTTTGTGCAACTGTGAAAGGTGTATTGTTTGAATAGCGATTTATACACACTTCCATTCGGCGGCATTCCGACTAACCTCCTAAATAAAACATTTTATTTTCAGCGTTCATTGGTGCGATTTCGATGAAAGGGGCGTGAAACCGTAAATTTTCCGCTAATTTAAATTAATGTCTGAAAATTATCACAATAATACACTAAAACAGACTCACTCGAGTAAGAAAGCTGTTAACTATAATTATAAAAATAATTTCGATTCGTCTGTGGCCTCTTCAGGTATAGGAACTTTAATAATTTTGTAAACAATCGATTGTGCAATTAAAAATTTGGAAAATTATAAAATGCCGCAAGGTTTTATTTCCTTACCTGTTCTTTCCGAAATGAATTAAATCACACCAATTTTTGTAATAAATACAATAAATTGTTATCTGACTTAAAGCCGTCTGTTTTTTTCATAAGAGACTATGTGGTCGAAGAAAAATACTGTTTCTATAAAAAAGTAAAATAATCGTAGTAATGAAAAAGTAGTTTTTACCAATTTAAATGATAAAAGAAGAAATGTGAACATACTAATTCTGCTTGAAGTTCCTCGGGTGTTTCGATCCCTAATCGAATCATTAAATACGTTAAAGGATAACTGAGATTTGTCCTTTATTGACTATAATAAAATTACAGCATTAAAATCTATAATTTTCTCTCAATCGTATAATTCTTTCAGAAAATACACCATACAGTGAAACGGGAGATACATTTTAACTTCTGATATATGATTTGAACGTAAATAAAAAAAATGATAGGTTGTCATATTTATCTCTTTTAAATTATTTCCATAAATCTAACTAATATTTTTAAATTACCAATGTAATACTTCTGGAAATAAAATAATTATAATATTATTATTATTTCTCTTAGCATTTGTCCAATACAGTGCACGACGAATTGAAAGGACATCTTTAAAGATTGTAAGTTTTTAATGTACTGTGGTAAGATATTACATATGGATTCTAGATTGAGAAACTGTGTGGGGAAGTAAAGGCTGCGTAAACACAAACTCGTGTTTAAACACATTAACGTGCAGATTCAGAAAATAAACAGTTAACAAGATTGGCTGAAACGCGGAGGCAGAGTCCATGTGGCATATCGTAAAAAACTGTACTAAAATGAATAATGTAGTTTGATATTATTTTGATGCGAAGGGTTTTCGACTTATTTCGATGCAATTATTATTGGTCAATTTGTATCTGCATTTTAAGGGCGATGTTCTGGGCGTCCACTCGCTTACACTCTGCCAGTGTGTTATGTCTTAAAATTACAGTCGAACTCGGTAAAAACAATTGAAAATCATTGTTTACATTCAATTTTTTAAAGGATGTAACGAGTGAAAGCCCGATTAGAACGATTAAATCTCTCTATCTTCATGAATATCCTAGGAGAGTCTACGGCTAGACGGAATACATCAGTCCTGTGCATCATGACATTAATTACAACCAACACAGGACCATACCATTTGCGTTCCAAAGGACTGGAAACCAAAAAAGTATAACAATGAACGTTATATCCGAAAGTTTAGGAAATTAACCCCTTCTAAGACTGATAATGAAAACTTTTCTTCAATTAAAATGGCTTTCGAGCCAAGTATGTACAAATATCTATCGCTCAGTGAAAAAAATAATAAGAGAAATCGACCGCTGCGTTAAAATGGTGACGTATGCAAAACATTGTAGTTGTCATATTCAAAAATTCTCAACGATGCTGAAGAATAACTGGTTCTGAATTTCGCCCTTCGTAACAAGTGCAAAGAAAATTAGGAGAATCAACCGACCAATGAATACAGTAGGAGGGGAGGGGGATTTAAATTAAATTAAATTACAAGGTGATTTATAAATATTGGAAAATTTATTTGTATAGGGGAACCAAACAGGGAATACATTATTGTGGGAAATATTTACAAGGAATTTAGGGTTCGGTGAAGCAATCTGATCTCCTTAACTCAGGTTTAATAACTGGCAGCATACCTCTTGACAGCCTCCGTCTTCTTCAGCATCTGCAAAGTCCAGCACAAGTCATCAGTTCCGACCGTCTTCTCTTAATGTCTAGGGCCGAATGAATCTGTACAGCCTCACCGCTGTGTCCTCCACCTCGATAAATCGACCTTTTTCACTTTTTATCCATCCACGAAGCCCCATTGACCGAGGCCACCACTTGGAAATTTTAAAATATTGTTTGTTTCGTTGATGTTTGGTATTTCTGATAATAGAGCAGGTCATTTCTATTAGTGACGTTACAGCATCCCAAAGGATTACAGCCTCCTTTCCCTTTTGACTTCGAGGCGCCACTCAACCTTCCACTGCCGACTTCCAGGAGTCACTCAACCTTACAATCCTTGCTATTTTTTACATTACAACTTAATAAAATAAATATCACGCTACAATACAGTGCACAAGTTGTGTGATTTAAAATTCCATCTGGTTTCTGTTGACGCTTCTTTCTTGGAAAGTAAAAGCGGAACCATTTTTTATAAAAACAAATTATTTTAGAGTTTTGTTAGTTATGCAATGATATTTTGATTCGTTATAATAATAATAATAATAAAAGTAGCCGTTTCTTTCTGCAACCGGGTTATCATAAGCTAAATCGAACGATCCAGTTCGGCTGTTTATTTATTTTTCAGCACAATTTGCGCTGTTTTGGTATTCAGTCCTAAGACTAGTCTGATGCAACCATCCCTGCTAACCTATCCTGCGCAAGCCTTCTCGGTACTACATACCTACCACATACAAAATCCTCACTAATCTGTTGCGAATTTAAGGAAATATAATAAAAATCAACATTACAAAATAAAATAAAAATGGCTTATTAATTAAATACCACACTTCCAGTGTTCGTGGGCCTCAAGTAATATTGAATTAAACATTGATAATGAAAAATATTATTAATTATATATCCCCTGATATGTTACTTATAGAATTTTATCAAAATATTTAAATTAATGACCAATTATAAATGCAAACCAATTTCTTTTGTTACGAGATTTTTCCACAACACAGCGACTACGTCAGGTATAGTCAAGCGTAATAAAATTCCTTCGGAACACGTTTGCTATATAAAAAATAATTTTTTCATCCAATTATCAATTTTAACTGTCAATATTTTGTTAAAATATAAATTATACAGTTTTGAATTAAATTGTTGTTGTTGATGTTGTGATATTCAGTCCTAAGACTGGTCTGGTGCTAACCTATCTTGCGCAAGCCTTTTCATTTCCTCATAACTAGCACAACCCACGTCATCCCTTTAGTGCTTAGCATATTCCATCCTTGATCTCCCTCTTCTGTTCTTAACCCACACACTTCCCTCTAATGCTAATTTTACAAGTTCCTCGTGTCTTAAAACGAGTCCCTGGTCCGGTTGACTTTTTTCTATTCTTGTCTTTCTTCTAAAGTAGCAGAATTCCTTACCTTCATTCAAATTATCCCTTCCCAATCTAAAAGCCTTTGGAATTCCATTATTTCCCATACTACACTCCATCACCTCGGTTTTCCTTCTATTAATCATCATGTTGTACTCTTCCTCCAGAATCACGTCCATGCCATTTATTATGGATTTCAAGTCTTCTTTTGACTGCCCTAATACCACAATATCATCAGCAAACCTTTTGGTTCTTATTTCTTCTCCTTGTATTTCGATATTAATTCCATATAAATTTTTAACTTTCTTCATTACCTCTTCTATATATACGTTAAACGTACAATAACACCTTTGAAACTCGACTTTAATACACAATATATTCTGTCACGTTTTTGTTATATTATGTACTAATTCATTCTTTCAGTATTATTTAATTGAATATGTAAAAGAATGAGCCACTATATCCAATTTTGTTTAGAAGTTAAGCAGTGCTCTTTGTCTACAGTAGAAGTATATTACTAATGAGAAATAGATTAATACAAACGATAAGCGAAAATGCAGCTAAAACAGCAATTCCAGAACCAGGGCGCGGCTCATAAGACTTTAATGGTTACGATAGAAAATATTGGAAACCGTAATACTAAAAGGTTTCCTCTCCCAATAGCTTGCAGCAAACAGCGAGCAGAAGTATACTATATTCCTGTGAAGTTATAGAGCATGTAAGATAAAGTGTAAACAACGGATTGCTACTACAGAACAATGTTACTGTCGAAATATTTTTTTTGTATAACAAAGTTATATAACACAATTATTAATACCATTTAAACATTGTAATATAGGAAGGCTGCTTGATAAGTCTGGTAAAGATTTTAAAAAAGTGTTTTTATAAATCTCACTTTGCGATCAATAAGGGGGACATTATTTATTTTAGTGGAATATTAATATATTGAGAATGATTTTTATAATAAAAAAGTAACAAATTTTCTTTAACCTAAACAAATTTACATTAAATAAAATAGTGATTAATGTCTGTACGTTTAATATAAGTTAAAATAAGGCCAAAACAGACAAAAATTAATGAAACATAATATATAATTGAAAAACAACTACAACACCAATCCCACGAAATCCTTAACAAATTATATTACTATGCCATTCCACCAACCTTAACAAAATTCTCTGAAAACCCTTTTCCACTCCTACAACATCCAGCTTTATCCTCCATTGTAAAACATTTGAAAGATCCAGTTGATAAAAAAATTCATGATTTTGTTTATAAATTAAATTACAATGACTGTCCTAGTGTATACATAGGCCAAACTAAAAGAGCCATCAGCACCAGAATCAAGGAACACAGATCTAATATTAAACTGTCACAAGACTAATTATCCGATATTTAAAAATACATTTTTGATTCGATCCACACTATTGACTGGGACAATTTACAAATTTTAGACCAAGACAGTAACTACAAATCCCGATTAGTTTCAGAAATGCTGCACGTAAAGCATAACTTTAATACTCTTAATGTAAAAACTGACACTGATTTGCTCAGTGGTATATATAATATCTTAATTAATTGTCTCTATTGCTATATCTTTATTGCTTTGTAATTCAATTTAATCTGAAGATGGTCCATATCAGGACCGAAACATGTAGTTGTTTTTCAATTATATATTATGTTTCACTTATTTTTGTCTGTTTTGGCTTATTTTAACTTATAAATTTACATAAATATTATAATTTTTCGTTTTCAAACTTCAAGCCGGCAATTCTTTCTTAATTACCACTACATATATATTTACATAAAAATAATACAAATAATTTTTTAAAACTAGCAATTCTCGATCTCTAAATTCAGGGTCGTATAATATGGGCCATTCCATAGAGAAAAATTCTTCATACAAAATCTGGCAGTATAGGAAATCAGAAAAAAGTTACAGGGGCAGTTGCCGTGTCATCATAATGAACCTTAAATCGCCTTCTCGTTTCAATTTCCTCCTAATTTGGGTCGTGCTCCATCCAAATCAGAACCGCCGCCGCTATTCTTCCTAGTTCAGGAAACTTGCCAGTTTATCCTCGTTTCCTCGAGTTACCTGTCCGAAAATGTGGATCATCTGTTGGTCTCCGCAATCTGCCTCTAATCTCATCCGATCCACCGGTCTCGTCTCTCAATCTCCCTTGCCTAAATTCCAATAATTTGCCCTTTCCTAATTTCCAATCACCTGTCTCTAACTCTCTGAAAGCCTTTTTAATACCTACTTCTTTAGTTCATATCACGAAGGTGGCAGGATATTAACCAATCATATTTATAGTTACTCTTCTTTGGAAGTAACAGTTTGCCCCTCTCCCTCGCGATTTTTGGGAAACAACACCACCTAATGCCGCCAAATTCCAGGCGCGACGTGATGTCTAGGTTTTATTTCCCCTGGCTCAAATACTGTCTCCTTTCTTTTGATTCCGCACCGCTAAAGTCCGATCAGATGTATTCGACCGTTACAACTTGATTTTTCACCATAGTCTCCTTCCTTAGCTATACACTTGGCTCGGCGAGCTTCCAATTTTTTCAAACCATCACAAAAAAAATTGGTCAAACTCTGCAAAACACTCAGTCACGGCCTTGATCGCTTCCTCAATTGTTGAAAATTTAGTTCCAATTAGTTAAATTTTCAAGTTCGGGAAGAAAAAGAAGTCACTTGGTGCTACGTCTGGTGAATAGGTTGGATGAGAAACGATAATAAACCTTTTCTACTACATTGGAAGTCAAGTTAGTCTCCCTACAGCCAGCATTCCTCGCTGTTCTGAAGATTTGACTTAGCTCCAATCCCAATTCAATCCACGAAGAAATCTATCCTATCGTCAATCGTAGACAACTCTTGTTTACGAAAGTGAATCTTGATTCACTCCCCTCTTTTCTCATAATGTATGCCGTCCCCACCAGCTACCAAATCTCAACAGAGTGACTACATAAAGACAATCAAGACGACAACGGTAACAATGTGTAGCTTTGGGTGAAACCCTACTACTACGACGGCGACAGCATTATAGTTCCAACAGAGCAGCTTAATACAGCCCAGTTATGATTGTGCCTCGTTCCAAGAAATCTACGAATATCATACCTCGAGATTCCTAGAAGACAGTGGCCATCACCTTTCCAGCTGACAAAACGGACTTCGCCTTTTCACCAACTTTTGTCCATTGTGTTGATTGTTTCTGTAGTGTAGTGATGAATCTAAGCTCCATCGACGGTCACGAATATGCGCATAAAGCTTTATCGGTTAAGGTTAAACATTGCTAAATTCTGCGTTGAAATCCGTTCATGGTAGCGGCTCCCATCGCGCACAAAGCTCTTTCACGGCCCGTTTCTCATGCAGGATGAAATGCACTCGTTCAGTTGACAAACCTACGGCATCAGCTATCTTGCGTCCTTTTAGTCTGCGATCTTCCATTACGATATTGTGAACTTTTTCGATGTTTTCCTGAGTGTTGACCTCAGTCGGGCGGTCGAAGAGAGATTCTCATCTTCTGTGCTTCTGCGGCCTCGTTTAAACTCATTAATCCGGAATTAAATGGCCTTCAGTGCTGGTGCAGAGTCCGCGTCAACTTCATCCTTTTCGGTTTTGATTTCTGCAGCTGTCCAACCCTTTAAAGAAAAATCTTTAATGACAGCGAAATCCGTTTTTCTTAATTTTCCCCGCCTGACTACACATCTAACACTACAGAAGGTTGCTAACAATAAACTAAGACTGGCATTAAAACGTTTATGAATTTCTTTAAAAGGAGCATTTTTACCAACAGTGGCGCAAAAATGAGAAATTTCTCGCTCTTCCATAAACATTCAACTAACGTCTGTGCAGTACCTACAAATAAATACATCAATATCGATTGTTAATAATTAAGATTTATAGTTCAAGTTGATGTTACCAGGACCTGAGAGTTCTTTAAGAAATTCAACAGTTGCAAAATATTGTCACGGGTCTCAGTTAATAATCGAACTAGCAGGTTTTATAAAAACACTTTTATTCACCTCGATCCACTCGCACCGAATGCACACCGTAAACTGCCGCTCGCTCACAACCACAAACACAACATCAGCTACAATACAAAGTTCTTGTGGGTAAAGACATTTTTACTAATACATTTGTTAATGTCATTGAAATTATAATAAAACTAAAGTTACAAACAAAATAATAACAAATAATGTGGCATTGCTCCTCTTCCAGGAGGACAGCGACCCGCTGTTTGTTTTCAATGCTATTGATGGTTCAGGCGCATGGCTCCCTGCTTGTTTGTGGAGTATCGTGTCCTGGATCACCACCGGCTTTGGCAGTCTTGTCGTTCTCGCCGAGCTGTTTTGCTGGGTCGTGGTAGGGTTTCATGCGTGCAACGTGGACGACATCCTTCCGTTTACGCTTTCTGGACGATGGATCGTAGTCTTCGATTTCGTACGTGACATCGGAAAGCTGACGTGTTATTTGATAAGGCCCAAAGTACCACCTCAAAAGTTTTTCGGATAGACCAACTTTTCGTATCGGTGTAAAAACCCATACAAGATCCTTTGGTTTATAAGATACCGCCTTGTGTTTCGCGTTGTATCTTATTTGATCCTTTCCCTGCGCGCGTAAGGTTTGAATCCGCGCCAGTTGCCGAGCTTCCTCCGTCCTGGTTATTAGTTGTTTGACGTAATCCTCCTGCCCATCATCTGTTACTAGTGGGAGCAATGTGTCCAGTGTTGTCTCAACCTCTCGCCCGTGTACAAGGAAAAACGGAGTGAAATCGGTGGTATCTTGTTTTGCAGTGTTATATGCAAAAATTACAACAGGCAGTATAGTGTCCCAATCATTTTGTTCGAGGTCGACGTACATAGAAAGCATGTCCGCCAAAGTCTTGTTAAAACGTTCTGTTAGGCCATTCGTCTGCGGATGGTAGGCTGTTGTCATCCTGTGAGTGATATTGCACAGTGCGATTATCTCGCTCACCAACTTGGACCGAAAAACTTGACCTCTATCCGAGATCATAACACGAGGCGCGCCGTGCTTGAGAATGATTTCTTCTACAACAAACTTGGCTATCTCTGCAGCTTCCGCTGTTGGGACGGCTCGGGTTACCGCATAACGCGTATGGTAGTCCGTACATACATTATCCACTTATTGCCTAAAATCGTCTTCGGAAATCTTCCTAGAAGGTCAATTCCAATTCTGTGGAATGGAGCCACTGCAGGTGGAATCGATATCAGTTGTCCGGGCGGCAGTTGTGGTACACTTTTCCTTCGCTGACATTCCCGGCAATGGCGCACGTAACGCCTTACATCTTTGCAGAGGCCATACCAGTAGTATCTGCGCCTAATCCTATCTGCAGTCTTAGCGAATCCTAAATGTCCGGACGATGGTGGTTCGTGAAAATATCGTAGAATCTCTACTATCATATGTGCCGGTATGACGACTAACCAATTCCGTCCCATTGGAATATGATTTCGCTTATACAATGTGCCATCAATTAAGACGAATCCTTCCTTTCTCAGTTTCCATTTTCCAGATCTTCGATGATCTTCCGCACATTCTCGTCACGACGTTATTCATCGGTGATATTGGTCAACGCAGCTACAGCGGGACCAAGTCCGTTTGATCATTCAACGGATTCCTTGAAAGGCAGTCAGCATCTTTATGTACACGTCCATTTTTATATACGACTGACACTTCGTACTCTTGCAGTCTGAGCGCCCATCTTGCCAGGCAACCTGATGGGTCTTTGAGGTTTGTCAACCAGCACAGGGAGTGATGGTCAGTTACGACAGTAAATGGTCTCCCAAATAAGTATGGCCGAAATTTATTAATCGCCCAGACAGCAGCGAGACATTCCCTTTCGGTTGTTGAATAATTTCTTTCGCCTTTAGACAGTATTCGAGAGGCGTATGCAATTACTTTTTCAGTGCCATCCAGAATTTGCACCAGCACGGCACCTATTCCGTAACCGCTTGCGTCAGTGTGTAATTCTGTGAGCGCTGTCTCCTCGAATAACCCAAGTACAGGAGCGTACGTCAAAGCTTTCTTCAAAACATTAAAGGATCTTTGTTGGTCTTCGTTCCACAGGAATTTAGTGTCTCCTTTAAGAAGGTCTTGGAGCGGGCGAGCCTTGATGCAAAAGTCCTTTATAAATCTCCTGAAGTACGAACAGAGTCCAAGAAAACTCTTGACGTCACGGGTCTTCCGAGGGGTGGGAAAATTTGTGACTGCTCTAATCTTGTCCGGATCTGGACGAATCCCATTACCGTTCACTAAGTGCCCAAGAATCTTTATCTCCGATGCTGCAAAGAGACATTTCTTGGAATTCAATCGAAGGCCTGAATCTTGTAAACACTTCATTACAGTAACTAGGCGGCTTAGGTGATCCTTGAACGTATGGGAGAATACTATAATATCGTCCATGTAACACAGACACGTCTTCCACTTAAGATGTCGAAGCAAATTATCCATCATACGCTCAAACGTCGCTGGCGCGTTGCACAAACCGAATGGCATCATTTTAAACTCATAAAGTCCATCTGGAGTCACGAACGCGGTCTTCTCCCGATCCGCCTCGTCTACCTCGATCTGCCAGTAGCCAGTATGAAGATCCATAGTTGAAAAGTATACTGCTCCGCTTAAGCAATCCAACGTGTCATCAATCCGTGGAAGGGGATATACGTCTTTCTTAGTGATTCGATTTAATCCGCGATAGTCGACGCAAAAAACGCCAGTTCCCGTCTTTCTTCTTTACGAGAACTACAGGGGATGACCACGGACTTTCTGAAGGTTGAATAATGCCCTTTTTTAACATCTTGTCAACTTCTTCGTGTATGATCCGTCTCTCTGCTGGTGACATTCTATAAGGTCTGTGGCTAACCGGATGATTATCCCCAGTGTTGATGCGATGTTTAACCGTAGGTATTCGGAGAGGTATCGACTCTTTCCCGGATTCGAATTCGTTGGAGAATTCTCTTAGTACGTCCTGTATTTGCTTTCGCTGCTCCTGTGTCAGATTGGTTCCAAGAAGCAACTGCGTAGCCTCCTCGTCGGCTTTCCGTCGTACGTCTGTTTGTCGTGTACTTTCCTCGAGGCTACAGAGATGGCCCTCGTGTATTGTCTCGGCTATTCCAATGCAAATTCCTCTAGGGATTAGCTGCGACTGATTCTTGCCATTAGTGACCCAAATATATCCTTCGCCATCGCATATGTCTAATATTGACGCCGGTACGTACAATTCCCTTCCGAATAGCAGTGTCTTATTACAAGTCACGAGTAGGTCACAATTGTCAGCGTTCGTGGCTCGGACTCGGATTCGCTTTGCTGATGCAGGCGGAAAAAACGTGTCTTCTAGTATGAATATCCAACTCACACCTTGTGGTACGTCTGAACATTTTTCACTTGCCTCGTCAAGGTAGAGTACAGCGTCGCCACAGTCTATGATGGCCTGCGACCCCTCGAGGAAGTCCCATCCTAGTATAACATTATGACTGCATTCAGGGATGACTATAAATTGAAATGGTTGAGTCTGGTCGTTAATACTGATTCTAAAAGTACAGTTTCCAATAGACCGCACCAGACTTCCGTTGGCGGTTTTCAACGTAATTTCCCTATAGTCTTTTATCATGGTCTTCTTGAACTGTCGGCGGTAAGCATCGGCTATTACAGATTAGGAGGCTCCAGAATCTACGAGGGCTCTAGCTGGCTGATCGTCGATGTCGATATTTACGTAATTCCCCGTCATCCTAGCGACTGTCGTCCAAGGAGGATTTTTATCAGCAGCGGCCGCACCTCCGTAGGTGGTCGCCCATCTCAGTTTTCCTGGCTGGATGAACGGCTGGATCGTCTGTATGGTGACGGTGAACGTCCGCGGCGTGCAGGTGATCTGCTTCTTTGTGGGGACGGACTGCGATCGGCGGTTCGGCTGTATTTGTCGTCTTCGTTCTGTCTTCTTGGTTGTTGACGTCTGTCGGCGTAGTAGTCATCAAAGATTTTCCTCCGTTCACGGCAGTAACGTACCACGTGGACCTGGACGCCCACAATGGAGCACACGGGTGTATTGTCTGTAGTCCTCCAAACATCTGTTCGTCGTCGTGGTGATTCCTTCTGTTGACTCGAGGATTGTCGACGGGATTGCACGATATACGACTGTCTCGGTTGGTTACGGATCGTGACAGCATAACTTATCTGTGGTCTTTCTGCGACGTACGTTGGTTCGGACCTCGAAAGGGGAGCCATGCTTCTCTGTATTTCTTCTTTTGTTATTCCCTCAAAATCTAACGGCTGCGGTTTTATATTTTGTGGCATAAACACTTTCTGTATTTCCTCTCTGACGATCTGTCTTATTAGAGTCACCATATCTTGTCTCTCATCCACCTTCGTCATTGAAGCGACGTTAGGTAAACGTTCATAGCGTCGTGGAGCTATTCTACTCTGTTGTGATAGCTCTATGTGTTGGCACCATTTTATGAACTCCTGTGTTGTTGTAGTGTTCAGGATACGAATTGCCTGGTAAATGTTCTCTGCGACGCCCTTCATCAAGTGACCAACTTTCTCTTCTTCGTCCATTGACGAGTTTACTCGATGGCACAGTGCAATGACGTCCTGTATGTAAGACATTGCGCTTTCCGTTGATCCTTGTGCACGTGTCTTCAATTGCTCCTCCGCACGCCTTTTAAGTTTCTGGCTGTCACCGAAAGCTGCTTTTATCCCTTCTTCGAATACGTCCCAGGAACTAAGTCGGTCTTCATTGTTTTCGAACCACTGTTTCGCCGTATCTTCTAAGAAGAAGTACACATTGGCTAAACACACTGTGTCGTCCCAGCGATTGTGTTTGGCGACCCGTTTGTGTTCTTTTAGCCATTTGGCTGGATCTTGGCTGGTCTCACCTTTGAATATTGTCGGATTCCTAACTTGATGGCAGGAGCCTAAAGGTGAAACAGCTGTCGTGGTCGCCATCTTTCTAACCCTAGTACGCTGTTTCAAATAAACTCCGTACTCGGGTGGCAAATGTTTAAGGAGACGGCTTCTTCTAATGGGACCCGTGTTGAGGATACCTGGCGTCTCCACCAAACTGTCACTGGTCTCAGTTAATAATCGAACTAGCAGGTTTTATAAAAACACTTTTATTCACCTCGATCCACTCGCACCGAATGCACACCGTAAACTGCCGCTCG
The DNA here is from genome assembly GCA_034510155.1 of Eucriotettix oculatus. NCBI lineage: Eukaryota > Metazoa > Arthropoda > Insecta > Orthoptera > Tetrigidae > Eucriotettix > Eucriotettix oculatus. The sequence goes on from CM067379.1 coordinate 108,346,223, forward strand.
CTCACAACTACAAACACAACATCAGCTACAATACAAAGTTCTTGTGGGTAAAGACATTTTTACTAATACATTTGTTAATGTCATTGAAATTATAATAAAACTAAAGTGAGAAACAAAATAATAACAAATAATGTGGCAATATCATTTGAATATTCCTTTAATGGCATGGGTTTTGATACATCGTAAAGTTAGTAGAATCTAGTGTGATCTTTTGAAATACTTGCCAGATCAGTAAAAGGCTAAAGTTCCCTTCGGCTCTCATAAAGAAAATCTTTTCACTAGAATTTCGGTTTCTATATTTCAATTCAATTGTGTGATGGAAAATAAGTGCTATGGAACATTGCCAATTTTTTTCGGAAAGATTAAATCCTTCCACTTGAATTCCAGCATCTCATACCAAACTTCGCGACCCTGGTCGATTTACGTCATACTTCACGCTCTAATGTGTTGGCTCTAGTATTAAAACCTTAAGACGAACGGAAAGACATTTATTTTCTTTTGCCCTGAGATAAAGATGCAAATGGTTTTATACACGCAGATCATAGAAATGCATAAAATGACTACCTCAACCTTTTAAACCAGTGTAAAAATTAATATTTTACGTGATTAAAGAATTATTAGACCCATTTAGATGGAGCTTTAAAATTTGTAGAGGAATATTTCACGTTCAAGCTGATTTATAACAATTATTGTCAATAAATTTTTCTTTTATAGATTCCCTAATATCTTTAGTTTTCCGATATAGTTACAAATTTCTGGAAATTCCCGAGAATTTTTTTTAATATTCAACTCTTAATTTTAAGCTGAACCTAAATATTCATCAGTAATAACTATGGTTGTTTTTGAGAAAATCTGTATGAGTACGTGGAAGTAAATTCAAACGATCACAGCAATAACCTGCCAGTGGGAGAAGAAGGTATTCACTTTTTCTGTCCTCTGCCCCGCGACCGTAGCTGCTCCATTATGGAAGCTCGTGAACCAAGAGCCTCCTAACGTTGAGCTCATATTTATGAACACAGAAAGGACGAGGAATCAAGCAGTGTCGAAACTCCGTTATGCCGTCTCCATCGAAACAGATAAAGAGAAAGTAACACCGCCTCCGCCTCGAGCGTACTACTTTATTCTTAGAAATTTAAAAAATAGGATTCCTCGTGTCGCAATCATTTCAGACTTTATTATTCTGGACCAACAGCTTCCTATAAAGAAAAGCTGCAAGTAAATTAAAGTTCCTCACCGTTTTACACGTTTTTGTTTAATTTTCTTTCTGTCCGAGTCGAAATCCGGTAATCCACTTCCCACTTTTAATACATAATATCTTTCATCAGCATACTTCCTGAATAAAAATATATTATAGTATTTGCATACTTTTATTCAAGTTACAGTAATAAACGTAAACCTATTTATTTATTTCATTTATGTATTCGCGCATTTAAATTTCGAAAAACGTTTTGTCATTTCTGGCAAGTGAATATTTAATCAATTTTTCGTGGTTGACTCTGCGTCCCTCTTCTACCTTCGCCAAAAGAAGAGTGCACTGCCATTTTAAAACCAGGGCCCAAACACCCTGTCTTAAAGTGCAGACATTCCTCCTCTTACATTTCACTCCAAAGATGTCCAACTGTTTTTTTTAGGAGGAGACGCATCAGAACCTAGAAAAAGTCTCCACCCTCTCATGTTTAAGGTTTCTTCCTCACGCGATATAATTGTCTTTGTCGCCAGTCTTCCTCCTGGTTAGGACGAAAACTTCCCACAATTAATGTGGGTTCAGGAAGGCACCAATTATAGACTCGGATTTTACATATTGCAAATTATGTAGATAAATATATTTCCTAAAATAAATCATAGCAAAATCAGCTTCAGCCTAATAACAAAGCAATAATACCGAGGTGAATGTACTCACTAAAATGTATTCATATTTTTGCAAGTAACTTTCAATGGAAAACAATTCGAGGAAGCCAACTAGGTTGCTCACCAATCATATTTCTTCCCTATAAATAGAACCCGTCATTGTTTCCTTAACAAGTCAGTACATGTGATGCGAGATGTCAATTACGAACGACACAGGAAAATTATTCGACCTAGCAACCGAATAAAAAATCGCACAATGTAAATTCACCCTTATTGACTATATATAATGAATGTCCTCCTTCTTCCTTAAAAACGAATAATCAAATATCGCAACACAAAATTAAATATTTAAATAAACAACAAAAATATAACTTATAAAAATAGAACAAATTAGTTTTCCATCCATAATTCAGATTTTCAATATTCTATTTTACGGGTCACTACATTATTTTATTCGCCTTACCACAAATGTTAATTATTTCCTTCTCTTCATAGGTACTTGTTACTAATGCAGTCTGCAATATTATGTATAATAGAGAAGTATCCATATTCTTTTGTATGTCTGTTTGTATATTAATTATACAAACGAAAAGCGTGGTCAAATTACATAAAAACTAGTACACATCCTTAAACTCCCAAAGAAAGCCACTATGGAGGTGAGCACAAACGCGAAAGGAATTATAGTTTTATAAATATATAAATGTGTTAGTACAAGTAAGCATGTATCGTGAAGGAGACATAAAACAGAGAAATTTAATTGCGGGCATTGCCTGAGACTATTTGCCGCCGGGTGAAAATTCAGAAATCCAAACCTGGTCATCCCGGAAATAACCCAAAAAAAGGGTCGCCTGTGACGTCGCAGGACACGACCGACAAAAAAGCGATGAAATGATTGGCATCAGTGATCGCTTGGTCAGTAACTACACTGGATCATCTGTAAACCTTCGAGGACAGAACTTTCGAAAGTTAGTCCTCGTCTGGAACTTGAAGCAAGTGCTTCTGATCCCAAGAACTCGTATTTCTCACAGACAAGATGAACTTGGGCTTTTTGGACATCCACTGGTAGCAATCATTTTGCGAACACCACGCAGAGTCCGTACCCCTTCACAGGAAGAAAGAGGTAAATGAGGGTATGAGCAAAGTCCAACAGAAAGCAAAAGCTCCGCATTAGGAAATTTTCCTGGCACGCCGATAGCGACCCTGCCAAACTTCATACAACGCGGAAATTGGCGAGGCAACAACAAAAAATGTGTAATTATTTTCCGTCGAAAAAGTCTCTGCGAAGCTTAAAAAACAGAAGGGCGTCCCTGAGAGAGTATATTGTATTTGCTCTTCTCTCGTGCCAAAATTAATTAAATATTAAATAAAAGTTTTGCTGGCGAAAGAAAAATCATTTCATATCTATTCAAAATAAATTAAAGTGTTAATATATCTTCATTGGCACCCAAATCTGCGAGAGATAACAAACAAAAAGCAAACTTGTTTGCTGAACATCTTGCTGACACTTTTATACCGAATAAAATCCAAACTGATAACGTCCTCAAAGAAGTTAATAACAGTGCATCTGAAGCCTGTATCCCCAAAGGAAGGAGCGGAAGAAATAAAATTTAACTTAAATTCAAAGAAGGCGCCAGTATTTGATCTGATAACAGGACAAATATTAAAACAGCTAACAGGAAAAGGTATCCTTACGCTCACCTACCTGTTCAATACAGCATTCAGATTGAAGCACGTACCTGACAGCTGGAAAGTAGCTCAAGTAATAATGTTACCAAAACCTGGTAAGCCACCACATGATGTCAAATCATACAGACTCTTACCAGTAATTTCAAAATTGTTCGAGAAACTTCTGCTCAAAAGATTAAAAACGTTTATACAAGAAAGTAAATTAATTCCAGACCATCAATTTGGATTCAGAGAAAAACACTCATCAATTGATCAAGTTCACAGGATTACTGATATAATAGAAAAAGCATTAGAACATAAATTAATCTGATCAGCGATATTTCTTGACGTTGCGCAAACATTCGATAGTGTGTGACATCAAGGATTAATATGTAAGTTGAACAGAATGCTGCCCAAACAATACGTGGAAATTATAAACTCCTACCATATCTAATAGACTCTTCCGAATCAAACAAGAAGATGAATACTCTGACTTAAAAGAAATTCAAGCAGGGGTACCACAAGGAAGTGTTCTTGGACCAGTCCTGTATCTGCTGTTTACAAGTGATATCCCAAAACTAGATGACGTGAAACTCGCCACGTTCGCTGACAATACAGCGATATTAGCAACGGGGCACAATCCAACAACATCCACACAAGTACCACAAGTCCCTACTAATACCATATATGAATGGACCAGACAATGGAAAATTAAATTGAATTAATTGACATCCATTCATGTTAACTTTACGAATAAAAGAATGATTGACCGTCCATCTCTGCACGTAAAAGGAACCACGGTACCGTACGAAAATAAAGCCAAATATCTTGGTATGACATTAGATACCGAGTTTAGTTGGAAATAACACGTAAAAAAGAAAAAGGAAGAACTCAACATAAAATATCGACAGTTATGATGGCTCATTGGAAGATATTCCAACCTGTCTTTATATAACAAAACTTTGGTGTATAACCCAATTATTAAACCCACCTGGTCGTGTGGTATACAACTATGGGGATGGGCAAAAGAAAATAATATCAACCAATTACAGACATTCCAAAATAAAGTTTTACGTGCCATGGTGAATGCCCCATGGTACATTAGAAACGCTGATTTCCATAGAGATCTTGGCATTCCAACGGTCAAAGAAGAAATTAAAATATTTGCGGTCAAGCACGAAGAAATACTTCGCCGACATGAAAACACAGTTCTTCAGCTCCCGGACACTAAAATTACGTGTTCAGAAGACTCAAGCCAATGAAACCATTTGAATTAGTATAAGTGATAAATTACAAAATAAAGCACGCTGCTTGAGCGTGAAATAAAGTCGTAGGACAACAATGAAAACTAAATGATGTCATTGGGCTAATTTAGCTAATAAGCAACTAGATATGAGAATTAGCAAAGTAAAACTAATGGTTGGTCTCTACAGACCAGTTTTAGTTAGGGAGGTGGTTTTTAGTGGGTAAAAATCCCACACACCGTGAAGTACGGGCTTCACGGTGTCTTTCTGAAGATTTTCCACCTTCCCACGCAAAAAAATGGCACCCACACCTTAAACATGATAATTAATAGAGAAAGTAAATTTTCCCGACGAAGATGCTGGATGAAGAGTTCTCGGGATTCCAGTCGAGTGATGTCGTTTGTAATCCACAACGTTTCTATGGTTGACACCGCCATCCTCTTCACCTGAAGATGGCGGTGTCAGCCATAGAAACGTTGTGGATTACAAACGACATCACCCGACTGGAATCCCGAGAACTCTTCATCCATGATAATTAATTATTTAATGTTAAATTAACTGGTACAGTTTATATACGTTGACGAACGCTCCGCAGAGATAGTAAAATATATAAAGCTCGACAACTTTTTACCGTTAACTCATCCCAAATTCTAATCAGTATATAAATCACAGGATTGTAATTAGTATCGAAGGTACAACTCATACGAGATACTTCAAATCGGACTACACTTTGTCTGAGCGTCTGGTTATGTGATGACATTCCGGATCACACTTGTGCCCAGCCAGTCTCAGTGAAAGTATTGCTTACGTCGGGAAATATTTGCGGTTGCATTATTCACGACTGCAGGTAATGAAATGCGACACTGTAAACTCGAGAAAACTACCGCAATAATATAACTCTTCCCCTTCTTCGTTTGTTCAAAAGAGACGTACTTCCCAATTTTTGTTCTCAGGTGATATCGTCGATGTACTAATAGAAAACGAGGATATTCGATTAGTATCTGCGATCTAAATCCCTGTGTATTCGACGTACTGAAAAAATTATAGCAGCACACGAGACCATCGGCCTAAAAGTAACACTAAAACGGGGATTTTCTGTATCGTGGACAACAACATCCAAAGTTCAGAGTAGGCGTCATTCAAGATATCCCACTAGTACTTCAGTACACCGTTTTCCCCGCCTCTAAATAAAGTGATATCACACCACAAGATCAAGTTTGTGTGTTGCTTTCCCCTCCTGAATTGTCATTGCCCTCACAATGCCCCTCTACCCTTTCCCACCTACCATAAATGCCGTTGCAGCTTAGTTGTAAACAATGCCATATTTTCTTGCAATTCTGACACCTCCACAGGTAGTATATATTTTTAACAGAACAAATGATGAAAATAATCTTAATAGTATGTATAATGATAACGATATGACCAGTTTAGGCCGGTACAAAATTTGGATTAATATTAATAACAAATAATTATTGCATAATAAAGTTAATTTGAATGCGAGTTAGCTTTAAAAACTGCCAATAGTGGATACGAGAATCGAAACAACACAGCAGGACTTGTAGTAACAATGCTCAATAGAAAAATCCATCTGGAAATGAACGCATTTAGATGTATAAAATGGAACTGTTGGAACGTCATTGGAATGCTCTACACCAATATATATTTACATAATAAAAATATGCCTGAAAAAATGTATATAATTTGAACTGTTGTCAAAAACTGTCAATTTTCCTTATGAAAGAATCGTGGTAAAATAATAGTTGAGATGACACAGACAGATTACATCTGGAACGATTTTTAGAGAACTGTAATGAGAATCACGTATCCGTTGTAATAAAAAATATGTGTGAATTTACAGAAGATACATAATAGAATTGCAACCCCCATGCTACAGCAAGCAAGTGAAAGAGCGGCCATTTAATAAGTGCCATTGGTATATAAAGAACCCACTAACTTACAAGAAGATTCCCTAAGAAAAATTAGTAAGGTTCATATTAATACAGCAAAAACGTAGTTAAGGGAGGTACAATGTAAAATATGACTTTAATTAGCTGGTGATCATAATATATTAAATTCGCAAGACCCGGAGCCCTATTAATTCTCAGCAAGATCCTGCGCCTATTCATTCTGAACTTAACTAGCTTACAAATGTTAATAATTTTCCACACATTGTAGCAATAATTTACTGTGATAGTATTTAAAAATGGATTCTTATAAATATTAATCTTTTGAAACTATAAATTCATAATTAACATGTAGTCAATGGTAATGTGAACATATAGTGGAAAATGAATTCAAATATCGAAAAACAGCCAACAAGGCTATTCATATTGCTACCCAAATTGTAAAAAATCGATAGTTTAAAAATCATTAATAGTACCAAAATGAACATAAAACGACCTTTCAAATTTTACATCAATTAGTTGCATCTAATTAACGCAAAAATCTTCATCTTATTTGAAACAGGTTCAGGTTATTTACAATTAAATATTATAAGGATATTCTTAAAAAGTGTTTATCAAAATTGTTTATAAAAAGTATATTTATCCATTTATAAAGAAAATTTTAGTTTTATTTAATAATTCCACAAGTAATGCTATTAGCATATTTAATAAACTTCCGGCCTCCATTAAACAATTAAAAATGAATGCAAACACGAACTAACTAACTGTTGACTTAGTCATTTCTTCTACTCTGTTGAAGAAGAATTCGTGGAGTTGAATGAATCTTTATATAGACCATACCATAGATACATTGCATTGTTGAGACACTAGTATAAGATATTAGCAATTTTCATAAATCTTATATATCGGGTACAAATTATATATCTTGTCTTCTCTGTAGTACTTAATCGTATCTTGAGTTAACCATAATCATATTAATGTAAATGTTAGCATAGAGTTAATACTAATAAAGCAATCATAACAATTTATGTGCAATCTCTGACTCGTCTCATATTCCTGAAGTTCTACTTCTCTATCAGATCAATGGAATATGAATTAATATTAATATTAATTTTCGATAATATAACAAATTCCACGATTCATTCCTAATATTTCTGAAAGTAAGGGAAAATAACTCCCTTCTTTTACGTAAATTCTAAAATTTGCTTTTAATAATAACGTGTTTATAAATACGTTTAGTAATAATTAAATAATTTATATATGTCGGTTAAGTTGATATTGATGAATTTATTACAAATATTAATTTATAACAAAATCGGAAAATAATACCCATAAGGTGGGTTAATTTATTAAGACATTTAATATACCAGTTGAGTTCTGCAGGTAAGTAGAGGAAAATATGTGTTATTTCCTCATTTCTTCTTAATTTATGTCTTAAACAATATTTATTAACAATTGTGTATTTATACTAAGAAGATCTTTTTGTAGAAATTTTCTTTAATAATTATAATTGAAGATCAAGAAAAGAAATCCGTAATCAAGAAAGGAGTAAGCTAAGATGCAGTCTGGAATATGGAAAAGGAATCATTATGCAACGAGAAGAAATAAAATCCCCGAGCGATACCGACGATATTGTAGTATTAGGGATTGATAAGAAGACTTGGAAACCATAATAAATGGCATGAACGTAGTCATAGAGAAAGAGTTCAATATGAGGATTAATAGAGGGAAAAGTAAGGTAATGGAGTGTAGTATGGGAAACAGTTGAATAATAAAGGGTGTTAGATTGGGAAGGGATATTTTGAAAGAAGTTAAGGAATTCTGCTACTTGGGAAGAGTAATAACTTGGGATTGTAGAAGTATAGTAGACATAAAGAGTAGGACAGCACAGGCAAGAAAGGCTTTCGCGAAAAAGAGGAATATACTTACGACTAATATAAATGTGAATATTAGGAAATCGTTGCTAAATGTTCGTATGGAGCGCGCGCGGAGTCATGTGCGGGCGAAACGTGGACGAAAGGAGTTGCGGAAAGGAAAAGAATAGAAGCCTTTGAAATGTGGTGCTATAGGAGAATGTTTAAAATCAAATGGGTGGATAGAATCACTAACGAGGAAGTACTAAACTGAATAGGGGAAGAGAGAACAATATAAAGGACTTTGAAGGAATAGATTAATAGACCACGTTTTGAAACACGAGTGTCTTGTAAAATTAGCATTAGTGGGAAGTGTGTGGGGTAAGAACAGAAGAGGGAAGCCAAGGATGGAATACGCTAAGTATATTATGGAGGCTGTGGGCAGTGCTAGTTATAAGGAAATGAAAGGGCTTGCGCAGTATGGGTTAACATGGAGGGTTGCATCAGACTAGTCTTAGGACTGAATACCACATCAGAACACACTTTTAATGATAATTATGAACGTGGAAATGTTTTAAAATTTATTTTCAACGAAATATTGTTATGTTATATGCGGTTTTTGTACAATTTTTTGTTGTAATACCCAAAAAAAATTACCTGAGAAATTCTCAAAAGTGAGAACGACTCGTTTTATGAATAAATAAAAGCTTGGCTTGTCGTTAATTTGATTCTATATAAATCCTTTTAAAAACATACATTAATGTTATATTAAGTTTTATATTATTGAACTTTTTGTTTAAATGTCATCAGAAAATAGTTAGTGAGCTCACCTTTAATACACAAGTTTTATAATTCTCCTAATCGTTGATGAACAATATCTTTAAAGTTTTAATTTTGCTTTATGTGTGGAGGCTAAAGTTATGAATCATAAATACTTTTATAATATTTGTAATGCTCTTTATGTGTCTTAACGTATGTCAAGTTAGGGGAAAATGTATTAATTTAACGTATTTAATTAATATAAAACATAAAAAAATTATGAAGTTATTATTTTTCAATTAATTGTATAGTACACTCGAAACATTTCTTAATAATTTAAGATCTATGTAATTCTAAATAATTACAAGATTCATACATTGTTTCTCGGGTCTTACAGATTTGCGCACGTGATGTGTGGTCGTGTTTGATTCTAGCGTTTACAGTAAGTCTTTAAACAGAGAGGAGAAGGGTAATCGTGGTTGTGCTCTTACCTGATACATGAGAGCTGCTACAAGTCTCTCTGCCTGCTCCTGTAATTAAATGTTTCGTTCTACATTCCGTATTAGCTCACTATTATTGTCTCAGGCGTCGCAATTTCCAACTACAGCTTAATTATTTGCAACTTCATCTAAAGCTCTAAACAACAAGTCGGATGAAGTGACCTGTTATAAAATTAGTAAAAAATATATATGTATATTTAAATCTATCAGAGGAACCTAATTCAATAAAATTGTATTTAAACGCCATATTCTGTTCACAGCAATAAATTATTGAAGAACTATTCCCTTTAGACATTTTCATGCTTAATGAATCTATCATTCTCGTACCTCTATAACGGTTTGACTGAACTAATTTAATGTAAAAATTAATATTCGTAATAAAATTTGGTATTTCAGTTACAAATTATAATATTTTGGCATCGCTGTAATATTTTTACTTATTGTAGAATTTTCCATTTCTAAAATAATTTTACTGACAATATAGAAACAAAGATAATTTTGAGTATGGAATATATTCTATTTTCGCCCTCTTCATTAACAAGGAAGCTCATTTTGTAGTATATGTTCAAGAGCAAGATCTGAAATTATGAAAACCTACCTGTGTGTTGAAACATTCTGATTCAGAGGCCCTCAGAAATAATACAAAAATACATTTGGAAATCTGTTTAAACATGCTATAGGGGAAGTCGGGGAGGAACGGGACACTTACCGTTTAACAATTTTTGTATAATTATGGAAAAAGAAAAATGACTTCATAAAACATTACTTTATTCTATTATTTACGTCAAAGGAAGTAGAGTCTCTGGTTCGGTCGACATTTTTCCATTCTTGTCTTTCTTCTCTCATTTACTTGATCTAATATCAATATTACTTAAAACAAGAAATTTAGATTTTTGATGAAGTTTTAAAAAATCCTCAGGGGGATGGTTAATTACTATTAATACAACAAAATTATATTCAAGAAAAATATTAGCTCGCTTTTTATGCGTATGGTTGATCGTTTTATCAATTTTTCCTTTCGTAAAGAGATTTTTTTTGCAACTGCACAGCCTTTTCTTTCTTAATATATTACTTTTTGATACAGAATCGTAGAACTCATTCGTATAAGGCAAGCCTACCAGTTTTTCCTTTTTCTCTTGAGGAACAGATTAAATATTGTCTTATTCAGTAATATCCTGTTCCGCCCCGCACACAAGTTTCAGTTTAAGGTTTTTGACCGAGCATTAATACAAGCAGATTTAAACATTATACGTAACTTATATGCAGATAAAGACACCTATTTTACGAATAGATACCATTAAAGAGTTAAAGCGAGGCGTTTGCGAATTAACTTCTGTCGAAATTCTGCAAAAATTATAAAGTCACAGATGCAAGACGCCAAAATAAGAGTTCATTTACAAGTTGTAGTCAAAACTTGGTCAAGTTGGCTGCCAGGACTTCTCCCTCGACCAGTTACAATGTTCCACCGCTATTTTCTAAACTCCAGCAGTACCCAGTAAAAAAAGGGTATCCCGTTCAACCCCACTATCGCGATCTGCCCCAAGTTCCCCTATTATTTGCACATATGCGTTGATATACTGATTAGTTATTTCAACACCAATATTTTCCTTTATTTGTTTTTATGACTGCAAAGTGTTTGTAAATAGTAATAGGAAGACTTACACATAATAACAGTAAATCAATAATTCGTGAATTACACTTTCGGCCCTCGACGATGGTCGTTTGTTTGATATATTCTGCACTAAGTATTTTTAGTTTAAAAATAGCAGCAAGTAAATTGAAATGGAAAGCAAAACTAACCACGGATAATTGAAACACAGAGTATAATTGAATTCATAATAGTAGGTTCGTCATTTTTCGATATCCTTGAAGACCCAACTATTAGGAAACACTATGCCTTAACTGGAAACCATTGATTTATTCGAAATGCATTGTTTCATTTAATATTCTCATTAAATACATAGTGATATTACTATTTGTATCATAAACACTTGTTCAATGTAATTTTTCTCAGCACAAATATTTCCATTTTTCCCGTAACACGGCAATCACGTCTTTCAAGATTTTAACTGCCTATTTCAAAACGTAACCACAGTTTCTTTTATATCGGAACAGGGAATTAAAAGGTGAGTGCTGAAAGCACTCACGGGTTGAGTGCCTCCTCATAAAATCACCCACTGCTGATTCAATCAAAATCGTCTACGGGATAAGGGGGATCAAAAGATGGACATTTAAACAAGGCTGATTATATTTTGACGGAAATTAGATGTCTACAGGGTCCGATTAGAGTTTGTAAATAGACATAGAATTCCCTGAATCATCTTTCATAGATCCATCAGTCCTTCAAAATAAATTTGGCAATTTTTCCAATTATCAATGATTGTTCTGTATTGCACTTCCCAGTAATATTTTCAGAAAAACATTGTGAAAAATTTCCTTGTCTTAATTCTGTATTACAGTAACTTATAATTAAGATTTGCAACAAGAAAAATTAAGGAACGTGTAGAAAAGATTAATTTAGCCAGAGAAACAATAAAAGTTCAAAAGCGGCAAATTTGAATATTTTTATAAATTACTTTCGTCAACGTGGCTAACGAAAAGCATCATGTTTATTTCATTGAATCATATATATATATGGTTACATGCTACATGTTACAATCCCTTTAATAGGATAGGAAGGGAATTGAAAAGAAGAGATGCAGAAGGACGAGGAAGGCAGCCAAGGGTTAACTAGGGCTCCTGGGCTATAGTTTAAGGATCCTACCCGGTCTTCACCTGAATGAAATACAGGGCAAACTTTAGAAAACCTGTATCAGGTAGGGCTATTTGGATGTTGCCTTACGAATGAAGTGAAGAGTTTGCTCACCGTGCCTCGACCAGTTAACGAGGCATTTGACCGACTTATCCAATAGGATCAGTGGACAACTCTTACCGAATCCCCAAGGCATGCGACCCCGAATCATACACCTCCCAAAAGAGAAAAAATGATCAATACATATAATATTTTGTTTCATATATTTTAATATTTAATTAAAACCATTCATGGATCCTCGTAAGAGAAATTACCCCGATGTCCCGTTCTGCCCCAAGTTCCCCTATTATTTGCACACATGCGTAGATATACTGATTAGGAGAATTATTTCAACACCAACCTTTTCCTTTGTTTGTTTTTATGACTGCAAAGCGTTTGTAAATAGTAACAGGAGGACTTACACATAATAACAGTAAATCGATAATTCATATATTATACTTTCAGCCCTCGACGATGGTCGTTTGTTGGATATATTCTACGCAAAGTATTTTTAGTTTAAAATAGCAGCACGTAAATTGAAATGGAAAGCAAAACTAACCACTGATAACTGAATGTTATTAAAATTGGATTCATAATATTAGGTTCGTCATTTTTCGATATCCTTGAAGGAACAACTATTAGGAAAAGAAATTATGCAGAACTTTTGTGATGGTTTTTTTTGTCATACAAACCAAAATTACGTGTTACATTAAGACGTATAAAATAGCTATAAAGATTATATACATCTAATAAATGTTTTCATCAATTTAAAGCTAAATATTTCAACTTAAAACCTTTTCGTGGTAATTAATTTATTACAAAGTCGAACTAGTCAAAAAATTTAAGATTGTTTTATACTGATGAATGTAATAGAAATATTAACTATACATTTTAAAAACATAAACATTTGCATTAACAATTTTAATTTATTTCATTTTAAATTATTACCATTTTAATAAATATTTGGATTGGTTTTAGTGAAAGTGTGAAAGACACGAAACTAATATTGTATATTGCATATTGTAAAACGAGTTTTTATGGTAAAAAAACCTTACAATATAAAAATCACGTAGAAAATAGAGAGCAACGTAAACCTGAATATTAAAGCAAAACGTTTCAAATCAACAAATCTTAAATAAAAACAAAAACTGGGTGCGGCTTTTATTTTTTCTGAAATACAGGAAAAGGAATGTTACTTTAACATGAGTTACTGACATGTGTTCCAAAAACAAAAGTACCGTTGCAAATTACGAGTTTTTGAAATTGATAACACGGAGACAATTTGTAAACTTTCCCGACATTTATAAAATAAAAAATAAATGTGAAACAACCAATTAGTCAGAAGTTTTTCATATTATTCAACACAGTATACGCAACTTTTAGTCCATCATTTTGGTAGTTCTTCAGGTAAGGTGATACACAATTATATTTTTTCTGAAGTTAACTACAAACAAAAAATTATCAACACACTCGTATTATTAATTTAAATTGACAATATTCAGTTAGAATATAATTTTCTCAGTCCAGGAACAAAAGTATGATTAATTTATATGTACATTATTTGCATCATTAAAAATGTAATTCTGTATTATTTATGTTGTAATAATTTAATACAAAAGTAAACAAATTATATTTTAACGAAATGTTACCATTTAAATCAGAAGTTTATCTGGCATTAATTAAATAATTAAATGAATTATAACAGCCTCCTTGTCAGTTTTTTTATTTTATGTAAATGATTAAATATACTACGTTCCGTCTCTAATTTGAAAATTCTTCAGGTAAACTAAAATAAAAATTATAATGGATTACATTGGGCAATATGTTACAAAATTTTGTTAATGTTTGTATTTAAAAAATTAATTTAATTATCAATTTAATTTTTTGTCTACACTAAACTTCATAAGACATTTCTTCCGTAAGTCTTTACTTGAAGCTGCTCCAAAATATTTTGAATTATACAGTTATGCTGTTTGATGTCAAGTTGGTAATACCGATTGTTTGATTTATGGAATATTATCGTAATGTTGTATGTTGCAAAGATTTAACCATTATCATAAATTAAGTAATTAGACCGGTCTGCAAAGTGGATTCACTCCATATAATATATTTATAATATATAATGAACTGGATAAATAGAAGTATATCTTAAAATGGCTCGTTTACGTTACTCTAATTCCGTGTCCTTACATATGTCGCGGAACGTTGAAAATTGGATATTTTAATTGCGAAATCAGTTAAAAATAAAATATTTAAGTACGTTTATTTCGATTTACCAAAAAGTAATAGTTGTCGATTCAAATATTTAACAAGTGAACGGTCGAACGTTAACGATAATACGTACAAATTAAATATAATGCCTACTTAAATACATCACACCCGTAAAGTGAAATACTAATAGTAATAGTATTTTGCTAATTAGATACTAGATTCTGCATTTCCAAATGTACAAATATTTTAATATTTGCAGCTGATTAATACCATTTTTCCCCCAACCGTGAAGGCCGAAGCACCTAGTTGTAGTATAGCTTCAGAAAAGCGAAGCAGAGATCGTTTTTGTCAGCATTACTACAAATTATGTATTTTAATTTGGACGCTACTCACTTCATAAGCAACTGGTAATATTAAGCGTTGCTGAACCTAAGATTAATTATTAAATCATGCCACTAATTAAGGTGCCAACGCCGTTCTGTCGAGACGACTCTTCCCAATAAGCCCTGAGCAAGAAATTAGCCCCATGTACGGCGAAGGTCGAAATGAAAACTTGATCAATCTCATTACTAAGAGTTAAGATATGAGCAAAAGAGTTTTTATATTAAATTTCTGTTTTCGTGGCGTTGTAATCTTACAATCTAAAATTATTGTATCAGTCTGACTGGCCTGATGCAACCCTCATTGTTAACCTACCCTGCACAAGCCTTTTCATATCTACATAACTAGCACATCCCTCCTCCTTAATCTGCTTAGCATATCATATGTTAAATTCTTGTAGTTATCTTGTAAATTAAACGTGAATAAAAGGTAATTTCTTCATTTCTACTAAGTAGCACAAGGAAGAAACAATACATTAGTTATAAAAAAATATGAAATTAAAGTTTTTGGATCAATAGTTAAAATTTTATAAAAAGTTGCATCTTGGTCTCCAGTTTTATTTACTCCTTTTAGACATTTTCATAATTGTTCCTTAAAACTTAGAATTTAAAGAAAACAATTAAACTAAACACTTGTCACACAATTATAAAACATTAAAAATTTTATAACAACCTCTTGTCAACTAATGTTGTAGTTTTCAGTCCTTATTCTGGTCGGATGCAACCCTTCATGCTAACCTATTCTGTGCAAGCCTTTTTACTTCTACATAAGTACCACATCCTCCCTAATCTCTTTAGCGTATTCTATCCTTGCCTCCCTCTTCTATTCTTACCCCTCATGTCTCAAAACGTAGCCTATTAAAGTATTCCTTCTCTTGCTCAAAGTCCTCCGTTATGTTTTCTCTTCTCTTATTCTCATTACATCTTCCTGGATAGTTACTCTATCCATCCATCTGATTTTCAGCGTCTTTCTGTACCATAGTCAACCTATACTAATGCCGATAACAGAAATTCGTCACAATCTTACTTAGTTAACTGGCAGTCTGACAAATAGGCTTAATTAAGCAGTAATTTTAAAAAATTATTATGATAATTTCAGAAAATTTCTAATTGTAGAAATAAAAAGTAATGGACGTTGTCTGAAGGGGTTTTATTACCAGTAAATATATATGAAAAACAGTCCAATACTACTCGTTGCTTCATTATAACTTTTAAACATAATTCATGTAAGATGGAACAAGGAAACATTATGTTATTAAGTCGGTCATCAGACGAATGAACTGTTTAAACCGTTAAATGGCCCAATAGCAGCTGTGTAGTAATAATAATAATAAAATGAATAAGATCAATTAATCACTCTTTCCTATTCAAACCAGGACCATTTTAGATGCTAGACAATAATGTTGGCGATAAATCACTACTTTGCCGCAAAGAAATAATTTATATTGAAATATAAAATAAATAAATTTATTGTATTAAAGAATTCACATCATATAACGATTATCTGAAGTGGCCTGTGATACATGAGACATTCTGACTATTTACTACATTCTCAGAATTGTTTCAAGAAAATTTGTTTGGTTGAACAGTACAATCATTTTTAAATAGTAGGTTTCCTATTTAAATATTAGTCACCTGAAAATCATTACCGAGTTTAAAGCTTCTCTTACATCACAATATAACTTTATCAATTGAATCTTGTCTGCTGGGAAAATAAAATTATCATAAAAAATTAGTAGAGTTGCAATTACTCCACTCTCGTGAGTTCCTGAGAATTGTATTGCTATTCTCGAAAGAGATAAACCGTAAGGTCGACTTCCAGCGAAAGAACTCCCTCTGCGAAACGGATGACTCTGCGTGTTTTATTTCGTTGCGCCTTGTCAGGCAAAGTTTTCAAGCATAGTGACAGCTCATCTCGTCACTTCAGGATTCATCCCACGTATCGTTCGGCTGGTCACTTTACGGCCTCGATGTTCCCACTTCAGAACTGTCTCAATTCTCTTGCTGCACGTTTCTTATATTATGCACGATGTTGGTAACGTCGGCCCTACCAACCCTCAAAGTCGTTCCTCTAACGATCTCTTCCAGTAATTACCTACACAATGAAAAACTATTCTGTGTCCTGTTATGACACGTGTAATCCACATTTGATAAATTGCACGTTCTAGAACTTCATGTTGTTCTTCCATATGGCTTCATCATAGCTTGAATATTTTTTTTGAGAGTTACTGGGCGTTGGACGCTGACCGAGCTGTTATTCTTGTTTCAAGAACGACAGATAGTTTTTTTACAAACGTGAAATAATTTCAAGTCTACTAATTTCGGTAACCTAAGCGCTTTATTATAATTTTACTTTTTCCGCACACTAGATTCTCTTGATATAACAAAATATTCATACAAGCATTAAAACTCAGTCTTGATTTTCGAGTCATTTACAAACCTACGATTAAAAAATAATTTTCCTGTTTAACTAAACGACAAAATTTCCTGAAACTTTTCCAATATTGTAGGAAATAGAATGAATCATGTATCACAGACTACACCAGCTAATCTTTATATTATAAGAACAATTTACGTCTGTGAATAACGGGATATTCTGTTTGTGAATGTTGGTTGATGGACGTAATAATTTCTAGACCATCCATCAACCAAAATTCTCAAACAGAATATCCCGATTATCTTTAAAGATCAACATCATGACGTATCGAAATTATTTCGACAATTCAACATTGGCATTGTCTATAAACCTATCAATTCTCTGTGTTGTTTTATCAAGGATGGAAAATATTCCCTTCCTAAAGAAGACACCCACTTCGTTGTATACAGATTGATTGCAATTGTTGTAATAAAGTTTACATGGGGCAGACTAAGAGAGCGTTGAAGACTGGACTAAAAGGAACAATGGACGATTTTAAGCTACCAGTTGACAAACATTCTGTTATTATTAAATATATTCTTTTTAATGATCATAAGTTTAAAGGACAGATGTAAAAACCTCTGACATTGAAATAACTCTAAATGTAGGCTTATTTAAAAAATTAACAACATTACATTATTTCACAATACTTGTATTAATGTTCAAAACGATTGTGACTCTTTACGTAAGATCCTTATTACTCAAGTGATATCTTTCATTACATCTTTGGTGTTATATAACGGTTTGAGGTAACCTTATCAATTTCTTGCTTGTTATTCAATTCATAAGGTCTACCAATTGGTAGAGGAAACGTTGTTCTCTTTCACTAGTATTGGTAGTTGTCTGTTAAGATTAAGGCCATTTCATATCGTAAAAATTAATTTATAGACG
This sequence comes from Eucriotettix oculatus, assembly GCA_034510155.1. Lineage (NCBI taxonomy): Eukaryota > Metazoa > Arthropoda > Insecta > Orthoptera > Tetrigidae > Eucriotettix > Eucriotettix oculatus. The sequence continues at coordinate 108,364,685 of CM067379.1, forward strand.
TTACTTATGTAATCAATTTATGTTAAAAAATTAATGTTAAAAATTTTAATTTGTGTAAATGTGTGTTTTACGGATCGTTAATTCTTCATTTGTATAATCTTTGTATTAACTCAAAGCTTTAATCCAATAAATTTATTGAACTGATATTCCATAATGAATTATTTCTGTATGTTTACTGCTGGAAGTATGAACCCATATTTATAATGCTATTCCATTGACTAATATACTTCTGTTGTACATACGCATCGAACAATCAAATTTCAAGACTAATCACTGTTATTTCGGCTAACGCATACCCAATAAAAATGACGAATTACAGGTGACGCAAAAAATCACATGCAATACATTTTATCGTTTACAAAAAGGGGTCTTGAACAACTGTCTGATGTGAATATGTGCTCAGCATTTATATATATATATATATATGTATTTGGAAATCAATTATTACTGTATTAAAATTACACGATATTTTTTGGTTAAAAGGCTACATGATCCTAAAACAGGCAACTCCCCTTTAATAGAAATAGGAAGGTAATTGAAATTGGGGGATAAAAGTGGCAATCCCTTTCTTAATTTTTCGGTATATAATCTTCCTGAATGAATTTAATTCAAATGCAGAATTGCTTCTAATTGGAGGTCGGCCTTGAAGACAAACTGAATTTAGATCAGTATGGAAAAATCTCTTCGCACCGGAAATGAAGTTACATTTTTCCGTCCACTTATCCCACTTTCATTATTGCCATACGATATTCGAATTCTAACTCTGTTTTTTACATATTGCTCCATCGCCACCTCTTGGGTTGTAAATCGTCTTTTACTCCCAGTCTTTATTTCACGGTCACAAGGAACATATGCTCCAATGCACAATTGTTCCATGCGTTTAAATTTATATAAATAATGTACAATGTTATACAGATTTCTTTATATTCACTATATGCCCCAACGGTTAAGGGACTGAAATTTCGGCCAAAATATATAATATATTAATATGCGTATAAATTCAGTAAACCGAAAAAAGAAGCTGCCAAACAAAAGAAGGAAAGTGTAACATATTCTGTAGAACAATTACTATGTTTGATTATAATTCAATAAATTGGTATTATTTTTCAGAAAAATGTTTTTTCTCAGCTTCATGATTTTTGGTACCAAAAACATTCTATCCTCACAAATATAAAGATATTGTCTTTATTCTAATCTACATGCTAGTGCATTCTAATAAATGTATTAGTTTTTTAATTGTTCAAGTATTTTAGGTGAAAAATTTTTTTCTAAGTGCTGAAAAGTGCCAATTTCTAAGTAACTTTATGAAGCTATTAGGAAAAAAATTATTCAATTTTAAAAATAATGCTGACAATTGATAAAAATGGTCAGCCCTACGTACGAAAAGAAAGCTAAAATATATTCAAGTACGTAACGCAAGGAACATTTTCAAAACTGCTAAATTTTGAAAATAATTTTCAACTAAATACAAGTTTACAAAAACAAAATTTTGTACAATGCTACACAAATGCAATGTTAACACACAGTTAAAAGTTCATCTCAGTAGCAATTCATTTACAGGAATTTCACATTTCAGTCCCCGTGTCCCTTAAGATGAAACTTTTCTCCTGAAATTTTAAGAATTTTTGTTTTGTCAATGAAGACGTCGAGCTTCAACTACCAGTAAAACATGACCACCTTTTTCTCTTTCATTTCCATGTAAGTACTGTATATATATTTAATTTACTAAATTTATTCCATAATGTATCTGTAAATTACTTTTTTATTATTATTCCTTGCTAAATGTAAACGATTTTTGAATTTGTGTGTATAGAAAATTGCCTGTACTAACTAAAAATTATACCATAAAAAGTAGAAATATGATCTCCCAGAACACAATTATGTCAACTAAGATGTAATAAAAAACGGCCAATAAGCCATCAATAATTTTATTAATATTTAATTATAGAAATACTCGTTTCATCCAACTTTGTGGACTTCTTCGTGTAAATTATGAACAATTTAAATTGAGGAATTTGGTGTCGCGACGATTACGGGCGAAATGATGTGGTAACAATGAATGACGTAACGTAGTATTTGTATAATTAAATATTAATAAAATTATTTCAGACTTATTGGCCGTCTTTTTATTTATTGTAAACTTAAAGTCAGATAATTATGAGTTTCAACTGAGATGTAATAACACGGTCAAGGAGACTGGGATTAAGACTGCTGGAAAATCGATACGCTGACCACGTATCGGAATCTGCAATGTAAGGTGACAGTCCACAGGCGACCCGTTAGGCCAAGGCCCAGAATGGGTTGCAGAGCCAAGGAAGAAGAAGATGTAATTACACTGATGTAAAGCAGCTAAAATTAAATATTCCTACCGTAGTTCTACAATTTTAAGAAAGGTTTTTTCGCTCATGAACCTTTATTTAAAAATTTTTGTACCCTCAGAACCACACATAGTTTTAATTACATGCATTATTTGAAATAACACAGCGGTAAAAATGTTTCGTATTAATGTCAAATATTCCCTTTAGCTAAATCGCTGTATTCCTTTTATCAGGAAATTTGCGGGCGTAAATTCAAAAGTATCATATATTTAAAAAATAATAAAAATCATATCACACAGGAGTAAATGCAATCGGTTATTAGGACTCATGGGGGGAAAAAAGTAGCCATAAATAATTTAGTTTGGATACTTACAGAGCGAGATGATGGTCGCAGGTTCCGCTTCTGAGCGACTCAGAGGCAGTTTGCTCCTCACGATGTGTTCGAAGAGACGCGCGTCCGGAACTGAGCTCCCAGCAGCGTCGCGATGCTGACCGACGGCGGCGGCGCCCACAGCGCAGACGCGAAAGTCCTTCCTGAGTGGTGCGTCCACGCTAGTAAATCCTAGGATCGATATACTTCTTTCCTTACATTACCTTCATTTCTTTAAGATAGTTAGTACAAGATTTATCTTTCACTTAACTTTGCTAATTAACAATTTTTTCGATTTATGTTAATTTTTAATCATAAATGAAGATTTATAAAATAATTGTCTGTTAGGAAATTACATTAATTTTATTTAATTAAATAAATAAGTAAAAGTTATTATTATTATATTAGCACTGCCTAAAATCTCTGAATTCTCAAATATATTGATTCGTTTTAATACCACAGTTAGAATTAATTCAGTAGTTCAAGAAATATAAGACTCCACGTAAAAATTTGTTAGAAGATTTTCAGAGACCAGAATGAAACACGTATATTTAAGATAATTTAGGGTTTTAAATTATTTGAAATAAATATATATTGTTTTTAAAAAATTATGAGTTGTTTATTTTGAAAATGTTTCAATATATATATGTATATATATATATAGTACATTATGCTGAAAGTTCTATTGTATAAATTCTGTAACTACATTAATAAATATAATCTTTTAATGAACTGAAAGTTGATTTAACACGTATGAATATCATATTACAAAGTAATATAATTTATAATTTCAACTAAGTTCGAGAACTAACAACAAATTACATCACGTCCTAAGAACACTCCTTTAAGATTAAAGTATATGCACTAATTTACTTTATCTGTTCATAAGATCTTGAACTATTGACCCAAGTTTGACATAATAATATTTTCTAACCAGCCCACAAAAAGAATACATTGATATCGATTCTGACCCTTAAGCCTGTAGTTTAGAATACAATTTCTTTGTTCCTGGTAAATGTTTGGAACACCAAAAAGAAAAGAATCGATTACTGATTGCTGGAATTGTCTAGTTCGGGAATGTAGCTATAACAAACCTAATATTCTAAGTAATTTGGGCATACATTTATAACAATAAACTTCGACATACCTCAACCCTTGACGAAAAATCCTGTTTGTGCATCACACAATTTTAAACGCGTGTACAAATTGCAACAAAAGTGATTCACATATTCTTAAGTACTAGAAAAGAAACACAGGAGAAGGGGTGAGGAACCCCTAGAACAAATTATAATCAAAAATTTACGAATGTGTAAGTCTATGACGTCACTGAGACAATACAATTGAGTCAAACATATTTAACTGCGCTCGATGTGGCGTGACTGTGTGTTTACATTCTGAAACTCTCACATGTGATCAATTTATATCCTATAATACGAACATCACAAACACGTGGAAGGACAATAAAAGAGTACGACACGTATTTATATCTACGCAAGTTTATCTGTTTCTGTTTTAATTAGAATCAGCTTTCTCTATACTTCACGGAACCACGGCAGATTAACATGCTTTTAAAATTGACATTTTCCAAATGTATTCGCCAATACAAAATTATAAAAATATAAAATTGTCATAAATACCAAAGGTAAAATATTTTAATCATTATAATTTAATAATTTGATAGAAAATGTATAATTTCAAGTGAAAAATGGAAAATAATTAAGGACTTCACACTTAAAGATTATTTTTATATTAAAGAGTTCGCGGTTATCGATATATTTTACGTTTGTTTTGTACAGTTAACCATAATTCATTCTTTAAGCTTCTTTTTTTAATGGAAATGTGGACTGTAATTTCAATTAGACTGCTGAACTACAGCACTTGCTATTAATGATTTTTAAAAAAATTATGAACAAAGAATGACAAAGTTAAAGTTAAGTAATTAGAACTAAATTAATTTTAAATTACCGAATATTTTATTTATTTCATTGCAAGCTTTGGTTAATCGTGGATATATATTGTGTAACCCTTCTTCCTGAAGTGTCAAGGAAAATAAAAGTGGAACTCTTTGAGACGTTGATTGTTGTTATGGTATTCAGTTCTAAGACCATCCTTGGCCTCCCTCTTCTGTTCTTACCCCACACACTTCCCTCTAGTGCTAACCCTCGTGTCTTAAAACGTGGCCTATTAATCTATCCTTTCTCATGGTCAACGTCCTCCATATTGTTCACTCTTCCCCTATTCTGCTTAGAACTTCCTCGTTAGTGATTCTATCCACCCATCTGATTTTCATCATTCTCCTATAGCACCACATTTCAAAAGCTTCTATTCTTTCCCTTTCTGCAGCTCATATCGTCCACGTTTCGCACCCATATAACGCCACACTCCCTTTACGAACATTTTTAGCAACGATTTCCAGATATTCAAACTTATATTACCCTTAATTAAATCACTCCTTTTTGTGAGAGCCTTCCTTACCTGTGCTATCCTACTCTTTATGTTTACTATAATTCTACCATTCCCAGTTTTTATGCTTCCAAGTAGTGGAATTCCTTAAATTCTTTCAAAATATTCCTTCCCAATATAACACCATTTGTTATTCTATCACTTCAGTTTTCCCTATATTAGTCCTTATGTTATACTCTTCTCCAGGATCACGTTCATACCGTTTATTATGGTTACAAAGTTTTCTTCTGACTCCCTCTAATACCACAAAATCATGGTCAAACCTTAGGGTTTTTATTTCTTCTCCTTGCAGTTTGATTCCCTTTCCATATTCAATTTTAACTTCCTTCGTCGCCTGTTCTATATATAAGTTAAACAGCATGGGCGACAAACTGCATCCTTGTCTTACTTCCTTCTGTATTTCTGCTTTCTTTTCTCTCCCCTTCAATTCTAATTACTGCCGACTGTCTTCCGTAGAGGTTATAGGTAAGCCATCTTACTCGATATTTTATTCCTATCCTCTTCAAAATCCTTAATAGTCCGTTCCGGTTCACATTACCAAAAACTTTTTGTAAATCTACAAATGCCATGAACTTTTTTTCTTATCCGTCTTCTATAATTAGAGGCAGTCAATCTTTCTTCTCTTGTCCCTACATTCTTCCCAAAACCAAATTGACGTTCTCCTCATTCGAATTATACTTGTCGTACCTTTCTCCTATATACAATTTTCGTTAATATTTTGCGTGCATCAGATACTGAACTTATTGTCCTGTTATGTTGGCATCTTTCAGCCCCAGTCTTTTGAGTATTGGTATTATTATATCTTTAGGACATTATTTGTATAAATAATTTTAAAAAACGAGTATACATCTAATAAATCAATTTAATCGAGTTTCAAATACGACCTCCATTACTACCACCCTTTCAAGGTATTGCAGTATAACCCCCTTACATTCAAGGATTTTACATATTTTTAAAAGAGTGTACTATCCCACTATTTTTTCACTATAATTCATATTTAAAATTCATTACTTTGTAGTTCGTTTTCGAAGTAGGAAAATGTGATTGTGAGCTGCGCACCTGAAAAAGATCTGATTTTAGCATTGGCCATTTTTCGGTGGCAGGATCTTCCCCCAAGGCGATGGGAGAGCTAATGCATTTTAATGTAAAGCTTCAGTGGAAAGATTTATCCATAGCCATGCCCACTGCTATTTGTATTGCAAATGATATAGCGATTCAAAATCTCGTAGGACCTACTCAATTTTAAAATGAATATTAATTTCCTTTGTGAGTAATGATCGTTTCTTGTAATGCATTCTCATAGGAAATAAACTACCGTGCAAAAATAAATAAAAATATAATAACTGGGCGACGGATGTTCACTGAATAAATACAGTGAAACCGCGTCACCCAATGTTAATAACCAATTTTATTTATTTATGCACTATGAGGTTTAATTTATCAGGAGCTTCCGAGATGTGTATTATTAAACACCATCTTTATTCACTCGCTATTGAACAAATATTATATAATTCAACAACTTTATATTATTAGCCGTATTGCTAACATATATTCTTGCGTCACTTTTTGAACACATTAAACTAAGTACAAATGTGGTTTCAGATACGTTAAATTTACAAGAATGTCAATGCCAAGAATTCACTGAAAATTATCAGATGCTGACTATCATACTTGCATAACCACGTGAGGCTTGTCCTGGGGAGTTGTAGCCCTGGTCTTGACTCAGCGGGATGGTTTGTGTAGTTGAGTAGTGATGACGTCACAGCCTTTGACGTGATTACGCAAGGAGTCTACTGCCGTCGTCAAAATAGTAGGGCCCCGAGTTTGAAGCCTCACTGTGCCCATTCGGATTGGCCTACGTTATTGTGAAAGGTCTCATATTTCGCAGGACAGTGGGTAGGGGTGCCACCCCACTTTACCCAACCGCTCCGATAAGCCTTTCCTTTTTCCCTGCACTTTATAAAAAATCATACAAAATTTTGTAGCGTTGCTTCATCAATGAAGCTTGTATTTTATATTTATGACTTTCAACCACTACAAGAAAAGCTGTGTCCCACTCTTCTTTGATGCGCTTTCCAAGAGTTAGTAGAGGTCCACTAATTAATTAATTTAAAAAAGGTAAGTGACACAGATGATTTAAACTTTGCGGATAGGTTGGGGGTTTTTCACTGGCATTTGCAGACCATTTAAACCAACAGTTTTAAATCTATGAGTTGTTAAAGTCGAGCTATGTGAAAGAAGAACAAAAAACCCTGACTTTTTTCAGCTATTTCGCCAAAACGCAAGTATAAAATGCTTTAAAAAATCATTTACATATCATTAAATGGCATTCAATTCCGCGTAAAGTGAGACCTTTCACAATAACGAAGGTCAATCCGAATGGGCACAATGATGCTTCAAACTCAGGGCTCTACCTACTATTTTGACGACTGCAGTACATGCGATGACGTCCTCGTACAGAATCAGATATCCCAATTGTTCGTTATAAAATACAAAAATAGATTCATTAAGGGATTAACCAGTACTTATTAAAATTAACAAACACAAAGGAACTATAATATTTAATTAGTATTCAAGTATAATAAAGAATTTGAATATCTTGATATTTCACTCTTTTTCAGTTCAAAAAATTGCGAATGGCTGACTCAGACGTAAAATTTTGTATATTTAACCAAAATATTCAGAGCCTTAGAAGTAAAAAAACTCGAGTTAGAAACATTTTTATCACTGCAAAGTATCCCAGTTGACATATTAGCGCTAACTGAACATTGGCAATCTAGTCCTGAAGCTGAAAATTTTCCAACCACGTGTTATACAAGACTAGCGAACTTTAATAGAAGTGCACTTAAAAATGGAGATTAATGCATTTATGTAAAAAACCAGCATTCCTCCTATTGCAATGCGAGATTTGATATACAGTCTTATAGTAACGAGCAGGTTTTCGAATGCAGCCCAATTGAAATCACAACTGGTAAAGGCATAAAAAATTAGTCTTATGCATTTATCAAAATCCAGTTAGTAATTATGACATATTTGTTGAAATTTTGGATTCTATTATTTCAAAAGTTCATAAAGAAGGGAAAGATATGATTATCTGTGGTGATTTTAACATTGACTTTCTTTTGGACACAAGGGAAAAGCGAGACCTTGAACAAATCCTTTCCTGTAACGGGTTTCCTGTTACTGATAGTAATCCTACCAGGGTTTTCGGTACAGCTTCAACGTGTAGTGACTTCCTCCTATGTAACTTGGACCTCCAAAATTACAAAGTAAGTACCATTAATTCTGCATTATCAGATCAGAAGGGCCAAGTTATGCAAATATATTGTGAACTGTTCCATTGCAAAACACCTGTAACAACTACGCGCGGAAGACGACTTTGTCAATTAAATTTGAACAAAAGCTCGAGAGAACTTACTGGAATACAGTTCTTGACACAGAAAACGAGTCAAACCCAAATAATGTTTCGTAAATTTATTAATTACTTCTTGTCGGTCGTGGACGCTGCTGCACCACTAAAATTAAGTAAAAAGAAACGTACTAAACGAAATACGTGAATAACTAAAGGTGTTAGAATATCACGTAAAAATCTATGTCGCCTTCATAAATTAAAAGAGATAAATACAAGCACTGAATTTAAAAACTTTTATATTAAATATAAAGGTATTTATAAGAATGTTATCACTGCCGCAAAAAAACTGGGTAATGCAAAATATATTGCTAATTCGGAAAACGAAAAAAAAGCGACATGGAACGTTATCAAAGTGACTCCCGGTAATTCTAAAGACCGTAACGATGTACAACTAATAAAGAACGAACAGCCTATATCACGTAAAGAATCAGCATGTGAATTTAACTCATATTTTGTTAACGTTTCCCGTGATATGTTAGAAAAGCAAGGCATGGAGAAATGTAACACGCACAACTTTAGCGAAATGCTGCACTACTCCAGAAACCCCCTTACTAAGTCTTTCTTTCTACTCCCGGTCAATAAAAATGAGATTTTTAATATGATAAAAATCTGAAAGCTTCGAATGCTTGTGACTTATACGGAATCAACAGTAAGCTCATTAAACATTGCTGTAATGAAATTGTAATTCCAATGCAGTTCATAATTAACTTGTGCTTTTCCTCCGGTACATTTCCAGATGCTCTAAAAGACGCGAAAGTTATACCGTTACACCAGACGAGTTCTCCAACAGATGTCTCCAATTATCGCCCTATTTCCCTCTTACCAATGTTCTCAAAAATTCTTGAGAAAGCATTACTTATGAGAATCACAGATTTTCTTACAAAATTCAAACTTATTTCCACATCGCAGCATGATTTTATTAGTGAAAAATCTACCAACACGGCTTCATGCGACTTCGTTCAAAGTATTCATGACGCACTTGATGAAAGACTTAAAGTGACTGGCATTTTTGCTGACCTCTCGAAAGCGTTTGATTTAGTAGATCATAATATTATACTCAGAAAATTAGATTTCTACGGAATCAGAGGAGTTCCCCTTTCTTTATTGGCATCGTACTTGCAAAACAGACGTCAAAAAGTTGCGATTGAAAACACGGATGGGAATGAGTATCTGTCAGAATGGGAAACAATTACCTGCGGTGTCCCTCAGGGCTCAATTTTGGGACCTTTACTTTTCATCATTTACATTAACGATTTACCTAATTATTTAGATCCCTTAAAATCAGTCCTCTACGCTGACGACACAAATTTGGTTATCACGGACAGCGACTCGGAAACTGTATGCGAGAAAGTTGATACAGCCATGTAACGTCTCAATCTTTGGTTCACTGCAAACAAATTTTCTCTTAACCTAGAGAAAACCAAAGTCGTTAAATTCACAGCAATCACAAACAGTTTATCTCCTAACTTGGAAGAAATTTCAGAGCACGCGCCTTTTCTTGGTCTGCTGATTAACAATAATTTCAAATGGAATCACCACATTAAAAAAATATCGGGAAAACTCAGCAAAATTTGATTTACATTACGAGTGTTAGCTCGGGAAGCCGACATAGCTACATCAAAAATGATGTACCATGTATATTTTGATTCTGTCATGTGTTACGGTAATGCAAACTGGTGTCATTCGCATCACGCGCTTCACATTTTTAAACTACAAAAGCGGGCCGTACGAATAGTATCTGGTGCGGAGTGGAATAACTTTGCAATTATAACCTTGCCTTGTACGTATATTCTAGAAATTTTAAATTTTGTATGGGGCAACATCAATCTATATGCTGTAAACGGTTCAAGCCATTCGTACAACACAAGAAATCGCTCTCGTTTAAAAACATCGTCTAAGTCTTTTTGAAACAAGCATTCATTATTCCGGTATAAATCTATACAATACTCTCACGGAAGAAATAAAAGCTTTAAAGGTTCAAAAATTATTTATAAAGAGTTGTAAATCTCTGTTAATGAAAGGTGCGTATTATTCACTGAAAGAGTTCGTAGATAGGAAGGACTAAAACAGTTTGCTGGTGTCCTATCAAATTCTCCTATTATTTTAGAACTATACTCTACTAGAATTTAACTGCTGACTTATTTTCTTTTTGATGTTCGACGGGAACCTACGCACGATCTTCTGCTGCCTCCTCCGTCGATTGAAAATTGAAGATTGAATTTTATCTTTCCTCTTTTTGTCCTTCAATTCTTAATTGTAAAATTTTGTATATTTCTTGTAATATTATATTTGACGTATCCTATTTCCTCAACCGACTAAATGGATTGAATAATAATAAATCTAAATCTAAACAATCTAGAAACGTAATTCTCTCGTATCGTATTGCATTACTACAACAGCAATGTAAAAAACGGAATCAAAAAGCTACGAATTACCGCCGATATTAAAGTGCTCTATACAAAGTTTTCTTTTGCGTCACATTATTAATTTCTTGTTGAGTGTGTGACGTCAAAAAGATGCGTCACAATCTTTATTTATGCTGGTGACTTCTACTGATTTCATTTTCTGACCTCATTGCCTGATTCATTAGTTTTAAGTCGACCAAATACAAAATTCTAGAAGTTTTTTTTTTGGTTAACAGGCTAAATGAGGGTGATCCTGAAACAGGCAACTTCCCTTTAATAGCATAGGAAGGGAATTGAAAAGGGAGGATGTGGAAGGCAGAGCAAGGTTGCCAAGGGTTGACTAGGGTCCCCGAGCTGTAGTTTAAGGATCCTACCCAGTGTTTCATCTAAAGAGATGCAGGGAAAGCCCTATAAAACCTGTATTAGGTAGGTTGGGCATTTGGTACTATTCTCACGCCCTTCCGAATGACAAGAAACGAGTTTGATGTGGAGTCGCAGCATTCCCTTCACGTGTCTGCGCAATTTTTAGGAGACAGTTGGCCGTCTTATCCCCCCCGACGGAGTTAGAGAACAACTCTTACCGTATGCCCAAGTACATACACTTCCTAAAATAGGTGAAGGTGCCTCGGCATGTGAGAACTTTGAAAAAACCGGAAATAGTACGAGGCATTCCCGACGGAGTCAGGTGAGCCCCGCAGTCACTCTGGAGAAGAAATTTCTGCGAGAGAAAACTACCACAGGAAAAATCTAGAATCGTGACTAAATACTTTTAACTTCTTATTTTTTCTAGATTGACCGAAGCTTTATTACTCAGTTTTGGTACGTTACGCCTTCTATTGATAACTTTATATCCTTTTCTGCTAGTTGTCCACTCACTTTTATGGTTTCTTGCCTTTTTTTATTTAATTTTCCTTCTTTAAAACAATTGTCCAGACAATTCATATTGTAACTTAACGAAATGTAAGTGTATGACATTCAGTTAAATAATATTTTTGTCCTAACTAAATCTTTCTTACCTACTATTCCATGCTAAAATTTGTTTTATTTTTAATTATTCGTTTTCATAAAAATATGTTACCTTTCCCACAACAAAATAATTCATATTACTTTACAGATTAATAATAAATTAAACTGTTAATATTTATTTTTATAAAATGATGCGTATTTCTTGTAATTATTTTTAAATAACGGTTCCTGATTAATTTATTTATTTGACTATTCTATTACGGCACTCTGTGGATTATATGCGCTTTAGGTAATTAGAATCCTGCTACAAAAGAATCAGACAAGCAACATAATTGAAATGAGGTTTGAAGTACTAACCGAAGCCTCCATAATTTAACTCTGGGGACTATTTTCCGCCTTCATTCAGCTTTGTTCTGTTGTATACGGTAGATTGCAAAGCCCTCGTGTAAAATTGGTGCGTTGTGTCTGCTACACACGCTGAAGTTTCACAGGCCGTTGACCTGTGCCCATGAGCACATGAATGCGTGCGATCCATTGCATTTCATATGACTGTATCTTCCCTGTTCGTTGTACCGTCTACCTGGCAATCACTTTGTCACAGCTGTCAAATGGAATCGAGAGCTGTACAGAATTTCAAACTGCTAAAAAAACTCAATACCAATGGCTACGTTCATTTTATTTCACTGACTTTCAGTTATGCAACTTTCCTAATATACAGATTAATTTCGTTTTACTAGATTTATGTTTTATCCATTTTATTACTACAAGTCTTCGCATTCTGAATCATTAAAGCATTTGACTACTGCTTCAGCAGTTTTTAAAAGGAGTATAACATTTTATTTTATTATTTATTTATTTGTAGGTACTACACAGACGTTGGTCCAATGACGTAATACCATACATCTGTTACAATAAAAGAAATTAGAAGTATGAACATTCGTATACTAAAACTACAGTGAACATTATATTGGATTACAACTTTTTCTTACATTAACGAGCCATTTAAAATTGAGGTTAGTTACAAATGTAAAAATGAAATTATTAATAAGACGGTTAGGAATAGTAAAATAAAGAATTGGAAGTAATATATTTGAAAATAAATTAAATGTGATTATTGAGAAAAGATTTTTCTAATATGTTAATGTGTGTTAATAAAGGAGAATTTTCTACGGTTTTAGAGAAAAAACACTGTAAAAGGTATTATTTGTAGAATTGGATAAACATCACTTTACCAATAGCATTAAATTTCGCGAGTACACTGCACTGTGAGCGATAAAAGCTTATATTCATTATCAAAATGTTTTCTCCGGAAGGAGTTCCACGGCAGTTCATAGCAGCGACCGGAAATCTCGTGCGGTTCACATGAAATAAGCAATTGTGAAGTATCAGGTGGACATATAGTCAGAAGAAATATTGAAGTATTATTAGTTGAAATATTTTATTGGATAATATGTAATATCTATGGAATTAGAATGGTAACTGATTGATAGGGCAGTCATTCGGTTCATTGGAGATTTTGAAGCTGTTACTGATATTTGTGTTATAAAGTAAGGGCTGGTTGGTGTCTCTTAGTAAAATATGGTTCACATATGGTTTCTTACAATTTGTCCAATGATTTTGTTCGCTTATTGTGTGGATTTGTATATGTGATCACCGAAAGCGAGTTTTTGATCTAAAATTACGCTGAGATCTTTAACCGTGTTTACACTTGCTAATTGATCCGTCGCCACTGTGTAGTTGTACTTTAAATAGTTCTGATAAAATCTTTGAGGCCATTCAACAATATTGTCCAGGTCTTGTTGAAGAGCTGCACAAGTCACCATTCGAGCTTATCTTTTAGATCATCCGCATAAAGAAGAGAATTTGAATTTATATATTTGGTAATATCTTTTATAAATAACGTGAATTGCAATGGTCCAAGATTCGATCCTTGCGGTACACCTGATCGAGTATTGAAGCTTCAGAGAGAAAACCACTGTAACATACGAATTGTTGCCTTCTTGTAGGTAGAATCCTAAAAGATTAATAAGATTGTCAGAAAGATCGAAAGTGTTTAATTTTTCTATTAGTATTTTATGATTAACTATGTCGAAGGATTTTTTGAAATCAGAATAGGTAACGTCAACTTGGCCTCCAATGTCTAGGATTTTATGAAGTAGTTCTAAATAATTTATTAGATTAGTTACCGTAGATCTTCCCTTCATAAACCCGTGTTGATTAATTGAAATTCGTGACCTTACATGCGCTAAGAGAAATTTGTGTAAAATACATCCAAAATTTTTTGCTGGAGCAGAGAAAGCGTGATTGGCCTTTAATTCGATGTTTATGATCTACTGCCACTTTTAAATATAGCAGTTACTTTCGTTTGCTTCCACATGGTCAGGAAAATTCCATGTTGCAATGATAAATTATAAATGTGAAGCAGAGGTTTGATAAGATCCTTAAGTCCTTTTACTATGTAGGTCCAGCCGATTTTTTTGGTTTTAATTCAGTAATAGCTTCCGGGACATCACTTTCTTCTATTTTGTGTATATTTAGAATATTATTATTTATTGAAGGTATTTCAGATACAACATAATTTTCGCTGTCGTCTATGTGCACTGAGTGAAAATATTGCGCAAAGGTTTGAGTAATTTGTCTGTCTCTTGTTATTCTATTGTCCAGAAATTTTCGGGGCGCGTTGTTATATTTTTTCAGTAGTACATAAATATTGAGAATACGCATCTCTAATTTTATATTAAAGCTGCTGTCTAATTTGACGGAAACGATATTTTTTAATCTTTTTCTATATTTAACTTTTAATTTAATATCATGAATTATATAAGTAGAAAACTTCAACTGCCTTTTGTGTTTTTGATAATAATGTAAATTAAACAGTGTCAATAAAGCCTCGCCATATGTTCACTTAAAACCCATCGCTCCTAAACAAAGCCGTGTAACGTTTTCTGCATACTGAGCCGTTCAATATTTGGTTGTACAGAGAGATCAAACTCCCATATTTTCCGTTCTACTTACTTGGCCTAATCTTTTCCGTCCTCTCTGTACTTACAATTCCGCTATTTTCTTCCTATCTCATTCTATGAAAGCTATTCGAATCACTTCCGTTGACTGATTTATTTTGAGATGTTGATATATCCTTCTCTGCTTTGAGCACGACGTTGTTCATAAAATTAGATAAAACACTCAATAAACAGAACTCCCATAATGAGATCGAACACCCGATTTTCACTTAACTCAATTAAAAATATAATCACATTTTTCACAATTCAGGTGACGTGAATATCCTTATAAGAAATAAAGCATTGTGACATTGCTTTATGGAAATGCGTCAAGTTTGCTTCTTCTTCCTTGGCTCTGCAGCCCATTCTGGACCTTGGCCTACCGGGTCGATAGCGGACAGTCATCTTACAAGACACAATCCGAATTTGAAGTAATACGTGATCAGCGAATCGATTCTCCAGCAGTCTTAATCACAGTTTCCGTGACCATCGTTACGTTTACTGGATTGCATATTACAAGTAGAATAATGTTTAACTACTTACAATGTCTGACTGCTGGTAAATCAGTAGATACTGTAGTAAAACAGCGTAAAAAGTTATAAAAACATACTATAAACTGCATAAAGAGTAGTTCGTACACGACGATTCATTCCTTAAATTGGAACCTCATCTGGCGTACTTTAAATTCATAAAAATATAAAAAATATTTACAATATAATACGTACAACACAACTATCGTATGAACTGAAATATTACTTACGGAATCACGAAATTTAGAAGGATGAAATTTTAGTCGTGCATAACGTACAAGTGAAGACACTGAAACGACAGTTAAAACTAATAGTTAATAAGCGTATTAGCATTAAACATATTATATTGAAAATTTTTCTTTATTATTTTTTGTGTTTAAACCACACTGATGAAGTTCCAAATTTAGAAACTAACTTCGTGTACAAGCAAATATAAATAATTAATCTTTACAGTGATATTCAGGCGAAAAATTGTCAGTTCATACCCCGAATATAAAGCAATACTACATTTCATAAATAACAATTTACAATTAAACGAAACAGCCACTAAGTCAGCCTTTGTAACACTACTTATTTAAGTTCTCTACAATGTTTCGTCCAGATTTTTGGACTTATTCAGGTACATTAATAATCCAACAATAGTTAAAACTTCAATGGATAGATCAAGTAGAGAATTTTGCTTCTTGGACTGCGTTCAGAGAAGGTTACGGGTTAAAATCATGACAATGCTCGGCTGCACACTGCAGCAAAAACACTCCCGCATCGTTTTTGATGGGAAGTGTTTGATCACCCTCCATACAGCCCGGATTTTGTTCCCTCTGATTTTCATTTCTTCGCTCACACGAAATGCTGGAACAAACAACCAGCGTAGAGAATTGGTCTATAACGAGGTATTTGAAAGTTGGTACCACGCTACGACAAATGTCTAAATCGGAGCGGCGATCATGTATCAAAGTAGCTGGAAAGTTTAACTAATTGTAACAAATAAAATAAAGCATTTTAAACCTTCATCGTGGTTTCAATTTTGCGACCTTTCTGACTTTTAAAAAATAGACTTCGTATTATAGTTGACCTCTGTGCGTACTGTGATTAGAAATTGTTACTTTTTCCAAAGTTACCGCATTTCAATTAACACATTATAATTTCTAAATGTGATTAGACCTCCATATATTTTGCATCCTTTATTAATATAGTAATATACAATGTCGCCAAAGCTCGAGAGAACTCCAACAGCTGAATTTAGCGTCTCTAGCGATAGTTTTCGTTAGACGACATGATTGGCGGGGAATTTATGAATTTAAAGGCTCCAGGATTTAATGTCAATGGATAACATGTTGTATTAGGGAGAAACGAATACATTAACTAATTATAATTATTGTTGGGCTTGTTACTTTTTTATGACCCTCGAATACCGAATAACTAAATAGTGTAACTCTATAATTGGCAGACAATATCAGTGTGTACTATTAGCCAAATGAAACAGGGATCACTCAGACAATATAACGCTGCAAGCGTTGTGTTCAAACAGTAATTAAGTGATACATATGGTTAGTGGCTTTATTATGGCATGCACCAGCAATGGATTAAATCAATCAATAGCTTTTTAAATCATTAAAAAAAGTCAACTGTTTGTATACATAATTTGAGTTAAGCTTTTAATGTTAATATGTATCTATAATTAATTCTTGTTATATTTTTAATTACGTCATGCTCAACTTATACAGTGAAATTAATTATTCACAGAATGTTAGTTTACAATTATATTAACAAACATTAGTGTGGCCTCCTTACAGACACGCCTGTTTCATTATTCATCTACTAATTGGCAAATGTTCCCTTAATAGCAAACATTTACGTTCATGATTTAAAAATATTATCTTACACAAAACTAACTTTGATGTAGTATAAAACTAATGCTGCGTTTAGAGAAGATTACGGCCTATATAACTTTTATAATTTTTCGAGAAGTGGAACACGTATATTTATGAATAAATTTGTAATCAAACTATTTTTTAGAATTTTTAATATATAATTATAAAATAAATATACATAAAATACAGAATTTTGGATGGTATGATTTTATAGGAACAAAAAAAATTACAGAGACTTTTCCTTTGAGTTATCGCGATGATGACAATGACAAAATTTAAGATATTAATAGAGTTTTCCAAAAAAAATTATAAATAATTTTCTTTTTCTTTGAATGTTCATAATGAGTCCGCGGAAATATATCTGTGCTTCTCGCCGAGCTTGTCTCCTTACGGCCACTTCACATACTCGATAATATTCACTGAACCCTGCTTTTACCACTGATAACTCACTATACATGCGTCTAATCACTTCGTACTTCTGATCATGACATATCAATCGGCGGCTTTCTATTGCTTTTATTTGCTCTCCAAGGAACTACAGAAGAAACTTTTACATTTTCTTAAAATCTTGTTAACTTTACATCGCACTCCCTCTCAATGTAACAAAAGTATTATTTCTGGTCGCCCTCTTCTTGTGTGGCCTTTCTGCCCTACTAAACGTCTTCGAAACGCGGACGACGATTAAAATTTAGCCATAATTCATATTAGACAGGCCCTGTATTCCGATAAATTGCAATTGGATAATGCATAGTAATTCAAAAGTGACCATAAATACGAATGAATTTTTGTTCTATATTTGATTTATATAACGTTTTTTTGTTTACTTTTATTAATTAATAAATGACACAAATTAAGTGTTCTCTTCTACCCTTCAAGTGGTGCATCAATTTAATTTCTCGTATATTTTTATTATGTTTTAAAACGTCTGCTATCACATTATTTAAATAATATTATTGTAAATCATCAATTAACATTGAGCTCTTTAATACGAACAAGAAGTATAAAAAGGACAATCTTGTGATCGAGTAATATAGGGCGTTGTCACTGTGAGAATAAAATTATAAAGATTCAAAGGTGCAATTCTAGTGTTAAAGCGATAAACAGTTCCGGAGAATTAGCTAGTCGTGTGTTAAGACGATGCGCAGTGGACAACTCCGCCCATATTGATATGAGGGTAGACATCAGCTCACTTTAATCCGTTTTTTGTTTGAAAATTTGGTAGTGTAAAAGCTATTCTGAAAATATTGGTCTTGGGAAATATATTTGTCAGTTCAGGATATGTTGTACGTCAAGAAATGTATCCTTAAAATGTAATAGATAATAAGAATAGCGTGTGTTAAAAAGATGTCGCAGTCACTATATCCCGTTCATTTGAAGACAATTAATGTAATTAAGAATTATAGTAGCCTTTCTCCAGACCGCTTGGAGGGGAAGTTCCTCCGCAAACGACAATACTCCCCGTCTCCTTTCCCTATTGCGCATGTAAACACGCCATGCAGAATCTCACTAACTGTAATAAAGTTTCCTGGAAACCTCATTAATCTTCTCCTCTCCAAAATTAACTAAAAATTCAGAACCCTCCTAAACAGAAAATCCCCTGTTACCATCAGCACAAAACGCCTCCTATACCTCTCCATAATACAACCCATCTGACCCTATGCCTCATCCAAATGGGGAACAACAACCAAAATCCATTCAGCCAAAATTCAAAGCAAAGAAAACATAATCCTACGCACCATTACAAACTCTCCATGGAACCTTAGAAATTTCATCATCCACCATAACATCAAACTTCCCAAAGTAAACTCCGTAATCCAAATCCATAACCTCCCTAATCAAAAGTGCCCTCAACCACCAAAACCCCACGATCCAGCAATTCCATAGCAATCCTCCTCCATCTCCACGCTTCCGTTGCCTCAAAAGAAAACTCCCAATCGACCTCATATTTCCCCCTGATCATTCAGGCACATCCTAACCCACCTTACCATCATGCCCGTATACCATATCCTCATATATCCTCCAAAAAACAGTTCACTGTCTGTCAACCCTCACCCACGTCGTATGCCTCTCAGGTACTTTCAAAAATAAATAAATAAACCAAACCCATTCTGATAAAGCAAGTTAATCAATGGATTAACCTACCCCGCATGCCGACATGTCAATTATATGTATTATTTTAATGTTGTATTGACTATTTAATGTATATACTGTATCATCATTGTAACCAACTGAAAATCATTCGATAAAAGTTTTTATATAAACAAATAAAAACTAACTGTAATGAGTTGATAAGGTGGCGTTTACAAACAAGAAAGATCGGCGTTTGTGAGTAAGCCGCGATTGTTGCGTGACGTCGTGTCCGTAGCTTTGAAAAATTGAGACAGCGTGTAGAACCGTCAAGAAACGTGATAGATGCATCTAAAGACTGAATAATGTGATTGGTGAATATAGTTTTGTCTCCACGTAAAGTATAGAGATGAACTTGTTTCTTGCACTTTGCAGAAAAACGGCGGACTAGTCACTCCGCAATAAAACTGAAAAATATTAACAGCTTTGGGAATTGAATTTCAAACAGTAATCAACAATGGCTTATTCGAGCATGAGTATGATTTTCTTTCGGTGATAATCATAAACTAAAACATCAAAAGATATACTAATGGAATACTGGAGAAATGGTAATCTGGAATGTAGCGGTTGGGCACTGATAATTTTCAGCTGGACATATGTCTTAATGTCGGTATGATTACAGAACATGAAATTAATTGATAGTCTTATTACACGACACCTGGCTGAGACTCGGCCTGGCCATCTATGACATCGTCTGCACCAAATCCAGGCTGAGTAAATTACTCAATTTTATGTTTCTCCCCCTGGCTATAGAATGAGTGTTTTTCTTTCTGTGCCCCCTTCCCCTTCCCCGTTGTCCACGATAGTCCTGATGGCCCAGATCTCAATTTGCTAATAGCCGGAGCATATGATAATTCAAAGCCTTTTTATACCATAAACTTGCTTTATATTTACAATCATTTCATTTAATCATTCAATAATTAACTGATTTTTATAATCTAAATATAATCAGCGAAATTCAATGTTTTACTTAAATCGAGAACCTCACCACATATTTTTGAACAGAAATAAAACGCAATCTGTTGAAAGTCAAATTACCAAAAATAAACAGGAATTCATTGTATTCATAAACAATTGGGTTCTTTCATCTCACAATTGAAAAGAATACTAGTCCAAAATCATGCTACTTGAAATGGCTTATTGAGTAGTTTGTCTTTTAAATGTATAGTAAAATAGGTATGAAACTTTAACTTCGGAATTTTCCTTTCAAAATGCACATTGCAACTTAATCTGATAAAAGCCGGGAGTGAAATATCTTATTTTGGTTTGTGCGTTTTATAAAATTTGTCCAAATATTTTCATTATAATTTACGTTGCGATTCATTTACTTTTATTATAAGTTCGCAAGTCATTTATGGATATATATGAGAATTTTATAGAATTAATTTAATATCAGTAATGTTTGATAAATTCCATTGTATTCCGTTGATGAACTAAGTTAAATATCAATAAATAAAAAGATGGCCAATAAGTCAGGATATAATTTTTTGCTTGTAGGAGGTATTAGGGAATTAAATTAAAAGGTTAGTTAAAAGATACTGGGAAATTTATTTACAAAATTGGCGAAACATTAATGAGGCTCGGTGAAGCAATCAGATCTACTATAGTCTCAGGATAAAAACCCGTGGGCGATACCCTTTCTAAACGTCAAGGATTGGAAACCTGACAGCTATTCTCATCTCTATATGGCGTCTTCTCCAGCGTCAGATGTTGTCCTTCTCCATACACGTCCAGGACCAAGCTACGGTTCCCGTCCTTCTCCTTCAAGTTTTGACAGCCAAATGACTTCTACACTGCCTCCTTGCCGTGTCCAAAATTCCTCGTAATCGATCTTTTACAATTGATTTGTCTTTAAACTATGAAATCCCATTGGCCGAGACAACCACGTGGTATTTCAAATTTTGTTGTTTTCGTGGGTCTCTTTCTTTCCCACGCCGGCTGTTTGAGGAGATAACGCAAGTCATATTTGTACCTGACCCGAAGCAATTTCAGAGGATTACGGCCCCACCATTTTGATGCAGATTCTATCGTTCCAACCCTTGATAAATTTACATTAACAAATAATCAAATATCCTCTAGCGAGCTATATGGTATTTGATTAACATAAAGGCGACGTTTCGTCACCCTTTCGAGACTTCAAATACTACAAATATAACATAGCAAAAGATGAAATATAGGGTCTGTATTACAAGATTTGTATATATAAAACCACGGTTAAAAACATACAAATTTAGCAATTCATGTCCTTCACTCCTTGAATTGGAAAGATAATTAAATGTATATGCCGTCTTTTTATTTATTGTAAAACTTATAGTCAGAAAACTATGTTTGAATTTAAGTTAAATAGTAATTGTGTGGATCTGATGGGAATATGGTCGTTCAGTTATTCAATGTACTCAGTAAAATATTATATGAACTTAAAATTATAATAATATAAGAACAATGAATAATAGACTTCGTAACAATAATTAACTGTGTGAATATGTTTAAGTAAGAGACAAATATAATCGTATACAGTACAATTGTATATCATCACAAGTATATAGCACTGGCGCTTTCAGTATCTACAAATCCATATTCATCAGTATATATGTACTATAGCGCGATAGTAAGTATTTTATTATTTTAATGTAAAATTAGTACAGGATTGGAAAGTTGAGTGGCGCGAAAAGTGGGCACAGAGCGGGGCTGTAATCCTCTGGAATTCCGTCACATCACGTACAAATATGACCTGCGTTATTTTCGCGATTAGCTGGCGGGGTAAAGAAAGAGACGTACGGAAACAATCCATACCACGTGGTTACCTCGATCAATGGGGTTTCCTGGTTCAAGATAAATCGATTTAAAAGATCGATTTCGAGGTTTTGGACACAGCAGAAACGCCGTGTAGACAAGCATTCGGCTCTGAGAACCTGGAGCAAACGGACGGGAACTGATGCTTGGTCCTGGCAGCCTATTCAGAATCAGGGTTACTTGTGACGAAGAAGTCGACGCCATATAGAGAAGCTGCCGGACAATCGACGCCACCCTGAAACGAGGAACGCTACCAATTTCCCAATCCATTGCGTTTAAGGAGGGTACCGCCCACGGCACTGGACCTGAGATAATTTTAGATCAGATTGCTTCGCTGTACTTTAAATTTATTTGTAAATATCTCTCTCATTAATTTTTTTGCTATTAAATTTTCTTGTTAAAATAAATTTCAAAATATTTCTTAATTACCATTTTAATTTAATTCCCACCCGTCATACAGTACAATCAAATAGCATAAATTATAAGTTACAAATCCTTATTTCAGTTTATATATATAATAATTTTAATAAAAGCGAATAAAATATTGAAACTTATTTTTGTACATAATAAATTGATACCTGTATGGTAAAAAAACTACAAAATAATGAAATAAAATCACAAAATGTAAAATTTCTTAATAAAAAATTTCAGAGTCGACATTGCAGACATAAAATTTATACTAATGAGCTTTTCTTCGTAGTCCAGTGTAGTCTGTAATAAATGTCACAAAAACTGGAATGTCTATATTTTAACACAGTACATCGACACGCTCAAATGATTAAGAAACAACAGCTGCGTGTCCAAAATGTCAGAAATTTTGGTGAGTACATTTCAGAACATGTTCAAACACATTCCTTAGTTCGTTTCTTTATGACGAGTGGTGCCACCTCCGATTGTTTTTTTTCTGAGCACTTGAAACAGTCGAGTTTTGTTTTGTTGACCTCCACCAAATATCCCATTTACTGATTGAATAGTATTAAAAGGAAATTAGAAACGTATTACTATATGTTATAATTGAATTTGTGGTTTTATGAATTAAAATGAGTTCATTGAGCTTATAAATAGGAGTAGAATTTTAATACATATTGATTCCGATAAAAGGAAGGTTTGCATAGTTAAAGCTGTTCTTTGACTGAGACTACGTTTAATTTTCCTGGCCTCAACAAGGGGCGGTTTTCTTGTCGCGAATAAATTAATCATATCATCATACGCATTCAAAATTAATGCATGTAGTTTGAGTTTGAGCCATTAGCACCCGAAGCTAGCTAACAACAGTGAAACTATCTATGGGTACATTTAGCATGCTCAGCCAAATCCTCAGGCACCCTACAAATTGCCTGATATACAGGTGTGGAGGGGGGAGGAGGGAGGGGAATAATTGGGATAATTTGTACGCTGGTGTCATACCAATATGTCAACTGTCTCCAAGTGGAGATTACTCGGAGTCACGCACAGAACCTAGAGAGAAAATACCGTTGCCAAGTTCTTCCCATATTTAATTCCTTTCTCTCCCAGAGTCCAATGTAATTTAAATTACTACACCACTATACTTAATATAGTAAATATATATTTCGATGTTTATACGACGCAACAAAATGAATCATCTGTATAAAACAGAACTTACCGACTTACAAAATAATGTATTTAAATAGTAAATTAATCAAACTATATAATGACGTAAATTTACTATTTTTTTAATTTTAATATAATAAAACAGTCAAAGAAAGTCCATATTAGAAATATAGTGCAGACGGGCAAATTATGACATAAACTTGTTTACTGAATGAAGATGCAAAAAGTAAGATAAATAATCAATGAGAAAGTATAGAAAAATTGCTTCTGACCCTTCACAAGAAAGGCAAGAATAACAGATGGTTGTACAAATATAACAGTAATGCTCATCAAATCGCAAAAAAAAATCCAATACACTGGTGAGCACCGGGAAAAATTCAATTGAAATATAAATATAAAATTAATCAAGTTATTGTCAACGGTGAAGCGTTTTCTAAGATGGCCGAGATTCAACGAAGCGCAATATGAGCAATTTATTTTAAAGTCTTAGTCTCTTGATTATGAAATGCATGCTGAAAATGAAGAAACTCAAAAAAGGAATTAAAACAAAAATGTGGGAATTAAAAAAAACTGAAACAAGAGGTAGCGTTTCAGAGTTTCAAAGAGGATATCTATAGTAGATTACTAGAGAAAGGAGAAAGAAACAATATAGAAGAGAAATGAGCACGAGAGCAGCCAACAAAAAAATAGAGAATAGCTCAGGCGGTTAATTTTATTTTCTTGCTTTGTTTTTGTCACCAAATAATAGTTTCTGTTTTAAGTCATTAAATTATCTATCAAATAAAAATAATTATTACTATCCCACTAAGATAATTAACACTTCTAAGAACAAGCGTCACGGGAATTTTTATGAACTGTATACGCTTGAAAAAAAAATCGATGTATAAGTTTAAAATTAAGTTACCTTGGTAGGTCATAGCGAAAATTAAGCTTGCTAGTAAAGTAGTGGCGAAGAATTGTTATTAATTGTACACAAGATATCTGTGTAGCTGTGAACCAAAATTCACGTGAGTTACGGAATGGGGAAAAGCTAATTCTAATTTCATAGGAAGGTACTCACGTACGAATAGCAAATTTTATTTAGTTCGTTATCATGTACAGTACAGCCGATGTAGGCCGCGGGAACGATAAAAGCGGCGAGCGACGAGCGGTTGGGCTTAACGTTTATCGAGAGGCAGAGCGGTGAGCGATACCGGGAATGATAAAGAATCCTTGAATCTTTTACGGGAACACATTTTAATATTTTTAATTATTTGTATGTTCATTAAAGGGCGTTTTTAATAAGCGTTTGGATTTAACGATGAAACAGGAATTTCAATCTAAACAGTTAATTTTGTATAAATCATTTTGTGTATCGAAATTATTAATGTATCTTCTATAATTTAAAAATTATTTAAATTATTGCTAGATTTGAAGATAACCCACGTACCATAAATTTGAAACAAGTCAATAAGCTTGTTCTGAACTCTTTCAAAAAAGTGGACAACTATGTACTGTAAATAATTTTTTCTACTTGATAGTTTAACACGTCAATACTTAATTTCATATTTAATCGTCAATCTCTTTTAATATTTTTGTAAATGAAATTCAAGTGTTAATAATGTAGAATAAGAATATTATTAGTTGTCCAAAATTAATTTCAATAAGAGCCTATATATATATATATATATATATATATTCTTATATATTCTTATTCTTAATTGCAACACATACATGAATTAAGTTGTTGTACTTTACTTAGGTAAATTTGGTTATGTGACAAGACCTGCGTAATTGGATTAGATGCAGGCAGTTGGTGCATTTATCAAAGATTCTTGTGATCCATTACCAGACAAGTGACACTATTGCAAATTAAAATAATTCGGCGAATTATTCTCTGTCGTTCAAGAAGAAATAATTCCCGAGAACTGTCTTTCCCCGCCTGATCAAGCCTTATTAAAACCTTCGTTCTCCCTCTTAGGTCAATTTTACTGCACCGAGAAATTTGTTTTTCTACCATCTGTTATTTGTGTGACGTTACTATATGCTAAAAGCCCTAATTATTTCATTAAAAGCATTTCCTTGGATTTTAATAAACTTGGGGTGATTTATAATCCAATTTTTATTGCTGTTCAAGGTTTAATATTCCCATCATGGTCTTTCCTAAACTATTCAATCACTCCACAAAATAGAATAATATTTGAAGTAAATGTCAATTCACGTATTATTTTATTACTTCATGCCGAAGATATACCTAGTTGTGGCAAGGATAACTGTTTTAAAATACTTATTTTTATAGGAAACGTATTTTGTTTCCCATTAAGTTTAAATATAATAAATTAATTGAATGATTAATTATTGGTGCTATCAACTTTTCATTACCTGTAATTTTTTCTTACTATCATCAGCAATTTTCTTCCCGCGAATTATAAGCTTAAAGTCGTAATTCACCCACAAAACATTAACTCTGCCTTTGTCAATTTATTTTGTGAAGCCCAAAAATTAGTCAACCCGGCAACAAAATAAATTATGATTTTAAATAACTATATCCCTTCAAGTATTAATTCGAGTCGAACATTCTCGAAGCAACTATTGTTAAATATTAATATAATATTATTATTTAAAAAAGTAAACAATTTTTCTTCCTTTCCTATTCTTAATATTTAATAAAAAAATTGAAAAATAAATCATTGACGGAAATCATATTGTCGTCACCCTCTATTTATGCATTTCATTTAGTGTACGAGAGTTTTTAATAGTCCCTGTCGTTTGGCGGTGTGCCTTTTCCTGCTTGTTAACCTTTTCATCGACTTTGTTAAAAAACTTCTGAAAGCAAAGTATTTGTTCAACAATTTTGAGGATGACAGGCTACATGAGATGTATCTGCGTGGTGGAAACTCCGCTTTAATGATGCAAGAAAAGAGAGCAAAACATATATGGGATAACTATGTAACTAAGCTTAAAATTGACGCAGAACTAAGCCTAGAAACCCTTCATCGGGTAGTTCGAGATAAGAGTACTTGTCCCTTGTGATAATGGGAGAGGAGTTCACTGTTGGGACAACTATAATAGTTTTTTTTATTCATATAAAAAAACTTTTATCATAAAGATTATCAGATTGTACAATAAATGATCCAGTATATTTCTTTCTTTCTTTCTCCATGGCTCTACAGCCCATTGAGGGCCTGGGCCTACCGAGTTGACTGCGGACTGTCATCTTGCATGACACATTCCGAGTTTGGAGTGACACGTGGTCAGCGTATCGATCCTCCAACAGTCTTAATCCAGGTCTTCTTGACCATGATCCAGTATATACAATATTAAAATAATGAATACAAAATTAAAATAGTGTATATAATTAGCATGTAGACGTGGAGGTCGGTTAATCTATTTAATTAACCTACGTTAGCAGATGGGTTAGGTTTTTTTTGTGTGTACCTGAGTCATACGACGTGGGTGGGTGAGGGTTAACAGTCAGTGAAGTGTTTAATGGAGGATATATGAGGATGTGGTGTACGGACATGATGGTAAGGTGGGTTAGGATATGCCTGAATGGTCAGGGTGAAGTATGAGGTACATTGGGAGTTTTCTTTTGAGCCGATGCAAGCGTGGAGGAGGTTTCTCATGGAATTTCTGGATCGTGCGGTTTGCGTGGAAGAGGGCGCTTTTAATTAGGAGATTACGGAGTTTACTTTGGGAAGTTTGATGTTATGGTGAATGACGGAATTTCTAAGGTGCCAGGGGAGTTTTTAATGGTGCGTAGGATTGTGATTTGTTTTGTTTGAATTTTGGCTGAATGTATTTTGGTGTTGTTCCCCATATGGATGAGGAAAGGACCAGGTTGGTTGTATTATGGAGAGATAAAAGTGGCGTTTTGTTCTGATGGTAACAGGCATTATTTCCCTGAACTAGTTAATTAATATTAAACTGTAAAATGTGTTTTAATTAATAATTAGTTTTTAATGGTTATTTAAGTCATTATATTTAATTTCGTTATTAAAAGTGCGTCTGGTCAACGTGGTGAATTCCAAGCGAGTATGTTTCTTCAATATAGTTTTATTGGCTCAAAAACATTGCATCATTTTATAAAGAACTACTTGTTACTGGTGGATTGTCAAAATATATGTACTTTTTTGTTTTGATCGTACACGTAGTTCATTACCGGCCTGCATAATTGTATGTAAGTGTGTCTTTATTTTGAAGTGTCAATGATGCAACTCCTGCAACTTGGAAACATTCACTTTCTGCTGACGATGATGTATTCTGACATTTTAACAGAATTACTGATTACGTTATAAAACAATAAAATGATCTAGTTCTTTAAATGTTGTGAAGCATCCAGATATTATACGTCCCGCACTCGTTGTAAAGTGTGACATCAACACCCGCACATGTGTGACGCAGGTAAATGTATATAAGAACCGTCGGTATTTCATCTTCTGCATCACTTAGAATTCGGACTCGTTTTCTTCCCTTCAGATTTTAATTACCGTGCTTTTCGAACCCATGCTCTGAATCCTAAATCGTTTTCCACAGTCAAATGTTACTGTACAATAATAGCGTTCATGACGTAGTGATCTATAAATAATATACAACAAAAAATTGAACAACTATTAATTGTTCAAATCCGTACATAATCGTGACTTAACTTCCCGTTTCAATCAATGTTAGTTTGGAGGTTCCTATATAGACCTAAATTTGAACTGCGTACTATACTGCGCGATTTAAAAACGATATATTTACAGAGATATATTTAGAAAATAATATTTAATCTTTTGAATACTATAATTTGTTGTAGTTAAATGAATCAAGCCCACTGCCTGCACTCCTCTAAACCCCTGGGTTTGACACGAATGGTACGTTCCCAGCTTCCCTGCGACTCAGCATTCTGGCTTCAAATAACAAACGCTTCTGTTTTCCTTTTTAAATCTTACCTTCATTTTGCAATTATACTCTTTTTTTAATGACTTACTGTGTGACGCGCAAAATATGATGCATATCTACGATTCCATTTTTTGTGGCACCGCAGACATTTTCCGTTTTTGTCTCTCTACTTGTTTATGACAGGTCAAAAGCACTCACTCATACAAAAGCTCGAGAGGAAACAAAATATTCTGAAAATTAATAAAAAAAAATAAGTAACATTGAAAACTGAAAAGAATGGCTAAATGGGATGTTTTAGTCATATATAACCTATATTAAACTCTTTTTTGTGCTTTAAAAAAGCACCTGAGCGCTTTCATTGATCGTATTTCACGAGGCGTCCTGCTGTGGAGATAAGTAAAGGTTATAGAAAAGCTGACACGACGTGAGTCTGTGGCATGAAGCTGCATCGTTTCGTGAAAAGCTAAGAAAACTTATCCAACACAACGGTAACACAAAAGGGTTTTAATTATAACCAATTGTGTGTTTGTAAATAAAGAAACAATTACGGCAAGTATTCAATGGGGCAGATAAAATACTTTGGAAACAATTCGAGCACGAAGCTTGTCTTGTTGTCTACATAGTATTATTTTTAAAGAAGTTGGAAAGCCCGTTTAAACTAATTATTAATTTCAGTATTGAACGTAATTGAAAGTTGATTAAAGACGTAAAGCAGGGTATGGTTCTTCAATTCAGTTAAATTCTTTTTGTCCATATATTATTTACAGCTCCGAACACGGTCATAATTTTCTATACCGTATATAAAAAAAATTCTAAAATTACCACGTATGAGATCATTATTTTAAATGAATAAATCGAGTTATAAATGGTTTAAATAAAGAATATTTATTTTATGTAGATGAAAATGAATAAGCTTCACATGTATTAATTGATATAAAACAATAATTTATTGTCCAAATTCTTTTTATGAAGCTGGCTTTACAGAACTGGCACTACGCTATACTCTTTATACAACATATACAAACATTAAATTACTCAAAAACTAACATTTAGAACAAAGTGATCTATTATCGAGTCGTAATTAAGGACCTTCTCATAGCAGCAGGTTTAAAAACAAAAGCCCTAACTCGGAATTAGTAATGCGAGGAAATCGAAAGAAAGGTTACAAACAGAGCAATTGCCGCTTTGTGCTTTGTCTAAGACTCGTCGCTGGCCCTCAGATTTCTTGCCGGTCCCCACAGATTCCTCTGGACTTCCTTGTTCGAAAATGAACACCTCTCTCATTTAATCTTATTATCCGCTGCCACTATCAAGAGTATTCCGCCCTGGATCATCCAATTCACGACCATTCAACAGATCGAAAGGGACTCTCAACCTACTCTCCCTCACATAACCCCCCACACACACACAAAATCATTTTCGAAGTCTCTCTCCGTCCATTATCATCATTCGAATGCCCCTTTGCCACTCAAAATCAATTTGCATCCCTTTCTAATACCTTTTCTCAATTCCAATATTTAATTTCCCTTTGTGGCGGGGACAAAATTCTCTCCAATCAAATGTATTTACCTCTATAATTTGGGAGGAATCTTTCAGTCCATCAACTACCGATGTTTAGGAAAAATACCAGACCTCGTTCCTCCCGGGTGTAACAGAGTCTAGCCGTTTCAGAAATCCCCGACCGTCGCCAAACTGTCTAGGTTTTATTAACATGTTTGCAACCTTCTTCAATTTCTCTCAAATCAACTGCCTTTGACTTTGCACCACTAAATACCGTATCTAGTTGTGCTTCACCATTACCTATAGAATGTATACAGTTTATTTTTATTTTTGTGTTAATACTTTCAATCTTTTCAAGACTCACTTTAACATAAATATGTATTTCCCTGGATTCTCTAAAAATCCCTCTCAATTAACGAAAACTGTTGATGCGACATCTGTAGAAACACGTTGTACGTAGCTAAAAAGTATTTCTTTAAATTTATTTATTTTTAATTTAAGTATAATTTTGCCAGGTGTGGAAAATAAGTAAGGAAATATAAAATTATTGCTTCGAGCCTAACAATTGCGGTAGATTGAAAATTTTTATATAATGGCCATGCCCTTTAAATACGTCGTTGTAGCAGGACTGGAAAAAACGTTAAGAGAGTTAAGACCAATGCTATAATTCGCGGAGACGAGCACACGTATGATTTTCTTTATACTCATCATATACATATTGCATACGTGTTTAGCATCAAGCAACGTGATGTGTTTGTTGTCCTGTCCATTTTGAAACAATCGATTCAGGAAACAACGATGTACTGAGAACATCAATCATGCCGCATCACGTTCGTGGAACAAGCTGTTACATCAAATTGCGAATCACTTTATTTGAAAATTATAATTTGTAAACCCTGGGAAATCGGAACAATTCCATTTACTGATTGTTTACTGACCTTTAAAGGTGTTGTAATTATCAATCACTGAGTGGTAAAATACAGAACAAATTTAACCGCTGGCATTTAATTTCTTTAATCACTAATATCATTTTATACGCTCCCGTATTAAATTCAAATGCCCAATAAATATTTAATTTAATTATAATTTCACATTTAAGCATCTGCCCTATTATTTATTAATTTTATAATACACAGGAAAGTGACTTAGTTATATCTATAGTGCACAGATGATTAACTTTATTATTATTTATTGGACTTTTTCCGTAAATGATCTTCTCCACCGTGCCCCCTCCCGATCTTCTTCCTTAATCACTTATTTCTTCTTTAACCCTTGAATTCTTCGTTGCAGTTGCACTTCGCTTTGTCCACCTGTATGGACAAGATGAATCTTTTCTGAGCTACTCTTTTTTCTACAATTTCCCCATATTTATTTCAATTTTTCCAGTTTTTTTTCCAGATTTCAAGAAAAAAAATTCGTGGTCCTTCACATTCTCTATACGAGCGAATCCTATCACCATCCAGGATGCTGAAACGACGACGACAGCGTAATTTTAAAATGAAGCCTGACTGATGCGTGATGTTAGCACTTTCGGATTATTTTATGTAACAGTTCCGTATTCTCTAAGAACGTACAAATATTCAATGGATGGGCAGAATTCCTGTCCGAGAAATTGGAGGTACTGTTAAGTTTATTAAGTTGTTCCGCTTGAGCGGCCAATAGCAATTTTAGAAGTCGTCCGAAATTAAGCCAAGAATTAGTTTCAGCCATGAACGAGCTATTAAAGCGAATATCGCGTCCATAAATTTCAGTAAATTTCTGCCCCAATGTAAGCGTATGCACATGTTCGTTTCGCATCGTCGCAAGTGATGGTACTCTATTCTGGTTAACGCTTAACAATTTTTTGTGGCAGATTTAATATCAATGAGAAAATAAACTAAAAAACTAAACTAAAATAATAAATTTGTGATCAATTGAGAGATTGCAAATAAATTTTAACTGTGATTTACAATTAAGCATTGACATGTATCTCTTGGGTTACCTTACCCACGGTGAAAGCGAAAGCCATCCGGCATATGTATGAATCCCTATGGAAGAGGATGTCTGATTATAACAACCCCATCATTGCACCAATCCCGGAAGTTACTCATTCAACCAGAAAACAAAGACTAGAGCGGAAGAGGTCCGATGGATTCCTTTCTGAGCTTCAACGCCTGATTTCCATTCATCATTTTTTACTAAATTTCTCCGATAAAACATCATCCACCGCATTCATATCTTTCAAACAAACTAACAAAAAAATCTGCATTTGGACAGTTAATAATCTGTGTCAAATCTCACCTAACATGTGAGTTAAAATAAAATTATTTACTACATATTTTATCAGCCCAATCATTAACAAAATAAAACTGACTATGAACGGTTTGGTTGGGTGATCCTCAAGTAGTCACTTCCCTTTTAATAGATTGTTAAGACTGGCCTGATGCAACCCTCCATGACAAACCGTTTTCCGCAAGCCTTTTCAATTCCGCACATCCCACATTCTTCCTAATCTGCTTAGCGTAAGCTTCCCTCTTTTGTTCTTACCCCACACACTTCCCTCTAATGATAATATTACAATACGTGGCCTATTAATCTATCTCTTCTCTTGGTCAACGTCCTTCATATTGTTCGCTCTTCCCCTATTCTATTTAGAACTTCTTCGTTAGTGATTCTATCCACCCATCCGATTTTCATCATTCTCCTATAGCACCACATTTCAAAGGCTTCTATTATTTTCCTTTCACCAACTCCTATCGTCCACGTTTCGCACCTATATAACGCCACGCTCCATACGAATATTTTTAGCAACGATTTCCTAATATTCACATTTATATTAGCCGTAAGTATATTCCTCTTTTTCGCGAAGGCCTTCCTTGCCTGTGCTATCCTTCTCTTTATATCTACTATACTTCTACCATCCCTAGTTATTGCGCTTCCCAAGTAGCAGAATTCCTTCACTCCTTCAAAATATCCCTTCCCAATCTAACAGCATTTGTTATTCCATTGTTTCCCATACTACACTCAATTACCTTCGGTTGCCCTCTATTAATCCTCATACTGAACTCTTTCTCCAGGACCAAGTTAATGTCATTTATTATGGTTTCCAAGTCTTCTTCTAACTCCCCTAATACAATATCGCCGGCAAAGTAGGGTTTTTAGTTCTTCTTCTTGCAGTATCATTCCTTTTCCATTTACCGTTTTAACTTTCTTCATCGCCTGTTGCATATATAAGTTAAAGAGCATGGAGGACAGACTGCATCCTGACTTACTCCTTTCTTAATTCTGCTTTCTTTTCCTGATCTTCAATTATAATTACTACTGACTGCCTTCTGTAGATGTTATGTATAAGCCATGTTTGTCGATACTTTCTTCCTGTGTTCTTTTGAATCCTTATTAGTGTGTTCCAATTAACATTATCAAACGCTTTTTGTAAATCTACAAATGCCATGAACGAAGGCCGGTATTTTCTTATTCTGTCTTCTAAAATTAGATGCAAAGTCAATATTTCTTCTCTTGTCCCTACATTCTTTAATAGTATACAATAGCATAGAAAGGTAATTGAAAACAGGGATGTGGATGGTAGAGCAAGGTAGCGATGGGTTGACTAGGTTCCCGGGGCTAAGTGATTCACCTACAGGTGAGTCAGGGAGAATCCTAGAAAATCTGCATCAGGTAGGTCGGGCAATTGGGACTACCCCCACGCCCTTTTGATGACGGGAGACTCGACTGCTGTGCGAAAGCATCAAACCCGAATTCAACTCTTACCTTATGCTGTAGGTATTTTACCCCTATGCATTTACCCCTCAAACTGCTCAAGGTTATTTCTGCTTGTGGGAGACAATTTAAAAAGGAGAAAGAGGAATTCAACACTGACGGACTTTCCAGAACTCCTCACGTTTCTCACTCGCCCTTTCTCGTATCATCCACTGCGATCGGCCCAACGCTTCGCATTTATGTGGCACAGAGTCTGCGCTGATATATACGTTTTTATGTATATTTTTTAGTACTTAAAATATATTGTTACTTAAATAAAACGTTCATTATATTTATAAGTTATTTCGGGCTAAACAGAACAAAATGGTGGATCAACAGTCTTATTCTTATAAATGAAAGTCATTGTTTATTAGTACGTTGTTTATCGTACGTGTGTGTAAACTAAACAAGTGGAACAATTTCAAATAAATTTTGCACATAAGTTCTTTGCGACTAGGCAATCAGAACTGTCAGGTCAATATTTTGCTTCTGCTCATAGGGGAGAAGGCGAGAAAAATTTTAAATATGCCAAATCGGCCTATATTTCAGTCAAATACTTTTTCGGGGTCAAATGCTTTTACAACGTTCCCCACGACACTATTTGTATCCGTCCTACCCCAATGACATTATGTCTTTACGTAGCCCGCGTGTATTCGTGTAGCAGCAGCGGCGAAAAGCAAAAAGTATTGTAGTGTAGTAATTACAACAATTGTTATTTTATATTAATGGGGATGTTTTTTTATAATTTCGGCTGTCTGCAGTTGCAGGGAGTAAGGGACGCTGGTCTAAAATGGCATATGTTGTTGCGTTTTGGGTCTTCGCCTTTCCCATGCCTGGTCAGGCATAAATTAAAGAGACAGGCCAGCTGGACGGTAAGGAATTTCGGAAAGTTTCCGAATGGAGAGAGAAGGCTTCTTTAAAAACGCACCATAAAATTGCGCAGGTGTTTGTTCTGTGTGAGACTTGGTGGAGACTGGATGGAGGTGGTTCAGAAAGATTTTTGGGCTTCAAAATCTGAGGAGATCTGACCACGGGCTGGAACAGCTGATATTGGGAGAAATCAGCCACGAGGCTGCAGAGACCGCTGTAAACGGTAAATTAAGTTCGTGCATTGCTCTATATATACTCAGTATTTACCGTGTCGGCTTTCCACTTCTTCCGGGTTCTTCCTCCCTCCAGATCAAAGACTCCGATCACCGCTCTCGCACCATCTGGCCAATTCTCATCGCAACGCTCTCGATCACCAATCTGTGTCTCCACCAATCTCTCTCCAATCTCACCACAATGTCAATGTCTCTCAAATTCACTCTCTACCACCAATCTGATCCCAATCATCTGACGCCACCAGCCTCTTTAAAAACTTCGTCCCCACTTCTGCGACACCTATCACCAAGGTGGCAGGGATTGATATCCTCCAATAATATCTATTGTTACATTTGGGGAAAACACGCCACCCGATCGCTAAATTCTCAGACAGAATGGGAAATTCCGAAACCGGCGACGAGGTGTCTGAGCTTTATGGCCCAAATGTCTCGTTTGTTTTGATTCCGCGCCGCCAAAGCCCGAGCAGCTGTATCTGTTCGTTACAGTATCATAACTTAAGTAAAATGTTTGCACCCAGTTAGTTATATAATAAATTAATTCGAATGATGACAAAGGGTGTGCACATCACGGGGTTAATGGAAAAAGAATGACGGTCTCGATAACATTTAAATCACTTGTTGACTAAGAAATTAGTGTGTAATTAAATTATTTTCCTAATATAAGTAGTAAAAGCCGACCTCCTGTGGTGTAGTGGCTAGCGTTGCTGCCTCACAACCCAGAGGTCCCGGGTTCGAACCCTGTCATGGTCGCGAGGACCGCGACTAAGACTGTTGGAGGATCGATATGCTGACCACGTGTCACTCCAAATTCGGAATGTGTCATGCAAGACGACAGTCCGCAGTCGACTCGCTCGGTAGGCCCAGGCCCTCAATGAGCTGTAGAGCCAAGGAGGAAGGAAGAAATAGTAAAAAGTTCGGTCATTCAGCAAAGTTTAAAATAAGTACAAATACAACGTTTCTACAATCTTTCTTGTTGTGATGAGGAAAGGTTAGTTGAAACTTTGTTCGCCATCTATTTTATCCTTTATGTTGTCTATTACCAATTTCATTATCTATTTGTTAATTTACTTCTAGTATAGGCATTCTTTTTGTAGTATTTGATAAGGAAATGCGAGGGACAAGAAGAACTGCAGACGTTGACGTGTGAGGTATCGGAAGCCGTTTCTTCGTTATGAGTCATCTGAGTACGTCAGGGGAAGTGAAGGGAAGGGAAGGGTAGGTAAGTCTAGATAAGTTGCCAGTCTTGATTCGTCCGCGGCGCAAGTGCAACACTTATGAACCTGGAGGAGTTTTCCGGATCCGAAGAGGAGATTTCCGAGCCCAAAGAAGTACGGGTAAGCCATAATAAAATATGATTTTGTTTCTAACCGTTACCAGTACTTAAATCGTCAGAAAAAATTCAGAAAAATACTCTTATAAATCATTGTTAGTATTTGGATATAGTCTGCAGTGAGCGCGAGCTCAAAACAATCAAAAATAGCAACAACAAGGAATTACAGCGTAAAGAAGGATTCTAATCTGATGGTGCATATTATAATCGATTTAAATTCCAAGCATTGTCGTTGAATATTTACAATTAAAATATTTGAAGAACCTGTTAAACATCGCTTCTAATTGTGAATTATATTGTTAAAAATAGTAAAACTGAAAATTTTGGATCTTTATTCGGAAAGATGAAAAACGTTAAAAAATAAATAATGGTAATATGCGAAGCAGCAGAAATTATCCAAGCTTTACTCGCAAATATTAAAACCAACTCAACCGTAATGATTGTCATGTAACATGTTTCGCTTTATAAATGTATGCTGAATATTTTGTTGCAACTGGCACAATATCGGCAGAAATCACTCGTGCATTTCCCAATGTAACCTGAGCGTGGTCTGTGGAACCACAGGAACAGTGTTCCAAACTTGACCGTGAAAAAAATATTAAAAAACGTTTAGCTGCCTGAGCGTTTGTAACAATTACCAGTATTGCAACGCCACCCGGTAACGTAGTTACTTAAACGTAACACAACATGGAACAAAGCAGGCTACGAAGCGAGTGTTTCGTACAAGAAAATTAACGCAAAAACTCTGGTTCTGTATGTATGTTTCGATCTTAATTACACCCCTTTATCAATTATAAAGCAACAGAACAAACCCGTAAGTCAATCCATAAAAAACGACCACAAAGAAAAGACAACAAACCAAACATATTATAAAAGACTATTATATACAAAGATAAATTAAAATCATTATATATACTTCTTTTCGTCTTCGCATTTCGGAATTCAACAGGTGATAATCGATTACTCCTGGTTTTTGAAATATTGGTGTATAAAATTAAATATTGTTGTTCGGAAAAAATAAACGTCCAATTATATAATTTTTCGTCCTCTACCGTTTCAATGAACAGCTACAATCGAATATCATATACAAATTAATAAACCAGGCAAATTTTTCACAAATATATTGTAATAAAATAGAAGGTATTAATAAAATAATAATGAGTAACATGGCACAATGTTCCTTACTTTTCTAGAACCTCTTCACATGCATATTACGAAAAAAATTACAATATAATTTATTTCTTTTAAATATCACTAGGTAATCCAAATTTTGTATAGGTTTAATGAAAATGATTTTCGGCTGTCATGTCTGGGTAAAAAAGTTTTCCTTCATAAAGTTTGAATTATTTATTGATAATTCAAAAAATAAATTATATTCAGATGTGCAAAATAATTTATATTTGCACCTGAAGATGTCCCAAACAGGAACAATACGTCGCGCCGATTGTTATATAATTTTGTTATTAATATGTTCTAATTTTTTATATATTTAATTATTATAAAATGTATATATTGAAGCCTAAAGTTGAATATACAACCAATAAGTTACAGTATCCAATTTTACCAAATTTCATTAAAATAAAATTATAAAATATATATTGGCGTAAATCTGAAAGCTCTTTCCACTAATAAATGGCTGAAACTCTTGAATAAAATTGGTATTTTATTGTGTCACTGAGGTTTTAATCAATTGGCATAAAGTATTAAACAACAGTCTTATAAAAACTTTTTATATATCCACAAAATATTTACATTTTCAGCGCATCATGTATCCCAAAGAAGGGTTTGATAAGCAATCATTCAGTTTTAACGTCTAGTTTCGTTTGACCTATGTAACAAATATTAAATTTGACCTACTGCTTCATTTGATACTCATTTATCCTATCAGTTTTCCATATCTGAAATGTGACACCTTCCTTCCTGCAGGTGTTTTGATCCATTTATGTGTGTAGAATTATTCTTTGAGCCAAATTTATCCATTATTTAAATAATAAATATTTGTGGATGACACTAGGAAGCTTTGAAAGCATCGAAAACAACTGACGTGTCGTCAAATCTGACACCACTTCTCTCCAAGTGATAAGGAACATAATAGGAAGCAAGAATAGTTTTGCTGACTCAAGAAACGTTCGAGTATTTTCAAAGAGGTTAACCCTGAATGCTTATACGGACAAGCAAGTGTATCGTCCGAACATGTAAATTGTTAGGGGAAATATAGTTCTCATTTAAAAATGTTAGGTAAATTATAGTGTGGAATAATGTAAACATTGCATACAACATTTTTATTAACATTGTGCACGGCTCCTACAAAACCGGATAAACGTTCTTTCCTTCTTTGCTGCTGGTTTGAATTGCCATCGTCCATTTGAAAGTGTAAAAACGTAAGATTAATCCGTCCGAATTTATTTCTGGATACACAAAGTCTTTGTTCCCTTGGGTTGATGCGGTATACAATAAATAAATAAAAAAGACTGTTTTGAATAGTGAACGACAAGTAAACTTACAATGGATTGAAGAAGTAGAAAAAAGCATTCAAATAAGAATATAATCTTTTATATATTTTATATTCTTTTTGGTACATTTAAGGTTAGCACTGAAAATATAAATTTTAAGTAAAATTGTACAAAATTGTCAAATTTAAGTCCAAATATGTAACAGATATTATAATTTCGTATAAGTCGCTAATGACTTTTTTGTTTATGCGACTATAAATAAATTATTTAAAAAAAGAATATAATCGATAGTGGTCCTGTAATTTATAAGAAACGCTGTAAAAAAAAGGAATTAATGACGGTACATGTTGACGAAACTTTAAATAATTTTTTTTTGAAAAAAGGAATTAAATCCCGGATCTACACTGCAGGCAGCCTTTTTTAATATTCTTTCCTACTCTTTAGTTATATGACTAATTATCTTAGATTTTGTTGAATTTATCGTTTCACCACTTTCAAATAGACGATTGAAATAGTAAAAGCAATCAGGGTTATCCGCTTGTAAAAAAACTCAAACGTATCTTGAGTCAGCAAAACTATTCTCGCCTTCTATTATGTTCCTTATCTGTTTCCAATCAAACATCATATTCAGACTTTAAGTTTAAAATAAATAAATGGAAAGACGGCCGATAAGTGAGCAAATAATTTAATCACTATTTAATTAATCCAAATACAAAGTTTCATCGAACATTGTGGACTTCTTCAGGTAACTATACCCCCAAAAAAATATAAAATCAAAAATAATTTCTAATTTATAAAAATTTGTTAAAATATAAAGTGTAATATTCAATATAAAGTAAAATAAAGCACTCATTTCTCGAATCTAAATAGTTTATCCATTCAATAATGTAAGTCTATCCTTTATTTTACTATGTCGCTAAGTCGGGATCCCGTAGCTGGGTTTCTGTATAAATAAAATAATCTTTGGTTTGTACATTCTGCAGAATGCAATTATTCTTATTTGTCCGTCGTTTCGTGCATCAGGCGGCAGATGCAATCTACATCAGAAAAAATGTCTGTCATTATAAAACGTACATTTTGTTACGTTTTTACATTTGATTGGACATTATAAACTAAATGAAGGAATATCCAGCCAATAAGTCAATGCTCCGAGGAATAGAATCAAAGATATGATATGAGGAAAGCACTCTTTGCGCTCACACAAGTTAAAATTTCTGTCTTTATTCAGAAGGGTTGTGAAGCTAAGTGTTTGAATTGTAACCTTTACAGTTGTTATGCCATTTGTAATTATATTCACAAATATGGTCTGTAATTTAAACTGACACTAACATTTATGTCCAGTACACAAAGTCTTCCAATTTAAAATTTGTCAGATCTATTAGATTGGATTAATTTCCAACACATTCAAGAATATCGGAAGATAAAAATTATTATAATATGTCAAGAATGAACATTCACTTGCAAAGTACTAAAACCTCACCTATACTATTTCATAATAAAATATATTTATCGATATACGTTAATAATTAAGTTTCCTTTGCACTAAATAGTGCTGATACTTTATGGAAACCATTTACGATTGTAATTTAAAATAATGGATATTAATGTTTAGGAATGTTCTTTAACTTCTTAATATAAACAGGAAGTTTGTTAAGAATTGGTAATCCCATGTGTTTCACTACTTATTGTAAAACTTATAGTGTCTTAGTTTATTCTGTAAAATGCATTTTTATATATTGAGCTAACTTTGTTGTAAATTGAAAAGGGTAATTGTAAAAGTTGATTACGTATTCTTAAGAACATTCATCCCGAAGTTATTCGTAGAAGTGCAGAAGTGCTTCTTACTAACTCGTGATGCACAGATTCCTGGAATATTAATCGTCTAGACAGTGGAATCATCAAATGACACCTAGACTGAGCTTAATCATAGTGTACAGTTTATAAGAAGCACGCGTTGCAGATAAGATAATTTCTAGGAAGTCGTCAAAAATTGCTTATAGCGTATTTAAAACCTGTTCTACTGCTATTACAAATGTGGGGTGTTAAAATAATGAGAAAAGGCACCTTTTTTTAAAGTTTAACAAAATTGAGTTTTTGAAACGCCTTTAGATTTAGCAATAATTTCTGGTTGGAAACAGTAATCACAAATCAATACATGAGTATTAAAACTTACAAATTCATCTGCTCGGGCTTTGGCGGCGTGGAATCAAAACAAAGGAGACAGCGGTTGACACTTTGGCCATAAAACCTAGACGCGGCGTCTCGGCTCGGGAGTTTCCCAAAATTTTGTGAAAATCAGCACCGGGTGGCGTTTTTTTCACAAGTGTAACCATGGATATTATTGGAGGATATCCATCCCTGCCGCCTTGGTGATAGAAACTAAAGAACTGGGGAGGAAGTTTTAAAGAGGCAGGCGGAGACATTTTTGGGGAGAGAGATTGGTGGAGGAGGATGGTGGAGACAGATTGGTGGAGATTGGTATGAGAGAAGTTTCAGATTGTGGGAGAGCGGTAAGATGAGAATTGGTCAGATGGTGCGAGAGCGGTGAGATGGAATTTTGAGATAGATTTTGGATTAGATTGTTCGAGAGCGGCGATGATCTGGAGAAAGGACGAGGAAGGAGCTGGAACCTGCACTAAGCCGATTATGTAAACTACTTCCTGTGACTCTTTGTAATTTTCTGTTTGCTGCCAGGTCCAAGTGGATTAGTGTAAAAAAATGTCTGTTCTATGAGAAGACCCATAAATGCGACCCTGAGATTGGTTTTAAAATTGTTAGTGTTAATAATTTAATATAAATAATTTTTGTAAATATATATGTAGGTTTTATTGATGAAAGAATTTCCGGTGTAAATATTGAAATATATAATATTGTAATTGCTATTGTAAATATGTTTTCTGTTTTGTTAAGGTAAACAGTTTATTGTTTTTATTATAAAATCTTAACATTTATTAAATTATAAAGTAATATTCCCCCTATATTCATTATAGTATGAGAAAAGTAAATTACACAATTAAATTTACACACAAAAATTTCGAGAAAATAGCAAATGTAATCAACTGACTGACTCCAGCTCACTATGTGCCCAAACAATTAAATAAGCAAGTTCTACATAAGTGGACTATATTTCTTTAATGGTACCAAAATATTCCGACAATTTATGCTGGCATTCCACCTATAATACTATCGGCTCCGCCAGTGTGATCAGCTCAAAAGCTTGTGGCTGAAATGTTACCAAAACAATTAGAGCACAGTCTACTAAAAATGTGCCTTTAGTACGATATTCATATTTCCAAATTTTAGAGCACCAAAACTATGCATTGACTGATTCCACAATGTCTATAGTTTATAGTAAATAGAAAATTGTCTCCACAGG
The DNA here is from genome assembly GCA_034510155.1 of Eucriotettix oculatus. Lineage (NCBI taxonomy): Eukaryota > Metazoa > Arthropoda > Insecta > Orthoptera > Tetrigidae > Eucriotettix > Eucriotettix oculatus. Next base: position 108,406,871 of record CM067379.1, read on the forward strand.
AGACATCACTTAAAGACCTTCTACCTTTAGAACTTTACTTTCATAATAACAATTTTTGTGAATAGTTTTCCCACTGCCTGATGCAGATCACTCGACCGCACTGGCCGTTTCTCACGATTTGAGCAATTTTTCCTACCACTTGACTCCGGCGTTGTCCTCCTGGATTAACTTCTCGCTTCACAATTCGAAGTCCAGCAGGTTTTAGAGTTCCATAGCAGCTAACGTGCCAGCACGCTATAACATGTACCCAAAACAAATGTAGCGACCATCAGCCACGGCTTTGGGCCACTTTCTCCAACCACGTTGTAACTGGAAGCGATATCTTCGACCCTTCGTCGTTTCCCGCACACTGAAAAATCCACCATTCAGCACATACTTATTTCTCTGTCATATTTGGGTCGGTTGCATGGATTTATGGTTTCCAGAAAGTTAAAAAAAATCACGTGATTCTCACTGCGTGATCACCTGGACTTCGAATCCGCGCAGACAACATGAGGCTGATCCTGAAACAGGCAATTCCCCTTTAATAGCATAGTAAGTGAATCGAAAGGTGAGGGACGTAGAAGGTAGAGCATGGTAGCCAAAGCTTGACTAGGGCTATAGTTTAAGGATCCTACCCGGTGTCTCACTTAAAGATATGCAGGGAAAACCCTAGAAAGCCTGCATCAGTTAGGTAGGGTTATTGGGTACTATTCTCACGCCCTTCCGAATGACGGAAAATGAATTTGCTGTGGGGTCGCAACATTACCTTTTCCGTGTCTCCACCAGTTTTATGAGGCAGTTGGCCTACTGATCCAATGGGATCAGAGAACATCTCTTACCGTGTGTCTTCGACCCCAGCACATTCTCCTCCTAAAAGAGATGAAGGTACCTCGGCATGTGAGAAACTTGGAAAAACCAGAAAGAGTACGGGGCATCCCCAACGCAGTCAGGTGAGCCCCGCTATCAATCTGCGTTGAAACACCTGCGAGAGAAAACTCTCACGCTCCTCTGTTGATGCCGACAAAACATATAAACAACAATGCTATTCCCGTTTGTCGTCGTACATACCGCCGCCGGCTACAACTTTAGTAAGTCTGTTGAAGGGAATAAGGAAGAATAGGCTATTTACAATTGTTCTATAAGTCATCTATAATTAGGTGAGCTATGAATCGTAGTTTGTATTATTATTCCATTCCTCCCATATTGAGGAAATATATCAAACGACAATGATAAGGACTAAAAACCTTACAAATTGTAGTAAAAAATGAGAATAATAATACAAAAATAATACAACATCTTTATAGTTTAAAATACCAAAAACAGTACGCATAAATAATAGTTAATTCATTTCATCATAATTAACGACATTCTTCTATCTGAATATCTCTAAATCGAACCATAATTTATCTACTATTATAGAACACCATTTATACGGTTTTGACCCATAACATATGTTTCCTAAATTATTCTATTTATTTTATCTTTTCCTAATCTTTATTGTAAACCTGATGATGGTCCATATCGGGACAGAGGACAGTCGTTCAGATCAATTCATTATAATTTCTATTCTCTATACTTAACCATTGTTAACTTAATTGATTTATATAATAAAATAAAATGTTTAATAAACGTGAAAAAATCAATTAAAATGTAAATTTAACTTAAAAGTTAGGAAATGAAGACGACAAATACACATAACAAACAAACAGTAAAATATTGTGAGTAAAAAAAATATAATATTTGGATATCAAGATCTAGTATTTTAAGCAAAATATAAATTGTAACTAAGTGAAAATGTAATGCATTATTCAAAATCGTATACAAAATAGGTAATACGAGTCACGATCAGGAAATTAGACGGAATAGTTAGTTTGCGGAGTTCTCAGATTTATCAAGCCATACTCGCTAACATTATGTGAATTTACTAAATGTTACCATTTCCGGGACGTGATGACTTTGACTGTCTTTTTCCTAGTCCCATATTTGGCAAAGAGGTAGATTTCCTGACCCGCTTAATTTCCTAGTCTAGTCACATTTTAGTAAATCACTTCCCACTGTCATATGTCGGACAAGTAATTTAGATTTAGTAATACTACGTTTCATTATACTTAAAACGAATATTTTTTTTCAAATCCGTTTTATCCGTCTAATGAAAGCGTTTTGAAAAAGCTGTTTGCGAAGTAGGAAGCTCCAGTTATTAGATGTTTTTTTGCAGTTTTTAATGGTCACGCGCTTTTATTTGTCTCATAATATATTATAGTTATTAAATGTAGTGTTGCCAACAAGTTATATTAGGTCATACTTTCACCCAGTATTATCTCACATATTATATAAGTTGACAGATAAATAAGATTACATAAATAAATAGATACTAAAAAATTTACATTATGATACCTAAATGTGTCCCACTTATTAATTATTATTGTTCCGAATTGTATGGTGTTACTGATAAACACGTTAATTTGTTCCACAATAGAGAGTTAATATTATTTTCTGTAAACTCTGTCTATCAATAATAATAATATAAATGAGTTTTCTGTATTTTGTTAATAATACTCAATAATTTTCGATAATTGCATCAATAAGTTGTCATATTTTCGTAAGAATTTAACAAGTTGCCAAATGAAATTATAACTTATGAAACTGTTAGTAAATTTAAGATACTGTCAAGTTCCTGTACTTCGCACATTTTGAAAATTTTCTTTTGGAGTGTCGTTACATCTGTCAGAACGTTGTTGTTTGAAGTTATGTAAGTTTAACTTTGATATTGCTGTTTTATAAGTAATTTCAATTATTTTAAAATTTATAACACAATATTCCATTCTTAAATTTGGAATTAATTTTTGTTCCCTAGGATAACTCAAAATTATTTCCTTGAATGTTTCTCACGCTTCTCACCTATGCAGTTGTCCTCTACGTGTACACATTCATTTCTATTTAACTTATTTAGTCTGATATTTATATAAAAACTTTTTTTAAAAATTGTACACATCCTCAAATTTTTGGACAGTTTGGTAAATCTGACGCCAACGCCAATTTCTTGACAGATGAGTTCAGATGCGCCAATTGACACGAGCATATTTTATAGCGTCATACGTTCATTGTTATGGGCTGGTAAGTAGGTATGAGGATAGAATCTGCTTCGCTAAGTGCATGAAAAGGAATAAAATAATTAATTTACGCCAGTTTAACGAAGCACCAATTTATAGAATTGAAGAATGATGTTCCTGTGTGATAGGGTGATGGCTTCGTGGTGATGCTATAGCAGAAGATGACTGGACTACAGTTGTTGGCACTCAGAACTTGTAACTGTCTATTCTCTTTGTTTGCCAGAAGAACTGTTTTAAATTATTTTATTTCTGACTTTTGGGCATTCATTGCATTTATTTATAATACAAGACTAACTGTACAGTGCTTTCTAACAATATGAAGGGATTTCTCGTCCGAAATACAAGCAGGCTCAACGAAAAGCGTTGAGATCTCTTCACTTTGTTAACAGAATATTAAATAAAGGGAGCGGAAAATCAAAAATAATGGCGTACAAAATGCTAGTGCGTTCCACTATGAAGTATGACGCATGCTGCTGGGTTCCATACAGGAAAACCCACTTGGATGCGTTAGAAAAAGTCCAGAGAAAAACAGCAAGTTGTAGTACGGAGACGAGGCCGAGGGCGCGAAAAAGTGAATACGTTGGGTTGGGAATCGTTAGAGATAAGGAGGAAAAATGACAGACTTTGTGCCCTTTTCAAATCTTACGTTGGTCGTAAACCGTGGGGAGAAATTGCGGGAAATTAAAGAAGCCAACATATATAGGTGGGGGAGTAGCCAATTTAGAAATAGAACAAGACCGCAGAAAACAAACGTAGCTAAATATTCGTTTTTAAATAGAACCATAGAAGATTGGAAAAAGTTACCTACAGAGCCGTTCGAGGTAAAACCTCAAAGTATTAGGTCATTTCGGGAGAAGCTTAAAAGACATATAAATTTGGGGACAGAAATTAATTCTACATTTTATCATTTTGAGGTAATTTAATTTACTCAGTTAAGTGAAATAATAGTAATAGTAATTGTTAGAGTATAAGTTATCTATAGTTCGTAGTTTTTAAGTACTTAATGTGTTTTTTCGTTGTTGTAACTGCCACCGGACGTATGTCCTATTGTAGTTTAATAAATACGCGACTTTTAATCGTCCAAAGCGCCACGCATAGCCCGTTTCACATTCACCCGGCTTACAGTTTGAGCAGCGTTCTACCTACTTTCACATCTACCCACTTGTCGGCCCGACTTGTCTAGTCGCGGTTCAAATATATAAATAATATTTATCTTACATTTTTCTTTATTGTACTCAATCATGTTAGAGAAAACCCGTATTTAAAAAATTGAATCCACTCTACGTTTCAACCCTCTTTGGAATTTCCATAGATTAGTTCAAAAATTCTAAGAAAAGTAACTAACAATAGCTAGAAAAAATTTAAGTAGTTACAAAAAAGCACAATACAATATAAAAACTTATAATAACATTAGTGATTCATTATGTATAAATTTCTGTTCTTATCGTCGTTTCGTTTTCACATATGAAGGAATACGAAAAATTAATTGCAGTAAATAACATAATAACCACAGTTTAATTAAAAAACACTTTATTTAATTATTTAAAAATTGAATAGAAAACAATAATAAATAAAATAAATAAATTAGTGTAGGTAGTTGAAAAAAATTCATAAATAAAATTGTTATGATGTCGTACTTACAATTATAATAATACCAAATTTTCTTGTTGCTTCTGCGACATCCGGGGAGAACACTTCACATAAAATCAAATCTTAAATTCTTTAAATATAAAAACAAACGCAATATTTAAATTCTATGTATATGATTCTGTATTATAATGATTTATTTGTGTATTCTGGAATCTTTGAAATATAAATTTTGTTGTATCAAAAGAAGGCTTTCCCGATGCTTCACATCTGTCCCGCACGATTCTACAATTTGCCTTGTTCGTAATGAGATTATCGATTGTGTTCCTCAACTAAAATATTTTTTCTCGTCTATTTTTGCATTTATTATCATGGAGAATATAGTTTTATTGATAAATTTAATTCATGTTCAACCTGTTAAGTGGGACAAAACTATAGACGTATATAAAGATAGAAAAATTTTAAATACCTGGATAGAAGTTATCAAATAATTAAAAGTGGTTATGAAGATATGAATGAAAAGAAATACTGTAATATGGTAAGTACACTACTAGTATTGATTTTTAACACACATTATGTTGAAATATTAAATGTTTAAAATTCTGGTAATTACAAGAAAACAATATTTATATAGCATACGACATTATATTGTTTTGTTTACGTATATATTAAATAAAACAAAGAGTGGCCTAAAGTCAGAAATGGAAAAATTTAACTAGAAAACTTTAGGGACCTTCTCTGTTCTTTCTATATATATTAAATGTTTGATATCTGCCATTTTTCTGAACCAGTAGTAGTTAATTAGTAACTCATAATAATGTATTTTAGGTTATTTCTGAAATTCCTCCATGATTCATTATACTTCTAAACTCAGTTATAGACAGAGTATCTTTAAATGCGTAGCTATCTCTTACAAGAACCAAATTATGTAAACTCACAAGGCACTGTTGAGGATGAGGATGAAGACCTTCAAGAAGATGACGAGATGGCTCTTCAACGGAATTATTCTTCCGCTAGGAATGTTTGACGACGATGAAGCAGTGGAATTTCAGGTGAAGGTAATGCAGCTACTTTCTGATATGAAAAACACGAAAAAAGTCGTCAGGACAGTTCTTCTACATCCAGGAATTTTCCACTTAATAATTACCTTCCCCCCACACACACACTCAGTGCTACCAACAGTGGGAAATATTTGTACCTCAATGGAACAACTCCTTAAGAGTTATCTGAACAGTTTTCTATGGAATCATACCAGTATTAATTTTTTAATTTTATTTATTATTGTTTTCTTTTCAAGATTTATTTCTAATTAAATAAAGTATTTTTTAATCAAACTGTGGTTATTATGTAATTTACTGTAATTAATTTTTCGTATTCTTCCATAAGTGAAATACGAAACGACGATAAGAACAGAAATTTTTATAAAATGAATCACTGATGTATTTTTTTGCGTTGGCAGGTGGAAAATCTTCAGAAAGACGCCGTGAAGCCAGTACTTCACGGTGTGCGGGACTTTTACCCACTAAAAACCACCTCCCTAACTAAAACTAGTATATAGAGACCAACCATTAGTTTTACTTTGTTAATTCTAATATCTAGTTACTTATTAGCTAAATTAGTCCAATGACATCCTTTAGTTTTCATTGTTGTCCTACGACTGTAACTAATGTAATGATAAGTTTTATATAGTATTGTACTTTACTGTAACAACTTTATTTTTTTTAATGTTAATTACTTTTCTTAGATTTGAGAACCAATCTGAGGAAATTCCACAAGGGATGAAACGTAGAGTGCTTTCAATTCCTTTTTAAATACGATTTTCTTTTCTAATAAATAAATGTAATAAAATAAAAAAATGGAAGATAAATATCATTTAGGTCAACTAAGATATGAAACAACAAAATTAACGTTACGTCTGGTAAAAGTTTAATGACACTGATTTAACGCAGGTTGATAATGAAAGAAAAAGTTATTACTAAAAGAAATATTAACGAAACGAATAATTGTAAAACTAAGCCTCATAAATAATTGGTGTCGAAAATTATTATAATACTACATATTTGAAACTAAATTCCAAGTGTTAACGGTCCCAACTTAGAGGAGTAATCCCTAACTCGGGACAGCGAACATTTTATTATTTTAATTTTTAAGGGACAAAACTATAACTTTTGTGTAACTTAATACTAATGCTCTTAAAATGTAGTAAATTTAGTTGTACTTTTAAAATTATGAATAGTATGCTATCAAAATTTCATAACCATCCCAAATATGGGACTTGGTACCTATATATATGTATATATATATATATATATATATATGTAATTAATAACTGTCAGCGGTTCTTTCAACGCTGTTAATATTAAACCCTTATTATATTTTATATGAAATCTATAGTTATTCATGATGACACATTCAACGTCTAGAAAGTAATTTAGTGAAATATTTTTTTATTCATTCCAGAAACTCAGAACATTCACAATAAAAGATTTTATAGTGGATAAAATAATAAAGGAGAATTTCAAGAAAAAGAAAAGAAAGTCGAAACATAAACGTCACGAAACAGGATCAAGTAGAGAAAATATGGGTAAAAGTGTTTTCTCTGCTTCTGAAGACATGGATATTAAATACAAAAATATAGGTGACCAAATCCAAAGCAAAGAAACAAAGGAAATCACGAGGGCAAAAAAGGAAATGGAACAGAAATTAGTGGAACGAGTTGGGATGGAACAAAAACATGATCAGAAAGGAATACTTGAAGAGGTTCCGGAAGTAATAGATATGCAACAGATTGAAAGGTCGATTATGTTGAAGAAAATAACCGAGAGTATCTGGAATTTAGAAGCAGAAAGTTTTAAAGACATAATAGATTCACTGCAGAGCGATGATCTACAAATTGACGACCGAGAGACTGATAGCGACAATGAAATAAATATGATGGGCAATGAAAATTTTAAACTGAAAGGAGAGTATGACAGAGAGTATCGTGAAAGTATTGAAGAATGGCCCTTTCCTGTACCAATAGTTTTGCCTGTTGCACCACTAAATTTTCATTTTGACGACACTGTACATCCACTTAACGAAGAACTGGGACTATCTCCATTAACCGAGCTACGGAAAGACTCTGTTTCTTTCGAAAATACACCAGAGAGCTTTTTAATGGAATCAGGTATGACGTACAATAACTACATACTATATTAAATTAAAAAGTACAAAAATTGATTTGTTGATTGTTTCAGATCCTTCTGCTAATGACGTATCAACGGATTCAAGTACATCAAGCAAGGATCTAAAAGACTGATTTAACCTTTAGTCTGCGAATGAATGTTGAGCAGTTGCACTTCTTTTGTATTTATGAGTCACATTTTAATACCAAGAAAATGTAAACCCTAAAAGTTGGAAAGTCTTCCTACCACAAATTAAATATTGTTATATTATTATAAAATAATGTTGTTAAATGTAAATAAAATGGTTTTCATAACTCTACTTTTATCCTAAATTTATTAGCAAAATTTAAATAAAAGTCATACAAGCTGTTATGAATACGAGAAGAAAAAAGGGACAGAAATTAAGTAAAAAATTGGATTTATACCTTGGATAATGAATTTTTTGTATAATTTCGACTTAACGTTTCACGTATTACGAATATATTTTGCAAAACATAGAATAAGACTATTCTCATATTTTAGTTTTTCTTAAAAATAATCAACGATTGGCTCGTTCAATTTCGAATCCAGAGGGCAGTAGTAATAATTTCAACAAACGGAAATAACTTCAGCATACCTGCAGGTATTTATTGTATAGCGAATTTATGATAATTTAGTAAAAAATGTTCCACATCCCCCCTCTTCAATTCCATTACTGGGCCCATTAAAGGGGAGTTGCCAGTTTCACGATCACCCTTATGTAGTCTGTTACCCCCAAAAAAAGATGTGGACCAGTCGTATTTGTAAGATTCCCACATATCGAGACACCTCTGACTCTTGGGAGGTGTATGTACTGGGGTCATTGGACATACAGCAAGAGTTGTCCGCTGATCTCATTGGATCAGTCCGCCAGCTGCCTCCTAAAACAGGAACGCAGAACGGAATGGTTCATCCCCTCAGAAAACTCCTTTCCCGTCATTCGGAAGGACGTGAGACAAGTACCCAATAGCTCGAGGTCGTATGTGTACATACGACACGAATTGTTTCCTTCTTCTATTTGATGCGGCTACCAACACATGCAATGAGGTAACTCTTCAGGTCACTTGAGCTCTGACCTCCAACCTCCGTTCAGTTCGGACGTGTTTAGCTTAGGCAGTGTTTACCTGCTTCGGCGTATCAGTCAAGTTGCATCGTGCGTCATATGCTCGCTGCTACCAACCACGCTGCACCTGTGACTGCCGTGTAATGTAGTGTACAAAAAATAATAATCTAATCGCCTATCAATGACCTAAAGTCAATTCATTCAAATGCAAACAATAACTAGCTAATAACATAATAATAATATTGTAAAAATAATATTCCCTTTGGGGAACATTATCGGACAATCAGATAACAAGCAAACATCAAATCTTTTACCAAGTAATCCATCATTAAATATGCAGCAACAATCACAGATGCCAATCTATCAATCACAATTATCACAACTGTTCCAACTTCACAGATGAATATGAAGCCATTAGTGTTATATCCGTCGCAACTATATTCAGGTCAGTCAATAAATAGTCAATTCACACTACACTTCCACCAAATCAAGAACAACTTCGACAGCAAGCAATTATCACTGCTCAATTCTCAAGCCGGGCTTCAATAAGTGACGAAGAAATAGACAATATTAATAAAAAAAATCCATGGCAAGTGGTTAGGAGCGTAAAAAAAATAAAATCTTTTATTAATAACAAATCAACAGACGAAATCAAATTACTCAACAGATACCCAGTGTTAAACAACACAAACAGTAAAGAGTCAATGGAGAGAAATACTACCGCTAATATAAAAGTAAAAGGCTTGCGCAAGATAGGTTAGCATGGACGGTTGCATCAGACCAGCCTTTGGACTAAATACCACAACAACAACATAAAAATACCCAAGCCTCCGCCAATATTTATATATGGAGTAGCTAATTTCCCATAAATGTTATAAAAACTAAGGGAAGTAGCAGAAGATGAACACCCCAATTACATATAGACTATTAGTGCAATGTTTGAAAACAAATAATATAATATACCACACTTATCAGCCCAAAGAGTGTAGAGCATACAGAGTTATCTTAAAGCATGTACATCACACCGCAAACATAGAAGAAATAAGGAAGAATTGAATTTTAGAGGGCATAAACATCAAACAGAGAAAAACTAAAGAACCACTAAACATGTTTTTCATTTATTTGGAACCGGTTGAAAACAACAAGACAGTTAATGAAATACAATACAAGCAAAACAAGGCAGTGCTCTTTAAACCTCCAAGACAAAATAAGAATATTTCACAGTGTACGAGGTGTCAACTGTATCGCCACGCCAAAACATACTGTAACAGACCGTACTTATGTGTCAAATGTGGAGGCTCTCATAATACAACAAGCAAAGATATTCCAGCAACATGTGCTCTGTGCAGTGGGGCTGTGTATACTATCACAATCTATACAAAACAAGTAATTGCCAAACAAAGTATACTCTCTTCCAGCCTCCACAACAAAAATAAAATATTGATTCTTTGAATCAGATAAACGTCATGTTTTTCAGGATCCCACCAATACGTTCAGTTACTCCATTTACGTATGGCAGGAATGCTTTGTCTTTTCCAAGTGTATTTTTGGCGGTTGTTTGACGTTTTAAAGCTCTGGAGATGGTTTGGTTAGTATAACCGTTCTGGTTGAGGGCCTGCCTCAATTTCGTTTTCTCCTGTTTCAGGCTATCATTGTCGCATATTTTTTCCGCTCTAAAAAATAGCGTTTTATAAGTGCTCGTTTTTGGGCTTCGTGGTGATGAGAAAAACACGACATTACTCCTATTTTCAAGAGTCGGACCACGATATCTAGCCTTCTTCCACCAGTAAAAGACAAGCAGGACAAACTGCTGGCAAAAGGCATTTATCAAATACCGTGTGAATGTGGCAAGTTGGCAGGTCCGTGAGAACCCGTGTTAAAGAACACGACCGCTATATACGACTGAAACAGTTCAATATGTCTGCCATTGCAGAGCACGTTATAGAAACTAACCACAAAATCGCATTGGAAGATACCAAGTTACTAGTTAGAGAAAAATATTTCTGGGCACGGAAGAAACGCGAAGCCATTGAAATCCGGAAGAACCCGGAAAACATCAACAGAGACGCTGGCTACGAACTTCGCCCGCTGTGGCTTTCATGCCTTCGGAACAAACCGGGAAAAGTACGCGACGTAAACAAACGGCCAAACGCAAGTTGACCTCCTAGGCAGCTGCCTATATATAAGCAGCCTTGCCAGCAAAGATAATCAGTCCTGGCCTAGCCTTGATAATGCTTGGTACTCACAAGCGAAACGTTGGCATACACGCCTAACAGCCCAAAAACCGATGTCAAATACTGAAATTTTTTTCTGTATTTTTTTGGTATTGCAATGTTGTATTCTGAACTCAGGTGCACCCAAAATTTGAAAAACCATATCTGTAAGAAACCAGTATTAAAGTACAACTATTTCCGCATGACCGAACCCAGTTGGCAGTATATTTTGCATCCCGTCATAACTTGAAAAAAAATCATTTCCAAGAGTTTTTCGATACCTTAGGTAATAATTTCGAGGCAGGAGGAGATTTTAACAATAAAAACACCTTATATGCATCCAGAATAACTACTACTAGCTTTCAGAACTATTATATGATAGGAATTACTCATTTCTAACAACCAGACCTCAATTTATTGGCCTAGTGATCCTAATAAAGTCCCAGATGTTCTTGATATCTTTGTGACTAACGGTATTTCAAATTCTTAAGCACAAGTTGAACCAAATTATGATTTATCTTCCAACCACACGCTAATTATAGCTAGCATAAGTTCAACGTTTTTAATGTAAAATGTGAACCTATATTATGCACAACATACGCAGAAGCGTGATGATACCTAAAATTAATTTAGTATCAAGTTTAAAGGACTCCGACTGCACTATAAGGGGCAGTCAAGCGCTAATTACCGCAATGCAGCAAGCTGCCAAACAAGCTACACCTAATCAAGACTCGCAAAGAAGTGTAGATAATGTGCCACTTGAAATTAAAAATTTATTTCTGAAAAGAGAAGCGCTAGCAAAACTTGTCAACAAGTCATATACCATCAGATAAAGTGAATTATAATCGATTAACTCAGAATAAAAATAAAAGAACAACGTGACAAAAATTTCTCAAATTACGTAACAAATACGTCAATAGTATTTTGAAACCAGTTAAAGCCTCAAGAAAACCAGTAACAGCAATTCCAGCTGTAAGAGTTGAGTCTCCGTCTTTCGGACCATGAGCAAAAACTAACAAAGACAAAGCAGATCTATTTGCAGAATATCTGGAAGCTGTATTTACCCCAAATAACGATTTGCCAAATACCTAATTACAGCTTTCTTAAGAGACAATACTTTGATGAACCTGAGTATAGAATACAATATTTCAATCCCAAAGAAATACAGAAACAAATATATTTACTGAATAACAAAAAAGCTCCAGGAGTAGACCAAATTACTCCAAAAATGCTGAAAGAGCTCCCCAAAAAAGGACTTCTAATGCTAGCATACATATTTAACACAGTAATAAAACTTCAACACTGGCCACAAAATCTTAAACTAACTGAAATTATTTTAATATCTAAACCTGGGAAAGACCTAAGGAATGTAACCTCGTATAGACCAATAATCAACGGTGGCAAAATTATTAGAACGGTTACTACTCACATCTCTTCAAAATATAATCCAAGGCCATATATAAAGTGTCCTAGGATCCATCTTGTATTTAATATATCCTTATATATATATATATGTAATATATCGTCCCTCAACCACTAGTACAATTACAGGGACATTTTCTGACGACACAGTTATTACGGCTACTAACGAAGATCCAGTAAGAGCAAGTGCACTTTTACAAGGCCATCCTAATTTACTTCAAGAATGGACAAATTATTAGAAAGTCAAAAATAACGAGACAAAATACTTAATTTTAAAATTTAAATATTTTTTACTGTTTCGAGGTAAATTTCCTTCGGGGAATTTCCAATAGGTTTCTATTTAAGCCCTTATTAATGAATTTATATAATTTCGTCTTACGGGTCACGTGTCAGGGAATAAATTTTGCGCAAAATAAAATGACGTCTATTCTTAAAAATAATGTAATAATTCAACGATCTTCCCTCAAGAGGAACGTCGACAAAAAACATTGTACCGTACCACCGACATAATCAAATAAATACACCTTTTATTTGTTGCATGTGAGTCACAATTTCGAAAGTAATATGGTGAACATTCTTGATGCCAAAAATTAATTTTCATTTATCACAGAGCCGCGAAATAATTAGCAATTGGTTGTAAATTTAGTATTTCCTTAAATATTACGATTTGTGATTTACATAGCCATTCAGCTGTTTGTGTTAGTCACTTATACTAGGTAACATTAAAATTTCTAATTCTCCTTCTCACCAATTGCACCTGTCCTTCGGGTAAGTCCGAATTAAATACTTTTCCTACATACACAATTAGTTTATATGATTCGATACTTAGATTAACATTTAAAACCAATTACTGTCAAAGGTATCGTCCGTTCTTATTTTCCGTTATTGCAGAAATTATTTCTTCGTCCAATCAAGTGCAAAATAATAACTGGAAGTTATTACATATAAATGGTTTCCATTATCTTTAAGAGATACTTCCACCAAAGAAATTTTTTATTCATTTTACATCTGTAATAATTCTACATGAAATCTGCTCAGAAACGCCGCTGCACTATCATTGTTCTTAATGCCTGAAATCGTTCAAACTGTATATTAACAGATTTTCAAACTCAAATCACCAGACGTCGCAGTTCTAAATACCTCCATTGTGATACCAACCTAGTCAACTAACAATTTACAGAAAATTGTTTGCTACATGGTACGTCACTGGTTGTTCATTTAGATAAATTTCAATGCAGCAACTGCGTAACAAATAATAAAACTGGAAATAAGTGACAGACGATAAGTTAATAATTTAGGAGCACGGCCACGGTGATTATGTTCTACGTCTGTTTTAGTCTTAGTAAAACGTAGTTATAAGATATGAGAAAACTAAATAAGAGTTCTTCAAAATTATAACTAATTTACACATTTATCAATGAAATGAACACATTGATTTTGTAATATAAACAGGTCCAATAACTACACAAATGAGGCATTCCTAAGGGGAGCAGGTTTAGAATAAGAAGGTATCGGAGGGGATGAAGAAGGGAGATAGAGAAATTTCTATTATTTGTACAAAATATGAGATTGCATCTTCCTACTTGCTACATAATTTTACATAAATTCCTCACAAATTCGTACGATATTTTCCTCTACAGTCAAAATTTCTCTTATCACATAAATAATATTCTAAAAGTAAAATCGAAGATTCTTGAATCTTCATTTGTTGGCGGTTCAGATAAGCTTCCCAGAATCCTGGGCGAGGACTTTTAGGATCAACGCTGAGCCTCTGAGCTGCCCGGGACGTTGTAGTACGTCACGTTGTTCACGTAGTATGTAGACAGGCGATATTCTTGATCAGGCCTCACCCCGTACGTAAGAACCCCGTAAGTACCGTCTTCTCGGTGGCCCACGGGCATCGATACCATCAGACGATAGCCGCTGGAGTCGGAGTTTTGCTTGTACACCATCCCGTGGGGTTCCGTGGGAGGCGGAGGTGCCGGGGGTACCTGCGGCTGCCCAGAGTTCGCCCCGAAGTAGATTCCTGGAGGGAAAGGAGGAATTCGAGGGTACAGGCCGGGGGGAGGCATGAGAATGGAAGGTCGCCTGATCGGGAAGCGTCGTGTCTCAAAGCCGCCAGTCATGGATGTCCTTACAGCTTGTTCTGGAAAAGAAAATACAAATATCCCAGTTCTTGCTATGTCTAAATACAGAAAACCGAAATAGTCGTCTACTTGTTCTAACAGGAATGATCGATCACAAATACTCGATATATTACTCGCTAATAACTTCACCAATAAACCTCACACCTTCCGATTCAAGTATTTTTGAAAACCTCTTCCCATTTTCTATTCTATAAAAATGTATAATATTAAACATAATGTGCCAATTTATAATTTAATATGACGATTTATGTCATGGAGGAGCAAACAGCAACCCGCCTCAATTTGTTAACGCCTCAAGATTTCCTTTTAATTTTTTAAATACGGATTCAAATGGTTTGAAAAAATATATGAATCTCACAACATAGTTATTATAGATTTCGGCCACCAAAAATATAACAAGCGCGAAAGAGAAGAGATGACACTGTACTGCAACGAACGAATGGGCAATTATGAACCGAAAGTTCTCGAACAATCAAACTATAGCCGTATTGGAGTATCAATATAGTTGCCAGGGAATACTAACAAGAGTTAGTGCAAAAATTAATAACCGAATTTCAATCCCGATTTAAAATATTTAGATCGGCAAACGCCATTTAACATAGAAACGATCTTCGGATGAGTTACAAATGGATTGCATAGATTTCCAAACTGATTTTAATAATTAATTTCATAATGTAGACATCCAAAAGCTTTAGCAAAATTACATGATTTTAGATAAATTTATGCATGCAATGCAAATAATGACACTTTTTCGAAGTACTTATGATTATGAGAAATTATTTTCTGGAATAAAAATAATTAAAACCGTGAGCTGATCGAGTTTAAATGTCGTCTACGTAAACCAATTGGTTGCAAAGAAGCAATGCCTAACTTACAATTAAAATTGTTTAAGATTTTCTCCTATAGCAAATATCTCTTACGTTCTTTGTATAGTAATTCCATATTTGTTTATGCTTCTTTATAGATTTGTAATGTATTAAATACGCGAAGTGAAGTTCTCTGACAGTATATTTACGTTAAATAAAATTGCTGTTAAACAATTAAGTACTAATTGAATTATGATGCATTTTTTACTATTCGATTGTACGATCACAGATATTCCCACCTTCAAGCGAGTAGATAGGTTTATATCTACGAAAGTTTATGGTCCATAAAGAGGAATAAATAAAATATTCTTGAACAAATGGAGAAATTTTCTCGAAAAGCAAATATATTCACATGGAGGACAGTGGTGCAGAAGAAAATGCTGACACATGTATATTTTTAATGAAAAGGCATTAATGGTAATGTAGCTAAAATTAATGGATTAAAGATAAGTATAAATTAAAATGCAACACTCATAACTTAACTAATCTACAGTTAGTATGCCTACAGTTTTACAGTGTGAAAATTATTGTCGTTGATAATGATGTATGTCTAGATGAATAATGCAAAACAGATTGTAATGTGAAACTCAAGAACACTGCAATTACATGTAAACAAAGACAACACATTATGTTTACGTAAAATGTTATTTAGTTCATTATATCACTTAACGTCTGTTTTTCATAAGAACAAACGGAACAATTAATAGCCAACGCAAGTTTTTGTTATATTCAAAAACCGTTTCGTCCACAACTTTGGGACTTTTTTTTTTCTTCAGGTAAAGAAAACAATCAAATCTCTTCTACAATTGACTGCGGACAATTTTTTTTTGACAATTATAAACTGCAATAGCACGTTAAAATATTTGTTCACTTTTAAATAAATTATTAATATAAAAATTATACAGACTTGCATTTGTAGTGGACAGTTTACATTGTTAAATTTTAACACCAACTCATTGTCAAATCATATTGCGGCCGCGGACGTCACCGGAAGCGGTAAAGGAAGCAAAAGGTTTCTCTTTTTCGACCTCTAATGTTTAATCAAATGTATTTGCACCACTTAAAAACGTAAGTCTGTATAATTTGCATTTTAATAATTTAATTCAAAACTGAATAATTATTATTTTAACGAAATATTGTCAATTTATATTTGATTGTAATTTTTTTTTGTCTTTAGAAATTTGATTGCATGCCTTTATCTGAAGAAGTTCCAAAATTGTAGACGATACATAGTACGAATAAATTTAAAATCCTGGTTTGTCTTCGAATTGGTCTATTGTTTAATTCGACGCAGTTATTTGGATTAATTTCAAAATGTTAAGCTTCCTACCGCTATAAAAATAAAATGCACTATAATGATCTTAAAGTATAATCACAGGTGCAAGTGATGAAAAATTGGTTTACTTAAAAGTTTGAAGATGACGAAAATTGGTTTATTTAAAAGTTTGAAGATGACGCAAAACCTGAGACTTATTTAATATTTTGAGTAACAGGCCACATGAGGGTAAGTCTTAGGTGAGTTAGGCCTCAACTGCGAGATATTTTCCTTTCCTTCCTGTAAATGTCACAATCGATTGCAGATCAAGACCGAATCCAGTTTTATGGCCCTAAAACACTCAGGTTTGCAGCAGGACTGATTAATCCTCTTACTTTACTTTGAATTGCCAATACTATTTACAAGTTGATAAACTGTGATGCTTCATAAGAAAAAAATTATTGTTTAGCGATATAAACAAATGACAACCCATATTATTAATGATTAATCATTTTATCGTTACTCTAACGGCACATTCAACGAGACAAAAATGTAGCATCTAGCTAAAATTGAACATTGACCCGATTTCTTAAGCTCATCTTTAATTGCTCCATTTGCAAAAAATAATTAAATTTTTTAGCGAAAATGAGCAAAGCATTGAACTCAACTCGGGAATTCAATGACACTAAAATTTACAACAGCTTATTTTATTTCTTAGAAAAAATTGTATACTTCGTTGTAATGGACGTAAATATAAGTGTAGACAAAACAATTATTTTATTAGTCAATTAAGAATCGAACTTTCATTTCTATAAAATGCGAAATCAAACACAGGTAGGCCTTTTAGTTATTTAGAGAAAACGTAAAAAATTATTATAACAAGTGAGTTTGACGTAATGATATCGACCGGAATTCATCCCGCGGAATATATATGTAATTTTACAAATTTGAAAATAGCTTACCAAATATTTGACGATAAATGTTTTATTTTACAGTCCGTGTAATATTTCCTTTACGTTAAAAGCTGTAAAAAAACACAAGAAAAAAATGTATATCTGTGTTGTTTCGCCAATAATAAACAAAGATATAAGAAATATCGAACTTTCGTCTTAATCTTTGGAGTTGTCGGAGCAAGAATAACTTTGCTCTTAGAATTCAAATACAAAATTCTTGTAAGATATTTCTATCGTACAAAATTATCTATTGCTTAACATTATTAACTAAATGTATTTGCGGTAAATATTTGATTCAGTTTTAAGATCAGATCAGTTTTAAGATTCACCTTTCTTAACATAATACCACAACTTCGGAACATCATAAAAGAAGTTTCGACGAGACATATGATCAAGTCGAAATCTGGGACAATTATAATCTGAAAAATTCTAGAAAAATGACTATTGGACTATTCTAACTTAAAAATAGCCGTTCCAACCGGTTTCATGGTATTCGTAATTACCATTGATCTGCTTTTATTATAATTATGAAAACACCTTCGTTCACCATAATCGAAAATCGCATCAACTGAATTCATTCACACACAGCAGAAGCGAGTTTCAGTATAGATAGTCATTTTCAAGGTATATGGTCTTCCAGAATTGGCATTACTTTAATTAAAAAGTTATTGTGCCTGCTTGAATTGTAGCGTTCGGTGCATGACTGCTAAGGTTTTGAATACTTCACCAATATGACGTGCGGAGTTTTCTTTTACGATTATTCCTTTCTGTTATTTCTCACCGTTAAATTTTTAGTTCGTAATTACGAACTTAGTTGGCGAGCCGTACATAACCTCCTCATCCAGTGAAGCACAAACAAGGGCTCATTGTAGTGAGCAAAATATTCGCTCGTTCGTTCATTGTTGAGAAGCTAACGAGAACATACCAAAGTTTCCAAACTTCTAGTTGGAGCTTGTGTACAAATAGAGCCTTCATGTTCAGTCTAATCGAGTACACATGTTAATATGTGAAACAAACTATTTCTAAAAGGTGTGTAAATAGTACTTGAATAACTGAATGTGTCGCAAAGGAAGGACAAAATATAATTCCCATGAATAAATATAACAAGTAATTAAATATGCCGTAGCTTTCGACAATTGGTTGTCGAGATCATCTGTCAAAAAATTGTGAAACAGTTCATAGGGTCATCCCATGTCAAGTGTCCTAATTTGAGGAAGGGATACCTGCGCGACCACTTCCGATTTTGTTTAAATTTTGACAGTTTCTACTTTGAAACCTTAGATTTCAGTTAGAAATATACATTTTTGGCTGAGATACGGGCTTTTCAGAAGTGCCACTTTTGAGCTTCAATATTGCGGCAGTTAATAGAAAATAGATCCTGAAAATTCGTTTCTAGGGTAAAACACATGCCTAGATTACGAAAATAATGAAAAATTTATATAAATATCATTCGTGGCCAACATTGCCCCCCAAAAATACGAAAAAAAATTTACCTAATTTTTTTCGCATTTTCAAAGAATCTTGCTGGGATAAATAAAGTACGTACGGCATTTATACTTTACAAGTCATAAGTCTACGTTTGTGTCTACATCTCGAAAGATATACAGCTTTGTAGACGATATACTTTGTTGAATTTGACGCCATAGTGAAAAACGCCAAAATTGAGCTTTTTCAGAGGAATATATCATTCAGGACACCAGGTATTGTTTTCTAATTTGCACCACTGGAAAAAAGAATATTTTCTGTAATAGAAAACTTATGTTTCGTTTTGGTGCCTCTCAGGTCTAAAATTTTGGGTCAATGCCAACACTAGTGTGATGTCGACGAATACCGTCTCCACTTGTTTCATTGTGCATTGATCGCTCTAAACACGTGGCAGTTTGTGATAAACTCGTCTTTACCAGTTAATCATCTTGGAATATTACTGACACGTTACAGTTTTGTGTGTATTTGTTAACACTGGAGTTACAGATATGTACGGATTGTAATGCAATAGTTATTATAGGTGCGGAAACTATTTCAAAGTATATCGTCTACAAAGCTGTAAATATTTCGACGTGTATAGACACAAACGTAGACTTATGATGTGCAAAGTACGAATGCCGTACCTACTTTATTTATCCCAGCAGGATTCTTTGAAAATGGTAAAGAAAATTAGGTATAATCAGTTTTTTGGTAATTTGGGGGGGGGGCAGTGTGGGCCAGGGGTGATATTTATTTAAATTTTCATTATTATTTTCGTAATCTAAGCATGTGTTTTACTCTAGAAACGAATTTTCAGGATCTATTCTCTAATAACTGCCGCAATATTGAAGCTCAAAAGTGGCACTTCTGAAATGACGTCGACTTCGGCGTATCTCAGCCAAAAATGTATATTTAGAACTGAAATTATGCAGATGTTCATCTAAGGCTTCATAGTACAAACTCAAAATTTAATCAAAATCGGAAATGGTCACTTGACATGAAATTACCCCATATCTACTAACCGATAGTCGCCGGCCTGTAACCATTGTCTTTTGACTACACTGAGCCCATCAGCCTCGTACGTTTAATTGCCTGCGAATCTGGATCATATGAAATATTGGACACTCAAAATTTTCCGCTAAGAATTTCTTTCGATGTGTAGTATAAATATCAGATCTTTTTAATTTATAGAATGTTGTAAATATATATTATCGAAAAGTTTCATGTCGAATTCAAACGAGCAACTTTGTGTTTCGTATATCAGTAATCGGTGCTCAAATATTAAACGTGAATTTGTCTTAATACAGGTTTTGACAGAAATGTTTCGTGTTTTTCATTAAGAAACTATATAAGTGAAAGAAAGGAAGATTGAACCTAAACTTTTGAACAGTATTATAATCACTTCATGTTCGAATCTTAATTCCTTCCATCTCTCGAAGGGAATGGAAAGCCAAAAGAAATCTGTATCAGGAACATTACAACGATTACATGATCTATTAACTTACGAAGTTTCGAGAATCGTCATTCCAATCACTCTTATAATTCAAATTATGTTGATTGTTTAAGTGAGATTATAAATATATATTTCTCGTGTACATAAAATCCTGTTCTTTGTAATGGCACCACTTTAAAACAAAAAAGGAGTGACGCATTTTGAGATATTTTAACCTTAAATTTGACTACTTTTGCATGTAAAATCTTTTTGGGCAACTTTCATGAGAAATATCTCAAGACAGTTTTTCTGTTTATGCACTTCTTAATATGGTTCTCTCATTGGTTGGAAACGATGGTGGCATATAGATCTTTTGCTGCTGGGTAATTAGCCTCTCAACCAACAACAAAATTTTGTGGTGATTTCGCTTGAACAGATATCAGAACGGTCAGCTGTACTGCTATTTTGACCATCCCACTACGTTCTGGGCTTGAAATTGTATCGGTAAGTCAAGTTTCACCCTTATCTGGTCGCTAGAAGTGATTTGACGAGGAATCAAAGTTGGCCCTTTCAGCGGCGCGTGCGCGTTAACTAGGCGTCAGACCATTGAAGATGGTTTTGTAACATCTGAACCAATGTACAATGAACTCTAATATTTTACTTCATGAGATTTGGTTATGGTCGAGTGGGAGCCATAGGTTTTTTTCGGTGATTTGACATGGAATGGCCCATTGGACAGTTGATAGCACGAGAAAAACAGATTGATTCTCTGAACCCGACTTTTATTTCTATGTCCACAAACACAATATTGGTGTTGGAAGATAGATAGGCTTGTAGTTTCCCGTTATCCTCAATCTGCCATTTTTCTTGACTACGATACCTGACATCTTTCCTAGAATGTCGTTGAAAACATCTTGACAACGTTTGAGGATGTTTTCTAGCTCCTTTCGCTGATTCACGGAGAGAAAGTTTATTTATTGGTGCTGGCTTGGCGAAGAGGCGTTCAAAATTTATTTCTCAAACAAACTTCGTGATCCACTCCTAACCTAGGAGCATCTCCACTTCGTCGTCAACAGATTCAAGTTCCTAGAGTTTGAGCCGATGACAGCCATCGTGCCGATGCAGTTGATGTGGTGTCCGGTGTAACTAGCGAAGTTACGATCCGTTTTTTGCAGCGCTTTATCGTTTCTAACTTGGGTTCCTCATAATAGAACAGGGGGCACCGGAGTCGACTTCCATCTTGACAATAGTTCCTTCAATGTTGCCTTCGATTATCTGTATTCCCGGGAGTTGGATTGCTCGGATAACTTCTATTCTATTGAAGTAGTGAACGACATTGGTGCTATCGGTTGGTGTCTTTTCCTTAGTAACTTGATGATTTACTCATGATTGTGTTTAGATTGGCAAATTTGCCACATTTCCTACATTCAGCATCGAGGAACCTGTATTTGCTATGGGGTTGTCTTCACCGCAACCAGTGCAGAATGGTTGATCCCCATGTTGATTGGGGTCCTGTTGATGGTTGTTGACTGCTGTATTTACATGAGAGTTGCCTCTCATAGCCCATGCTACTACTATCTTGAGTTAGTATCTCTTTGATTTTTGTTCTTTGCAAGTAGTTTTTAATCAGTTGATTGTTTTGGATAAATAGTCACTGACCCCGACTTTTACTTCGTTGTCCACAAACACAACAGAATCTATCATATATAAGAAGTTACAGACATAGAAAATGAGAATATATTTTTAAAAACTCAGCTGGGGCATAGAACTAACCTCTCTATTATGCCAGCAGTGTGCCAGGTCATTCTAAGCAAACCAAATAAACTATCAATTATACTCAATGCACCTTTTATTAATAATTCTGACAAGGATACCATAAAGAATGTAAAAGTAACATTAAAGAACATTAAAGAATAACATTATTTACATTCTTTCTCTTATTGTATTACAATAAAGGATCCTTAGTGAGATTTACTTGGTGCACATTTTCTGAGTGAAACCTGTAAATATATGTGCAAGAATTAATTTCTAGTTAAACTAAAATTGCATTTGTCATAGAAGACTCTTGAAGGATAGTATAAATACGAAAATTTATCATATAAGAAAAACCACCATGAAATGGGTTGGAGGTAAACTTAAATCTCAGATCAGTATTCTTATTACTATTATTTAAAGTAAAAATAATATTTAGAGGAATAATTTTTAGAACCAAAACCTTTAAAATTAATATTTGAATTCAGAAACAAAATCAACATTTTAATTTATTTTCTTTGGCATCATTTTTGTGATATTTGGATTAAAATATTATTTAGAAAAGTGATAAAACTTCACACTATAAAATATACTTGATTTTAAAAAGTAAATTGGATATTTGCAGGATAAATATCACTAAAATTTAATTATTTACAAGATATTTTATTAATAAAAAACTAACTACTTGCTAGTACCACAGTATGATTGATGAGTAGTACTGGGTACTTATAAATTCTTATAACTAACCGGGAAGTTCTAAGCAGAATAAGAGAACAGAGAATAATATGGATGACATTGACAAAAGAGAAGGGATAGATTAATAGGTCATGTTTTGGGACACGAGGGTCTTGTAAAATTGCATCAGAGCTGTCTAAGAACTGCAACAACATAAATTCAATATGAATACCTCACCTGTTTGGTTCATGAATTCTTATAAATGTAGCAGGCTGATCACAAAGATCACATTGCGGGGGTACTGGGAACATCATTGGGTTGTGAATATGATGCTGACTGGAAATAAAGAATAATTCTCTAAATTCAACAAAAATGTTTATCAAAATAGAACAAATTATATTAAAACTATAAAGTCAGATAACATGCTAACATTATTATTTTTGGAAAGATGTTTGAAATGGAATAAAAATAAATATAAGAATAGAAACCACATTATGAAAGATGAAGCTTATTTCATAAAAGAAATAAATCCTTTCCTGATTTGAAGAACACTTTGAATGTAATGATATGATTATGAAGGTATTTTTCAAATTGTACTTCAATTAACACTACCTTAAGAGAGTTTAAAAACATCCCAGAGGCACTTCCAATGCCAAAGAGAGTCCAAAAATATTACTGGTACTAAAAAGGAATCCACAAATACTTTGCCTACCTTAAGAGCGTCAAAAATACTTAACTGGCATAGAGCTTCACACTGTTGACCTAAGAGACGATCAAAATGATAATTTTCATTTAAACAAAGTGTTCCCTTCTATCACCATTCCTACCACTCTATGCAGTTATAAAAATCACTCAATTGGTAATATCTGCATCTTTTGTGCTACTTACTTTTAGCCTCAAATGTAGGAGTTGAATTTTAAATTAACAAGCTTTCTGAAAGTCATAATAAAACTCAGTAGCTTTTATAACCCTGCATTCAACAGCAGTCTCAGTTCCTTTTGTATATTTTTTAATATATTTTTCCATCACCTCCCCTAGGTTTCTCTCCACCCATGTTGTTAGAGGTTGACAGTATAAACTTTGACTATAACACTATAAAACTCAGTTACCCTGAAAACTATTAGTTTAGCAATTTTCACATGTTTTCATTAAAATGCCACAACCTTCTATCCCTACAGTGTGTGACCAGACCATAAGTAATATGTGCACAAAGCTTGGATAAAATTGTTTCATGCATTTATATTAGTATGCAAAACATACAGACCCAATGAATTTTTATTTATTAAATAAAATTTTCCACTCTTTGCAATATAATCACTGAAAGTTGGTTGCCATCTCTTCATCATATTTGTATGAAATAAACCAAAATCTAATTTCTTCTCTTTTATATAAAAACATAACTCAACAATGATAGTACCTGTAAGGATTATGAAGAGCAATAAATGTTGCTGGTTGCTCACAATGTGCACACTGTAGGGGTTGTGAGGGTGTCTCAAGCATGGAATTTGTTTTGGAGGATGATCTGCAAAAGGAAACTAGTTTTATTAAAAAAAATATGACATTTAAAAGTAATACATGCTACTTGGAAAAGGACAATGTGCACATTGTGTGGATGTATCCACCATGGGTACAATATCTTCATAAAATGATCTAGAAAGTGAAATAAGTTTTATCAATTAAATAAATCTTGTAAATTATTATAAAATTAAATCTCTGTACAGTAATTATTTCCAAGTGCACACTTTGGCTAAAGACTAGTTGAGATATGCCACATACATCATATCCACAAATACTATGTGAATGATCCTTCATCTACAAAATAAATATTTAATTTTAACTACAATGAATATATCCTTTCATTATTCATATTTATTTATTCACTTTAGGACTTTCCCTTCATCCCATAAAAAAGTCTTAATACAATAAAAGTAAAGATATTATGATGTCAGTGATATATCCAAATTAGTGCAGTTTCCATACTTTAATAATAATCAACATGATAGTTTGTCATTTAGTATGACATCTCACTATACACTCCTCTGAAATATTTATCCTTGTCATTTTATTATTGTTACAATTTCTATGTAAATTTTTTCTGTGTAGCTTTCATGTAGAATATCTCTGAACATATGAGTAGAATAGTTTTTCTGTTTCTGCACTTATTAATGTTTGCAAAATATTGTTTTACTGCTGAGTAATTGCCATCAAAGCCAAGGTCTACATTGGCCACGACAAAATTTGGTGGTGACTTTGGCGTGGATAAATATTTGAATAGCCAACTTTACTACTTTTTTGAACATGCCACTACATTCTGGGACAGAAGTTGCATTAATAAGCCAAGTTTCATGCTTATCTGGTTGGTATAATTGATTTGACATGGATCAAAGTTGGTTTTTTCAGAGGCGCATGTGCATTCACCAGATGACAACAGCATTTGGAACATAGACTTGTGACTTCTTAACAGTTTCATTGGATCTAGGGTTAATTTATTACAAAATTTCATAAGATTTGAAGAAGGTCGATGGAAAAATGTTACTTCATTTTGAGCTTACCATTCTCTTCGGATGTTTTTCTTTATTAGAACCACGGTAAATTAAATTAAATTGCCAATTGAAGAATAGTAAAAAAAACCAAGTATTTTATATTCTAAATCACAATTTAAAATCTTTATTTTTACAGCTGCGTTACAATTTTACTAAGGCACAAATTGATAACTTTTTCTGAAATTATTAAAATGAATATAAATATGCTAATGTTATGTAAAACGAATAATGTCTAAATTATGCAGAATTCTTTTTATTAAAACTATTTGTCTAACAGTATTTCTTTCATTGATTTCCTGCAATTGTGCAAATGTATTCAACTTATTAAAGGTATGATAAACCTTGATCTACGTAAAACGAAACATATATTACTATCACTAATAAAACTATGAAATTCTACATCGCCAGAACCGTTTTTAACTATTATTTTATTAGTGTGAATTAGATTTTTTCCTATAATTAAAGCATCTAAACTTTACATACTTAAAGAAACAATCAAAATGCCAATAATTGTCACATTTATTTCAATTGTATATGATATTGCAGTTTCTGATTTATGTTTGTATTTTTCTTGTTTTTTAATGTTCATTTAAACTAGCTGTAAAAAATTATTTCCTAGAATTATATATATTAGATGTACTATTATTAAATGTTTGCTTCAAATAATGTTTGGTTGAGTAGGTAACCTTAATTTGATGGAATCTCATATTATTTCCCTGTAATTTACCAAATATTAATGATAGGAAACTATATTTATCAAAAGACTAGTAATACTATAACAGATATTTCTTCAAGCCTCTGAGATTTCATATATTTAAAGGTATCTTAGAGATAGAACTTAACAATAGAGTCAATGAATAGAATGTAAAACAGAAAAAAGTTATAAGTTGGTTGACCATCTAAAAGAATTCTTGTTTGTGTATTCTCATATGTTCCAATAGTTGAAAAATATTTTATTTTTTAATTTTCAATGTGTCCAGTTAAGAAATGGCATTACTTTTTTGCAGACTATACTTTTTTATAGTTGTTTGTTTGCAGGTATCTGTGTTTTTCTTAATTACTCAGCACTTTTTTGTGCTATCACATTCATTACATTCTGTCCTACAAATCAAACCTCTATTTACTTCCCAATTTTTCTCGTGTACTCAGGGCAGGGCCAGATTTACATATAAATTTAAAACTCTAGCCTTGATCTCCCAAATAATGGCTTGAGTTAAAGATTTATTATTTTACTATATCAATATACTACAAAATTGTATTTCATTTTAACCGTAATCATATTTGTCACTGACACATATTTTGTCTGGACTTACGAATATTTCAAATAGTTGAGGTCTAAATCCTGCCCTGACTCAGTTACTCAAATTTATCGATTTCAAATTAAGAGAATTCAATTTTTGCATGCTAATTTTTCCAAGAAGGAACCATTTTTGTCTTATTTTTTTGTACTTTTACATACAAGATTGTGGGTGTTTTATATAAATGACCAATGGCAACTAACATACTCTTTGGAAGTAACACCAATTTAAAATTGAGTTTTTGAAATTTTTAATTTTAATATCTCTTTTAGGGGACCAGATAAAATCTAAAAATTTCATATATGCAATATGTCTATAGAATCAAACTTCAGTAAGTCAAAGTTGGTATGAAAAATTGTGAACTACAATAAAAAATACATGATTTCTACATTGCCTAAGAAGTTGTTTCTTGAGAATATTTACAACTTGACATAAAATGCATTCTCTCTCTCTCTAAAAAGTAAAAGAATTAGATCATTTCATTGTTTTATACAAAAATCAGAATGCTTGATAAAATGTCAGTATACATCATCAGAAATAGAACTTCATTCATTATTATGATGGCCATGTTTGAAAAAAAGAAGTACATATTATGTAAAGAACCACATTAGGGAGCCAATAAAAAATATATTGAAGAAAATTACTCCCCTGGAATTGTCCATCATTAATTGGCCCATTATTAACTTCACACCCAAACTTTGTGAAGAAATCTCACAGCACATAAATAAGCATTCAAGTAAAATTTCAAAAGGTGAGAAGTCAGTTAATTCTGTACTAAATAGTTCTGGGAAATAATTTATTAATTTGATAGCTGTTTTAATTCAAGATTATTGTATTGAATAACAGTTTTCCAAATTTACATTCTACAATAATTCAAGGCTATTTAAATGTAATAATATTTAACTGTTTTTTAGACAGTTTTATTTTAACCAAACATTTTGGCACATATTTGAACCTTCTTCAGGATTTTTCCTCACAATCAAATTATTGTTACATCCCTTTTTTTAAATTCAGCATATTATACAATGTTATAAACAGCAATTTTTTATTATGGGCTTTAATGTTGTTTGATTAAAAAAATTTAAAAAACTGTCTGAGGAAAAAACAAAAATTATTTCATTTAAATATTTTAATATTAATCAGATTTAATATCAACAATACTTACATTACATGTTGTTATCAAAATAGTTTTGTTTAAAAAATTGAAGAATTATACTGATACACATGTGGAGATTTCACACGTTTGGATTATTTCACAATTTTTTCTACCAACATGGAGTTTAATCTAAAAAGTTGAAATTTATTCCAAGTTTGATCAATCTCTATTGTGAAGTTACAATAGTTTATCTGGTCCTCCCAACAGCGGTTTTGGAACACAAATTTTGAAACAATTTCAAAATCGCAAATTTTAAATGAGTGGAACTTCCATAGGGTGTCCTAGATACCATTAATAGTTTATATAAATAAACTACAATCTTTTGTATTCTCGTTATTTGCAATTTCAGAATATTATTCAGTCATGCACTGTTGTTTACTGTGATCTTATGATAGTAAAACATCTAATATGAATTAGATGAATTAGAAAGTACATACTGAAAATTTCAAATGTTGATAGTGGTAAATACTGAAAAATTAAGTGTGTGCTATTTGAAAATAAAAATACAAAGGCTTGAATAAGGATGGCTGCAAGGAAAGTGATGGATGTTCTAGTATTCTTTGGTTAGTTATTCTCTATATACACCTTTAACACTCAATTCTTTTTAAAAAAGTTAATATTAAAAATTACTGACAGAACCTGGTGTAAAAGAATTATATTACCTCAATGGTTAAAGTCAGTAGCGCATATAGTTTTCACATTCTGGCATAAATTTTGCATTGTAATTCTGTTATTAAATTCCTTAGAAGATTAATCAATATAATATACAACATATTTTATTATAATTTTAACTAATGTAAATTTTCTATAAAATTTGATAAAGAACTCTATATCAGAAAAATATACTTTAAAGACCAGCGGATAACTCACTCTTTATTGTTTAAGTCTGCTTTGTTGCAATTTTCATCTGGTTGTGCATTTGATTCTTCCATATCATTTAAGTATTTATTTAGGTCTACTTGACCTCGTACATTTAATATTTTTATATTTAAGCCCTGTTGAGCCTCCTGTTGTGCCATGGTTTCCAATCCGTCGCCTTTGCGAGGTCTGTAAGGAAGAATATTTTTGTGTGTATTATATATGTTAATATGTGGCGGTTGCTGCATATGTGCTCACTTGTGACAGTACGTAATTTTAAGAAACTGCAATACTTATGTTTTAATAAGGCGAATTTATGCTTCGATTTCGATGACTTTAAACACGTCTACCCCCTGTAGCACGCGATTTCTTCTTGGAAGGAGTCTAGAAATGGTAGAAATTTTTCCATCATGGCCGCACCCGGCGTGATAGCGTAAGGGGACACCATGAGCAGCGAAATTGAAACATATTTGAACCATGAACTAAATATCTTATTTTAAGGTAAAAAATAGTTTCGGTTCATTTCAAAAATTCGCATATCAAATGTTAATTTAAAGAAAAGGTTTTGAAGGGGCGTTATTTTTAACGCTTTCATAATGCTATTATATAATAACTATCGCAATATCCAGCAAGTTAAAGTGCAGATTTTACGTAATTAAACTTATAAAAACTGCTGCTTTCGGTCATGAAGCACGTAAATTTAAAAAACTCACAAACCGCCACTGATTTTTAATTATTGTTGTGGTATTGAACCCTAAGGCTGGTCTGATGCAACCCTCCATGCTATTTAAGTTATTAAAAAATAAAGTTATGTATTTATGAACTGATAAAACAAGCTAGAAATAGTTTTTTATAATACGTTTCGAATATTTTAATATATTAAAAGTGAATAAACATTATCAAAATGTCTACCATATATGACAATGTTCTTATCTACCATAAATGTATAAAGGTGTTTATCATTTAGCTACAAAATTAAAGAAACGAAGTATAAAACGTCAATTCGATGAAGTATAACAAAGTATTCATTAAAATCAAACAAGCATATTGAGATAAATACTTATCAGTCATTATACCAGTTGCCTATACTGTGTGTTAAGTAATGAATATTCATTATGAAATTGTTTCAAGGAGACATTACCTTTCTCATGCATTAAAATTTGATTCAAATTACTATTTAACACAAAATGATTTATTAAAACCATGTTCATAATTTTCATTGCAGATGAGCCAGTACACAAGAACAGCTGACTGATGGTAAATTACAGGAATTGAGCAAGGTTAATGCACTAGCAGTAAAAATGTCTTTCCAAGTTGCTTTAATGGGAAAGAGGAGCAGTAAAGAATATTGAGAATGTTAGAAATGTCTCAACATTTGGCTGATAATAAATAAGGCAGCCAGTTACACAAGGAGTGTATGAATATTTCAGGAGATTCAGCTCTTGGCAGGATGTAGCTTCATTCTATACTGAATACCCAAATATACAATGCATTTTTCAACATGTATATATATATATATATATATATATATATATAATGATAGGCTAGAGATCAAGATACAAAAACCAAGGTCAGGAATTGGATTAGAAGATAAATTTCACTTTACAACTGCCTTGTTAGAACTCCGTGGAAATTTTATAGTATTTTGCTTCATTTTAATGAATATTAGTTACGTTTTAGATTCCTAGATTTCGCAGGGTGGATCTTTTAAATTTTACTACTTTTACTACTTTAATTTAATGGCTTCAGTGGCGCCATGTTGGGCTTTATAATCCTAAAGAGAGGAGAAGGGGAGATTTAAATATTTCTTGCAATTTATATCAGTGCAAACAATGGGATTATAGAAAATACAAAAGCATTAAATGTTGCAGATGTATGTGTACTTCGTCGGGGCTTAGCTATAAAAAAGTAAGTTTGTAAAATGTGCTTATTGTATGGAATATAATTTTCACGGGGTTTAAAATTCAGGCATTTACAAACGTAGATTAACTAATCATAGTATCGAGTTCTTTTAACAGGCTCACTTATTAACTTAGTAGTCTATTATGGCTTTCATTATTGATACAAAATTAAAGAAGAAATAAATCGTAATCCAAAAATTTCCTCTAATATTACTATTATGCTTTATTATGCTAACCGGTTTAATTTTCTAACTGATTTTAAACCTTAGCCGTATTTATAGGCTACCACACCGATTATTTCTTATCCGATTGAGTATGATTTCATCCCGTTTCTCCCTGCCCCTATAGTCAAAGTCGTGGGCTCAAATCTCCATATTATTTTTGCGACACTTCCTGACGCAATTTGTTCTAGTGCACAATCGTTCTCAATCTATCGGCCAAGTTTATGGTGAAAAAAAAACATAGCACAGTGAACCTTTCTAAGATTATGTAGCAATTCCGGGCAACAGCACTCATGTAATTATTGAAAAGAACAGATATTGATATCAACAACTTTTATTGGTTAATATTTTCAAATAAAAACTCTTTTCGCTTTAGAACTACCTTGATAGAACTCCGAGGAAATTTTACAGTATTTTGCTTTCGGTGCCAGAAATAGTCGTCTGTAACTTGCATATATTCTAAACTATAACTAATTATAATAGTGAGGTTATAGTTTTGTATATATGTAATTTACAGATGACTATGGCTGGCGAAAACAGTTCCTGATTTTATTAATAAAATTTTATTGAAGACTCGACTGGATTTTATAAGAAAAGAATGGAATATATTTATTTTCCATTGATCACGAGGCAAAAGATTTACAGACGTGGAAAAAGTTAAACTTTTATATTTGTTTGGATCTCCAATTAATAACTTAGTTTATATAAGAATAATCTAAAAATACATTAAGCATTTTATCTGTATCAAATAATTAAAATTAAATGTTTACAGCATAAAATCAATATAATATTTATCATACTAACACCTTTAAATAATTATAACTTCATGCTACTGATGCCAGTTTATATATGAATACAATTGTTTTACAAAAACTTATTTACAGAGTTGGAGTGGCTCAGTTGAAATTTTTTGATTAATTATTTAATATTTTCAAGAAGTTTGTTGAAAAACGATATTCCTATATAATCCATCACTTTTTGTGTAACTTAAAGACTTGTAACACTTATATTAATTATTTTTATTTCTTGATTAAATTAATGCTTATCTGTCTTAATAGTCAAGTGCACACTTTTTAGGACTATGGAGATCTCCCATCCAGAATGAAAAAGAATTATTTACAAAGCAAATTTACTGTATATAAATTGTAACTTTTAATGCAGTACTTACTCCTTTTCGAGTAACTTAGTGTTACTAATTATCAGTTCACAGTATTTTGGAACTTCACAATATTTACATTGGTCAGTTATGATACGCAAAGAAAATGGTAAATTGGTGATTTCTCGTTACTTTATACCGCTATTGGAATTAAAAACACGTGAATATTAAAACTAATGTAAAAAAATAATTATTTTCAAATGAATGTAATTACACCCTAATAAATAAATGCGTAATTTACGATCTTACAAGGTTTAAGAAACTTGTCCAGCAATAACAGTAGATATCCACTTGCTAAAAGATAGAGATAATTGCAATACGCCTCCGAAACGCGGCAAATATAAATATTGAAAACGATTAATTAATTTTAAAATGAATATACATTACACTATATTCCGGTCTTTATGTCTGTTTTAATAAAATCACTTAGTTGTCCGTTCACCTAAAAACAGCGTGTGTGAAACTATATTTACACTAGATAGATATATGTGCACAATTTACCTAGGATCTACATCCGACATCTTGCCTTCTAAATAAGATGATATATTTTCGACCCAGTGCACTTGAGAAAATAAGAACTGATTGACTTAAAAAATATTCATTGTTGGAAACAATGTTGTGTTGTTTTACTTGTAATCCTTATGCTTTCGAAGTATAATTTTATTATTTATAAATATCTGCTACGCATATCAGTCTTATTTTTTTAATAGTGTACATTCCTGGTTAAATATATATAACTGCCGTTAATGTATTTTAAGAAATGTTTTATAAAAAAATATGTTAAAATTTTGCATTGTAGTATTCGCGGAAAACCACCACCGATGCTTTTTAGGGGAGTTGACTGTGAAATTCCATAGGTGAAACTTTTTTTAATTAAATTGAGCAGCCTGTTAATATTTCCAAGAACAACGCCCCTTGAACTAAAATTTTATTGACTCTTGTATTTTAATTCATCACACTGCATCATACAACACGTACATGTAATAATATCAAAACAAAATTTAACGGTGACACCACGATGTAATACAGTACAATTACAAGATTAATTAGTCAAAAATTCCGACCTGATCTCAGAAGCACGCTGAAATGAAAGTGTAACTTTGTTTTATAAATATTTATATAGTTATTACAGTTTCAAAGATCGGTAAAAACTATTTAAAAGTAATCTTTGACAACTAAACTCTTTCCTTATTTGGTAAGAAAAATGGTGGAGAGGTTACTTCTAATTCTCAATCCTACAGTGATTAAGATATAAAAAATATTTCAAAATATACAATACTCTTACTGTCTGAGATGTTATGATTAACATAATAGTAGCTGCAGCTTTGAAACTAAGCTCTTAAAGACATTGGAAAAAACACCTCGATTATCATTTTTTGACACTTTTCTGATCTATGATCTACATAGCTAATAAGCGCCATCATTCGGGTTCGTGTTACATACAAATGAAGTCTCATAACTCGCTGTAAACAAACCTCAGAAATGTTTTGATACACACAATGTATATGGAACAATTTCAACGTAACAGCACACATTTGGTTTACAATTTAAGAAATAAAACCAAGTGGGGCTAAGAATGGAATTCATAAGCTACGACTTAATCCCACTGTAAGATGCAGTGTGCCACATGTGAAAACAATACAAAAACTACTGATATTAATATCCGATCAGCAGTTTTGGGAGTTTCCTGACATTTATTTTTTTTAATAAGGGCGGGATGGCGTTGAAATGGAGAAAAAAAGCTGTGTGAGATATTAACCAAATTCTTTTTTATTGGAAAGGCCCGTGTAGATAACGTTGTTTTTGTTGTTAGATTGGTCTGATGCAACCATCCATGCTAACCTATCTTGCGCAAGCCTTTTCATTTTCGCATCACTATCACAAACCACATCCTCCCTATCTGCTTAGCGTATTCCATCCTTGGCCTCCCTCGTATGTTCTTACCCCACACTCTTCCCTGTGATGCTAATTTTACAAGACCTTCATGTCTTAAAACGTGGCCTATTAATCTATCCCTTCTCCTGGTCTACGTCCTCGATATTGTTCGCTCTTCCCCTATTCTCTTTAGAACTTCCTCGTTAGTGATTCTATCCACCCATCTGATATTCAGCATTCGCCTATAGCACCACATTTCAAAGGCTTCCATTATTTTCCTTTCTGCAACTCCTACCGTCCACGCCTCGCACCCATATAACGCCACGCTCCATACGAACATTTTTAGCAATGACTTTCTAATATTCACACTTATATTACACGAAAGTAAATTCCACTTTTTTTTTGTTGTGAAAGCCTTCCATACCTGTGCTATCCTACTCTTTAAGTCTAGTATACTTCTACTATCCCTAGTTATTACGTTTCCCAAGTAGCAGAATGAATTCCTTAACTAATCTCAGTATGGAAAATAGCATTCAAATGTCCGCTGCGGCTTCTTACGGTGGCACGGATCTGAGTGGTTCAATTTTCAATGACTGTTTGGGTTATGTTAACTTTAAGGGCATCGGTCGATTACGGCTTATTGGCATACGTCTGCGCCTTCTGAAAACCCCACTAGAAAAAGTCTAGCGTTGTCAAAACTCACGATCCTGGTGGCCAATTCACGTCACCTGTGCGACAGATAACCATACCTTAAAGTTGTTCATGCAGTTTATCCATTGAGCCGTCTGCTGTGCGGCACGTCCTGCTGTAGTCTACGTCCACATTGTTAAAAAATAATCGGTTACCATCGTTCTGTAGCGCTCGCCGTTGACGGCGATGGCCTCACTAACGTCGTTTTTTTTTCTTAAAAAAATGTACTTATCAATGACGCCGCCGGCCTACAATCAGTACCAAACAGTAACTTTCTATGGAAGCATTGCCACCTGGTGAATCTCATGTGGGTTGGCATTGTCCCGTATACGGCAGCTGTGCTTGATAACATAGCCATTCATCCAAAAATGAGCCTCGTGATTTTTGGCCAAAATCATGATCTCCTCGCAAACGCTCCGAAACCCAGTCAGTGAACAAACGGCGTTGTTTATGGTCATTTAATTTGAGCTCCTGGGTCAGTTGGATCTAGTACGCAAAATTCGCCAAGTTGAAGTCATCGAAAGGCGAGGAATTGACTGCCTCGGGTTCTCCTGCACACTTTCACGAACTCCGGCGATGTTCTCGGCCAATCTGCTGGCGTCTCTTTGACGTGCGGGTACCGAACAGGTAGTCTCGAATTTGGTCACCAAACATCGTCTTTGAAGGGCCACCGCGGATTGTCGTAACGTTTGCACCAACTAACACTCGTTTTGATAACAAAATTTTTATCAAATATGACAGCTTTTTTAAAATTAAATATGGAAGGCAATACCCGTTTATGGTGAAATATCCGTTCTGATTAGAATAGCCTGTAAATGAAGTGATTACTTTAATGAAGAATAAAAACTTTGATGTAGGGTAAGGAAATAAAAACATTAAAGGCGTTTCCTTATGCAATATTTTAATTCAGACCTACTTAGAAAGCTTCTATTTCACGTTTTCAGCCCCTGAAAACATAGGGTTAGTTGCAGTCCTTATAAGTAGTAAAATACTTAATTGTATTTGTTGGCAAGAATACCTATGGGAACTTTCTCCGTGAAGATTACCTTTGGGGATGCCTCTCTCTCCCCCTCTATCTTTCCCTCTCCTCTCTCTCTCTCTCTCTCTCTCTCTCTCTCTCTCTCTCTCTCTCTCTCTCTCTCTCTCTCTCTCTCGTTTCAATGTTTTCACATTCCGAGGCACTTTAATCTGTTTTAGGTGGGCATTCGGTAAGAGTTTTATCCACTGATCGCATTGGACCAGTCGGCTAGCTGCCTCGTAAAACTGGTTGAGACATAGAGAAGGGAATGCTGCAAACCCACAGCAAGCTCATCCCCCAATAGTCCGACCTACGTCATGCAGGTTTTCTTTTGGGTGGATCACCGGGTAATATCCTTTAACTATATACCGAGGGCCCTAGTAAACCCTTGGCTACCTTTTTCTACCTTCCACGCCCCCGTTTTCAATTCCCTTCCTATGATATAAAGGGGAAGTTGCATGTTTTAGGATCACCCTAACAAATTATATTTGTATAGTTCTGCAACAAATAGTAAATTTGTAATTCATTCATATTCCTATATGGGGCATAACTAACATATATGGTGTAATTTGAGAAGTATTTAGATAAAATACAAGACTTTCGGTTTATTTGGATAAACTTCAGTAAGTTCCTAATTATAAGATAAAAAATTAATTTTGGGATGTAGTAAAACTGCGAAAAAATACATCTGGCACTGAATATATTAAGCAATAAAAGCGCCAATTCATCTCATACATTTGAAAGTGTTACTTGATGAAATTGAAAATAATATATTAGAAAAATGGAACAATTTCATCGTCCACATAATTAGTTTTAATATTATTTATTAAGTATGTTTAATTATACGGTTGTCGTTCTAAAGATGTGAAAATATTATCCTTTTGTGTTTTATAATTAATTTGTAATTGTTTTTATGACACCATATTTAGTTAGGCCCTTGTAGCAAAATGTTTGATAACCTGTTTGAATGCTAAACGAAATGGCCCTTGAACGGCAAGTTACTACAAGGGTTTTCTAGGCGGTCAGGTCAGCGGATTTGATCTTGAATTATTAGAATAAGAATATTGCCTGGCTACTTTTGGTTGAAAACAATGACCAGATGTCGGGAATTGTGAAACTTCGTTGAGTAATTGTGTTGCTTCAATCGAATAAAAACTGCTTCTTTGTATTTTCATAATGTGGTGTTGCTTACAACTCTATGAAAAAGACTGCTCTTTTACACATCTTTGGTGACATTTGGCGGGAGGTTTTGATCTACGATGTATAAGTGTGGTTCTGCTGTTTGAGTTAGATGATCTAGGTATATACCATGTATATAAGAATAAGGCACTGTCAGTTGAATAAAGATGAGGTTATCATCGTGACGAAATTTACGTCTGTAGCGGACCTTAAAAATAAAGTATCTGACAGTTTTGGTATTCTTCCCGGAAAACAGAGACTTATTTTCAGAGGAAAACAGGTACGTATCAGCTGGTATGATCCTCAAATTTAGAAATTGAAAACCAATACATTTTCTGTGTATAAATTTTTGACATGCCAAATAAAAAGTGTCTAATTAAATTCTGCAATTTCACAATTTAGTATTTTTAATGTAAAATGAAAATATAAATTACCTTGGCATTCACAGCAAAATGCAATAGAAGAACATTCTGTAAAGCTTTGTAATTATTCAAATTTTGATTGTGTAAACCATAATCATTGCTAATTTACATATTTATTATTCAGTTGGAAGATGAATATACCCTTCTGGACTATGGTGTGAATCTAAATGATGTTGTACAGTTATACGAGAGAGTGGGGATATCTACGACATTGAAGGAAGGTGCGTCAGATATCCAGGAGAGCAATAAACCTTTTACAAACCTCTGCTCGAATGTGAGTAAAACCTAGCTATTTATTTATATTTGAGGCATTAATATATTATTAATGTGGAACATTGAAAAAATTAACATTTAAGAATTTAATTTATGCCTAACTTGTGCAATAATCTTTTATATATTATATTTGGCTAAAGACAATACACAGCCACGAGAATGCTCCTTGTTAAACACAATCTTCAAAATCTGGATTGACCCTTCATTAAGTGAAGAAGTTTCCAATACAAGAAATGTAGAGAGGTGATGATGTCAGTGTTGTATTTAAACTCATCCTTAAATTTATCCAAATTATATTTCAACAGAATATTCTATCAAAATGCCAGGCCATTATTTATTTATTATTTTTTAACAGTGTATAGCAACACATGTCAGAACTGTGCCTTGACTGGTATATGAAAATAAGTTGGTTTGTAAGACTAGGATGATTATAATAATGTAATTTTAACGCCTGCATTTATTTACTAACTTAAATAAAATACTTGCTCTGATCTAAACCCATTCTCCATACAGTTCTTCATTATATGGCTGAAGGAAAAGCTTTTCTGATATTTTTAATATGATTAATTCCTGTTGTACATTTTGTAGTAATTTCCTTATACATATATTCTCAGTAAGTATACAAATAAATATTGCCTCTATATCTGTGTGACCATAGTGTTGGGTCAAAGTCTTCATAGAACCTGCTAAATAGTTATTTTGCTATATGTTGTTACAGGTTTTGTGTACAATATATGGCAGCATTTCAAAATTTAAAACAATATCAAAATTGTTTCTTCTTAAAATCATCTGATTGACACATTTCCTGTTATTAAATTCAAATTGATTGTACAGTTGATTTCTGTAAGTTGAATTTAACATTTACTTTTCTACTTAACCTATTTGCAATTAATTGTTGATGTATTAATCAGTTTTTATTTTTTGTAATATTTATTTGACTTGTTTTTAGGGTGAAGAAAATTTTACACACAGAAGCTATAAGGTTAGTACAAATTTTAATTAACATAGTGTACATTATTTGTAATAATATACTACTGTGTATTGCACTTCATGTTAATCCAGTATAGCAAGTATGTAATAGTTAAAGGTATATTTTGTTGAATAATTATAAAAATCTTCTTTATAATCAATTTAACACAAGTTTTTTCTTAATTGTTATTTTAACATGCACTTTCTTATAGGTATTTATAATTCATAAATTGTTAGTCAATATTGTGTTTATTTCATATCAGAAGTGCATGTGGATAAAATAAAGTTTGATTCAATTTAGTTTTATTATCTTCAGTTGTAAATCAGTAGGATAATTTTAAATAAGTATATTACATGTGTTGATAAGATTGTAGCATCTTCAAATAACATTTCAGACGTTTTATTACTAACTTCTTTTAAAGTAAAGTCCTTATTCTGAAGTAGCATGATTTTTTTTTTCGTATTTTTATAGATTGGAGATAAAGTAGATGTTCTTGAAGCTGGAAGTGGATCTTGGTTTGAAGCAGTAATTCTTTCAGTTGATGCTACTCTTACAAAAAACGAGAAAATGGTTTATCAAAAGGAACAGTATTGTGAAATTAAGTTTGAAGGGTAATAACATTACAAGTAGATGATGAAACAAACAAAATTAAGTGATAAAATAAATACTACACATTTTTGCATTCATTCATTTTATCAGGTGATAAAAAATCTCAATAGCTGTTTAACATGCCACACAAACCAGGTGGTATTCAGTCCTGAGACTCGTTTGATGCAACCCTTCATGCTAACTTAGCTTGTGCAAGCCTTTTCATTTCATTGTAACTAACACACACCACATCCTCCCTAATCTGCTTAGCATTCTGTTCTGTTCTGTTCTTGCCCCACACATTTCCCTCTAATGCTAATTTTACAAGATCTGCAAGTCTTAAAACAACTCCCTTATTATCTACTTATTATTTATCATCAAATACAGCCATTTTTTAAATTTCTTACATTTAATGTAACTATTTATATTTGTTACAAGAGGGGTAAAGCAAGAGTCTTAGGCTTCCTTAACCCATTCAACTCGTATGACATGACGTTCATGACATTCGGAACTGGGCCTTTAAATCCGTTGACGTGAACAGAAGCCACTTATGTTAGCTTTATTTCTTGTGACATTGGGAGAGTAATTTTCCTTCATTAGTTTATTTTTTATAAACATATAAGTGTGAAAATAAATTATTATTCAGTTGAGAGCACAATATCTGTATATACACAGTATTTAAATCAGTGTTGATTGGGTTAAGTTCACACTGATTATATAGGAGGCACATTTTGTACAAGTATATTGTAAGATTGTTGTTGATAACAATAAGGTACATTCATAGCTTTATTTATGTGCATTTATAATTAAATATTTATTCACTATTTTATTTTATAATTTCAATTTGTATTTTACAGATTTGAAGAATCAGAAGTCGTGAATATTAAATGGATTCGACCTATGGCAGAAAGAGAAGTTTCATTTGATGCTTTACAGCCTAATATGAAAGTGTTGGTAAATTATAACATTATTGAACCAAATAATTTGGGATATTGGTACGATTTCATTGTACAATCTAATGGAAATAATTTTGTGAAAGGCTTTCTGATCATAGGTCACGAGCAACACAAGTTGAATGTAGTTTTAAGAAATGACCAGAAAATTTATCTTGTTGGCAATAATATTAAGAATGATGATAATACAAGTGAGTTAACACTTTCTGATCAATTTTAACATATACTCATATTAATACTACCATTTAAATTCAAGAATATTTCATGTTAATATTTAAATGAGGCCAAAAACAGACAAAAAAATTGTGAAACAAACTATAATTAAAAACAACTACTTTTAAATTATAATTTGTTTCACTAATTTTTTGCCTGCTTTTGTCCTAATTTAAACAGGTTTAAACTCACAGACATTAATAACTATTATAAATATTACATGTTTGTCATTTATTGTAATTAAAATGCATGCCCCATATAAAGTAAACTTTTTTGTACATTAGTAACTATTTAAGATAAAAACCATTTAATTTTAGGAAATGTAGAAGAGACGCGGTGTGAAAGGTGCAAGAAGATGCCATCAAGAAAATGCAAAGAGTGTGGTTGCTATGAGTGTGGAGGTAAAGATGATCCAGACAAGCAGATAATGTGTGATGAATGTGATTCAGCCTTTCATCTTCATTGTATTAAGCCCCCTTTGGATAGTATCCCAGATGTTGATCACTGGTAGGATATATAGCACACTAATTGCTGATTTGAAAAGTTCTCAGATAATATATATATATAATTTTCTCAATGCTGTAATTATAGGTACTGTCATCATTGCAAAAATGATGATACAGAAATTGTTAAAGCTGGAGAAAAATTGAAGGAAAGTAAAAAGAAGAACAAGAACCGAACCTCCAATGCTAAACACTTAGGAGGTGGCATGGCAAATGTGGGATGTAGTAAAGTGTGCACCATTGTGCCATCAGATCATTTTGGGCCAATACCAGGTATAGAGGTTGGAACAAGCTGGATGTACCGAATACAAGTATGTATAATATATCAAATACTTTCATATTTAATTTTCAATGCTTCAGTATTTGGCTTGTTAAGAATAGTGCTTGTCCTATGCTAACTTAATTCCTGAGACTTTCATATCATCTGTTCATATTCTGGTCAATACAAGGGGAATAGTCTTATAGACAAGTAAAAGTTCTCATTCGTCTATCTTTATTAATTGCATGGGTGTACTTTTTGCAGTTATCGAAAAGTCATTTCACTTAACTGAAGAATTTTTGTTAATGTCATATGTCCATGTATTTTGCTACTTTAAGAGTGGTGCCCTGATTGTAGAATATATATTTTCATCTACTGCATACTTCGCTCTTAAAATATCTTGACTTTCTCATTTTCCGTCGTCTAGGTGTCAGAGTCTGGTGTCCATC
Source organism: Eucriotettix oculatus (assembly GCA_034510155.1). NCBI lineage: Eukaryota > Metazoa > Arthropoda > Insecta > Orthoptera > Tetrigidae > Eucriotettix > Eucriotettix oculatus. The sequence continues at coordinate 108,448,499 of CM067379.1, forward strand.
GACCTCCAGTAAGTGGAATTCATGGACGAGAGAAGATTGGGGCATTTAGTATTGTTCTGAGTGGTGGCTATGAAGATGATGAAGATCAAGGAGAGTCATTTTGGTACACAGGTTCAGGTGGCAGGGACTTGTCAGGAAATAAGAGAACTTCAAAACAATCAGGAGATCAAGCTTTAGATAGCTTTAATAAGTAAGTTCTTTAATAAGTTAAGTTGTCCCTTAAGGTTCCAATTATTTATTTACTCAAATGATAGTTTATAACTGTGTATTGTACCTGTTTGTAGATCAGATAACTTATTCATTCAAAAAGAAGTTTAACCTTTGAGATTAAGAAACAAAAAACTTGAATTTGGGAGTCTAGTGACATCTTCTTGAACAAATTGAATGTGTTCTACTGTTTTTTAAATGGCATATACCACTAACATTTTCAGCATCCGATCAAATTGCTTGTTGAGGAGAGGCTATCAAAAGAGAACGACCCATGCAATGTGACTATTGTAATTTTTAATTGGATTTATCCTTCATTTGGCACCATCAGATTGGTTGTCCATCCTTCCCAGAGTACCAACAACCTCCATAAGTGCTCATTCTGGATGGAGGGGGCAACAAAATAAAGAAGCAAGCCTGGGAACAGCAGCTGAAGCTCACTCTTTAATCTGTATTCAATCTCATCTTTATCCATTCCTAAAGAATATAGCTAACAAAGAAATGTGAATTGCATGTTTGAAAGTCTTAACTAGATAGTTGGAAGAATAATGCAATAGTGACAGTAAAATTTCTCAGCATTTCCAAGAAATTATCAATCCATCTTTGTATGTTATAATAATTTTGGCATAAATAGTGATTGTATTAAAATTGTCAATTTCATGTAATGTAATGAATTAATGATCTATTATTATGGAATATGCAGAATACCATAACATCATGGTCTGCATCAATAATATTAATAGAATATTAAAAAATTATACTGCCAGAAGGTTGACAAATTTACTTATTTTTTAAACAGGGCTCTAGCAAGAAACTGTAATGTTCCCTTGAACATAAATGGAGCAAAAGCAACAGATTGGAAAAAAGGAAAACCTGTTCGTGTAGTACGTACATACAAATTTGCTAAACATTCCAACTATGCCCCAAAGGAAGGAATGAGGTAATTGGTTATAGATTTAATTAATGGGAGAGGGCAGGGGGTGAATAAATTAATTAGTCATGTAGAATATTATCTTGTGTAAAATTAAGTCATTGTGCGTGCCATATATATTAAAATTATTTCAGGTATGATGGCATCTATAAGGTTGTAGAGTATCATCCTGAAGTAGGGAAATCTGGTCACCAGGTTTGGAAATTCCTCCTACAACGTGATGATTCGACACCACCTCCATGGACACCAGAAGGACAAGCTCTGATTAAATCCCTCGGTTTAGTAATGCAGGTATATAAATAAAATAAGGAAAAATAAGAATAACTTCATTCATAGCAGCACCACAGCTCATTTTCTGATGCCTTTTCCTGGGGATCATAAAATAGTGTAAATGATTTTGTTTAAAGTTTTTAAATAATTATGAGTTTACATGAAGTAAAACTTAACTGAGCTGTATGCAAAAGTTACATTATCGACATATGAGAAGAAGAAACTATGTTGAGTGTAATTGAGAATGAATTTTAGAAATGTAAACTAGCTTTAAAAATTCATTTTACAAAGTATAAAAACATAATTTTTTATCTAATAATTCATTACCATGTACATTGTGCCAATTGTTGATCATAAATAATTATTATTTGTTATTTATTTTGTCGGTATAGTAAATTATTAAATGGACAGCGACAAAAAGGACTGAATTTAAAAACCTGATGTGGACTTTTATTAGGCATATAAATACTAATTCAGTAATAAGCATGTCAGAAAGTGACATTGGAAAAATAATTAAAACAACTAGTGAGGACAGAAAAAAAGAGGAAGTGGGTGGCTTACTTAAAGTGTAGAGCTGGTAAAAAAAAATGAGTTCCGGGGTTTCTTGAATTTCTGAATGACAGCAGCCCCTGATGGTTTACTGACACTCTGAATGCACTTCATCTTCTGACAAAGGGGGCAGTTGTCTCTGAAAATTTAAGAAAATCCTACTCTCTTCATGATAGTGCTTACCAGCTTTACACTTAAGGTAATCCACCACCTTTCTATCTCTTTCCGTCCTTACTACACACACACATTTGCAGATTATCGTACATGCACATGCATCCAAATATTAACACATGCACAGATTAGTACACACACTTAAATGGGTTTACACGCACCCATGTAACTTGGGGGGTTAGTTGGGTGTTATCTAGATGTTCTACCCACTACATCCTTCAGAATCCGACCATTATATTTTCAAAATACATGCCATATTTCTTAAATTTACAGGTTCCAGAAGGACATGAGGAATATATGGCCAAGAAAGCTGCAGAATTGGAGAACAAGAAAAAAAGGAAAAGGCAGAAAACAGAAGATGATATATCTCCTAAGAAACAAAAACTAATTGAAGACTCAGATAAGAGCAGTTATACCAAAAATACTAATCAGTCAGAAAAAGTAAATGTTCAGCCATTTATTCTGAATCCGGAAGTCCTGGAAGCTATTCATTTAGATGTGAAGAATGAAAAACTTTGGATTGAATGCAAAAAATCACTAAAATATGGCAAAAAGGTACTTTCAATTATTTTTTTTACCAATTTGGCATTCCTATTATAATTATTTTGTTAAATTCTTGCCTGTTATTGGAATATAATATTCTTGTGGCTTGTTTTCTTTTCCAATTCTGAAGTGTTAAATTTTTTTCTATTGAGAACAAGTTATACACATTGTGTTATATGCACACTTTCCATACCAAATGGGGTTGAATTATAAACTATGAAAGTAACCATGAAGAGTCAAATATCGGCCATTTATTTATTTTTTTAAATTTTCACCTACCTCCACCAATGCACTTGCGAGTGATGAGTGGTAGTTATGTCTCACCCCACTGTATTTGCTTTTACTTCTTGTGGAGCATTATTTTACTCCCTTCCATCTCCCTCTTAGGGCTGGACTGAAACTTAAATAGCCTGTTGAATGTTATAATTAAACTCGGTGAGGGTTCTGCAATAATCTGAGTTTGAGTCCCAGCAACGTTGAATATTTTCTATCTTTCTTTCTTCTTCCATTCCTCTCTACTCTTATCATATGCCTTTCTCTGAGCATAATTCTATGCTGAACATATGACTAAAAGTGAATTTCCCAACTTTCTCCCTCATTTACTATCCAATGTTTGTGACATAGTCACGTTTCAAACATCATTCGTTTATATATACATATATAATTGTTCAAATTAGCCTGACAATGTCATTTTCTGACTTGTGTTTGTGTGTTTATATATAGTCACCCTAGCCACCATTACGTAATTTGAAAGTTTTACATCTCAGTATGTGGTGTTATATGGGTGCAAAATGTGGATGGTAGGAGTTGCTGACAGGAAAGAAATAGAGGTGCTATAGGAGAATGCTGAAAATCAGATAGTTGCATTGGGTAACTATCCAGGAAGTTATAAGGAGAATAGGGAAAAGAGAACAATTTGGAGGACTCGACCAAGAGAAGAGATAGAATAATAGGCCAAACTTTGAGACATGACAATCTTGTAAAATTAACATTAGAAGGACGTGTGTGGGGGTAAGAATATAAGAGGGAGATTAGGGAAGATTTCGAATGTGGTAACTGTATAAATGAAAAAGCTTGCACAGGACAGGTTAGCATGGAGGGCTGCATCAGACTGTTTGCCACAACAACCATTAAAACAAAGAATTTTCATTGTGAAACTGTTTTAATATTATCAAAGATTTTCCCAGTGTATATTCTGGATAAACAGTTCTTGTCAAATGAAGCTTAAGCCATGACGTTTTGATGGCACACACTGCCATCTTTCTCAAGTAAAAGTGTTTTAATGTCACTTATTTTCAGAAATTTATCGATGCTGTTGAGCAAACCTTTATGTGCATATGTTGTCAAGATTTGGTCTACAACCCTGTTACAACTGACTGTTCCCACAATTTTTGCAAGGTACAGAAACTTTTGTTTTAAATATGTTTTCTCTATATTTATTTAGCACAGTTAAATGTGAGAAATCACTAGCATGACTAGTGCTTATGTAAATCATTATTTGTTGTTTTATTTTCTCAGAAGTGTTTATACAGAGCATTTGATGCTAAAGTTTTCACATGCCCTAGTTGCCGTTCAGAGCTTGGTGAAAAGTACAAAGCTGTTGTCAACCAAAATCTTGGAACAGCATTGATAGCACTCTTTCCTGGATATGGTAACAGCTGAAAGAAATAATATTCAACCAAATGTGTTTGTGAAAAGTGTTTAAATTATTTTATATTTTCTTAAAAATAAAGAACTAACTTTATTTGTATTAAGATGCTTTCATTTGTATATTTTAAAATCAGTTCCAATATGCAATTTAATTCATCTATACCCCATTGATGAATGAAAACTAAAGTATTGTTAGTATGAGAACTGATTTTTAAGTAAATACCATTTTAATATTTTGCCAATGAGGTTTATTTTGAAACAAAGTACTAAACATGCACAAGCCTTCAAAAATGAAGCAGAAATTTACAATCTTAAAATACTATTATTGCAAAGTTTCTTAAAATTGTGAAAAAAAGCTTCCTAATGAATTCATGTGATATAGCACATAAGAATCAAGCTCCACTGCTTATATGTTTAAAAATGTAGATAGTGAAGAGAGAGAAAAAACATTCAACCTTTTTTTTAAAAAAAGTTTGTATTGGATGAAAATTAACAAATATGTAATGCAGTGGTGAATAATCAGACAAAATTATAATAAAAGTATGAGTATTGTGAAATCTACTAAAAATATTGAGTGTGACGTTATATGGTGGATGGTAGGAGTTACAGAATGAAAAATAATAGAAGCTTTGAAATGTGGTGCTATAGAAGAGTGCTGATAATTAGATGGATGGATAGAGTAAATAACGAAGTTCTAATAATAAGAGAAGAGAGAGCAATATGGAATACTTTGGCCGAGAAAAGGGATAGACCATGTAAAATTTAGCTTTAGAGGGAAGCCTAGCACGGAATACAAAGAGAAAATGTGGTCATTATATAGTAATGAAAGGGCTTGCGCAGAATAGGTTAGCATGAAGTGTTGCATCAGACTAAGGACTAAATACCACAACAATGTATCTGAAATCCATATTAATAGTTCGTTCGAGTTCATCACTTGGTTTGTTTTTCTGATAAGAGCTATAAGGACTGCAACAATTTGTGTTCATTTAATACTGTTTATCGATTACTGTACTTTTATCCCTTGTGTGCCAGCTTTCATTGTTCTCTTTCTTTTATAACAAATTATATCGATGGGTTACTTTAAACTTTTCATATATCATATCTTAGTTCCTCAGTCTTAAGTCTGGCATATATTTTTTACTTCAACACATGTCCAAATTCTGCTAGCATTTCGTAAAACGAAAGAATAAATTTTGTTCTCGTTCAGGATACTGAAATCCGCTAATATTTGAACGTTGCTGGGCACGTCGTGTCGATCAATAAGCTGATTCGTATGAAAATATGTGTTAGTCAATAAATAAAGTAATAATATTATGTCTTAATAATTTAATATATTATAAATAAAAGACAAAGAATGGCCAAGAGTCAGGACTGAAATACCTTAACTAGAATACTTTCCGGACTTACTGAGTTCTTTAATTAATTTTTTTCAAAATTTCATGTCGCTTCTTTACGTCCGTCAAATGTCTACAAGTACATTAAGTATAATAATTAAAATACAAATAAATTTGCCAGCAAAGCATTTAATTACTATTTAGTTAATATAATTACAAATACATTTTGGTGGAATTCATCATAAAAAAAAACTTGTGGATCATTTAGTGTCGTGGACTTCGTCCTGTAAATGGTTGCGGCCGAGAATTAAAAAATGAATTATCTGACATGAAGTTTAATAATTGAAATACAGACAAATTTGTCGGCAAAACATTTTCGGTCACAGTCGGCGACACCAAGTTATTCAAATGATATAAGGTTTTTTCTATTTAATAATCTACCTGATAAGTCCACAAAGATTGATAAAACGTTTAAATTGTAACTATCTTGACTAAACAGTAATTAAATGTTTTGCTGTCAAATTTTGTTGTATTTCAAATTTTTATTGTTAGCTTCTGCCTCTAAAGTATGTATGAATCTCCGGTTCGATTTGATAAATTTATCAAAGGTTTCGTGAGTGTTAATAAGATAATTAGGAAATTATTCACATCGAAATCAGTAGCGGCAAAGTTCATCATTGACAACGGTAAATTGCTATTTTCTTTGTTTTAATTTAAATTCAGATGTAACACAAATAAGAAATTAATAAATCAGAAAATTAGATGAAAAATATTATTATTCTTGGATTTTAATAACATAAATTTTACACAACATTACACTCCGAACTGAAAATAATTACATAAGATTGTACGTAATGCGTAACGAAATAGGCCACTTTTAAAACTAGATACCAAGTTTAAAAATAAATTGAACATTTATTCCGATAAGTAAACTTTACAGTTATGTTTAATGTGATGTGTGATCTAAAAGTACGATAAATTGTACAGGAACCCTCATACCATAGTCATTTATACTCACGGAGATTTTTTATTTTGAGGATTGGCTAACCTGTTTCCAGTAGTAATCTGACAGTTCTGTGAATTTGGGAATAATTGTGAGAGATGTAGAATTTAAGACCTTCCAACATATATTATGCGTTTGTATACGTATTGATATTCGGTCTGATGTATTTTGGGATATTAACCGTAAAAAATGAGTGAAGTGTACAATTCAGAAGAAGTTTGTCGCTTGTGTACTGTTGGCGGTGGTTTGCGGATGCATATATTCGATAAAGAAGGAGAACAGAGACAGTTGTTATATAAAATTAAATCTTGCCTTCCAATAATGGTAAGATCTAAGTATTCTGCTTTACAGTTTTGTTTGAAGTGTTACGTGCTCATAGCCTTATTAAAACTATAGCTAGAGTGCATAATGTGATCATACTGCTCATTTATTACAGTCAATAGTTGTTTTCCATTATACTACTAATTTATTACAGTCATTAGTTGTTTTCCATTAGGCAGATATTGTTCATTGCTACACAAAAATAACTTATTAGATATATTAGTCTGACAGTTAAAAATTAGAATTAAAATAGAAATATGTCTTCCTTAAATTGGAACCTTTTCAGGTGTAAATTAAATTATAAAGGAAATCAAGAGATAAAATCATAAAAATATGTGTTTGCTCTTTGCGCTAACATAGTGTTCGACTCAGTATCTACACACTATCAAACTTTCAGAATAATTACTACATTCAAAATAGTGATCATCCAAAATTTCATTAACATTTTAATGCATTTCACTGTGAACACAAAAGGTCTTTAATATGGAATTAAAGTGTCTCATTTCCACATGAAACACAATTACTAAATATTTTGAATGTTTCTCTTTGATAATTTTTAAATGCTGCATTTGAACATTCCTAATAGTATCATATATTTAACATAAACTTGAAGATACATTAAGTGACAATGATGTTGAACACAATTTTTTTTGGAAAGAATGTGAGCAAATCCTTGGATAGCCTGACTACAGTTGGATTAAATTAGTTTTAGGGAATTTGTACAGCAGTTCAAAAATCACTGAAAATTCTAATTGTCATACATCATTAAAACAATAAATAAATAATGCTAATATTTATTTGATATATTTTCGGTATTTAGTCCACATTTGTGGACTTCAGTCAAATTTTAAATGGTTTAAATAAAGGCAAAATATCATTAATATATATGAAATAAATATTAATTTTGCTTGCTGACAAATTGGTTGTATTTTTATTTAATGAAGATAATTGATTTATTAAAACACTTGGAACTGGTGTAGCTATAAGCACCACGTATACTCCCCTTACTCATGAGGTGCGATTTATACGTTTGGAGGATCATATTCCCCTTTAGACTCACGAGTCAGTTAAATGTACATAGACTTCCATTTAGAATGTTCCTCAGTACTTCATCAGTTATCCACATTTTGTCCAAATCCTTAAGACCAATTTTTAAAGTAGGATCCTAATGGAAGCAAGTGGTCATCCTCCCCCCCCCCCCACACACACAAATTTAGCAAAGGAGAACTAAATATGCTTAATGGGAACCTGTATATTGTCCGTAAGAAATCTAGATTGTCTTGTGTGTCATTACAAATTTAATCTGTAAATATTTGTGTATCTAGTTTTCTTTTCCAGATTAAAATAAATCCATTCAGGAATATTACATGAGACATGCTGATTATAACAACTGTTAAGAACTCATTCATGATATGTATGATAGATAATTACTGAATAATTGCAATTTTTGTTGAGCTGCTATAACAGGGGTACTTTTATTTCCTGAACAAATAATAGTTTCGACTTCTGCTGAAATCACAAAATAGTTTAGAATCTAAGTAACATAATTGATCAATTTTTTTAATTGATGTATCTCCAGTATGTATGAAAAATTTTTGTATTAGAAAATGTTTTTCTTATTTATTCAAACTTTTTACAGGTTAACGTTTATATTCTTAATCAGTTGCACTGTTAATTAGCAATCTAACTGTGGCTAAAGACTAGTTGAGATATTTTTTTTAAAAAAAGAAAGAATAATATTGAGACTGATAGAAAATGAGAAAGGCCTATAAAAATTTACTTTTTTAACATAATTAATTTCTAAATAACCTTATTTTAGTAGTATGGTTTCCATTAATTAATTGCAAATATACATTTGATTTTAGTATTCTACATTTTTACAATTTTCCCAATTAAATTCATAATAATACTTCTTTTTAGGTTTCAGAAGAAGACAGCTTACCAAAAAAAATCTGCTATAGATGTGCTTATAAATTAGATATGTTTTATGAATTTAGAATGAGCTGTCTTAATTCTGAAAATATGTTGAAAAATGTTTCAACTCGCATTACTCAAAGTGATTCAAAGGTTAGTAAATCCTTGTTATTTTATATAAACATGTAAAAATCTCTGAAAATTTGAGCTCTGCATTCTGTGTGATGTGACCAATTTCATAAAACGCAATCACTTGATTCATTAAATCTGCCTGCAAATACTGTTGTAAGCCACACATTTCAATTTCTCTTATATCATAATCAATTATTAGACAATTTTTAAGCTGCATGAATTGCATAATAAAATGGTGTAAGGCTTAGATTATGGGACTAAGTGCTGTATCATGTTTATTTATAAATAAATGCCACAGTAATGTCTAATGTGTATTAACTCCTAATTTTGTCATTATTTTTCAAATTTTAATTGTGACTGATGATTGCAAAACCGTGATTTGTGCATCCAAAGACATTGTGCTAATGTAATATTTCTCTCTTAAAAAAGGATTAAATTGAGAATTAATAAAGCTAGTAAATAAATTAATAACTTTTATTGCTTACATCATGCACTATTTGAAAAACAATATTTATAAATTAAACAAAAAGACTTAAATTCCAATTAATTTCTTCTCTCAAGTAAATATTAATTTATATTGTAGGCCACAAATCTAACTATAAGCTATCTACTTAGAGAGTTTAATGTTCTTCAATAATCCTAGTGAAATTTACTTTGACACGTTTCTTTATATTTGTTTTTGTAATAGACTTACTCATAGATTATGATAATAAAATAACTTAAGTACATAATTGTGCTTGCTTGCATTCAAACGGTCTCTTCTATCTTGCTTATATTTTAAATATTATTAGAAAGTGTATGTTATGCCCAAACTAAATTTTCCTAACAGGGTATCTTTTATGGTGTGTTATACATACATTTGATTAAGCAGTTGGTGATACTCATATTTTTCTTAGAATATGTTAAAATGTTACTGAATTGTTAAGTACTACGAAAACCACTTATTTTCTTAGTTTTCAGTATTGAACTAATGAAAATCGTTTTTCAATTACTAGAAACTAGGGTTATGAAGAGCGAATATTTGTGAATGCATTCATGACTACAGTAAGAACATTTCATTCCTTCTTAGCAAATGTAACCATAAATTAATAAAAAAATTATATTTTGATGCAAATATAAATACGCCATTAAACTGAATCTTGACAAATTGACTGCACAAATTTTATAATCCTCTTAGTGTTGGAAATATGATAGAAATTTTTATGTTTATCGTACATGCCGAGGGGAAAACCTTTTATTTTCACAGCTGTTGTCTTAGATTTGTGTATTTATGGACATTATTTTTTTAAAAAACATTACTACCCCATTTTGAGGTCACATTCTCTTTATTTATGTATTATACATTATAACAATTATTTTCACGTCGTATAGAAGTTATTTCATAGTGCCGAAAAATATCGAGAATCGTCGTTGACTTCGATAGGTCGATTATAATAATGTGGTCGAATTCGTATTGATCGTTTATACGAGCGTCAGTGAATTAAATTGGTATTTGTTTGTTGTTTAACGTAAAAAAGTTGCACAGGCACTATGCATGCAACACTTTAAAACAAGTTCAGTATAAACCGAAAAAGGTATGTTGTGCCGTGCATTAAATTGTATTTATTTAAGAGATCATCAATTTTGACAGTGTGCTGCTAAGCCGGCAAAAGTTTTCATTTGAATAGCATCGCCATGTTTAGTTCCTTTGGAATGTCATAAATATTTTATTTTTACGCAGGTACAAGTTAAAGCTGAAAAAATGGACGATAGTCGAAAGTCTTATAGTGAAAGTATGCATCAGCATATGAACCATATAAATTCAACAAATTGTAAGCAAAACCAGGAAGAGAAGAATTCTGACAGAACAAGCAATCCAAAAGAATGTCAGAATACCAATAGACCTCTGGAGTACCCGACAGCACTAAAGGTTCCACAAGTTCCCCAAATTAATCCAGAGTTGTATTCTACTAAACAGGCCCAAGAATCTACTTTTGTCTTACCAGATGATGGAATGGGTTTTGATGATGGCATAAGAGTATTGCGAGCATTGGGGACATGGTAAGAAATTCAATTCCATTACTTTTCTAAAGCTTTTTAGGTATCTAACTCCAGCTTACTTTGAAAGTAAACCATTATTACCTTTACTTCCATTTAATTATTTAGTTTGTCTGAAGGATTCTTATTTGTAATGATTAATATCCAATTATTTCTTTCTCTGATATTATTGTGTCATTTATTTTGAACAATTCATTTGTTTACAAATTATTCCAATAAAAACACTTAAGTTGACATATGTCATCAAATTTTCAAAACTAATTTTCAGATAAATTTGAATTCTTGGATGTCTATAAAACAAACCATTTATGTATCTTATTTATATATTTTGTATTTATGTCTTATATTATTTTTGTGTCCAGTGTTTGCTTTAAATTTTCATAGCCAACCTTATTAATGTATTTTTGAGCAACTATTAACATATACTTTATATTACCTTTTTTAATCAGGTCACAAGATTATGGAACTGGTATGGGCCGTGGTTCAATGTTATCAAGTCAAGAACAACACTACGCTGAAATGGGGCGTAATTGTAATAATGGGGGACTCATCTCTCAACACAAAACAATTCCTTCAGTACCGATTGGAAGAGGAAGAGGAGCTGCAGTTAAAATGGAATCCAGTAACAATCCAGGAAACAAAAGCTTTTCTTGTACGGTTTGTGGTAAGGGTCTAGCACGTAAGGACAAACTTGTTATTCATATGCGCATTCATACAGGTGAAAAACCATACATTTGTGAAGTTTGTAACAAAGCATTTGCCCGTCGTGATAAATTAGTGATTCATATGAATAAAATGAAACATAGAACCCCTACAAATGTGGCACCACTTGGAAAGAGGACTATTGTTCCTGATAAATCTGCATTAATTTTACCTTCGGACAAAAAGTCAATGGATGTGAAGTGTGATGATAAATTGTCAGGAGGACCTCCTATACCTCCTCCCCAGCAAAACATCACATGGACTTGTGAATTATGTGGACGAATGCTTTCCAGTAGAGATGAATGGATGGCACATGCTAAAAGTCATCTTGAAGATAAAATGGGTAGTTCTGCCCCTCACACTCAGATACAGCAGCAACATCTTACAAATGGTAATTCATCCACAAACTCTGTTGCTGTTCCAACGACAATGCCAGCTGCACCTCCAGTCTATTATCCATCACATATGCCACACCATTTACAAGGTTGTGGAGTGAGCAGTAATGGAGAAAGACATTTCTGCCTTGTGTGTAGGCAAGATTTCACTAGTAAGACTGAATTTATGTTTCATGTTCGTACTCATTTTGAAGGCAAAATTCCAGATTTTGACTTCCTTGGGAAGGGAAATGTAGTTGATAGTTCTGGTCTGTGCACATAAATAATTAATATGTACTCATCTGTTGTATAAGAATGTGAGTGCATACATTGCTGTCATATATATATATATATATATATATAATGTATAAACATATTAAACTTACAATTATATAACAGTGGTGTTTCTTAAATATTATGATCATTATTTTTTTGATCTAATACATAGGTTTTTCATATTATTTTTGTTTAGTGTTAATTTTCACTTATCATGAAAATATATTTATTTGAAATTTAACTTTTATATCTAAAATAAATTTATATTGTAATAATCTGTATTTATGTAGCATGCTACATTTCTTAGATTATCTGTAAATGATGATTTAGAAGTACTGTCCATCACACCAGTATATCATATATATTTATTAATTTGGTTCCTTTTTACCAGTTATTCTTTCAATTTCATATAATTATTATTTGCTATTTACTAGCACTTTTAGTTCCTATTAATTTTACTAGTTCAAATATATTATCAATGGCTTGTTTTGCCTCTTTGTAGAATAATTCTTAGAATTATGCTTTTACTGTATTTGTGTGATAAATGTAATTTTGCACCTTTGTCAGTAATATACAGAAAATATGTTTGAAATGAATTCAGAAAATAAGAGCTGAAGACAAAACACTTTCTTTTACAAGCAAAAATCATATTATTTCATCATAAATGTTTAATTACAACAGTAGTTGAATTAATTTTACAAGTCTAGGAGTTCAATTAATTTTTATTTTCTGCGTTGTTGGGTAAGAAAGAATTTCAAGGATACTGAGTGTCACATACCTAGTTAATAAAGTGGGGTCTTATTGATGTCTGCTTACAACTTTAGTTTTTTAGTATTGCAGCACCTCATGAATAATATTTCTAGTGTTATCTGTTAAATGGTATGCCATATATAAATTTTGTAAGGGTGCTTATTGACAAATGGGAAACATTTGAACCCTGAGGAACACACAATCCAAAGTAGCAACTGATCATGCAATATCTATAAGGTCCAAGTACCTTTGTTCGCCATGATAGTTAAAACCCAATGTTACTATCAGACTGGGATACCATTTTTATGCTAGAAAAAATTGCCTTGGTTCTGGTAATTTTTTTGTTTAATAATTCACCACTTTTAAATAACAAATTTGACTTAACAGGAATGTGTGTTCTTACGGGTTAGTTTGATGATATTGTGCCAAATTTGTTTTACTTCAATTGATACAGTGTTATCACATACTACTAAAATTTGTGTTAGCTGTATTTAAAATTTCATGCCTTTCTTTTGTTTTCATACATTTTATGTAACAATTATGTCTATCAACTCATGTTGATGTTTAAGGAAAATATTTATTTGCATTTATTCTAATTATCAGTAAAAAGAGTAACTTGCTATTAATTGATTATAATTCAATATGAAATTTGAATTTCTAGGTAATAGTGGTGTATTATGTATTTGAAGGTTTTTGTATGATCTGTATAATTGTTTGAACATGAAGTATCTCTTAATATATACTGGTGTAGGTATCATTTAGTTTAATTAAATACTTGAGTCCAAAATTATTAGTCTTAAAATATGTGTTACTTAATTTAATCAAAACGTTTTCTGTAGCTTATTCTACTATGATCAACTCTCATTGAACATTTTTACTTATGGAATTTAATTTTGAGTTATAAATCACTCCTATGTATACGAAAAATGTTTAAACTACTTCTAATATATGCACAATTCATACTTGTATTTACAATTTACCATGAAGTAGATTGCCTTTAAATTTCAGTGTAACATTGTGTTAGTATAAACTTTTATTATGGCTGTCAGGTAACTTAACAACAGTGTATAATAATTTCTCTCACTTTTCTCAGATGCCTAAGTGAACCAAAAGTTTATTTTCGACATCAGTTTAATTGCCATTATAAAAGAAATTATATTGTCTCAGGTATGATATTAATTAAAAACGAGATTCATTGTGACCTAACTGTTGAATTATTTTTCAGTGCAATGTGATGATGTAAATAATTAATGACAACTATGAGGTTGATGATTATTTGAATTGTGAAATAGATTAAAGGGCTGTGATTTTTTTTTGTAATAAAATACCTCTATAATTTAAGCAAACAATGTATACAATTTTTATACTTTTGTGTGTATCTTAACATTGTTTTAGTCTTATTGCTACAAAATAATAAATTCATATTCTGATGTTCATATGAAATAATATATAATACCCTCCTGCTCTCAAGAAATTTGTAATTTTCATAAGGTATAATATTTTAAATTTATTTCACCATCCAAGGTGCTCATTGTTGACATCTTGAAGGCTGCCATATTATTTGTTTCTTGTATGAAATTATATCTTGATATCCCCTGATATACGCCCAGCCAGGATTGAGAGTTCATGATTCTAATGCACTTCATTTGTAACAATAGAAAACTTTGCACTCACTTGTCCATTGTACCTCTTAGTAATTTATTTTACTTCTTATATTGACTTTTGCTTACAAATACTTCTGGCGTGTGTTTGATTGTTGGCCATTATTTATTTAATTATGATATTGTACTTGATAAAATGTACAGTCATGTCAGCGATCTACAAATAAACAAACTGCGTTGCCTGGTAACCTGCGATGCTCACTCGAGAAAGAATCTCTCTGCCTGCGATCAAACACGCTAGACTGTTGAATCTTCTGTTTTGGGTGACAGATGAGCTTAAGGAGCTTAATATTATATTACTCTGAAAGTTTGTGTGTGTATAATTTTTTAGACTGTTATTCTTGATTCCCACTCCCTCTCTTAACTTATCTTTAATGTTGATAAACTTAATATTTTTTCAAGTTTGAGTAGCTAATTTTCTTATTCCAAATTAAGAAACTAAATTGAATTGTTATGGCTATTTCTCTTTAATTTCAATACTCAAAAGGGGTTAGGATAAAAACTTTATATAATTATCACATTCTCTCTTAATTTTATTGTGTGTATATATTTGTCACTTATAATATGTATTAGTAATTTATTCAAAGTCTCGTATAGTTCAGATAACAATATATATTATCTTTTCCTGATGCTAGTTAAGACAATACGATCATGCTTATGAGTAAGAGATACACAAGTTCGAATCTCTTCATACTTTCTTTATCATTTTTAATGTCTCTGTTTTTAACTTGCAACTGTAAATATTTCGTTTGTAAAGAATTTTGTGCTTATTAATTGATAGTTTTAACTAAAAAAATTTTCTTTGCATTTAAAAGTTTCAATTTGATATTGTTATATCCAATGTATTGCTAATTGTTAAGAATGTTAGACTTATTGTTGGCATCTAATTATAGTTCAGATGTGAATATTTGAACATCAATTTATGAGAGCCCATGATAATGTTCTTGGAATAAAATATTATTTTATATTTGTATATGTACTTTTAACAGTGTTTTGTGAACCAATTTTTGGTTGTATTTGCTACATTTTAGTGGATGTTTTTCTGAAACTAAAGTTAGATTCAAGATTCTTCTTCCTCACTTTTTAAAACTTTTAATTACCTTGTCAGTGAAGAAGTTTGTGCTTTACAATTGTAATTTGTATTTGTTTTAGCATTAAATAATATGTTTACATGGTTTTGTTGATGCCATATGTATGCTTAGTTTTCTAAATAGCCATTGAAAAGTCTTGTCACATTGAATAACTGAATATTAGCAAACATACACCAGAGAGATTTTACAGGCAAACTTTAAGCAAGACTTTCATAAAGGCTGGAGGTATAAACTAAATTTGAAAGTCCATATAACATGACCTTTTTTTTTTTTTGGATAGGTAGTGAAAGCTTTATGACAGGTGAAACATTATCAACCGTAATTTCTTGTCCTTGCTTTTTAAAGCTAAAAATCTATTTTCAGACAAGTAAGGAAAAAATAAATTGAAGTATATTCATGGCATAGATGTAGTTTTTTCATTTAGTGTTATATGAAGAATTTAAATAATTGCAAAAATTTTATTGTCTGTCACTAACTGGAAAAAAACATTTACTTAGATCACTAGCTGTCCAAAATTTTCTAATGCAACTATGATTTGAGCATATCAAATTGAAAATACAGCATTTCCCAACAGTTAAATTGAGAAATGCTTTGGTTAACTGTTCTGTATGTAATTCTTAATTTCCTCATTTTATTATTTACAAAACGAATTATGTTAGAAAGTTTTATTAACATATCAGTCTATATATTCCCATGTACAAGAAACATAGCTGACTGTTTTAGATGAATAATTGTCAGAACTTATAA
Source organism: Eucriotettix oculatus (assembly GCA_034510155.1). Classification (NCBI taxonomy): domain Eukaryota; kingdom Metazoa; phylum Arthropoda; class Insecta; order Orthoptera; family Tetrigidae; genus Eucriotettix; species Eucriotettix oculatus. The sequence continues at coordinate 108,465,162 of CM067379.1, forward strand.
TTCAGACATGGTTGTTAAATTTTCTTAGTGAATACAATCATTCAATACAGTTGTAGTAAAGAACAATAGTTCGATAGACCGATATCAAACAATTGTGGCAGGTATCCTGACAATCATATGGTTTTTATTCATGCTCTTGTTATTAAACCCAAATTTAGTGAATTTAGAAATGTGATCATGCCACATATTTGTCTCAAATACTTTAATTTGAGACTAAATAATATGTTTATTAAAAAATTATGCAGCACAGTAAAGAATTAGTTTTACTGATACTGTTAAGTTTGATTTGTGTGTCATTGTAATTTTGTCAGCATTTTTGTAATTCATTTAAATTTCAAAGAATTTTAGTGTCAGTTCATATATTTTACATTATGTTAATTAAATTACTGTTTGTATTTATATGTTAACATTTCACAGGTTTTATTAACATTATAGTTTCTGTTGCTGTTATCAAGTTATCCAATTATTTGTTATTGAAAATATATGTTTTGATTTCATTTAATTTGAAATGTGTACAAAAAAGTATTTTCAATTGAATTATTATTTGATGGAAATAAATCTTGCAATAATTTGACAAATAAATAGTTAATAATAATGTCTTACTTTGTTGCTTATATGAGTTACTTTGGCCAATTTATTTCTTGTGTATATTTGTGAACATATAATGAAATTGAATAGTACAAGCTATTGCCTGAATGTTCCTATTTTTGTTTGTGCAGTATAAGACTCTTAATATTTACTAATAAGTTCCTTAAGAGCAATGATTTTATGTAATAGCAACACACGAACCACTTAAAGAGATTGTTTTATCAACAGTATTCATATATCTTGTGTATTATGCATGTTGTATGTAGGTAGTAAATACTAAATAGTGTTGAGGTAATGAAAGAAAAGAAATTGTGTAACCATAAGAAAATATTTTCTTTCCTGTCTTGAAAAAATTGTGAGTGATTGTAAGGTGGACTGCTCAGATTTCTTTAATAACATATTCTTTAATCAGTTTGATATTCATAATTATTAACATTCACAAAGTTAATGTCAGTAAATTTTAATTTATTTTTGGAACTGTATGGATGATTAAAACTTACGGTCCTACATTCTAGATATCTTTAATTTGGGCATACCTTCTAAGTTAACCAAACTCAAGTGTCACATTTTTCATGCACTTTGCTGATATGTAATAGTGTTAGAATTTTGTAACAAACAATGGTTAATGATTTTCATCCAAAGGGTATCTCAGTATGAAATATCTGGGAGGTTATGGTTTCAGAAATGTCAAACAAAAAAGTTGATGATGTTACATTTGTAAAATGAAATATCATCTGTTTGTGCATATCCTTATTTGTTGTGTGTTGCAAATTGTAGAATTTACTGGTGTTACTTTAAAGCACCTAAAGAAGATATATATCTAAAAGATTTTTTTACTTTTATATCAAACTGTTCTCATACCATGCAACTGTAGAGTATACCACATGTTAATGTAAGTTTTTTTTTCACCATTACTGATTCTATAAATCTCCCAGAATATTAACTTTTAGACCTAGATAAGTCCGGTTAGTCCACCTTGAAATTGAATAAATGGGTCAGTAGCTTTAATAATACTATTTTCTTATGAGTGAAAATCATTTCAAATATTGTTTCAACAATTTGCTCAATCATTGCAACTGATTCAACTATGTTTTGTGAATTCATTTTTATGTAATTTTTTTACATATTGCCAGACAAGCCTTTGTGTAATCTAAATAGTGGCTATTTTTACTGGAAAAATTATTGTGATCCTGCTGTATCAATAAGTGGAAATATATTTTCATCATAACTGTGTTAAAAGTTTTAACTGAAAGTAATACCTGAAAATTTCCTAAGAGAGAGAACTTTTAGCAATTATAAGGGCAATAAGAGATGAAGTGTTGTGTGAAATGTAGTTTAATTTATTTGCTGAGAAAACAACATGTCCAGAGGAAATAATAATGCGAGTGTAAAAAGGTGCCAAGATAAATTCTTTAGAATATCATTTTGTTGTTCAATAATTGTTAGCTAAATGTTTCAATAAAAATTTTAATGATTCATATACTGAATAAGGAAACATGCTTTAAACGAAACATGATCTTGTAAAGTGTTGTTAAATTTTTGTAACTCGTGTGTTACGGCATAAACTATTGGAAAATATGAAAAGCTAAATAAATTTGAATTGTAATCTTTCAAAAGGATGTCATTTATTCGGTAAAATACTCTTGACACTTTTGGCATTCTTTAAAATGTGATCAGTGTATGAAAGCATTGGCTTTCGTATGTGAAGCATATTGTGTTGGTTTGTTGCAGCACTTTTTAAAGTTGTTTGACTGGAATATGCCTAAGCAAGAAGAACTCTGCCTGTAAAAACAAAGGAACTGATGGACTAAGACATTTTTTGGTTAACAGGCTATATGAAACAGGCAATTCCCTTTCAATAGCATAGGAAGGAAATTGCAAAGGAGGGTGTGTGGAAGGTAGAGCAAGGGTTGATTAGGGCCCCCGGGCTATAGTTCAAGGATCCTACCTGGTGGTTCATCCAAATAGATGCAGGTAAAACCTGCATCAGGTAGGTCGGGCAATGGGTACTATTCTCGCACCTTTCCGAATGACTAGTTTGCTGTGGGTCGAAGGATTCCCATCTCCGTGTCTTCACAAGTGAGGCAGCTGGCAGACATCCAATGGGTTCAGTAAATAACTCTTATGTGCCCAAGTTCATACATCTCTTAAAATAGGTGAAGGTGTCTCGGCATGTGTGAACTTAGAAAAAGCAGGGGGTACGAGCATTCCCGACAGGCTCGGGTGAGCCCCGCAGTCAATCTGGGGAAGAAATGCCTGTGAGAGAAAACAGGCATTCCATTCAACATATGAACTAAGACCTGCAGTTTTATTATGTAAATCTGTGACTTTTATTTTAATGTTAATTAAATGGGAATATTAAAAATGTTGAGCAGGTTTTGAAATCAGTATTGCGAGTTGGATGAGGAGTTGTACCAGAATATTGCTCAGTTAAATCTTAAAAACATATAATTTTCTATTCACAAATGTTGGAGGAGAATGTAAATTGTTTGTTTCTTTGGTGTAAATTCTGATAAAAAGGTATTTTCTATATGCTTGGGTTGATTGGATTTAAAAAATGAAACTATCTCATACAATTGTTTAAATATATATATTTTTAAATTCATCATAAAACATTACGATACGTTATTTAAAAATTTTGATAGACAACTATTTATAAAAATACAAATTACGAAAATATGCTTTTTAAACTTCGACACGAAGATTTTAATTGAAATTAAATGTTAAATATATTTTACTGACTGACTATTAAACAAATTTTGAGAAAAGCAGAACTTAGTACCGATTATAATATTGAAAAACAAATACACCGTTTAACTGTTTCAGTGCGTAAGACACTAGCACACGCTCTACACTCTGCGAAATATAAGTCAAGATTTACGAGCATTAACCCTCATTTCCAGGAAAAATAATACCGATACGGAATTACAAAGTATGCTTTCGTTTGGAGCTGGAGTTACTATAACACACAATATTTTACAGATTCGGTTTCATTAATCAGACATACTGTATTGTACTATTGAAGATGGTTCAATATCACAAACGTATATAATGATAACTTGGGGTGTTACAATAAGGAAAAACTAATAAAAAAATTGGTAAAAATTAATGTTTACAATTTAGATTTTTATTATTCCTGTTTTGAAATTGAAATGAGCTTAGTCAGGGTAGATAAGTGGGCGGGGTAAAACCCAGCGATCAGGGTCCGAGGATTACCACTACCACAAGCTCGGCACTCGCGACAATGGCCACGCTCGCTCAGACGCCTCTCATCACAAAGTCATTGTCGAGTCCGGAACATTCACTTCATACACATACACTTGTGTGTTTCTAAATAATACACTTATGAAAAAGATTCAGTTCCGTGTATTTATTTATGTATGCACGACTCATTCAGTGCGATTAAATAATAAAAGGACCTGACTGAGATAAGTCTGGTTGATATATTCTTTATTTAATCGAATAACTAGCTATGAAAATTAATTTGAAAAAGTAAGGATTATAAGTTTTAATCCAAAAGTGATAAAATAGCTATTTGTCCGTTTCTCGTTTGAATTTAGCTGTATTTTCGGAAATAATCGCTGATTTTGTGAAACCAGATAGTGTACTTAAAAAAGAATCAAATTCTGAATAAGTTCCCTTCTAAGACAAATTAATGTTGGAACGATCCAAGTCAACTGAGAGACTTGATGCCACTAAGGCCTGGTACATGATCGCGCGGCAGCAGCGTACACATGGGAAGCGACTTGGGTCATTGTTGACAGTCGGAACAAGGCAGACTGCTGGATTACAGTATTAATAAGATTCACTTAATTTCAAACATGGAACTAGAAGAAAATAAATGTCTTTGGTTCTCTTTCGTCGTTAAAAACGGCAGAAGTGACAGGTTATCTCGTATTTTAGCAACGCTACTCAAAATGTGGTATTGAAGCACGAATTTTTTTAACTTAACATTATTATTTACATTTACAAATTATGTTGCGTATAGATCTTTTGCTGCTGAGTATTTGGCCTCAGAATGAAGTCAAATTCTACGGCGACAAATTTTTATGGCGACTTTGGCTTGAACAGATATCAGAACGACCAGCTGCAATACTATATTGGTCATACCACTACATTCTTGGTTAGAAGTTGTATGGATAAGCCAAATTATCGCCGCTGAAACTGATTTCACAAGGGATAAAAGTTGACCTTTGCAGCGGCGCGTACGAGTTATCCAGGTGACAGCCTGACCATTCAAGATGATCTTATAAATTTTGAACCAGTGTACAATGAGATTTAATATTTTTCACACTTTCAGTTGGGGTCTGGGTTTACTTCCTTACAAAACCTATGAGATTTAGATAGAGTCGAGTGCGAGTCATAAGTTTTTTTTGATCCAGTTTACTTCATCTCATTTTCCTAGTGGAATTCACTATTATTTCGTGCTGGAGGATAAAGTACAGTGAAAAAATAGAATTGTATAAATTCTACTATTAGTGTGTTCATTTATCAATATTATTCTTTCCAATAAAAAATATGACACTTAAAACCTAAAAATTAATAACTTACGAAGACATCTTTTCGTTTGTGTAGAAATTTTCTGAAAAAATTCTATCATTTATTCCCAGGAATAAATCTCTGTTCCAGTAGTCCAAAATTTGCTTGTTTAATATAGCTGACCCTTTTTGTATTATATCGATTAACAAATTAATATCAACAGAAACGCGCACTCGAATAATGCCATGTCATGTTGAATGTGATAAAATTTGTAAAAAAAAAATAATTTCACCACTGTATGGTCAAAATTATTTATAAAATCAGAACATACAGGAGTCCGATGATACTAATCGATTCTGTGTATTAAAATCTGAATACCGTCATACGTGCGTTTTACTGGCTCACTTTATAAAGATGGAAGATGGATTTATAATGTACAGCTGGTGTATGACGGAACTCAGAATGAGTATGAATAGATTTTAATCCAGAGAATGGATTAATATCATCTGATTAGTGATTGAAACCTCCACTCTGTTCAAAGTTTAGAAATAATTGGGATTCTACAAATTTTCACTTATTTTTTGTCTTACAAAATATTCTCTGTCCTCGATAAATATACGCAGACAGTGCTGTCAGAATTCATTAAATTTTCGTAGTGTAATTCACATGTTACGACAATGTGTATTAATCAGAAGAATTGATTTGTACGTATTCAATTTTGTCAGCAACATCGTTGTCAGTATAATAACGATAGTGATAGAAACTTCGTATATTTAACTATACATTGTTTTATATACTTATTCATTTGATTAATTTTCAGAATCATTTTGCTATTAATTTTAAATGTTATTTTATAAATTAAGTTATAGCAATACACAGCTGGGCTGTTTGGTATTTCGTCGTTAAACAAACCGAGGGCATTGTCGTCTGAGGTAAAACGCGCGACACATGTCCATAAGGAACAATGTACCTGGAGTCTGTAGCGCTAGTGACATCAGGGAGGCAGAGGCAGAGGCATCCCCGCTATGACAGACCAGAAATCTCGAGTCGCGCGACTGTCTGCCGCGGGGCTGTCACTAGCGCCACCATGTGTACAGGGCCTAAGAAACAGAGTGAACTAATTAAAAACTAAATTCTCTTTAAGATCTAACTGGCAATACTGATTTCAAAACATGCTCAATATTTTTAATATTTCCATTTTAATTAATATTTGTACCTTATATATTTGAAAATACTAATGTATGGTGTAAATAAATAATCCACTTCAATTTCTCTTTTACTGCTTTAAGAAGGACTTTGTTTCTTTTTTTTGTGCGGGAGTTCGACGCTTATCATCATATGGCCTATTTAAATAACCTTGAAGAATGGCTAGACTATTGGCGTATAAATGTAAATCCCAATAAATCACTGCAAGTAAATTTTACCACCAGAAAAACAAACTGTCCAAATGTCTCAATAAATAATACACCATTACCCATCACCAATGAAGTACCTTGATGTACTATTGGACTCTAAACTTACGTGGAAACCGCATCTAACATCCAAAAGGGATCACATCAAGAGTAAGCTTCAACAGAGGCATTGGCTACTTTGCAGAAACTCCAAATTAAAAACAGAAAATAAAATGCTCATATATAAATGTATTCTTAAACCCATATGGACATATGGATCCAACTATGGGGATGCACCAAGACTTCAAATTCAAAAATTATTCAACGTCTTCAGTCAGTCAAAAATCCTTCGTGTACCATCTTAAACGCACTTTGGTTCGTCAGCAACAAAATAATACATGAAGACCTAGCCATACCTACTAAAGAAGAGGAAATACACAATCAGCAGTAACTATCGTCAAACCATAACGAAGAGGTCAGCCATCTAGCAAATGAATTAACCTCTCGTCGCAGATTGAAGAGGAAGTGGCCAACAGATCTGTGAAGATTAATTTTATTGTATTCATGTATCACGGAGCGTGATCACTGGACCACTTCTCCCCTCATGTGTCATTCATCCATCCAATTTGCTAAATGTTCTTTTGAACAAATTGTAAATATCTTAATAAATAAAAAAGAAGGACTTTAGTGGACTCAGAAAGTTCTTTTTTTTGGGGGGGGGGGGGGGTTAACAGGCTACATGAGGGTAATCCTGAAACAGGCAACCCCCCTTTAATAGCAAAGGAAGGGATGTTTTTACATGGGCTGTTATGGGTCTAGGAGCGAGATACACATACAGGAGAGGGGCATCTAGTTAGATGCCCTTTAGTTTAGCTCTGCAGCTCGAAGGAAAGTATCTGTGACTTTGTTATATGATTACTCTGGCGTATGTAACCTCGTCCCGTTCCAATCTTTAACTCTTTAGGGTAAAACTACTACGGCGCTCAGTGGCCCAGAACGGCTGCACAACAACCGCCGACGTCAAATTTAGCGATACTCCCCCCCCCCTCCAATGTGTAAGCTGTAATTCGCAATCATGGTGATGAGACATGACGTCACACGGGACGCAAGCTGCTCGGGATTGTCCAGGGCTGTGCCCAATGGGCTGAAGATTTTCAATTGGGATTCGTTGTTGGTTGAAGGAACCTGTTTTACGTTGAATACTGTGTACATATGTATTTAAAGAAGACAGACATTGCCGTCGTGCGCTATTTTTGTAACAGAAAAAGGAACGGCCATCAGCTTCGAAAGATGCTAATTTATATGGAACGCGGAATAATGCTTGCCGTAGAAAATATATGAATAATGTAAAGAACGGTTAGCACAAACCATAATCATGTAGAAATATACTTGTATAGATATTATTATTAAGTATATTCGAAATTCGCTATTTTCAGCTCGCATGTGTTCAGGGTAGTGTCCAGATACCATTGCCTCAAAAACTAACACATCAAAAAGTGACGGAAAATCAATTTCGTGCAGGTACAGTATGCAATCCTGATGATTTAAATAGTAACAAAAAATCAATTACAAGATAAAATAAAAGTATGGAGAAAAATATTAGGACCTCTTGAAGGAGAAAAAAACAAAACAAGAGCAATTGAACAAGTTGAAGAAAAATTCTGATAGAGATGAAAACAAGGCCTTACTAACCAAGGTAATACAATAGAAGGAAATCATGGAATTCCCGTTGTTATAGATTGCGCAATTGAGGATCAAAATTTATGGAATAAAATATTCCGCAAAACATTCCTTTTTTGAGATAATATTACTATTTTTATTCACGGTATTCTGCTGTAATATATGAATAATCTATATCTTGCCAATACTTCTTTTTTCTACAAATTATTATATTTGCAATTCATTTCGTGATGTCGTGCTAAAATATCTTCCTAAAAAACAATAATCTTAATCACCTATTCATCAACGCCATCCTCAGAAGTACCTGTTATCAAACCAATAGAAACACGTTACCATAATAATGATACCTAAACCAAACAAACCAAAATCCCACCCTGAAAATTACCATCCAATAAGCCTCCTTCCTACATTATCCAAATTGTTCGAAAAACTACTACTCCCCACCTAATCAATCAACTCTCTTTCCTGATTCCAGACACGCAATACGGTTTTCGCCCAAAACACTCCTGTCCCCATCAAATATACCGTCTCTCCTACCTCATAAACAACTTCTTTGGACAACGCAAATCATTCTTCACCATCTTTATTGACATCGAAAAAGCTGTTGACAAAATCAACCACCCTTCCCTACTATTCAAAATTAAAGACTTCCTAAATGATATCCACTACAGAATACTCTTAAACTACCTTTCTAACAGAACTTTCTCTATCAAAATAAATAACCACATATCCCAAGCACAATTAATCGCGGCGGGTGTGTCATTGCCCCTTCCTATACAACATCTTCTACCACGATATTCCTCAACATCCCAACACTATGAAACCTCCTCTCTCATCTCCAATTTCCAACCACTAATCAGCGCTCAACTACCTAGAGCAATGGTCCAGACAATGGTGAATCAGCATCAACCCCACCAAATCAATAACCGTCCCATTCACACTAACAAAAATCCCTCCTCCCCAATCCTCCTCTATCTAACAATTAATTAATCCCTACAAAAATAGAAACCAGCTATCTATGAATTATGTTTGATTCAAAACTCTCGTGAAAACCTCATATTAATCTTCTCCTCTCCAAAATCAACCATAAATTCAGAATCCTATATCCACTCCTAAACAGAAAAGCCCCTGTTACCATCAGAATAAAACGCCTCCTATACCTCTCCATAATACAATCCTATGCCTCCTCCATATGGGAACAACAGTCAAAATTCAAACTAAACAAAACATAATCCGACGAACCATAACAAACTCCCCTGGTACCTTAGAAATTCCGTCATCCACCATAACATCAAACTTCCCAAAGTAAACTCCGTAATCTCCAAATCCATAACCTCCCTAATTAAAAGCGCCCTCAACCACCCAAACCCCACGATCCAACAACTCCAAGAGAATCCTCCTCCATCTCCACGCATCCGTCGGCTCAAAAGAAAACTCCCAATTGACCTCATCCCTCTCCCTGATCACGCAGGCACATTCTAACCCACCTTACCATCATGTCACATCCTCATATATCCTCCATTAATCAGTACACCGCCTGTCAACCCTCACACCGTATGCGTCGTATGCCTCCCAGGTACACACACTAAAAAAACCTAACCCATCTGTTAAACTAGGTTAATTAAATGGATTAACCTACCCCCATGTCTACATGTTAATTTTATACACTATTTTAATTTTGTATTCATTATTTTAATATTGTATATTCTGGATCATTTTGTACAAACTGCTAATCTTTATGATAAAAGTTTTTTTAATGAATTAAAGAAACGGATTTACAGTAATTTTGTTTCCTAAAATTTGACTTACAATTAATATACTTTGCTGTATCACAGCTCCAGATTCCAACACCGCAACTTGCATGCGGATAAATTACGTCATAGTACACCTAGATGAGTTTATCCCTATTCAATACCGTAGATATTATTATCAATGCATTGACATTGTTTTTAAAAATTTTTCATATATTTTCTGTATAGGTTATAGTCAACCTGAATTCCTAAAAAAATTGTTGCGTCAACAAATTAAACGTCGAAACTTATTCGATTCTTTTCTCACTTGGAGCAATTTTGGAACATCTAATTGTGTGAAATTTGTTACGGAGGCCTTAACTTTGTTTAGTTGCTGTCAAGCATTCCGTTGTTTGGTCTGCGATTTTGTAGTTGATCCTGTGGTTCACCCTTATAAACTCGCATGTTTCCTTCTATTACTGAGACCTACTAAATTCTCGTGAGGATTGTTCGCGAAAAAACTGACCCCCAAACATCTTTTCAGCCCGTTTTTGTATTTTTTTCCAACGCTAGAGTGTGTTCATTTCGATATGGATCCCAGCACGTTACCCCATATTCTAAAATTGGCCTGACCAGCGTTTTGTAAGCAGAAATCTTGGTTTTTCTCGTGCTTTTCCTGAAGACCCTGTTTATAAAGTGAAGCAGCAGCAGCGCCCTCCACCCTTTACCTCGCTCACCTCATTACCCTAATTTAAATCTTTACTTAATCGTGATCCCAAGATATTTACAGTTATTGGACTCCGTTACAACTTCGTTCCCCACATTTCTCTTTGTTGTAAATACGACTGCCTTACTCTTCGTTGCATTTATTTGCATTTTATTTCTAACTAACCATTGGTAAATTTTGTCTACATCAGTCTGCAGAATCTGTGCATCCTCAACGTTTACGATTTCCCTATAAACCATACAATCATCGGCAAAAAGTTTGATCTGTGATTTTATACCGATTGTTAACTATTCCATCCTTGGCCCTTTCTTCTGTTCTTACCCCACACAATTCCTTCCAATGCTAATTTTACAAGACCCTCATGTCTCAAAACGTGACCTATTAATATATCCCTTTTCTTGGTAAAAAGCCCTCCATATTGTTCTCTCTTCCCCATTTATGCTTAGAACTTCCTCCTTAGTGATTATATCCTCCCATCTGATTTTCAGCATTTCCTATAGCACCATATTTCGAACGCTTATATTCTTTTTCTGTCTGCAAATCCTACCGTTCACGTTTCGCACCAATATAACGCCACACTACATACTAACATTATTAAAAATTATTTCCTAATATTCATACTTATATTAACAGTAAGTATATTCCTCTTTTTTTTTTCGAAAGCGTTTCTTGGCTTTGCTATCCTACTCTTTATGTCTACTATACTTCTATAATATGCTGCCCAAGTAGCTGAATTCGTTAACGTCCTTTAAAATATCCCTTCAGAATCTAACACCTTTTGTTGTTCCACTGTTTTCCCATACTGCACTGCATTACCTTCTTTTCTCCTCTATTAATCCCCATGTTGTACTCTTCCTCGAGGATAACGTTCATGCCGTTTTCTATGGTTTCCAAGTTTTCTTTTGAGCTCCCTAATACCACAATATCATCAGGAAACCTTAGGGTTTTTATTTCTTCTACTTACATTTTGATTCCCATTCCGTATTCATTTTTAACTTTCTTCATCGCCTGTTCAATATGCAAGTTGAAAATCATGGATGTCAAACTGCATCCTTACTTACTCCTTTCTTGACTTCTGCTTTCTTTTCTTGCCCTTCAATTCTAATTACTGCTGACTGTCATCTTTAGAGGTTATGGATAAGTCTTCTTTCTCGATATTTTAATCCTGGCCTCTTCAAAATCCTCAGTATTTGGTTCGAGTTAACATTAACAAACGCTTTTCTAAATCTACAATTGCCATGAACGTAGGCTGTTTTTTTCTTAACCTGCCTTTAAAGCTAGACGCAGAGTCAATATTGCTTCTCTTGTCTCTACCTTCTTTTCTAGCTGCACGGCACTACAGACAGCCCTGTGTGGGCCTTGGCCTCCATGACTCTCTATCCCTGATCTTTTCTCTCCATTCTCTCAGTTTCATAATTTCCTGATCCTCTATCACTTCCTTCATCCATCTCGTTCTTTCTCTCTTTCTTCATCGTCGAATATAGTCTAGCTTTGAATACTTTTGACGGTGTTCTATTTGTGTCCATACGATTTAGATGGCCCATCCATTGCAGCCTTAAAGAATTTATGTTTCATATTATATCTTTTTCATTTCTAATTTGGTTAATCTCTTCATTATATCGAATTCTCCGTGTTCCATGACGGGTCCGCATATTCTTCTTATTATCTTCCGTTAAAACTTTCTTAGTGCATCTTGATCTTTTTCTGTCAATGTCCAGGATTCTGCTCCGTATGTTACCACCGGTCCTATTAGTGTTTTATGTATCTTTTTTATTTTTCCTGTGTAATAAATTGTTGTTTAACACTTTTGAGTTTGCAAAATATGGTTTATTTCCTGCTTGGATTTGGTCTTTCATTGTGATACTTATTTTAGACTCATTGTCTATGAGTCAATGTAAATATTGTGTTAGACAGCCCAGCTCCCTGTTTCACCCTTTTATTAAAGTCTAAGTCTGTTATCAATTTTAACTTTCGCCTTAGTGTTCATCATAGTCATCATTATCAAACGGACTAACTTCTGAGGGATTCCCGCTATATGCATGGCTTTATGTAGCTGTCTCCTATTAATACTGTTAAACGCTTGTTTAAAATCTATAAACAGAATATGTATAACTAGTCCAAATTCATAATGTTTTTTCCAGTATTTGATCATTAGTTCCCTTATCCTGTAGGAATCCACACTGATTTTCGCCCAATATTGTCTCTGTTATCTTTTTTAAACTTTCATTAATTACTCTTGATAGTATTTTATAGGATACGTTCACTAGGGTTATGCCTCTATAGTTGCTACATTCCAGTTTGTTCCCTTTTTTTAAAGATGGGGCAGATTACGAGTATTCCGGTATTCCATTTTCCGGCAGTTCCTCCTTTTCCTATATAATTGTTATTATTTTATATAGCGTTTAATTTACTGGTTCTCCACCATACTTGAACATTTCCGCGATGATATTATCCTCCCCTGGTGCCTTATTCTTCTTTAATCTCCCTACGATCTCCGTGATTTCTCTCTCTTAGTGTTGGAGTGTGAGATATGTTAAGGTCCTTGTTCCATTCCCATTCCCGTTCCTCTCCTCTAGTCATTCTTCATTTATCACATTCATACCATTTAGAAGATCCCTGAAATGTTCTTCCCATCTGTTTACAACCTTTCTTTTACTTCTATAAATTCTCCATTTCTACTTCTTCATGCGTTAATCCCTGTGTTTACTCAGTATATCTATATCTATATCAGTATATCTATTTCTTCCATTATATTTTGGATATTTTCTTCTTCTTAATTATATTATTAGCTTCCCTTCTTGTTTCTTCATATTTCTCACTGTTTGTTCTATTTTCCCTTTGTATCATATTTTCTCAAGCATTTTTCTCCTGTAGGATGTCGACACACTCCTCATCAAACCAGTCTGCAGTTCTCATCATTTTCCTCTCTTCCATCATTTCCTTAGATAGATTTTCAACACTATTCCTTCTATTGCCACTCATTCTTCTTCCACCTTGTCGCAGTTTCTATCGTTTCTCTCTCCTAATCTATCTTTTAGAGTGTCTTAATATTTTCTTACTTCATCTGGGTTTTTCCTTAGTTTATCCACGCCCCATAGTATCCTCTTCATCTTTGGCACTTTTTGTATGTTGGCTATTCTTTCTCTTACTTTCGTTCTTACTAAGTAGTAGTCCGAGTCACAGTTAGGACCTCTGCAACTCCTTAAATTTATCACAAACGAGTAGTGTCGCATTGTCACCAAAATATGGTCAATTTAGTTCACCTTTGTACTACCAGGTATTTTCCAGGTGCCTAAGTGGATTTTTTTATGTGAGAATGCAGCACGCTTAATAAACATTCTATTTCTAGTTGAAAATTGGACCAGCAAATCACCATTGTTATCATTAGAATCATGTAGAGTGAATGGACCAGCCACTTCTCATTGTGCTTCATTTTTTTACAATTTGGGCATTGAAATCACCTAAAATAATGATCATATCATGTCTACTTGAGATATTACATACTTCTTCCGATTTCTCATACAACTTTTCCTTTTCTATCGCTTCTTTCTCTAAATTGCGGTAATGTTTCTAAATTTTCCTATGAGTCTAATCTTTCATATTCCATCATTAATGGTTTCGTATTCCATCACAACATTCCTCATTTTCCTGGATATCATGAATCCAGTTCCAACTTATCCTGGTCTGCCCCTCCCTTACTAGAGGTATCTCATCCGCCTCTTCTGTTGTTGTCCCTACATTTCTACATAGTTAACACATCCGAAATCCTCCATAATCCTCTTAGGGGTATGCCATCCTTGCCTCCCTCTTCTGGTATTACTCCACAATAATTCCCTCTAATGCTAATTTTACAAGACCCTCATGTCTCAAAACGTGGCCTATTAATCTGTCCCTTTTCTTGGTCAAAGTCCTCCAAGTTGTTCTCTCTTCCCCTATTCTGTTTATAACTTCGTGGTTAATTACCCTATCCTCCCATCTGTTCAGCATTCTCCTATAGCACCATATATCGAAAGCTTCTATTCTTTTTCTGTCTGCAACGTTTCGCTCCCATATAACGGCTCACTCCGTACGAACATTTCTAGCAACGATTTCCTAACATTCACACCTATATTTCCCGGATGTAAATTCATCTTTTTCGCGATGTCATCCTCGCTTGTAATCTAGGGTTTCTTCATTTTCAGTCAGAAATTCATAATCAGCATATTGTGGTCCAAGTTTACATCTGCTCTTGGGTACGCTTTGCAGTCTAGCGCCTGATTTCTGTACCTCTGTGTAATATAAATATAGAGGAAGAAGAACCGTTTCCCGCTGTCACGCTGGTTCTGTTTACTTTTCTCAAGCAACATTTTGTTACCGCTTGGTCGTGGATTTTGGCAGAAAACGGGCTAACGTGTTATCGTTGAAGGTGATACTACGGTTAACTTTGAAACCATCAAATAACTCCTTGCAACTGAATAAATTTGAATTTAAAATTCAGTCTACCCAGTATACAGTTTTTATGGGGCATGTTAGTAGGAGAACATTACAAATCGTCGTCAAGCGTAAACAAGAAGACGACCGTACAATCTTTATATATAAAAATATGTTGTGTGTGTTTGTAATTCTTCCCTCCCTAAAGGGCTTGACCAATTTTGATGATTTTTGTTTGTATTTATGGAGTCACCCTCAGCTATCCTCGGACCCGGTAGGTGCCCCTATTATAGAGATCCAGAAATATTTTTCCGACCAATTTTTTTGGATTTCTCACACGAAAAAAAAGTAATACCAAATTTTTAGCGTGACCGTTTGAATAATCTGTGGCATTTGACTTATGCATAAATGCGTAAGTTCATTGCGTCATAGATTGGCATTGTTTTTGACATTTCGGTTTCTGATTCCTTGAGTTATGATATATTCCGTGCGTTGTAATTGTGTGCATACTGAGAGAATTATTTATCGATTTATTCCACATGGAACAAATGATGTGTATTTTAAATAATATTTTGTGCAAGTGTGAAAGGCGCATGATTTGAATTACACTTTATACGTGTGTACATTCGGCGGTATTCCATCTAACGTCCCAAATAAAACATTTTATTTTCAGCGTTTATTTGAGCTATTTCTATGATAGGGGGCGGAAAAAATGTGACTATCGATCTGACGGTTTAATCACGTGTTGACAATGGGATTACTGTCGGACTAAGGCTAGGGTTACACGGGCAGTGATGACTGCCAGAAAACGAGGGGTAGTGATGTCAGTGGCGTGTCAACGTACGTCAGTGCTGCACTGACAACTGCCAATCCATCGCTGACACGAGAGCACTGCCTCAGTTTTCTTGGAGCGTGTCAACAGTATGTCAGTCATGACTGGCGTTCCCCCTCCACCGCTACCCACATAGGAGACCAGTTAGTAGCAGTTACGGTTGCCAATTATCGATTGTGAACAGTGTTTTCACGATGGTATACAGTTTGTATTTTGCATTTTCAATACGCGTGCAATTGGAGTAAGTGAATCTTTGTTGTGAACAGCGGCTGTAAGTTTGGTTCAAAAAGCATTTAGGATAGAGTTTGTATGTTGCACTTATGAGTCTATAATTTTTTAGGTTAACTTTCCATATAGAATTATTGTCCACCCTCCAACGGCACAAACTTTAACTGGAAAAAAACTACGCGAAATAATGATGTATAGCTATAAACATACTACTATCACACGTAATGAAAGATAATTCATTTCGTTTTGTTCAGTAAATGACACCTTTAAGGGGAATAAAACAACAAGTAATAGAAACCGACCCAATTAAACACTGAAAACCAGCTTCAAAATATATGTGCTGTTTTTATTATTGCTTGATTTTTGTAGTAATAATATAAAGCAATATTACTAAACAACTGTTTTCATTTTTACGTATCTATAGTACAGTAGCGTAATACTGAGTTTGACTTTTTCGTGAGAATTTCACGAACCCTTCCTCGTTACGTCTATTCTATCACAAATACAAAGTGATTAGTTCCTGTTTATGGACATTATGCGTGCGCGAAAACACAAAGGGGAAAAATATTCAACTTGATATAAACAATATATCGACACTATGCAACATCAACATTCCAACCGGTCGTAGTTGCCAAGAAATAGCAGAGAAGTATAAACATGCATCAGAGTTCTCTGCCCGTTCTGTAGTGAGGCACAGAATTGTCAGTGAAGAAGTGGGCAGTTATCTGCCCAATATGTAAACGGTAGGCAGTGCACAACCAACCTAACTTCGACGAACATCACTGCCCGTGTAAACGTAGCTTAATTACGGTAGGGAGCTAATGTGAATGAATTACCGAGTAATATCGGGCACCCAGATTATAATCTAATAAACTTAAGCAGAAGTGAGGAAAAGTATCAAATAAAAGAAATTAATGGAAACTGTGTTATTATAAGAGACGGAAATGATAGCTAAACCATAATTAGCATTCTTGGATCTTTGTGTGAAAGCTGAGAATCATGCTGAATGCTGAATGTTTTCAAGCGACGTAGTATAATACGCTTCCTGTTCACTTTGATCCGAAGTCGTTCAAGATCACCTGAGGAAACTTCCGTTTCCGCCACGCCCCGGCCGCCAAGGTCGGTCGGCTGTTCGGACAAGCCTGGGTGTGGCCGTCCGCAGCACAAAGGAGGCCCACGGCCCACGGCCTTGCCTCCACTCGCACATGATATTATAACTTCGAACAAACCCTCTTGTTGTGAACTGCGGAGACATACCAAAGGGAAGCGCGGAACTTACAAAATAGGATGATTTTAAATAATATCGATGAGAAGATACATTTCAGACAGAGAAGTCGAAAGCAACGGCACTATTTTAAAGAGATAAACTTTACCAGTCCTGCCAATTGTAAAATTTATCATTTGACTGGCTCGCTTACCCCAAAGTCAAGGCCTCCGAACGAACTCTGTAAAGATACACCAGCCCTTGGTTTATTTAGGGAACATAATTCAGATGACAAACAGTTCGGAATTCAATATGTCGTTCCGTAGGAGCTGTGCAGCTTTCTATTTCGTGGTGCTTGCCAAGTTATTTTCCAGTTTTGTTTCTGCTTTGGCTCTGTTTCAAATGTTTCAATACTTTTACTTAATAATATACGTTTCCAATTCTTTGAGCAATTCCCCCCCCCCCCATTAAATTAATTTATTTAAAAATGAAATTATTTCAATAATAATTAAATAATATTAAACCACCTGTCTGATCAAGTAGTCATTGAAAATTAACTTCACTAATACTTTATACAGGAACACTGACGAACTGAATTTTACCTTTTAGTACCATGGCAAAGAAGGGTTTAATTAAATTAAACTGGGTGCTAAGAACAGCGAAATTCTCGGATAATTTTTAGGATGTAACTTTTCATTTGAATTATCATATCAGAGCGAACTACGTTAAATCTGAACAGTTGACACAATTTGAACACGCTGTAGTAAAATTTATTAGCGTTAAACAGGATAATGAATTCAATAATTAGAACAGCCAATTTGAAATAATGGAAACTATTAACAAAAACCAGCCTCCAAACAACTGCTCCTTATTTCACAAGACTATTCAATAAAACGAGAATAAGTAAAAACCCAGCGAAAAAAATTGGTCTTCGATTTTAAATAATGAAAACTCCCATTATAATATTAAAGTTAACACCTACAATTTTCCGTTCGTTTGTTGCGTTTATATGCTTATTACTATACTGAGGCTGTTTGTAATATTTTGCCGCTGTAGCGCTGCAGTTGCGATTCTGAGCATGCGCCGTCGCATCCTCCATTCATTGGGAAGCTAGACGCAGCTGTGAAGTATAGTCACTTCGTTTTTTTGTTAGATCGTTTAGAAACATTCCAAACAATTGAACGACACTCCGACTGACTTTTCTCATGCGATTTGCTGGGGAAGGAGATGCTTTTACTAACGTGCGTGTCACATCGCTCTTGAATGAAGGAAACAATCCATGGAGTGTAGGCATTCCACGCGAGGAATTAATTCAAACAGACGCTATCCACTCGCAACAACAGGTGTACCGTTATCTGGTGTTTTGCTGGTTGAATTATTGCCCAGGAGTTTGATTTTAAGCAAAAACGTTTGTTGTGAGACTTTACGAAGTTCCGTCGTGGAATACAGAACAAAAGGCATGGAATGATTTCCAGTGGAATCATTTTGATTCATGACAACACCCAGTCACACACCCTCAAGAAACTCTGATCGCATCATTTGGTTAGGAACAATTTTACCACCGTCCCTATCGTCCAGATTTGGTGCCAAGCGATTTTAATATTTCTTAATCTAAAAAAACTCCTTGGTGTGGAACGTTTTAACGACGATGATGACGTGACACAGGAAGGACGCTACAGGAGCGTATTTATTTGAAGAAGCTTTACAGAAACTGGTTTCCCGTTACGACAAGTGCCTAGAAAATGACGTTGATTTTGTGGAGAACTAATGTTAAGTGATAAATTAAAAAATATCTGGAAAATAGAGTTCCGTTATCTTTAAATTAATATCGGTACTTACTTTAATAGAAGTTCCATACTTTTATTAGACAGATGCTAACAAGTAAGAAGGTTTAATACTGCAAAACGTTTTAATTAAAGAAAACACGTGAAATAATTTTATGTTTTATTTTTTTTATTGTTTGTATGTTAGTTAATATATATTGTTAGTATTGTGTAAAAATAATCAGTCCCTAACTCTTGTTGAACGTGTAGCTGAAGCCGTCAGGCGTCCTGCTAAGGTCCAGCTTGCCTGGAGGGTAGAACCTGTGAGGAGGAGGAGTGGTGGTCCTGTATTGCGGGATGGCGTTCTGTTGGGGCTGGTAATTGTACTGCTGTTGAGGAGGTGGGTTGTATTGCTGAGGAGGTGGGTTGTACTGCTGAGGAGCGTTGTACTGCTGGGGAGGAGGGTTGTACTGCTGCTGAGGAGGAGGGTTGTACTGAGGCTGTGGCTGGTACTGTTCCTGACGGTACTGGGGTCTAGCTTGGGGTCGGGGTTGGGGTTGGGGTTGGTACTGGGACTGAGGTGGCGTGTAGTCAGGAGGGTTGTACTGAGGCAGGGGTCGGTACTGGGGTTGGGGTGCGCCCTGAGGGGGAGGCACCGGAATGTCAGCTCCCTGGACGTTGAAGCCGTCCTTGCCCGCGGTGTAACTGACGGTGTGCCTTTGGCCGTTGGGGTCTACGTAGCTGTAAGAGCCCCGACGGTTTCCGTTCTCGTCAGACTCCTCCTTGAACTCGACACCGTCCTCCTGGCTGTACTGCGCGCCGAAGGATCCATCTCCTTGCAGGAAGCGTTGCTCCATCAGGATCGCCGCCGTCTGCGGATCCCTGTTGAACTGCGCGCCCGACAGGGCTGCTAGCGACAAAAGCACAACCTGAAACATTACACTCTACTTCAATATTCTTCCTCGCTCTGTTACTACAAGCACTCGTAAATCCATTAAGGAAAAGCATTATCCAATTGGATGATGAATCTGAAAGGCTTAACAAATTCTAGAAGTAATCAATTTTAATTTGATGACATATGGGCAGCTTTATGAAAAGATGTGAAGTAGCATTGTCTTTACAGAAGGACAGAAGGACAGACAGAGAGGCTATCACCAATTATGGAACAAAATACAAAAATCTTAACAGGACCGTTTAAGGGGGGGGGGGGTTGCTCATCATTTTCGGAACTACACTAATCAACTGTCTGCAAGTGTGAACTTCCTCCATTCGTTATATAAACCCACTGCAACACATTATCCACTGCCTAATTTTAGAACTTCGATGAAGAATGTGTAAATTTTTCATATAACCTATAAAATTGAAGAAAATGTTTTCAGTTCTACATAATTAAACGACAATTTGAGTATAGTGAATGGAACGGATGTTCCATAACTGAACAGTTCAAATTAATTCCAGCAAGTACTCTTATTGACAGTAAATATCGGAAAACTAATAATTATCGCTCACTAAAAAATGGCTACCAACCATGAATACGAGGGAATTTTTCAAAAATTAGAAGAAAAAAAACTTGTTTCAACTCCTCAATCAAGGTTTACACTTTCTTTCATTTTATAGACTTCCTTCAATATTCTCATGAAATATAGCACCCCTGCTCATATCTCCGTTAAACACGCTTGCTTCTCAGAATAAATATATTACATTGTAAATAGTGAACAATGGCTCAGTATTAATTTTATTTGTTTGGAAAACATACAAAAAATTCGATTTTATGTCTTCAGCTATATTGTTCCAATAAGTTTGAATTCTTTTGCGATTGTCTACATCATGGATGCAAACACCGAAAATGTCTCACATGTTGCTCACATTTAGTTTGTAGGTAAATTATTAGCTTTGTTCAATCCATGCCCTTTTTTGTCGCACAACATCCGGTAAGAATAAATTGTAACGACGACTATAAAATTGTGTCATTTATCCTTTTACGAAGAAAATTGACTTCGGTGCTCTTCTTTTTTCTTCCTCTCTGCATATTCATAAACAATCGAGTCTGGCACGGGGCCTAATGGTGGAAACGTGTATGATAGAGTTCTGAGTATAACGCGTAGAATCAGATTTAATAATAAGAAAATCTTCCAGCTTAGAGAGTACGAGTGTCGGACTTATTAAATTAAAGAAGTGAGATGGAATTAGACTCTGAATTTTATTCAAAGATAGAAATTAAGAAAAACAAAAGTAGCGTTGTACTGATTCTGTGTTAAATCTCATAGCGCACACCAGTGCTTAGCATAAATCTGAAGGAGGACAAGATTTTTCTTGTGATGTGCAGGGAAACCCGTAATAGAGGTACAGTTACTACGGCAAGGTCGATGTGTGTCGCGGGTTGGCCACACTGACAGGCGCTTAATCCGAGCAGCGGAATCCTAACTCTTAACGGCGATGAAAACCAAAGCGTTCTAGAAACATAATCGAAGATATCACTAATTTATGAGCAAGCTGAAACCCTCTACTTAAAGACGTTATGATGGAATTTGAAAATATTTACAATCTTTTACATTCTTGCAGCAGCAACTTAACTTGCACCATATGATATTTAATATTTTCAATATAACCCATGGAACTCTGATTATAATTAAAGCATGCACACATATATAAGGAGACTTAGTTTTTTAAAAACTAAGAACTTCAATTATTTGTCGTTATAATTTTTATAAGGTTTTTGACTAAACTAAATGCAAAGGTTTTGCGAATTTAAGTCTGAAAATAAATTATTGAACATTATTACTTTGTTTCAATTCCAAAATATACAAAACTTTTAATTCCAGTTACAGGAAACTGAACTGAACGGAAGATAAGTTTAAAAAATGGTAAGCATCCCTTCTTATGCTACTATAGGGCAGTTGCCAGTTTCAAGATCACCCTGTTACCCCTCAAAACATGTTACCCCCAAAGTAAAATAAAAACAAACTTAAAATCCTCCACGGGCGAATATGATATAGATAATGAGAAACAACTGCGAATTATTCAGTAAAGGAATCCTCCCAATTCCCTTCCTATGCTATTAAAGGTGAGTTGCCAGTTTATCAATCGCCTGTTACCCTACCCCAAAAATTTACATTTTTCTAAAAATAATAGAAGTTTGATAATTATTTATCACAGTTTAAAAATACATTCAGTATTTTGATACGTGCTGCACAAATTAAGTGGATATCTGTCTCCGTAAAATTTATTGACAATGGTGGCTCCTGCGTTAGTTTTTGCAACGTTCTCTGTCAAAGATATGCTGAACTTGTTGGTTAAAAAAAGACTCATTTAGACGTCACTTGCAGTGAAAGTGTGTATTAATAAACAATCTTATCCGCCGAGAAATGTGTTCAATTTTTTAAAGTTATGTTAAAACATTTTATTTTCACTTCTCGTTCTACACAGATGTATTGATTTCCTATATATTTCCATTGAGTGATATTTCTTTATCGTAATTATTCGGAAAAAAATCTTAGCACCGGTTTTTTTATTTTTATAATTAATTTAAAGATGATAATTTAGTAAATTGCTAGTCGGTATAAGTGATGAGTTACTCACAAGCCTGTACATGGCGGACGGTGGCGCGAGCGAGGACTACAAGTACGGTGGCCCCGACGTGGAGGCTTTTATACCAGGAGACAACCTTGGCTGGGTGGGGCGCGTCCATGGGCTTCTCACTTTCCATTGCCGTCGGTGCTCTCATCGCAGGCAGCAGCGACCGCCCAATTTCAGATGCACCTCCACCTCCGTGATCCCGGGAATTAGAGCGCTTTGCACAACGTCACTTCTCCGAGGCGCTTTTCCGTCCGGCTATTGTGGTGCGTACGACGCAACCACAACTACCTGCTCGCTTTCCCCGGATGCACACACCACTTTGTTGTTGTTAACCAATGTCACTCAAACAGCTCTAGTTCGTGCAGGTTGCTACAGTGGCTGCTCTCGAGTCGGAACGTCTGTTAATTAGAAAGACAATAAATTAGTTGATAAACTGAAAACATTCGACCTATTTTATGCGAACATCAGACAGTATGACGATACATTTCACATATTTCTTCAAATTTTTACCGCATGTCCAACAGAGATATTGCAACTAAAAAAAATTGAAAATCCAATTTTAAAAGGCTGTAATTTATAAATGGTTCGTCACTTACCACTGACTATATGAAGTAACTACATCAGAATTTGAAAAATGTTGTGGTTCGCAAACTGTTTCTTCTTGAAGAAATAAGCCTACAAAAACAGAATTTTCTTCATTGTAATGGTCAACTTCCTGTTGTACAGAGTACATGAAAAAATATTATTGGCAAGTAAATAGAAGTTTAATTTGTAGGCCTGAATGTACTCAACACGATACAGTCGATTTGAAAAGAATACAACTACATAGCTCGGAATTATTTAGAAAATCGTAGATACCTACGAACGCGAAAAACGGCGGTCATTTTTGAACCAGACACAATACGAATGAAATAGCATTAGTTTTGAACTGCAAAACTGTAAATTCTTTCAAGACTTACGGCAGAAATGAATACCAAAACGTATCATTTAAAAAATTAATAAACAAAGATCGATTCTCTGTCAATCCATAGCAAGTGGCCCAGAAAAAAGGAAGTTGATTGCTCATCTTTTCAGAAAAAATTAATATTTGTTGGTGCATTCCCTCTTGTTTTTTCAGTTCAAAACTAATTTTGTTTAATTTGTATTGTGTCTGGTTCAGAAATGACCGACGCTTTTACTAACGCCGTTTTTCGCGTTCGTAGGTATCTACGATTTTCTAAATAATTCCGAACTATGTAGTTGTATTCTTTTCAAATCAACTGTATCGTGTTGAGTACATTCAGGTTCAACAAATTAAACCTCTATTTACTTGCCTAATAATATTTTTATGTACGCCGTGTAACAGGAATTTGACCATTGCAACGAAGGAAATTCAGTTTATGTAGGCTTATTTCTTCAAGAAAAAAAAGTTTGCGAACCTCAACACTTTTCCGTGCTTTTTCACATACTGATGTAGTTACTTTATATATATTGTCAGTGGTAAGTGACGAACCATTTATAAATTACAGCCTTTTAAAATTGGATTTTCAAGGTTTTTTGAGTTGCAATATCTCTGCTGGACATGCGGTAAAAATTTGAAGAAAGATGTGAATAACTTATCATCATACTGTCTGATGTTCGCATAAAATAGGTCGAATGTTTTCAGTTTATCTACGCATTTATTGTAGGGATGTTCCCAATACCTTCTCTTTGTAATTAACAGACCTTCTGACTCGAGAGCAGCCACTGTGGCAACCTGCACGAACTGACACATAGTTGCATTCAGACCTTTAAATTCATTTCCACCGTCCCGCAGCCGCTAAAGTGTGACATCAACACCCGCACCAATTATCTTCCGCCGCGGCCCGTCCCGCTCAAGTGTGACCCAGGCTTTAGGGAACGGGGGAGGGGGGGACTGAATTAAAAGCAAGTTCCTATAATAACGATACAAGTTTATTGAAAATTCTTACTCAACTATTTTGACTGAATGAACAAATTTTAGTTTCCAAGTTGTTTTTGAATAAGGGGTCGCAAAAGTCTGCTTTTTTTTAAAACAAAAATCGCGTAGTCTTTAATGAGATCCCCAAATTTCCTCGAGTAATATAGTTTTTTTCCAAACGCTATGTACAGGAAGTCGGGACGGAACGGGATAGCAGGATAGAACGGGATACCCTATTTTTTTTACTGGCAAGTGCTGGTGGCTATTAAATAGGAATGAAACATTGTAACTCGTCTATAAAGAAGCCCTGGCAGCCCATTTGACCAAGTTCTTACTGAGCCTTATGGATTAACTCTTGTTTTGATTCTTCCATCTGTGATTTTATAATTTTTAAAGCACTTCGGCCGAAGGCAATTCACGAAAATCCTCGCTTTCAACTCTTTATGGAAAATGTATCATACTGGAAGGAGAAGAAATAAAAACCTTACGCTTAGCCGACGATATTGTAGTATTAGGGGAATCAGAAGAAGACTTGGAAACCATGATAAATGGCATGAACGTGGTCCTGGAGAAAGAGTTCAATATGAGGACTAATAGATTAATACAAATAATTACATGCAACGTCTTAACTTGATAAATTCAGCTTTTTTCTAATATAGTTAAAAAGTAAGATTTTGTTGTGGTTAGAAGTTTTATTTTATGAATATAATTCATTCGCATTTCTTATATAAAAAATTCGTAATATCACATATATTTACCTGTCTATACTGTCGTCCAAAGTAGAAAGGCAGTAAGTAAAAATTTATAAAAATATTTCACGGATTATAATTAATTTATAAAGACAAATTCATGTTTCTTGATACGGATAAAACCATTTTCAAAGTGATAATATGCAAATGTCGAAGCTCAAAGAAACTATCCATTGATTTCTCTAAAGCATTTTTTTAGACTTACTGCTTTTCCCCTTTGGACGGCAGTACAGCTGTGTACTATGTACGTGCCTATAGTAAAATAATTCAGTGTTTTGAAATACATTCTATTTACTTCGCGTGTTTATGTACATTATCTTTTATATATTAATTTTTTCAAAATTAACTAAAATGACTTAAATTTATTAATATGTGGTTTAAGATTTTAAATGTTGCTGAAAATTGAAAAAACCCACATAATGGTCCCAACCTGAAAAAGCCCAGTGTTGTTTTTTTTTCAGACTGGTCCCAACTTAGCGAACCCTGCTTTGAATGTTGCTTTCGGCTCTGTTCAATAGCAAGACCTGCTACAGGCACGTTTCGTATATATAATGTGAGCTTACTACGTTATTATTAATTTTCAATCAAATTGTTGACAGAAACACTTGTAGGAACAGTATTAGGAGGTATAGATGTCACATCATCACGATCACGTTGGTTAGAATCTTTTGTTTTTGTTAGTTCAGAGTCATTGTCAATCAAGTCTCTGACAGGAAGACTTGTAGACTCTTCAATTAATATTGTCGGGACAGTGTTAGAATGATTAGGGAGCATTTCATCAGAATCACTTTGGTAAGGATCATTTGTCTCTGTTAGTTAAAATTCATTTTCAATCAAGTTGTTGACAGTAACACCTGATGTCACTTCATCCCAGGCTGTAAGGTCGGTGTTAGAACCACATCAGAATCACTTTGGATAGAATAATTTGTCTGTGTGAGTTCAGAGTAATTTTCAATTCGGATTTCATGTTCTCCTTTGTTTATCAACACCCAAAACTTTTAACGTGTTTTATGTTCCTGATGAATGTGGTCAGTTGTTGACCAAAAACTGCCTGAGTAAATTTTTAATTGGAAAATAAAATTATTGCGCAATTGCTTAACGAGGACAATTTATTGTTTTCATTATCCTCTACATCGCGTGTCCAGTCTTTTTGGTAAATCCAAGAAAGTTTTTTTTAATTCATCACATTTTTAGTAATACTGTTATATCCATATACAATTGGGCTGTTTTATTCATTTAAATTTTTGCTTATTAAAAAAGCATTTAGCAGCTTTAGTATGACTTTACAAATGAAGATATCTTATGGAAAATTCAAAGAATTGATACCATATTTGGCGGGGAGGTTTGTCGTTTTTGGATATAAAGTTTTCTGATTGAATTAAAATATAAGGAGAGTGGCGATTTCTAAATGCATGTAAATATTTTGATTGTGAAGCATAGAACAGTGAATATAGGATAATTATCTATGCACCACGGAGAAAAACCTTTGATTGGTGAATTTTGTCGGTTTTGTTGAGCAAATTCGTTTAATGTATTTGTCAAACTTGATGTATAAATTTTAATTATTTGGTAACAGTAGTTTATTTGGTTGCAAATAAAATCGTATATTAACTCTGACATAAGGAGGTTTCATAAAGTTTAATCAAAATTTACGTGATTACGTAATCGCGTTTGTTTCTCATAATAATATAGAAATTACAACACAACATATTATCACCTCACATGTATCAAACGAGATGATTATATTGCTGTTAAGCGTGAAATATTCCTTAAATTTAATTAACATTTTATTTAAGTAAAGGTAAATTAATTTTGATTTGGAGTAGGGTATTACACAACCAACAAACAATTGATTTATTTTAACGAATCCTTACAACAATTGTAAAATAAAATACAATTACAGCATTTTTCTATAAACGAGGAAACATTAATAGGAAGAGAGTTGCAAAGAAGCAATATATATATAGTTTCCATTTACAACCCATTTTACCATTGATATGAAACTACCAATATATTTTTATTATGATTTTCATATATATTGGAAAAAAAGATATAAGGATGCTGCAGGCTTTATATACCAAGTCTGACGATTAATAAGATTTACAGTGTACTATTCATCATTTTGTACTGTTCAGCCCAGAGAAGGTCACGTAAAAGCGTTAGTAAGCTGCAAATCAGTTCGATGTAAAGGTATGATGTATTCAAAAAAGTGATACTTCTGTAAACTATAAGACAATATAAAAAACCTAATACACAAGATTTTATGATGTAACTATTACCCGAGTTCCCAGTGTTGGCTAGATATTACTTATATGTCCATATATTAAATTAATTCCTCACTACTTTGTTGGTCAACGTGTGATGTAAGTGTAATAGAGGCCGTTACTCTTTTTCAACAATTAACCCATTGATGGGAATACCATGATCGATATACTTTTGGGCTTAGCTAAAAATTAAACGGGATCATGACTGGCGCTACCTTAACTGTCATTAATTCTTTTGGTATATTAAATTACCACGTTACCTCAAGTGAATCAAAAATTCCTGGTACACTTAGACAGTCCAAAATACATTAAGGAAGTGCAAAATACACTCAAAGAAAGAATACTCGTGATAATCTTAAGGAACTGATGAATAATCGCAACACAATACGGGAGTCCTGGATAATCCATGTACCTATTGGGATGAAAAATAGTTCCTCTTGTCTATGTTAAAATGTATGTATGAAGTGTACATTTTTACTTAACTATATGACACAAGAATTTGAGAAAAAACTCGCTAGCCAATAATGGTAAAATGTTTGAACTAATGAGGAAACCGTTGCGGTGACTCGAGCACCATATCTTGAAAACATTTACAACTCTGAACTTTTAGGAGGTGAAAGGAGGAAAGGAAGTGCTTAAATCTTCAAAATATCGCCAGAAACCTTCTAGGGAGTGAGCATTTCGATGTATAAGGATACTTTAGTAAAATAAAAGAGTATAATTGATATGGAAAATCATTATATGAAATATTTTATATTATAATATAATTTATATTATAATTTGGAAACATGTTAAGCTTGAAGCTTTGTGCCAGTTAATTCATAGTTGCCTTATAGAAAAATACTGTAATCTTATTTTGCAGGTTGTAAATGACATTCATTGATATAAATAGAATTGTTGGGAGGCTGGTAAATCATTTTTATTTATCATTAATTAAAATTTATTTATTTTATATTTGGAGAAGGGGTAGGAAATTTAGCGTTTTGTATTGTCACATTGAGTTTTTAAGTTGTTACTGAATTAAAAAATATTTTATTTTTTTTCTGAGTTCGTTCTTTCATCAATTTACTTGCTGTTTGTTTTGGAAATATTGTTATGACTTATAACTAGTATTTCCTGTAAAATTCTGCTTGACTTTTGTGCGACATATAAGATTTCCGTTCATGTTCACTTATTAAGAGGGAAGCTCGACCTATTTGTAGTAGGTATGGGGGCATACAACGATAAAACATGTACCGTATACCTGTCACCCTGACTCGGATAATGCACCCCCAGGTAGTCACCAGATCAGAGAGGGGGAACTCGCCCACTCGTAAAGATCCATTAAATTCCTGTTCACGATACTGGCTCATTACAAGCTATCAGTAAAGTTATAAATGGTTCATATTTTCTTGTAACTACAACTATAGTCTATTAGGTACTCTTTTAAAATGTATTTGACTGCAAGGTGATTGTATGGACGTCCCTAATTACTTTAATTGTTTAATAGGACGTTAAAACAAACTAAAAAATATTTCCGTGTGCCATTAAAACCATACAGACGATATTTGATTGAGCTCTTATCCTAGATTTAACTCTATGCTCATTAGAATAACGTAAGAAGTACCATCTGTACGTGATAATTAACTATGCCGATGACCTAACAAGCCAATTAGTGACTTTGCACGTTAAAGATGGTGAAAGCAGGCAGGAAATATCGAGTGAAACGTGTACGCCTTCCTTGGGGAACAAATTTCACCGATAATGTATCTAAATAACAAAAAACAAGCGTCTTTATTACGTCATTAATAGCTTTATTTTATACTTAGATACGGCTTCTAAAAAGTAACAAACGTCTTCATTACGACATTAATTGTTTTACTTTATACTTTGGTATGAGCATTGTAATTGCAAATTTCTGGTAGGTTTTTACCTAAATCAACACATTAGAGTTTGAAGCATGAGATCAACGCGTAGGGGTGGGAATGTAATGGGATGAAAACGGCAAATATTACTGTCCAATAAATGGCTTTTGGGATCGCTGAAATCAAACACTATGAAGATAAAGACTTAGTTCAATCTTGTAACGGCATAAAAAGGGAACAACTCCAGTGCTAGGGGTGGAATGTAATAAATTTCATGCGAGAGTTTTGACATTGAATCGGAAGTTCAAATTCGGCGAAGAGCTTTGAGAGGGGCAAAAGTAGAAGATTAGCCCAAAATGTCGCATATTATGTCGCTTTCCATATAATTGAAATGAGCCTTAATATTTCGAATGTGGGTGAAGTTGAAGTTCAGTTTATTCAACGTAAACGTATTTTGAATTTTGGGATTCGCTGATTTGATTAATAACACTCCGAATGAGAGTTTAGCCACAATCACTATAAAGACGTGAGAGGGAGAGAGGGGAAAATGTCCATATCAGTGTGGAATAAAACTGATTTAGGGGTTTCTGAGATACAATACGTTCCCGATGCTTCTTAAGTCCCAGTCGGTGTGCGGCGGGTGAAAAGGATTTAGTTATAAAATAACATTCCAGCGGAGTTGATAAGAACAATATCATGTTTATTCAGGATAATTTGTGAAATCTACGAAAAAGGAAGAATACAAGAAGATTTTAGTAAAAACATAATTATACCCAAACCGAAGAGGACTGCAGCTGATAGATGCGAGCAGCACAGGACAATTAGTTTAGTACCTCATGCATGCAAAATATTAACGAAAATGGTACATGGGAGGATGGAACGACAAATAAAATGCGAGTTTGGAGAAGGTCATTTTGGTTTTTGGAAGAATGTAGGGAAAAGAGAAACAATATTTACTTTGCGTCTAATTTTGTAAGACGGACCTACGTTCATGGTGTTCGGAGAATCAGAAAAAGGGATATTTTGAAGGAAGTTAAGTAATTCTGCTACTTGGGCACCATAATAACTACTGATGGTAGAGGTATAGTAGGCATAAAGAGTAGGATAGCGCAGGTAAGGAAGGCTTTCGTAAAAAGAAGGAATTTACTTATGGCTAATATAAGTATGAATATTTGGAAATCATTACTAAAAATGTTATATGGGTGCTTAACGTGAACGATAGTAGTTGGGGAAAGGAAAAGAATGGGGTGCTATAGGTGAATGCTAAAAATCAGATGGGTGGATAGAATCACTAACGAGTAATTTTAAGCATAATAGGAGAAGAGAGAACAATATGGAGGACGAGGGTCATCTAAAATTAGAATTAGAGGGAAGTTTGTGGAGTAATAACAGAAGACGGTGGCCAAGGATGGAATACGCAAAGCAGGGTAGGGAGAATGTGTGTTGTGCTAGTTATGCGGAAATGAAAAGGCTTACGCAAGATAGGTTAGCATGGAGGTTTTTCGTCAGACCAGTCTTAGGACTGAATTCCACAAAAACAACAATGTAAACTGGAACAAACTATTAACGATATTGATGATGACAGGAATAAAAGATCGGCAAAAAAAGCAGTCAGCAATAATTAATTATTAATAGCTATAGTTTTTAATCTATATCTATGGGAAAATACTTTTGTTTTTAAACAGTTCTATTTACGTTAAAATTTCACTGATATGGCGATATGAATTTACATTCAATAAAAAATATTTACAAATTAAAAAATCTAGTCATAGTTGTTTCTTGTCGGGTACTCGAATTGACCTTAAAAACGAGTTCATGATATAATGTATTTATTTCGTTACATCTTAACTACAACTTACAACAACTATTGCATGAGATAATTTTTGTTTTTAATAAAATTATGAGTTTTTTTACAGTAGCACTCGTGCGGTATTTAACCTATTGATTCACGCATGGCTTGACGCGTGTTCCAAATGTCACTTGCAGTGCCATTCGTTCAGTAAGTCAAGGGCGAAATCTCAGTTCAAACCAATGCATTGATAGACTCCCTCCAGTCGCGTTTCCAATAATCATTAAAGTTTTATCAGATCCTATCGGACGTTTTAAATTCCGCAATTAAATACTACTGGCGTTCCAAACCGGGTTCTCCTTTGTTTGGAGGCGTAGGAGTGGGAGTGGAACGGAATGAAAACGGACAAAATTATTGTTCATTAAACATTGGACCTTTAACGTTCACGTACAGATTACATTTATATTTAACACCGTTTCAGAAATATTTTTATTTTTTGCGCTCGAGGTAGCTTATCTCTCCTTAAAATTAATACTTCCCTCATTTAAGTCAAGTCATTTTTAAACCGATTCGCAATAGAAAGTTTTAAATTCTTTAACCATGTTTGCAAATAATTTCAAACTCTTGCTACTATTACAAAAGGAATGAACACGAAATTAAACATGTATAAAATGTAAGGAATTTCTGAAGAAAAAAAAAGAATTAGTACAGAATTCATACATATGTTTACGATCTATTCCTAAAGCACTGTTTTCCTGCCCAAAGAATGAAGAGTATACGTTTAAAGCTCAACCAGGTTCAACAAAATATGTGCTCGCACCTAATTTAATTAGTATTTTGAAATATCGTTCTTATAATAATATGCTTCAAAAACCGCATCAAAAGTTAGCGTGACTCTCTAAATTAACTGAAAATGTAATGTTCATTTTAAACATACAAATCAGTGCAAATGTATATCATCCAAATACTAGTCAAACAAAAGCAAATAATATTAATCAGAAGAAGGAATGAGAAACAAAATGAGATTTTAGAATTCATAAATAATTATCTGACTAAAATTTTATTCCTAACGGTACTACAAACTATTTTTATATGTTAAAATATCTCATCTATATATGTAATATATAATTCACCTTAATATTAGTTACAAACATATTTGTTTACAAATAACAGCTATGCTGTAAATATTGAGTTGTAAAATAAATAAACCGGCCTACAGGTAAGAAAAAAAATATTAATTTAAAAATAGCTCACCCATTTAGGAAATTATCACAAAAATATTAAGAAATATATAATATTAATACTTATATTATTCATCGGTGCCAAATTTGTTACACTGTAGTTGTCCACGTGAAAAGAATACAAGAAAAGGAACTAAACGTTTGATTAATTATATTGTATCTGAAATTATGGTCCGTTTATTTATTAATACAATCAAGCCGAACTAAATACAAAATTTAAATGATTGAGCTTTTTACAAAAACGACGATTCCCTTATTAAATCACTAACGAGTAATTTTAAGCATAATAGGGGAAGAGAGAACAAAATTCTGAATACAACGTTTCGGTAATGTAATCATCAAAGCGCCAACTTTGTAGATTAATCTGGTAAACAAGATGAACTTTGTAGTGTATAGAACCGTAAGATTTATTTTCATACGAATACACAATAAAAGATTTCTAGTTTCACAGTAAGTTGATAAATGAAAACGAACTACTGAGTAATATTTCATGTCAATGCTATTCTGAAATTTCCAGAATTATTGAAACACGAAATACCAGAAGTGTTTGAAATATTCACCAATTTGATCGTTATTTTTATTTAGCTGAACAGGAAAGCAAACGTAAATAATATATAGATAAGTCCCTACATTTTTTTGGTACGTTTATGAGCATCCATCAATTGTTTGAAAATTAACAAAACACTCATCAACATTTAAAACATGAATATTTCAAACGAACGTATTTAATTATTTGTGTACTTTAATTTGCAATCTTTTTTTCCTATTATACCGAAAGATAAATATTTGCTTCTTTTTAATGAATTATATTCTACTTACTTGATATTTAATGTATAGTTTAAATAATTCCACAAAAACGTTCATAAGTTCGTATTTCATTGTTCGTCAATATCTACACATTTCTATGAGACTGGTTCGTTGTTTATTTATTATTTAAGAGACACGGTCTACGTATTACATGTATATGATTACGAAATGTTTTCTAAAATTGACAGTTCGGTGTCATCTGTACGAGAGTACCCGGCCATATTCATTTCTGATAATTTTGGAAATCTCATAATTGTCGTGTTCTCGAAATTAACAGGTTTGCTATTGGAAATTTTCAAAATTTTATAATTTTTAAAAATAATACAAGTTTTTATATAAAATTATATTTAACCACCAATTACAGACGTTTGGTGCTTAATAAGGTAAAAATAATGATAATAAGGTAAAATATTTTCAGGGTTTACCACAAAAACTTATGTGACAAAATTTAGAAAGTATAATAAAATATTTTTTCTTGTAAAATAAATTATTCAAACTTCCAGTTCTTAATTAATTTCATTAAAACGAATAAATAGTATTAATTTGAATTTAAAGTACGTAATCTATGAAAAATTGTTCTAGAATGCATCCAAAGACAGCTATAAACAAAATGTTATTTGATAATATAGAGCAACAAAGGCAGTTAAAATAGCCAATGTGAATCTGTGAGATTTGATTTATTTATTCCAGGAAATAGAATACGCCAATAGATAAAAAAATCACAAAATAATTCTTACAAGAAACAATTATATATTTAAAACAAATTTTATAATTGTTCTGACTGTACCTCGAATAATGTAGACGAAAAATACGGCCAAAATTGGTCAGAATTAAAATTATTTATTTGTTAAATTATAACACGACGTTTTGTTTATTTGTTTGGAACCTCTTCAGATGTGAAAAAAAATACAAAAATAATCGTTCAACAACAATCAATTCAATTCGGAGACTGTTCGTGCTTCAAGAACAAATTTGTCAATTAATATTTTGTGCAATCTATGATTATAACAACTTTTTGGATTATTTTTAGATTTTTTCACACCTGAGGAAGTTCCAAAGAAAGAACGAAACGTTGTATTATAATTTAATCAATAAATAATTTTAATTCTGAAAAATTTTGGCCGTAATTTTTTGCCTAAATTATATATTTATGTGAACATAACTAAAAATTGGAACACGCAAATTTTCTTGTCCAACATAGCTACAAATACAATATAGTAATAATATTACTTTAAATGAAATAAAGATTTATTTATTATTGTAAAGATATATAATAAATGGTCAAATTTAAAATATAGAAGAATTTCATTTCAAAACAATAAGTTTTGTCCTTAATTTTCAATACATATTCAGTTATTTAATTAAAACTTTAACAGTAATTTCGTGTTACTACTGAAATTTCCAGGGCCGTTTTTTTTTCGGTAGGAAAACGCAATTTCTGTTTAAGCTATAATTACAGAACTCTTCAGGTGTATTCTTATTTATTGTTAGTCTACAATTTGGGCGTTAAGCCCGGTGGCAGGTACAAAATGACATATCTTAAGCATAAATACTCCTAATCTAAAAAAAATAATCATAGTCCTTTAAAATTTTTATAGCACTGAAAGAAAAAAGAGAAACACTACAAGAATTATATTAAATTCCACTTCACTTTGACTTTAACATTTAAATTAGAATATGCATTTATATTATTCGAAAGTCCCACTTCACTTCACACGTTTTTTGAAATTTATTCTGAATTTATTTTCCTGAAGATGATTTTCCCCAAACACTCCCACAGATAAATTATTCCAGTCGATGATAGTCCTACTTAGGAATAAGAATTTGCCAACAACTGTTTTTTGCTTTCTACATTTTTACTTTGAATTGATGTTCCCATATACCTATATAACTGGGCTTTTACAATCCATGGTTTTTGCCCCGTACGTCCCGAAATTTTGGGGCAAAACGTCGTATTTTGATTTGAAATTCTTTTAATTCTGACATTTTTTTATTTATTGCGTTTATTTAAAAATACTTTAACGTTGCTAAAGGTGTGATATAATATTGACAGTATGTATACAAAGAAACTCTCAGACTAGACAAATAATTATATTTAACCACCAGTTACAGACGTTTGGTAGTTAGTAAGGTAAAATATTTTCAGGGTTTACTACAAAAACTTATATGACAAAATTTAGAAAGTATAATAAAGATTTGAATATGACGTTACTTAATATGAAGTTACAAGCACACGAGACGTACACCAGGGAGAAAGTCAAACACAAACGACGGACTAGTCGCTTCACGCAACTGAATCACCAGGAATCTGCCATTCCGTACAAAATACAGGCCGTACATGATACATAATGAAAAGAGAAAGTAAAATAATTAAGGATTCAAAATATTAAATCATTAAAATAAGTGATTAAAGAAACTAATATTTGTGATTTTTCATAAGGGGATACTGTGGCGATATAACGTGTATGGTTTCTGAGATTTATGAACTTTCTTAAAGTAGTTCGTTCCCCCCACCAGGAACTAAGAAATAAATATAATTTTATGTAATCTACAGCTGATGGGAAGATTACAGTTATTTTATAACTTATTCCGAGTTATTATTGACCGCCTGTTATAAAGTAGCCATTCATTCAACTTCCGAGTTAAGGCCCAAACGTAATTCAGTAACTAGAGACGTACTACTACATTATAAAAAAACAGTTATTGGATGACGCTGCAGTTATGCAATGAGCAGCGGCTCTATTTTATTAGTGGAAACAGCGTTGCCATGTCTGCCGTGTTTGCAGATTACTGTTACCGGAGTCACGTGGCCGTCTGCACGTGCCTGGGGGCACTACTGGATAGCAACAGTAACGTCCAGTTTAGCTACACCTACGCCAACCCTGCCAGGATCATTTACCTGAACCATCTGGTTTTATACATATACAAAAAAAGGAGCCGAGTAGAAACTGGGATAAAATAAATTAGCGCAGTAATGTGTGTGTTAATGCCAAATTGTTACGAACTTAACGGCGACATGCGTTGGTAATAAAACGTATCATGAATACATTTTTTTTTCATGGAAATGTCGATTTAGCTTGAAGGTCACATGTTGTTTGTCTGAGTTTATGTTTCAGTCGAAAGTGTTACTGCCATAAAATGTTACGAAAATTCAAGGACCGTTAACAACAAAAGATACGACTTTTTAAGAGACAAACCTTAAAAAATAGAGAAAACTTATAAACAACTTTAGATATTCCGACGTTTCGATGCTTACTGAAACGGTAAACTGACAAAATTTTAATCAGGAGGACACCAAAGATAGATCAGAAACGACTAAATAACTGAAGTTTACTAAAAGAGCATGATAACATAGATGGAGTGTCAATAGCAGGAGCGAGGAGCGTGACTGTTATCCCCACTCCTATAGGACCAAGTCGCTCGTCGCTTCATAAGCGGCAATTTAAAATCACTGCAGTTTGAATCCAGAAATAAATTTACTCAATAACTAAGTATTTTAAAATATGTAATGTACAAATATAAATTTATACGGAAGATTAAGTAAAGTGTCATAAATACAACATTGCGAATTGGATACGAAGATATATCAACATATTTCTCAAAGAAAAGTTAAATATATATAAATTTTTACCCGAAAATGTTGGAGTAGAATATACATTGCTTTTCCTTGGATGAAGATGAAGGTACGAATTTACAACAATTTTTTGCAATAATATTGAAGGGGCGTTTTACGATTATGGTAATCCGCTCGTAAAAAATAGTCATTTAAAATATTTCTTAGACAACCTCATTCCAATGGAAGATAGGAGCGGAGAATTTTAATTTCATATATTTATATGACCTTAAATTACAATTAAATATATATAATTACCAATAATTCATAAATATTATGTAAAAATTAATCATGGTCAACGTAATTGTGGAAACTAAACGTTCTCTTGAAACTCGTTTAAAGGAACACAAACAATCGTAGCACCTGAAATAATAATGCTGTCACTATCCATAACTTGATAAAAATAATTAATTTATTGGGATATTGTTGAAAATTTAGATTTTGAACAGAATTATTTTAAACGTAATTTATATATGTTATTCATTTGACAGTAAACACGTTTTTTGTTAGCTTTCATTATTTATTCAACAAAATTTTAAAATAAATTTTATAATTTATTGTAAATATTAAGCTAGTAATTATTTTATGACTAGTAACATACTTTATACAAAGTTAAGCAAATTCAGGTTTCGATCTCAGCTCTGATCGTCTCCTTTCCTGAAGGCAAACGAGTTCTTTGAGTCTTAGAGACATTCCTCTTTCACTTTGAAGGTCTTTTCTCATCACTTTCTTCAATGCAATAAAACTCTTGCCCTTTATTACCGTTGTCTACAGTTGGAAAACTAAAATTGTCTGTCCAACAGACATTCTTCCAAATATTGTGTTAGAAAGAATGTATAAGTGACATTTGCATTGCACGATTCCGTGTGAGTTTAAATGCTGATAAAATCTAAACGCCCATTCTGGGAAATCGTGAAATCTCTATCAGTCCTTATTTAAACAGATACTAGAGCCCTATTGGTTTCTTTGAGCAAAGATGCAAAATGTTAAGAAATGAATTCAAGTGTTTTTTATGGGATTATAAGCAGAATAAATACATCCGTGAGATTATTTTTTTTAAAAGTGTATGCTTAGTGAGAGGAGATTGCAAGTAAGAATTGGCCATGGCATATGACTAAGAAAAATTCAACGTTCACCGGATGCAAGCATGCATGTTCAATTAAAGTCTATGAGGACACATTTCCTACATTAAAATGGTTTGAACTTGATTTACAACACATGTTTAGTTTAATCTCATCGCTATATATATATATATATATATATATACATAGGAAATGTTGGTATCAAGTGTGGTGTTATATCGGTTCGAAAAGTGGACGATAGGAGTTACAGACAGAAAAAGAATAGACTCTTACATGTGGAGCTATAGGAGAATGCTGAAAATAAGATAGGGGGATAGGGTAACTAACCAGGAAGTTCTAAATAGAATAGGGGAAGAGAAAACAATATGGAGGATGTTGGCCAACAGAATGGACAGTTTAATATGCCACGTTTTAAGACATGAGTAAAATTAGCGACAGAGAGAAATGTGTGGGGTAAGAACAGAAGAGGGAGGTTAAGGATGGAAACGCTAAGCAGATTAGGTAGCTTGTGGTAGCTTTGTAGAAATGAAAAGGGTTGCGTAGGATAGGGTAGCATAGGGGGTTGCATCAGACCAGTCTTAGGACTGAATCCCACAACCCACACCCAAATAGACACACACGCATATATATATATATATATATATATATATATATATATATATATATGAATTGAAAGACACGTTGACGGATTTTTTTCTTTAGAAGACAGGTTTTTGTCTCACATTATTTTAGGTCGGTAATTGTATTCAACAAATTAGTGAAGGATCGTTTCTTTGAATTATTTAGAAAAATGGTGGAAAACAACTTAAGTTTCTGAGGAGAAGTAGATATTTAGAAATATTTATAAAAATACGTTTTTTGGTGTACTAATCGAATCTAATATTTGTTGTTGTTGTGGTATTCAGTCCTAAGACTGGTCTGATGCAATCCTCTGCTAATCTATCTAGCGAAAGCCTTTTCATTTGCTCATAACTATTACATCCCACCTCCTCCTTAATCTGATTAGCGTATTCCAACCTTGGCCTCCCTCTTGCGTTCTTACCCCACACACTTCCCTCTAATGTTAATGTTACAAGACCATCGAGTCATAAAATGTGGCTTATTAATCTATCCCTTCTCTTATTCAACGTCCTCCATATTGTTCGCTTTACCCCTATTCTGTTTAGAACTTCCTCGTTTGTGATTCTATCCACACATCTGATTTTCAGAATTCGCCTATAGCATCACATTTCAAAGGTTCCTATTATTTCCCTTTCTGCAACTCCTGTCGTCCACGTTCCGCACCCATATAACGCCACGCTCCATACGAACATTTTTAGCAACGATTTCCTAATATTCGCACTTATATTACCCTTAAGTAAATCCCTCTTTTTCGCGAAAGCCTTCCTTGCCTGTGCTATCCTACTCGTTATGCCTACTGTACTTCTACCATCCCTAGTTATTACGCTTCCCAAGTAGCAGAATTCCTTAACTTCCATCAAAATATCCCTTCCAAATCTAACACACCTTTATTACTCACTATTTCCCAAACTACACTCCATTACCTTGCTTTATTTAGTTTTAATTTACCGATTCTCAACTTGAGCTCACTTATTATTATTATTATTATTATTATTAATATACTGATTAAATGCATTTTATTCAGGGCCTACGATCTTCGCTCTTTGCACAAAATTCAATTGGTGTCAATTCCTCGCCTTCTTCACACTACATTCTTTTTTATTTTCCGTTAAGTATTCCTCTTAATTTATTTGATTCTGTAATCACATAAAAAATCACAGATTGAGATAATAACATAAAAACATATTCGTAACATTTTACATTGCGCATTCAGTTCTCACTTCTGGAAGTTCTGGGAAACGTCTTTAGCGCCGAGAAGATCGACGTTAACATCTTTTGTGCTGACATTGGCAAGTTCACTCTTAGACTGCTGTTACGAGCTTTTGTTGTTGAGCTGCTTTCACCTTCTCAACTGTCCACAGTGTTGTTGCATTGTGAACTGAACGATCAAGGGCATATTTTTCCTTTTTTTATACTGATATCGTTTCTCAATCCTTGTGGTACACAACCGCGGCATATTTGGCCGGAAAGTATGTCAGTGTAGTTGAAGTTTAATAGCTTCATATTTTACGCCGATTGTTCCAAACATTTCACTGCTTTGATTAGTAAGGATGCTTGAAATTAACCTCTATAAAAATAAAATAAATGTTTATAGCTTATACGTAATGAAAACAAGAGAGACGACAATCCTGATAGATACGTTGAATTAAGTCAGTGCACATCATACTTAATATAGAGGAATTCACAAGCTAATATGGATTTATAATTTCTATTTATATGTAAAATATTAAAAATTTTCCCAATTGATACGAATAATAAATTTAAAATATTTAATGGTTAATTGCTACATGTTAGAATATGTATGTTCTAAATGTTATATTTATCCGATCCATATTAATATTATAATTGCTACTTTAATTTTTTATTTATTATCCATATAGCTATTATAGGCTTTTTACAATTGTTACAATTATGTTTAGAATTCTTTAAGGAATAATTACAATACTCAACATTTCTTACAATTTTTTAAAAAATAATCTCCAAACATCATTTTGCCATATTAGGCAAATTAGAATCAATTTAATTTTCTACAGTCTTTTATAGTGGTTTATATCTTTGTCTTTTTATATCTGTAAATTAATGCTTTAGTGTTTATATCCCTGTTGAGGATATTAATTAAATTATTTATATTGTATTTTGCTTAGCTATAATGAACTAGGAAATTTAGATTTTAATTTATATCTTATACAAATTATTTGATTAGATTAAATAAAAAACAAATTAAATTTAGTAACAATAAACAAAATAAAACAAAAATTACAAAACATTGAGTCCAATTAAAACATTTGCCACGAATAGCTCAGCTTATAATAAATCTCATAAGGATAATTTTGTGGGGATTTTTGCAGCAGAAAGATAGTCATCACACGTTTCAGACTGTGGCACAGACACGCACCTGTCTTTCCTTTGTGAACGGCGGCTTCCTCCTCCCTTTTCGTAATTCAGGCTACTTCCGCGTTCGTCAGGTGACTCCTTCCAGTGATGAATTCTGCCACCCGTACCTGGTCTTCTTTCTAGGAATTATGGGGCCCGGATTACGTAGACGAGGAACTTTCTACTCGCTGCCGTCTATCTTCTTTTCAGTTTGCTCCCCCTCCCCCCATTAGACTACAAACTTCTCTTACTCTTAAGCTACCTTTTCCTAATTCAAATGTTCATCGCCAAACTCTATCTCTCAACTCCACCTTCATACTTCCAAGTTCCAATCCCGACTGATCAACTTCTATTCCACGACTTCCAAACTTATTCCTCTTTCATATGTTCATGTCCGACTGCCGTGCCTCCAGACTTTTTCTTTTTTCAAATCTCCATGCCCAACTGCCGAAATTTCTTCCATCCATCCTCGTCATCTCGTTCATATACCCCACCATGAGATGCATGGCGGTTCACCTGCCCCTCAGCCTCCAATTAACATCGAACTTGGCCCGCGATTTCTCTCCCTAATTCTGGAAAGGATCAAGAAACTGGACTCAGGTACTAGATTTTTAAGTCGCCAAACGGTCGATCTGTTACGTTCGGTACTCTGACGTCTCGCCTCTCTGGAGCCTTGGTGTTTACTTGTACTGAGTGTCTCTAATATGGGTAATTATTCACCCAGCGACTAAATAAAAATGGCGATTGCCACATACACTCATTACATTCCATTTCTTCAGCTTGATTTTTTTCGTAACTAAAAGAAAAAGTTCCTCTTTCGAGTGTGAATCCATCACTCGTAGATGAAACATAATATAACGTATGCAATTCGTTTACTTAGCTTATTGGGCTAGCACCATGATTCAGAGCTACCTGGTTGCTATGAGCACGACTTGACTTAGTTTGATGAACGTACGGTTGCTATGAGAACGGCGCTTCACAAGAGTAAAATAAATTTAAAGTTAGGCCATAAATTCTCTCATCCTGAGTTTACATATTTTATATGTAATAAAACATTGGCAAAAATTGACGTAAATCAATTACATTTTTGTTGTCCTACACAATTTTTATTAAATACCACATCTGTTTTCTGATTTAATGAGTGGATATTCAGGTATTGACTAGATGATTGGGCTGTTATGTACACACATCCTTTTCCATATGGATTAATGGGATTAATTTATATGCTGGTTGCATTCATCTTCAGTGTGCCCAAGTTGTTATGTTGAGTGTCAGGAAGAATTCATTTGTCCCGACTAAAAATTACTGTGCAGCTGTCTTTGGAACTTTGGTTTGACGTGGTACTCACAAAATAATCATGACATTAACCTAATTTCTGTGTGCATGACCTATGAAAAACTTTACCTTGGACTGCCTACACAGTGAATTCATGATGTGGCCGAAATAAATTATTCCGAGGCAGAGAATGATCGAA
This sequence comes from Eucriotettix oculatus, assembly GCA_034510155.1. Taxonomy (NCBI): domain Eukaryota; kingdom Metazoa; phylum Arthropoda; class Insecta; order Orthoptera; family Tetrigidae; genus Eucriotettix; species Eucriotettix oculatus. Next base: position 108,507,545 of record CM067379.1, read on the forward strand.
TACACCTGTCATTAAATGTCACCGATGAATACACTTTAATTTTACTTCCTGCGTTATCGTGCAGTTTGGCCGTGATTCAACTTCTTATTGGTGCAGCCTGTAATTGTCGGTTATAGTTAGTTTATTTATTTGATGAACAACAATGAAAGTCAGTTCATAACTAGTCTCTGATAGTCTAAAGTCACCAGGGCCATTAGTCGGGACTAAGTGGGAGACCGGAAGTAAACTGTTGAGTTGAGGCGGGGTACGAGGAACGCTTTCGTATGCACACGTTTGCAAAACCCCGGCTATGACTTCGGCGTGGTCGGAAATTCCAGCCTTGGGCAGGTTTCTACGAAACCTTGAACTAAGCGTCCTTGCGGCAAGGTCAACAACCGAATATAGGGTACCCGAGAACCTGAGAGCAGCTCGCGGTGTCTGGACCAGTCTCGATAACGGGATCGTGCGTTGCTATTAATAACCTCTGTGATGCTCTAATTATGCACCGGGACTAACCTAGTGTCACAGTCTCGTACAAATAGATCGATATTCTCCGTTAACTCTTGTTCAACCTCGCGGATTGGCTCAGCTTCATCAAATGTTTTTATATATCTTTTGTAATTATTTCCTCATTGCTACTAGGACATGACGGACGGTTATTTCTATTTAGTTGAATTCAATTTAACATAGTAAAAGCATGTAAGATTTGGGTTGTGTCATGTTTTATAACAATTAATAAATCATTTCTATGTGTCGTTAGAGGCACATTTAAAAGTCACCTTCATTCCTTTCCATCATGTCACGATTTATCAAATATTTCTGAAGAATCGAAAAGTGTAAAAATTTTAAACTTCAAAATATACTCAAAATGTTTTTTTTTCTTGTTATTGCGGTATTCAGTCCTAAGACTGGTCTGATGCAACCCTCCATGCTAACCTATCTTGCGCAAGACTTCTCAATTATCTCATAACTTGCACATCACATCCCACATCCTCCTTATTCTGCTTAGTGTATCCTTGGCCTCCATCTTCTGTTCTTACCCCCACCACACACTTCCCTATATTGCTAACTTTACACGACCCTCATGTCTTAAAACTAGGCCTATTAATCTATCCCTTCTTTTCGCCAATGTCCTCCGTATTGTTCGCTCTTCCCCTATTCTGTTTAGAACTTCCTCGTTCCACTATCCACCCATCTGATTTTCAGCATTCTCACATTTCAAAGGTTCCTATTCTTTCCCTTTCTTCAACTCCTATCTTCCACGTTTCGCACCCATATAACGCCACACATACGAACATTTTTAGCAACTATTTCCGAATATTCACCCTTATATTACCCGTAAGTAAATTCCTCTTTTTAGGGAAAGTCTTCCTTACCTGTGCTATCCTACTCTTTATGTCTACCACACTTCCACCATCCCTAGTTATTACGCTTCATTAACTTCCTTCAAAGTATCCCTTCCCAATCTAACACTGTTTGCCATACTACACTCCATTACCTTGGTTTTCCCTCCATTAACCCTCATATTGAAATCTCTCTCCAGGACCACGATCATACCATTTATTATGGTTTTGCATACCTGAGATACTAAACTAATTTTTCTGTGTTATTCGTATCAATCAGCTCCAGTCTTCTTCCGTATGGGTATAATTATGATTTTACTAAAATCGTCTGGATTACTTCGCGTTTCGTAGATTTCGCAAACTTTCCTGAACAGCTATGCTATTGCTTCTTCCGCCGATGATCTTATCAACTTCTCTGGAATGTTATCAATTCGTGGCGCTTTACAATTGGTGAAGTCTGTCAGCCATGGACCTGTCTAACAAATTTTGTCTCCCAACTGTTCATCATCCACCTCTTCTTCTCCATCTTTCTGCTTTTTCTTCTTTATCCATAATTGTCTTCCCACTCCCTCTACTGATGTTCGTGCTAATATTTTTCCTCTCTCCGAATGTTTCTTTGATTTTCCTATTATCTTCGTCTATTTTCCATTTCTCTTATAGCCAAACCTTTTTGTTTGCTTTACACTTCCTATCTACCTCATTCTTCAAGCTATATTTCTTATTCTCTTTAATGTTTTTACTTATACTATGCATCCTCATAATTAAACTTATGATTCCTCGAATTCTAATGAAAATTTCCGTAAACTTTGGTTACGTTTTTAGTGTATGTTGTTGCATTCAGTCCTTAGACTGACCTTATGCAACCCTCCTTGCTAACCTATCCTGCGCAAGCCTTTATATTTCTACATAACTATTACACGTCTCAAAACGTTCCTTCTATGGGTCAACGTTCTCGATATTGTTCTCTCTTCTCTTTTTCTGCTTAGAACGTCCTGTTTGGTTCCTCTATTCACCCATCTAATTTTCAATATTCTTCTTTAGTTTCACATTCTAAAGGCTTCTATTATTTTCCTTTTGTAACTCCTACCGTCCGTGTTTCCCACCCATACAACGATACACTCCATACGAAGATTAATTAAATATATATGTTTAAGGGGTATGTCATGCCTTTGGAAGCCACATCCTTTATTCACTAACCCTTATGTAAAATTCTATTTTACTACACGTGTTGCACTTTGTCTTTTATGTTCTTTATGGGCTTCATCTCGGTGTTTCATCCAACAATAATCAGTTAGTCATCGTCGTAGTACTTGGTCCGTTTTCCTCAGTAACCTCGTTTCCATTTATTTGATGACCTGATGAAATCTCTCACCCATATCTTTGATGACCTGATGAAATCTCTCACCCGTATCTTTGCTAAAGGACACACCTTTAGGAAAATATGGATTTATAAAGTAAGCCTGGAAGCTCATGGAACACCCGATTTTTTGTATTTTTTCATCACGTTCTCATTAATTTCTGAATTCCCAAAACTTTACTACAACGCCTCTAAAGTCTCCCCAGAGTTATATTTCGCTAATTTCCATTTTTTATCAAAATTGCAATATTTGATAATCACAATATTTTTTGAAAACATAAAATAATGAAATAAATAAAAATGTAATAAAATGGAAAATTAGGCATATTTATAGCACTTGCTATCATAAAGTGATGGGTCAATAAGATCCTGCACTGCATAGTATAAGCCAAAAATTATTCTGTAGTATAAATTTTTCACTATTATTCCACTTTATGCAAATGTTAAAATTTGAAGTTATCAAAAAATTCCTAACGTAATGAAAAATGTAGATAATATTGAGTGCTCAAAAATACATGAAGATAAATTATTAAAAATTAAAAAAAACATCGCTGGCTTAAGTAATTAACCACACAGATAATACATGAGCATATAAACAGTTAATTTGAGAAAATTAAAATTTAAGGAGTGCATTTGAAAGGACCTAGATCATGGTGGCTAAACAGCGGCGCACGCACCACACGTAACGCTTTGGACGATTAAAAGTGGCGCATTGCAGTCCCTTTACATTGTTAGAAAACATTGTGAACTTATAAATGTATTGTAAATAAATACAATGAATGTCCAAAAGTCATAAATAGAAGAATTTAAATACAGTTCTTCAGGCAAACAGAGAGAACAGACAACTTCCAAGCTGATCTAGCTCTCGGTGCCAACAACAGTAATCATGAAGCTATCAACCTCTCATACAGGAACATTCTTGACTTTTGTAAATTGGTGCTCCATTAAGCTGGTCTAAATTAATTAATTTAACTGCGTCAAAGCTATTCCTTTTCGTCCCATATCTATTTACCAACCCCCAACCATGAACGTATGGCGCTATAAAATCATATGACACATCTGAACAAGTCTGTCAAAAAATTGGCATCTGTTATGCAAAAGGTTGGCCACTCCTGATCTAGATGGTCTGTTATTAAATCATTTATTATTTTTTTAAATATTAAACTTGTAAATAAGCACACCAATACTTAAAGAATGAAGGTTTTCCCGGCGTATATTCTGAATAAACAATTCTTGGGTTTCTACCCGGGTTAAGTGGAGTTTAAGCCACGACGTTTCGACGGCGTACTCTGCCATCGTTCTCAAGTGAAACTTGAGAGTACGCCATCGAAATGTCGTGGCTTAAACTCCATTTAACCCGGGTGGAACCCAAGAATTGTTTATACACCAAAACTTATTTCGTCTTTAAGAAAATTACGCCTTGTTGATGAAGGCGCGTGAGAAAATTTACTCCGCAGCCATATAGGAATGACATAGAGACCCATGGTCATTCTCTCCGGAAATGACAACTTTTTTATATACATTTGAGTTGCCTATACCAAACGATATTAAAATTTCTTTTGACAGAGAGAATTTTTTGAGTTGCCTGACGGAGGCAACACAGCAAATTTTTGGCCGTGACTATCATTTTTGGATGACGTACGTATAATATTACCAACACATCAGTACAGACGCTCGTCTTAAAAATATTGTGTGTAACTAATTACTTAAAACATACGTGCATAATTTGTCTGGCAACTATTAACTTTTCAACCCTGTGTTCTACTAGCAAGCAATTTGCTTACTTGTCAAGAATCAGTGAGAACAGATATTTGTAAAATATAAGCACTGCTTAAACACAGAATATTTTCTCCAGTTGGTCCTTATATTTAATTTCTATAATAGTGACAAACTGTGCGCATTTGCATCGTGAATGAATGAATAAATAAAAAGACTTGAAATGCGTGGAAGGAATTCGAGTTTTATTTCCTTTGAATAATGCCATGAGCTTCAGCATTCTCTCATGTCCACTGCGGTAGTTTTTCTCTCCTTGAAGAAAAATAACAACGAAGCCTAAACATTTTTTAGTGGACGTGACAAAAATATTTTATGTACCTGTTCTGTGCCGTCTTCGTAGCTTTTAACACAGCAATCAGAGAATACTAAAACTCTCAGGAAAAGTTAAATAAGTTTATATTGCCGGAAATATGAACACCTCGAACCTCTAAGTCAGATAAGTATATTTTTATTGTAAATATTATAACGTTGAAACGAGCTAACAATAAAATTTCAAGTCAAATTAATCAAAATCACATTTAAAATTTACAATATTAAAGACTTTTTAAGATATTAATTTTTTCATTTTAATGAGATACTATAAATAGACTATTTTTACGTGCAAATATTGATTTATTTCACTTAACTGATATGTTTATGTTTTATACAAGTGATTACAGCAGTTCATCCCAAAATTCCTATACAACAGAAACATAACAAAAATTTCCGTTGCACAAGTTTTCCCAACAGTTTCCTGCTCGGAGATTGTTTTATGCAGCGATCAAGGACGTCGAAGTATAATGAGAAATTGATCACTGTGCTATAAAGATCTTACGCGGTCAGTTTTCTTTATCGTGTTTATACACTGACGGCAACCTGCTGCACGACAAGCCATATATAATAACGAGATCGTTGTCTGAAGCAAAGTAGTTATTCTTCGTGCTGATGGTGGAAGCTTAAACACACAATTACAAATTATGGTACATTGGTAAATGACTAATTCAATGTTGATTAATTAAAATTATTATTGCTGCTGAGAAAATAAATTAACAGCACAGTAAACAACGCTTCATCATTTCTCGGGTATTTATTTTGGACGGTGGAGGGAATGATTGAAAAGTTTATTTTTATCATTATAAAATTATTTACAGAAAATTACAAATAAAATTAAAATATTTTATTCTGAACTGAGTACTCTGCGTTGTGTGAGCATTTATTTATGTTTGCCTGTAAGATGAATTGATTCCACAGCGATTTATAGGTCAAGACGTGAATTAACTGACTTCGAGAACGTTACTTCTTTTAGACAATTAAGCCCTTGACGAGCACACCCTAGGGTTAGATTCAAACTAACCGGGATGAAAAATGATGGTGCTTTACCGGAGTCAATAATTCTCCTAGTGCTCGCTATCTTAAGAGACTTTAAAAATTCACGGTATATTAACAGAATGGAAAATAATCCCGGAGCTTTAATGGAGTTAAAAATTCTGCCAGTAGCCTAAGGGAGTCAAGAATAGACGCGGTATCTTATACAAGGAATTAAAAAGAAGTATCGATGCCTTACGGTAGTCCAAAATATACCCGGTCTCTTAACGGAATAAAAAATACACCCGATCCCTTAAGGAAGTGAATAGCACTCTCGGTACTATCAGGAAGTCACAGATGTCGGTGTATTAAATAGATTTATATACAATAAACCTTTTTGTCTATTTTACATAAATATCAGAAATGTTTATGCCGTATATATCAGAACCTACAACTGAATTTGATCGCTGAACAATTACAGTTTTTAGAAATATTTATATAGCTTCTCAATAGCTATATTAGTCCTGATATTTTAAAAATATGTATGTCGTACATCGAGGATGTGGAATGTATCTTATTTATTTATTTATGTATAAATCACAGTCATGTTCTTTATTTACTTGATTCTCAAAATTTAACTAAAAAGTGGAGAAAATTTATTACTTAGAAAACTGTTACCAAATTTGGACTCTGAATTATATTATTAATATCACTTTTATTTTGATAATTATAAAATAAACTCCAACCATTTTTGAATTAGAATGTTGCTGGTTATGTACAAAAGTTCGTACTATATCGCATTAGACCTAAATTTGTGTATATAATTTTTTTTCGTATTGTTTTCGTCATAATTCCATGTTTCCTGTTTGCAGGATATAATTTAGCAAACGTGAGAGTAATCTCTTGAGTAAGACATAGCACAGTACAAACAAATAGTCGCCATATTGGCTTCAATTAAATATGAGGATTATCCTATGATGTCTCACAACACTCGGCCACGTATCAGGTTTCATTCCTGATGACAAATTCACATATTTTTTAAAGAATAAAATTTCTTCCTCTTTTATGCTTGAGGATTTTCACTGCCACAGTTTTTCTCCAGATTGTTTAAGAACGTGTGTTGGGGACGTCGGGGCGGAACGGGATATCCTTTTTTACTGGAATGTGCTGGAGTTTATAAAATAAGTGTGGAACATTGTAACTGACCAAGGAAGAAGTCCTGACAGCTAACTTGACGATGTTTTTACTCTACCTGGTGAATGAACTCTTGTTTTGGCATCTTACTTCTATGACTTTATAATTTTTGCAGCATTTCGACTCTAAGGTAATCTACAAAACTTTCACTTTTAGCTCTTAAATGGTATATATTCGTAAACTATGAGTCTTAGGCTGTATATAAATTACGGATAAGGTTTAAATCTACTTGTATTATTGCTCGGTAAAAAACATTAAACCTGAGACTAGCACGTGGGGCGAAACGAAATACTACTGTATACTTTATAAGGCAAACTGTTATGAATTCCTCAAGAAAACAAGGAAAAGCTGGCAGGCTCAATTTATAAGACTGAGTTATTGGATGCTGTACCCAAAATGAATCTATTAAGAATGGAAAAGAGAAAAAAATGTTAACAAAAACTGTACGGTTGCAAAAGAAATCGTTTTGCCAAAATAAAAATTGATAAAGCGATCAACCGTAGTCTAAATGAGTATAAGAAAAAAGACAGAAGGTTTACTTAAATTTAATTTAATTTTATTGCACTAATTGTATATACAAAAGTTTCCTTTTAAAAATTCATAAAAATTTTAATTTGATGTTTTAACTTCTATTGATATTAGATTAAGTACGTAATATAATAAACTAACGTTTTATACTTTTATGAAGTCATTTTTATTTTTCTATAATTTAAAAAAAATTGTTTAACAATAACTGTCCCCTACAAAGTTTTGTGCAGTTTTTCCATTGGTGTAAATTGTATTATGTGTACACAAATACATACAGACAAAAACATATGTATACTTTTTTATACAGATTCGTGCGTGTATAAAGTTACATTAAAATACAAAATCGATTTTTGTAAATTGATTCAATCAATAGCGACCGCCATGATCCAACTAGATTGTGGTTTCCGGTGTAAATTTACAAATATATATATATATATATATATATATATATATATATAACCACGTGGAGCATCGCAATAAAGGGCACTGAACGTAATGAATGTTGTGGATAAACTGGTCTGGAAAAGACAACTGCCATTAACACAGTATTCAAGGTCTCACTTTTTGCTCGCAACATGTTCATGTAGGACAAAATCTTCTCTCCTTTTAGATGTAACACTCGAGAAAAATAAGTGCAACACCTCTTGCTTATTATTGTGCACACTGTGTAAGCATATATATTCATAATTAATAAATAAGGTCACGTGCACGGAAACTCACGCCTTATTCAACGTCTGCATGCTAAGATTAAATTTACGTATTTGGATCGCACTTGCGCCAAAGAATTTAAGAGACCTGAAAGTGATTAGTAGCTGCTTTCAAGCTGGCTCTATGGCAGTCCATTTGGATAATCAGCTCTTTAAGGTGCACGTGGGTTCCTCGCGTATAAACCTTAAGTAAATCATTAGCAATGCTTCTCATTCTCACACTGTATAGATTATGAAAGCCATTAAAATTCTTCAAGTTTCAAAGAAAGCACGTAAAGGAAAATAGATTTTATGTAAATATATTGGTCAACATTACTTTATTTTGGAAAATAAAACAAAAATAATTCAAGTCTATATGCCCACAAGCGCGGCAGAGAAAGAATAAATTGAGAAAATCTACGACGAAATTAAGAAATAATTAAGTATGTCAAGGGAAACTAGAATTAAATGGTAATGTGTGATTGAAACGCAGTAATAGGAAAGAGAAGAGAAAGTGATGCAGTTGGGGACTGAGGTCTTGAGAAATGAAATAAAAGGAGAGATAGGCTAGTAGAATTCTGCACTCACTGAGCACAGACTAGTCATGACGAATACCTGGTTTAGGAATCATGAAAGAAGACTATACACATGGAAGAAACCGGGGGGAGGGGACACGGGCAGATACCAATTAGATTATATAATAGGTATAGGAATCAGGTGCTACACTGCGAAGAGTACCCAGGAGCAGATATAAACTCTGACCATAATAACTCATTATGAAATGCAGGCTAAAAATAAAGAAACTCAAGAAAGGAATTAGAACAAAAAGATGGGGATTATAAAAACTGAAACAACAGGAGGGGCTTCAGAGTTTCCAAGAAAATATCAAGAGTAGATTAAAAGAGAAAGGGGAAAGAAATAATATAAAAGAGAAATGGGCAGTCTTGAAAGAACAAATGACAAAAAATTAAGAAGAATACCTCAGACGAATAGGAAAGCATGGATAGCACAAGAAATAATAAAGATGATTGATGAAAAGCGTAAATATAAAAACGCGAGAGATGAAAATGATAAAAGAAATACAGGCGCTTGAAGAATTAGATAGATAGGAAGAACAAATCAGCCAAAGAGGCTTGGATGCAAGAGAAAGAAATAGCGGTTGAAGATTTCAAGGTGAAAGGGAAAATAGACGCAGCTTAAAGGAAAATCAAATAAACATTCAGATAGAGGAAAAATATTATCAGGAAGCAGATAGGAAGTCAATTATGGATAAAGATAAAGAAGAAAATGCAGAAAGATGGAAGTAATATGTAGACGAGCTGTATCACGATGGAAATCTAGATCAGTGAGTAATAGAAGAAGAAGAGGAGGTGGATGATGAAGAGCTGGGGGACAAAATTCTAAGATCGGTGTTTGATAGGGCGCTGAAAAATCAGAGAAGTGAAAAGCACCAGGAATTGATAACATTACAGCGGAGTCGGGAAATATCATGGCTGTTCAGAAGAATACCAGAAGATTTTTAGTAACAACATAATTGTACCGATACCGAAGAAGACTGGAACTGATAGATGCAAACAGCACAGGACAATTAGTTTAGTATATAAAGCGTGGAAAATATTAACGAAAGTAATGTATACGAGAATGGAACGACAAATAGAATGTGAGATAGGAGAGATCAGTTTGGTTTTAGGAAGAATATAGGGACGACAGAAGCAACATTAACTTGGCGTCTAATCTACATTTGTAGATATAGAAAAAGTGTTTGATAATGTGAGCTGGAACACACTATTAGGATTTTTATGAACACAGGAATAAAATGTCGAGAAATAAGGCTTATACATAACCTCTACAGAAGCCAGCAGCAGTAATTAGAATTGAAGATGAAGAAAAGAAAGCAGAAATCAAGAAAGGAGTAAGACAAGGATGCAGTTTTGTTGCATAATAAGAATAGACGAAAACAGTTAAAACGGAATGTGGAAAAGGAATCATACTGCAAGGAGAAGGAATAAAAACCCTACGATTGGCGACGATATTGTAGTACGAGGGGAGTAAGAAGTAGACTTGGAAAACATAATAAGTGGCATGAACGTGGTCCTGGAGAAAGAGTAATATGAGGATTAATAGAGGGAAAACCAAGTAATGGAGTGTAGTATGAGAATCAATGGAATAACAAAGGGTGTTAGATTAAGAAGGGATATTTTAAAGGAAGTTAAGGAATTCTGCTACTTGGAGAAATATAGTAGATATAAAGAGTAGGATAGCACAGGCAAGGAAGGCTTTTGCAAAAAAGAGGAATTTACTCAAGGATAATATACGTGTGAATATTAGGAAATCATTGCTAAAAATGTTCGTATGGAGCGTGGGTGCGAAACGTGGACGATAGGAGTTGCAGACTGGGAAAGAATAGGAACCTTTGAAAGGTGGCACTATAGGAGAATGCTAAAAATCAGATGTGTGGATAGAATCACTAAAGTGGAAGTACTAAACATAATAGGGGAAGAGCGATGAATATGTAGGATGTTGACTGATAGAAGGGATAGATTAATAGGCCACGTTTTACGTCATGAGGGTGTATAAAAAGAGCATAACAGGGAAGCGTGTGGGGTATGTACAGAAGAGGGAGATCGAGGCTGGATTACGCTACGTAGATTAAGGAGGATGTGGTATGTGGTGGCTATGAGGAAATGCTAAGGTTTGAGGAAGATAGGTTAGCATGGAGGGTTGCATCAGACCAGTCTTAGGACTGAATACCACAACAACAACAATATTACTTTACTTAGGAACGTAAATAGAGATAGACACCAAATTATATATATGTTACGTATAGATGCATCACAAGATTTAAATTTGTTGATCACAGAACATGATTTAGGCTTATCTTTATTAGTTACATGAATTTTGTTGCATTAAATGATTCATTATAAGGTAGGAAGAAACAGCCAACATCGTGAATTCGTAGCTACGTCTACGAATTTTATGCAGTTTCTGTTCTTAAATCTTTATTTTCAGCGTGATCGTTTTCAAGCGTTTATGAAGATTAGATAATTTTGAATACAAACTTTTGAATATCGATTTTGAATACATTGCGTTTTCATTGTTTGTGATTGAGTAATATGAACATTTTAATTATTTTTTGAATTAATCTGTTAATGTTTATTCCTTTGTCAAACTTACGTTCTTTCATATTCTAAATATTAAAGCTCATGCAATTTAACAATTGGAATTACTGAATTACGACCTTAGAGATTCTTATATTTTCCGTACTTCTGTAGAATACATTTATATGTGACAAATCTGAGACACGTAGTAGATTTAAATTCGATAAATTAAATGTATGTTCATTATTAACATCTTTTAGGTTAAAATGGTGGCATCTCTAACGTGACTGAACATGAAATGGCTGTTAAAGGATTAATGTTGATAAGTCTTTGCGAGTGTCAACTTCAAGTTAGTTGCCCGTATTGGGCGTAGTGTGATTTAAATTTCTGATTCTTTAGGAACAGAGGAATCTTTTTAGGGATTTATTCGCCCTCATTATTTAAAACAGACCAAATAAAAATAATAAAAATATATTTCAGTTAAAAAAATTATTGGTGGGCGCTACAGTCGCTTTAGCAACATAGTTTGCAGTTAAATTACTTTAAATGTACGGGTAAAGGTTTAATTATGGCTTTTTAAATCTATTATAATTAAAGATTTGGCCGCAGGAAAATTTAATGATGTATAAAAAGCATTTTTATGAAGATATATAATGCACAGTTCTAATTCATATTAAGTAACAAACCTACGTGTATGTTCAAAAATTAAAAGATATTGTTACTTATTATTGTAGAATATTTAGTTCGTTAATTGAGATTTAAATCAGACACCTTTTCATCTCGCAGTAATAATAATTACATTACAAAAAATAGTAAAACAGTTTTGTATTTTTCCCGTCTTCCTCTACCTACTGCATTACCCCTTTCATATTCCCTTCCTATGCTACTAAAGGGAATGAAAGTAATCTTCCCAACAACCAGAGAAATCTCCATACAATACTCTTGTATTAATGATATTATTGAAGAATTTCACTGAATGTCGTAGTATTTAAAACGTATAAGAAATTGTACTTTTTTCATACATGCATAAAACTAAAATGTCTCTCCTGGGTCTATTAATGAAATAAATTTCAAGTTGGCTACCTTGAAACTACTGTATTTCTACATTTATTCACTCCTTAAGATATACACTACTCCTAAGGTCAAATGAAGGCATTCATTGTTACAAATAATCTTAAATATATTCAGATATTAATCTCTACATATATGTCTGTCCCATCACTCAATAAACATTATACACCATTCTTATATTACCATCAACTAGCCATTGCGCCTGGGATGCTCGGGTCGCAGGTATCTGGCCCAGCGTATTCGAAAACGCCCAATTACATAAGCTTCATTTCCGGACCTCTTTGTATACAAATCGCATTAATTTTATTTGACGTGGTCTTTCAAAGTTTATAGCAATAAATAAAATTGAAGTTTTTGTCTGCTTCTCTGTCTGTCTGTTTGTTGTCTCGAATAGAATCCGAAACGGCTCAACGGATTTCAATGAAAGTTTGGGGGTTTAAAAACAGGACATTTAACTTAAATGTTAGTCCATATTTAATTTCAATATATTGCAAATGGTGGTACCTCATCCTGCAAATCTGATGTGGCTGAACATGATATATATATATTGTTTTTCCCATACTTGCATTCAAGTCTCCAAAAGTGAATGCGGGTCTTGAATTGTTTTCGCTCCGAAAAAGGTTAACAGATTTCAATGAAAATTTGAAGGATTTAAACAGGAATTTTAACTTAAATTTTCGTGTATGTTTCACTTTGATATCTTGCAGAGTATAGAAGATATTAATGTAAATATTTATAAACCCTTTCAAATGTCGCGCGAAATGTGGCGTGAAAACCAAATGTGCGTTATACGTCCTATTAGGCCTTCCCAAACAAATCATCCCACTTACTGTGTAATTATAAGCCTAATTTTTGCAGGGGTGCGAATATTCTCATTCCATCAATTGTTGCTGTAGGAGTCGCGCCGTAATTAACCTATTGTTGGGGGAAACAAAAAACGTCTCTGGATCGTCGATAAGGTGTATACAAAAATTGTTTTTATTTGCTACGTCAGGTTTTTTTGTGGGGTTAACAAGCTACATGCGGGTGATCCTAAAACAGGCAACTCCCCTTTAATAAACATAGGAAGGAAATTGAAAAGGGGGGATGCGGAAGGTAGAGTAAAGTAGCCAAGGGTTAACTAGGGCTCCCGGGCTATGGTTTAAGGATCCTACCCGGTGTTTCACGTAAAGAGTTGCAGGTAAAACGCCCCGGGCATTGGGTACTATTCTCACGCCCTTTCAAATAACGGGAGAAGAGTTTGGTGTGGGGTCACAGCATTCCCTTTTCCATGTCTCCACGAATTTTTAGGAGGCAGTTGGCCGACTGATCCAATGGGATTAGCTACATGCCCATGGTCTTCGACCCCAGTACATATACCCTCCAAAATAGGTGAATGCGATAAAAAACCAGAGAGAGTACGAGGCATTCCCGACATAATCAGGTGAGCCCAGCAGTCACTGTGGCATCAATTTCCTCATTTTTATAAGCTCCGAAACGTTCAAAATTAACTGCGAGTTATGTTTTACCCTGAAGTCATCATAAATAAATGATGCCATACTTTTTATATATTCAATGAATTCAACTTTATCAAAATTCTTTACATGGTGTTTCGTTAGTAGGTGTAAATTAAAATAATTATTTCCGCGCGATTGAAGTCACGGACATAGATAGTCTTTAGTATATAAATTGAACAGACAATGGCAAGAAAAAATATATCAATCAACCTATAATTTATCGAATGAAGTCCCACATATTAACGATGTCCGGTAAAAGTTGATATGAATCATAATTGTATATTGTTTGGTATTCATTTCTTGTAACAGTGTGAGAAATTATATATATTAAAGATTTTGAAATAAAACATTGAATTAAATTATTGCGAGTTTGCTCTACAGAATTCTATTTGCTGAGTAATGAAGCGTGGGTAGGGCCTTTCAAAGTCCTTTGGGTTAGATAAAAGCCCGCTTCCTGCGACTCGAACATTTCAACCGCAATCGATAATTTACGATAATTATGAGAATTGAATCCAAAAATAAATATACACGATTAACCAAAATGAATGGTCTGGTAGGACTTCTGGCGAAATCTGGTTGCGAAGCCTTTGGCGGTAGTTTTGGTCCGTACTTTAATTAAATGACGTGACTATGATGAATAAAATGAACGTGTAATCAAAATAAAGCGTGTTACGCAAACGTTATTAAGTGTTAACACAGCTTATTGGTTCGTGTGTTAACTTCAAGAAATGAATATTCTCCAATAATTTTCAAGAAATTAGAATCAAGAATCGTGAGCTGAAATGTCGTATAAACAAGAAATACTCGGGCGGAATACTGCATTGCAGTGAAATTGTTAAAAAAAAAGTTTACAAAAGGAAAAAATTATCGCTCGGCGTGCACCGTTCTTCATAAAACCAGATATTCAGGTACGGCTCGTTTAAGTTTATTTTATTGTGTCCAGAATGGCAGAACAATGAAAGCATCAACTCAGTTCACTGACTAGGTCGAATTTCCTACAGGACAGAATTTAGATAATCCTCTTAGTTCGAGCGACGCCATTAGTCACTTCATCTTAAATGAAATTCAACGTCCGATGTAGTCGTAAACATTTGAGTCCCTCAATAGATTAGACCCGTCCTGACATCAGCGAGACGTCGTTGAGGCTCAAGGCCAACGGGATCGCTGACCATACTTTGACATTGCGATTCTCCTCCGACTGCCATCTGTCTCAGTTCGCCGGGAATTGTGAAGTAATGTTAATCTGACGAGTGGAGCGTCTTACCTAAATATGTTCACGCGTTCATTATATCATTTGTTCTCCTTTTGGAACGTTATCATTTCTTTGACAGACCTGTAGCGCTGCATTTAGGTATTGGAGTCACATAGAAATAGACTCCAGTGGTGGTTGGTGCATATGGGCTCCTGTGCTACAGCACACATTAATTTAGAAAAAATATATCATTTTTTGTTACTTTAAGAACCTTTCTTCTGCTCGGATTTCAAAGACTTTTAAGGTTCCCGCCTTGTTCCCGCCAGTTGGTCAACCTTTTTGCTCAGCCTTTCCAAACACATGATTTCTGTCTAGAATGAGAAACGCGCAAGCGCTGTATTCCGTTTCACACCACTGCTCTAGCCACGAAGCTCAACAAGCTGTCTCCTTTCGGTACCGTAGACCACATAAAAGGAGAACCCTGCAGTGATATCACACAGACAGGTGGCATAAGCAGAGAAATAAAAATAAATTTAACTCATCAGTAATTAAAAATTGTATTCTAAAGTGGCTTATATTTTAAAAACAAAAATTGCATTCTTTCAGTTCGTGTAAACAAAACACAATCAAATCTAAGATCTGAGGCTTTCCTGGTGTAACACAATCACAGGCTATTTCCAAGAAATATGCATTTATGGGTCGTCATATAGAAGACTTTCACCATAATGAGTAAAATAACGCACTGCCATGCGTGACCTGTTCATAATTTTTTTAAAGTACGTAAGGAAAATATTTTTGTGTTAAAATGTGTTACTTTGTTGCTTAACTATTTCGCTTTTAAAAATTAGACACTATTGGAAACTATGTAGGTTGGGCCGTTTGTCACAGAGTTTGGTGTAGTATTATTAATATTTCACATAGTTTTATATATAAAAATATTGCTGCTTGCGGAGATATAGCACAAAACTTAAAAAAAATCACGAGCTGTCACTTTTTATATCCAATATTACAAATATTTATGCCGACGAACGCCACTTCTCGAATGCAGTTCTTGAGAAAGTCTGTGTGGCAGAGGCCATCGATATTATCGGGGATATCATCTTCACCCGGCAGTGGGAGAAAGTGGACGAAATAGAACGGCTGGGAGTCCTGAAGGGAGTGTAGGGATCACACGCTCCCGTTAACCTCACACGCGCCGATGAAAATCCACGCCCTCAATGACAATTTTTTCCCATGATCCAGTGTTCCCCACTCGCAAAATAATCTGTAAATAAAAACCTGACGATGTGTCTTTTGCAAAAAAACAACAAATCAATCACAAAGTAATTAATTTTTGGCTATTTTTTACTGTGTTGCATGCTATTTTTGTCGGCAATTAATTTGCTGTCATACATCTTCCATGCGCTCATTCAGGAATTCCTGCAGCGTATTTAGATAACCGACGCCAGTGACTGGGCACATAAGAGCGATCTGCAAACCTCGATTAAGTTGAAATTACGATATACTGAGACTGAAGAACACACTCCGTGAAAACGTGTCACCCAATTGAAGGGTTTAACTCAAAGATTTATCAGCATGGTCGAATATTTCATCTTCCCTCATAGAAAATAAATTTAATTTGTGGAGTCATCATAAACTGACTATAGGTTCTTAAACGGAAATTAAGTTATATATTTTAATATTGAATAAGTAGTTCTTTGCACTCTGTGCTATGTTGCTCTGATAAAGTGCCGTCCCGTATTCTTCCAGCGAGGTACGATTCGTGACCTGATTGGCTCGCAGCATAAGGTGATATTGCACCGCTCTCTACGCGATCAAAACGCATCGATCTGCCACTTCAGCTGGTGGTGTTATTATAGGATTTGGAATTTTTTTGCTCAGGTCTGTTGCTGAACAATATTGGATCCCAGGCATTACTGAGCATGAATCGCTGGCCCTGATTTAAAAGGTCGCGATTATTAGCTATGAATTAAAACACTATTCCAGTAATTGTCATATATATATTGTGATAAATACGCGGATTTTGTGATATTGTGGCGTTATGAGGCGCAGTTCGGCCAACAACAATGTCTAGTCGGCTGAAAGCGGGTGAAACCCCGAAGGGGGTGCCCCGCGGGAAACTCCCACCGTGTGTGTGTAAAAAATGATGGCGGGGAACCCCGAAATTTTATGAAATAAACTGGCGGGGAACCCCGGAATTTTATGAAGTAGACCTATGGCGGGGAATTCCCGTCGGAGAATTTAAAAGGGGAGCCGATGGGTGGCTCGTGATCAGAAGTCAGATGAGTTGAGGAGAGGAAAGACGTGGTCCGAGCAGATGAGCAGAAGTCAGACGAGTTGAGGAGAGGATGGACGAAATGAGAAGTCAGGCGAGTTGAGGAGAGGACGGACGATAGCAGATGCTGTGAGAGGTGGGCAGAGACGTCAGATGTGGTGAGACGTGAGCAGACGTGGTCAGAGGTTTGCAGACGTCAGATGTTTCGAGGAAGCAGATGAGTTGCGGATCTGGTTCCTACTACCTTCATCGATAAAAATCCTGCAAGACGCCAGAGAGACGCGGAAACATTCGTGAGGTGGATGTTTGTAGGCCCAATAATTGTGGGTAAGTTATTAAAAAAGCTGTGAAACTTGCTCATTGCTCTGGTTAAATAATATTTAATGATTGTTTTTTTCTATTTTCAGTTACTGCATACTCCATCTCTCGAGAGACCCGAAATCCCCTGAGATTAAGCCCATGTAATCACTTTAAATTAATAAATGAAAAATTTTAAAATTGATTATAATTTGTTGAATTAATTAATTAATTAATGTTTTATACCCTAAAAGTATATTACAATATATTGTAATGTAAAAACGCAGATTTTGGTTATTTAGTGGCATTGTGAGGCGCAGTTCGGCCTACAACGAAAGAAGTATTGTGCGCGACAAGCGAGGCCAACAACAATGTCGAATTGGCTGAAAGCGGGTGAACCCCCGATGGGGATCCCCCGCGGGAAACTCCCTCGGGGCGTGTGTAAAAAAATGGTGGTGTGTGAAAAAGACCGATGGTGGAGAACCCCGGAATTTAGTGAAGAACCGATGGCGGGGAACCTCGGAATTGTGTTAGAAAACCGATGGCGGGGAACTCCCGGGGCGAGAACTTAAAAGGGAGCCGTTGGGAGTCTCGTGAAATCAGATGAGTTGGGGAGAGGACGGACAACGGATTGATCAGATGAGTCGAGGGAGAGAGAGGAGACGGATCAGTCAGTGAAGCGAGCAGTTGCGGAGAGACAGGAGAGAGCAAATGATGAGTTGGACCTGGTTCATACTACCCTCATCAGTGTAAAGAACCTGCAAGATGCCAGACAGACGCGGAAACATTCGTGAAGTTGAATGTTTGTAGGCCCAGTAATTGTGGGTAAGTTCTTAAAAGCTGTGAAACTTGCTCATTGTGCTGACTGAATAAATTTAAATGATTTCTTTTCTATTTTCAGTAACTGCATACTCCACTTCTCGAGAGACCCAAAATCCCCTGAGATATTGGTTCATGTAATCACTGTAAATTGTTAAATATAAAATTTTCAAATTGATTAAAATTTGGTCAATTAATAAATTTTATCTTATCCCCTGAAAAGGATATTACAATATATATATATATATATATATATATGTGTGTGTGTGTGTGTGTGTGTGTAGCGATCTTAAGCCGCGGTTATGTTTAAATCTGGCACGCAGCAGAGAGGCTTATCGTCTGTTGCTATGACGATGATTCTACGACTTTCTTTATAGTTTTGAGTTTGTTTGTATGTCTGTAAATGCGTTAGTAATTATTAAACTATTAAGTTTTATTTATATAGTTTTTGTAGCATATTACAGGTAGAATATATATATTCTACCTGTAATATGCTACAAATATATATATATATAATTAATGGGGAAAGGACAGAGAGATAGAAAGAAAATGACTTACCTGAGGTTCATAGATGGTAGACACCTTGTGAGGTTTAGAGAACTTGAATTTTCGGAGGCACCGCCCCCTTCATCAGAAAGTTAGGAAGACATTTCCAGTGATCGGCTAGCCGACAGTCGTCACCTGTATACGTCTCATGCAGCAGTTCCCCACAGTACACAACAGTAGTATCAATATATTCCAGGGATCAGGGACTTGAGTCTTATTCTTGCAACGAGATATTTGATGTGAGCTGTCCATGTTACTGTCGTCGTCACAATAGCAGAGCCCTGAGCTTGAAGCCTCACTGTGCTCATTCGGATTGATCTACGTTATTATAAAAGGTCTCATTTTACGCAGAATTTAAAGCCATTTTATGATATGTCAATTAAAATTTTTGAAATCATTTTATACATGAATTTTGACCAAACAACTGAAAAAAGACAGTGATACTTGTATTTCTTTCACATAGCTCGACTTTGGCAACTCATAAAAGTTCAAACTATTGATTGAATTGGTCTCAAACTGTAGCAGATAAACTCCTTACAAATCTATTCGTAAAGTTTAAATCATCTGTGTTTCTTACGTTTTTAAAAATTAATTAATTAGTGGAACTCTACTAACTCTTGGATAGCGCATCGCAGATGAGTGGGACAAAGCTTTTCTTGTAGGGGTTTAAGTAATAAATATAAAATATATGCTTCATTGATGTAGCAACGTAACAATATTTTCTAGGGGTTTCAGAAAGTGCAAGGAGAAATGAAAGGCTTATTGGAACGGGAGGCTAAAGTAGGGTGGCACCCCTGCCCGCGGGCCTGGCCCGGATCATTCTCCGCCGCTCTTCCTGGTTGTTTTCCTTTACATGATATTACCCATAACTGCTGAATACTGGCAAGAAAAAGTTCCAGTTGCTGACCTCCTTGGGCAGTTTTAAAAATGTATGGGTGCTTCTTTAGTCAGAGACTCGTCCGTAAAAAATTAAACACTCTATTTCTAAAGCATACACGTATGTCTATAATTACTGAATTTTTTATTTTTAGTTTTTAATATTTTTTTCTTAAAAAGTACGTGATGATCGAAGTGAAGACCCAAATATCTAACTACAGTATCAGTTCGTATTTCCTGGTTATTGAGTTGCAGATTCTGGTTGTAAATTTGTCGTCTTAGACTGAAACGAACTACTCTCGAACTGATTTCTGAAAAGTGTTAATTTAGTCATGACTTAATTTGTAATTGTTTTATTATTTGCCTAGGAATTGGATTTGTCCGTGAAGAATATTTGACAGAACGGTTGATCTCTTGTGCAAGTAAGCGACATTATTAAGTTGAAAAAAGCTATCCTTTGAGTAAGGGGTGAATCATATTTTTCATAACGAATGGTGGATCATAAATTTTTATTGTCGACGTTATTCGTGAGCGGGAACAACAAAAACGTTGAAGTACTCTGTAGTCTGCCTATTTTAAGTCATCTGATTCAACCGATCAAATCATAAGGCCGTTTTCTCACTTAGTCTCTTTCACTGTTGCTTACAAATGCTCTTCGAATTACGTTCTTTTTATCAACAAACGTCACGATTTTCATACACCGTTTTACGGAGAATTGCTGCAGTGATGAAAGTGGAGTGGAAAGTCATGCACCGTGAAGTGTGAACAAGATGTTTAAGGGAGATATAAGGTGGCACGCTGGGTGAATAAAAGCAGGGCATTGCGCTGTTGAGAAACTTCTCCGGGGGTGGGGGGTGGGGGGGAGGGAAATAGGTGCCGAATTCCGCGGTGTCGTGAGGAGTTACGTCTAACCTTGAGGGCTTCAGGGGCCAGGCGTGGCCTGAGAAAGGAGACTGAACGCGCAACCACGGGATCTTTCCTAATCGGAAAACATCACAGATCAACTTCTTAGGTAATTTGGTGCAGAGGGTCCCGGGGGATTAGCCGAGAACAAAAAGATCGACCGCTTTACGGTAAATCAGAGTAATGTGGGGCAATTTGTTGCCCAAAGATAAAAATATATCCATTAGTTTGAAGATCAAGAAAAGAAAGCTAAAATCAAGAAAGGAGTAAGACAAGGATGCAGTCTGTCGCCCACGCTGTTTAACTTATATATAGAACACTCGATGAAGAAAGTTAAAACGGAAAATGGAAAAGGCGTCATACTGCAAGGAGAAGAAATACACTCTGCCGACGATATTGTAGTACGAGTCAGAAGAAGACTTGGAAACCATAATAAATGGCATGAACGTGGTCCTTGAGAAAGATTTCAATAGGAGGACTAATAGAAGGAAAACCAAGGTAATGGAATGTAGTTTGGGAAACAATGGAGTAACAAAGGCTGTTAGATTGGGAAGGGATAATTTGAAGGAAGTTAAGGAATTCTGCTACTTGGGAAGCGTAATAACTAGGGATGGTAGAAGTATAGTAGACATAAAGAGTAGGACAGCACAGGCAAGAAAGATTTTCGCGAAAAAGAGGAATTAACTTACGAGTAATATAGGTGTGAATATTAGGAAATCATTGCCAAAAATGTTCGTATGGAGCGTGCTGTCAAATGGGTGCGAAACGTGGACGATAGGAATTGCGGAAAGGAAAAGAATAGATGCCTTTGAAATGTGGTGCTATAGGAGAATAGTGAAAATAGATGGGTGGATAAAATCAGTAACGGGGAAATTTTTAAATAGAATAGGGGAAGAGCGAACAATATGGAGGACGTTGACTAAGAGAAGGCTAGATTAATAGGCCACGTTTCGAGACGTGAGGGTCTTGTGAAATTACTATTTGAGGCAATTGTGTGGGGTGGGAACAGAAGGCTGGAATACGCTAAGTAGATTAGGGAGGATGTGTGCTGTGCTGGTTATGCGAAATGAAAAGGCTTGTGCAAGATAGGTTAGCATGGAGGGTTGCATCAGGACTGAATACCATAATAACATCCATTGCTTTATGTAATAATATCTAGGTGTCCGGCGTTGCCTGGTGTAGTATGACTGCAAAGGAAAGATCTTTGCCTAAGACGGAGGAAGAAAATATATAACATTTTGGTGGAGAGGTGTGTCGTCTCTGAAGACCATGTGGCGGATATTGTAACGAAGCTTGCCTGTTTTGTAACAGGAGAGACGAATCTTAAACGGCAGAGATTGATGGAAATACTTTGGTTGGGAAGCCTATAACTGAATATTCATTAACAATCACTTCAGAAAGGTTAGGAAACTTTGATTTGTATAGTGTGTCGATTTGTGTTGGTTGATTCAAACTTGTTATATATATTTGTGAAATTTCATGTAAACTTTATTTATTTGGTAGTATAGTAGTTTATTTGTTTGTAACTACAACCTCGTATTAAAAAAATATTAGAAATTTTATTTCGGATACGTGACGTAATATGACGTCATCGGCCGGGCATATAGAAAATTAAAGAAATTTTGAATTGAGATAGGATTATTACACTGTGTTTTATTTATTTCAACGTGGTGGAGAATTAATGGGATAATAATCGATTAGTATTGAGCTGACCTCGTGTCTAGGGCATGGATGTTTGTGTGTGTCGCAGTCAGCAAACCCATTGGTGGAGTACTGCAAGGGTACATCATCTTGCCTCTACCCCGTCTAAGCTGACGGAATGTTCATCGTAGCAGACGTGATGACTAAAATAAAAACAGTAACTGAAGTCTAAAAACGGGTACATTTATTTTACAGTACGTGAAAATAGGCTAAAATACTCCCGATTTCCTACAAGAGTGAAATAGACACCCGAATCATAGATTAAAATTACTTCTGAAACTATAAAATACGCCACTCCTGGTAACGCTATAGAGTAAATAATACTCCCGGTAAAATATCCAAGTATCCTAAGATAGTGAAAAATATTATATGTGCTATGTGTGTTTTACCGATCCACTTTTTAGTACTGGATATTTAATATTATCTATAATTATTATTGTAGAAATTTATCCAATTTTAAGCCCGAATTCCTAAATGTTAGACTACAACTCAATTGACGTGCCGCATATTAGAATTAAGTTAAATGGCTTTCATAGCCCCCAATTAAGCGGCAATCACTTCCTCCCCCACGCTATGGGGGAAGATGATGTAAGACTTAAGTTGCATATTGGATAACGGAATTGAATTAAGTCATCTCAATGACTCCGGAATAGAGACCATTCTCAGTTTTTTACACCTTAATTTTACGTAACGCCCTCAACCTTCAACTTAATGGATGTTACTTGACCACGTCTGATGTGATTAAAAATGTTCACAAATATCATGGCAATATTTATTCGACGCGAATATCGGTAATTTTTGGAATGTTTTAATATTTCCATCTCTGTTTACCCACGTCCAATAGGGGTGGTAGTTATGTCTTATAAAGTATCTATATTAAATACTTTATTGGAGCACAAAGAAAATTAACCATTAATTTCGAAAAAAGATGAAAGTTTTTCTCGGTGAACTGTTTGTACAAACAGTTCTCCAGCTTCTAACCAAGCGTAATTGACAAAAAGCTACATTATATATAGGTAGCCACATCCCGGAAAGTCACTTCGCCAGAAGATGATGACAGAGCCAGTTATCGAAGCGTCGCTCTACGTCAATGACATTCACTTAGAAGCTCGAAAACTATTAGTTTTAGTACATTAATTTTGAGCTTGAAAGGTGCGGAATTGCGAGCTATGAATTTGTACCGGAGCAAGTCTGAAGTATTGTTCATACTTCCGTCAGGTCGTAGCCTACTGCAGGGAACTTTCAAAGCTCTACATTGTCGTCTTCAACAATCCCAGACAACAATTACTGAAGAATAAACAGCTCTACATCACATCCTTCGAAAATAACATGCGTGTAAGGAAAATTATAATATATCAATTTAGACAGTATATTGAAAGTGCAAGCAGAACAATCCATCTATTTCAGTTTAGCTAATATTTGGAATGTAATTATGACTTTTTATATAAATAATAATATTGTATTTTATTTTGTGCTTTCAATCTCTGAAAATAAAAGCAATAGTAGGTTCTGACGAACCATGGGTGTTGTTGTGGTATTCAGTCCTAAGACTGGTATGATGGAACCTTCCATGCTAAGCTAAAGCCTTTTCATTTTCTCATAACCTGCACATCCCACATCCTCCTTAATCTGCTTAGTGTATCCTTGGCCTCCCTCTTCTGTTCTTACCCCCACACACATCCCTCCTGTCTTAAAACTTGGCCTATTAATCTATACCTTCTCTTAGTCTACGTCCTCCATATTGTTCGCTTTTCCCCTATTCTGTTTAGAACTTCCTCGTTTGTGATTCTATCCACCCATCTCCTATAGCACCACATTTCAAAGGCTGCTGTTCTTTTCTGTTCACCAGCTTCTATCGTCCACGTTTCTCACCCATATGACGGCACGCTCCATACTAACATTTTTAGCAACGATTTCTTAATATTCAGACATATTACCCGTAAGTAAATCCTTCTCTTTCGCGAAAGCCTTCCTTGCCTGTGCTATCCTAGTTATCCCGTCCCTAGTTATTATGCTTCTCAAGTAGCAGAATTCCTTAACTTCCGTCAAAATATCCCTTCCCAATCTAACACCTTTTGCTATTCCACTGTTTCCCATACTACACTCCATTACCTTGGTCTTCCCTCTATTAATCCTCATATTGAACTCTTTTTCCAGGACTACGTTGTACTCGTTTTAACACTGTTCAACTGTACTATTTTATTTCGTAAGAAGTAAAAATGTTACATTTCAAACCACTTTTATAAATTTGTTGTGAAATATTTTAGAAAAAATTGCGTCCCATTAATTTTCATCATGTAAGATATGGAAAAAGAAAAATACGCTGTGGATAGAACATTCTTCTTTAAGATAAGTGGACGACATGTGTTATTACACAGCGTGAAGTTATCAAGATTCTGTTCAGTGATAAAATATATAACACGTTCTTTTATGATTGTTTACATCGACCTCACTTAATAAAATAGTACAAATCAGTCGTGTTGGAAATTCAGTTCCGATTAAATGGATTTCATTCACGTTTCCTAAGAAATGTTAGACAAGTTTTGAAGAATAACTTCAATTTATTACTTCTTGATAAAATAAATGAAGAGATCTCCTTTATCCGGAAATGTTTGGTAATCCAAGAGAATAGGGTAGTTTTGTTTATAATTAAATAAATAAAACAGTAGAAGACGACGATGTCTGCGATAATCCTTGTTCTGTCATCGGTATGTATACGAATTCATTGTTGAGCAACGGAAGGATATCAACTTTTTGCTAGCCATGAGTAGAACACCAAGCGGAGGACAGAAATGCAATGAACCTGTTCAAGGCAGCCAGAAGGTCTGGATTCTTGAAATCGGAATTGTAAATTATGTGAACTTGATACTAACGTAGGTAAAGATATTTAGGATATGGAAACACCGGAAGTAAAGGTCTGGGTTACGAAAATGAAGGTCGTCATATTTAACTCTGTCCCGATACCATTTTTGGTATAACACTAACTAAGCCTATTTATTATAAATTGTATGCTTCATTCTACCAAAACTGTGTTCTTGCGTGGCGTCGGTTACAAGTCAACAACTACTTACACAATACGGGAAGAGACAGTAAAGAAAATTAGCTAAAGATATACTATTATAAAAGTTAAACAAGTTGGTGAACAATTAGGGTGTCGAAGCTCTTTCTCTTAAACATTCCTTGCTTTGAAGAAACGAATCGCTGATCTGACCTCAGAGTCTCTAATCAAGGGTGCTCAAACGGTCGATCGTGAGTGCTTTTTAAGTCGATCTCGGGAAAACTTTAGCTATATAGATCTATTCACAGATTTTGTTTTAGTTGATCCTCAATGAGGTCAGAATAATCCCCAAATCACTGTCTTTTATCGTAATAATCCCCTGCTAGTGGCAAAGCCGGCTTTATCAGAGGAACACGCGAACTTGTCAAAGAAATTCCGCGACGTGCGATGTTTTTGATTCCCGCCGATTTTTCTATAAACTTAGGGCGGAATTTTTGAAGGTACTCTTACAAACAAACCATTCGTTAGTTAGGTACTTGAGAACATTCGAGACTTCGTCCGCGCCTGTGGGAGTAGGAGTCAGTTTTGTGACATTGTGTCGAGCTAATGACGATTTCCCTTCGTTTACCTCATTCCATTGCATTATCCATCAACAAGTTTTGTGTTCAAAAGTTCAAAACAGTGAGGAGATTATGGGCATTGCAATAAAAATTGTGAATTCCATCCGTGCCCGTAGCTTGCAACGAAGGCAGATGGAAGATAGTGAATCTGCTGAACACACTGATTTAATTCTTCACATGGACGTCAGGTACTTGAGTCACAGCAATTCCTGGAAATTTTTTGAAAGACATCACAATGCATTTAAACATCACTAACTAGGAGCTTCAAGGTAAAGGAAAATCCATTATTGAGATTATTAGCGTAATAAACGCATTCAAAAGTAAATTGCAACTTACGATAGATCGCTGAAAAGAAAGGATCTGACACATTTCCGTCATTGAAAACAAGGATTACTTAGTTAAATTTTGACATTTATGAGGGAAAATTATTAAATATTTTGGGCGAATTCGAAAGAAGTTTTTATGATTTCAGTAAATTAGCAAATATCGCATCTTTTATGAGTTGTTCTTTTTTGCGTAAAAAATGAGGAATGTGTTACTGAAATAGCAAGTCAGTTTAACATGGACTTATCTTCTGTTGAAATGACGTAGTGCAGATTATATGTGATATACATCTCAAAGCCACAGCATCTAGTCCTTTATATCAGAAGATAAATATCCGAATCGCCCTTCAGTTGACGGCAATGTTTGGGTCGACTTACTTGTGCGAGTCTGCATTTTCTTAATTGAAGATAATTAAGTCAAAATAACGCAATCGACTAACTGACGAACATATGCCATCATGTTTGTGATTAGCACTCGGTAATTACGTACCATGTTATGAAAAGTATGCTGAATACATGCAGTACCACGCTTCAACATCCAAAGTCATTCTTTAGTTAAGTTTAGAAACTAGAACTAGTTTGTTTTGTAAGAACCAATAAACTCGCAATTTTGAATGAGTACAAGTTTTTTCATTGACTTTTTAGTTAGAGCCTACCTTCACTAAAAAATGTATATTGCAGAAAACTAATTTCTGTCGTTCCTACTAATTCCACATGAATTGATGGCCATGAAATTCTCCAACGTCCCTATATATAATATAGTTATACCTGCGCCACGATAACCCTTCCTACCTAGACGACAATCCTGCATCACATATACTTGCAGACTCTCAGATTCCATCGATCGGAGTCTAACAATATTGAGGTAGATCTCCAGCAGTTCAAGTTTGAGCACCCCTGCTTTAGAATTTTTCTAAACGATCTAAGAAAAGAAAAACAAAAAGTGATGATGCTTCATGGCTACATCTGCATTTCTTATGTTTTCAGGATCTCATAGCAATTTCTCAGAATCGCAACTGCAGCGTTGCAGCGGCAAAATATTGAAATGATACCTTAAAAGCAGCCCCCGTAGTAATGATGAAGATACTAAAGTATAGAAATAAGATTAACACAATAATTTTATAATGACATAAGAATCTAAATTACCAAAACGAAACTCTTCCATATTGTTCTTCCGATCTCGATTCCTATTTTAGGAATTAATTCACTTTCTCATAGAATTAATAATTTGGATTAACATGCACACACAAGGTGGAATGGGGAACCTTTCAAGACTCTGGTTAATAAACATTTTGACACCTAATTCTTTTCACTTAACTTTAAGTCTAGATTAAACCAGAGGCTAAATAAATTAATAGATCATTTCTAAACAGCACACTATTAAGTATCATTTTCGTGTGTTTTTTACTTTTTCTGTGAGGAATGACTTTTCCTCCCCTAGATGTTAAATTTTTCATTGTATAGTGATCTCTGAAATAATCATTGTTACCAATCCAAAATGAATGTTAAATCAGACACACTCTGTTAGTCAGGCGCAGGCAGAGAAATTTAATAAAATTTACTGAAAACCTGCATGTATAATATCCCAAGTTCAACTCCAGAATGAATGAGAAATGATCTTATTGGAATCCGGACAGATAAATCAGATCATGGACCATGTGTCTCATTAGCACAAGAGCCTCAACACCGAACGACGCTAAAGTTCTTCTAGCCAGGAAACACAAAAGAAAGAAAATTATAGTTATTATATTTCATTATATAAGTATAAACAGAATGAATACTAAAATTTGTGTTCTAAAAGATTGAAAACCTCTTTATTTCAGCCTCATAAAATTTACAACGTCCTGAAAGGGACGAAGTCATTGACTAACGAAAATGTTGTTCCATAATCATCTGTAAGTTACAAGATTTTAATAAAATTAAATTAATAATTACATAACCTCATACAGGGGTCTTAGACATTATAGAATTAATAAGAAAGAAGTAAGTCAAATATGCAGTCTGTCGCCCAAGCTGTTTATTTTATAAATGGAACAGACGATGAAGAAAGTAAAAACGGAATATGGAAAAGGAATCATACTGCAAGAATATTGGAAACCATATAAATGGCATAAACGTGGTCCTGGAGAAAGAATTCAATATAAGGATTAATGGAGGGAAAGTCAAGGTAATGGTGGGTGTAGTATGGGAAACACTGGAATAACAAAGAGACATTTTAAAGGAAGTTAAGGAATTCTGTTACTTGGACAGCATAATAACTAGGGATGGTAGAAGTTTAGTAGACATAAAGAGTAGGATAGCACAGGCAAGGAAAACTTTCTCTAAAAAGAGGAATTTACTTACGGATAATATCAGTGTGAAAATTAGGAAATCATTGCTAAAAACGTTCGTATGGAGCATGGAGTTATATAGGTGCGAAACGTGGACGATAGGAGTTGAAGAAAGAAAACGAATAGAAACCTTTGAGAATTCTGAAACTCAGATGGATGGATAGAATCACTAACAAGGAAGTTCTAAACAGAATAGGGGAAGAGCAAACATTACTTGACCAAGAGAAGGGTTAGATTAATAGACCACGTTTTGAGGCATGAGGATCTTGTAAAATTAGCATTAGAGGGCAGTGTGTGGGGTAAGAACAGAAGAGGGAATACGCTAAGCAGATTAGGGAGATGTGGATGTGCTTAAGTGGAAATGAAAAGACTTGCTCAAGATAGGTTAGGATGGAGGGTTGCATCAGACCCATCTCAGGACTGAATGCAACAACAACACACCTGTTAAGCACAAAGGTTATTTACATAATTTACAGCTTCTGTTGTTCACAACATTAAAATTTGGTCCAGTCATACGAATGTTTATAACGTATTGGTGCCTTACTCATAAACAGATAAATTCAATGTCAGTGTCGACACGATCGATATGCTACCAGAATATAAACAACTATTTATTTATTAAAAATTTTTAGAACAGTTATTATATTTCTTTTTTAATGTGTATTTGGTTCTAGTTTTGTATTTTGACTTTGAGCAATTATTACCGAAAATGTTGATAATTTTAGTGTTGAAACATTTATATTAATTAGGATATATTGCAACAGGTGGTTTGAATTAGTCATATTCTTTACGTGCAATATAAAAATTGTTGTTCAAGGAGAAGTGCAAAACAGACTAAAGTCTTTGAACTTCAATTGTTCCGTATAAACAAGAGGAAAAGCCCGGCTAAGGAATTGGCGTCTTATGTCCATTCACAGCCTTGTACTTCGAAAGCAGCGTGGGAAACTAAGGTCACCTCTTGTTAGGGCAGGGACTAACAAAATGGTGTCCATGAATGTACATCTGACAAAAGTCTGACGTAATTTTCTTGAATTTTCTCACGTCATAGCCGGCACGTTTCTGTGTCATAACTGACTTAAATAATTTTTGTTCCTTCTTGCCTCACACGATAATGAAATCTCCTACTGAATTGTATTATTATTGTTATGGGTTAAATAGAAATATATTTTACTCTGAAATTGTGACAATGTATATTCTTCATTTCAAACATAAAACAGTTGACTGTGATGAGGTTGTGAGCTCTTATAATTTTTGATTTCTTTCTTTTGAAAGGGAACTAGAAATGGTTAACAAATGATTACAAAAACATTTAAATTCAAATTATAACGATGCAATTCATTAACTGTTAAATTTGGTTACATAGTAATGACAATAACACGAGGTTTCCATTTTTCTCGGAAATCGTTATCTATGCAATACTGAAATTTTCACAGCTTACTTTCAATCTTATGATACGTGTGCAGAAACAGGATAATTTATTTGAAATATTAGTAGTGAATAAAAAAATTTTAATTTTTCCATGAGAAACAGATCTTGATTAAAAAATTATTAATAACTAAAACACTGTTTTAGTTGGTTCAATAATTTTAAAAATAGTCACATACATCAGAAGAGTGACTTTGTGTGAGGACAATTATTATTTCAACAAATTAATATGTATGCATATAAATATATTGTAGGACTATGTTGTTTTGTTTAGATGGACTTTCCATTATGAGAATGATTTATTACACATATCATATACATGCCAACAATGAAGTCTCTGTTGAGTCTCGTTCATCCCAAAACACCCCTCAGTTGTTCGCCCGTAAAACACGAAAACAAGTAGGAATAGCGCCCCCTTCCTTATTACTGCCTCAGGAAAATACTGAGTAGCAACTCCACTCATAGATTCAGACTAGAAACATTGTTTACACACTTAGTCTATAACAATAAATAAAATTGAAGTGCCTTTTCGCCGTATATTTGTCTCGAATAGGTTCCGAAATGGCTCGTCGGATTTAAATTAAAATTTCAAGGATTGAAACAGGAATTTTAACTTAAATTTTTGTGTATGTTTCATTTCGATATCTCGAAGAGTTCAGAAGATATTTAAATAAATATTTTTAAATCCATTGAATTGCCGCCCGAATCGCTCATTTTTATTATTTATTTATTATTATTGGGTTAACAGGCTGCATGAGGGTGATCCAGAAACAGGAAACTCCCCTTTAATAGCATAGGAAGGGAATTGAAAAAGGGGTTACCGTAGTTTTAGATATTCAATGAGTTCAAATTTATCTAAATTCTGTACCTATTGTTTCGTTTTTAGGGCAAAATAAAAAGTATTATTTCGGCGCTAGTTCTCAATGATACCGTAGCGAAACTGAATAGCTAAAACCGAATAAATAATTATTATATACTAAAGGGATGTAATTTATCAACAACATCAATCTTGAGGACTTTGGCCTACGAAGAAGACATGACAAATTCCGCTATATTGCGCATCGATTCTCCTTCAGCCTTAACCTAAGTTCTCTTGACCAGGACTAGAACAAACATCCGTACCATGTCGGAAATCGATCTCCGGACCTCTGTGGTATGAGGCAGAGACGGAAACAACAGTTCGACCTTTAGTTTTAATACCATCAGCAATTTACAAGATCAATAAAATTTCACTATTTTATGAGCAATTAGGTCACAAAGCGGATCAAATGAGAACAATATGCTTTTATCTATTTCGTTAACGACTTGTTACTCTTAAGACAACAGAACTGAAATGGTGGAAAGCTTACCTCGATGTACCTTAACATGGTCGATGAGTCATCAGTCAGGTCTGTACGGAACATCGGAATGTCCAAAATAACTGTCTTTGAAGAGGGATAAGGTTCGTCCCGTCTCTATCTTGACGGAATAATGCGCGTAAACAGTAGAAAAACAACGATTATCAACTTTCAATTGACGTCCCTCCGTACCGGTCTACAGCCGCATCATCTCGGAAACTCAGGTTATATTCCAAAAGTGATCTTTAATCAGTTATATTAAAATGATTCAAGGTCGTACTTAGATAGCATTTATATCATATCCCGCCTTCCTGATTGGCAGCTGATTGTAACTCAGAGTTTAGCGTGTTTGTGGTTTGACATACCGTTTACCTCGTGTCTGCTGTAATAAAGATGAAATATACGGTAAATTTGGCGCATTACGTTTTCAGATGTGTCACTATAAGTGACGTACAAGGGTTTGGTAGGAGAAGTCGACGTATTTAACAACATACCTCATGGGATGAACGTGGCCAATTATACTTTTTGGACATTGAGAATTATTGGCCGAGCGAACATGGTTCTTAAACTCTTTCCATGGAGTTACTGATAATTAAGAGACTCCTGGATGATGACTGGAGGCCCAATGAGACTAGAGGCCAGCTCTGGCAGGTTGATTGCAGCGGTCACCACTGACCGAGGTCATCAGGTAGCGTCCATGCCTCACGTGACCTTCCTATCGACCTCCGTACAGGATCATTAACACCAGCACTCCTGCAAATGAGACACAAACATGACCTTCACCAAAGAATTCATTGGTCGTGAAGAAATGAACTGTAACAACGCATAGAGATCAGCTCAATGAAGCGTATCTGACTTGATTGAGCTTTCCTTTGAAGAGTCATGTGAAACTCTGCTTTTTTCTCTCAACCTCTTAAATAACTTTTTCTTTTATTCCGTTATTACTTCTTTTCCTTTACTTCTTTGTTCAGTTATGACTATTTCTTTGTAAAGTTCTGACCTCTTTCCCTTTGAGTCAATCAAACATCTTCAAGCTGGTATACTTACATGACTATTCCGTCTCACGTATCTTACATATATAATGTAAATATTATGGTCGATGCATTTGTCTATTTCTCAAGCTATTTTCATAAAGTTAAGTCATTAAGCTGTAGTTGTGGATGTTTCTATTGCTTTTAGCACGGCACAGTAATTAGTCACAACATTGATTTAAAAGAAACCTTAAGTTTACTTCCGCACTAATTATGTTCTGTATTAATGATAGGCCTACATATAGTTATCCTATGTGAAGAAACGACAAAGTTTCGTTCATTTGACGCAACCAGAACCTCCTCGCTATAATGATCAAACATGTGCGATACAAAAAAAAACTCAATTCGTTTTTAGATACGTAATAGAACTTTATTGACCGAGTTAAGAATTTTTTAATAATAGTTCCTGAAACAACGTCTAAAAGAATAATTCCTGTTTCAATTTATGGATAATATTTTATACGTTAATAACGTGAAATAGTTTTAAGAAGAAGAGAATCGGTAGGAAGGTATGATTGTTTTCTGTTGTATAAAGCCAATTTTGGTATTCTGACGCACGCGCAGAGAGATCAAGACCTTGGCCCGAGTGTTACATGAATATGAAATTCGAGGTCTCTTAACAAGCCGAAACATTTACTACGTCAAATTGAAAAGAAATTCTAAAAGTAACAGTTTTCCTAATAGATGGAGTACTTCTATCTATCTACACCTATCTACACACGCCAATATTTGCAGTTCAATTTTCTGTAGGTAGTTTTATTATGAAACACACTTGTTTGTTGTCTCCCATAAAAGTTCAAAGAGCTACATGACGTCCTCAAAACACTAACAAGCTATATTCATAACATATCTCATTCCGTCCGATGATCACATCCAGATTACTAGTTATGAGAAATACAATTATTATTCTCTGTATATGTTGTATTATAAAAAAGGAAACCAAAAGAAAAGTTGAATATCTGCTTTTCATATTTGGTTAGTATGAAATGTTCTGTATCAGCTTCAAGGAGGCGTCACAAAACACGATGACCTCATTCTCTTTACCAAGGAATCAAGGAAGTGATTTCGTAAAGAACGTATTATGAAGGACAAATTTCTCATACACGTGAAGCAGTTTCATTCATAATTATCGCATAGTAAAGTCAAACTCTTCTAAAAAAGAGCAATGGAAATTAGGTATCAATAGATCTTATTAAGTTATTATTTTATAAAATGGAAAAGAAAGTAATGCTTTTAGATCTTATAAGGAAATTTTTCTTGTGTGGAATTGAAGAACAATTTTATTTTTTCATATTAACTAACCTCAAATAATAGAAAATAATATCGTTTAATTCATATTAATCCGAATTGCCCTTATGTTAACCGTTTCAATAAGTCTGAATCTGCATAAAGGAAATAGGTAACGGCTATGAGGAAGAATGCAACGTTTCTGAAATCAGAAACAAGGTAAATTCAATAATTAATTACACTTTAAAATAACTAATTTCAGTTATTGTCAAAATTAAAGCCCATTTGATAAATTAGGTCCTCCTTCTGACGAGTGCAGTTGTTTCTCATAACAATACTACTTTCCTTTACTATCAAATTATTGTTATTAATTTGGTATGGTGGATAAGGAAATGAGGAATCTATCATTGACGTTAAAGATGTTTAGGTACGGGATTATCAAATGGATTTCAATTATGACCAAGAATTGAATCTTACCTATTTTCATGTCATTGGTAATTAATTCCAGAATTTTGCTCCTTTCTGATTTCAAAAAGTAGAATTCTTCCTCACAGGCGTTCCTTAATTCTCTTACGCTGATACACAGTAGTGGGTAAGGTTATCATGATTGGCAGTGTAATTATGATTAATTGTAATTTAACGGAATTTGCCATTATTGCTGGTCGGGTAATAAAAAAAACCAAATTCTCCTTAAACTCCACGCCTGATAACTTTATTTCTTATAGTTATGAGGATTACTTTATTTCCTATTTAATAAAATAATAACGTAATAAATAAGAACAGTTGATAATTTTTTGATA
Organism: Eucriotettix oculatus; assembly: GCA_034510155.1. Lineage (NCBI taxonomy): Eukaryota > Metazoa > Arthropoda > Insecta > Orthoptera > Tetrigidae > Eucriotettix > Eucriotettix oculatus. The sequence goes on from CM067379.1 coordinate 108,542,057, forward strand.
AGCCCATTAACTTTACTATGCGCGTATGAAAAATTTGTAAATTCATAATAAGATGCTATGAATAATGAGACAACCGAGATGGATAACTGATAATAAGTCACAAAAGGATCGAGTGTGAAATAATAAGGAAAGAATGGGTATAGTGAATGTGACGACAGTTTGGATATAAACTAATTTTAGCCGGGAAAAAATATTGAATTAATAGTTTTAAAGTTCCTTGCTGATAATTGGTATAAATTGAGTCGTTAATGTCCATAGAAGAGGATATAAGAAAACCTTCAACGTGTAAATCAGATGATTACCTTTTTTTAAGCCACCAGATTTCTAGCACAATTGCCCAGCCAATAATTGTACGTGATTCGCGTGATTGCCTGGAGTCATAAATCCTGTTTGTTTCGTGTAAGTGTCGAACCTCGGCCTTCAAAGTTGTTTTCGTACCTTTACGTAATATGAGGACCGATTTCCATTAAAAAAATTGGGGAGCAAGTTCTTAATCGGTAAGTTTTTGTACATGTTTCGTGTGACAACTCAAGCTTACTGTAATCATTTATGTTTCTAAAACCACAGATGAAGTGTAGGAAAAGATATGAATATAATTCGATTTCTAAAAACGATAATATGCATGTATTTTAACAATTTTTCACCCCTATATTGATGCAGTTCATTATTATGAAAATATACTTTGATAAGTATATTAATACCCTTCATTTTATATGTAATACGAAAAATTAATCATAAAATATTATACGACAATAATAATTTCATCGGTCCTTCCAATTATAATGTACAGAAGGAGCAGATAGCCCGAATATCCATCCCTGCGGAACGCCACAATCAATATCTACCTTACCCAGAAATACTGAATTTCCTTTAACAATTTGAAATAAAACTGGTGATTGGTTATATTTAATATAACGCATATAATATGTACCTGTTCATATCAGTATTGTATCAACATTACTTTTTCCGTTTTTCAATTTTGTGATTGATGTAAGCTGACACATTATTATTGTAAATTTTATTAATAGAATTTCATGTAAAAACGGTACAAAAATCAGAGAAAAGATATTCCGACAATCTAGTATGAATAATATAGAATTTATGGGACCGATTCGAATGTAGCAAAAACTACAACAGCACCATTAAACCTCTGCAAATAATTAATTGAATTTTGAAACAATCACTTGAAATGTTAAATTTAGTATTCCTGAGATATTTTCTGATCCAATAAAATTTGATTAATATTCTAATGTATTATCGTGTTTGTTTAGAATAAATTTATAAAAGCTTACATTGCAAACTCAATGGTAAATGATGGAATACTCAAAGATCATGGATGAATAATATTCGCAGTATTTATATTTTCCTTTATTTTCTAAGGTAGGCCTATTTCCGTCCATAAAATTCGTTCCAATCATTGAATGTGTTACCGCCTTTCTTCAGAAGCTCATACGTCTGTTTTATTAATTTCAAAGAAACTTTTAAAGAATTAACCGAATTGTTACTTATGGATTGAGGAATCCTGTGAATATGTCATTGGAATCGAGTTATTTTGTCATTGTATTAAAATATCAATTAATACCCTTCTTGCAGGTTACAGTTATTACCAAAATTTTTACAAGATGAAATGAATAAACCAGTTAGTTTCTTCTTTGTTGAAATTAAATATATTATATCCCAGATTTTTTAAAGTTGGCTCAGAAGTTTGTAAGGAACTGTTCCTTAAAGCCGCGTTCTCACGAGTCAATTTTCGTTGACCGACATTAGTTGATCAACAGAAGTTGATTCAAGGCTTGCGTCATCTTCGAATCTAATGTAGGAATCTTCCGGATCACTTGGCCTATTCAGTCTGCTGTCAACTCGTATCAAGTGTCGCTGGGTTTTCTGTCGTGTTTTCGAAAATATAACAAAATGAGTATCAAGTCGTCAGAAATACCTTGTCGCATCACTGCGTCACATTTATTTAAGTGGCACTGAACTTTCAATACCTTCCGACATTCTCAAATTATTTCTATATACTTCACACAAAATACCAGACGTTTTAGTAATAACATAATTAAGCCATACCGAAGACATGTTTTAATTAATCTTCGTATGGAGTGCGAAACACGGACGGTAGGAGTTACCAAAGGAAAATAATAGAAGTCTTTGAAATGTGGTGCTATAGGAGAATGCTGAAAATCACATGGGTGGATAGAATAAGTAACCAGGAAGTTTTAACAATAAGAAAAGAGATAACAACATAGAGGACTTTGACCAAGAGAAGGATTAGATTGACAGGCCTGGTTTTGAGACAGAAGGGTCTTAGAATTGAGGGAAGTGAATAGAAGAGGGAAGCCAAGAATGGAATACGCTAAGCATATTATGTGGAATGTGGTAGTAATGTAGAAATGAAAAGGCTTGCGCAGGATATGTTTGCATGGAGGGTTACTTCAGACTAGTCTTAGGACTGAATACCACAACAATATCCTTCACTAACTTCTAATGCTAGTTTGTTTAGGAATATCTCTGAAGCTCCCAATCGGTTTCTTCTCAATATCCACTGTCTCACCCAAAAACGACGCATTCGACAATTGTTACTTCATCGAATTGTTGGCAGTTATTTTTGGTAACATATCTTCCGGCCTCTGTGGTGTAGTGGTTAGCGTCACTGCCTCGTACCACAGAGGTCTCGGGTTTGATTCCGGGCAAGGGCTTGGATGATTGTGTGCGTCTTTGTGTTCCCAAACCGAGTAACCCTTACCATAAAATTAAGATCCTCAAATTGGTAAAGTAGTCGCTAATAATCTTAGCCGTTGATACGACTTAAACTAAAAAATACTATTATGGTATGCACCACTTCGCGCACCGCTACTGTAAAAGCCATTGCTGTAAACACTGAAATTGTTTGATCGATTTCGTTGAAACGTGTGAACCAAAACTAATTCAAGCGCCATTCAACTTTAGTTGATCAACTAAAATCGGCCATCAAAACTTGGCTCGTGAGAACGTGGCATTAGGGCCCTGTAACAATGTAGGTGATGTTGAGTTACCTTGAGTGACGTGTCAATTGATCTTTATCTCCTGTCTCTCTTCCTTCAGCCGCTGCTTCCTTGAACATGCTTCCTAGATCAGTGATGGGCAATCTTTTTAAAGAAGGGGCCACAGGAAAGTAAAATAAGCTTTAGGCGGGCCAATGTAATTTAGAGCGCACCTTTCTATCTAATGGGATTTAAGAAATATTTAAGACTTTACGTTATCAAATATCTATTTATTTTAAGAACACAATAATTTATTTACGAAAAATTGAATAATAATTATTTCCTAGCTAGCTAAATATGCAAAAGTTCTCTACACTCCAGGTTTACCGTGGGGTAAATATGCTATCAACGAATTCTGCTCAAATTGATCGTCCCTGGACAGTCTTACCGCTCGTGCACTCAGGCTGCTAAAGCACCAAACATCGTCTTTCTTCATCATCAACCCCAGAATGTCCGATCACCTAACCTCTCCCTGGATCAGTGATCGTCAAAAGGTGCAGATTGGACCTTACTTATCCCGCGCTTTTATGGGAGAACCAATCGACAAAGCTTTATCCATCTACGTCACGTCAGCGTAGGTTAACGGGGACTGTTTTCCAAGAAACTTTGCATCGTTAAGCGAAGGAGAATGGGAGTATTTCTTCCTACCTGAGACGCAGCTTATTCCATTGTCTATGGTTTATTTTTAAACCGATAAATGATTCGGGCTAGGCGCACGTGTCTAGCTGCTGTGCATTCTATCTCCCAAATTTATTAAACTTACCATTATTCCATGCAATCATAAGTCACGCTACTGTGGTTTATCCATAAAAACTATGAAAAAGTACTTCCAACTCCATTCATCTTTGAAAATACGGCAATAACAATCAAATTTACGTTTCTTAGACAACATCTTAGGGATAAATTTTTCAATATGCAGAGTAAATCAAGAAACGTTTTTCGATATGTAGCCACGGGGGAAGGGGTAGCTATAGCGTTGCAATTTTACTCTTCGCTATAAAGTTGCCAGCAGCCAGTGCCTCTCACTCTCAACATAACATTTCAATATCTAGATTAAGTCAATAAATTTGTATGTCGTCACTGATACAAAACGAAAGAGAGGAAGAAAGAGGAATATATTTATTTTTCTTACAGCCTCTATTCTTTTTTTATTCGTCTGATTCGTCATTTCAAACTCGGGTTTTACGGCGTCTTTGGAAGATTTTCCCTTACCCTCGTTAAGAAAGGGGGGGGGGGAGGGGCGCATCTGACCCGTGGGCCGTTTTTTCCCCATCACTGTCCTAGATTATATCTAATCGTTATATTCCGAATACCATTTCTTTCAGAGATGTTCTAACCCGTTAAGTAAATATTAACAGTCTCGACCTCCCTGAAAATATAACTTAGTTTAAGACTATCGGTTGCTATAGAGTAATGGTTTAATTATTTGCTACTCATTATAGATAGCAGTTTTAAAGTTTCTGAAGAAAATCAAATCCTCCGTCAGACACGATATTTGTTAGACGTTTGACTTGATTTTTCAAACGAAATACCCACTTCAATCAATCGCTTTACTTCGGTTCTTATCTCCTCTAAAATTTCTGTTTTAATATTTATTCCTGAAATTTCGGAAACATTAAACCAAATTCATCATCTGAAAATTCTTGTATTTCCCTATATTTCTCATAGTGTCCTGAATTGGCTGATTCTAATGGTGTATTCTCCATTCTTGTAACCAGATATGGGCCATTTTATCAAGCATCTTCTCGTCATTGCGTCACCATCTGAGGTTTGCTAAGATTTTTGGAAACTGTCTTGGGTTAATTTATTACTTAGTGGGTTAAATAATTTTTCATGAGTCCAAAAAATTATTTTGTATGCACACTTAAATAAACGATAATTAGTTCAGCAATAAATGACTTGTTTCCCGCTTTAAGGAAGGCAAAAATTATATTCTTTCATCCCTCCTTGGCTCTACAGCCCATTGAGGGCCTCGGCCTACCGGGTCGACTGCGGACTGTCATCTTGCATGACACAAAAAATTATATACCAACATAATAAATAATAAGTAATAATAAAAACCTTTTATACAGTCACCAGAAATTTTTACGTCATCAACTAAAAAGCTTTCGATAGCCATAATAAATTTGCGAATTGGAAAGACATGTAATAGGATGATAGAATAGAAATTTTGGCATAGTTTTACTTATAAATACCTTCAATAGACGCTTTTTTAAAGAAAATAAATTAAGCTGATGTCAAATACATTAAACTATCATTTCTTTAATGTTTTACTGTATTTTTTGAATTTTATAAGGAGAAAAATTCTAGTCCTCCATTATAAATAAATTTTAAATTTCTGATCTGTGAAACTGGAAAGAATGCAAAACTGATGTTTGATATATACGATAGATTAAGCGAGTTCGTAAGTTACGAGACAGTGGTTGATTTGGAATATTGCCATCGCATGTCAAATCTGAAAGCGGGATAATATTCTTGCAAGAAGATTAAAGAAGACCGAACCGAAAACTCCGGTTTTTCAGGAATACTGTATCTTTTTAAAACAAGTTCATTGACATACAATTCAAGGGTAACACAAAGAATTCTTACGTCTGAGTGACGACTATTTAGTAATTTCAATAATAAACAGTTTGAAATGACCAGACCGAAAGAAGTGTACTAGTTCCGAAAAGTTACTTCATTACAGAAAATTGTGACTGTAATCTCCGAATACATATTACAGTATAAAACTGCACGGATGAAACAATATGTTAGCGTATATTTGAAATCAATCTGAAGCCATCTAGCGGCGAATGCATGAGATCGGGAAACCAGTCTGCCCACAGCTGCCATCTGTGGAACACACCGGCAAAACTGGAACAACTTCATTGTGGCAATTACCAAAATCAGATTCGACTATATAAGATATTAGACGGGAGGTTATTAGCTTTGCTGTCATGGGAGCTTGTTTTACATGATTGGTTTTGGGTAACTGTGGCTCTACTTCATTATGCTGTTGCACGTGTTAATTTTGTAAGGAATTAAGGGGAATGAATGTTTATTTTTATTCTTATTACATGTTATCATTAAATGTCCTGTATACTGGTGAGCCCTTTGGCTTATTATTCATCTTACTTCTTTCATCGTCAAGTACCTTTACCTTTCTTTCTCGCTTCAAGTCATCTCTTTTCTTTATGACCTGGAGTTACATCCTTCATATGCAATCAAAGAAAATTAGGAGACAATGTTGGCATAAGAAAATTTATATTAGATAATCTATTTGACATTAAATAGTATATAAATGATACAGACGAAATATGTAAGAAACTTTGTTAATTAATTGATAATTACATATTCGTATAAAGAATAATTCCATTAATATTAAAATGAAGCATATAATGTTTATAGTATTTACCGAATTTTACTTTTGTAGATTAATTCAGTTAGTATCTTCGACGTTTGCATGTCATTCGTCATTTTACACAACAATGAAACGCCTTCCCCTGTTACAAATGTAGAAAAAGGAATATTAGGAATACGAGACTTTTAATCAGTTTTCATTCATTTATAATTATATTTAAGTCAAAAAATATAACTATAAACGATTCTTTATCAAAAGGCCTACAATGCGGTCGTGAGATGGTACTTGGATTTATTTAAATATTCAAATATTCACAAAAATTTTATCGTCCTTGAATTGGTTAGTATTTGAGCTGACACGGCTTGTGCTCATCTGCTGCAGGACATTAGGGATAATTGTTTGTTTTATTAATTTGAACATCCTTTTCTGATTCAATTTTGAAGACTTTCGTCCCCGTCACTACTGTCATTGTAGTCAGCTGACCACGTATGTGACATCCAAGGCGATTCCTCTCTAGAATTGGAAATACGTAGAATTCCGTTTCACTCCCTACATACATTTATATGTGACGAACCTAAGAAACGTAGTAGATTTAAATTCGATTAATTAAATGTATGCTCATTATATACATCTTTTAGGTTAAAATGGTGGCATCTCATCCTGAAAATCTAACGTGACTGATCATGAAATGGCTGTTAAAGGATTAATGTTGATAAATCTGTGCGATTGTGAACTTCAAGTTAGTTGCCCGTATTGGGCGTAGTGTGATTTAAATTTCTGATAATTTAGGAACAGAGGAATCTTTTTAGGGATTTGTTCGCCCTCATTATTTAAAACCGACCAAATAAAAAAAATTAAAAATATATTCCAGTTAAAAATTACGGGTTGGCGCTACAGTCGCTTTTAAATCATAGTTTGCAGTTAAATTACTTTAAATGAACGGGTAAAGGTTTAATATGGCTTTTTCAATGTATTATATTTAAAGATTTGGCCGATAGAAAATTTAACAACATATAAAAAACATTTTATTTTAAAGATATATATTGGACAGTTTTAATTAATATTAAGTAACAAATCTACGCGTATGATCAAAAATTAAAAATATATTGTTATTTATTATCATCGAATATTTAGTTCGCTAACTGAGCTTTAAATCAGACACCTTTCCGTCATCTCACAGTAATAATAATTACATTACAAAAAATAGAAAAATAATTTTGTATTTTTCCCGTCTTCCTCTACCTTATGCATTCCCCTTTCATATTCCCTTCCTATGCTACTTAGGGGAATGAAAGTAATCTTCCCAACAACCAGAGAAATCTGCATACAATAATCTTGTATTAATTACATTATTGAAGAATTGCATTCAATGTCGTGATATTTAAAACCTAAAAGTAATTTTACTCTTTTTCATAAATGTCTCTCCAGGGACTTTTAATGAAATAAATTTCAAGTTGGCTATTTTGAAACTACTGTAGTTCAATATTTATTCACTCCTCAAGGTATACACTACTCCTAACGTTCCAAATGAAGGCAATTCATTATTACAAATGTGTCTCTACGTATATGTCTGTCCCATCACTCAATAAACATACACCATTCTTATATTACTATCAACTAGCCATTGCGCCTGGGTTGCTCGGGTCGCAGGTATCTGGCCCAGCGTATTCGAAAACGCCCTACTATATAAGCTTCTTTACCGGACTTGTTTATATACAAGTGTCATTAATTTTATTTGACGTGGTCTTTCAAAGTATATAGCAATCTAAAAAATTTTGCATCGTAAGAGAGAGATGGGGGAGGGTTCGCGAATATTCTCATTCCATCTATTGTTGCTGTAGGAGTCGCGCCGTAATTAACCTATTGTAACTAAGCCCCCCGGGCTATGGTTTAAGGTTCCTCCCGGTGTTCACCTAAAGAGATGCAGGGAAAACCCTAGAAAACCTGCATCAGGTAGGTCGGGCGTGGGTACTATTCTCACCCTCTCTTTCTCTCTCTCACACACACAGAGAGAGAGAGAGAGAGAGAGAGAGAGAGAGAGAGAGAGAGAGAGAGAGATAGAAAGACGGTCGCATGAGGCTGCCGATTTGAATTTTTTTGTAGAATTGATAAAATGATTTATGTTTGTGATTTATTTGAATAAATCGAAGTTTATTTTAGCGGAATCTATGATAGCATTTCATATACTTTCATTAAAGGAGAAAACCTACCGCATTATCCTGTATACGATACCATCAGCCAAATTAGTTTTTCAGCTTTTCCAATGTGATGTTATGCAGATGGAATATTAGGTGTGGACCATTTGCAGCAGAATATTGGTAACACTTACACATGTGTTAATTGATTTTTTTTGGGGGGAGGGGAGCACATAAAATTTAAAGTATAGTAGTAGCTTTCTTTACAATATGATGGAATAATCACGGAGTGCAACTCAATGACCCTTTGCAGGATGATAATTATGCAGTTCTGCTGTATCCTTAGGGATATTACTGTATTTCATAACGGACATGTCCTGAACCAGTTTCGACATCATTTCAGGCATGCTGTCAGTAATTGTTAATGAATGCGTTTAAGTTTGTCCAGTTAAGTGTACTTAACCGGTTTTGATCTCCCAGACGATGTTAATTACCTTAGGTTAGCTCCAAGCATATCAGTCGCTGGTCTTGTAAAGTTTCCCGCATGAGACTGCACCATCTCGAGTTAGGTGTGTACAACGATGGTGAAGAACAATGATCCCCCAGGCCCGCAATGACCTTGGGCATCCCTGGCGAGCCATAAAGCCATAGCCCAAATGGCAATTTGTCAGTGCGCCTCAAAGGGCGGGATTATTTCCCCTGAGGGGTGTAATGAACTACCTGGCCGACTTCATGAAAGGGCCGGTCGGCAACGGACTGCTGCTTATCCGTCCCTTCAAAAGAAGAATCGGTCAGAAGACCAAATTTGTATCCCCGGCTGAGCTTGAAGACCCCCACGGCTAAAGGGCTTTCAGGCGTGTGTTGACGGGTGTTTTGTGTGCGGTAAAAAGCGCGATGGGTGCATTGTGGGTGCCGCATTGTGGCGGAGTGCGCCATGCCATTCGCCGACTCCTCCGACCAGCACCAAGTCCGCGACTTTATTGACACAGATGCTGCTGAAAGGGGGAGGAATTCATCGCTGCTGACGTGTGGGAACACGCCTTTACAGAGAGTGGGTGGTCGTTGAAACACTTTATACGTCGCTTCTCCACAGTTAATACGCTCTTTCAAGAATTCCACATTAATTAACTACTGCCGTCAACAATGCCACTGGACATGAATGTCCATTATTGACGGAGTCACTGTTCAACCATTTCCCATCCGTATGAGCTGTTATCATCACTCCACGCCAAACTTGGTCCTTTCATTTTGTCCATGAAAGCAATGCCGCAACACAGCGAGGCTGATGTTTTGTCTGCAATATGTACTGGTGACATTGCTGATAAACTATCAAATCACTCTGCACAACTATGTATTTATAACTCAAAAGAAATAGAACCAAGAACTCATTTTAAAACTTTACAAACATTTTTGATACAACCAAGCATACACACGCCTAAACTCCATGAAACATAATACTATTTACAAATTTAGTATATTTTTTAATTTGAAAGAATGACGAATCAGAATTTTTTTCATTTCTGATTCTTCAGTTAAAATGTGATATACCCTTTCAGGTGACATCTGGCAAGCGTGAGCAATTTCACGCACTTTCAATCGGCGATCCTCCATGACCATTTTGTGCACTTTTGCAATGATTTCTGGAGTAGTGACACATCTTGGCCTACAACTGCGTGGATCATCATCTAAGCTCTCCAGACCAAATTTAAATTCACTTGTCCACGTGGCAACAGTTGAATATGAAGGAGCAGAGTCCCGCAGTGTATGTCCTTTGCTTTCATACCCTTCTTTACTAGGTACTTAATCACTGCTCGAATCTCGATTTTTTCCATCTTCGCAAATCACTGTCCGGGAACAACAACAAAGCCACGTTACCGCCACAGCTCTCTTCCAAGAGCACTGAGGTGTCACGTGTTTACTGGCAACAGTCCAATTGATAACACGTGAATAACTCGTTGCGCTAGCGCTGACCTCTGGTGGTCAAACTACCTTCGTATATAAGTTAATAAAGTTCAGCTCACTTTTACTACGGTTTTTGTTGAGACAAGTTCGTAGTGTAAAAGAAATTCTGAAAATATTGGGGTTAGGAAATTTATTGCTGTCATTTCAGGCTTTGTGGACCTCAATAAACGCATCCTTTAATGCAATATTATAGCCTGCGTTAAAAAGATGTCGTTCAATCTCCATATCCCTTTCGTTTGAAGTAACAATGATGGTAGCGTTTTGCCAGGCCACTTGGTGGGACAGTACCTCCTCAAACAACAATACTCCCCTTCCCAACTGCGCATGTAAATACGTCTCGCGAAATGTAAGTTATCTTGAAAATGGCGTGATAAGGACTCCGTCATTTAGGTCAGTGGGTCAACATTCTTTTAGTCTTCTGAAGACCTGGAGATCTGAGCGCGGAGCCGTGTGTTCTTATTTTATCATCAGCAACTGTCGTTTTTAACGGAATTCGTGAAGCATATAGGGAAAACCACGCGTTAGTGATTATGATTAGGGGTTTGTTCCGTTATCTTTGTATGATGGCACGATTGGCCTTATTTGCATAACCCCATAGTTCACGTCGATAGGTCCAGATCACCTTTATGATAGTTTCAAAAATCAGAAATGTGATCTTTATCCCAGTAACTATACATTTTTTGTACTTCTTCATAAATGATGTGATTAATGGAATTCATGAAACTGTCCAACATTGATACAGTTTTAGATTGATTTAATAAATTAATACTGCAGTTAAAGTAAAAGTGCAGACTTATGCAGAATTTGTGGTTAAATGAGGATTGAAACAAGGAGATATCATATCACGTCTCTTGTTTAACTTCATTTCAGAAAAAAATAATCATGACAAACATTGAAGTCATTCCCAAATGTAGGTACTGTGCTAAGGTAATTTATCGCCTATACGGAAGATGGTAGTTGGGACTAGGAGTAATGCTTGCATTCAGAGCAAAACTTGTTAAAAATCAGGAAAAGAACAAAATTAATTATAATTGGGAGAATCATAATTTTACAATCAAATATATTGATCATGAGTCAGAAGAAGACGATAAAACAATTGATAAAAATGTAATGAACATTTTATAGCCTTTTTTAAGCTGAAACCCAAGACGCTGAGATTAAGAGTCTCCTGCTCTACCGACTGAGCTAGCCGTGCGTTACTATCCTGAAATTAGTTTCATAGTTTCAAGAGAACAGTTTTTTTTTATGATTCAGGATTCAGGAGACTAACGCCCCGGCTAGCTCAGTCGGTACACCATAAGACTTTTAATCCCAGGCTCGTGGGTTCGAGCCCCACTTTTAAGCTAAAGAAAATATGTTCTTACAACTATAAAACAATGCCCGGCTAGCTGAGTCGATGAGGCATGAGACGCTTAATCCCATGTTCGTGGGTTTCGAGCTCCACGTTGGCGAATATTTCAAGCTAACGAATTTATACTCTTAAAACTATGAAACAAATAAAAGGTTCGAGAAAGTGATGCCCGGAGAGTTCAGTCGTTACTCGCTTAAGTGGGGCTCGAACCTACGACCATGATATCAAGAGTCTCATGCGCTTCCCTCTGAGGTAACCGGGCTTTGCTGTCATGAATCTTTTATTTGTTTCGTAGCTTCAAGAATACTGTTTCATATGTATAAAACATTCGCTCAACGTAGGGCACGAACCCTCGGCCCTTAGATTAAAAGTCTTATGCTCTACCCACTGAGGTAGCCGGGCGTTATTCTCCTGAGCTTTTGTTTCATAGTTTCAAAATCATATTTTTATTAGCTTAAAACAATCGTGCAACGTGGGGCTCGAACCCACGACATTGAGATTGTCTCATGCTCTACCACCTGAGCTAGCCGGGCATTATTCTCCAAAATCTTTTCTTTGTTTCATAGTTTGAAGAACATATTTTCATTAGCTTAAACCCAATGGGGGTCGAACTTGCGACCCTGAGATTAAGAGTTTAATGCCGTAACGACTGAACTCTCCGGGCATCACTTTCTCGAACCTTTTATTTGTTTCATAGTTTTAAGAGTATAAATTCGTTAGCTTGAAATATTCGCCAACGTGGAGCTCGAAACCCACGAACATGAGATTAAGCGTCTCATGCCTCATCGACTCAGCTAGCCGGGCATTGTTTTATAGTTGTAAGAACATATTTTCTCTAGCTTAAAAGTGGGGCTCGAACCCACGACCCTGAGATTAAGAGTCTCATGCTCTACCGGCTGAGCTATTTATTTAAATTGTTAATTTACAATGCGTAGTGGAAAGTGTACCATGCAATAAGTAAATTGTACACTCGTAATTTTTTAAAATGTGAGTCGGGTAATCTTCCAGTGATTATTCCCTAGAAGGTCGATGGTGTATTTTCTTGGAATAGTTTCTGTCTTGCTTCTCCTGAATCAAATCTGTGGTCCACGGTCGTCTTAGTCTTTCTTCTCTGTGCTTCACGAGAGTATCCTTCCAATCGTTAGTCTTTTGATCTCTTTGGTTGAGATCGTTGTGTAATGTCGAATTGGAAACAAACAATGGTGCATTGGTGATTGTGTGGAGCATTGTTGACTGTATCCTTCGAACTATTCTTTGATTCGATGCCGTAAGTCCATATGGGCTTAATGACGCATTTGTATAATAAAATTTTATTGTCTAAAGAATGGTCTAATTTAGGATACTACACTTTCGGTCGATGAATCAAACCCACAAAAATCAGGTATATCAGGTATATTCGCAATATATTTGAACTGTAAATTCAATTTAAGTAACGTTTGATACAGGTATAAAAGTACTTTGATACAAACTTTTAATACTTGAACTTTGATCTATATAGTATAATAATTTAAAAAATGTAAATGATATGTATTTTTATTGTTATGTATTGTAGATTAATATGTCCGAATATACAGCTGTAAGCTTTTGAAATTAAATTGAAGAATTTTAATAAATTAAGTTAAAATAAAACAGACTGTTGAATGAGTGTGTTTTTTGGGTTAACAGGCAACATGAGGGTGATTCTGAAACAGCACATCCCCTTTAATAACATAGGAAGGGAATCGAAAAGGGGGGATGCGGAAGGTAGAGCAAGGTAGCCAAGGGTTAACTAGGGCCCCTGGGCTATGGTTTAAGGATCCTACCCGGTGACGGGAGACGAGATTGCTGTGAGGTCGCAGCATTCCCTTCTCTATGTCTCCACCAGTTTTAGGAGGCAGTCGACCGACTGATCTAATGGGATCAGCGGACAACTCGTGCCATATGCCCAAGGTCTTCGACCCCAGAACTTTGATAAAAAAAACCAGAGAGAGTACGAAGCATTCCCGAGAGACACTCTCACAGGCACCTCTCCGTTTTCCCTCTGGCCATGTTTTATGAATAAATAAAAGAGTTCTTAAAGTATCTGAAAGAGACTCTCGTAACTACATAACGGAAAACAGTTAAAATATTGTGATGATTTATAATAATGTGGGTTTATTTAGAATGATGATAATAATAACGACGATAAACAGTCTCGAGATGAATTTTAATTATTTATTCCAGGAAGTTTCTGCTGTTAATGTCATGTTTACCGTAAAATGTAATATATCGTTACAAGAACGATGTAAACAAACGAATGTGTACACTATATTTGGCGTATTTATATATAAACTAACATTTCATTTACAAGGAATAAAAACAGAGGCGTAGAAGTTTTATGGGAAATGGGGGCAACCCACTACGGGTGTCGCCTTTTGCGGGCGGCAAATTTCAGAAAAATAATAATCGCTTGTAATTTAAACTTTGTACAATACACAATAACATAATTAATTTTTCTGAAAAGTTTATTAGGATTTCTGTAAATTTTGGAGCCTTTTGGAAGAAAATAATAAAATTAAGGAGGCAGCAAAATTCTACGCTACGTCAAATTACAACTCAAGGCTTCGTACAGTTATATTCCGTTCTTCGTCATACGTTTCATAGAAGCTGTGGTCTTGCTATTATTAAGTAAACAATAGTAGTCAACAAAATTGATTGTAAGTCCAATATACGAAATGTAAGCGGTCAGTATAGTGCCTAATAATATTAAATAAAACATTAATGTTTTTCATCATAATCTTCTGGAATAATTAGTTCATCTGGAGACTGTTAGAATTTTACTGTTAAAATATATTAGATACTATCTATGCCCGCGACTTTGTTCGCGCGGAAATAGTCCTTTTTATTTTACGCTAAAAACAACAGGTACAGAATTATGATACAGTTGAATTAATCGAATATATAAAAACTACGGTATAATTTATTTGTAAATCACTTCAGGGCAAACCTTATAACTCGCAGTTGGTTTAGAACTAGTCCCGCAATCATACGTTTCGGAACCAATAAAAACGGGCAATTACTAAATATTAAAATTTACCTGACGCGACAAATAACACCAATTTACGTATACGTCGTATCGACGATCCAAAGAAGTTTATTATTTCTCAGGAAGTATGCTTTCTGCCAACAATAGGTTAATTCCGGCGCGAATCCTACTGCAACAATAGATGGAATGAGAATACTCGCCCTCCTTCTCCCTCTCTCATGCTACCAAAATTAAGCTTATTATACCACAATAAGTGGGATGAATGGTATAGGAACGCCAACTCGCATTTGGATTTCATGCCGGCTTTCGCACGGCATTTCAACGGATTAATAAATATTTACATTAATATATTCCGAACTCTGAAATATGTCGAAATGAAACATACACGTAAATTTAAGTTGAAATTTCACTTTCAATCCCTCAAATTTTTATTGAAATCCGTTAAGCTGATCCGGAGCATAAACAGATTCACATTCAATTTGGAGATTTTAACGCGCGATTGAAGAATAAACCTTTCCCGTAAAATGTTTTATATTAATATTTATATTATAATAATATCTTGTGCAATATGTCGAAATGAAATATGCACGAATACTTAAGCTAAATTTTCTGTTTATAAAACCTCAAATTTTCTTTGAAATCCGTTGAACAGTTTCGGATTCTAATTGAGACAATCATACGTACAGTCAGACACACTTTAATTTGATTTGTTCGTATAGATAAGACGTATTTTACTATCAAACTTAACAAGTAACTTCAAGAAAATATCTCGTAAATGTTCATTTCGATAAAATACATATTTGTCATCGAGTATAAATCCAAAACAGAATTAATGCTGAGTAGTAAGCCGTGAGAAGAATAGTGTTCTTAATGTTAGGTCTCCAATTATTACTAGAAGGTACACAATGTTTCGATAGGAACAATGGGCTCAGCTGCAGTATTTGCCCTTGGCTTCAAGTGCAGCCTGGAACAATAGCACAATGCATTCATCGTCTTGTATTCCAGGCCCCACGAGGCTCTATCAGGTCGCAAACATTTAAATTTATTTTCCTAAATGCTACGCCACACTAGTAAAATGTATGATGGAGACCAGAAAAGCTTCAACGTTAGCTAAATAAATTCCAACATTAAAGTTACTTCAGGTAAGAGGAAGAAGAATTTGATTTTAAAATTTATAAGCAATAGCCCTACAGACATTCTTACGGTTTTCCGTTGTTTATGAGTGCTGAAGTTAACATGAAATAGCTGTAAATTCTCTTAATTTTTTCCTGAAAACGAGAAAGTTTTTTTTACTCTTTAAAATTGTTACAAACCTCTCATTTTTCTCTTTTACTCTTTTATTTAATTTCATGGCTGGTATTGGTCAGTTCTCGTTTGTGTCCGTTATCTTTCGCTGAATGGGGATTTCGCGTTTCTGCTGTTCGGTACAAAGCCACTGTAGTTGTTGCTGTGGTATTCAGGCCCAAGACTGGTCTGATGCAACCATCCATGCTTACCTATCTTGTCTTTTCAATCCCGCATAACTACCACATCCTACATCCTTCCTAATCTCCTTAGCGCGTTCCATCTTCGGCCTCCCTCTTCTGTTCTTACCCCACATAATTCCCTCTAATGCTAATTTTATGCCTTAAAACGTGGCTTATTAATCTATCCCTTATCAACGCTCTCCATATTGTTTAGAACTTCCTGGTTAGTGATTCTATCCGACCATCTGATTTTCAGCATTCGCTTACTGCATCACATATCAAAGGTTCCTATTCTTTCCCTTTCTGCAACTCCTATCGTCCACATTTCGCATCCATATAACACCACACTCCATACAAACATTTTTAGCAACGATTTCCTAATATTCACACTTATATTACCCGTAAGTAAAATCACTAACGGGGAAGTGGATAGGGCAACTCACCAGGAAGTTATAGGCAGATTAGGTGAAGAGCGAACAATGTGGAGACGTTGACCAAGAGAAATGATAGATTAATAGGCTACGATTTGAGACATGTGGGTCTTGTAAAATTAGTATTAGAGGGAACAGAAATGGGAGGCCTAGGATGGAATGCGCTAAACAGATTAGTGATGATGTAGGATATGGTAGTTATGCGGAAATGAAAAGGCTTGCGAAATCTAGGTTAGCATGAGACCATCCTTAGAGTTGAATAAAGCAACAACAAAAATGAATACTACCTAAGGTGGGGGAAATATTCTGCTTTCTTACTGTTATGTCTGACAATTTGTATTTGTCTTCAGTGATTGACAAATAATGAGCATTATTTAAATAAATTTCGAGGAACGGTCCTTTTTAGCAGTTTTCTTGAATTAATCTCAATTAAATGTCCGGCATTTGAATGAACTTCCTTTTTCTCCAATAATGGATTTGATTGGTGTTTATTTTATTGGCATAAAAGGACCTGACCCCATCACCATTCAGAGGCTTTCTTCAGCATAATGGACTTAAAGGTATAATATCTTATTCCAGTCACTCGGCTCTGGAAAATATAATTCGTTTAATAATTGCCATTCAAGTGATTTAACATTGTGTTTTGAGAAATATTCATGATAAACGAATTAAAATTCGTTACATACAACTCGTAAAGTAAGGGATGGAATCTTACATTCCTGTATGCACTCTTACTTGAACGTGTCATTTCTAGTTTTTTAACTAATTGGAATTAAGGATTCAGACAATGATCAGGAGACGTCGGATACCAACGTGTCTCGGCTGCGAAAAATAAAACTATGTTTCAGATTCTGTGAAAAGAGCGAGCGTCTGCTCCTATAGCAAGAAGAAGGTATTACATACCAGGCTGCCAACTGCTTGTTTCTCCAACCAATTAGTCTTACTTTGTCAAGAAATCCAAATACCATGTATCCGATTATTAGAAGTGAACTTCTGTGAAAGCAAAGAATTCAAGCGTTGAAACGAAATCTTTTTCCTTTTTTCTTTGAGCGTTCAGTGGTGCATACGACAGGAGAAGATTTTTAACTTAAAGTTGTAAACTGTCATACATATTTAAGTAGAATTGAGGTAGGAAAGATAATAGTAAAAGAAGTCCTCAACAATTATACGGAAATTGAAACAATTCTTCCGAAATGTTCTTTCTCATTAAACATAAAATGAGATATATATAGTATGCATGACCGAGAAAAAGTTTTAGGTATTGAACATTGCGAAAAGGACTGAGAAAGTTTTCTACCACACCAAAAAAATGTTTCCATAATAAACGAAAGATTTGTTTGATTTAAGTGACTCTCGGGTCGGAAATTTAGTAAAGATGATTGCTGAGATTGGAATAGAAACACGAAATAGAATGATTTTTTTAAGTGACAGGCTACATATGGGTAATTCCGAAACTGAATCTCTCCTTTAAGAGTATAGGAAGAGAATTTGAAAGGGGGGATGTCAAATCAAGAGTAAGGCAGCCAAGGGTTGACTAGTTTTTTTTTGGTTAACAGGCTACATGGGTGATCCTGAAACGGGCAACTCCCCTTTAATAGAATAGGAAGGGAATTGAAAAGGGGGGATGCGGAAGGTAGAGCAAGGGAGCCAAGGGTTAACTAGGGCCTCCGGGCTATGGTTTAAGGATCCTATCCGGTGTTTCACCTAAAGAGATGCAGGGAAAATCCTAGAAACCTGCATCAGGAAGGTCGGGCATTGGATACTATTCACACGGCCTTCCGAATGACGGGAGACGAGTTTGCTGTGGGGTCGCAGCATTCCCTTCTCCATGTCTCCACCAGCTTTAGGAGGCAGTTGGCCGGCTGATCCAATGGGATCAGCGGAGAACTCTTGCCATTTGTCCAAGGTCTTCGACCCCAGTACATATACCTCCTAAAATAGGTGAAGGTGTCTCGGCATGTGAGAACTTTGCCGAGAGAGAGTACGGGGCATTCCCGACATAATTAGCTAATCCCCGCAGTCCTCTGGGGAGGAAGACTCCCGGGCTATACTTAAAGGATCCTATCTAGTATTCACCTGAAAAAGCTGAAAAAGAAAATTTTCATGAGGTTATTGAGTACTTGTCTCACGCCCTTCTGAATGACGAGAGAGGAGTTCCTAAGGGGAAAAACGTTTTGTTAAGAACTACAATAAAGTATCAATCTGATTCTCTTGTAGTAATTATTTAGTATTTTACTCTTTTTAGAATTTTAATTGTGAGAGACTGGATAAATTGACACATACACACAGAGAATGGTGGGGGATGGAAGGTAGAAAGGGGAGAAGAAATTAACATTATAAGACAATTAGCCGACTATGAACTACGCAAAAATACCAGCTACAGATTAAAACGTCTAACAGCAGAAATTTTAGTTCTTAAAGCCCTAAAATAGTTAAGTGTAATTATACTTGACGAGCTTATAAAACAATAGGGTGTTAATCTGGAAGGTGACTTTGATTGATTGATTGATAAATACAAATTGTATACGCCTCGTGTGCGTGTGACCAAGTAACAAGTTGTTAATAATTTAGAAATAATTAATATTAATTGTTCGCCTAGCATATTATTCGACTTTATTTCTAATTGGAACATGTACAATCTATCTTATCTTTGCAAGTGTAATAGCTTTATGGTTACAATGTTAATTGACTTTTAGTTGTAATGTATGTGGCTGTCTGAACGTGAATATTACTATGTGCTTCTGTAAAGTTTTGTTTTCCTAAATACATGTATGAATATCACTTCCTGTTTATTTACACATGAACCTAACTCTCCACAGCAAATCTGACGCCAATGCTCTTTAACTCATCTATAGAACAGGCGATGAAGGAAGTTAAAAATGAATAAGGAAATGAAATCAAACTGCAAGGAGAAGAAATAAAAGCACTAAGGTTTTCTGATGATATTGTGGTATTAGGGTAATTAGAAGAAGACTTGGAAAACATATTAATGGCATGAACGTGATCCTCGAGGAAGAGTACAACATGATGATTAATAAAGGAAAAACTAAGATAATGGAGTGTAGTATGGGATACAGTGGAATAACAAAGGGTGTTAGATTTGGAAGGGATATTTTGAAGGGAGTTAAAGAATTCCGCCACTGTGTCAGCGTAATAACTAAGATGGTAGAAGTATAGTAGACATAAAGAGTAGGATATCGCAGGCAAGGAAGGCTTTCACAAAAAGTGGAACTTACTTAGGTTAATATAATATGAATATTAGGAAATCTTATATGGGTGGGACACGTAGACGATAGAAGTTGCAGAAAGGAAAAGAAATGAATTTTTGAAATGTGGTGTTATAGGAGAAGGATGAAAAACAGATGTGTGGATAGGGTAACTAACCAAGGAATTTGCTAGCTGAATAGGGGAAGAGAGAGCAATTTTGAGGACTTTGCGTCACGTTTTGAGACATGAGGGTCTCGTAAAATTAACATTGGTGCGAAGTGTGTGGAGTAAGAACAGATGAGGGAGGATGGAATAATCTAAGCAGATTAGGGAGGATGTGGTATGTGGCAGTTATGTAAACGGAAAAGGCTTGCGCAGTATAGGTTAGTATGGCAGGATGCATCAGACCAGTCTTAGTACTGAATATCACAACTCAACAATAATTTGTAAACCTCAATTTCAGATAGTAAATATAATTGTTTTAATTTATTTATAGTAATTATGTTAAAAATTATTTTCAGTGAATATAAACTTTTCATTGCAGCTTTCGGTATTCCATTTTTCAATATTTTGGCTACTTCTTTTTGTAATTTGTATCCATTAAACACAGACGCTTGTATTTTAAGTTTTTACCATCAACTGTTAATACTGAAAACGTGTGACGTTACACTCACTTTGACTTTAGACGAAATGGCGGAATTTTCCGATCGTCTCTTTTTTCGTGAACTTCCGAATCAGATTCGACGAATCTTGTAGTAGGGAGGTTTTCGATTTACACTTGGGGACTCAGTACTCGGCTTTCGATACAAGTATTTAAGTACTGTGTCTTATTTATTGCGATATTACGAGTATCAAAACTTTTGTGGAGGTCGTTTTTTTTGGTTCAGGTGTCGAGTTCTTCGTTTTCGTTATTTACCATGTTATTTACCAGTACATTCAAATGCACATAGTCGTTTGAGCTTAGGTCAAGAGAAGTGTATTTTATAAAATTATTATAACTTCATTTTGTTACGAGTATTTTACTTGTAAATTTCAAGTTAAAATGTTGATGTAAATTAATTTCCAAAAATTATATTTCAAAAATTGACCCCGCTTGTGTTCGTTAACGGTAAACAATAATAGAAAAGAGACGGAAAAATTATATTCAAATGTAAAAAATGTTTAATAATTATTTGTCTAACTTGAATGTAGAATTCAATTATGTGCCATGTCATCTGTAATTGGGGAAATGAAACATTTAAGTTGCAAAATCGTGGCATTAGAATACTTTCTAGTACGAATTCTAGATCGAGTTGCAAATACTTACTTTAACAAGCGGATATATTCATGAAATATTAAAGTTTGTAAAGCGGAACATAAATTTGTTTCAAACGAATTGCGAATTTCATGAATGCGCGACCAGAAATCGTTCAGCTCTAAGGTCATAGCCTTGTATTCACAATACCAGGATAATTTTATGCAACAGCCTTCTTCCAGAGGTTAAAAACAATAACTACAACAGTTTCGTGAAGCAGAGTAAAACTATTCTATTAAATGGCGCGTTTTACTCTGTACAGGATTAGCTTAATCGTCCCTCTAATATTTAAAATTAAGGTTCCTGCAAAAGTGTTGAATGAGCTGCCTTGTAAAATCATCTACTACATAGCTTTAAACTTTCTGTACAGTTTTTTTCTGCTCTTTAGTTTGTTTGTTTCATGTATTGCCTGGAGCTACTACAGAAGGTCAGATTCCTGGTCGCGCAGCTCCAAGGAGTGAAAACTACATTGTCTGTGTTTGTGTTTCTCAGTAGTCTTTTGTGTGAGTGTAGTGTTTTTAATGACATTAGACTTTATACTTTTATCTTATTTATTTATTTTAAGATTATTTGTAATTAATTATGTACCTTTTTTGTTCCTAAAATTATTTGTAATGTATGACGTATCCTTTTTCCTCAATCAAGGATTAATGGAAACAACAATAAATCTAAATGTAGCCATTATTTTAAAATTTTTAACGTCTTATTTTTCAAAGTTATATAAACATGTAAGCCAGCTTTTTACACTGAACTAATCTTATAATATATAAATACCCGATCTCTAATTGAAAGTGTTGATAAATAAACAACAGATAAACTTAATAATAATAGCATTTAAGACGGTATTGTAAAAAAGAAACATTTTTCTTTCGGCAAGTTTTGGATTCTATAATGTACAGTATTGATAACGGGACACTGAGTAAATTATGGAAAATTTTCTTCCGTTACCGAATCCTTACGTACATCCCAGCAGGATAAAAGATATTTATCGTTTAAAAACTTGAGTTTTATCTGTTTTACATACAAAACTGTTTTTCCCGGGTAGCTCACAAACTTTGAGATGCTCTTCATTGTAGTGGGATAGTTTCACAAATAAAATGTATTGATGGAAATATGAAGAAAGAAGCACGGATGTTAGTCGGTGGATATAAAATTTTACTCGCGACAATCGTTAAAAGGACAAAATCTGCCAGACGACAAAAAATCGTACTTGAAATTTGATGGCAGTAGTGGAATTCATTCCGTCATAAAACTGTTCCGGAGTTTCATTGCCTCATTTAGTTAAGAAATACGGGAGATAAAAGTGGGGAATCAGATCTGGTTTCAGAATAATAGAATTCGAAAACAAGAAAGGAATACTTAAACACTGACATATATTGGAACACATGAATAATATTTATCAACTCCTTCTTAGACAAACATAATTTTACAAATGTGTAACTCGACATAATTACTGTAACATAAATGCCGAAAGACTGAATATAATGGTGAGAGGAATGAACTATTTGTCTGTTGCACAATTATCTTATACAGTTACCTGAAGACGATGGCGGTGTTAACCGTCGAAACGTATTTTACAAATGACAGAACCCGGGTGAAATCCCGAGAACTTCTTATTCAGTCTATTCACCGGGAAAGCCTACATTCTCTAATATTTTTAACTAGCTGGAGACCCGGCGTTGCTAATATATTTATTTATATTATTCTAGTACATTTTTAAATTATTGATCAACACTTGACTAAACCGGCGTCGAAAAATCACAATATGAATCTGAAATATACTCGCAATATCTCAACAGTCAAAAATACTTCCGGTACAATAACAGTACTAAAAATAATTTCAGTACTCTGAAAATAAAATTTCTTCCCCAATTAAGGGATGAATTTTTACTTAAATTGCATATTAAAGGTCATAATATAACACAGCGACCTCTTTAACGCTGGTTTCTACCCCAAAGTTGATAATTTCTTTGTTATTTTTATATGACTCATTTCCACCCCCACCCCTCAAATGCTGCGAGGGGAAATTATACACAAATATTGTAAAAGTAATTGACCTCAAAAATTCTTTTTCGACTCAAATATGAGCCTTTATTACATACAAAAATTCCACCAGTTCCACCCCTCTCCTTATGGGAGCGGTTTGGAAGTTATACGCCAAACGTTAATAGGTAATTTTTACGTTTGACCGTCTGTTTTGTCATCTGTCGCCTGAACCCTAGGGTATGGGTTCTTCCGGAGCTCTGGTAGATCTCGCTTGAGAAATTCTCTATTATGTTTGGCTCCAAACGCTGCCTACGCTCTTCTTCAGTCTCATTGTCTCGAAAATTTTGAACTCGACTTGCGTTACACATACGCCAAGTGAAATTTTGACGACTCACTAGTGGCATTTTCTTTTCATTAACAATAAATAACACGGGAATAAACCTCTAAACGGACATAAAAACACGAAACACTAAGTTTTGCGGTTGCGAAAGAAACGGTAATTGAATACGAATGAATGTCAATCTATCAATATAATTGAACACGTCCGTCCAGTCCAGTGGCTGACAAAGAAGGGAGAAAGAGAGCTTATTATTACTTTATAAATCGCAGTTGGTTTTGAACATGGCCCGCTTTGACACGTTTGAGAATAGTACCCAATGCCCGACCTATTTGATGCAGGTTTTCTAGGGTTTTCCCTGAATCTCTTTAGGTATAACACCGGATAGGATCCTTAAACTATAACTCGGTGGCCTTAGTAAAACCGTTGGCTACATTGCACTACCTTCCGCATCCCCCCTTTTCATTTCCCTTCCTATGCTATTAAAGAGGAGTTGCCTGTTTCAGGATCACCCTCATGTAGCCTGTTAACTCCCCCCCTCAAAAAAATCCGTTGAGCTGTTTCGGAGCATAAAAGATGAGGAGTATAAGCAACCCACATCCACATGAGAAATTTACACGCGAGGGAATAAGTAGTCGTCTTGTACTTAAGTATAAAAAAAGGCTGAATGAAATCGGTAAAGTCGCGTTTTCAAGTTATGTCGTGACCAAAGGATTCATTTATATATATATTGTGTAACGGACAAATACATCTGCTCGGGCTTTGGCGGAATGGAGTCAAAAGGAAGGAGACAGCAGTTGACACAGGGTCAATAAAACTTAGACGCGGCGTCTCGGCTCGGAAGTTTCCCAAAATTTTGAGAGAATCTGCCCCGGGTGGCGTGTTTTCCCCAAGTGAAACCATGGATATTATTGGATGATATCCATCCCTGCCACCCTTGGTGATAGAAACTAAGTGGGGAGGAAGTTTTAAAAAGGCTGGCAGGTTGTAGGTTGTGGAAGAGCCGTGAGATGAGAATTGGTCACATGGTGCGAGAGTAGTGAGTCGAATTTTGATATAGATTTTTGAAGGAGATTGTTGGAGAGCGGTGACTGGAGAGAGCTGACTCGTGATATTTGGTGAGAAATTCCTCTTGGAGCCATGGCTGTGGTTGGAATTGCGGCAAGGAAGAATAGGAGATTGGCAGCTGTGATCTGGAGAAAGGACGAGGAAGGAGCTGGAACCTGCACTAAGCCGATTAGGTAAACTGCGTCTGTAACTCTTTGCTAATTTCCTGTTACTGCCAGAGTCCGAGTGGATTAGTGTAAAATATTTCTGTTCTATGATAAGGTCCATAAATGCGGCCCTGAGATTAGGGTTTAAAATTGTTAGTGTTTAAAAATTTAATGTAAATAATTGTTGTAAATATATATGTTGTTTCTTTTATTGATGAAAGATGAGCCGGCGTAAATATTGAAACATAAAAAATTGTAATTATTATTGTAAATATGTATGTTTTGTTAAAGTAAACTGTTTTAGTGTTTTTATTCTAAAATTTTATCATTATTAAATTAATCACCCTCTATATTCATTATAATAGATCAACAGGAACTTTGACAGGGTCGTTCTGGTCAAGTATTTGGTTTAAGGGACACGGGGACTGAAATTTCGGCCAAAATCTAAAAAAAACGTTTTTTTTAATTTTTAAAATTAATATTCCTATAAATTCAATAAATTGGAAAAAGAAGCTGCCAAATAAAATAAGGAAGGTGTAGCATATGCTGCAGGACAATTTGAATAAATTGGTTTGATTGTAATTTAATAAATTGTTGACGGTTTTTCAGAAAAATGTGTTTTTCTCAGCTTCATAATTTCTGGTACCAAAATATTAAGATATTGTATTCATTGTTTTTGTACATAATGTGCATACTAATAACTTCAAAGGCAAGTATTAGTTTTTTAATTGTTTAAGTAGTTTAGGAGAAAAAATTTTCAAAGCATCAAAAAGTGCCAATTTTAAGTAACCGTATGAAGCTCTTAATAATAATGATAATATTCTCCTCTCAGTTTTATTCAATTTCAAAAATAATACTGCCAATTGATACAAATTGTCAGCCCTACATGTAAAGGTATAAAAGCTAAAATATATTGAAGTACCTAACGCAAGGAACATTTTCAAATGTGTCAAAGTTTGAAAATAATTTTCAAATAATCTCAACAAAACCAAAATTTTGTACATTTCTACACATGTGTGTTGTTATTTCAGCTCAGTAGCAATTCATTTACAGAAATAATATTTTTGCATAAAAACGTAGTCGGTTAGTACAGTAAGAGAAAAGTAAATGGCTTTGGAGCGGCTGTTTAAAGAGCAGTGGGCGAGAATATCCGGAATTGAAAAGGCAGCCGTTGTTGGTGCCGACACCTCCCTGAATAGGGACGGCCTTCGCTTCAGGTTTCTCGTAGCAAGTGGCAAGTGGTTTCCGGCGGGACTCGTCGCAGTGACTATACAGACCCCTCCCACCAGGAGCGTCTTTGTGCAGCTTCCCTGAGAACTACACGCCTACAAGCCCTGCGCATCCGGGAGGGGACAAGTGCTCGCTCGCTCGCTCGCTCCCTCACAGGGGCTGCACTTGACGTAACGTCCTCGCCTTCTCTGGGTTATGCCTGACAACCTATACCAATAGAACATACGAGGAATCTTCAATTCATCAATATCTATTTTGTCCCCTTCAAAGTAATCCCATTCCGGATATAATACATTTATGCCAACATTTCCAATCCTCGAAGCACTTAGAAAAATCATCTGTTGTGATCCTGTTCAGCTCCTCCTTCGATACAGTCTTCATCGCCTCAATCATGTCGTAGCGTCGTCCTTTCATGGACCTCTTCAGTTTGGGGAACAGGAAAAAGTCACAGAGGGCCAAGTGTGGGGAATAAGGTGGCCTTGGGCATCACTAGAGTCTTGTTTTTGGTTAAAGATTCACGCACAAGCAACGATGTGTGAGCAGGAGCGTTATCATGGTGCAGGAGACAATTTTTGTTCTTCCACAAATGCGGGCGTTTCTGGCGGATTGCTTCGCGCATAACTTGCAGGTAATATTCTTTATTAACAGGACGACCCTGTGATGCACCACGCCCCTGTAATCGAAAAAAAACTGTGAGCTAAACCTTCACATTCGACCGAACTTGGCTCATGCGGCAGCTTCCATTGTGATTTCTGCCCCAGGGCTGGAAGCAAGGTCTGCTTCATTCAGACACGTGTTCACGCATTCTGGTCCTTTGCTTCAACAATTATAACTGAAAAAAGTGTCTCCTTCTTTCTCTTTCTTTTTGGCCTGTTTCGTACAGTTCATCTAATTGCTGGATTCTGGTCGTAGCACCACCAATTTTCTCATTTGTTGTATTAAAAATCACTCCCCCTTCCCCCTGGCTGCTCTTGGGAAATTTTTGCCTATTCTTGGCTGGAAGCCAATTCCGGGAATTCTTTACCTGTGTCTTGCGACGCTTTTAAGAGACTTACATTTAATAGGGTAATTTACGTTTAATGTAAATTTTGGTTTCCACGTCATAACCATAAACCCATGATTCGTCCCTCTGGAGACAAGTATGGTCCAACAGCTCCTTAGCAATGTTAACGCGATGCTGGTTTTGGTCGAAATTGAGCAATTTTGGCACGAATTTCGCGACGACGAGTCTCATGCCCCAATCATTGGTCAAAATCGAATGGCACGATCCAATCGATATGTTTAGGTCTTCAGAAACTTCTCTAACGGTGATTCGACGATTGACCAATACCGTTTTCTTCACTTCATCAATGTTTTCCTCTGTTGTTGACGTGCTCGGGCTCTTCGTCATTCACATCTTCTCGGCCCCCTGAGAACATTTTGTACCACCGATAAACGTTGCTTTGGTCCAGTGTAGCTTCACCATACGCTACAGTCAACATTCGGAATGCGTCCGCGCACGTAATTTCGTTTTTCACGTAAAATTTGGTACA
This sequence comes from Eucriotettix oculatus, assembly GCA_034510155.1. Lineage (NCBI taxonomy): Eukaryota > Metazoa > Arthropoda > Insecta > Orthoptera > Tetrigidae > Eucriotettix > Eucriotettix oculatus. The sequence goes on from CM067379.1 coordinate 108,569,566, forward strand.
GATTCTTTGTTCCATTTTGTGGAATAGGCAAAAATCGAAGACAATCCAAAACACGTCCAACTTCAATTGTTGTCAACAACTAACTTAACATTCAAAATGGCCGACCTTGTCAGCATAAGTGAGGGACAAGTGTACCAACATAACGCCGTAAAAATATCGAAAATCGAATATACCTAGCCCGTGGAAATTCAAAATTCGCGATACTTTTTGAACATACCTAGTATATATAACATGTTTATCATGAATGGTGATACGAAATATCATTAAGTAAAACATTTAAGGACAGAAAATCTAGAATGAGATTTCTAGAATCGTTCCAATTGCGGCCCTGTAAAAAAAACATAAACTAAAGAGGATTTTATAAAGACTTTATCGGTTAAACTGATATTACATTTTAAGTAACAAAATAATTCAGGTAATTATCCTCTGTCCGAAGTAAACGTTATATTGTTGTCGTAGTCGTGACGCAACCGTCCATGCCAACCTATTCTGCGCAATTTTTTCTTTTCTACCTAGCTACAACTTATCACCACCTCCCTATCTGCTTATTGTATTCCATCCTTTCCTCTGTCTTCAGTCCTTACCCCCCGCACTTCCCTTTAATGGTAAATTTACAAGACCCTCATGTCTCAAAACGTCACCTATTAATGTATCCCTTCTTGGCCAAAGTCCTCCAAATTGTTCTCTCTTATTTATTCTGCCTAGAACATCCTGGTGAGTTACCTTATCCATCCATCTGATTTGCCGCATTCTCTTATAGAAACACATTTTGTAAGCTTCTATTCTTTTTCTGTCTGCAACACCTATGGTTCACGTTTCGCACCCATATAACGCCTCACTCCACACGAACAGTTGTAGTAATAGTTTCCTAATATTCATACTTATATTACCCGTAATTAAGTTTCTGAAAGCCTTCCTTGCCTGTGCTATTCTACTCTAGTTATTACGGTGCCCAAGTAGCAGAATTCCTTTACTTCCTTCAAAATATCCCTTCCCAATCGAACACCCTTTGTTATTCCACTGTTTCCCATACTACAATCCATCACCTTTGTTTTCCCTTTATCAATCTTCATGTTCTACTCTTTCTCCAAGACCACGTTAATGCCATTTATTATGGTTTCCAAGTCTTGTTTGCACATTTATATTACTTTCAGAGAAGTATTTGGCTATATATGGCCAAACGTTCCACAGACTAGTGCCGAATAACAAAAAAGGATAAAATAAATTATGAGGACTTAAAAAGTGGTTCTATTATGAATATAAAATTTGAAACATAAATGTAAAACCTAACTACAGTGTAAGGGAACCACAATTGTGGCTTCTCCAAGTGGTTGTGTACGAAATTACGGTGCTGAATACGATAAAATGAAGGGTTTCATGCAAATATGCATAAAGTAAACTGCGAAGAAAATATGAAAATTAACAGTTGCTCATAGCTATATTTACAAGAATTTCATAATACACGCACAGAGCTTTTCCGTAAATCGCACGCAAGGTCACATACTTGATGAAATCCGTGGTATAGAGAAACGTAGAGGATCTGCCTGAACCTGCCACAGGGTGAAGAAAGAAAACCTCTGGGAAATTACTGAACTTAAAAAATTGAATTCATAACTCGATAGAATTACCTATTCTCTGAAATTACCAGATATAAATTATTAAAACATGAGTTTTATGGAACAGTGTTCCTGCATGAAATATTTCCATTCATTATGTTCTTGTTACGGTATTTGTATATAATGATGGCAGGTAATGCAAAATGTGGCAGTTAAATAATTAATTTTACCTACATGTTTCTGTCCTGATCTGGATCCTCTTCAGGTTGAGCTAAATAACAATGCACAAAAGGAAGATATTACAATTAAGTCAAAGAATACTACAATTAAAGAACTAAAAACAAAAGCTTGATTAAAAATGCAAAGATAAAAATTATATATTTGACATATTATAAGTTGTTGTTGTGGTATTCGGTCCTAACACTGGTCTGATTCCACTTTCCATGCTAACATATCTTGCGCAAGCCTTTTCATTACCTGATAACTATCACAACGGAAATCCTCACTAAAATGATTAGCCTATTCCATCCTTTATCTCCCTCTTCTGTTCTTCCCCCACACACTTCCCCCTAATGCTAATTTTACAAGACCCTCGTGTCTTGAAACGTGGCCTATTAATCTATCCCTTTTCTGGCTCAGCGTCCTCCATATTCCTTTTCCCCAATTCTATTTAGAACTTCCGCGTTTGTGATATCATCCACCCATCTGATTTTCAGCATTCGCCTATAGCACCACATTTCAAAGGCTTCTATTCTTTTCCATTCCCCAACTCCTATCGTCCACGTTTCGCACCCATATAACGTCACACTCCATAGTGCATTTTTGGCAACGATTTTCTAAGATTCACGCTTATATTACCCGTACATAAATTCCTCTTTTTAGCGAAAATCTTCCTTGCTGTGCTATCCTACTCTTTATGTCTACTATACTTCTACCATCCCTCGTTATTATGCTTCCCAAGTAGCAGAATTATTTAACTTCCATCAAGTCTTCTTCTGACTCCCCTAATACTACAGTATCGTCCCAAAAATATAAGGTTTTTATTTCTTCTCCTTGCAGGATGAATCCTTTTCCATATTTCGTTTTAACTTTCTTCATCGCCTGTTATATATAGAAGTTAAACAGCATGGGCGACAGACTGCATTCTTGTCTTACTCCTTTCTTGATTACGGCTTTCTTTTCTTTATCTTCTATTCTAATTACTATTTCCTGTCTTCTGTAGAGGTTATGTGTAAGCCTCCTTTTATTCTAGTGCTCTTCAAAATCTTTAACAGTGTGTTCCAGTTCACATTATCAAACACTTTTTCTAAATCCACAAATGCCATAAAAGTAGGCCGGTTTTTTATTATCCTGGTTTCTAAAATTAGTCACAATGTCAATATTGCTTCTCATGCCCCTACATTCTTTCTAAAACCAAACTGATCTTCTCCTAACTCGCATTTTATTTGACGTTCCTTTCTCTTATGTACTATTTTCGTTAATATTTGGCATGCATGAGATAGTAAACTAATTGTCCTTTGCTGTTCTCATCTATCAGTTCCAGTTTTCTTTGGTATGGTTAGAATTATGTTGTTACTAAAATCTTCTGGGATTCTTCCTGTTTCGTAGATTTCGTAAACTATCCTGAACAGCTTCTTCGCCCGATGATATTATCAACTCTGCTGGAATGTTATCAATTCCTAACTGTACTCAGGTCTATCAGCTCTCTGTCAAACTTAAAATTTTGTCCCTCAACTCTTCATCATCCACCTCCTCTTCTTCTTCTATTACTGACTGATCTAGATTTTCACCATGATACAGCTCTTCCAGATATTCCTTCCATCTTTCCACTTTTTCTTCTTTATCCAGAATTGGCTTCTCTTCCGTTTTCCTGATATTTTTGCTAATATATTTATATATTATACTACCTGTATATACATATATATATGTACACTATTTTAATTCCTGAAATGTAACGTATCAAATGTGTAAGTATTATCTTTGATTTTTTTTAAAAAAATTCTTTTCGTTTTTTAATTACCGTATTCTTTGGCTCTACTGCAATATCTTTGGAATTTTTGTGTATTGTTATTTAGTACAACCTGAAGAGAGTCCATGTCAGGACAGAAACATGTGGTTGTTTTTAAATTATGTTTATGTTTCACTAATTTTTTGCCCCTTCTTGCCTTATTTAAATTTAATGCAGTTTACTGACATTAATAACTATTAAATTAACTTTACCCTTACCCTGAAAGAAGGAAAAAACAATATAAGAAATGTATTAAGTTAACACTTCACTTTGCATTGAACATTTAAGTTGGACTACGCATTAATTTAAATTTAAATATATTCTTAGATACATGCTGGGCTACCACATACAAGTATTTTCTATATCTTTTGCACATGACTGTATCTCAGGCTAACTTAAAATTTACCATTCGTAAGTTTCGAGTGTCATTTGTATTTCACAACTTGAAAACAACGAATGACACACGTTAAAGTACACAGAATCCGTGCATAAAAACAAGTAGCGTTATAATAGTGTAAAAAGAAACGCAAATCGTGCACAAAGTTGTCGACCCTGACGATAATAAAAAAGTATATCCATAAAAACGAGCGTTAATGGCTGGAGATGGAGCGTAGCATCCTTGTAATGCCTTGTTTATCGATTCAACTTTTTATGGCTCGCTGCAATTTAGGAACAGATCCAACTCTGCGATTTCCGAACGAAGGCCAAATATCAGCCTTTCAGGTATTTGCTTGCGATCGTTCATTTTGGAAAATAAATAATAAATTTTTGTAGTCTACTTTAGAAGATGTAAGTGATCGATTTGATCTATTCTCTTAGATAATTGCCCAATTGAGGAGTTGCTAAATATATCTCCTTATTGCCCTCCCACTCTGTTATCTCTCTCTTTCACACACAGCCACACAGTAAACATACCTACCAAGTTTACTTGAAATTCCTCCCAATTGTTGTTACAATTTCTCTCCGCGGAGCCAAATAATACCTCTCGTAATATGTTTATCTACTAATTCAAAGGTTTTTAAAAATGCACCAACTGCTAGATTATGGATGAATTTACACTGACACTTAACATACTTATTCCTTTAATATGCCACTTAACGACCCTTTTTCAAAAGAATTAAGTTAGCGATCAATTCACAGAGAACCACTGTTTTATTTGATTCTTAGGATGTTTTGTCTACAATTTTGGAACTTTTTCAACCACAAAAAAATGAAATCTAATTACTTCAGGCAAAAAATTTACAACCAATTATACATTTAAATGGACAGATTTGCGTTAAAATATAAATTGCTTCTTTATTAATTATATTATAAAATTAAATTAAGAACACTTTGAAAAAATAATAGCTTATCTGAACTAATATTTGGAATAAAATACAAAAAATCACCTAATGTCAGAAATTGAAGAATTTTAATTGATTCTGCCCCGCAACATAAAACTTCTGTTAATTAAAGATCTGAAGAGGTCCTAAATTTTGGGGTTGAAATGTTTTGAATTAAAATTCCTCTATTCCTGACCTTTGGTCGTTTATTTTATTTATAACACACGCTTAATTCGGATTCAGTTCGATAAACATTCACAATAGTTCCTGAAGCGAAATTATCTTTTTTTGGATCTCTAATTTTGTTTGCATCAGTCCAGAATGCGAGTCTGTATTATTTATATTTTAAGAATTTAATTATAAACTGAACAATTCGTATTTTAACGAAACAATGCCAACTTAATATAAAAATTGGTTGTATTTTTTTGTCTGTAGTGTATCTTTAGAAAAAAATTCATTGCGTACGTCTGTACCTGAAAATGTTCCAAAATTGTAGACGAAACATGGTAAAAATACTGTGAAAAATTTGGTTTCTTTCTAAATTGGTCCTTAATTTAATTTTATATTCATTCATGAGACAAAACGATGCCTTATTCTTGTCCTACAGTTTGTAAAGTTTCTGAAACTAAAAATATTCTTAAGAATAGTTTTGGTTTGAAACAATAAAATACAAATGACGGATCGTACACTAGTAATTCTGATTTATGGAAAATTTCCATGCCTTCTACTTCCTATAAAATAGCGTTTCTATCTTCATTTATGTGTGTAAAAATGGCTGGTTGTCAACAATAGAATTATTTTCCCAACAAATATTATCAAATATTTTTAAATAATCTTTCGTATGCATGTAAATTATTTTCATTTTATTTCGATTATGTTTGTTTGCTCGCATATCACATCTTATTCCTGATAAAGGTGGGTTAACTCCACCAGACCGCAATTTCAGGCACGTCATTTCACATCTCTATACTAGAAAGTAGTTAACACAAGTTATTATAGCAACTACGTGTATGGCAATCCAAAGGTGTATTCTTTGTCCCTGCAGTTAGGTTACTGATAAAAAAAATGACGTTGGTGTTCTACTAAAACTCAATAATATCAATTTCGCAGTATTTTCAGCAAAAATCCTCGTTCAAAGAGACTGTGTTTTATCGAACAGAGACTCGCAACCCGTATAACAGGGCTCATTAAATTCTTATTCAACTCATATTGGTTGTTGCTGAGTCCGCTCTTATTTTTTATTTTTGTAGACGACCGTTATTTTCCCATTTACATGCAGATGCACAGGTAGTGTCTGAACGAGTGTCCTATAATTTCTATTATTGTCCCTGTCTTCAACGGCTGGTCCCAACGTTACATCCTGTGGGCGTGGATGATCATATTGTGGAGGACGTGCAGGTCTTCTTGGAGACACCAACGGCTCTTCAGAAACCTGTCCTCACACCACACCTTGAACTACAAATTTTAAAATACTAGTTAAACAGAACTGTATGACAGCAAAGATTACGTTCTGGTTTATTCTTGAATTCTATTCACTGCCGTAAAATCAAAATATCCTGAACTTGTGGATTTACCTAGAGGAGACGTTCAGAGGATGTTGGTTTATTCATTGCGTATACTACCGTAACAAAGCACAGTTTTTACACATCAAACGTTAATTCAACGCTAACCAACCACATTGCTCCTTGTTTTAATGATCAATGTCACTATCGTGTATCAAATAAAAGTTAATCCCAATCTCATCACTTCTGCGTCAGTCAAACAAGAGTCTTTTTGATCTGGTACGAATATGATAGGTCCACCACCGTAAGGTCTGTCTATTATTTCCTCATCTTAGGGTCAAACTATCATTCTCTCCATTATCCATCGTCTTCTTCGATGAGTCAAAAATACCTCAGTGCACCTCGTCGTTCACAGATTCGTCATCCAAATCACTCGTGGAACATCTGAGCCATATTATCCCAGATGTATGTTCACCATTCAGCGAACTTCAAATCCAAATCCAAAAGCAAAATTGTAAAATTCAAGTGCAGGGTACATTTTCCCTTAGCTACAAATTCAGTAATCAATTTTTTACAGTATTTACTGGTTATTCAATTTTTGTTTTTATCTGTAATATCACAGGTTTTAAAACGATGTATCTTATTCTTGCAATTACTAGGTTCAAGTTCATGCGTTTGTAAGGAAATAATTATCCAAGTTATTAAACTATTGAAATATAATTTTTCAATCGGTATCAATATTCAAGTATCAATAACAGTAGAATACTCGATAGACCAAATATCTCAACTCCAACGTCAACAAAGACCAAAACCAAAATGATGAAGCCTTGCAGGCGTTGAAATATTGGCAAAGGAGTGTAATTTAATTGCAGGAAATAAGGTTTTTCTATTATTGAGTCGCTTTAATCTGATTTATCTGCCCCGTCCAAAATATTCTGTTGTAGGTTGTCATTTTTCACTTCAATAATTTTAAGTAAACATGCAGTCCTTTTATATAGGTTTAAAATCACATACGATGTACGATTTCACAAACTTTATTATAACAGCTGGTAAATGGAGTGCTGCCTCGACATTAAAATCGTAATATGTTAAAAAAAAGCATCAGGGGAAAATAATGATTTTCATTCAGTTTCATTATTTTACATTGAACGATAAAAATTAGTTCCATATAAAAACCTTGTAAATTTTTATATTGTACGATCAAAGAAACATTTTCATCATAGATTGTTAATTTCTCTTTTATCTGCTTTCAGAATATATAAATTATTAGGTTTAAATCCTATTTTCTTAGATTTCAATGTGAGACCATGAATGGTTTCTGCTGAAAGATTATTCGAGTAGAAAATTATTAATTACCATTCGTCCAGTGAGTTAGTCATTCATTTGTAACGGGATGGTCACCACTTATTTAAACTTAAGTAGAGAAGTCTGGAAACTTGCATTGTCAGGTAGCGAGCCACGTTCCTGAAACAAAGCCAACGGCAGCGTGTTATGGATCCCAAATCCTCTGTTACCAGTTTCAGGCGGTCAAGGATTAGCCATCCGCCCACAGAAAAACATGTTTATATGGAAACATCAGCCAGAAAGATTTTGAAAGCTGACTGCAACCAGTAAACTGTAAAATACGATGACATGAGCCGACGTTCGTAACGCAACGATTGACTTCGCATTCAACAACAGTAGGCAATGAAAAAATCTACTTTTAGCTATTAAACGTCGCATTCATTTTTAAGGTAAAAAATATACAATACTTATATTTATCTGACATAAATTGAAACAATAAACAAACATCCAACATGTCAGAAACTATGTAACAGCTGGAACCTCCTCACATGTACGAGTATAAAATGACAAATGTGATGTATATGAATTCTGTAAGTATGGATACCTAAAAATTGAAATAAAACAATTTTAAAAAGACATGACCATAAACTTTATAGTAAAATTATGAGATAATATAATATAGTTAAGTGACAAAACGATTGCTACATAATTTAATTTCTTTACTTTAAAGGGAAGTTTTCTTAGTTTTTCTTTAGTGTTTTGGTGTTACACAGTAATAAAGAAAATTAAATGAATTGTGATATAAATCTAAAAATTAGATACCACTTTTTTATAATATAATGTAATTTTGATAAAAAGTAAAATATTTGTGAGAATTTGTCTAAAGCGTGTGCTTTTTATACACTACGCATTCAAAACGTGAGCTGCAGATACAATTATATGCATAAAGTTTTGGTATTTCTTATAGCTAATAATAATAATAGTAAAATACTAGTTGGTTTACATAGAGCAGCTTGATATAAATAATTTGCAGTGATACATTGCTATAGTACTGTTTTCCGAAAATATACACCACATCCTAATTTAATTGCGAAATCTACGAAACAGGAAGAATTCCTTAAGATTTTAGTAAAAACATAATTATTTCCATACCGTGGAAGACGGGCTGATAGATGCGAACAACACAGGACAATTAGTTTAGTATCTCATGCGTGCAGAATATTAATGAAAATAGTAGTAGGAGGATGGGACGTCAATCAGAATGCGAGTTAGGAGATCAGTTTGGGTTTAGGAAGAATATAGAGAGAAAAGAAACAATATTGACTTTGCGTCTAATTTTAGAAGACAGGATAAGAAAAACAGGCCTACCATCATGGCATTTGTTGATTTAGAAAAAGCCTTTGAACTGGAAATCACAATTAAGCACATGAATACAATATCAAGAAAGAATACTTATACATAACTTCTCAAGGATGCAGTCAACAGTAATTACAATTTAAGAACAAGAAAAGAAAGCAGAAATAAAAAAAAGTAAGTCAAGGATGCAGTCTGTCGTCCATGCTGATTAACTTATATATAGAATAGGCGATGAAGAAAGTTAAAACGGAATATGGAAAAGGAATAATACTATAAGGAGGGCAAACAAAAACCATACGCTTTGCCGGCGATACTGTAGTATTAGGGGAGGTAGAGAAAGACTAGGAAACCATAATAAATGGCATGAAGAAATAATTCAATATGAAGCTTAATAGAGGGAAAACAAAGGTGATGGAATGTAGTATGGGAAACACTGGAATAACAAAGGGTCTTATATTGGGAAGGAATATTTTGAAGGAAGCAAAGGAATTCTGCTTCTTGGGAAGCGTAATGACTAGGGATGGTAGAAGTATAGTAGACATAAAGAGTAGGATAGCACAGGCAAGGAAGGCTTTCGCGAAATGAGGAATTTACTTACGGGTAAATTAAGTGTGAACGATAGGAAATTGAGCTAAAAATGTTTTTGTAATGTAGGGTATTCCATCATTGTCCACCCTCTTCTGCCCTTACCCACACACTTCCCTCTAATGCTAATTTTACAAGACCCTCAAGTATCAAAACGTGACTTATTGATCTATCCCTTCTCTTCGTCAAAGTAATATATTGTTCTCTCTTCCCTTTTCTGCTTATAACTTCCTGGTTAGCTACTTATCGGCCCATCTGATTTTCAGCATTCTTCTACAGCTCCACATTTCGAAAGCTTTTATAATTTTTCATTGTCCACGTTTCACACCCATATAACGACACACTCCACACGTACGTCTGTTATAATGATTCCTATTATTCGTACTTATATTAGCCGTAAGTAAATTCCTCTATTTTGCAAAAGCCTTCCTGCTCTTTGTGTCTACTATACTTCTACCATCCCTAGTTATTATCTGCCCAAGTAGCAGAATTCCTTAACCTCCTTCAAAATCTCCTTTTCCAATCTAACTCTCTTTGTTATTCCAGTGTTTCCTGTACTACAGTCCATTACTTTGGTTTTTCCTGTATTAGTCATCATATTGAACTCTTCCTCCAGAACCACGTTCATGCCATTTATTATGGTTTCCCAGTCTTCTGTTGACTCCTCTAATATTACAATATCATCATCAAACCTTGGTGTTTTTATTTCTTCTACTTGTGGTTTTCATATTCATTTTTAACTTTCTTCGTCGTGTATTCTATATCTAAGTTAAAGAGCATGGTTGACAGACTGCATCCTTGTCTAAATTTCTTTATTTATTTCCTCTTTCTTTTCTTGCCCTTCAACACTAGTCACTGTTGACTGCTATCTATAGAGTTTATGGTTATGCCTAGTAAGAAGAAGAAAGAAAAGTAAAGATTTTTTTTATTTTGAAGTGATGATATAATGAGAGTGACGATTGATATATAATTTATTCATCGTTATCGATTATGAAGAATACAACAATGAATACTGTTAAGTATCATTTCATTACGAGGAAAAACGATGGAGTTTAAAATTTTGTCAACTGTGTTGGACAATTTTAAGTTTGTTAATTTATTTTGTGTAAATTTTAGTCTACTTTATTCATTTGGTAACATAATAGTTTGCTTGGTTGCAGATTAGAAATTTCTTGTCATGACGTCATCGGCGATTTGTTTATAATCGCATTTTTAGGGGGGGGGGGGACAGGCTACATGAGGGCGTCTTGTAACAGACAAATCTGTACCGCAATAATATAAATTCGTCTTTTTAAACTTGGAAAGAAAACTAGATAAACCCTTTTAGAAGTTGGTAGCTTCTGAAATTACTGACGCAAAGTTGGTCACTGATAGAGTAATGAATAATTATTGCCAACTTCATTTTTCTAAAGAGGCGTAGTCTAAATCTAGTATGCCAAATGTTTCTAGTAAATATTTCCTGAAAATCGGCTGCGTCAACAAAATTGAAGTTTTAAAGATGGAAGGAAACGTGAACGTAGGTCAATAGAAAAGCAACAACTGTGGCTAATGTGACGTGTTTGTAGATGATATCGCGATTCTTATTTGTGTGGCATCCGTAGTGAGTGAAATGTTTATTATAATAACTGGGAAGGAGCTAGACTACTGAGGAACAAACAAAACGTGGTGCAGAGGAAGTCATGCAGCGGCGGCACAAGTGCTCAAGCGCTCAAGTGGACGCGCTGAAGACAAGGTCGAACTTCTCCTTTTTCTTAAGAAGCGCTTTTCAGATCGGCCGCGATGTGAATTCAGCTCTGACAAAGACCTTCTTTTAATCGGCCATTACCGGAGAGGCGACCTCCCATCAACAGGTAGTTCAACTTGAGTGGGAAAATTTCCTCCGTATAATGGGCGCGTACGAGAAGATGTCTGAAACTCAATATGGCGATGCCAAACGGAGGGAGGGGAACGACCCAGTGTTGACCTTCGTCCTTTGTTGCCTCCATTGTTGGTCGGGCCATCTGTGTACATGCGGGGGTTTATGCGCGACTACAAAAGACGCATTCTTGCCTGTTTGTGTGGGTGTACTTTTACATGGCTTACAATGGCGAGACTTCGTAGCGTCACAAGGTTAGGTTCCTCGGAAGCGAAGAGGCGCGTCTCATGCGAAATCTTCAATTAAAGAGTCGAAGTTCATACGATTATTTCTCTCATTTCACAGATTAAACACTTCTTGAAAGGTAAACATGAAAACTTTTTTTTGTATTTTATCCTCAAACGTTTTATTTATCTTCTTCTTCTTTTGAGGCGCTACGACAACTTCTGTGATGTCTTGGCCTGATCCACAACGTGTCTCCACTCATTTATTTTCTGGACCTTACATTCCGAGACTCCTAATATCACTTATCTGGTCTTCGGTCTGCCTCGTATTTCTGTTGAAAGGGGTATTCAGTTATAAACCTCTTTTGTATTTCTTTCATCGCTCATTCTATGTAGATGTCCAAACCAACTTAATCTGAGGGATTTCACGTGATTCATTATGTTTCTGTATTGAATTATTTTATCTAATTCATCATTTCTTCGTATCCCCCAGTTTCCACATGAGCGTTTGACTGGACCATAAATCGTTCGCAAGACCTTCCTTTCAAATATTAGCAGTCTTTTGATGTCCTTCTCTTTCAATATCCAAGTCTCGGCTGCATAGGTGACTATTGGTTTTTTTTACCGACGTATACAATTTCAATTTTGCCTTTTTCGATAATAATTTTCTTTTAAGTAGGTCTCTGTAAGCAAAATAACACCTGCAGATATTGACTCTTTAATCTCTTTTTCTATGGAGTTATTCCCATTAAGAATTGGTCCTAGGTATCTGTACGAGGTTACTTCTTGGCATGTGATGTGATGTATCGTAACATCTGTTGCCAGACGATGCATCGCATGTATTTTGTCTTATCTTGGTTGATTACAAGCCCATAGGAGTAATACCTTTCCTAACGAACTCTTTGTTCTCGATGTCAAAAGAATATCATCTGCATACGCTAAGTATTGTTTTAGTCTTGTAGTAATATTTCCTTGGAAATTCGAGCATGACAGAATGTTGTCCATGACGACGCAGAATAGTGTGTCTGAAAATGGGTCTCCTTGTTTAACCCCGTAGTTAATAAAAATTGGTTCACTTAACTGATTGGTAACCTTAATTCTTTCTGACAATGTTAGCCTTATCAATTTTATTAACTTTGTTGGGACTGCACAGCGTCTTAAACACTGGGGAATTCGGTTTCTATTCAGCGAATCAAAGGCCTTCGTGTAATCGATAAAAATGTTATGGAGTTCGATGCCATGCTCATGGCATTTTACATAGATCTGTCTGATCATAAAGATATTATCGATAACGTTTCTTATCACTCGGATTAAAGTAATTCAAAATTAATTAATAATTTTTTAAAGCATATTCATTTCTAAAAAAAACTAAAATGGTAGTTTAAAGAATTACAAACTCATAAGAATCCTGTATTAACACGATGTAACAGAAAGGTAAATGGGCCGGAGTATAAACGAGGTCAGTGCAAACACCCTCTCAGACACAATTCTGTCAATGGCATTCATCAGCAACAGGTGAACAACACCGAATTCGGAAGTTTGATTCTGACGAAACCACATTCACAAATCTGGACTGAGCAAATCCTACACATGCGAAACTTTCAAGAGACAAATTTTGTTAACATTTTCTCAGGTGCTGTCGGATATGTTTTGGTTGGACCATTCACCTTGTCATTCACATATTTTTTATTTATTAATTTATTTATAGTCGCATAAACAAAAAAGTCATTAGTGACTTATACGAAATTACAATATCCTTTACATTTTTGGACTTTAACAATTTTTGTACAGTTTTACTTAACATTTATATTTTCAGTGCTAATCTTAAATGTACCTAAAAGAATATATACTAAAAGTTTACATTTTATGGTATAAATTGGTTTTTTAAAGACTTTTATTAAGTTTTCCTGTGCCTTTTTTCCTTTTGTAAGCTGGTTAAGATCATTTTCTTTTAAAATTTCTTTCTTCTCTTCTTCAAATTTTGTACAGTACTTCAACAGGTGTTCAACTGTGATCTGTATATGGCACTGATCACAAATCGGTAGGCGATCTTTTGTTATGATGTGTGTCCGGTTCTTACTCTCGATAGGATCATTTGATCTCTCCTTTTGACTTTTTTGTTGTGTTTTATTCCGTAGAAATCGTTTGTTTCATGATTAATTTTGCTGATTTTATAAGACTTCCATGTTATATTCCATATTTGTGTTAGTTTTTTTTTGGCTTTTGTCCATAATTCGTTGAATGTATTTGTGGTATCTGTGGTGTGTCGCGTATTTTATTGACGAAGTGTTCTCTGGATTACAACTGCGTGACGCCGTTTTCTTTCCGCAACGTTTCAATGACGGTCACCGCCATCTTCTTCAAGTGAAGTGAAAGTTGTGGCAAGAAAACGTCCTCATTCGGTTGGAATCCCTGGAGCACTTCATCCAGCAGTTACACCCGGAAATCCTACGCTCTCCATTGGTGTATTTGTTTGATAGCAGCGGTGGACGGGAGGTGCGCTTTTTGAGATACATTTCTCAGGTTTTTTTTTTTTAAATTGCGCTGTAAACGAAGCGCCTCCGACTAAAATACCTAGAGGGAAACATTTTTACATTAACCCCCTCACCTCCCCTTTAAGTTCGTTCATGTACTTCTGTTACGACCGATATTTAGCATTTACCATCATTACAATTTTTACCAAAATGAGCCACTTATTTTTAATTATACAAACCTTCAATTTGATAAATTTAATAGATATCCACATGTAAACTATCAATTTTCTCAGTGGATCGGATCCATCAGTATACGTCTCTATTCTACAGAAAATCCTCTAAGATAAATCTATTACGCAGCTGAAGTCCAGATACTCACAGATCCTGTCAGACTTCAAGCTAGATCACTGTCAGCCTAATAAAAAGCATTCGAATATCAAAGTTAAAACGCTCCATTTTCCGAAAAATGAACGTCTAATTACCTTAAATTAATGTAAGTAATAAATGTGTCACGCCGACCTCCTGTGGTGTAGTGGCTAGCCTCTAGTTGCTGCCTCACAACTCAGGGGTCCCGGGTTCGAATCCTGGCATGGGCTGCTGGGGAATTGATACACTGACCACGTATCACCCTAAATTCGGAATGTATCACGCCAGATGACAGTCCGCAGCCGCCTCGGCAGGCCCAGTCCCTCAATAGGGCTGTTGAGCCATTGAAGAAGAAGTATAAATGCGTCAATTTTAGAAACATTGACTTTAATTCTGTGTGTTCTTATCAGCCATGTTAAATTTATAACCCTTGAAGAAAGGTTATATTTTTTTGTAAAGTAATTAAAATTAGGGATACTATAACCAAACTATAACCAAAGCTACTATTGGGTAGTATTTTATCTAATCCGTTTTTAATTTTTTACATGAATTCAAAGTTTTATAAGAGTGAAAGGCTGAACCATGACAGTTGAAAGTAATTATTTTCGTTATAAATAAAGAAGAAATATATTAACCAATAAAATAATAGTATTATAAATTAATTTGTTTAAACTGTCATTTCCTTGTCTTATTTTAATACCAGATATAACACTTGAATAGTACAATTACATTGCTGTTAATGCCTAGGCGTAACTCCAATTATTTATGACATACGAAAAATAGTAAATAATACCGTCTTTTATGAGGTTATGTGCAATAAATTAAACTTTTAATGACTTTAACGATCAAGAAAGTGGTTGCAAACATGAACATTTATTGCATGGAACGCATGTTGCATAAACTGTAAGGCGCAGAAAAAGGATACTCGACAGCTAACGTTATTAAACATTATTGAGGCAAACAACCAAGTTAACAGGAAATATCAAATCCATTTGCTTAATAAGTCAATAGTAATAACAATAGTAACATGCTATTTATAATTTCTTGTGGATTTCGATTGGATTACGTTTAAAGTTTTAAAATATTGGGTCCTATTGTTTCTTTATCTTTTACCATTGTGGATTTGAAAAGAAATGCTCAGAAATCATATGTGCTACTTCCGTTTCTGTCACAAATTTCTGCATAGTTCTAGTTAGAAAATTTTATTTTTCTGAGGTATGATTTTTAAGTAAACAGGCACAAAATTATTCCTTATCTCATCAAAAAATATTCTCGTAATAACTTGTATAAATCTGTTTCGAAAAGCCTTCTCAATTCAGAAATGATTATATAAAAAATATTTGAATGTAATACACGTTTCATATTGCCTTTTACAATTTTTAATTTAATTTAACTTTAACAAACTTGTCAACCGTCAACAAAATATTTGTTAATTCACGACTCTTTAAATTTTACATTAATTACACAAGGACCCTTGCATTTCGGAGATGAGAAAAAAGTTTATTTGAAGTCGAGTCGCTCTTTCTTTCAATATCGCAGAACATTTTAAGCGTTTATCTGTACAATTTGACTTTGATTCCCGAAATATATACTATTGTGAAAATTCTACATCTTAATTGATTTGGAAGTAAAGACCTCTTTGGAATACAGTGAATTTAGATGATAGTTTCAATTGAAGTGTTCGTATTCCTGTGAAAAGCTGTAATTATTAGCAGAGGTTTTTGTTGCACTACATCGGAAATTATAACTATCTGCTAAATCGTTTAAATTCAAAATATAGTTTATCGCATTCATTAATTAAGTTTGTTTTCGGTAATAACAGCCAACTGAAACAATAACAAAAGGACAAAAGAGTACAAGTTGCAAAATTAAATTCAGTATCATGAAATTAATTATCTCTGAATTGAATAAGTACTTCAAACATTTATTTTTAAATTTTTTTAAACATGTAATCATGAGTAAATATTTAATTTAGTTTTAATTCAAAATGGCTGAAATCTTTCTTCCCGGGTAATATCTCATAGGAAGATATAGAAAAAATTCATATTGTTCGAGATACGTGTTTACTTTCGTAAAAGTATATATAAATAATTTTTATTAAGCTTTTAATTTATTGAATGGTCCTCCTCCTCGTGAACTTTGTCTCGCAAGACAACTTCTGTTTCCTGAAAGATAATCACTGTACTCTTCTTTTTTGTTTTTATCGCTTCACTTTCTTGCTTCCAAAAGACGACTCCAGAAATATTCTACTTTACATTTGTCTCTTTCGCTGTCCGGTCAGAGACCGTCTCTCTCCAAACAACATTTTCCTAATTTCGTGAAGCACCTCAGATTTACCTGCATTTTAAATTTCTATTTCGTCCGTTTTCCAGGGGCTTTACATCACGACTGAAGAAATTTTATCCTTCATAGCCCGGTGTCCGCTCAACTACTATCTGGAAAGTCTTGAAAATCCAAACAAAATCTTGGGTCTTCTGCCACATTATACTTGTGCTAGTTAAAATATAGCAAACTCAGTCTCACTTTCTCTTTCTTACACAAAGTACACGTGACTAGAATTTATTTTATGTGGATCTTACTCAAATGAGAAAAAGTGTATGAATTATTTGCAATTTTAAATCGAAATATTCTGAAAGTAAAACAAACTCGTGCTGTATTTGGATTTAGAATGACTCTGTGGCTTGGGAAAAAATTTAAGCAGCATATTAGCTCAAGTAGTTTTACTTTTAAGGTCTCTTATTGTTCTCTAAGAAATTTTTCCTTAGTTATTTCCGTTTTATATGCGTGGTAATGGGGAATTTAATGTCAGAATTTTCGGTATGGACGCTTCATAAGATCATTTATTGTTCGTAATAATTAAGAACTGTATGTTGTTGTCTAATACATAATTATTCTGAGACGTGTACAATAATTTAATGGTAGGGCCGAGTGTCAGGTCCACATATCCTCCTTGATAGCCGCGTTAACGGGTTCTCCCACAGCACAGCATAGCACTCGTCGATGATGCGATGATGCGTGGATCACCTCCCCCTTTCCTGTTCGTGACGCACCGAGGTTTGTTGTTGTGATGAACCCTCTGGAGGGGGGGGGAGGGGAGGGGAAGGGTCGCAGGGACAGCGCACAGTTAATGAAGGGCAGGGAAATGGCATAAACCACACCTGCCCCCGTCCGCGCCATATGTCCCCAGGTAAAGCGCCTTAATCCCCCATGTCGCCCTTAAGCTGGTTAATGGAGGCCGCAATTAGAGCACGGCTCAACGCCGCCAACGGCGTCTTCAAAGCCACTGCAAAACATTCACTACAAATCGATAGAGTGCACTCGACACGCAAATATAGCTCATCCATGTCGAGGTGTAGACTACCTTACTTACATGTACACTGCTAATCAGAAAAGTAACAGACCTACACGAATCAATGCGAAAAGTGAAATGAGGCAACAAGTATCTAATAATTATACTGTAAGCTGTGGATACCTCACAGATAATAAAATATATAGGTGACATTGTCTGACGCTTAAAAATCAAATGTGTGGTAAAAAAGCCAATAAGCCATAACAGATTTATTATAAATTTAATTAACTATATTTCGTACTCGAAGTTTTGTTCCTAAATTACCAATCTCATCAGGTAAATTTAAAGGAATAAAGAAATTTAAGAAAATAAAAAGTTATATCTCACACGCAAAGAGGCCAAATTTTTTTTAACCCATTTCTGTCACCAGACATAACTTTTCCTTTTAGTATTCAAACGGGTATTATTATGCCTATAATCACGACGGTTTGCAGTACAGAAATAATTGAAGTAAAAATTGTATATTGTTAGTGCAAAAACTGTATGTTGTAATAATCGTTTTAGTATTGAAATGACTCGTAGAACCACAACGGTTCGCATTTCAAAAAGCATTGAAGTAAAAAAAGTTAAATATTAATGTGCTAAAACTGTATGTTGTGTTAATACTGGGCTGTTACTAAGACTCTTAACGTTTACATTTATTTTAACTTTGATTTAATGAGTGAATATTAAGTATTCAAGTGTTATTAATTTTTTAATAATTTCCGCAACAAAATATTTGTGTCTAAATTTAAAAAAAATAATTTAACAGTTCCGAAAGCTCCTAACTCCACATGCCACGGTTTTACTCTACGTCATAAGTGATTGTATAAAAGAAATTTAGTGGAAGGTCAGTAAAAATATTTGGAAATTGAAAGTATTTTCACTTTTAGAATGAATATGTCTTTTACTATAAAGTATTACGTGACCTCTTGAACGTGGATCAAATGAATGGAATTAACAAGTATAATTTTCATTTAAGTAGACTTTTCAATTCTATTCGGCATGGAAAATGTAATTTTAAAGAGAAGTTCTATTATATCTTGCTTTATTAAGGTTTATAAAATGTTTTATGTATATTAAAAATTGCCTCCTGAGGTTAATTTGATAGAATTTTAAACGAGGAATAAAGTAAAAAATTATTGAAGGTGAGAAGACACAATATAATCAATATAATCATTTTTCCCACAGGAGTTTTGATCCTCTTCCGAAATGTCATAGTGAAGTTTTCTAGCAACCTCAGGAATGTAATGCAACGTCAAATAAATTACATCGTGTAACAGTAACCTAACCAAAAATTGCATTTAACCCGAGCACGTTACTTAAACAGAGTGCGAATGCAGCTCTTTGATGTTGGGTAACTCTATGATTTTATGAAACCCCTTAACATAACACGTATAAATAAATAAATTAGTAAACAATTACATTGGTCTCAAAGTTTTACAAACGGTCATGGTAATGAGCGAGAAAAAAATTGAATTAGGATGACATGAAGAAATATACAGAAGACGGAAGTAAATGAATGTTGGTAAATGCTTAAAATTGGGTAAACGAGGACAAATATATCGGCCGTAGAAGGCGAGGTGGCAGCTGGACCCTGACAACATAATGGACGTTCCTCAGATGGCTCAGGATCACAGGAGGACCGAAACGGAGATGTCGAGATGAGATACGAGATGCATGGGACAATACTTGACATCGGAAATAGTCACGTGAAGGCTGTGAGAACACTGCAGTTCCTCTACGTCCTATTGAATTACATTCCTGTTTCCTGTTCAAAAATAACTTCAAATATTTTACTTTCCGTCTGTATTTTTGTTAAAAGGATAAATCCACCAACCATTATAACAATCATTTTAAAAATAATTTATTCGACGACGTTTCTGTACATTTTATAACTTTTCATCAGGATCTCTATCGTGAATGTACAGAAACGTCGTTAAATAAAATATTTTAAAAATTTTAAATATCTGTTATAATTGTTTAATATAATTAGACTGTGAATTGTGTGACACAATCTCACGAAGATGGAATCATCATATGCAGGTATTTATAAATAGTTTATCTATTTACAAGTAATAACAACGACTAAGATTATTTTTTTTGCAGTATTGTTATATCCAATTTCTGCTAGGGCCTTAATAATTCGACGGCTTCAAGTAATTTTTAATGAAATTATACTTGTAAGAAGATATTCTGCATCCATTTATTTGAAATAGTAGAAGATTCTATCGATACGCTGACCACGTGTCACTCCAAATTCGGAATGTGTCGTGCAAGATGACAGTCCGCGGTCGACTCGGTAAGCCCAGGCCCTCAATGGGCTGTAGAGCCATGGAGAAAGAAGAAGAAGAAGAAAAAAGAAGATTCTAACAAATATCAAATTAAAAATACTGAAATATTAAACGTAGAAAATGGTGCTATTGTTATTGAAAAGCAGAAGAAATGCTTTTGAATTTCAGTCTTATGAACTGAATTAAGGTTCATGTAATAGATGGAAAAATCTCTTACCTGACGGGGACTTTTCCGTCCTAGTCCTTTACTTATTATTATTTTTGACTCTCGTTTTATTATTAATGTTATTATAGATATGCCTCTAGGAAATTTGAAGATTAAATAGATAAGTACATATAGAAGAAAATTTATTTTGCGACCAATAAGTACTTTATGACAAAATGAATAACTGTTACTCACCAACTTCAATGACGAAAACAGTACTTGTTATCTTTCCAAGTACCCTGAAGAGGGTATAATTATTACCGAAACATTATTGTTATTTTATACAGATTTTTAGGGTTTTCCCTGCATCTCTTTTAGGTGAATCAACGGGTAGGATCCTTAAACTATAGCCCTGGGACCTTAGACAACACTTGGCTCTATTCTCCACATCCCCCCTTTTTTAATTCCTTTCCTATGCCATTACAGGGGACCCTCATGTTGTCTGGTACCCCAAAAAAGTTATTTTAAACTCTGTAATAACACTAGACTATTATTATTAAAAGAAAATATTGTATCATAAAACACAGTAACAATAATCTGAACTGTGCAAAACTGATAGATTACGAAATAGTGATTGTGGTAATTACCCGAAGAAAAATTAAAATACATTAATATAATGATATGTAAATAAATAATAGATAAATTAATATAAAAAGAGTTTAATATAAAATTTTCTTGGGGCGCATCAGCCCATTAGTGGCATTTGCCACAATGTAATGTTACATTGGAGAGGGAAGTGCTCAGAATTGCAATTTTCCGTTAGGCTTAGCTCCAGTTTTCCTGACCATGACGAGCTCTAACGTTCACATCCATGCCGGGATTCAAACTCAGGAACTTCTGTGAGGCGAGACGGCGACGCTGAACCCTACATCACAGCAGGTCGCTCAACTTTATATCAGGCAATTTAATTAAATTCAATGTAATTTGAAAATTTCATTTCATTTTTGAGCGTGTAACTAGAAATCACAAGCTTATACGTGTATTGAGAAGAAAGTTTTATGGAGATTCGAATTGAAAAGAAGTGTAGTTGAGGACAACTAAGTATCTCAATTCTTCGTTTTCACAGTTTACAGCAATGTGTTTCCAATATCAATCGTAACAGTCACTTTCCGTTGTTCCCGTCATTAGTCGGAGAAATCAGTCAGCTCACTCAAAGTTTGTGGGCGAACAATGAAATGGAGGGATTTAAAAGGGGTACCGCCACCCCTGCTGACTCCATTTTGGGGTTAGGGATTGCAACACTTTCGTCCTTCATTCTTTATGTGGATGCAGCTTGATCCAGCGCAACGCCTGTGGACACAGAGCCTCTGATCCATCCAAGTAACTTGTATGCCGTGAAACTCCGGGCCACGACGCTTTTCAGACGAGGATTAGAGCATTGTGCTCGCCGACGTATTGAAAGGAAACGTCGACGCCATACAAAGACAGATAAGAGTGCAGTATTGTGCAGCGACCCTGTATCCACGTGCTGCCCGCATCTCTCACGGACACTAAACTATTCACTTACTCTTACTCTTACTCACTGCCTATTAATACAGTATGTCGCTGCCATCGCGAAACACTTTCACAGCTGTCGAGAACGCAAAACAATAACTAGTCAGTCTCTTTGGTTCCACATTTATATTAATCTGCAAATACACATCGGAAAGATTACATAATGTTCGAATAATAACTCAATAACCCTGTAATGTAGGAATTTATAAAATAGACTAGATTGAGAGCATGTCTACTATCCTTGTTATGACTGAAAAATTTACGACGTGTTCTTAATTCATCGAAATATAAATAGCAAAAATATTTCTAAGACTACGTTAAATACTAACTCTCAAATCAACTAGCGTATGTATTTACAAATATTTATTAAACAATAATAACGTTTTAAATGAGTTACGATAACATCTTTGCCAGTTTTTAATTTTATTTAAACAATGAACCACACTACTTTTCGTCTCTTATTTGAGGCTTCTTCAGGTATACTAAAATGAAAATTAGGTAATATGTTACAAAAAATTAACCTATTGTTATCCATTGTAATTACAAACAATTAACTATACTACGTTTCGCCTCTCAGTTATCACTTCTTCAGGTATATTAAAATGAAAATTAGGTAATATATTACAAAAAATTTACCAAATGTAATCCATTGTAATTTTCATTTTAGTATAGCTGAAGAAGTCTCAAATTATTTAAACAATGAACCATACTACGTTTCGTCTCTTATTTGAGACTTCTTCAGATATACTAAAATGAAAATTAGGTAATTTTTTACAAAAAATTTACCAAATGTAATCCATTGTAATTTTAAACAATGAACTATACTACGTTTCGTCTCTCAGTTAACACTTCTTCAGGTATACTAAAATGAAAATTAGGTAATTTGTTACAAAAAATTAACCTATTGTTATCCATTGTAATTTTAAACAATGAACTATACTACGTTTCGCCTCTCAGTTAACACTTCTTCAGGTATACTAAAATGAAAATTAGGTAATATGTTACAAAAAATTTACCAAATGTAATCCATTGTAATTTTCATTTTAGTATAGCTGAAGAAGTCTCAAATGAGAGACGAAACGTAGAATAACTCAATATTTAAATAAAATAAAAACTCACAATGCGGCTGTTATAACTTAGATAAACTAATTATCAATAATAAAATTTTTAATTGCCTATACACTAAAAAAAATAATGTTGAATATAAGTGTAATAGACCATAGTAAAGAAGGCATAAAATGACAATTCCAAATTTTGTAATTTATTAATATATTATCTACGAGAATTCACCGGGAAATTTACAGTCTGCTTCAGAATACGACGTTTATTTATAATTCTTATTCATTTTAAAGAGTTGAGTTATTTCTGGTAAAATCATGCACATTCGTACAAATGATCTAACATTAAATGACATACCGAGTGACGTCACTCAATTGACACATGTAATTTGGAGAATAAAGTGAACGTGCACTTGGAAAATATTTTCGAAGTAGGAATGAAATTTAAGAATAATTTTTGGTAAGCTTATAAGATATCATGTTTAAAATTAAAACTTTCTTTGTTCGTAATGAGTTTGAATACTCCGAACAAAATAATTATTTTTAAATGTTATTCGGTTAGAAGAAATTATAAAATTGGTTCTTATATTAAACTTTAAACATTATCTCCTTGTTCCTATTATCAGCTGAACACACGTGAAGTAAGCGGAGGGAAAGGAGCTCAGGAGTCAACTGACCATCTATAAGTAATTAAAATTATCTCAGACCTGTGAAATAGACCCGTTTTAGTCAGAGTTCAGTTTTAATTAAAATTTTAAAAAATGAACACAAAGAAAATAGCAAAACGTGCCGTAACTTTCTTTGGAATCTTTTTAGGTGAAAGAAATCATTTATATAAATAATTTATCTCTTAAAACAGAACTTTTTTAAGTGTGTTAAATATATACACATTGCAGCAGAAATCTTATTCATATAAATTTTTCCTTGCTAGATGTTATACATTCATGACAATCGAGAACATAAAAATATTAGTCAAGACTCATGTAACGTGGGTATGCTGAATTTTCGTAGTGGTTAGAAACTTCGGGACGTTTACCTATATTTCCTTGAAAATGCACGAATAACGAAGAACAGTAGTGGAATATTGATGGTTGAAGAAACGAAATAAAACAATAAATAAATTATTTGAAAATTAAGTAAATATATTGCCAATTTGTGAGCTTAAAAATACATTAATATTTAGTAAGTATAATTAAGTCGTTTCGTTTATAATTTATGAACTTAATGAGGTAAATTATTAAATGGATAAAACTGTTACACTTGTGGACAGGTTTGTGACGTGAACTGGGCCCAGTTACGGCCGAAATACATATATAATAATTTTTTTCTGACAAATCAACTGGATTTTTTGTTTATTAATAAAAATAACGACTCCCATCCCGTGGAGTTTCTTGGTAACTTAGTGTACTACAGTAGGTCGATGAAAGGTTTGTGTGAACTGTGAAAACAAGACTCGTCTAACGAGGGCAAGAAAATAATATTTTGGGGTTAGTTTTTAGTGAATACTTTAAGCATCCAGAGCTTGTAAGTCCAATTAAGTGCAGTGGACTCTCTTAATAAAAATATGTTAGGTTATAATTTAATTGTGTATGTTACTTCTTTTTAACAAAAATTAACCTGATTACAGAATATTATTCCTGAAAATAGTTTTTAAACTTAGGAGTTACAATTTCCGTCTTCCGGTACGTCTTTATCAAACAGGTAATTTTTTTTTCTTCATAAAATCTTGTTGTATTGACGTGATGATCTTTTCTTACAGAAGAATATGAACTTCCCATAAAATCAATCATTGCTGAAAATTAGACGTGGATAAGAGAAGTTTTCTGTTCTTCTTCAATAGCTCGAGGTCCTGGACAAGGATATCTGACCCGGTAACTATTGACAATTTGTTACTCAAATATCATATTTGTAATATTTATTTATTATATTTACATTTGCCAAGACGCGACTTTAAAAATCTCAATAAAAAAAATAGTGAAGTAAAAGTGGCTATTACATGTGATTGGGGGATGAGTTTATAATGATTAGAATTTTTAATTCAATCTATATCGCAGCTCGGCGATATGTTTCAATAAAATAATCCACTATTCAAGGATACCACTAGAAATGTTTCTGTTCATTATTAATGTATTTATTTAATAATTCTCGACGAAACTAAAGTAGTGTGGGAAGTTTTGTTTAATGGGGTGAATAGTTATGGCACTATGTTTCGAATTAAGAGTGTTTTTGAAAAGGCCTAGTATTGCGTTATGAGGAGACAAAGAAACAATTATGAATTGAGCGTCCGCTCGTTCGACCCCGCAAACTGGCTTTTAGAGCCCCTCTGACTCTGACTCGGGAGCCAAGTTTGAATCGTCCCCCCACGGCTGCATGCAAATATCATAAGCCCCCCCATCAAGTGGTGGCCGGGCTCCATGCGACCAATCGCTGGCAGACGCCCTCACAAAGGGTGTCAGGGGAAGACGCATCACAAAGCCGTAGTCACCAAATGTCAGGAGGCGAGGGGGGCGGGACTTGGGGCGGCCAATGGGAGTCTCAGCTGCGGGGGTTTCGTCGGGGCACCCCAAGCCATCTCTCCACAGTGATTGTGTGAAAGTGGTTTCGAATGGAGCCTACCCAGCAGAGTATGCACCAGCAGCTCATGGATCCCAGGATTCCCAAGATATCTCCGGGAACTTCCAGTAAGTCATCATTCACCTTTTCGGATTAAGTCAAAAATAGATGACACTTCCATTTCGTTAAAACCTTATCAACTTTTAAACAATTGATCTCATCATCAACATCCATTTACTAGTGTTCCCATTTCTTTACATTTCTATTTTCTTTTCAGAATGTTTAAGAAATAGATAAATTGTTTCAAACGACCTGCAACTTACTTTAATTTATTAGTTTAACTATTCCAAGTCGTAGGGTGAGATCTGAGAATTTTGACTGCATCGACTGATTTAATAATTAAAAAAACCAAGACTTGTACGGAGAAATCAACGGAAATAATGTCAAATAACACTTTACGTTTTAAACAACAATTCATAGTAAACGGGTAACATGATTTGTAATTAAATGTATGTCTTATTTTGTACGATACTGTGGTATTTATTTGAATGTTATTTATACGTCAGCAGTCATAAAAGATCAATCACAAAGTAAAGTGATTTAATTTTTTCTCGTTCGTCAATATTGATACGTTAATTTGTTACATGTTATGACACTAACCTCATTCCAGGGAATGAACCTGTTTGTTGCTTTTACGCGCTGACCAGATATTTAGTTGTCTTAAAATATTTCTACTTACCTTCTTTAACAGATTTCAGTGTATTTAGTTTATGAAATTTATAATGTGTTATTGTTGTTATTCGTTATTAAAAAAATTTAAGAACATTCTTTAAACTGTTACAAAGCAGTAGAACAGCTAAATTCTTCCCGTTAATATTGGATATGTTACAAATATTCATAGGAGGAAATGGTTGCGTGTGTAATGTACGAAGAACGTGTCGGGAAAGTCAAAGGAAAATAGCTTTCAGTATACCCCATTCATAAATAAATAATGCTATTTATTATGCGCACGAAAAACCTGGAAGTGTAATGAATGAAGTGTCTCGTGTTAATTGACGACTGTTTCAAAATTACCAAATCCGTGACACTGGATGGTTGGTGGTAGTTCCAGCTGTTGCGCGCTGACACCTTGTTGCAGCTGGGTGCAATATGGCTGCCGCTTGGCGTCCATTTTGTCGGCATACGAGCGACCGGAGACGATCACTAACTTATTATAACTATACTGAGCTTACGCGAGGAGAAAAATTAAATTAAAATAGATGCTACAAATTGTTGCAAGTATAAAATTTGATGTCAACTCATTTTATTAAAGGGCCCTTTTAAGAAAAATTAATTCTAAAAACATTGACGAAGTTAATCAAAATATTGAGAGTATATATATCAAGTAATTCGCTATAGGAAAATGTTAATATATTAATGTTGTCCTTCAATTACTCGTCATTCTTCAAAATGAATCAGTATTAGAACTAAATTTATTCTATTTATTTAATCAGTCTCATTAGATTTCTTGCGTTAGAAATCCATGCGAATATCTTTCGTAGGCTAAGATATTTGTAAATGCTTAGCAAATTGTTATATTATTATCATTAAACGCCCATTATTTTTTCATCAATATTATGCAGCTATATTTTCATTATTTTTGGTATTTAATGTAACAAAGTTCGGTCCACGCGTGATCATTTTGTTCATCGGTATACGAAATGTTTATTGTTTCATTGCCTATGTCACATTTACAATTTTTGATTCCAGCGTCAATATTCTTTACATATATAGGATTTTTGTTAAAAGTCTTTAATATACGTTCAATAATTAGTGCATAGTCCTGAACTGTTACTAGTTAACGAAAACTATGAAATGTCGTCCTGTTTCTCATACCGAAATAGTTTTCATTCACTTTGTGTTAATAAATAGGTTTATCCTTTTATATAATTTTCCGATTACGAGAAAAAATAAGTTTTTTATAATGGAATAATTTTGAAATTTATTAGATAATGCTGGGATCCGGCGTTCCTCCTGAAACTAAATAATACTACTACAGCCCTTAGATTGACTCAACGACTGCGCTGCGCAAAGCAAAGCCAATGAATGGACATTATCATTTGAATCTTAATTTATTGTAATTGAAAGATGATAGTGCAATCAATTTAAAATAATTAATTTTTAAGTTAACGAGAAGAGAAATTATTCGTTCTGGTAAATTACAGTGGACAGAAACTATAGACATTATTTACGACTTACATAGTGTAAAAATTATACTTTTTACATATTTTAAAAGATATGTGGTCGAATACCCTCATCAAGATTAGTATTTGCGGTTCAGGGTACAGAAAAGGAGCTAAAGTATGTTTCCAATTATTATAAAATACGAGTTTGATCAATTAAGTTTTAAAATGTCGAGTATGTAAAAGTAACAAAATGATGGGACAATATTCTGTAATTAAGCATGTCTATAGAATGTTAATTACATTGTGTCTTCTGATTCGGCATCACGAGATTGAGCCACTTAAGTTATCAGCATATAACTCCAGCATTAATACGCTATTAGCTTGTAATTTTGACCTAGAATCAATAATAAACACTTTTAAAATTAGATAAATATATTTTTAGTGCGTCCTGTTTTGCAACGTAAAAATTCACCGCGATTAACATTTTGCGCAGTGGAACAACTTTAGACAAAGCAGTTTCTCTTTGATGGAAAGGAAGACATCAGAAGCCCAGTAGTCCCCAAAACTAAAAACCAGCTCCTTATCGAGATAACCAAGTCAAATTCTCACTGCAAACTTCCCACAGGAGGATCGTAAGCGCAACCTTCAAAGTCCTTATCCTGATCCATGACGCAAGAATCCACAAACCTTAACAAAATTCTCTAACATTTTCAAAACAAAAATTATAATAACAGCTTAAAAATAAATTTAAGTAATGTATTCTGCACGCTTGTTTTTAGGCTATTTGAATGTACAAGCCATGAACGAGATTTTGTTTATCTCGCTTTGTTTAAAGGTCCTGCGTCGTAATAGTATGAAAAGGAATGAATGCATTTACAGCTATATTCCGATATTTAATGAATTTAAAAAATAAAAAACTAATTTAAATTTCAGTATTTTTATATATAACGTTTACATATTCAGAGAAATACCGAAATTTAATTTCGACATTAAATACTTAAGAAACAAATTACTGTTACTGAATTCGATCTGATAAAAACCCCTAATCTTCGTGAAACTAAACATCTCTTTTGGATACTTTTCAAATAAAAAATTATTACCAAATTACAAAGCACGCTGCATTTATTTTATCAAGTGACATCCTTTAACCGCGTGAAACTGAAGGATCTACAAGCTACTAAATGTTTTAATACCTTGAAACTCCTTCAATCGAACATGATTTTCAATTAAGTTTACATTTCTTAAAATAAATTTGGTATTTGGCTATGGGTTTTTAGATTCGAAAAACATCCAAAATAGATATTTACTCTCTCTGGTAAAATAAATTTAATGAAAAATAGAACCAGGCGTTTTTTATCATTTGTCTAAAAATTGAATCAAATTAGAAAACAAACGAAGAATTAGCTATCCGTATAACTGACTAATACAATAAATTTTGAAATTTTTTTGAACATAACGTATACGTTTCGACGACACATTATTGATAAGGACCACAATGGATGGTCGAAACGTCTACTTTCTTTAAAAAAGTTTCAAAATTTATTGTATAAGTCTGTGATACTGGTCGTTAATTCTTTATTTGTATTTATTCACAGACGTTAATTGATCCTACGAATTAAAAAACGTTAAATTCAATTTCAAAAGTTACGAACATTGAGATTACCTGAAATGTTGTGACGCACTCAAGATTCTTCAACCGTTCAACATTTGTGGTAGGTTGAGTGCATAAAATGGCGCTACACGAGTCAGAATGTTCCAACATTCCTGAATTTTATTTTAAATTTCTGTGGGAACTCCGTTAAAATACAAACTTAGCTCTAAATTATAAACTTTTTTATTGTCACATCAACCGACGTGATTAGTAGTGTCCATGTTCACTCTACATTACTCCTATATTTATAATAATAACATATACAATATAATAATAAAGAGGGGTACTAAATAAAGTAGTAGCGATGCATTACATATTATTAAATAGGTTCAACTCTTTTAAATAATTTAATATGGGGTTTATAAATCATGGTTCATTGAGGCATTCCTTGTAGTCGTACGGAATTCAATATTCTGTTCTAAACAATAATCAGACAGTATAATGAAATGTCAATGCATTGCTTTTAATGATAAATGAATAATTTTTTTGTTATTCAGTAAGGTTTTACTCAAATGAAAAGAAAATCCATTGCATTTAGTAACATTTTGTGACATCACTCTACTTGTAATAATTTTTATATCTCGGAGCTATATTACAAGTTTATGCACGCCTCGATTATAAACAAAACGCCGATAACGTCATAATACGTCACGTATCCAAAATAAAATTTATAATCGTTTTTCAGTGTTAACACGTGGTTTACTTGCAACCAAATGAATTACTATGCTACCAAATGAATAAACTTTACATGAATTTTCCCAAATATATTAAACAAGCTTAAAAGAACACAATCGACAAACTATATACAAATCCAACGTGATTTTTATTTAATATTCACTGTCGTAACCAAATTATATCATCAATCTCTGCCGTTTAAGACTCGTCTCGCTCTATATTTTTGTTTCATATCATCCAAAATCTACACCAAAATAAAACTACTATATCCACTCCTCAACAGAAACGCTCCAATCTCCATCTCCACGAAAAGACTCCTTTACCTCTCCGTAATCCGTCCCATATGGCCATAAACATGCTCCATTTGGGGATCTACTGCCAACTCCAATACAAATAAAATCCAAACCAAACGAAACATAATCCTTAGAATCATTTCCAACTCCCCCTGGTACCTTCGAAACTCTGATATCCAAATTCCATTCATCTCCACCACAATAAAAACATGTTCTTCTCCTTAATCAAAAGCTCCATCAATCACTCTCCACCTCCTCCTACACACAACCGCAGACTCAAAAAAAAATTACCTATAGACTAGATCCTTCCACTCTCCCACTCCGGCATATCCTAACAATAATTTCTCCCTCATTTAGCTGGTATCTCCTTCTCCGTTCTTAAACCAACTATTCCTTTACTTATCTTCATCTGATCCCCCTCCTCCCCTAAACTCTAATAATACTCACCGTAAAACACTAGCCAATCAAATATTATAAACTGCAATAACTTGTTACGTCCACAGCTCTGTCGTTTCTCTCGCTTTTAAATTGATAGTCAATGGTTTTTCAAATTATACAAGCATTCATTTCAATTATTTATTCTGCGAAAAAATTGTATATAACATGTCAGAAAAGCTGTAATATCTTCGTATAAAAGTTTGCTATAATAATAAAACATATATATGTATCAGGTAAGCCATCTCATCTGCAAAGACGACACACCTGTCCACCGAAGGTGATATCTTTTCATCCTCCGTCCAGTCAAAGATATGCTTCCTTTGTCGTCATAGATGGCTTAGTAAAGCCTTAATTTTTGCTTTCCCCCAGTATTTTCTACTTTGTCAAATGGTCCGTGGTTCACCGTAGCAAGGCGCAGCACCGTGATGGTGTAATGTCACGGTTAGTTAGGCAGGTTGTGCGGTCATTTGTGAGAGTTTATTAACGAATGGCACTTGTATCAGATGCGCCTCCATTCCCAGACAGGACGCACCATATGGACGCCAGTGGGTAAAGGGGGCGTGCGTGGGAATGCATTCGCAGCATCAGGAATGTGAACTATGGACATATGCATATGCCTTTCCGTGTCATCTGGACTGCCGCAGATGACTGTTCAACCTGCGTAACAACACCACGCAATTAACACGGCCAACCCGGGGGGAGCTGCAAAACAGATCAACCTGCTGATCACGCACAGGGATATGGTCCTTTTCCTGTACTGCCCAAGAATAAATACATCCTGTGTGCAGCAATTACACTCACGACAGTAATGCTGGAGTTCATGAAGAAACGTACACAGTTACATCAGCGGGGGTTCCTCTGGATATTTTCTACTGTTCTAAGATGAAGTACCACGGGGGTTCAGGAATAATCAATATTAGCCTGAATATAAGGAAGAAATTCAACACTCGCGACTGTTCTTCGTCACTTCATATTCCAACGCAGACCATGGAAACCCCGGTTAATAACATTCCAAAGACGCGTTCCTCCTAAAATAACTAAGAACAGTTGTCTGAAAAAAGTTCATCAAGAAATGTAAATGAGAATGAAGCCACTAGACTGGCTCGATGATTTTAAATGATTTACCTTAAGGATAAAATATTACAATCTTCACTTTTCGGTTGTAACTGCCAATGGATGCAGTCCTTGACGAAATAAAATTTCTATTGGGCAACAGGCTACATGAGGGTGATTTTACAATTGTATCATTACTTTTATTCAAAATTTTGGAGTAATTAAATCCATTCAAACAATTAAATGCATGAAGAAAAGTATTTATATCTCCTTTCTACCTTACGGCAGCCTACATTTGAGGACGAAACGTCGTTTGAATTGTCTGCAAAAGTGATCATTTGGTTTATATATTTGCTTAAAAAAACAGACGAAAAGCAAAATATTATTTATAATTGTAACGCGTCCAATGAATGTGTGTGAGTCTTTTAGTATTGGGGGAATAAATTTGTAGTAATCTAAAACTTTCGGTTAGTAGGTTTCCAAAGCTAATAAGTACTGTGTTTCAATTAGGTTTTGTATTAAAATGCAGAAGATATGATTTGTTGCCAGCCCACGTGAGAAATATTTAATTAATATAATTTTTAATAGTTTTGGTTGACGTAAATAATTTCGGAGAATATATCAATTACATTTATCCAGATTAAAATTGGAAATAATATATTTGCCCTATTACCGCAAATATTTAAGAAAAACATAAATAAACTTTAAAATGAAGGCATATAATTTTACCTAGAAAACGAAAAGACAATTTTTGATTCAGTATGATGAACATGACAAAATTATATTGAGTTTGAAAATGACCAACTAGGTCTAAAGCTTCCTTCAATTTACATTATTTACAACACATGGCTGTATGTTTTATTTCCCGAATATTGATCTTTATTAATTAAATGATTTAGAAAGTCATATTTGAAATTTCGCCTTATTTAAAATCATTTTACACACTATTCAGAAATAATATCGCATTCTTTTTTAAAAAAATATTTCTTATTCATGAAGAAATATAAATTTAATATGACTGGCTTTCTTATTTTAATACTTACGCCATGGGGATCGAAGAAGTGTACCTGGACCATAGAATTTCCGAAAGGAAGACGCAATGGCTATTAGTACCTATACACTGGTATGAAATCAATGCTCCACGTTAGACCTCTAGGATAATAGAAGCGGTGAAATTTCTGGCAAAATTATGGGTTGAGAGCTTCTGTTTTTATATTTTACCAAAATTGTTAAATTCATCTCCATAAACTGAATTTGGAATATTATTGAGATTGATACAAAACCCCATGGTCATTATTTCTTACATAAATATGAATTGATTTATACAGGCTGGTGGTTAATTCAAATAATGAACCAAAAAAAATATACAATCGTGCATAAGTAGAACAGATTAATTACATTTTCCCGTTTCAAATTAGAAAACATGCGTTGGAATACTCGCATAATACTAGACGGTTGAAATTTATTAGCATGTTGTTGTCCATTAGCTACGGCACACAAAGTGATTTAAAGAAAATGTAAGTCTTGTCTAGAACATTTCCACAAAAATTTCTGAGTATGGTAACGAAATCTGCAGAGTATGAGAGGGAAGGGAATAATAATTTGGTAATTAAAGCATTACAGCCATGCAACGATGAGAGGTGAATAATTTGAGTTACGGCATGACAATGTAGAAAATTTAGGGGTTGTTTGTAAAGGGGACTAATTATGTACATGACAAATGGTTTTAGGAGCGTTGAAAAACTTAAAGCTGGTGGACGAGAGAGACAATGAGTTTGCGTGCGCGACCCCAGGCGCCATATGCTGTAATGGTCCATGAGAACCTCCCTGTCCTGCCTGCGATATGGCGATATGGGTGATATGGCGACGAGCCGGAAGCTCTGCGGGGGAGTGCGTACAGATTCCGCCCCCGTGTGTTGCAGATTCCCACGCATCGCCTGTGCGCATCCTGTTCCTTCCCACAAGCGTCAATTGAACCTTTTCATGTAACTGCGTAACGAACGACATCTGGTTCAGATCTCCTTCCACAGGCTCACGCTTGTTATACTACAATAACTCTTCCAAACCTTTACATATTTCTAAATAATTTTATAAGTTATGCATCTGATGGTGACTGAAAACCATAACTTCTTATATACGTTTTTCGCGTCTTTGAAAAGAGATTGGGCTGCTGCGACAAATTGTAATTTTCTAGAATTTTATGATAATTCAATAAGAAATAATGAAGAATGGTACCGCCTTATTTCGAATATACTCGACTGTATTTTCCGAATTTATTTGGTTTTTTCCACTACTATTATTTTTCTCTGTTTTGAAATTAGAACAAGTAACATCATTGTTTCTTAAATGTATTTATAGGACTTCAATCTAAATAATCATAAAGCCTACATACAAGAAAACGAATCTCTCGGAGTCTGTACAAACACGTACTTTCGCTTCACTGCAAGTAATACTAATTTGCAAATTAAGGATTAAATAAGCCTTTAACACTTTTGTTTTACAGTCATTAACTGTATTGAAATCTTACTATTATTCGCTAACTAACAAAACGCGTAGTTTACCAAATAAAAATGTCGAATGAAAGGTAATACAGGAGAATAAGTAACACATCCGTTCGCGTACCTTTTTTTATTATTTGTTAAAATTGTTCCCTTCCTTTGGTGAATATAGCTCAATGAATTTTCTCAGCATCACAACTAACCTTCTCTATATGGAAACCTCTGAGAGAAAGATATCTGACGTTACAAGCTGCTCGTGGCGTAAAACATGACGGGGTGTCGTCTAGCATCGGCATTACTATACTACTAAATCGATTATTATTGTTGTTAAGAAATAAAATCAAAATCTGAAGAAATTAGCTTGAAAATTTCCATTTTTGATCTCCTGATACGTAATGACGAGGTTGATTTCCAGTTGACGCGTACCAACTCGAGTATTTTACAACTTAACGGCATCGTTCTAGCCATATCCAAGGTTGAGGCTGTTCGTTAAAAGTTCACGATGCGAATTATACGTTCTCCTCGGTCCGTGTGGAGTGACGTCGGAGGTGCTGAAGTGTGCGAAGCTGTTTGCAACCGTCGCAGATGGCGCGCTGCCCACTCCACGCCCCAGTGACCCGGTAATCCCTGCAACGCCGTTAACTGAGGATCAACGGACCTCACTCACTGGAATAATAATTAACGCAATACAAGGGTGCGGGGAGTAACTGGGGCTCGAAAAAATAAAATTAAAAATCGTCAAAGTGCTCATTTCCATGAGAGTAAATTTACGAAAAAGCCCCTTTATTTTGTCAATTACAACACATTAATTTTATAAGCGATTTTTAAAATTTGTCGGTCCGAATCTTTATTGAAGAATAACTATTGATAATATCATTTAATAATTATAATTCCAAAACCGTCTTGTTGTAACGTATTGAACACATATTCATCAGCAGTACAATCTTTTGACGAGGTGAATGTGAGATAATGGACATTGAATTCGGCGATAGTTCAAAATTGGAATCGAACCAAGAAAACACAACTATGTTGCCCATTTTTATCTTAGTATTGTCGTCCTCGTCCTCCACCTTACATGCATTACGGAATGCCAGAGAATCAGCAGGCTATACTAATTTTTTGAGAGGATGATCACCTTTGTAGTATGTCAATGCTGATGCCAGACGATGAAACGCAGTAATTATATCATCCACCTGAGCACTGAGATCATCTGATCGTCGTTACAGAGACAAAATTATATGTGAGAAGCAATTATGCAGAAATTTAACTCGTCCTGTTACGACTTTAAAGTTCCAATTTCACAAACTAGTCCGCTTTGATTCTCGCATCTCCTTATGTCTACCAGATAATAATAAATATAGTTGTAATTCTAATTCTTCGTTTCCCTTTAATTACAGCAATTGTTACTTCGAATTTCCCGTTATTCTGCAACAAATCAGCGACAAGTTGTACATTTTTTCTCCATGTTGAGATGAATCTGTCCAACTATTGGTCAAATCAATTTTTCCCGGACAGACGAAGCAGAATTTAGAGGATCGAAAATAATATTGGGAGCAAAAACGGCTCGGAAGATCATTGAAGTCATTTAGAGACTTTAAATGCGTAGTCTTTTCTGGAAATATAATTTGAGGTGTCTAACTGGAAACTAGAGAAACAGGACGATGTGAAATCAGTGGGAATCAATTTCGATTAATTTCATTTATTAAACGTGATAAGAATTAAGCACAATACGATTGCGCAAACCTCCTACACAAATTAGTCTTTAAGCTTTAGAGTCTTGAAAATGGTTCGCAACAAATCATTTCGCTTTGTTTTTTCGGAATAAATAAATTTCTGTCACTGTATACTGAACAAATTGATTCAAGGTTAGATAGATAAATTAAATTAACATACTCATACAGTCTTTTTATGTATATAGTATTGAAGAGGAGTTTGTGAAGTGCATGTCAATAGAAAGTAACATATGCAGACAAAAGCAAGCGAAAATAATATAATATGATATAATAACGTATAGGAATATTGTATGTATAAGAATATGTATTGTAAACGTGTTTTAATAAGAACATTAAAGCTGTTCCCCAGTGATTTTCACAATCTTACTACAGTACCTTTATTTTTCCTGGACACACAAATTAATCGCTTCCATACTAAAATCACGCAAGATTTAAATTTTATATTCTCTTCTTATGCCATCGGGACTATATATTACGCCGCAACGAAAATAAATGCAGGAACCACTTGAGATTACTTGTACGTATACTATTTTCTTCGGTCAAAAACTATTTATTTTTGTTTTATAAAATAAAAGTTTCCTCGTAATCGAATCTGGGAATTATCACTTAAAAATATCCGTTGTTTTTGAATATTTAACTACAGATTCAATGTTAAAGATTTTTTTGTCTTAGTTTCAACTTGGATATTGGTTAAAACTATTGAAGACAAAATACAATTATTTAGAACGGTTGCATTATTCGGTTGGAATTGTACCGGCAGAATTGGCCTTCTGTGAAACCTCACATATGATTTACAAGAGTTTATAATCGCTAATTAAATGTACAATATCCCGTAAGCTTTTAACTAGCGTTGCTACGCCTAATTGCTCCTAACCGTGTGTCACCTTTTCATTTTAATCATGACATTGTAATAAGCGGTCGGCCTCGCGCACGTTTTCAAGAAATTAAACTTTGCTTCAATTCCGAGAGGCAGTTCCCTAATCGTTATTTCGAACTTAATTGGCGTGGTTTCAACTAATTATAAATTTCCAGTGAGCAAAATACGCAGCGGTGAGAAATTTGTGAAACGGCTCTTTCAAGTTACTCTTGGTAATATTTACGATGTCTTGTGATAGTAATGTATTAGTGAGACGCTTATTCTGCGTGGAAAGTGCGGCGGAGTAATATATTAACCTAATGGCACAAAAGGAGAATGTGATATTAAAATCTTGCACGATTTTAGTAATGAAGCGATTAATAACTTTGCGGTATTATCACGCTTTGAAGCGTCCAACTTTTAATATTAATATTGTCACACGCACTAACACATCTGGAAGTTCATCTATTTTCTTCTCAATTATGCAAACATTTCATCATAATTCTCATTTGTTTCCACTTACGCATTGACACACAAACGCATTTATCGTGTTTTCATAAGTAGTTTCACATTTTCCTGCCTTAAAAGGATCCTAACATTTCATATTTCCTAATTCCATCCGTACTCTTGGAATGCCTCCACGTGCGGTGACGACGTACTTCTTCCACACACATACAAATTTCCCAATAATCGCACTGGAGCCACGTCAATGAATGAATTTATTTATCCTGTAATTGAATTACACTCGGTGCCGATTACGGATTGGCTTAAAGCCATAATATTTTTTTTAAACTTAGTATAAAATAAAATTAAAATATATTTTGTCTAGTTAGTTTGTTGTCGCACTAACATCGCTAACACGTACACTTATTCTTCCCTCAAAAAATTACGGTTACGTCGAAATGTTAAAAAAATTTCTGCAGGTAAGTTGTTCCAATCCCTAGTCCGGTCGTCAATTTCTTTTATCAATTTAGATAAGCCTATTCCGGTTGAAAAAGTAATATTTTCCGACATCCGTTTTAAAGTTATTCTGTCCTATTTTAAAATTATACTCTCCTCAACTGCAAGAATTTTCTATACAAATCTTGATGAAATGTCTTTCCCCCAGTATTGTTACCTGTCAACACTTTAAAACAGCCCTAAGCTTCGGAAAGCCAAACGAATATATGGTGTTAATGAAATATTTAGACTACAATTGATTCACTTTTAACCTGTTTAATTGCACAAACATTGTTAAAACATTATATACTTTAAATGCAAGTCATGATTTCGGACCAATGAGATATTGAGGTTAAATAATATTCTAGACATCGACATATAACAGAAAATTTAAAAAGTTGTTTCTTTACACTATTGACGTACGCGTTGAATTATATAAAATTTGGACGTGTCATCTGAAAAAGTTGATATCACCATCATGGCTATCTAAATTGATAAAAGAAATTGACGAACGTGAGATCTAATTCTCTAAGTGTATCCGTTGTCATAATCTTAATCGATTACCATATAACTTTGACTCGTTTCTTGTAGGAACGCGTAAGCTGAAGATGAATCTATATTCTACGTAAAAACTGTTTCGTAAATATTCAGAGATAAAACTGAAAGTCTGTTGCTGGTCATATTTATTTCAACTTTTTAAAAGGAAATTTTGTCTAGTATTTAAAATATAAAACTTTTAGTAAATTAATATTGGATGTTTGTTTTGAAACCGTTTGGTTTCTTTATGTAGTTTAATATGGTACATTATGCCGAAAGCTCATTTAAAAAAAGTAATGATTTTAATAAATATTATTTATTAAAGACATGTAAAATTAAGACTGGTTTAAAACCCAGGGGTCTAATAATTTTTTTCTCTTTGAAGAACGAATGCATTTTACAACCTTAGCAGCGTCCTGGAACAACATGTTACACAGTTTATGGAGGCTTGACAGTCATTAGACTAGCTTTCAACAGGACAAATTTACCGCCCCTTTATTTAGGTATTTAAATCCAAACGGCTTCAAAATATACAGAAATTCGGAACAACTTCTCGGAAATAAGAATTTTTTTTATTGTTTATTGTACAGGTCTCATATTTTTACTTCAGTTTAAAAATTATTATCACATTGATAAAAAAGCCAATTTAGAATTTTATTATTGCATATTTACAGCAATCCGTCAGTTACATAGAAAAGAGAAGCTTTCGCCTATCCATAGACATAACATCTGATTTTGATGTAATTGACGTATTTCTGTAACTATGCAATAATTAATTTTTTCTTATTGATGTGACTATTGGTGAAGAAGTCCAGTATAACTGTTTGATTCACAATTACTACTATTTTATGTGAAATTTTGCCGCCCCCACCACGCTATGCCTCAGGCTTAAATCACGCTTTCCCGCTGCGCGGTGTAGAGATTCGGTTTGAAACGTTACTTCGAGTTTATTCGAAAATTATAATATATTAATGTATTTTTTACCAAATTTTTCTAATATTTTTGGGAATCAATAGACACATTCATTTTCAGAAATGTAGAATTTTCTTAAATGCATCACCAGGAAAACAAGTGTTAAATACGGTTAAAGTTCAAGGTCATTCGTATTCCTTACCTGATCCGATAAAGATAATCTAGTCTACAAGTGTACCTCTTTAAAAATTTTATTTTTGCAAATTAGACGTTTGTTATATAATCTTTTGTAAAACGAAAACCGAAGTACGCTCCCAATTATTTTGCAAGATCAGAAATTATCGATAGCCTTGAGCATGTTAGCGTGTTTATGTTTTATAATTGAAGGCGGTGCAGATAAATCAAGAGTCCAGTTGAAAGTGTCGCTGATTGCTATCTCCGTCTCGCAGCAGGATATTAGAGCGAGTGATATCGTGTGGGGGCCACTTAGTCCGCCCCCAGGTACGCCCCGTACTTGCTGAAAAGAGCGGCCCGGAAGAGGAGGCAGAGACCTGCAACTTCCGGCAGTCTTTCCCTCTTGTGGGCGGAAGCGACAGTCTCTTGCAGCCCATTCAGCGACGGCCAACACAGGAAGTGTGATAATAGGCCACTTCTCTGGATACCATTTGCCTGGCCCGGAACAAGTGCAATATCACTGTGCTCTTCCATGTTTACATTACATTACATACCAATAACTAGTCTTCTATTTATTACAACTGTCCACTATCTCATACGCTCAAAAATTGTTTCATTTCATCTTACTAATTTCTACACAATACCTTGAGGTGTATTTTCAGTTAGAAACGCATCATAAATAAATCCACAAGTTAGCCGTCCATTCTTATCAAGAATAATAAAGACCCCGTCATTTCTTGTAATTATTGTCAGCCCGTTTACAAATCAATCCAAAAGGCAAATTATAAAATACCAACAGAGAAACAGTCACTGATAACAAGCCATTAAGTATATAACAGCCATAACTTCGAAGTTAAAGTAACAAGAATTGTTGACAGGGAATATAGTTATAAGGCCAGATTGAGTTTTAAAATTATTCTAATTAAATACGCATAGTGTAGAAATGATAGTAGCGTTTATGTGAAGTACTTTCTTGTTAAAGCCCTTTGTATTTTTTCCCCTTTTATACTAACGTCTTGCATTTGAGTCAGTCACATGTAGGATTGGAAGAAACGAAGTCAAGTATTTATCTAACTTTTCTATTATTGTTTTGTCTGTATTAAATTTCTAAGAAACAGACAGAATAAGCTTGCTTAGAATTTAAATTGATAAACTCTTGTCTCATTAACTATTGAGCATGGAGAATATCAGCGCCAATTTCTAAATTGTCGATAAATGCTCTGTGTAGGCCAGCGCAGTCTGGAACCACGTACAATCCATGAAGAAATTTAGAAATTATAAATATATGCATATACACTAAATTACATGAGGGTAACAATACTTTTAACATTAAAACATTGTAAAAACCAAATTTGTTTTATATTGTTATAATTTTACACAAATTCATAAAATATTGTAATGTTTCATAAAAATTTGAATTTTAAAGATGACTATGGCAATGCCGAAAGCTCCTGCTGAATTAATTTGAAATCAAAATTAAATTTTGTTTTGGTTATTACTGTGACTGATTAACATAGAGACAAATTATTATCAGACCTCTTTATGTATTTTTTTTAGATATATTTAAGTGTTTTCTAGCTCCTGAAGAAACTCCAAATAAAGAAACGACACTTTTTCTTATGTTAAATTCGTTTTATATTTAATTCTGACTAAATTGTCTGTGTTGTTAGTTTATAATTCAATTCTATTTTCTAATATTATTTCCAACTTTTCGAAAACTTTAGTTATGTATTACGCGGCTCTACCCGATTGACCTAGTAGTCGCTCTCATATGATCTATAGCGCGCCAGAGTTGATATTTTTTTGTAACAAAGTTTGTCTCTTCACGTTATTGCTAGAATGTTTATTTAATTTCTTTGTCGTGGAAGTCGTCGTTCTAACGGTGCTGCTCCGGCTGGTTTCAGGTCGGATCTTGTACGACATCCCGTGTAAAGTCTGCCAGGACCATTCTTCCGGGAAGCACTACGGCATCTTCGCCTGCGATGGGTGAGCATCGTGGAGTTTCCAGTTCCCAGTTCCCAGTTGGGAGGTTTGTCTGCTGACGACGTACCCTTGACCAAGCCTTTGTAACGTTGCAGATGCGCGGGCTTCTTCAAGAGGTCCATCAGGAGGGCTCGTCAGTACGTGTGCAAGGCCAAGTCCGAGGGTTCATGCGTGGTGGACAAGACTCACCGCAACCAGTGCAGAGCCTGTCGCCTCCACAAGTGCCTACAGGCGGGCATGAACAAGGACGGTAAGCAAATCTTTTATGACACTAAAATAGAGGTAAACTGAGGTAGTGGCGGATATTCAAGTGGAGCCATGGGAGTGGAAACCGGCCTTCCAATCATTTACCAAGGCGTATTTACCATATTGTTATCCCTGATTTTATAAAAAAAAATTATTTAGTAGAACATGACGAAATTTATCGTTACTATACTCAACACTCCCTCCTAAATTGTGGTATTGGAATCAATTTTGCAAATCAACTCGATTCAAATATAAATTAAAACGATGAGTGAATTCTCGTTGTGTGCATACGGGCACCTGGAATACATTTTTTGGTAAACAATAAATGAATGAAGTAAATGAGTAGAAACTCCCTAGTTAGTCATAAATAAAATTCAGTTTAATAAGAAAGGTTTAAAAAATCATATTTCCAGATATATCAAAATTAGAGAGTTAAAAGTTAAAAACGAAATTAAATATTTACCTATTAAAAAAACTAATAATAAATGCAGTATTACAGTTTGAGGATTTTTGAAAACATACAGTATAAACGTGTTTGATAATTTACAATAAATAAAAGACTTTTTTAAAGATATAAAAAAATTATCACTGTTTATTCAAAAGCGACGTTTCGTCTCATTTTTTAGACATCCTCGGCCATAAAATTTAGCAATTCATCATATTTAGCCCATAACATTATTGAATGTACAATTGAAGAATTACATGAATTACACGTCTCAGCGCTAAGTACATGTGAAGAATTACATGTCTCAATTCTATGTACATGAAATTCTTCACATGTACATTCAATAATCTTATCGGCTGAGGCAGACAAGGAGGAAATATGATGAATTGCTAAATTTTATGCCTGAGGAAGTCTAAAAAAGGAGACAAAACGTCGTTTTTGAATAAATGGTGATAATTTTTTTATCTCATTATTTAAAGTCCCATCAACTACTATAATTATTAGCGACTACAGTAGGGGAACTCGTGATCTGTAGTTTTCACACAGAGAAAACACAGGATTCGAACCCGGGACCTCTGTGATTATTTATTGTAAATTTTAAATTCTGAAAACTATGTTGTTTGATAATTGCAGTACTAGGGTTATTTTCGTATATTCTAATAATTTAAATTCAATCGTAAGTAATAAAGATAAAATTATCATTTCAGACGAGTGTCATGCTATATAAAAAATTAACTGTTTATATTGCAACCTTCTTACAGACTGCTCTTAACTAAAATAAATGTAACTTAATATTGAAATGAATTGTAAATATTATTGATGCATTGTAAATATTTGGTCGCTTAAGGTCCGTAGAAGTTAATGTGACTCTAAATAAAAGTCATTAAAAAGACGTTCTCTATGAACTCGTATCTACGAACAAAAAAATAATTTGATATTCTGCGTTCAAAATTATTCAGTCAGGTCCAAACATATTTATTTAAATAATCAATCATTTTATTCAGTAACTATTGAAATTTTAGGTGAAATGTTATACATCAGATGAAACAATATTTCCATCAGAGAGACGAATTTTAACAATAATTTTAACAAAATTTATAATTACTCCCTATTACGAACCTTTTTATCATTCGGTGCAATAAATTTTTCCATTATTAATTTTTGAATGCTTAGCAGCTGTAAGTAATTTCACCCGATGTTTGAGCGTTGAGAACATTCAAAATTTTAACAGTATATAAGCTTATCACTCGGATTCATATTTAATACTCCATGAAATTTATTATAATTGTATTATATATCTCGTGTTTGTAAATTTTGGATTTCTTTGTACAACTAGATTCCGAATTATTTAATATTTCATCTGAAAACGTCACGTTGAACTAATTTTTTCTTGTTAAATTTAATTTTGTTTCTGAATAACTAGACAGTTTTCTCGTTTATTTTCAATTCAGATCAACACTACTATTCAATGCGTTAAGTTGCAACAAATATACCAATCTGTTAGGGTTTACGAAATCAAACTGTGTCGATGTGGATAACGTAACAACAAATTTTCAGATTCTTTTCGATAAATAGGGAAACAGGCTGGTGAACGGATTCCTATAATGTTTTCTACGAGTAACAAAATGGAAGAAATGAAGAGAGAAGTAGTGTTAAAAAATATGAGGAATTGTAATTTGTTCGAAAGAAATAGATACTTTTCCTGCTAATATCTATAAACGATGTGTGGGAACTTTAATGTATTTGAATTGTATTTGTCGACATATTACTTTCGTTACATTAATGGTACGCTATGTATTAATTTTATTTTGAGTTACTCATTGTTATT
This sequence comes from Eucriotettix oculatus, assembly GCA_034510155.1. NCBI lineage: Eukaryota > Metazoa > Arthropoda > Insecta > Orthoptera > Tetrigidae > Eucriotettix > Eucriotettix oculatus. Next base: position 108,613,456 of record CM067379.1, read on the forward strand.
ATAAATTTTTGCATACATAATATATTTAAAACATTTATTTATTTCTCAAGATCTGTTGTGAACAATTCAACAGCTGTCCAGCACGAGCGAGGACCCAGAAACTCGACTCTGCGGCGCCAGATGGTGCTGTACCTGAAGGAGCCTGGACAAGGTTCGCCGCCCCCAGTGCCGCCACCTTCGTGCCTTCCCGACGCCGCCCCCAGCGTCGTCACGTCACCCCAGGCGGCCTTCAAGGTGCGTTACATCTAATATCGAAAGATGAAGGGTTGTCCATCACACCCTACCAGCAGCTTTATACCGTCGATGGCTGTGAAGATGTGGAAGGTTAACAGATCTAACTCTCCTCGTGAAAGTACGCTTGATAAGATCTCAGAAATGAAAGATTTGTCAGTCGTCATAATTCACATAAAACACCTACTAGCGATATATCGATAGCCTGCGAGCCCCTCTCACGTTATGGGATCGGATTTACTTCTGAATGGTGGAATTCATTATGAAAACAGCCAACTGGCCGCATTATTCTTAATTCACTTCGTATCTGTCAATCTGGTTATAATTTTGACGACAATATACCAAGAAAAATGTTAAAATTATGCCAGTAACACGTAGATAGTATTTATAAAACATATCACAGAAACGATAAGTGTTTATCTATATTCCGAAAAAAGTACTATGAATTTGAGAATAGGAAAAATGTGGAGCTTTTCAGATTTTAACTAACTAATTAATTTTTTATTATGTTTATTACAGTGAGAAAACTGACTTCTTCCTGTTAATTAGTGACAATTAGCAATGAGACAGTAACTTAAATAAAATAATTACTCCTTTGTGTAAATTTGCATCTTCAGATTAAATTACCGTGTTACATCCAGATATGCTAGGCTACGACAAGCATCATAAAAATATAAATATATAATGTATTTATTTGTTTTATTTACCGGGATGAAGGATATTATAGTGAGGGTTCGCAAATATAACGCCAACGATTTTACTCTGATCGTATTTGACATTCACCAAACCATTGCGACTGCCTCTGGAATCAGCTTTAATTGCCTCCAACTAATGTTTAGGAAATTTTAATGTGTAAAATTTCCTGTTATTAGTAATTTACGAAACAGGTCCAGGAGAATTTTACTGTTTAAGTAATTCTAGTGGACGAAATAAATAGCCTTGTAATAACAACGTCCTTAATTATGTACCAGCGGATCAGACCATTTGAAGTCCTGTTTGAAGCGAGTGTTATATTAAAATCCCGTACTAGTAATTATTTATTGACCAATATTTTATCTTCGATCATATATTTTATACTCAGCAGGATGTATTTAACTAATTATAAGGAAAATTTAGTATTTATAGTTCTGAGTTTTATATTTACAGCAGAAAAGAGAGAGGGCAATGAAAATTGTTTTAGAAGATCCTTTCAATACTCAGCAATTATTGAAAGCTCGTTACCTAATAAATGTCAAGGATCTAGAGGCACTTGATACTGAAGTATTACGTTCATTCAGATTTCAATTATTTTTATTAGTCAACAAATAAAACCACTTATGTCAAAACTTAAAAATTTCACGTTCCGATATTTGATTGCTTTCTGCCCACATTATTTCCATTTTTTTTATGTATTTCTGATTTTATGCTTTCTTCCGACATGCCTTATTCTTGGTCTGTCTCCTTTTATGTATGTCCTTATCAAATACATTTATTCCATAAAATGCCTTTTGTAACTTATGTACTATTTTCTCTTTCATTCACAATGTATAATCTTCTTTAGACACTCAATATTTCAGCTCAGTTTTTCTAGAAACCTAAAAGTACTATTTTTCAAATTTTCTTATTCCTCCATTTCCTGAATTTATCACGCCCCATGTTTCTCTTGATTGATACAGTTGGCTAAACATTTGAAATAATCGTTCGTACAAAAGTTAATAAAATGGAAATTTTGCAATTAAAATTCGCAACTCTTGAAAACTTATTGTTGTTTAACTATTTTTCGGGGAAGGGAGCATGAAGTATTGATTTTAGTTCGTTGATTTTATACTATTGAAACGAGTTTTATTATTTGCAGAGATAAGTAAGGCTATAGTGAGGAAGAACAGTCGAGACAGTAACACTATAAAAATTATCAACCAATAGGTTTATTTGGGTTAGTTTTGTTGTGTGCTTAAAGAAATGATAAAACTTGGTTTCCGTGTAAGAGAAAAATATATAATAATAATGACAAAGTGAAAATGATACGTGGGATTTTTTAAATTAAATATTTGTGTGTTTCTTGTTGATTGCAGTTAGCGCTTCCTTCTCCATTCCCTTTGCACAGTGCTGAAGCCGTCTGTGAGTCTGCGGCAAGATTACTCTTCATGAATGTACAATGGGCCAAGAATGTTCCTGCCTTCACCGCTCTACCTCTATGCGATCAGGTCAGTTATAACATTAAAAACATTTGCGTTAAATGTATACCAATTATGAGACCAACACACAACGCAGTTGCTTTCGTCAGGTGATTTAAAACCGAAACAAGCTTCAAGAACGACTCATCGGACAAATGAGGGGATGATCACAAAGCTGTGTGATATTGATTTATTATTTAATTTTTGTCTCTTAATTAGCTATTTTTATCTAATTAGTTCTATTACATTTGCTGATATTCACAATTTATGAATAAATCTGTCCTTTAATAAATTGATAGGTATTAGAGATAACGAAAATATATTATGTGGAAAAATATCGTTAATTTTGCAGTGCATAATGTGCATCCATTTAGTGTACTGGCAGACTTCTTCCAATCAACTAAGAACATTTTGCAGCATAAGTTCCACCACGTTTCCAACTGCCAGATGGATTTCTCTTTACCTCAATTGAAATTATTCGAACCAGTCTCCTAGCATATTGATAAACTTATTTTCAAAATCACTGCTGTGAACAACTGTCACCGGTTTTGTGGCGTAAATTTTCGCTGCTACCTTTTCACTTAATTACAATTCGATTCTTAATATTCATATTTTCATTCGCCTTTGTTTCACTTTAATATTGTCATATTATGACCAAATATTATACTTTCTCTTACTTGTTCGAATTCAAACGTCTTTAAAAATACACTCGAAAGACAGCAGGATGTTGCTGTCAGGGAATAACACCGTAATACGCAACAAAGTTGTCTGGTTTCAATTTGCATAATTGAGGTCGCGTTCAATTACATAGATGCATTTGCATAAAATCGTATTTTAATAGTAAAGCAAGGGGCCCTAAGGACCACACGTTACTAAATTTCGGTTTGTTATTCTCCCATATTGACAGAACGGGGTAAAGAAAAAAAAGGGGGGACACCGAAGCTTTAAAGAAGTCCGGCCTGAAAACATGGCCTATCTTCAGCTGAGTATCTTTTACTAAATTTAACCTTTCAAGCCATTCTAGCGTCTTATTACGTTTAGATTTGGACGGTTTAGTAAAAGATCCTCGCTACCTAATTTTTCCTATTATCTATCCTAAATTCTCCTTACTTCGATCGCTGAAGAAGAGAAAACAATGTCGGTTTTCCCAAGTACAACTCCTTCTCAGTCTGATCAATTCCTTTCAAATGTCAGATAACTTCAAAATTCATCATCTGTCTTCTTTTGGTTTTCTGCAGTTTTAGCCAGGAACAACATTTCATGGTGGCTGCGGTGGGATTCGAACCCACGCTTTCGAACAGACTGGTGCCTCAAACATTTCAATAATTATTTTCAGTCCGCTGACTAAGCGTCCTAACCTCCATTAATGTATGAAACATTCTAACAAGTAACAGCCACATATTTATTCATATTCTAGAAACTTCAGTGCCATTTTTGTCGATACGAACTGAATTGGAATAATCGTTTAAATATGAGTAACGCGGTAGTGTCACGTGATGCGGATTATTGGGCATGGAATTTTCTTCCTTACATAATGATCAAACATCTGCCTCCTCTATTCACAAAAATGGGACAGAAACAGCAGCGAGGGATCCGACTGTCGGCTGCGTGTCTCCCCGAATTACAGACAACTGACCTCTAAGAAACCTTTCAATTCCTTGTAAATGTCTGAAATTGTAATTCATCATAATTCTAGTTGGAGCTGCAAAAGAAGCCTTTATTCAATACTAAGCAATTATTTTGTATACAAAAGTGGGATATTCGCGTAGCCTGTTACACTTGAGCATTAAATTTTTTGTTTTAAAGCAAATATAAATTTTTTTAATTTCTTGAGTGTTCCCATATTCTGAAAATGAATTATTTATAGTATAATTTAATGTATTCATGAACAATTTTTAACCTGCTGTACTAAGAATGAGTAGGTTTGCAGTCAAATAACTATACGGTATGCTTCTATTACTTTGAGAGCGCAATCATAAATCAGAGAAGCATTAATCGATTGTTTTCGGAGCTGTGGACCGGTTTCAGCTACAAGACCAGTTCCGGCTAGCATTATGATCTATTACGATTGCAAGCAACAACGTGCAAAAATAATCTGAAACTGGCTTTCGACCAAGCAACAACAATAAAGCCGGCCTTGTAATTCACCTTCCCTGGAGCGCGAAATAAGAACATGGCGATGCCTCACCGGTTATTTTGTGAGTTGCTGAGGCGTTGTGAAAAGTGGCTCGCTCGCATGGGCCGGCTCCTGCAGCATTCAGACCATAAACAGTTTATCTCATCTTGTTATAAATGTTAATCTGTTTAAAATGGCTTGGCATGAGAACGATTTCCCAGCGCAGTCTTCCTCCTTGAACCCAAGTCGCGGGTCGTGTACATTTCTCAAATAAGATGTGATTCAAAGCATATGATTATAAACAATAAAAGGATGGTCCCTGGTTCATAAGCTATTCATTAAGAACATTGAGGAATAACATTTGATTTTTTACTCAGAAGCAAAATGAATTATTTTGTAAAGTATTTATTTTAAATACCGGATTTCTGATTCAGCACATATTTTTCCCAAGTACGTATGATTATGACATGATGAAAATAAATCTTATGCTCCATCTTTCATAATGGTTACGAACAATATTTGGGATATATACGACACACAGTCTCCATAGGTGGCATAATTATGTATCAGCTGACAGGTTGAAAATGGCGAAATCGATCGAAAACGTCCTAATAAAATTATTAACACTATATGAGACTTATGTGGTTTATTTCCCCTATTATTGACCTGAAGAAAAAGAATGATTAACATGTTAACTGGTTATTAAAAATATTTAAGCTGATATGTGGACCTGATTGAAAAAAAAAGTTTATACCATTCGATGTACATTATTGAAACGCAAGGTTAGAATATTTCAAGATTATCATTTTTAAATATTGAATTCAGGCTGTTACATTCTTTAATCTACGAGCATTCATAAATATGGAGCTAGATTTTTAATGTAGTTTATTATTACCAGCATTTTTATTACCGTATTTTAATGAAATTATTATCATCTGAAAACAAATAATAAACAAAATTTTAAGCTTTACAAACATAGTTAAGTTTTCCAAAAATAAAACTCAAACTGAAATAGGCATTCCATTATTCCAATATTGTAGATTGTCATTGATCCACAAATACTTTATACTTTGACAATGAATTTTCGAACATTGCATAAGTTCAAGCGGCTGGAAGAAAACAGTTTGACATACAATCAATACAAAGAAGCGAACAAAATTATTCCAATAGAACATTATTAGTAGATATAGTTATTATAGGTTTGTATACTCTGACATATTTTAACACAATAAGATAAGCGTGATGACACTAGGGGATCATGATAAATCGAAATTCCTCGGGATTCTCAAATAATTGAGGAACTTGTTGATTACAACGGCTGCTATCAACAAATCAAGCCAAATTTAATCCTAAATAATAAGAAGTAATAGAAAACCCGATAGCGCAATCCGCAATCGAAAAACAATCCATCGCGTAGTGCTTTGCGACCTCCCAGTTCATAACTTCCCAACGACTGCACCAAATTATATAAATGTTTTTTGGTTGTGTTCATTAATGTTAGAAAACGTTTTGTATAATATAAAAATTTTAAAAAATCGTATCTGTTTTTGCTTCGAAACAGCTCAACGGATTTCAATTAAAATTTCAGGGATTGAAACAGGAATTTTTAACTTAAATTTTCGTGTATGTTTCATTTCGATATCTTGCAGAGTTCAGAAGATCTTAATGTAAATATTTATAAATCCAAGCGCAATTTTGGCAGAAGAAGCAAGAGAGGGAGGGCGAGCAATATCACTCCATCTATTGTTGTAAACTCGTGAAAGCGGGCCCTGTTCAAAACCAACTGCGAGTTATTAAATTTGACGAGAAGCGATCATAAGCTTTTCCAGTCTCTTCTTTGTCAACCACTGGACGGACGTGTTCATACAGTATTGATAGATTGACATTCATTCGTATTCAATTACCGTATCTTTATCATTTCCATGTCAGAAGTAATCCTGACACGGAACGTGTGTTTTGATGTGTTTATAATCTTGCTATTTATTGGTAGTGATAAGAAAATACCACCAGTGAGGCGACAAAATTCGTTTGGCGTATGTGTAACGCAAGTCGAGTTCATAGTCTTCGAGACAATGAGACTGATGAAGAGAATAGGCAGTGTTTGGAGGCAAACAGAATGGGAATTTCTCAAGTAAGATCAACCACGGATCCGGAAGAACCCATACCCTAGGGTTCAGGCAACAGACGGTCAAACGTAACAATTACCTAGCAACGTTTGGCGTATAGCTTCCGAACGACTCCCTTAGGGGGAGGGGCGGAATTGGTGGATGTAATAAAGGCTCATGTTTGAGTCGAAAAATAAATTTTGAGGTCAATTACTTTTATAGTGTCTTCCCCGACAATATTAGTGTATAATTTAAAGCCCTTGAATTATGTAAAGGGTGGGGGTGGAAATGAGCCATATAAAAATAACAAGGAAATTATAGACTTTGCTGTCGAAACGGGTGTGAAGGGACTCGCTGTGTTGCATTTTGACCTTTAATATGCAATTTAAGTAACGTATTAACCCTCAAGTGGGGAAGAAATTTTGTTCTGTGTTAAGAGTACTGAAAATATTGTTAGTCCTGCTATTGTACCGGGAGTATTTTTGAGTCTGTCGAGATTCTGGGAATATATTTGAGGTTCACATTGTGACTTTTCGAAGCCGGTTTAGTAATGTGTTGACCAAGAATTAAATAATAATTTTATGGGGGGAGGGGGTTAGGCTATATTTACCAGGATAATATAAATAAATACTCGGACAGCGCCGGTCCCCAGCTAGTATTATATTATTTTAGAGTTATTTTCAATAGTTGATGTTAAAAAGACAGTTTGGAATGAAATTGGACTTTTAATTTTCAGTTGCTCCTGCTGGAGGAGAGTTGGAGGGAGCTGTTCGTACTGGGAGCTGCGCAATTCATGGTTCCTCTGGAGCTGACTCAGCTTGTGGCTCTCCTGGGCACGTCCTGCTCATTGCCCTTGCTACACGAGCTGCGACTCTTCCAGGAGACGCTCCTCAGGTTCAAGCAGATGGCCGTCGACCCCCACGAGTACGCCTGCCTCAGGGCCATCGTGCTCTTCAAGACTGGTAAATATCCTTTAACACTTGTTCAGTGCAGTCTTGCCGTAGTCAGGAGGTCGGAAGTGTGCCAGTTGATTACTTAAAACTTTTGCTGGAATAGGGTTTCTTACGAACACTTCTACTTTTCACTAGTATGCAATTTCTTTGAATATTGGATTCAATAAAGACGAAGTACCTTACTGTTCATTGTCGTCCACGATATTTCATGTTCCGGAATTCATACCAAACGAATCCGTTCCTTGTATCAATTTACCTTAATATGATGTAATCCCAATAGTTGAATGTTGTTAGGAAGCATCTTTCTAATTTTACATTATTTCTATGAAACCATGACGTCAAGGTCTGCACGCCCTGTCGTTGAACCTATTCCTCATTTTACAAATTTGAAACATAGTTCTTTAACATTGCCGTGTCAGGATTACAAGTGTAGGACGGAACTGTGTTCTACATCTCGGGTTTCAGTAATACATATGGATACGAAACCAAAGCGTGTTGCGATCAGAAAGTTACAAGCAGAATACAAATGTCTTCCGAGAGGAAGAAAATGAATAGACTTAGAAGGAGCTGTATGTAGGAATAATAACAGAAGCCTGAAAATTGTGGGTTCTGTCATTTTTCAAAACATTTAATAAACTATTCCTGTCTATTTTTATGGCTTACTGCAAGTGACCATCATTTCCTTCCACTACGCCATTTTTTTTTGAAAATCGAAAATTTCAAAATCTGTATCAAATGGAACTATTGAAAAAAGAGACTTTAGAATAAACTTAAAACATTTTTTCTTAAAAGTTATTATATTTTTGGTTTATAACATGCATTCTAATAGCGAAGTTGAGGAGTCTGAAGGAATTAGGTTAAATTTAGATTTTAGGTGTATTTTTAAACCATATCATTTTATTTAATTAATTATTATGAAGTGCGTATTCCCCTAGGAAACCACTCCACTCCCACCGCAATCTTTAATGACGAAATATGTAAAAATAATTTAATTCCATGTAGGTTATTTGGACCACTCACGCTTTGCTTTGCATTTCTGTTTAAAGTTATTTATGGGATTAAACTCTGTTTACCAACCATCAATTGTTAGCATTATCGTAACACACCATTTTCCTTCATAGTTCCTCTTAGATATTCTGATGAAATCTATCTTCAATATCTTCGCTAGTTGCGCTTAAATTTTCAGGACAATGGTCAAAATGTGAATTTAGGAAATGAACTTTCAACCTCATGGGGTAGCCAATTTTTTTTCCAAAGCGTCCTGTTAATCTCTTGAAAATTAAAAGTTAATAAAACAAATACAAAAAGCAAAAAAATAGAAAATTGGACTGATTTATAACACTTTCGTTAGAAATTAAGTTCTCGAAGAGACCCTCGCACTCCTCGTCATACCCTCAAAACTTACATAGTTTAATCCGAAACATGTAATACATTTAAGGATAAATGTATTATAGTTAAAAACAATTTCCGCTCGTTACAAGTTTTGAAATTTGAGATTTGTGAAATATCCTGACGGTCATTATCAATTTCTGCGCTAAAAACGCAGAAGAATCAGTTATAAAAAATTAATGCTCACCAAGTGTAGGCAAAAATACGTAGGGCAAGTGTGAGTCTGTAGATATATTATAATTGAGTGACATTGATTGGGGGAGGACAAAATATAAGTTTAAAAATTGAAGAAACCTTTAAGGTCCGAGGAAAATATATGATACGGAGTAGAAACGAGTCCGAAGGTTATAATAACAGTTTCGAATGCGCGATTGTTTTACCCCAGAAAATATACCGACGTTTCATTAAGCTACAGAAAAAATTAAATTGACGTCAGGTTAAACACAGCATGCAGAAAATATTTCTTTGTTCTGCGAAAGCTGGCAACGTTCACGCCTCGAGATATGGCTCAGCGATAGATTTCTATCTACGATCTTGTTTACCTCTGCAAAGTAAGCCAAAGGTTGAATCTTGCAGTGGCGAGTCAACCTTTACCACCTTGGCTTCGGAAGAATTCGGTTGGATCTTTGACCAATGCCCCGACGTACTCTATTTGCTCTCTAGCGCAACAAAGGAATGCGTTCTGCACTACTGACTTATCTAGCTAATTTTACTTTCAATAGATTCATAACACTATAATCTCTATTATGCTTTTTTAAAGAATATATTCCACTTTACCTTCGACAAACGTTAAACGAGGTTACACAATATGTCAATTTTGATATTATCGTGAAATAATGCAACTCGAAAATAATTGATAATGTATGAAATGAAAATGATTGATATTTCCTACGTAGGTTCCGGAATATCACATGATAATATCAAATAATTTCGCAATTGTTACAGAACTAAAAAAAATTGGAGTAAAATTTTTCAACGTCCCCTTTTACGGTATTTTATATAATCTATTTTGAAAACAGCTGTAATGAAACATGAAAATAAAAAATATATTTCCACGTTAATCCCCACTGAAATAATTGTGCTAAGTCGTGGATATATACATAAAACAACTATGATCCAGTCTCCAGTCAATGGAAAAGAATGCTGAAATTAAATACTGATTTGCTTGGAAATACAGACACAGACGATTGGAATGTTTTTGTAAGCGTTTGATCTCTGGAAAAGAATTCACCCTCTCTTCAGATAAAACGCGGATAGGGCTGACTAAGGGCGCAGCTGCTAATGAAACTCTGCAACAAAAGGTTCGCGCATTGATATACAACATAATTCCCTGAAATCAAAGGGTTTATTTGGTCACTTCAATATAAGCCTTTGTCTGAAAGACTATAAACAATTAATTTTGACGATTTTATCAACTACGATGAGAAATTAAATATTTTAATAATAACTTATTAGGGTGATTTTAGCAATTCTGAAATTTGACAATTCCGAAACAGTTAACAGCTTCAGTTTTAAGTAATTAAAATTAAAGAACCGAAATTTACTGATAAACTGAACACAGTGTATTACTAAATAACAACAATTGTACTATAATGTACGTTTATTTAAAATGGAACAATAAATCCTGTTCATTGTGAAAAATACAAAAAATAGAAACTTATAATTTTAATTGTTAATAGATTGTTTGGTAATGAACCTTTATTGACGCACAAGTAATAACATGCTGTACGTTTGAGACAATGGACGTCTATTAATGAAAATTATACCAGTCTTGGATTTAAACTTAAAGAATAATTTAAGTTTAAATAAGACCAAAAACAGACAAAAAATTAGTGAAACATAACAAACTATAATTTAAAAACGACTACATGTTTCGGTCCTGGTTGAACGGAATAACAATGCACAAAAATTATAACATTAGAAAAATATTACAGTAGAGCCAAATAATACAGTAATTAAAGAACCAAAAGACAATTTGTTTTAAAACAAGCAAAGATAATAATTATGCATTTAATTAATTAAGATATTACATATACTACTGAACAAATCCGTATCCGTCTTTGAAATGTTTTACAAAATTGGATAAATTATTGGATGATTTAGTTATGAGCTGGATGTTGAAGGCGTGGAATGGGCTATTCAGAGAATTGTGTAAAAACGTCCCAGTTGATAAAAACAAAATTCACAATGTAGTTTATAAATTAAATTGCAATGACTGTCCCCTTGTGTATACATAGGCCAAACTAAACGAGCCATCAAGGAACACAGATACAATATTAAGCTTTCGCAAGACAAATTATCCGTTATTTCAAAGCATCTTTTAGATTATAACCACGCAATTTACTGGGATAGTTTACCACTTTTAGACAAAGACAGTGACTACAAACCCCGATTAGTTTCAGAAATGCTTCACATTAAACACAACATTAATATAGTCTGAATGTAAAAACGGACACGGATTTGCTCAGTAGTATATATATCATCTTAATTCATTAAATGTAATTTATCGAATGTATAATTATTATCTTTCCTTATTTAAAAAAATTGTCTTTTGGTTCTGTAATTGCTGTATTATTAGGTTCTACTGTAATATCTTTGGAATGTTATAATTTTTTGTGCTTTGTTATTGTTCAACCAGAAGAGGCTCCAGATGAGGGCCGAAACATGTAGTTGTTTTTAAATTACACTTTATGTTTCACTAATTCTTTGTGTGTTTTTGGCCTTATTTAAACTTATATTAAGCTTACAGGTATTAATAACTATTATATTAGAATAATTGTTAATATGGTCTATGTGGCTTTTAAAACTGATTTTATGAGTCTGGAGTTAGTCCCCATTTCATCTGTACCGACGAATTTGAACAGCGCATTCCGTTGTTCTACATATCTTATACTTAACAGCCCCCATTTCAACGCGCCGCCGAGTTCTCTAGGTCCTTAAGAACGTCGTTGTCCATGGGAAAGACTGGGGTTGAGAGCATCTTCTGGATGTTTTGTGGTGGGGCTCGTCAGAACAGCTGGGGGGAGGGGGAAGGGGGGAGCTAAGTACCACCACAACAGAGGCCAGGTGAACTATGTAGCTATTGATGGACTATGGGGTAGACGATCTCGCGTCACACCTGTCCCCGGGCCGCGAAACACGTCAAATAAACTTCATTCACACTCCTATACGACGCACAATATTATAGAGGATGTTCAAAACTTTACTCAAGGGAGTCTTCTTGTTTCAAAAGCGAATTTCATAACACTCATTCTATATGGCTGAACACAGAAAATTAAACAGGCCGTAGAAGCTGATAATAATAGATGTATCCAGTGGAAGAAAAATAAAACAAATATTAATGAATAAAAATTGATTAATTCACAATTCAGCGTTCCTCTCGTGGCTCAATATACTTTATTAGATTAAATTATTATTAGATTAAATGCGCACATGTTGTGTATAGGTTACTTAGATTACATATCTTTGGTATCGCACCCTGTTCTTCGTATTTTAGTGTTCACATTTATTATTTACAGAGGTCCACCAGTGAGTATACAACAGCTGATCACATGGTAACGGTCACAGGGTTGATCACACAAGTCGCACACACAATTGCTGTCAGGATCGTGGAAACTTTTGTTCTTGTATATATACTTTCAAACGCTATAAGTATAGGAAGTAGGGTCATTGCTGAATCTGGTTTGAGGAAATAATAGTCACCCATTTGGCAACAAAAGCTGACATATTATATCCCATTAACCCCAATGAACATCCACCTTGAACTGTCGTATCTAAGGCATAGCATAGAAATTAGTTTTATATTTGATTTTATTTAAATGGTGACTGTTTCTGTTGTTTAGAAATAGCATGGTTTGATATTTCAGTTAAAATTATTCAATATGTAGATATAACAATGTTCTTATTCTCAAATTTTTGTCTTTATTTTCCGAAAGGTTTGGGAATCGTTTAACCGGACAGAACCAAGTTAATGTTTCGGCAAACACTTTACTATATTACATTTATAATTAGGATTTCATGAAAATGGTGTATTCGGGATTTGGTTAATGTTGATAGTGTGTTTCATTGTCTGGTTTTAAGGGGAAATAATATTTCAATAGGAAGATAAGAGAATCATAGGAGAAACCAGTATTTCTTCACTTTTTCCTCTTTCTTGCTTCCTTCTATTTTCTCTTCTCTTCCTTATCATATCTAATTTTATTTTACAAAATGGTAAAGCGCCAAAGGCGGAAAATTTTCAACTCTGGTTTAAATTTTCTTAATTAAGGACTTATTCTTTCCACAACACATTTAATTTGTCCTAAAACAATCGATCGACACAATGGACATAAATTATTTAAAGTGATGATGGGATAAATATTTCCGTAAAGACGGAAGCTCAAAGAAGGTTTTAAATAATTCATTATCAATGTATGTTACATTGTGATTACTTGGGGACAAATTAAAGATTTAGTGAAGAATAATCTTGAAGAAACTGTATTCTCTATTTCTTTATACACGTGTGGTTATTAATTTATTTAAGTCTTGATTTACTATTACGTAATATCACGTTTTGTTGACTTCTTATTATCATTTAGTAAAGATTGGTAGATATGTCACGTAGAATAGTAATTAGCATCGGGTCTATATTGTTCTATTTATTGAAATAAGTTTCCGAATTATAAGTAAATATGAAAAACAGGGCATTCAGACAAGGTTAAAATTTTTAATGAAAATAAACAATTTTAGAACGTAATAAAAACAGCACACCTCTTCAGGTGTAAGTAAACATTTTTACCTTTAATGTCATGAATTTAAAGAGAAACTTTTTTAAGTGTTTGCACATAAACTGCAGAATTTTGTCAACAAAATGTGTACACGAAGGACACTTTTTTCGTTTGAGTTTACAGTTTTGTGTGTAGATTTATGAAATTAAGTAGTTATATAAATATTTTCTTGCTTGCGAGGGGATTCCAAAGATCGGAACGACACGTTGCGCAAGTTTTTAATTTTAAATCAAATTTAATTTTCACTGAATTTTTACTCATTTATTCTAAAATTAATCTTTTTTATTGATAATTGTATCATCTGTAGAGAGATGGTAAGGACTTCGGATGAATGCGAAATGCAAAACGACTTAGTTGCATTAAAACCCAGGTAAATAGGGGGGAAAAATCAGCAACGTTCAATGTATTTGGTGCAGATATACAAGTGGGAAGATAGACTCCACGGGCAGCAACTTGTAATAGATAATTTTTGCGTTTCAGTGCTGGAGAGCGCGGGTTCGGAGCCGGGATCTCGGCGGGAGCTGCAGGCGGCGGCGGCCGTCAACAGCCAGCAGGACGCCAGCCAGAGGACGCTCAGTCGCTACGTGATGGCAGCGCGCCCTACGCAGCCCTTCCGCCTCGGCAAGCTGCTGCTGCTGCTGCCTGCCCTCAGGGCCGTCTCCAACAACACCATCGAGGAGCTGTTCTTCCGCAGCACCATCGGCAACATACCCATACACAGAATCATTTGCGACATGTACCGCGCAGGAGCGTCAGACCAACCCTGACAACCTCACACCATACTCGTTTACCTTTATACAACCACGAAGGTTAATTAACAGGAATAAAGTTTCACACGAATTGTGGATTGCATTCTACATTTTTGTGAGAGGCGAAGGTACGAGAATGGCCGGGGAGGATTCAACCCAACCTTCAAAATAGTTAAAGAACTCTTTCAGAGTTATGGAAACCACGAGAATCACGTTCCACTTAAATCTCGACTTTTTTTCTCTCGTCGACACGGAGAACTCAATATCTTCCGAGGGATCGAAAAATCTATTCTTACCAATGTTAAAACATTAATCATTGTAGATACATCATTGAAATTTTCACAGTTTATTTTCAATCTTATCGAAGCAGAATATTATTAATTCTATTTTAAATATTTATCACAACCTGTTTTTATTGAATCTTATTATCCATAACTAATACTAATTAAATCACTTATCCTGCTTCCACACTCAAAACCATAAGGTTGGAAATAAGCTGTGTAAATTTCAGGATGAAATGTGCCTATGTAACACTGACTTCCCTTGAAGCTCAACAAGTTGATAAAATATTAAGGTTGGATCTATATCATTTGAAAATTAAGAAAAGTTTTAACCATAATTTTTTTTCTACAATAATTTTATGATTATAATTTCCAAAGAATGCTACCTCAGTCAATAAAAATATTTATTTTCGACTAGTGATGCCAATATGTGTCTTAAGTCGGAATAAATGTTTGTTTTGATTTTTAAAGTAAGAATTATATTATTTTAGGACCGCTTTAATAGTTTCTATATTTTCCTATTATTTTTCTGGAAGTAATTACATTACGCATGGCCCGAGATTGATTCAGATACAGTTTCTGAAAAATCTCGGTCGAATTAAAATTATAAGTAATTTATTATGGAAACTTTTGCATTTCATCGCTTTTGTTATGATACCTGCAATGCACTGTTTGGTAAGAATATTGACTACATAGTTGTTTATGTAACTATCTTTTTCAAGATGTCACCTTGATTGCTTCCGGAGTGGAAACTTATTTGATAGTTCCCGTGCTACAGTTTTAGTATATTTGCAGCTTTCTTACCTAACGTTTTTGTTAATATTTTTTTCTTCAAATGATATGGTGTCAGAGAAGAACGGATTCTGTAACAGTTATTGCTGTTTGTGTTGTGTTATTATCCGACGGGTTCGATACCAGAAAAATGTTGCCCCGTTTTGTTTCTGTCAATGCTTTGGGATTTTTAATTCAGTGTAATTAAAAAAATGTACTATAGAAAAAGGAGCTGAAATCAAAGTACCTGTAATATATTTTTTATAAAAAGCTAGAAAATCCAGTTTTTTCTATTTGTCTAACGTAACTAAATACGGAAGTACTACTTTCCTCATAAATGAAATCGTGGTGTTTGCATATATATTTATTTATTCTAGAACTGTTATTGAGATTTAATACTTGAATTTTATGAGTAATTAAGTCACAATTTATATGAATACGCGCACCAAAGGTACGTAATATTGTGTGATATTATTTATATACTATTTTTTATGCACTTAGCCTTAACATGGTAGACTAATAAAATTTAATGATAATTGTTCTCAATATATATAGAATGTTTGATATATTAACATTTTTATAAAAGAAGAAGAAATGTTGGAGAAATCACTGCTAGTACCAAAATTATTCTTGTAAGACTTTATTATAGATGGTGATTATATAGTTGTGTATATAATATAATGTGCCTTTTATACTGGGGATATTACTCCATTGAATACTGTATTTACTTTAAGAAAACTATTTTTGTGAATATTTTATGAGGACTTATAAATTATTAACGTTTACATTTTGTAAATAAAAGTATTATTTTGAATTTTATTTTGGAATTTATTTTACCCTCTATAAAGCTCGTCTCATATTAGTGTGATGTGAAGAAACGAGGAAGATGACTCTGCAATGTTACAACACAAAAAATTTATTTGAAAGATTAAACGAATGAGAGTAATGTTTTCGAAGTGAATTGAGAACAGAGTTCAATAAAATATAAATACATTTGATAAATAAACATTTAACATTAGTTATTCGTGGTCTGTCTATTTCAGGAATTATGTAATGTTTATTTCATTCATTACAATGATTGCGACTTAACCGTTTGACTTTTTAAAAATCTGATTCTTAATTAATCTGTATTTATTGAATTAAGTAAAAAAATGATTTAACTCTCAGAAAAATAGTTATAATAAAAACTCTAAATCAAAATATGATGGTTGTTCTCACTGTTTCTCGAAGAATACAGGTGATTAATAGTTAGTAAGAATTGTAGGCAACAATATTTATTAACTACAATATATGACACAACTTTTCGTTCCTATTATTGGAACTTCAAGTGTGAACAATCAAAAGTAAAAATAAAACGTTATAATCGACACAAATAGCTCTCATGTTTCCTATCAATTTATAAATGAAACACCAACTGTCTTCGAGGCTTGTAGATCTTTTATGGTTTTACTTTTGATTGATCACTTCTGTTCCAATGACAGGAACGAAACGTTGTGTTATATATTGTACCTAATAAATGTTTCTTCCTACAATTCTCCTACTAATTCGGTCGTTGTTAATCTCCTGTATTACTCTATATCGACTAATGTATCATAAAATATCATTTTATAAAATACAAACAAAGAAAACCGATTTTTTAATAAAAGCAGAATTACAACAGGAAAATTCTTCTTCTTCAAGTAAATGAAATGCTGCTGGCAACTAACTTTATTCTCGCACAGTCTGAATTAATTAATATGTATAGGGTTTAATTTTCTGATGAAATTCAAATTTTTTTCAAAGGATGCTCATGTTTGGAATTTTATCGTACAATATCCATGACGTTAATGAATTAAATTATTTCACTGTAACTTCTACATTAAAATGCTATATAACACTAATTTATTAGTCCATATAGTTGTATTTATGTTAAATTAATTCAAAATAAATTAATAAATCATTTAATTTTCAATATATTTGCTAATAATAATCGAAAATTATACAAAATTAATTTAAAACTGTTCACAAGATTCATCCTATGAAGTGGTTGTTCATGAATATTGTTCACTACTCGATTAGGATAAAAATATATATACACACAGTTAAACACCTTCTTTCTGTAGGACTAACAACGAATTCGCACACTTCTTTGCCACAGCTAAATTTTGTTACCTTACCCTTACAAACTAATTGATACTGATTTACACTGATGTAAAGGGTGAATGAAACGTATAAATGTATAAATCGGTGGAATACAGACAGGATGTTTAGTTTTGATAGTTATTGTTACATATATTATTAGATAATATTATAAATTATTAATTGATGAAATAATTCATGGGTAGACTATTTACCTGCGTGAGTATGGAAAGAAGGTTAATGACTTTCGTATTTTTTATTTCTTTTAAAAAACGCCACAGGGACAATTATCCACATTTATATCCAAAATAGAAACGACAGCTGTCATAGTAACACAACTGGTTAATTGTCTTTACTATATAAATCACTGATGGATGCGAAGAGCACAGGACAATTAATGTAGTATCTCATGCTTGCAAAATATAAACGAAAATAGTATATAGGAGGATGGAACGTCAAATAGAACGCAAGTTAGGAGAAGATCAGTTTGATTTTAGGTAGAGAAGCAATATTGACTTGGCGTCAAATTTTTCAAGCTACTATCCGAAAAAAAGGCCTATGTTCATCGCATTTGTATGTTTAGAAAAAGCGTTTGATAATGTGAACTGGAACACACTATTAAGGATTTTGAAGAACACAGAAATAAAATATGGAGAAAGAAGGCTTCTACATAACCTCTACAGAAGGCCGTAAGCAGTAATTAGAATTGAAGATCAAGAAAAGAAAGCAGAAATCAAGAAAGGAGTAAGCAAGGATGCAGTCTGTCACCCACACAGTTTAACTTATATATAGAACAGGCGATGAATAAAGTTGAAACGGAATATGGAAAATGAATCATACTGCAAGGAGAAGAAATAAAAACCATACGCTTTGCTGATGACACTGTAGTATTAAGGGAGACAGAAGATTACTTGGAAACCGTAATAAATGGAATGAAAGTGGTCCTGGAGAAAAAATTCAATATGAGGATTAATAGAAGGAAAACCAAGGTAAAGGAGTGTAATATGAGAAACAGTGGAATAACAAAGGCTGTTAGATTGGGATCAGATATTTTGAAGGAAGTTAAGGAATTCTGCTACTTGGAAAGCTTAAAATCTAGGGATGGTAGAAGTATAGTAGGCATAAAGAGTAGGATAGCATAGGTAAGGAAGGCTTTCGGGAAAAAGAGGAATTTACTTACGGGTAATATAAGCGTGAATATTACTAAATTGTTGCTAAAAATGTTCGTTTGGAGCTTGGCGTTATATGGGTACGAAATGTGGACGGTAGGAGTTGGGGGAAAGGAAAAGAATAGAAGCCTTTGAAATGTGGCGCTGTAGAATGGTGAAAATCGGATGGGTGGATAGGGTAACTAACGAGGAAGTTCTATCAGAATAGGGGAAGAGCGAACAATATGGAGGACGTTGACCAAGAGAAGGGATAGATTTTGAGACATGAGGGTATTGTAAAAAAGCATTAGGGGGAAGTGTGTCGGCTAAGAACAGAAGAGGGAGGCCAAAATTGGAATACGCTAAGCAGATTAGGAATGATGTGGGATGTGCTAGTTATGCGTAAATGAAAAGGCTTGCGTAAGATATATTAGCATGGAGGGTTGCATCAGACCATTTTTAGGACTGAATACAACAACAAATTCACTTAGTATTTATCGACTATGACGTTTGGAAATGTGAACTAACAATGAATGCTGATGGCTGACTGTCCGGGAAATACTTATTTTAGTATTTTTAGTCCTGTTTTATTGTACAGACTTTTTTATCAAAAATCTGAGTCGACTGTTTATATTTTTCTAGGTTAGAAAAGCGACATTGGAATTTTTCTCTATCATGCACATTGGTTTAATCGTTTGTTTTCACACCAAATGTAAACGTTGTTACACCGAGTGAATTTATATCATGAGGTATATTCACTTGTGTGAAACAGGCGACTGTGACACGATGGAGATTTGGAGCTGGCTTCCTGTCCACCCCCGCGGTCGCATTCCTGCGGTCCGCATTGTCCGCGAGAGTCAAGCCAGGATTACGGGTAATGGTCCAGGCCGTCGGCGTCCTGTGAGGCTGGTCCTAATGACTTGTTGTTGGCCACGCACAGTCCAGCGAGCTGATGTGCAAAACACCGGTCCAGGTAGCTACCGTGCCGACAACGGGGTATTGTTCGCAGGGTCACAACAAGTTTGTTTCCTTCTCCTCTGCTTGGAGTCAACCCTCACGTGGTCTCAATTAGTCGCAACTCTTTTAGGGCTGAGACGCCGCTTGCCGCTGCTCCGTCCAACATTATTTCTCGCAGAATAAATTACGCCAAATGTGTATATCACACTAGAAATGTCTTTGACTGTGGGGCTCACCCCATTATGTCGGGAATGCCTCGCACTAACTCTGATTCTTTTAATCAAAGTTCTCACATGCCGAGACACCTTCACCTATTTTAGGAGGTATATGTACTGGGGTCTAAGACCTTGGGCATATGGCAAGAGTTGTCCGCTGATCAGTCGGCCAACTGCCTCCTTAAACTGGTGGAGACATGAAGAAGGGAATGCTGCGATTCCACAGAAAACTCGTCTATCCGTCATTCGGAAGGGCGTGAGGATAGAACCCAATGCCCGACCTACCTGATGCAGGTTTTCTAGGGTTTTCCCTGCATCTCTTTAGGTGAAACACCGGGTAGGATCCTTAAATAATAGCCCGGGGCCCTAGTTCATCTTTAGCTACCTTGCTCTACCTTCATCATCCCCCCCTTTTCAATTTCCTCCCGATGCCATTAAAGGGGAGTTGTCTGTTTCAGGATCACCCTCATGTAGCCTGTTAACCCCCCCCTCCCCAAATACGGTATCAAAACTACAATGAATTAAATCTAATAATGAATATCAAAATCAGTCTTCATTTATTTATTATACCGATTAATAGAATAGTACAGCTACTTTTCCTCTGTGGGCAAGGAAGTGTACAAAATCCATGTACTCATAGGGAAATGCATGAATCGTGAGGTGCACAGTAGAATAAGACAAGGGAGGGTGGAGGGGGAATATTGTCGTCACACAGCATATAGAGTGCTTACTAGCATTAGTAAAGTATTCATTACGTTACTAATAGCGGGATATACAGGCAAATCACGATCTTTTTATCTATACTTGTTGTTTTCTCTCCAACGACTGGTTTGATGCAAACCTCTATGCTAACCAACTTGCGGTTGTATTCATATTCATATAAAAAACATTTATCATAAAGATTATCAGTTTGTACAATAAATGATCCAGTATATACAATATTAATATAATGAATACGAAATAGTGCATATAATTTACATGGAGACATGGACATAGGTTAATCCATTTTATTAACCTACTTTAGTAGCTGGGTTAGGTTTTTTTTGTGTACCTGAGAGTCATACTATGTGGGTGAGTGAGGCTTGACAGGCACTGAACTGATTATTGGAGAATATATGAGGATGTGACATGATGGTAAGGTGGGTTAGGATGTGCCTGAATGATCAGGGGGAAGGATGAGGTCGATTGGGAGTTTTCTTTTGAGCCGACGGAAGCGTAGAGATGGAAGAGGATTCTCATGGAATTCCTGGATCGTGCGGTTTGGGTGGTTGAGGGCGCCTTTAATTTGGGAGTTATGGATTTGGAGATTAGGGAATGGATGACGGAATTTCTAAGGTACCAGGGAGATTTGTCGGTTGTGTAGTTTAACTTTTGGTATTTACTATTGCTGCCAATGAGGGATATACTGAAAATTTGGAGAGTGGTCTAAATAATTATATGCGCCCGAGAAATCAACTTTCCGTAAAGGTTGAGGTTTTTCCCTAAAGGGGTACAAAAAGTTTAGTGAAGTATATGATAGGATATTTATGGTTAAAATTTTTGGTTTCTTAAACACGGCCAGGAAACAGTGTTGAAATTAGCTTTGTTCGCTTCATTTCATGTGGAAGTTGGTCAGTAAACAGCCCCGACAAAACAAAACACTCGCATTTTCCGCGCCGCTGCGTCGGAAGTTCTCACGTGGAGAGTGCGCGAGGTCCACAGTCGCTACACGTGAATGGCGCATTGTGGGACGTCGAGTGTGTGTTTGGAAGTGCTTTCTATACACCAATACTGCAGCCACGCGATTTTTCTGCTTTGTTACCTTCGAACAATAAACGGACTCATTAGCCAATTCAAAGCGTCGGTTGCCGTTTATGGCCGGAGAGCGCTTTTAATGACTAGGGTTCTCATCAGTTCGTTACAATGTGTAACTTTGTTTCTGTGGCAATTAGAAACAATCACAACTCTCCCTTCCCTTTAAAGTCCATTGTCTTCGAACGCAGC
Source organism: Eucriotettix oculatus (assembly GCA_034510155.1). NCBI lineage: Eukaryota > Metazoa > Arthropoda > Insecta > Orthoptera > Tetrigidae > Eucriotettix > Eucriotettix oculatus. The sequence continues at coordinate 108,635,391 of CM067379.1, forward strand.
AACCCTTAAAAGTTGTCCAGGCTGCCATTGTGAACGGCGCACCGAAAGCAGAAAGAATACAATTTCTCATGACCGGAAAGTTACTTTTGTTGGCAACGCTCTCGAAAAAATGCCAACTGCTGCAAGAAACAATTTCTTTTTTGGGCCAGACAGATGCAATGACTATGTGGCATTTTTTGATACAATGAAACTTTTAACAATGCTGTCAATTGCGGAGACCTCTTTATCGTCGAAGGTCAAGACGGGAAGACCTTTTCATGGAAATAAAGCCGACTACTTCTCAACGAGACGATAATCCTTTAGTCTTCTTAAGACTCTCGACACCTGGCAGAATACTTTCTAAGTAATAGAAAATTCACAACTCATTAAACGGATAATTTGCTTACGTTCCACGACCTCGTTTTACATCTGCCATTGGAGATTTTGGGGATATTATAGAATAGGAAACAAAACGACCAAGGATGAATTGAAAATTCTATCAAGTGAGATGATATTTTGGAAAGCGTATGGCTATGGTTGCAAGCTCCGTCATGTGCCAATATAAGCATTCCTTTTAGTTAAAACTAGTAAAAATTAATAATTACATTTTTTATAATTTAAATAAGGCCAAAAACAGACAAAACTTAGTGAAACATAAAATATAATTTGAAAGCAACTACATGTTTCATTCCTGATCTGGACTCTCTTCTGCTTGAATTACAATGCACGAAATTATAACATTCCAAAGATATTGTAGTGGAGCCAAAGGATGCATTAAATAAAGAACCAAAAGACAATATATATAGAAATTATATATAAATTGTCCCAGTCAATAGTGTGATTAGAAATTTCCAAATTTTAGACAAAGACAATAACTACAAATCGCGATTAGTTTAAAAAATGCTTGACATAAAACACAACATTAACACTGAATGTAAAAACGGACACTTATTCGCTCAGTAGTATATATAATATCTTAATTCATGGGTTGTAATGAACCAAATGTATCTATAATTATTATCTTTGTTTTTTAAAAATATATCTTTGTTTTTGTTCTTTATTTGCTGTATTCTTAGGCTTCACTGCAATATCTTCGGAATGTTATAACTTCGTTCATTGTAATTCAGTTCAACCTGGAGAAGGTCCAGATCAGCACTGAAACATATAGTTGCTTCTAAATTATATTTTATGTTACACTAATTTTTGTCTGTTTTTGGCCTTATTTAAACTTATATTAAACTTACAGACTTTACTTAATAACTATTATAGTTTATTTTTACAGTGTTTCTTAATTAAAAGTCGTATTTAGCATCACCAATGCAATGGGTTAGTAATTATTTTGGAGGGCATGTCTGTTAAATGTCCGGGGAAAGGTGTCTAAATATCATGAAGACCTGACGCAATAAAAACCTTATGCATATCATAAAAGAGCAGAAATTTTTTAAGTTATTCTTATTGTTCCTCAAGAAGGATGATTGAAGATGAACAAATTAAAAGATATAACTGAAGGTCTTCCGGGACATGCATTGTTTTACCATTTAAGACCACGTTTTTAACATTAAGATATAAAACAATCTCTTATATCCCAAAATCTGATTGAAAATCGAGAAATCATTCACGTTAATTATATGGAGCTTCTTCACAATGGTGTTTAAAATACCCGTCAGTTGACACGTCATACAGAATGTCCCACAGACTTTTCTCGGGAAACGAACAACTGAATTTACACCACGGTACCTTTCTACAAAATAAAATAAAATTCATTAGTATTTAGGAAATAATGTAACCAGTGTCTTGATGAAATACGAATGCATTTTTTATTTGAAGCTTTTGATGCAAGTCTGCTAAAATAAGATAAAAACTTTCAGTAAAAATGACATATACATATATTGTCACGTATCTTAAGGATTGTGAGATACAGTAACACACACTGTTGGAGGTTATAGACGTTTGCTTAACACGAAGTTCTCGTGCTGCGAAATACTGCCTCCGCTTCGGGGTCCAATACGATTTATACATCCGTAGAATATACCGGAAACAGAACATTATTGAAACAGTAAATTCTATTAACGTTGAGTGGGACTCGAACCCAAGTCTTGCAAGATGCAGTCCAGCACTCAACCCCTGAGCTATGGCTGCATCTTATGGCAATATAAACATTCCTTTCATTTCAAAACCAGTAAAAATTGATAAGTAGTTAATGCTTTCATTGTTTCTTAATTACTTAAATTACCAGTCGTGTTTAGCATCACCAGTGCAATGCGTACGTAATTATTTTGTCCGGGGAAAGGGTGTCTAAATATGAAGAAGTGACACTAAGTAAATTACTGGTTAAATCTTGCGGTTATTACCTCTTACACTTTATTTACACAAAAACTCAGGCAAGGAATTCAAGAAGAAAATAACTTTTATGAATAATTTAAGTAAAAACTGAAAAGGTTATTTGCACAAATTAAATAGAATTTTTACAAAGTTTTTATTTGGAAACTGAAAGCGTAATCCGCGGGTCAGTAGTAGAAACTACTACTGCAAATGGGTGCTTTAAATAATTAATAGAACGGGGAACTGCAGGGATGACAATCTCAAAGATATTTTTTTCTATTACTATGTATACGTTGTGTATATTAAAAGATATGTCACAAAGTATATATGATATTTAATTATTTTTAGATGCATAGTTTGAGATAAATTATGAAAATGTTCACGACTTCTCTTTTGCTTTCAGTCAATTAGTACAAACTTTAAATTTATACTCGCTGATTTACTGCTTATTTCTGCCAGTTTTATTTATTTGAGCCTGTTACCGTTGCCCAATGACCAGCGACCACGCCTGATCTGGACGGCACTTTGCCAAAGAAACGCTTCACCTAGCACATACACTGGGAATTTTAAGTTTCTACATTTGTTCTCATAGATTAAAGTGTAAAGTTGAATTCTATTGGTAACTGGCTTTATTATCATCGTTTTAGAACCTCCAGAGTGTTATTACGTACGGAGAAGGCGCATTGTGGTAGGACTATTGCTTTTATTATGGAATATGTATTGCGGTAATTATTTACAAATTGGAATCTGTGTCATGAAGCAATAGATAAGATTTAAGGATGTGTTATGTCGAAGTCGTATCGTATGTAAGATGCGGCTAGTAAAAGTTGAGTTGACAAAGCAAGCAACCCCCAGGAGCGAGGAGCGAGCAGTCATGCGGGCGAGTGACTCTCTTTAGAGCAGTTAACTCTGCAGGGGTTCTTCTCTCTCTCTCTCTACCCCTATGTAGCACTGGGAACCTACACAGCTCACTTCATATTTCTCTAGTGCTTTATTTTCTTTCAAACATTTCAAGGAGACTCGTCAGTCTGTTTGCTCAGCGACTCAGGTAGCGCGGCGAAGACAACTTATTATTGTTTTTGTTGAATTTCCTGACGATCGAAGCACTATGAATAACGCTAATTTCGCCCAATTAAATTTATTTAGGGTTCCTCGTTGTGGGTCTCAATCCAAACCAAAGAAACTGGACGCTCAAGACCCAAAAATGCATAAAGGAATATTTACCAGACGATGAATGTAGTCTCCCGCACGTTTCAAGTGAAAATCGAAGAACGAGAATACTTTTTAGCTAATATAATTTATTTATTTGTTTGTAGATACTTCACAGATGTTCGTCCTATTATGTAGTTACAATAAAAGAGATTGGAAGTATGTAAATTCGTATACAATAACTACAGTGAACATTATATTAGATTACAACTTTTTCTTACATTACCGAGGCATTTCAAACTGAGGATACTTAAAAATGTAAAACTAAAATTATAAATATATTTATATATCTAGAAGACGGCTAGGAATAGTAAAATAAAGAATTGTAAATAATATATATTTGAAAATAAATTAAATGTGATTATTGAGGAATGATTTTTCTTATATGAAAAATACTTTGTGTGTTAATAAAAGAGAATTTTCTACGGTTTTAGAGAAGAAACACTGTAAAAGTTATTATTTGTAGATTGCTATAAACTTCACAAGTAGCACTAAATTTCGCGAGTCCATTGCACTGCACAAATAACGCTGCACTGTGAGCAACATAAGATGATATTCAAAATCAAAATGTTGTCTCTGGAAGAAATTCTCTGACAGTTCATCTCAGCGACTGGAAATCTCGTGTGATTCACATGAAATAAACAATCGTGAAGCATTAGTTGGACATATAGTCAGAAGAGATTTTGAAGTATTATTAGTTGAAATATTTTCTTGGATAGTAAATAATATCTATGGAATTGGAATCAAATAAAGCTAATTCAGGTGGTAACTGATTGCATTCGGCGCATTGGAGATTTTGAGGCTGTTATTGATTTAATATTTGTGTTATAAAGTAAGGGCTGGTGTCTCTTAGTAAACGATGGTATACGATAATTTACGTAGGAAAACAAACTATTGTCATCGATTTTGCCGTTACACAGTTTGAACAGAAAAACTATTGACGCTCGTTCTCGTCTGGCTGAGAGTTAAATCATTCAGGAATGCCACAAAAATGTATTACGCAGCTGCGTTTTAATGGAACATGAAACCTCTGTTTAAAATTAGAAAATGTTAAATTTATTTATAACATTGGGTGAGCCAAATGGCAAGAAAAATAATATATACTAATACTAGAATTTTTTTAGTACCAACAAGTGCTTAAAATTCCAGATAAACTTTCTAAATCTCATGGCGAATCACGCCGATTCCTCTCCGAGTTCGCAAAGTTATTAATTTTTATTTGATTAGGAGTAGGTCGAACCGGCTATTTCTCCTCAGAAAAGTTGAAATCAAAATTCTACATTTATAAACAAATATGAGCCCGAAAAGTACTAATCAATATCAATTTAATTATAAGTGTTACGTTTAACTGATTTTTATGTTTTCTATGTCAAACTGATATGAGTAATGGAGGGTTGTATGTAGCTCATTATTGTTTTCCAAAATCAAAGGTTTCATCGACGATGGATCGTCGGTAATGGACAAAATGATTCTGCCATACAATACTGGCTTTCAAGGTCACTGATTGTTTTATTGTTCATGTGTCACCATTTCCGACAACAATTGCCGAGACGCGGAACTGCATAACAACAGCCGTGGAAGCAGTAACTCATAAAGCTCGCTAGACCATGGGACGAATTTTAGTACCTCGAAAACTAAGTTCAGCTTGCTATTCTCTGAGAACACTAATGCAACACGTTGACAAAAATTACGTCAAAATGGTTTACTTCGCGTATTTTCACTCAATTATGAGCTATGGCATCTCTAATTGGGGAAACTGCTCCAGGAGTAATGAAATATTTAAGTTGCAAAAGCGTGCAATTAGAATACTTTCTAGCACGAATTCTAGATCGAGTTGCAAACCTTTCTTCAAAAGTTTGCAAATACTTACTTTACCAAGCGTATATATTTATAAAATATTAAAGTTTGTAAAGCGGAACACTAATTTGTTTCAAACAAATGGCGAGCTTCATGAATACGCGACAAGGAATCAGAGGTTCAGCTCTAAGGTCGGACAAGCATCACCTTGCTCTACACCAGAAAAATATTCACAATACCGGGATAATTTTATACAACAGCCTTCCGCCAGAGGTTAAGAACAGTACCTATAAAAGCTTCGTGAAGTAGAGTAAAACTATTCTTTTAAATGGCGCGTTTTACTCGGTACAGGATTTTCTTAATCGTCCTTCTAGTATTTAAAATCAAGGTTCCTGCAAAAAGTGTTGAATGAGCTGCCTTGTAAACTAGCACATCACATATCTTTAAAATTTCTATTCACTTTTTTCTGCTCTTTTGTTTGTTTGATGTATTGCCTGGAGCTACGACAGAGGGAAGGACAGTTTCCTGGTCCAAGAAGTTAAAACTACATTGCGTGTTTCTCAGCGTGTGCTTGTTTGTGTTTCCCAGTGTGTGTGTGACATCGTGTGTCCGTGTTGTGTTTATATTGACTTTTGTCTATATACATTTTCTTTTATTAATTTATTTTAAGATTGTTTGTCTTTAATTATGTACCTTATTTTGTTCATTTTTAATGTATGACGTATCCTATTTCCTCAATCGAGGACTAATGGAAACAGCAATAAATCTAAATCATATGCCATGCACCTTTCAGTTGTTATACAAAAACACTTTATCTATTTTCGTTTATTACAAAGTTAATATTAAATTTATATTTTCATCATTGTTCAAAATATATACATACCAAATCGGATGATTTTTTAAACGCCCTGAATAAAAATTTTCCAATGCTCTCGGTGCATATACTTCCACATATACGTGCACTATACTGTGTGTAAGAGTTAAGTAAATGAGATTATGTAATTGAATTTCCCTTGGTATTTAAGAAATTTCAATTTATCTTTTCAATCATATTTTATTTTTATCCGTGCGGTGATCGCAGTTAAAAGCAGCACATAAAATAAGGTGAGAAATATGTAAAGTTATTTTTATTATACTAATAATTTTAGAGTACACGCGGTATGTGCATTGATATGAAAAAAAATTAGAATTACTTCACATTCCTCACAACTCTTAAGGAATAACCTTTACTTGCTTGTGTAAAGTGGAAGACAATGTATACAAATAAACTGTAATTATTTTAATTCACATATAACAGAAGCTAATTCAGTAGATAATAATGAATTATTACTACAAGGTTAACCAAAAGCTTCCACGAGGTGGCAGCATGTCTGTACGAACCTTATTTAGAAAGAGCTTGTTTTTTTAATATTGAAGATAGCGAAGCATCTGCAAACTATACGTAATAAAATGAACAAAACATTTAAGTATCTGATTCTCAAAGTGAGCCGCCGCTATTTGTCTTTTATTTTCGAGATTCAGAGCGTGACGGAATCCGCTTTTAATATTACGTGATTTCTTAACAACTTGGACGCCAGATTTTGTGAAAACATACAATTTTTCTTAAGCATATTTTAAAATGGAGTTCATTTTTGATTTTTTTTTCATACTAGAGCACTGCACATTGAGCAATCAGGTTTGTCATTTATAACAAGTACTCGTTGTGTTTATCAAAAATTTATTTTAATAATCCATATATAGGTTGACTCTCAATGACATTTTATAATAAAATGAGAGAAAACAAGGTTGTATTGAGATGCATGTTCAGTAATTATTATCAAAGTCAACGTAGATAACCTCACCTTTGGAAGATTTGGATAACCACTTCATTTGTCTGAAATTTTACAGCAGTTATTTGATAATGAGGCAACTTAATATTCCCGGAGAGTTTATAGTTCACAATTTCATCCTGGGGCTCCTAAATCTATGAGAGAAACTACTTCAGTTGTCAATACTTTCAGAAAATATCTTTTCATGTTTCTTCGTGTGTGTATATCCTTTAAAGTATTCTTTCACTGAATTAAGTAATAATGAAAAAGTATATATATATATATTTGCTTACTTTTTTATTTTCAACATAATAGTATATATTTAACGACCTATTTATCAATGAAATAAATTATCTTTAATTAATTGAAAACATTTATGCGTAAACTGAGTTACATTTTTGCACTTATTTGTATTTTCTTCCGACCAGAAGAAACACAGCACCGTTGACTAAGCTTTTATTAATATTTTGTTTGAATATTAAAGGTCCATAGTTTTGTCGTTAAATATATCTTATAATGTTTTACAAAATGCAGGTTTTTAAGTAACAGGCTGCATGAGGGTGATCCTGGATCAGACAACTCCCCTTTTTTGTTGTTGTGGTATTCAGTCCTAAGACTGGTCTGATGCAACCCCCCAGGCTAACCTATCTTGCGCAAGCCTTTTCATTTCCTCATAACTCACCCTCCCTAATCTACTTAGCGTATTACATCCTTGCCGCACTTCCCTCTTATGGTAATTTTACTAGACCGTCGTGTCTTAAAACGTGTACATCTAGTGGTTATTATTTTTATGCTAAGCTGATTGTTTTGTTTTATTAGAGGAATATGACATCTATGTTGAAAGCTCCGGATGTATAATTAAAAAATAAACTAGTGAGACTGAATTTATTGTTTTTTTCTTCAATTTATTAATTATTTTTCGCGTTTTTTTAATGACGTGCCACTGGATGAGTTCTGAAAAACGGAAACGGTGTATCAGAATTCGTTGAAATTCACTGGAAATATGAGTTATTGAGAGCAAATAAGACTATGCGATCTGAAATCTGGCCTCTTAACGTCCCTTTGGACTGTCATATCCGTTCTCAGTTCAGTTTTAGTCCAACTGGCAGCTTTTCCTATATGTAAAAATGAAAGAAGAACGGAAACGGATACTAAGAAGTGGCGGAATGGATAGACCTGTTTGTTTCATTTCAGTTCTTAAAATTCCTCAGGAGTACAATGAAAAGGCTTGAAGATGATGGTCAAATTCAAAATTAATAGCCTATACTCAACTCATAACAAAGAATTTTAAATTGTTAAAGGCAGTGAAAGAAGTGGAGTAGGAACTGCAGAAGCAAACGAACCATCCCTGCAGTATTATGGTCTCCTTTCGTTCATCAGCGACCAACAGCCGACTGTATCAAGTCTTAATACTATGGACCACGAGGATAACATTCAGGAAACGGTAAGTAATTACAAATGCATTTGACACATGTGACACTGAATTTCTTTTAAGAAGCCAAGCTTTACTCCACTGCCTTCTTTTCTTCCCCGCTTTCTTCAGAACCAAAGATACAATGTGGCAGTCTTAATCCATGAGTTACTGTATAATACCACAAATGTACACATTTGAGCGATAATGAACAATTAGGTATATGTTTAACACTTTTCAGTAATTAATTTTCGCGAGCAACTCAACTTTTGGTAACTACATTCTATGGTACGGTACAGAGAACTGAAATGACTGGAAATAGTGAGAACTGAACGGAGCGTGTAAAAAGACCTAACTTCCGAACATAAATGAAACGGGAACGGAAACTAAAACTGAAATGAGAAAGGATATGACCGTCTGAAACGGGGATGGCAAACTGGCGGCCTGTGATTAGATTTTTTTGGCCCCTGATTACCTATGCCAATAAATTTGTATGATATTAATATAAATATTTAAAAATCCATTGAATTGCCACGCGAAAGGCGGCGTGAAAACCAACTGCGAGTTATAAGCCCTATTAGACGTTCCTATACCATTCATCGGGCTTATTGTGCTATTATAACATATAAATGAAGATCACTGAAAGTTGTTGGGAAATTATCCCTCTTTATGGAACTACAACGGGTGAAAACATATTTGACACCGTATGGAACGTTTTAGGAAATTATAATCTTTCTGTTGATAGGCGATAAATCGATGACGGTTGAAAGTAAAGGATTTGTGTCAAGACTTATAAAAATTTCATGATATATCCAAATAAACCGGAAATAAAAACTTTCCTTAGTATTCTTCACCAACAAGTTCTCTGTTTAAAAATATTAAAAATGCGTGAAGTACTAAAAACAGCAACAAAAACACTCAATTTTATTCGATCAAGATCACTTAATCGACAATTTACTTCGTTACTTCAACATTCATAATCCGAAGTCAAAGAACCTCATTACACAGCAGTTCGCTATTTGTCCTGTCACAAATTTCTGAGGACTTTCTATTAACGATGGAAAAAGCGAACAGGTATCACAGGTCATCTGAATAATCTTAATATTACATTGCAAGGCAAAGATCAATTAATAACAAATATGTAATCTGCAGTGGCAAGTTTTGTACAAAAATTGATTTTGTTTAAAAATCATCTACATAAAAACGTATTGACGTGTTTTCCTACTTGCAAATAGTTAAAAGCAGAAAACAAAATGTTGCTCATTTTCACAATATCGTGGTAAAACTGGAGAAATCAAAAACGAATTCGATAAACGTAATAATGATTATTTTAAATTTCACTTTTTACTGGCCCTTTTTCCTTTAAAGTTTAAAATGCATCCACGTCACTTCAACTAGAGTCAAACTTATTTTCAGAATGATTCTATTTTAAAAGAGAAGTAAAGAGACATGGTAACACCCAAAATATATTTTTATTTGTGTGAAATTTACCCAAACGTTAAAAATTTTTTTGAAGAAACTATTTTCATCCATGAAATTAAATAAAACGGCCTTAAGGTCAATATTAACAGATAAACATCTATCTGCCATAATGAAGACAAAAATAAATTAATAACAGATACGTTTTGTAAAAAAAACTGATTATGTTTAAAAATCATCTACCAATAAAAAACGTTTTGACGTATTTTCGTATGTACGAGTGGTTAAAAGAACAAAATCAAAGTTGCTCGGGTTCACAATGTAGAGGTAAAATTGAAGAAATTAAAAAAGAATTCGATAAACGTTATAATGATTTTTTAAAAACATTTCACTTTTTACTGGTCTCTTTCTCCTTTGAAGTTTAAAATGCTCCCACTTTAGTATAAGTGGAGTAATTAATTTTTAGAACATTTTGAATTTAAAAGACAAGTATAGAGGAGTAGGAATACCCAAAATACATTTTTAATTAGGCGAAAAATACACAGACAGGCGGGCAACTATTTTCATCCATGAAGATCATGGATGCAGATCAAAATTAACAGATAAACATCTATCTGCCATAATGAATACAGATATTGGAAAACTAGTAGAAGGAAAGCTCTGGCAAATGTTTGGTAAAAATATAATATTATTTTTAAAAAATTAAATAAAATTAATGTTTAAATAAAAACTATTAATGGTTAAATATCAATATTATAATTTATTAACATTAAATTAATTTAATTATATAATTTTTTTAATTAAACGTCCATATTGCTCACTATAGTTTATAATTTTAAGAAAATTTGTAAATATGATGTGGCTCGCGTGAATCTTACCAGTTGCATGAATTGTCCCGTGTATTAATTGTGTTTGCACAGCTGGTCTAAAAGAACATTTAGAGAAGCGTGTTCGAGTCACAAAGGAAAAGCATTACAGCGTAGGAAAGGTGTGACGAGGGTAGGATAAGGATTTCAAAATAATTTCAAGTGAGGTGAATGTCTTAGCTCTGTAACGGTCCCGGTCCATATCAGCTTGAGAAGTGTTAACTGTAACATCCCGCGGTTACCTCCGATATTTGACATTATGCTGGCTGCTCTCGAGAGGCGATATTTGTAGCTATGAATGTGGGGCAAGCTAAGTGACGGCCAAGTGGGCAAGATATAAAGGGCAGGACGATGGCGGTGGCAGATGGAGGCATAATAGAGATGTTGTCGCCGCTGCCATCCGAGGTGCCACCATTACCATTCACGCGCTGCCTCGGGACATTTCTCACCAAATACCTCTTGTCTGAACTAAAGATCTGTCGTTTCCTCAGCTGTCTCGGACGTCATTACCGTGAGACCCACAATGCTAAACCTGGCCGTTGTTGATGCTATCAATAAACTTCGGCAGAGTATGATCTCTCCAAAGTAGAACAGCTAACGAAAATTTTCTCAAAATAACCTATTGAAAATTTTGTAACCGTTCTCCAAGAACTGCACAGAGAGTAGGTAAATTTAGAATCACTACAAACAACAATGAAGTTATAGGCTGGTGTATTTGTAAATTGCATAAAACCTATACACGTTAACTTTAACAGAACTATAACGTGGTCTTACTAAATGTAAAACAATAGACATAACAAGTGGAGAGGTTCTATGACTAATCCATATTTGACGTATTGTATTGTACTTATTATTACTACAGGTAGGCATTTTCCCGGTGGCAGTATTGATAAAATTAAAGTACAAATATAAATTGTTCATAAATTAAAAGAACAAAGATAAATTATAGAAAAAAATACAATTTTAAAATATATCACGTCCCTTTTTTAGCAAATAAGCACTTTTCAGTGTTTCTAACTTCTTTTTGAAAACATTTTTATTGTTCCGCGTGCTACTCAATAAAATTACTAATGCAGCAAGTTGATCCTAAAACCGCGATTATGGTCTATTATGCCTATTTCCACTCAAATATGTGCTACGGAATAACGAGTTGGGGTAATTGCCCTCCAAGTTCTGACGTTTTCAAGTTACAAAAAAGAGTTATAAGAATACTATACGCGAAAGATTGTAGGGAACATTGCAAACCTCTACTTAAAAGCTTCGGAATCCTAACGTTTCCGTGCGTCTACATACCAGAAATTCTAAAATTTGTAAAACGTAATTTCAGCCTATTCCAAAGCAACGGTCATTATCATCAACACGGTACTAGAAACCGATCAGTCCTCAGAGCTGATAAACATCGCCTTCACCTTTACGAGAACAGTATCCACTGCTTCGGAATAAAACTCTACAACAGCCTTTCGGACAACATAAAAAATTTAAACAGTTATAATCAGTTCACTAAAGCATGCAAGAATCTCCTGCTAGAAGGAGTTTATTATTCTATTCCTGAATTTATCAATCGGTCTGAATGTAATTAAAGTCTATTTTTGCAAAAGTGCTGAATCAGTGTTCATCATATGCAAACAATATCAGGTGTTATTATACGTTATCCTTTCATTAACGGTCTTTTCTTCTTTGTGTCATGACCTAAATTGACGAGATCTGCTGGAGCCTGATTTCCCACGGATCTACACACGTGTGTAGTGTATTGTGAAGTGTTTATGCGTGTGAAGTGCGTGGATCTATTATACCGATATAGTGTTCCAAATTGACATTGTTTATCCAGAAATTATATCTTTTGTATATGTTATGTATACTTTCTTTTATTTGTCTATCATTGTATATATAGTTTCTTTTACTATCTCTCTTATTGTTTTGTACTCATATTCTTGATATGTTGTATTCATATCTTGTTTGCTTTGCTTTGTTTTATTTTATTTATCATTGTATACATAGTTTTCTTTACTCATATGTTGTATCCATATTTTGTTTCTTATATTTGTATTCTTAGTGTGATATGTAACATATTCTTTGACTTGTCCTATTTCCTCAATAGAGGACTAATGGATCCAATAAATCTTATCTTATCTTATCTCTAGTACCCTTGCAGGCAAAGCATTCCAGTCCCTTATCGCCCTGTTTAGGAAGGAATATTTACACACAACCGTTCTTTGGTCCCTTTCCTTCATTTTGTAATTACGGTCGTTTTTAGAGAAAAATTTAGGTATACTTACCCTCATTTCTGTCCAGGCCGTGTAAGCTTTGTAGAGTTCGCCAAGACAAGCCTTTTCCCTCCTATCACCGAGTGGTTCCCATTTAGTTTCGCCCCCATACAAAAACCCCAGCCCGTTTCAGAATTTTATCCAGGGCATTGATGTGCCCCGTAGTCTTAACTAGAGAAGTGTAAGCAGCTGTCTTGGTTTGTCTTGTACTTTTCTTCAATATCCTGGTTATGAAGTGTAACTCACTCTATTCCTTCTACGCTACTAAGTTTACGTCTTCGCCTCAGTTTAATTTCTTATAAAAAGTTACACCTAGGTATTATACGTTTCAACAAACGGCACTTTTACGTTTCCTATTTTATATTCCCCGGGAATGACCATCTTCCTTTTAGTGAAAATATTTGTTTTACTCTTAGATGGATTTATTTCCATCTTATTAATTTCTGTCCATTGATATATCTGATCTAAATCTGCTTGAAAAGCGATTTCATCTATATTCTCTATAATTTTGTAAATTACGCAATCGTCCGTTAGCAAATTAATTTTAGAATCTATTCCCGTCGACAGGTCATTCACAAAAGCCAATAACATTACTGTCCCTGCGGAACACTGGATGTAAGTTCTATAGGATGGGATAGTTCTTCATTTACCCGGACTCGAAGTACGCGTTCGTTCAAAAATTCCCTAATCCGTTCAATTAAGCGATTATCTATTCCCGATTCCTTAAGTTTAGCTTTCAAAACATTGTGTGGTACTACATGGAAAGCCTTGGAGAAATCTATAACTACGGCGTTTATTCTTTCTTCATCATCGACCATGTCTGCAACATCCTGGCCCTCCTTATCTAGAGGTAATGATTGTTAATAGTATTGTGTAATAGAATGTTAAGCCAATATGTAATTGACCTTTTTAGAATATTATGGACTGTAGTATGACAACAAAGAAAAATAACATCTTGCTTGGTACGTGAAGAAAGATCATCTTTGAAAGGAAGGAAAGAGGTATCATCTCTAAATACGTCCTGTTAGCTGGAGGTGTGAATTTTTTGTATATTAATGGAAACTATTGGTTAAGGAGGGATACACAGAGAGAATTATTTTCATTGGAGACGAATGAGTAGTAAGATTGCATTATTCTTGTTTCTTAAGTTGGCCAAAAATTGATGATTCGTAAACATGTGTATTGTGGCGTCGAAATTGTATTTTTGTTCATTATATTGTATCAAGGTATGAAAACTTCTTTCATTTATTGATTTACTAAATTACTCGATCGCAAGTTAAACCACGATTTTGAGCCGTTAGAGAAAGAGTAGAAATTTTGTTTAGTGAATATTTATGATGTATTATGACGTCATCAACGTTTTATTTCTCATAAAAACGAGCCTGACATTTTTAAAGTAAAAGTAATTTTGAATCTGGAATAGGATTATTACTGTACATATAGTTCGAAATCTTCTGAGTTCATTTCATAAGGAAGAAATAAATTGTGTTTCTTTTAATAAATGGTGACTGTTTATTTGGTATTCATATATCTCCTTATTACTTAAAGCCATTAACTTATTGTACTGTAATGAATCAATTTAACTTTAAGTTTGTTACATATTTTATGTAATTTACTTAATTTGGGAACTTAGAAGAAGAAAACTTGTATCTATGGTAAAAAGAGACAGACAGACACACACACAGAGATAGAGAGAGGGGGGGGAGCTTGATCATTGTTGTTGTAAAACTGTGGAATTCGTTTATAAAAATTATATATTTGTGAAAGTGCATACAAACGAAGAAGAATATTCTTGCAGCCGAACAAAAGTACCTGAGACGTAATAGAACGCTGAGCAGCCTGAATAGATCACAATTACCCGATAAGTAGATGTTTCTCATTGCACGTATTCCCATTATTAAAAACTACCCCACAATATGTAATGTAAACGTACGTGTAATATAACCTTTGTCAGAGTGATTGTAAGAGGAATCCTGTTGGTACTAATGTTTCAGACTTATTTATTTGGTTTTAATGATTAAATAGTTTAGGAAATAAAATTGTGGTATGAATTAAATAGTATACTCAAAATTATAGTACGAATTTAATACTTAATTGATCAATTTCTCGTACGACACTGTGTGGTCGGAAGCTCATACGTAAAGAAGTAGCTTATAACTATTGAAATTGACTGATGGGTTTTAATTATTATAACAATTTACACAAAAATAGATTAACGTGTAGAAGATACAAATAATTTAACGAACGACAATATTATGCCACAAGCCAGAAACTATGTTCCTGAAACTTGATTGAGAGGAACAAACCCTAAATACTTCTGATCCATAGATATCACTAATAAAATAGAGAAACTTTTTATCAATATTTCAATACGGAGCTTATAACGTGACTAGAATAAATACGAACTACGTAACGAGCTGGAATTTATGTTCCAACAAAATAATATTAAATCAGTATAAAAATATTAAAATGACAAATCTTTAGGTAACACGATCAACAATATGGTGCAGAAATACGGGAACAGATCGGCTATAAAACGTATACAGGGTGAATATTCCCCAGTTATGGAATATTTATCATTAGAAGTGGATTATTAAGAACAACGGAGCAACTTCGATCTCCGTTGAGAGTTAAAATAGTTCCATAGGACCCCTGCAGATAGCTTTCCATCACTGTGCATTTTCTTTGACTGACTGGACCATTCCTAAGAGAGTCATTTCCAAATCAACAATGCGTTTTCTGCCAGATAATTTCAAATAAATTGTATTAACTTTGTAATACTTTTATATATTTTTTCTTAGTAAATTGTTTTTTGTAGCAAATTTACTGGAGATTTTCATTCCATTAACAGAGACTGGTTCGTTAATTGTGTATGTTAAGTATTTCATACTTAAATATTTTTAAAAGGTTTATTTGTGCCGAAACCTTCAATTGATGCTAACATTTTATGCCTAAGAAAATAGTGCGAAAGTGCTGTAAATTTGTTAACGTAAATCAGAGATTTTGAATAAGTTTTCACTCCACTATCCAATTTTGTAGATTTAGAAAAAGCGTTTGATAATATGAACTGCAACACACTACTAAGGATTTTGAAGAGCACAGGAATAAAATATCCAGAAATATTGCTGATCCATAGCCTCTACAGAAGTCAGTCAGCAGTAACAAGAATTGAAGATCAAGAAAAGAAAGCAGAAATCAAGAAAGGCATGACATGGATGCAGTCTGTCGCCCATGCTGTTTAACTTATATATAGAACAGGCGATGAAGAAAGTTAGAACGGAATATGGAATAATACAGAAAGGAGAAGAAATATAAACCCTGCGCTTTGCCGATGACATAGTATTATTAGGAGAGTCAGAAGACGACTTTGAAACCATAATAAATGGAAGGAAACGTGGCCCTGAAGAAAGAGTTCAATATGAGAATTAATAGAGGGAAACCCAGGGTAATAGAGTGTAGTATGGGAAACACTGGAATAACAAAGACTGTTCAATTGGGTAGGAATATTTTTAAGGAATTCTGAAATTCGGGAAGCGTAATAAATAGGGACGGTAGAAGACATAAAGAGTAGGATAGCACAGGCAAAGAAGACTTTCGCGAAAAAGAGGAAATCGTTGCTAAAAATGTTCGTATGGGTGAGAAACGTGGACGATAGGAGTTGCGAAAGGGAAAGAATAGAAGCCTCTGATATGTGGTGCTATAGGAGAATGCAGAAAATCAGATGGGTGGATAGAATCACTAAGGAGGAAGTTCTGAATAGAATAGAGTAAGATCAAAGAAAATGGAGTCGCTGACCCAGAGAAGGGATAGATTAATAGGTCACGATTAGCATCAAAGGGAAATGTGTGGGGTAAGAACAGAAGAGGGAGGCAAGGATGGAATACGCTAGGCAGCTTAGTCATGCTGTAAGATGTGCTAGTTATGAGGAAATGGAAAGGCTTGAGTGAGATAGGTTAGGATGGAGAGTTGCATGAGGTCAGTCTTAGGACTGAATACCACAACAACAACCCATTGTTGAAAACTAACGTTTCCCAAAAAGAACTTACCTGAAGTAAAATTTGACCTACGTCTTCCAATAGAACAGTTATAAAACAAAACACTGTTTCTCTACTGAGTTACAGATTCAAATCGCTTAAGAAGTCGAAGATTATAGTAATGGATTCGCGTTTAAAACTTTTGCTTCTTATAGATTTTGAAAAGTCAAGAATCTGTAAGAAATCTGTTTTTTTTATGTAATCATATTTTTCACGTAGAGTATGCGACCTAGGATAAGTATCACTTCTCTCCATCTCAAGTTAAATTACGACACATGACAGCGAAATTTATGTGGAACTTCCTAAAGTTGTTGACTCAAATATGAATCAACACAAAGATGTTAATAAGAATAGACAAACCAATTAACAAATTTAGATATGTCGACGTTTCGATGCTATCTTTGCATCTTACTCAAGTTACTACTGAGAGGAAGCTTTAATTGTCAATTGTGGTGCAGTAATTTCCACTTTCTGTCCACATCCGCTACATTTGAAACAAATCATCTCTTTAGCATACTTAAAAAACAGTATTAGTGTGCTTGCATTTCTTTTATTATTACTCGAGTTCAATATAATTATTCTATGTGTGAAAATGAATCCCTATTTGCCTTGGTCATGCCATAACTTGAGAACGACTTTACCGATTTCTCGATCTATTTTTTAATTTTATTATACTTTGTACAAGGTTTTTTACGGAAAGAAAAAGTTAAGAAAATTGGAAAATTGTACAAAACTTAAGTACGAGAAAGCTACTTTCTTACCGTGCGTTTGAACTTCCAAAGTGAATGTGGGTAGCCCTTCTCCCCGTATGGACGACCTTCTATTCCCCCACCCACGCCTCACATCTTGCCTGTGCTATATCGATTTTTGCTAAGTTTTGATAGACCAACATGTGATATACATCAGTCTGGGTAAGACTCGGCTACTACCCCTAGGGGCGGCCGTGGAGGGGGTGAAAAATTTTAAATAAGCAAAAACGTCCAATATTTTTATCATGTAAATACATTCTTGAATCTATAGCAGTATAATTTCAATCCAATACATAATCAAAGAGGAGTTTTCTTAGGGTTGGAAGTGGAGAGGCATCACTTAAAAATAACCAGAAAACAATAGAAATTGGGCTTTAAGCAGCTGTAATGTGAGACATTGAGTTTAATTCTGTCATAATAATGCAATTTAAGTTACAGATCACCCCTAAGAGGAGTTGGAAGGGGGTAAAACAGACTTCCGCAAACTATCTTTAACGGATGGAACAATTTCGACCAAATTTTGAACAGGTTGTTCATGGCGAATCGAACTGAACACTATTAGGGTAATGCACAGCTACAACCACATGGGGCGGAGCGGAGGGGCGGTAATTTTTAAACATCCATAAACTGCCGTTATTTTCTTAATTAATTTGATAACGTTTTCGTTTAATTTGTTAGCATATAATTTCAAGCCTATTCATCGTGTGGGTGTAGGGGGCGTCATGTGAAAATAAATATGTGAATTTTGATATCGAAAAAGGTCCCATTGGATTCTTCTTTCTGACATTTTGAACGCGAATTAAATTGCAGTTCATCCCAGTTTGACTAAATTTTGTTTCCATATTCCTCGCGACCCAACACCAAATACTTTGGAGATAAGACACGGCTGCCAGCCCTAGGGGGAAGGGGCGGAACTTTTATATGTAATGAAGGCTCATATGTGAGCCGAAAAACAGTCTTCAGGCCAATAACATTTATAGTGTTTCTCCGACAATATTTGTGTATAATTTGAACCCCTTGCAGCATGTGAGGGGTGAGGGTGGAAATAACTAGGAAAGTACCAAGTTTGTCGTCGAAACCGGTGTAATGCGAGTAGTTGTGTTACATTATGACTTTTAATATGCGACTTAAATGAGGGGCATTTCTGTTGGAGTACTGAAAATATTTTTAGCCCTGTTATTGTACCGAGAGTGTTCTTGAATCTCTCGAGATACTGGGAATATATTTGAGGTTCATATTGTGTCGTTCTCGATGGCAGTTGAATCATGTGTTGTACAAGAATTAAATAATGTTCCGGGATAATATAAATAATTCCCGGGCAACGCCGGGTTCCCAGCTAGTTATTCTATATTTATGCCTTAGAGACATAACAAAACAGAAACAATAAGACAGACAATGTTTCTAAATGGGCATTTTTAGAATTTTTATTCATTTTATATAAAGTTGGTTTGCGGATCAATCGATTATTTAATGTACATTCGATTTCTGATCTCAAGATCACCGAATGCAAAGTAACAATTTTGAGGACCGCAGGTCGTGCTTTATGAGGTGTAGAACTGCCCCAAGGGGTTTCTCGAGTATCCGTTCCGCGTCTTCATGCTGTGTATCGCAGGATATCCCAGCTTGACGTTGTTGGGATCCCGTCGCTCTGGAATTCCTCCCCTCCTGATGGGGTTCAAAATACGGCCTACTCTCACTTTGTGGAGCGCGTGAGACAGCATCACCGTGTCGTGCACATGATCCTCATGTGACTTGTAATCTGTATGCGATTTTTTGCTTTTATCGGAGCTCTTACTGGCTGGTTTCCAGTCACCTACTGTTTCCGGCTGCAAGATAATATCTACATTTTCTGGAAAAATTGCCGTGTTGTGTTCATATACGGACCGAATGACGAAGTCGAGCGCATCGTACGCTAATGGTATCCTGAAAATGTAAAACGATTATGTAATTCTGAACGAACAACATTTTTTAAAAATATATCGTTTTCACAAGTAAAAATAAGACAAAGTTATCAAGTTACATTACATTTGACAAATACCCAGCCATTTCGGACACAACTAGGTTTGCGAAATTTAAAATATATTTGAAAAGAACTTGTAAAGAACGCAGAAAATAGTACACAGCTCCGCAATGAATACGATACTGCGAATGTAAACCACACGAAAAAGCACATGTAAAATTAAAATAAAATTATAGAGGGGCAAAAACAGGCAAAGAGAAATTGTTTGTCAGTCGAAAGATAAAAAAAAGGATTGACATAGCTTAGACACATAAAAATAATTCCAGATGTCACTCTATCAATAGTTCATGGTTTTTTAGGAAAAATATGAATTACATTTAAAGTAACTAAATTAATCTGACATATAATAAATGAAAAAAGGAAGATCGAAAGTCAGAAATGGAATAATTTAATTTGAAAACGTTTCGTCAGGATCTCCTCTGTACATTAATTAAAATATTAAAAAATTCTCCACTCAGGTCTTTGCAGGAGCAACATGAAATTTTGTAGGTCCCGAATGTTGGTGGCCGAAACGTTTTCAAATTAAATTATTCCATTTCTGACTTTCGTTCATACATTGATTTTTCTTTTATGTATAAAAATATTAATTTTACTAAGGAAAACAATCTATTTGCAGACAACCTTTTATTCGAGAGACAATTACAATGAAATTTAAAACTGCCGGCCGTTTAGACGCAGCTTAGCGTTTTATCTAACGGTGGAATATGAAGACTGCAAATTAAAACCTAAATTCAAAGTTAAAACAGTAAAAGATCAAAGAATAAATATCTTATAAATTTGTAATATTTTTTTCTCGCTTAGTATTGACACTTTTAAACGGACTTTTAATTTCAAAAATTTCAGATATATTTTTTAATGAGGTTCCCTGTCGGAATCAAAATATTTGTTAATATCTAAGCAAGGAATAAATTTAATACAGTGCTAAGTTACAGGGTTGTGTTTACAGATCGACAGCCTAAAATTAGATTTATGGTCTTAAATTTTTGTATTTAAATTTCTTTTTGGTTTGGCTACAACAAGAAACCACAATTTAAATAATTAATTTTGTAAACTTCGTTGGTAGTGGAAAACGGTTTAGTAGAATCTTTAGAACCTTTGATGATATAATAAATGTATCTGATCAATAATTAATTAATAAAAAATAATTAATATAATAATAAAATAATAAAAAATAATTAATATAATAATAAAATAATAATCAATAATTAATATAATAATAAAATAATAATAATTAATTATTATTAATAATAAATAATGTGTATGAAATACACCTTACGAGTTTTATTAGTGACAGAAATTAATCTCAGTTATTTTAATGTTTACGAAGTAATAAATTGTATAGGGTAGAGACTGGCAGTATTATGGTTATTAAAATAATGGACACGACTTTGCCAATAAAGTTGTAATGAATGGTACACCTCTGTGTAGGAGGATAACCAGGTTAAAAATTCTCACGTAAGAGGTTGATTTCTGGTACCAGTTAAACTAAAAATTGTATTTTTTACAGACTCAAAGGTAAATTGTAAATCAGGATTATAACCGTAAAATACATTGTTACGATTATAAAGAATAATCCACATATTTGTGATAAATAATAGGTTTAAGTTTAAGTTTTTTAAGACAAAATTTTTCCAAGTCTCTAATAAATGACTCTTAAAGAAACGGAGCTAACGATAAACCCATATAAAGCCAAAGATCTGATGTTAATATTTGTTATTAGAGTAAGAAATATGGGATGAAGTACTAGGGTGATGGCTAAGTTCATTTCAGTCCAATAAATAGGTTTAAGTTGTTCATAAGAGGTTCACCTGGCATTTTAAACCATTACTAACCTAATTGAAAGAAGTACTTGAAAATGGGGAAATAGCAATTAAAGTAGGAGAATATGATCATGAGGAATCTAGTTATTAAAATACAATGAATTCATAGTGTTACATTTCGCCGGTATTTTGTCATTTAATCCGATAAAATTATTTGAGGGTTCCATTTTTGAATCAAATGTTATTTTTCTGGTTTTGTCAGAGGAAACAAAGATCATACTAACAATTTTTCCACTGTTGCTCAAATAGTGGTTATCGTTATATTAGCTTTTAATACAATAATTAAATAGCAAATATATTTCAATTTTGATTTCCAAA
Source organism: Eucriotettix oculatus (assembly GCA_034510155.1). NCBI lineage: Eukaryota > Metazoa > Arthropoda > Insecta > Orthoptera > Tetrigidae > Eucriotettix > Eucriotettix oculatus. Next base: position 108,657,407 of record CM067379.1, read on the forward strand.
CTTCATTCTGAAGGAGCTTTTGGCAATTGTCATATTCATCTACAAAAAATTACAATATTTGTAACATTACATTTTTTAAAAATATATATGCACATAAATGTGGAACTTTGTTTAAATTTACGGTTATATGATATAATGTTTAAAAATATTATACATACCTTCATGTATTTCGAAAAAATAAAATTTCTTATTTTTCTTCATGGATTAGTATGCGATTCCAGACTGTGCTGGCTTACACAGACCATTTTTCAAAATTCACCAAGAACAAACGGCAACATACATCCATGAATCGTCGAAAAATTTTACATTTAAAAATTTTTTCAATTAGTCTTAACTTTAGCCACGTTAAATTTAATTGTCAAAATTTCGATCATAATCGTAATTTTTAAATCGACTTATCGAATATTGTAGAACGAGATTCGATAAGTCTAAGTCCAAACTTAACTACAATTCTGTTTTTACTCTAAAACGTTTGCATAGTGTTTTAATATTTCCTCACTTTCCTTTCTAGAATTCATACCATTATAATTCTTAAAAATGTAAATGGACTCTAAAATATTTCTTTGAATTGTATTTCTTTCTTTATGTATAATTTATACATTATCATAATAATCATAAAAAATTAATTATCAGTCTTTAAACAAAAATATAATAAATTACTTGAAGTAAATAGCATAACTCAATTTTAAGCAGTAAACATGTAAACACAACCATATCACTAAGCATTTTATTAGATTCATCACTGTTTAGATGATGACAAGGCATCTATTTAGACAGGGTAACAGACGTTAGTTAATATGCATGTTATTATATTTTATTGCAATTTATTCGCTTCTTATTTGAAAATACGCGTTACTGCTTCTAGGAAAGTGTAAAAACTTTGCATAAAAGCGAAAGAAATTACTTCAGAAAGGAAATGCTATTTTTAATTGACTATCCTGACTTACCTTTCGTTAGTCTACGACGGCTGTCAAACTCCATTAATATACGGTTCAACTGTTGGGATTCATGAGAGCCACATCACATTTACAAATTTTCTTAAAATTATCAATTATAGTGAGGATTCACGAATATGGAAAGTATAATTAAAACACAATATGTAATTGAATGAATCGAATGTTAATAGTTAACATAATTGATATAAACTATTAATTATCATATTTAAACAAATTATTAAAAAAATTTAATGTAAAATTATATTTTTTACCGAAAACTTGCCAGCGCTTTCTTTTTGCTAGTTTTTCAATATCTGTATTCATTATGGCAGATAGATGTTTATCTGTTAATTTTGATCTTCAGGTCGTTCTATTTAATTTCATGGATGAAAATAGTTGCTCGCCTAAATAAGCAAAAAATAGCACAAAATTTGTGAAGCAAATTTTTTAATGTCTGGGTATGTTTCACCTAAATAAAAATATATTTTGGGTATTCCTACTTCTCAAACTTGTCTTTTAAAATCAAAATGTTCTGAAAATTAATTGCTCCAGTTATAGTAAAGTGGGAGCATTTTATACTTCAAAGGAGAAAGGGACCAGTAAAAAGTGAAATTTATAAAAAAATTATATAACGTTTATCGAATTTGTTTTTAATTTCTTCAATTTTACCACTATATTGTGAACCCGAGCAACATTGATTTTGTGCTTTTAACTACGCGCATGTACGAAAATACGTCAAAACATTTTTTATTGGTAGATTATTTTTAAACATAATCAATTTTTTTACAAAACATATCTGTTATTAATTGATCTTTGTCTTTGCAATTTAATATTTAGATTATTAAGATGACGTGTAATATCTGTTAAAAATGCCAGATCTTTTATAAACCATGCATTTTTTACAATCAATATATTTTCGCTTTTATCATCTTTTATCTCAAGAACATAAATTATTTCATACAAAAGTTAATATGAAGTGTTTAGAACGTCTTGTGACAGGCAACCAACGAAGTACTGTTTAATAAGGTAGGTCTTTGAATTCGGATTCTAAATCTTGAAGAAACGAAGTAAATTGTCGATGGTTGTGAGTTTCTCTATCCAATAAAGTTTTTGTCTTTGTTACTGTTTTTAGCACTACATGAATTTTTAATATTTTTAAACAGAGAACTGGTTGATGAAGAAGTCAATGAAAAGTCTTTTTTCTTGGTATATCTGTCTTGCCGCAAATCCTTTACTTGCACCCGTCATCGATTTAGCACCGTCAGTTTTTACAGAAACGAACCTATCAAGAGAAAGATTATAATTTCCTAAAATGTACCATACGGCGTGGAATATGTTTTCACCCGCATTTCCATAAAGAGGGATAATTTCCAACAAATCTACAATGCTATTCATTTATAACGTCATAATAACATTGTAAGTGGGTTAGAATGTTATATGAACGCCTAATAGGATTTGTAACTCGCAGTTGATTTTCACCTTTCATGCGGCAATTCAATGGTTTTATAAATATTTATATTAATACCTTACAGACAGACACTTCAATTTTTTTATTGGCGTAGGTAATCAGGGGACAAAAAAATCTCTTCATGGTTTGGCATGCCTGGTCTGCAAGGATGACTGTGACAAATAATGATCAGTCATTGGATTAATACTGGAAAATGTTTCCTGAATAAATAATTGAGTAGTGATCTGATTCCAGTTACTATTACGAACAACTGAAGCATTTAATATTGCTACGGGGAACAGATAAGTAACAGTTTAAGAAATGAAAGGGTCTTCGTAGCGTGTGAGATCCATATAAGCAACTAACGTAACGACTTTTCTTAAATTATTCTTCGCTCAGGACTAACATTTCTAAGCTATTACCAATCTTTCAACCGTAGTAAAATAACACCTTCTATATACTTATCAAGAGGAATCATGATAGATAAAATAGAAGCTACTTGAATAAGTTTGAAGATGAAGGCACAGCTTACTTTTTGGGTTCCTTATGGCTGAGACGAGCCGCCCACTTGGGCACACTCATCCGTTTCCGCACGCGTAGTTTGAAACACGGAGATACGATCTTGATCTTCGGCGGTACATATTCTTCACCGCGAGATGCAGCATCGAAATGACGAACATCAAAAGTCGGCCTTGAGTCGGAGTCTGTGTATTGTATACGTTGCTTTCTAGGTCTGTACTGATCAGCGCATCGCTGCATTATAATAGTCGGTAAAACTGAGAATTTTTTTTGATCGAACAACGCAAACTTAATGCGGTTTCCAGGGATCTGATTACTGATTGTCGATCGTGTGATGCACAATAATCGCGAGAAGTGGCGGGGTCCGTTCAATCAGCCCCATTGCAATTGAATTGAATTTAGTTTCGTGTACACCGAATCTGAAAGTAAATTTAATAAAATGTGAGCAATAAATGAATAGTCATAAAATACGAGCTATAAATCAGTTAGGTTGCTGGTTTGCTAGTAACTGTACTTTTTATATTGTAGTAAATCACATGTAGTGGATATTAAGTATTTATTAAGATAAATATGTACTAGACGTTAAGGTATTAGTTATTCGATAGGTTCTATTTCTTAGTATCCGACTGACCGCATGGAATAGACGTTTTTTGTTCCAAGTGCGGGGGGGGGGGATGAGAAAAATAACGTGAGAACATGTATCTGGAGATTTTTGCGGGGTAAGTGTGATATTTTCGAGGACAAAGAGGTGTGAAACCCTGTGCACGTGCCCGCGTAAATTATTTCTCCGCGCCAAGGTTTAAAATCGCGAGAATTGACCACGGGTAATTGGGGGCGTGTACTTCTCAAATTAAAAAAAAAGATTGGTAGTCAAGATTGGAAAGAGAAAATGACGTATGACGAAGAAGGTGCGGAAAGAAGACAATTGGTGTGAAGAACGAGAGGAGAACAGACAGTCCGAGCTGACATGCCCAGAGGAGAAGTTTTGGACAGTAAGTCCAGAGCCAGCAATTATTCTCCTTGGCTGTAGAAGCGAGGTGGAAGCCAGCCATCCACCTCTGCTACGTGGCGTGGAAGCATTAAATGGACAATCAGTTGCCAAGTCCAGCGATTTGAGAGATCAGAGGCCATCAGCGAGACACAGCATCGGGGGTCCTGGCTTCATCCTCTTCCTCCACCGCATACGATCATCCGAGAGGGAGCAGCCAACTGCTCAGCCATAGTAACAGTCCAACTAGATTAGTTACAAAATGTTCCCACGTTGACGCGGTAATATCGTGTTTTTATATAATTTCTAAATTCAGGGTACATAAATTATTTCTTATCTTTGCATAACGTTTAAGAGGTTAAATTTAACGGCGCGGTATGTTTTCTCTATACAAGATTCAAAACGTAAATTGGTGTCATTTTCCAAAAAAACCACGGTCGACCTGATAGTTGAATCAACTAAAAAAATGAGGATAGTGAATTTTGCAAATAGGGCATATTATTATTATATTTACTAACAAAATGATTATAAATAGTTTTAAAATAGTGTAAATAGTTCACTGCATAAACTTGGACAGTATATCTTTGTTAAAAAATGAACCAATTCTTAATATGATAAAAAAGTTGAACCCTAAACGTAAAATTAAATGTGGTGTATTCTTTAACTATTTAATTGCCAACCAAACATCATATCTCCCACCGCTACAATACAAAAAATACGAGTTTTTATGAAACATAATGAGATGAATATTGGGGTAAAGTTGATGCAACATAATTGAAATAAAAATTAAATACTACACTACGTTTCTACGACTTCCATAAAACCTGTGATGGATTAATATTAGTGTGTTGATAATCTCTTCTATAACATTTCTCCCTTCCAAAGACGTCTCTGGCTTTCTCCCTTCAAGATGCTCCGCTCCTTCCCAAAGCTCTTTTCTTCCAAAGACGTCGTTAAACGAAGCTGTCCCAAAAGTAATTTCTCTCTTCTTCCTAGATTATTACAGTACCGACAGAGGATACACGCTCTTGATGAAGGCCGTAACACGGGAAGGAGAGTACGTGGAAACATAGGCAGTGTAGAAGAAACATCATTCTTGTGCATAAGTTTTATTTGTGTTCAACAAATAATTGTTAAAGAAACAAAGTTGGTGCATTACTTTCTGGGCCACCCTAATTTTGAACTGATACAGACGTATATTTAAATTAAGAAAGCATGAAGTTTACGAAAAGGACAAGAAATCGATGTTGTTTCGTTCCAATTTCCACATATTCCTTTGTCATTGTTCATGAATATGTAGATATTCAAATGCCATGAATGGTTTCTTTTTGGTTCTCCATGATATGAATATCTATTACGAAGCAGCTGTGCCAGTATTATTCACACTGATTATGTTAAATAGTTCATTTACAAGCAGTGAGGAATACGAATTGCCTGCAACTTGCAAATCTAAAATTTATTTTTAGTGTTTGGAACTACGAAGCTTGAAACGGGCGCCCGAGAACAATAAATTGGAATTTGACCTTCTTTGCTATTCAGATATATGAAATTAATACAATATCTGACATCAGCCAGTTAATTTCTCCTACCCCCTCTTTTAAATCACAATTCTTCAGGAGAACAATATTCTGATAATTTATTTCACAGCACGCCCAACCAACATATTCTTCCATCAGATCACCGAACTACTTTCACTTACTCTTCAATGGCCGCTAAAAGTAACTCAAAGAAATAACATTGTGGTTAGATATTGCCACCGCCGCGTTTAAAAACTATTCTTCCATTAGTAATGAGGCAAATCACTTTAAATAGATCGTCATAATTCAACTTGGATTGATTAATCCAATGAAACATTATTTACGTTGTATACGCGATGTAAAATGGTATAAGTATTACGTTTCAACTAATACTTTGGAATTGTATCAATTAATATTGCACCGGTTGCCATTTTAGATAAAAAAAATGGAAGGTTTTATAAGATGTTACAGGTTTAAAACAGTTTGGTGAAGGAAGACAATGTTCAGGAAACGTCGTTTATTGGATTTATGTTAATCCGAACTGTAGCTGCATTAAAAATGATTTTTCCGTACGTTTAATGTGGTTAAGTGCAAATATTTTAAAAAATAAGGAACACTAAACATTACTACATAATTTCATTTTAATTTTCTCATTTATTAATGCTGTACATTTATTCTATCGATTTTCATCAATGAAATCATTTAAATGAATAATCCCGTCTAAATGTTGGCATTTACTGAATAAGTGCATTTGTGTAAATCATTGGTAACGTCATTTGTGACTAACGGCTGTAAGTGAAATTAAAAGTAAATATGTATACAAATAAAAATTTTACGAAGGTAATACCTCTGCAATATCACTATTAGGAATGTGTCGTCAGGAAATTGTGATCAATTAGGTTATAATTATGAACACTGTGACTTACCGTTAAGTAATTTATAGTAAGGAAATTTCTTCATCTACATAAATAAATGTATATTTTTGTCTCTTATGTGTTCTTATACCGTTCCTTCGATTGCTCTGAAACGTCAGTGAGTCGCAGCCGTCACGTATCTGTTGAGCTTTCGAAAATATGTCTTTTCCTTCCACCATTTGTGGTAAAAACGGTCGCTCCCGGCATAGTTCTGAACAAGCGACCACAGATGGTGCACCAGGCGCTGCAAATATTCCGAATTAGTTCCATCAAATTCCACTAGACGGCCACGAGTAAATATAGGGAATTTTTATCTTCTAAAATAATGCAAATATACAAAATTCACAGTGTTGAACAAGGTACAAGATTCTAATTCATAAGTCCTATAACTTTAAAATATTTCTTTCGTATAAAAATATATACTTTACCTACCGAACTGAACACACCTAATCAGAGTTATTTTTCCCCACTTAAGGGACGGAATGATTATTAATTCCCTTAAGGTAAAGAGACCTTTGTTTACTTCTTGAAAGTACCGTGTGTATTTGAGAGTCCCTTTAGGGAACAAGAAGACTTTTTACTTCCTTAATGCACGTGGATTTTTTTGACTCTCTTAAGTTTCTTGTTTAATGAACCAGGAGAATTCTTTACTCGTTTAAGGTACAGTCACTCATCATTCTTAATAATTTTAGGTTAACCCAATTCTGTATGGATCGGTGTGTGCCTATCAAGAATTTAAATGTTAATTAAATCACGCATTGTGAAATTGATTAATGTTGGTTTAATTCACTACCAGGGCAGCGCCAGGCAACCAGTTAGTGGTAATTAACAACTGTGGCTAAGTTTGTTCCCGGGACAGTGAACACGCGAGAACTATTTATGCATCATCTCCACCGGAAAAGTTCTCGATCTCAACTATGGTCAATACAAAACGGAAATTTGATTTATATTTTTTCAAGTTTTGGAGGTTTAATACTGCTTAAATTCGAAAAAAAACTTTCAAAAGTAATTTCAGGGAGTTTCTAACTTACAATTTAACAAATGAAATGTGACAGAAATGGATAATCTCTAATTAATGCTTAAAACTACCAAATAATTTAATTTAGTTATCGTTGGTCCTTATTATTTTGTGGATACTATTTTCTCTTATTTTACTCCTGGTTATAATTTCAGACTTCCAATTTTCAAGAATTATTGATAAAAGTGATACATATATGTTAAACATACTGATTTTTAATATACATTATGCATTTTCTTTAATGTATTGAACATTAATGCCATACATTAATTAATTTTAAAAAATGTGAAAGTAATTATAATAATTGATTTAAATTTCTTGGTACATGGAAAAACAAGAAGCAAACAGTTTACAAAAAATTGAATTATGAAATACAAATGCAATAAGCTCCATTTACAGTCATAAATGCAGCAATGGTTTATTAATATTAATTAATACATTTTCAAGCACGTTTTACTATCTATATAAATGTCGCTCACATAAAAAACGTGTAAGCTTATTATTATTATGAGCACAAACTTTTATTAGTCACAAATATTATTGTATAGTTGGGTCATAGTTTCCTAGTCAAACGTAACTTCTAAAGAAGTGAAATGTTTCACAGAACACATTCGTACTTGAGTTAGTGTGGACGAGGACGGTTTATCACTTATCTTCCGGGAAAGAGTGAGCTCCAAAGTCTCGGCTCTTTTCGACTAGCAAGTGGTTAGATATCGGTAGAATGCCCTGTTGCACGTTACGGTGGATCTATCACAGATACGGAATTTGTTGACTGGCAGGAAGGACTTCACGGTATCTTGCAAAAATGTTAGTAGGTAACAAACGGCACAAGTATCATTACGCCGTTCTTATTGTCACTCAAAATACGACTGTTAAAACCGGTTTCGGTATCAGAAGTAATTATCCTACCCTTAATCTGGTTAGCCTTAATATAAGCGATCAGTTTGAGTGTTTTTATAAAGATAATTTGCCAGATATTGCTGAGACGCTGACGATACTTCGAATTAGCATCACTCCGGAATTCCAATAGTAATTGCAAGATCTTCTCGTAAATCTGTCAGAACATATTTATCTGAATAAACGTCAATTTAAACCCCAAAATGTTTCATCTGGTTCTAATTCCAAAAAGAAAATTCGACTCTGGTTTCTGACATGTGTGCAGGAAACACTCATGGAATCTCTTTGCTTTGCGTCTTTGAAAATTGATGTTACATATATTTACAGATATTAGTTGGGGAAGCTGAGCGAATTGTTCGATAATTTAAGGGAATTTGTTACAGAAATGGACATGTTTTAGTACCCGGCGGTGCGACAAGTGAGCTTTTCTGTATGAAGACGAACCAAGGCTTTTGGTGCCTCGCCATACAACAATCACAATCATCGCACCACCGGCAGGCAAGACGAACACAAAAGCAGGTGAAGTAACACTTGTCTGCTGTGGGGACCACGAATAGAGAGACACGTTCAAATTTAGTCTACTTGCCAAATCAAACAGAAAATGCATTTATTTACGTTTAATCACAAATGCATAATAACACTGAGATGTTAGAGTATCTATTTGCTTGCGGGGAAAAGATAAGAAATTATGCAAAGTTAAAATAAAATAATAAATCGTTGAGTGTTGTACCTGCGAATTGTCTAAATGGACTCCATTACAAATAGTTCGGGATGAGTGAGAATATATCAGTAAAAACAATCACCAAAAATCGACTGACCTATGTGACTCTTCTAGTTAAGATAGATTTTATGAATTTATTGTCAGCGGAAACTATTTGCAGTCCTGTTTTAGATCGATTGTAATAAGACACAGTCCCTTTATACTATAGTTCCAAGACAACGAGCAGGAAATATTAGAAACAATTTTCTAAAATACGTCTCAAGATGGGCTTAATAAGAGTAATTCCCAGTTTTATAGAACACTATTTAAATGATTCTTCAAACAACAAATTTTTCGAGTCGGACAACTTTTAAGTAAACAGTCAACAATTTATTTTCCTTCACATTATTAATAGAATTCAGCGATAGTGGAATAGTTTTGTCACACATACAGTTAAAACTTCCAAAATAAAAGAACACAATAGTAGATATTTGAAAACTGAAGAATCTTTCTGTAACTTAAACAATCCTACAGAAAATCATTAATTTAGAAAAATATACTTTCTTTTTAAATTTCATAGGAACACAAGTTTATAGGTATTCGTTAAATTTTTCACATTCGAATTTGAAAATGTAGATACTTTACGTGTTGTATAAAATGACTTTATGAATGAGTAAAAAAGTTATTAAATTGGCTGTAATTAAATGTGTGTGGGATCTTATACCTATTCACTATAACGATTTTATTTCCAAAATTAGAATTTTTGGCAAACAGGTAATTAACCGTGAAATTTATTTCAATATGTTTACGTGCATTATTGAGGCATTCTGATACTACTTGGGCAAATATTTTGCCGGTTTTGACACGTTTCATGTATCGGATCACCGTTATCGATGTCGTCGCATTCATGAAGAAATTTCTGCGGTTAAACAATTTTTTTCCCTTAAGATCTCAGTTCATTGTCTCTCTTCTAGTGCAGGGTTTCTAAGTATTTCTTGAGCAAATAATTGACAGCAGCCCACAGCAGCAGTGGCGTGTTACAGCGAGAGGAACTTGCGCAGCGCCGCGTCGATGAGCGTGGGCGACGCCGCCCCGTCCGCCGTGTAGCGGACGCCGAGGAGGTTGCCGCCGTCGTTGCCCACGACGCCGTACTCGCCCACGATGAAGCCGTCGGGCGTCCGTTCCTCCACCCGGTAGCGACGCAAGCCGCGGCTTCCCTGGCCCTGGTCATCCGCGTCCTTTGACCCCTGCAGCACGCACAACAACAAACGTCAATTTACAACAAAAGCCGAAGTAAGTATCTATATACCAATTAAACAAATAAGTATAAAGAAAATGGGTCTGACGCAACTGTTCCCAGGCAACCTATATCCTAGGGCTCTCAAAAAAACACTCCCTTTCATGTAAGGTTAAGCTCCTTATGCCAATTAATACACCAAATATGGAAACCTACAAATATCTCCTTATTCCTCCATGGCACATCCCAGAAACCCATATTGATCTATCTCTCACAGAGTATAACAAATCCAACCTCTCCCTGGAAGATTGGAACGCAAAGTTGCCTTACGTTCAACAGCCTCGACCGCATTTACAATGACGGCGCCAAGATGGAGTCAGCAGTGCCATCATCTCCTCTAATACCCACCCCATTTCTCCTTCCTCACTGCAGAAACTGCAGAAACCTGCGCAATCAAAATGAACCACTTAATCCTCTCAGACTCACTCTCCGCTTTAAAATCCATCGCCAACTAAGACAACTCCCAAGAGCCATCCTCGAACATCCAAAAAACTGGAAAGAAATAAGTCTGGATTACGGTGAACCAGGGAATATAAGGAAGCACATACGGGGCAAAGACAATAGATTGGAATTAGCTCCAAAATGCAAAAGCCTAGTTAAATAGGTTGAGCGGATCATCAATTCAAAGTAAAATGTAGAAAGGAAAAAAACAGATGTTGGAAAATTCTCATTCCTAAATAGGACCATGAACGACTTGAATAATTTACCTGTGGGAGTGTTTGGAGGAAATCCTCTTCAGGAAAAAAAATTCAGGACAAATCTCAGAAAACGTGAAGTGGTTATTTTGAATAATATTCTAACTTAAATGTTAAAGCAAAAGTGAAATGAAGTGTTAAGTTAATATAATTCTTGTAGTGCTTCTCTTCCCGAGTACAGGCATTTTAAAGGACTGATTATTTTTAGATTAGGAGAATAAGTAATTTCATTACGGGTTTGCGCCCAATTGCAGACAATACAATCTCCGTCGACCAGCTAGCAAAAACCGTCTCTCATCTTCCCCCCTCATCTCTTCCTAATTATGTCAACGCATCCTCGTATGAATGTGAAACTAGCCCGTCTCTGGAAACAAAATTAGTCGCTTCTAAAATCAAGCCCAACCCACACATTAGTTAATAATTTCCTCGCCATCCTACTCCCCGAAAAGGCATCGAGAAGAGATCAAGCGATCCTTTCTAGACTATGACCAGACCACTCTAAATAAACACACTCCCACATATATACAAATAGTCCTCCTCCAATTTGTGATCTCTGTAAGACCATAATCACCATGCAGTAAATTTCTCCAAGATAGGCACCGATACTCGGAGAAGACAAAACAAACCAGATCAACCACTCACCGGACTACCAAGAAAAATGATCTAATTCTTAAAACTATTATAATTATTATGTATTGTAATCAGGTCAATTTTCACATTTGTAACCCTTAAACAATTTGGTCGCTAATGACCCCGTACTTTATGCTACCTTAGATAATTAAAAACAGTAAAACGGGTCTACTCAAGCGGAACATTATATATATATATATATTTCACCCACATGGGAATTAAAATAATATTTGAGATTCGCAAACACACAAGACTTAATAGGCATTAATACGATTTAATGGTATTCTGAATAGCCAAAACCACCAGTTAACCAATATAAAACACAGAGATCGAAAGTTTTCCCGGTGAATTGAATGGTCATATGGAGGAACAGCGACGTTTCAACGGCTTTCCCGCCTGGAAGACTATGGCAGTGAAAGCAGTCCAAACGTTTTTCGATACTACCTGGATGGAAACCCGAGAAGCTTTTCTTAAAAATACAAAGAATTCCCTAAGTCAGAAGTAGAAGAATTTAATTTGAATTAAAAGGTATTGTCCCGACCTTTGGGACACTCTTCACTGCATTATTTTAAATCTTATTAAAATTTAGTGTTTCTACAGAAACATACGGGATTGGAATTACTAATCCTTAATATGAATTCTTGGGAAGCGTAATAATTAGGGATGGTAGAAGTATAGTACACCTAAAGAGTAGGATAGCAAAGGCAAGGAAGGCTTTCACGAAATAGAGGAATTTATTTACCGGTAATATAAGTGTGAATACTAGGAAATCGTTGCTAAAAATGTTCTATTTCTGACTTTTGGCGATTATTTTATTTATACTATTAAGTCAGATTAATTTAATTATGTTATATACAATAAAATTTAAATAAAGTTAACAGGAAATTAATAATTATGTATGGACGTAATTAGAATTAGATGACTTACAAAATTATTAATATCTGACTGTTTTATATCTATAAGTTTCTACCTATAAGTTAATATAAACATTATTATCATTAGCTGTTAGAGAACATTTCTTTCCTAAATTTTGTACCTCATCTGGTGAATTTTAAAAAATCAAATAATATTTTAGGAAGATAAAAATTTCGTTGTGCATATCGCATAAACAAAGAGGCCCGGAAATTTTCATGCTCCAAATTTTTTTATTCTTTAAAATCCACCAGATGAAGTTCCAAATTTAGAAAGGAACGTCGTAAAACTGCTGTTAATAATGTACATATTAAAATTCTTCTCACTTATAGGCTGATTTACTATTTATAGACTTATTTTTTAAAAATATATTTATATATATAGCTTAAATATAATGACCGCATAACACATGACATAGTAGTTAAGCGGAACTGTATACCTTGTAGGCGTTTAAGTACAATTTTTACCTTTCCTTTTTAATGCTGCCTGAAATTAAATAATTATGTTAATAAATAATGAGGACGATTACATTTAATTTCCTCATAACGTTTTAGCTCAATATTCTAACGTTTCTTTAATTCTAAAATAAAAGTAAATTTTTATCTACTATTCATATTTTCTGAATCCGTCAGTCAGGTTTCTACGCTCTGAAACTGTCTGAAATAAATTCAAGACATTGAAATCACTACATAATGTTGTTACTTTAATATCTTATATCATGATAACCATTTTATTTATAAAATCAACCAATGAATCGTATGTGAGTTCATATTCGAGCTGTATGTTATTTAGTAAATATTTAATGATTTTGATTACGAATGTAAATATATCGGATTAGCAAGAATTGTTTTCTGTGAAGATAGTTGGAAGAGTAATGCGTAATTGAAAATTGACATTAAATGGCATTTTAATGACTGAATGTGTGAAAGTAATTCCACATTTATGCATAAACTGAAACACTTGAAATGTATTCAGTTATTATGCATAAACAAGAGTATTGGTATATTTAATAATAATATAAATATTAAAACTGGGGATCTTTCTGCCTTTCTTTATGATAAATTCGAATTTTTTCTTTCTTTATTTTGACAACTGTTGAATATTGTGTCAATATTTTGATTTGGAAATTAGCTGAATTTTAATTGCATGAACGAGAAGTTATTTGTAAAATTGAATAGTGTAGGAGTTAGTGTAGTTGTAAAGCAGGCCGCTGTTTATTCAGAGTTGAGAATGCGGCGTAGCAGTCTCGAGGACGCCTGGGCAACAATCACTACACCACACCTATTGTCGGATGGTGTCGTAGGCTGTCCGCATTTTAATCAATCCACCAAGGCTTGGACGCTGCATTTCACCCTCACCTGTGGTTGTTCCGTTGTCGGGGCCTCTGGTTGAGAAGGTTGCACGCCGTGGGCCTTTCCGTTCGTCACCACACTCAGGTGTTCGTCCACTTCATAGTTTTGTTCAGGCAGCTCGTAGTTCCTTTCCCTGTGAAGTTGACTCAGTTGTCGGCGCTGTTGCTGAAGTTGATGCTGCAGCAGTTGAACACGAGCGTGTTGTTGTTGCTGCTGCTGATGATGCAGTTGTATTTGCTGACTGTGCTGTATGTGCGGTTGCTGCAGATGCTGATGGAGCTGTTGCTGAAGGTTCTGTCCTTGAGTTGAAAATGTCTGCGTCCGTCTTTGCTCTGCTGGTCGTTGGTCGTGCTGGAAACTTTTTTGCTCTCGATTCTGAGTTGCGTCTGCAGGTGACTCTTCAGAAAATGAACTACTCCTTGGCTGTGCCCTGACAAACTGCACCCGACTGTTTGACGTCGCCGTTGACACGCTGGTGTGATAGTTGACAAAAGTCTGCGGATGATTCGGGACTTCTACTACTGTAGCGATAACCTTTTCGCCGTGTAAATCTATCGGCGACTGTGCTTGTTGAGGTTGCGCTTGATGTGAGATTATTTCTGACGGAGAAGACTCCTCAACGCTTAACTGACTACGTTGAACAGCTGTAGCTCCTGGCTGATCTTCAGTCAGGGAAGTTCCTAGATATTGCTGGGCTTCTGGAGGACTGTCTATTGATGTCGGGGTATCAGAAGTTAATTGATCAGATTGTTGCTTGGGTATCTCTCTTTGATTTTCTACTTTCTGAGATGACGGATCATTGACAAATTGGTCTATTGTAGATGACTCCGTATTAGAGTGAATATCTAATGGTGTACCTTGTAAATTCTGATCCAGCACTTTAACGCTCGATCCTTGATCGAGCGGAACATTATCAATTACGGCTTGGGGGGTGTCACTGTTACGTGAGCTAAGAGCTTGGCTACTGAATGGATACTTTCTATTGTCGAGTTCAGAAGTTTTAATCTTGCTAAAGTTTGGTACAGGCGAAGGACCTTGGACTACAGACGATGATACTCTGACTGATATTACTTGTTGTACCTGAGGCTCGGGTTGTTGTGTCGGGTAACCTGGATGGTTTACAATTATACTGGTAGATTCCGTCGGATTGGGTGAGAACCACGAATGTGAAGATGGAAAGGCTGAAGATTGTTGGAACCAGGACGCAGAGTCGGCGAACGGTTTATGGCTCGTCTGTTCAGCGTGTGATACGTACACATTTGATATGCGCGAAGCAGACGTTTCGCTATCATCCAGTTTTGGATTGGGACGTTCAGAAAACTCTGTTCTAGAATATTTAGATATAGATGACCCTTCAGCATCTTGGTCTCCATATTTATGATATTCAGGCTGTAAATAATCTGTTTGTGATAACGAAACAAGTTCTTCCTTGGTGGTAACAATATCTGTGACTACCGATATACTGATATCGGATGGCTGGGCAGTTTGGTATTCTACTTCTGACGCGGAACTTTCGATTCCAGGTGCAACCTCCGTCGCTACCTCTGTGGATAGCTCCGTGGTGGCGCCCACGTCGTCGTCCGGCGTCGCCTTGCTGCTACTATGATTTCGCTCATAGTAGGTCGAGTCTGGTATTTGCAAAGAGTGTGTGGATTGCGTGGGTGTGGACGGTGTAGTGCTGGTCGATGTCGACGTGCTCTTGGGCGCTAGCCTCGCCCCCAGGCCGATGTCCGTCTGGTCGACGTTCTGAGTCTTCCTCGACTTGGAGGAGGCGCCGATGAACACGGACAAGAAGTCCGTCCCGGCGATCAGATCGTCGCCTCTGCTGAGAGCACGTCGAGACATGGCAGGCAGGGCTGAGCACGGCCAGATCCGTGACACGCAAAGTATCTGAAACAAAACAAAACAAATATTACAAATATTACGAATTGTAGGAAAATATTTTTGTGATTAACAATAGCTGTGTAACTAACAATGAGTATATAATACAATATTATCACACGAAACTAAAGTGATTGTTTCTTTATACAAATAACATTTCGGATATTGTCTCTAGTTACATACTATTCTATTTACATAACCTACACATATTTTTCACTGTTACCGCCTTCATCATGACTTCGAAAAATCGTAGATGAGTGGATGTGTTTACAATTTTTAAGGATTTAGGATAATGCTAAACTCAGGCAACATAAGACTCTAACAAGACCAATAGCCAATTTTGCGGCGGAGACATTCACGCTTAAAAACAATGATATTCAAAAGCTTATGCGATACGAGAGACGAATATTAAGGAGAACATATTGTCCCATTAAGGTAGATAAGGATACGTGGAAAATAAGAAACAATGCAGAAATAGATATGATTATTAAATATAAGAATATAATAAATCATATTAAAGCATTGGGATTCGGATGGTATGGACACTAATGTCGAATAAATGAAGACAGATTAGTATAAAAGATCTTCAATTGGAATTGGAATCTACTAACAACAAGGAAAAAGGGAAGACCCAGAAACAGGTGGAAGGCTGACATACTCAAAATCATTAAGCAGATGAAAGTCAAGAATTGGATAGAAATTGTACGGGATAGGAAGAAATGGAGAGCAGTAGTGGAACAGGCCAAAACATTCCAAAAATGAACGTTGTAGTGCCTTATTAAGAAGAAGAAGAAGGATTTATTAATTGAATCAGCTGAAAGGGTTTCTTGACGGCCAAGTGGCTTTTGCTAGGTATTTTTCTTCGTCTTGTCTATTCGATTACCAATCTTTGTGATAGGAAACATAATTCGCATCCAAGTCGTGAAACTAGTTAAACCTTTCACAGTTTCTAAATTCTAATATTTTATTTAAAATGGGAGTCGATTTGATCTTGAAAAACTTCCTTGTGTGGTCCAATAAAATTCATGTCTGTGCAACTGCGATGCAGTTAGGGATTGTTGTCTGAACTGAGACGATGTGACAACATATGCGTATTTCTCTGCTGTAATTCATTGAGATACAGAAACGTTCCCATATCAAAACCATTATATTGGGTCGGTGCATACGTCCGTTCATTTCTTAATTAGATTGTGTATTTATTTCTGTTTGGAGTCTGATTGTTGTGAACAGGAGTTTTTGTGTTGTTCCTTTTGGCCATTTTCAAGGCTAATAAGTAGAGAAAAAAGAATAAAACGACACGATTTTAACCAGTAATCCAATAGATATAAATATCATCCACCATTTTAGAAAAACAATACATAAAATTAAGTCTATCCAAATTACTTTTCCTTTTTTATCAATATATTATAGAAATATGAAAATTAAAATGATTGTTTTTTTTAATTCAAAGGTGTTGTTTTTAACAACTGAAAACAAGTTTCGGAATAGGACATTTACTCAAATACTGAACAAAATTTGTGTGTCACCTTATATTTAATTAAGTTTATGTTAACCTTCTGCGGAAGTGAACTAACTACTCTGATTTCATCTTAGTTTCACCCGATTTTTAGTGTAATAGAAATTTTTTAATAAATATTGAGACCTTACCACTGTACACGTTAATTTTTAAATGTTGGATATTGTTTTATTGAACTGGTAACAGAATTTCCTAAATAAGTAAAACGTGTTTTTCGTCAGAAATTATTAATCTCATATTATATTGAGATAATCAAGAAACCATATATTTTCTCAGCTATGCGCATTAACAGATTTTCATATAATTTTAAAAAAGCTTATGACTTTATTAAACGGAAAACTGGAAATTGAGCCTATTAGTGATAACGATTATAATTTTGATTTTCGAAGGACGAATTATTATACAGTATTTTAATGTTATTGGACAACGAAATACGTTTTCATTTTAGTCTCGAAGCAGTTTTAATACACAAATAAAATGCTAATGTAATTGTTGTGTTGTTTCGGGACGCTCTGAAGTGCTTCGTTTCTTGGAAACTGTTTGGAGCCGGGGTTTCAGCCCTGAAGACGTGCAACGGCGACCTTGGATTTTGAAGGTCGGCGAGACCAGCAGAACATCGAACCTGGCTTCAGTGCCTCTGTTCTTACTCATTCGTAAACTAAACCGTACACAAGTACGCGTGAGAGCTGCAACACATATGACTACAAATATTGTAAAGAATACAGCAAAATAAATAAGCAACGTAATTTTTTTTAAGATAGAATATAACTTTTGCTGTATCTGCACTGAATCAGGATATATTTCTTAGATGAATCGCGTCCCAATATCAGACAACAATAATTTTCAGAAACATTTTCCACAAACTGTGTATAATTTTATCGTTAGGCATTATCCACAAGAAAAGCAGCAAAAATGAGTTTGTCACGAGAAACTACAGTTTATACGTACAACGGAGATTAAGATTCGGGAAACATTAGTAGACAATAATTATGCTTTATAGTTTCAAACATTTTTAAACAGCAATCGTGGAACTCTTCAGAATAATCTGCTTGGTGTGAAATCTGTCGTCGTAAATACAAATTTTCGAAACTGAACAAATATTGCCTTATTGGAAAATTAACTGATTATAAGTTAGACTATAATTTAATATGTTCCCCTTTCGTTTCACATCAATCTGAATTTTACAAATTCATTAATAATTATTTATTAGTCTGTTAAGTTTCCCATCAATCTTTCGGCAATAGTGTGCCGTATGCAAATTCTTAGTGTACGGTTTGGACAAACAGAATATGTGATGTTGTTTTTGAAAATATTTTAATATTATCAGTAAAAAGTTGTCTTTATTGGATTATATGACACAGTTTGACCGAAAGCTTCTTGGAAGAAAAAGTAATGAAATGAATAAATATTGTTTATTAATGAATTTGTAAAATTGCTTCTGATTTAAAACCCAAAGCGATCCTATTACATTATTTAAATAACAGATATCGTGCGCGAACCGCCTATTTTACACTTTTCTATTATAAAATTAACAATTTAACAGAAGAAAAAATAGAGCTCTTCCTGGAAGTTGTTGAAAGAAGGCAAGTTTAATTTGTTGAAAGGTTCATATAAATCCAAAACATACTTTTTTAAATATACACAACTGAAAACTAGCCTTAATATAGGGAGGAAACGTTTTGTAGCAAATGTAAATTAAAATTTGACTAATTTCTGACTTTAGGCTACGATACATTGTTTTGCTGTTTTAAGTCTGATTAAGTTTTCAATTGCATTATTTTCCTTTTATTTTGAGAGTAACTCTAATTTAGTAAAATAATGATTCGTCTTCTAAGTAAGCAGAACCAACGTTCCCGTTAAATTAACAATATGCTGATTAAGAAGCGATTGTTTTAAACATTTTTGAACTGAAGACACCAGAATCTGTCGAGGTAGTGTTGATAGCATTGAGTTGAAGGACACCAGCTGGAACTAGAGTGAAATAAATATCAGTGACGATCATCACAAAGTGGAATCGTGATACTACCATAATAATTATAATCGAGGGTCTTCAGTATTGTTGTAGATTTAAAAATGAAAGGACTATTAGGGTCAAAATAATTTTGACGCAAGAAAGCTCTGACTTGCGGGTTAGTCTGACTTCAACGCCTTTACAACTGAACGCATGTTAATACCCTGATTCATTTTTCCATCTACGAAGAAGCTGCGATATTTTCATCTTTAAGTCTGACACCAAAAAAAGAAGATAATCTCTACAGTTATTGCCTTTGCGAATTAAAAATCACACTTCTTTTTTAATAAAGAAGGCACCAGAAATCCGAACGTTTATTTGTTATGCCAGTCGTTATTTTGGGATGAGTTGATATACATTAGAGAATTATTGATCAAGAAATGTAATTATGGTTCCAGTGATGACATTCTGAGAGTGTGGTGAGTGCGTCAGACGAAAGCAGCGCCGGCTGGAAACAGAGCAATTTCGGAGGGATATTTCCTGCTGGCATTGAGCGCCACCTTACCTTGCGAAGGACCCGCCCTCGGGGGTCACTATAAGGTCAAGGTCCTGCTCAAGGCTGGTTTGGGCGTGGCAGTGGCAGTGGCAGTGGCTACGCAACCACGGGACGCTTGCGAAGTCTGCGCAGCCATCTTCCACGCGCCCATTTGCGACAAATATAGAAGACCAAATAACCTGGCAACCGCTAGACGGGGGCGTGTAGCGGTATTACCACATCACACACAGTTCACTACGAGTAACACGAAAACCATTTGCTCTGCAATGGAACTAATGTACGTCAACATTTATGAAACATCGAAACCGTTATAACAAGGAAAATACGTAAAAACTTCAACCATACGAACTGCAACTCTGATACCATCTTACGATGAAAGTTATAACTTATAACGTGACAACTTTATAAGTAATATGAGTCTTACACACGCACACACCAGTAAAGTGAATGACCGTATCATTGGCTATTAATAGACCGAAAATATACTCGTTGCTGTGTGGAATTCGTATTATTGTGTCAACACTCATCTGAGTCCAAGGAAGTTTCTAAACGAAGGTTTCGTCTGATGAAAGATAGCGTCGATCTTGCATCGCGTTTAATTAAATGGTCTGAGGTATAACGGACCCGTTGTCCGACAAAAGTTATCATGGTCATTAGACGTCAACACGTTTCGCAGGTTTTATATTCAGTCGGTATTCGTACCCCTCTTATTACAATCGAAAACTTTTTTACTAGATCCATGCAAATCATACTTTCCGAAATAACGTATTTCTTTTCGTTTCGCCTCCACTTTACTCCTTGTTCTGTAAAAATAATTGAATATTAATGATGATAATTTCCCCTTTATTGCGTGACTGATAAAAACAAGGGGAAAATTATCATCATTATGAATTGAACTGTCTTAAAGCAAATAATTAGTAAAATAATTCCTTGAAGAATTGAATATTGTTTAATGCAGAAGAAAAATTAACCGTGCCCCGTCTATGCCTAAGTTCTTATTACTTTTATAATTAGGAATTTTGAGTTGTACTTCTAGCACGGTACATGTTTCTTATAAACAGTGAAGATAATTATTAATAAGCAATATAAATTCTTATGGTGGATACATCAATACGCATTTAGAATTCCTTGCCTGCAGAAATGCCAAATAATTTTCCGGGTAGGGCTCATCAGTTTAAGGGTAGGCTAAGAAACTAAAGTGAACAGTTAGAATCAGTGAAGCGAAAAATTATTTCCTAAAGAAATCATTAAAATGCTGAAGTGCAGTGAAGTGATCTCTGTGTGGTTCCTGACTTCTTTCTTTTCAGGTCAAAATCTCATAAGACAGTACAAAATGGTTCCTGAGTGTATATTGTATAAAGTAATTTATTGTATTTGTATTGTATTGTGCTTGCTTTGTATATGGCTGCCACGCTCAACACGGCAATACATATCGGATACCAGTTTAAAGAGTTCCATTTTCTCACATGGACCTGTGTAACGTCGCATTTCAATCACACTTTTCATTTGAGTATTCAGAGGTTTATGAAATTGCGATTGTAGTAATTGCTTTCGTATTTTTTCAAAGAAAAACTTTGAGTGCAATTTACGGCATAACCAAACAGAAAAAAAAAGTACTTCACTTTTCTAATCTAAAGATTAAAAATAATTTTTCTGACATTAAGAAAATTAGTAAATAAAACCTCTGTTAAATATGTCAGCAACAAATTTAATTGACATAAATACAAAGTTTCATTAATTTTTTAATGGATGAATTAATTACGATTATCTCCCGCGACGGTTACGCCCGACGCAGAACATACTTATAATGTTATTAGTTTTTCCATTTAAAAATTTAGTAAAACTGCATGAAACGTTGTATTTAATGAATTTAATTCGTTTGCTTACATATTTAACAGTATTTTTGTTTCTTAAGCATACAGTTTTATTCAGTTATTGAAAATAAAGGTCTAAAAATATAAACTTTTTCGTTATGGAAATTGAATCCATAGGCATTGCCAAAATAAAAGGTTGTCATCACATTTCGGTTGTTACAGTCCAAGGTTCCAATGTCCATGACGAAAATTTATTATATATTTTGACTGCTATTTTTTTATAATTGAATTAAGCCATATGGTAATTCCGTAAATGGTGCAGGAAAGTTTTTCTTATCAATATTATTACTTTATTTAATTCTTCAAAGCGTAAATAATTTTTTTGTACCGTATAAAGTCTGAAATTTGAGGACAAAACGTCGTAATCGAATAATTTTCTATTTTATCTGTATATATGATCTTTAATTTATCTACATATGAATTTTAATGACATTCGTATCCCCATCCTCTAACCGTATTTAAATTCTTTATAATTTTTTCCTTGTGCTAAAATTCTTATTACATGAATAATATTATTATACATCAGGATATATTCTTGCTCTTCTTTGCAGTCCCTGTCAGTTATAATTATTAATCTATTTGTTTTTTTCTTATTTTATAAAGCAATTTTATAATTTCATAAGTCACGAATAAATTATATTAGCGTCGTCTTGAATCTAAGTTTCACATCCCGATTGGCTTCCGACATATTTGTCTTCTATTTCATTATTTTATTTCGTGATTTCTTCTAAAGTCTCAAATTCGTCATTATCAGTATTTATCGTAAATGTACTGTGGTATTAATTATTTGGCTAAAGTACAATAGTAATCGTTTCCATTCGCCATTTATCATTTTATCTTTGCTTAGATATTTTTCTTCGCGTATGACGTATGAAATACTCCCTATAGGGTGTACAGTAAACTAGGGTCAAGGCAAGAACATTAGAGTTTCCCGTGAAAATTATTTTATCTTTAACGATCACAATCTTCGCTACCTCATTGCTATCATACAACCTAAATGTGTCTGATCGATTAGAGACCGAAGCATTCTCTGATGTAATAGATAGGCATTAAGGTTAAACGTGGAACTAATGAAACCATGAAATGGCTAATGCCAATGGCTATTACATTTGATCCCAAGGAACTCTTATCTAATGGGAATCCATATCTCGTTCAACCGAATGCAATTTCATTGTTGCGATAAGAGCGACGCCTGTTCAACGAACCCTGGACTCGGGCAGAAAAGAGCCGCAACGGGTTATGGAAATATTTGCCAAGTGATTTTATCGTGGCTTATGCGAGGAATGACAAGTGCCCGCAGCTTTTCTTGTTCCAAAGTGATTCTTGTCTTACGCAACGGCGACAATAGCCTCTGCGGCCTTACTTGGAAGCGGTAGAATCTCTACTTCGTCCCGTGCCATCACGACGCTACGCAGAAAAATATATTACCTATAGTCTTTCAAAAATATAATTCTCAAATCTGAATATTAGAATTGTTGCAATTGGTGCGATAACAAACTTGATCCAGCGTTCTATACCATAATATTTAAAATCATTGATATATGGGACAAGGATTCAGATGGAGCTTATTTTAAGTAAAAAATGAACAGGTACGCACATGAAAAAGCATATGTGACGTATTTAAGCCTGACATGCATGTGATGAACCCAACGATGCGATTACACATCTTCTGCAAATTTCAACAGAAATTCGTCCGACCACGTGCTTCATATTGCAGTACCATATGGTTCCAGTTCAGAGATTGTAACCATTCGAAAGATAATCCAAAGAGCAAGTCAATATTCTCTATTAAGTCAATAATAGATTTAAAAAAGCGTTTGATAATGTGAACTGGAACATACTATTAAGGATTTTGAAGATAACTGGAATAAAATATCGGAAAAGGGGGCTTATTCATGACCTCTATAGAAGACAGGCAGTAGTAATTAGAATAGAAGACGGAGAAAAGAAGGCCGTAATCAAGAAAGGAGTAAGACAAGGATGCAGTCTGTCGCCCATACTGTTTACCTTATATATAGAACAGGCGATGAAGAAAGTTAAAATGAAATATGGAAAAGGTATCATACTGCAAGGAGAAGAAATAAAAACCCCACGCTTTGCCGATGATATTTTTAGTCTTAGGGAAGTCAGGCGAATACTTGGAAACAATAATAAATGACATGAAAAAGTTCAATATGAAGATTAATAGAGGGACAACCAAGGTAATGGAGTGTGGTATGGGAAACAGTGGAATAGCAAATGGTTTTAGATTGGGAAGGGATATTTTGACGGAAGTTAAGGAATTCTGGTACTTGGAAAGCGTAATAACTAGGGATGGTAGAAGTATAGTAGACATAAAGAGTAGGATAGCACAGGCTAGGAAGGCTTTCTAGAAAAAGAGGGATTTCCTTACGGGTAATTTAAGTGTGAATATTAGGAAATCGTTGCTAAAAATGATCGTACGCTGTGTGGCGTTATATGGGTGCAAAACGTGAACGATAGGAGCTGTGGATAGAAAAAGAATAGAAGCCTTTGAAAGTTGGTGCCGTAGGCAAATGCAGAAAATCAGATGGGTGGATAGAATCATAAACGATGAAGGTGTAAACAAAATAGGGGAAGCGCTAGCAATAGGGAGGACGTAGACCAAGAGGAGGGATAGATTAATAGGCCACGTTTTAAGACACGAGGGTCTTGTAAAATAAGCAATATAGGGAAGAAGAACAGACGAGGGAGGCCAAGGATGGGATACGCCTAGCAGATTAGGGATGATGTGGGATGTGCTAGTTATGAGGAAATAATAAGGCTTGCGCAGGATAGGTTAATATGGAGGGTTGCATCAGATTAGTCTTAGGACTGGACACCAAAACAACGACGTGCCACAAAATAAATTAAATAGTGTTAGTTTTATATGAATTATATTTCTTCCTGACTACACAAAAAGCATCCAATCTGTAATAATTTGCTATATATCCTTCCCGTCATTACTGCTTACGCGTTTTATTCTTATTCCCGACTCGATGTTATACTTTAAGAAACGTTACTGACGTCATAATGTCAAGTATTCGAAACAAAATTTATACTCTCTTTCTCAGGGTTCCATAATCGTGGCCTGCAATCAAATAACTTACTAAATCCATAAATGAATAAGGTCCACGTACCTTTAACACAATATATTGAGAATAATAAATTAAAAATATTTACAAAATAATACACAACTGCACGGATCAAAGTTATTTGCCAATATATAAAATCAATAGTACTCTGAATTTAGACCAGAATCATGTCGATTCAAGTTAATTTCTGTCTTGAAAACATCAACGTCCTTGTAAATCTGTTCCACTTCAATTTTAGCCAATAATAATAATATTCTCTTTTCTCTCTCTCTCTGTCTGTCTGTCTGTCTCTCTCTCTGCCCCATCAAAGATGGTAATCCCTCTTCCTCGTACAAGGCAAAGATATGTTTATTTTACTTTTCTTTGAAGTTTTTGTAGTTATACTACAACTCCAAAAAAATGAAACAATTACTAGATAATATTTTATGTTTCCCTGCCTAATATCATGAATCTAAATATTTACTGATCGCTTCGGTAATCTTTATCGCCATCGTTTCGTTTCCCCGCAAAAGAGTCACGCTATTTAGTCACATAATATATTTCTTTTTAAGAACTATGTAGTTATATAGAAGTTACAAGCAAAGGAGACTTTTTCACCTCATTTTATGATCTGGCGACTGAAAATTAGTTGAGCCTATTACAAGAGCGATCCGTGCGGAAAGGAGGAAAGTGCAGCGTTAACTGAATTCTCAGTGCTGTGTTTTACGCATGAGTGCCAATGCAAATCATTGGGCATTGCTGTCGGCACTTTAAGTGCCTTTTGTGCTAGTTGATGCGCACGTTAAAGCCTCAAACCTACACCCAACTGCCACTGAAAGGTCCATATTTGGACTCGAACTGTCCAAATGTATCTATTCAGATTTCATTTTAAATTTTTTTCAATCTTCACCCAAAGTGTCCAATATTATAAACTGCAATAACATATTTACATCCACAGCTCTGTCGTTTCTCTCGCTTTTAAATTGATAGTCAATGGCTTTTCAATTTATACAAGTATTCCGCATAATATGTATATAACATGTCAGATAAACTGTAATATCTTCGGATAAAAGTTTGCAATAATAAAAAAAATACCAAAGTATCATAAATTAATAATACGTTTCCATTATGTTACGCTGCTTTCTCAGAGTTTGTTATTGTCTTATGACACTTATAAGTGTTAAATTCAAATATTCGATCATAAATATGTTAAAATAGTACAACAATACAATCTATTAATTTAATCACACCTTTCATTCGTTCTCAGTGCTTCCACGGGCTTTTTGAATTTTTGCCCGAAACCTGGCATACATCTATTCCTTACATTTGCATAATTCAATTTTGTATTAACGAAACTTTGAACTTTCATTTATAAAATTTACCCATCACATAAGTAATCGAAGTTATGCTTTTTATACCGTTTGCACATCTGAACCTAACAATCCCTCCTGCGTAAAAATTTGCTGATGAAAATAATAAATTAAATTCATAATTTAAATATTCGTATCGGAAACCCAAATCAACTTCACCAACGTGGTGAGCTCGGTCCAAATTATGGATGAAATATTGAACACAATGAGCCAGGTAAAATTGTCCATTTGTGTTGTAGACGTGTGTTAAAAAATAGAGCAGAAATTTCGAAATAAATAATGGTCATTTAAAGATCAAGGAGAGAGAAAGCAAATTATAATCTGCAAGTAAAACTCTGAATTTTCAAGTAAGACCGGGAAAGGAAAGAAAACGAAAAAACGATCTGGAAAGTAGCCTGACCAATTTGTAGATAAAATATTTTAAATTTTATAATTTTATATTAATTGAGGAAGTCTGTTTTACATTAGTTGTTAAAGATGAGTTTTACCACATATTATAAATATAAATTAATATTTAACCTAAAATTTGATTTAATGAAGTAATTTCATCATAAACCCAACAGACAGCTCTGATACATTAACCTACAATTTTCATAATTAAATTAAAAATAACATTTAATTTATTTTATAGTACAACGTTTCGTCATCAGGCATGGTTTGACGGAAAGGTTTGTCTCTATGTTATAAAGGATTCTTCAAACAAACCTGTTAGACGGAAAACAGCCTTAGGACCGCAAAAATTAGTACGCAAAGGTTGCTGTGTTAAATTATTTTTTATAATCAGTATTTCTGGAATTCTAAAATGACAGGTAATGGGTCGTTAAATATATGTATGTATGTTGTTGGAAACAATCGTTAAAACAAAATATCACACAAACTACAATTTATAATACTTCTTATTGTTCATCACCTTTCACAAATTTATTATATACAATCGGCTGTTATTTTTTAGTAGCCCGGTACATGATCCTGGAATAGTCACGAATCTTGGGCGATTTCTTGTTATTGCCGTTAATTTCTTCGTCCTCCGCCATCCTCCCCCCTCTCCCCTCCACCTACATTGTGGGGCTGAATTACAGGTTAATTTGCATCGTTTGATTTCATTTTATCGATTTGCGCTCTCTCCACCCTACTTCTCATTATTGTAATAATTTAGTAAGCGGTACTTGTTTTGCACCCTTCTATACCTGTCTTAGGGGCTGAATTGCAAGTTAACCGGCCTTTTGAATGTCAGAATCAGACTCAGCGACGCAAATCACACCGGTTTCGAGACCAAACTCGCTAGTTTCCTTATTTCCCTATGAATTCTCCCCTGGCATGCTGACAGGGCTGAAATTAGACACAAATAGTTTCGTGTAGAGCACTGTCAAATAGTATTTAGTAGGCAATGTGTAGGACAAATTTTCAGTTTTAAAATTTCAACCACCTTCACCCTCGCCCCCTTGGGGTCTTATCCCAAGAGTCCTGGTTTCCAATTGCAAAGGACAAGTGTACAAAATTTGGTCGAAATTGCTCCACGCGTTTCTGCGTATGCGGAACATACATACACACATGATTACGATATTTTAGATTTTCACATAAACAATTTAATTTTTAAGAATAAGGTAGTTGATTCATCTAGTTGGTCTGTTCAGCACCAAATCAATCATAAATTGAATGGACGTTTTATTTAAGTAACAAAATATTTTAAGTACTTAAAAAATATAGATAAATGTTTATCTGCCGAGTGCGGCGCACATACTGCGCCATATTAATATACGACGCTTACAGATAATGTTTCTAAATATATATACAAGGAGAACATTTGAAATAATTAATTAACTAGAAAAATAAATTAGAAGTCGTATCGTATTGTTATAAATGTAAGCATTGCATAATTAATTTCGAATACGGCTTACATGTCATAATTAACATATATTAATCTCAAATTAACCAGAGAAAAATGTGGACTCTATTGGCATACGAAGTTGATGGACCTGGAGAAACCAGCGGGTATTGTTATTCGTGTGCATGGGAGCATGTGACAGGGTCGCCATAAATGTCGCCTTAACGACGGACATTTGTTGCAATGTAAGCAAAGATAAAGAGACGATTGATGCGCCGCAGAAGAGCATTTCTGTGGACGCAACTCACTGAAAGCATTTCGTGATTACAATAAGAAGGACGCGTAATCACGAGCCCTTTGAAGGCGGCCAGAGCATTGTGATGACTCAGGCGGAGCGAGACAAGGTCTTCGGCGTGGGAAAACGACGTCGTCGCCGGCTTCAGGAGAAAGGCGCCTCGCTGCACTTTACATCCATTCCTCGGCGGTTGTTCCGCGCCACTGCACAACTATTTGCAGCATAATTGTAGCTCTGAATTATTTTAATCACATCGTCGAATTTTATTATATACATACGCAGGCGTTGTCCATCGTCAGGATTACGGTTAATTTTCTTTTTTGTGGTCAACGGTGGATTCTTTTACGAGTACTAAGAAAGCATTGCGCGTTAAGCATGATCTGGAAAATCATGAACCCGTGTCACAGAGGTCCCGGGAACCGGGAACCATAGATCACATTATCAGCACCTACTTATTGGCTTGAGAAATTAACAACTTCTTTTATCATTACTAATTATTAAAATCATCATAAGCAGGTACTTAATAATAGTTTATCTATTTACAAGTAATAACAACGACAAAGATGCAGTATGGTTATATCCAATTTCTGCTAGGGCCTTAATAATTCGACGGCTTCAAGTAATTTTTAATGAAATTATACTTGTAAGAAGATATTCTGCATCCATTTATTTGAAATAGTAGAATATTCTATCGATACGTGACCACGTGTCACTCCAAATTCGGAATGTGTAGTGCAAGATGACGGTCCGCAGTCGACTCGGTAGGCCCAGGCCCTCAATGTGCTGTAGACCTAAGAAGGAATTATTAAAATCAATTGTTACTCTCACGAACTGCCTGCATTCATTCGTTCTTAATCCTCAATTTCATATTCAGCAAATTTCCCAATTTTATTATGTTAGAAAAAGTTATTGATTCTTTAATATGTTTTTTTAAGTGAGTTTAAAATTCATTATACCAGTTTCTAAGTCAACAACTTGAGATGTAGTGTTTAAACTCACAAATACCTTTTTCGCGTACCACTGAGATCACAGAAAATCGAAAATGTATGTATAGTAGACACAACATGAAATATTAGGTTTGAAAGTTTCTTAAATGCTGTTCATAAAGTTCAAACAAATTGTCAATATTAGACCATGTAATTCGACTGGACCAAATATAAAGGGGTGGGTCACGTTACAGATGTTGCTTCACTTTAATTTTTTTAATAAAATAAATAAGACAGTCAAGTCCGAATAATTTGAATTTAAGACAATTAACTGAGGTAAATTGATAGTCAAATGCAGAATGAAAAGTCTCGACCGGGCCGCCAATTGAACCCAGGGCTTGCCACTTTTTGGGTGGAAGTCCTAACCACTGAGCTAGTCTCAGTCGACGCCATTACCGATGCGAGATCCATCCACTCCAACTCAGACTCACCTACAGGCTCTTCACAGCCTAATTTTACGAAAGCAGTGAAGGCACTGGGTTCCATTCCCGGTCCGCTCGAGATTTTTCCATTCTAATCTACTCAATTCAGATTGATAGCCTTTGGCTGAGCTTCGATTGGAAACAGTTCTTTTCTCCTTCAGCGACTATTATTATAATTTGACGTTTTCTCTAACTTTTTGTAGATCTCATCAGGATAAGACGTAACATTATCATCAAATTGTAGATCTCCACTTGAATAGGTCAAAGTTATAAGAAACATTGTGAAGCTCATTTAATAAATTAATTTAATTTTCAAATAGTTGCAGTTTCTGTTTTCCTCATTAATTCATTTAAGATCTTACAAACCGGCAAAATCAACTATATATTAATACAATTAAATTAGAGAATTTATTTCAGAAAGTATCATCGAAAGAGTTCAATGAAACTTTTCGATCCAACGTTGAGACTTCTTCAGAAAATACGTGAATAAGACCTGAATTAAATATATTGAAAAAATTAAATAAAGATTTATGAAATAAATAAATTTAGACTTATTCCATAGATTTAATTTTTGTGTAATTCCATTTTTTTATTAATGTAGTACCTGACGAAGTTCCAAATTTGTATTTTTTGCAATTTCTTCAGCTGTAATTCTCCAATTTAACTATATAAAATAAATTTTTCTTGGAAAATTGGTTGATTTATATTGCTTACACTTAACGTCAGATTAATAACAATTTTCTTTTGTAAAAACTGTATAGTTTAATTAGCAAAAGGAAAACTGATGAACTTGCTGAAAGCCATGGTTCAAAATATATAAAATTCAATTAAAGACAACCAATTTACAGCCACACCAAGTGTTAATTCACTTCCCATAACGGTCCTTGCTCACATTTGGAACTTCATCAGGTAAATTTATTCAGTTAAATTTTTAGAAAAAGTAGAGAGCTCCAAATAATTTTAGTCCGTCGAGTGTAAAATTAAATTAAAAATATCTGATTCGGTAAGTGTCCTTGGATACGATTCAGGACGAAAACTTTTATATATATGAACCTCAATGCTTTCTCCAAATTAATGTTTAACAACATACTTGAAAATTTAATGACCTGAAGAAGAATTCCCTAATGAGGTCGCAAATGTGAGGGCGATACGTTGTAGAAATTAAATAAAAGCTTATTCGTTTTTAATTATATTTTATACCTTTATTTTTTTTAAAAAAAAGGACGTTGGATGAAATATTATTTTTCCTTGTGATCCATATTTTGATGTCTGTGAGAAGAGCAATGACATTCCCGACGCTGTCATGTTTAAGTTCGAAATGATCATTAGATAAGTGTAAAGTCTAATTTATTTTCCGTTTCAATAAATAAAAATTGTGCGAATGTAAGCCGTCATTCAATATCAGATTGCAGTTAATAATTGTACACCAAAGATGGGGAAAATGTAATAACGTATTTTACGAACTTCTACTTAAATATAGATCAATAAATTATAATGTTTTACGGTCTTCCTTTAACATTCAGCATCGTTCGAATGTTGAGAAAATAATTTATGAGGAATTAAGCGAAAATGTTCATTTCAGTATTTGAATACTGCTGAACTGCTTATTAAATTTTTTGTTTTAATTTCATATTGTGATAAATTAAAATTTTCGTTGTAGGCGAATTATCGATTCAATGTCTTTATTCAGGTGCATTAATTTTCCTTCTACAGGCGCTATTGTATGCTAAGCAGGTGACACACGCTCGTTTCCTTCCTACTGTAAGATTAGTACTCACTCTAATGAGATTACAAAACAGTAGTGCTCCTAACCCTGTATGGCAAGATTGCTCTATACGGTTTAGGAGAACGCCAGTTTCAGCGAAATGTAATTTGATAACCCCCACCGTTTATTATATTTTAGTGATAAAGATATCTCACGGACGCGCTTTGTCAAGGTGTCCATTTTGAATTCCAGTGAGACCACGGGCGCTTGTCTGTGACTGAACTAATCATCATAATTTAACAAAGGCGCCACATCATTATACCGGAGGCGCAGAAAAAAAGTCCGTCTAGACACCACAAAAAGTCAATCAAAGTACAGTTGAAGCCTAATTATGGAAGTCAACTCTTTCCATAATTCAGGACTAACGAAATTCCTAAAAATATAATTTTGAATATTATTTTTTACATTATCTAATGTGGCGAACAGCTATAATTATTAATTGCCGATGAGTTAGAATCCCGGCACGCATATGAATTGCTTGGAAGCTGCCAAGGACAAAACTGAAAAATTAGTAAGATAATGTTCATGTAAAAGAGAACTACCAATTGTAAATTCCAACAGTGGTTCATATTACCCAATTAAGTCTTCAAGGAGAATAATATAAAATTATATACAGAATTCATAATTTTAAATTTATAATTGAACTGTTTTTTACGCGTTTGAAGTATGAAGGTTTATTTTTTCAGCCTTTGGTAAGTTAATGTATGACTCAAATTTAAGTGCTTTGATACTCTTACATATCAAGAAGAAATTTGAAAAATGCTGAATAAAGACATTCCTTTAATAGCGGTGTAATTAGGAGAAGTCGGGGCGGAACGGGAAAATTATTGTTTAGTAACTTTTTTTAAATACTAGAAGAAAATGTCTGCAGAAAAGTATAAAATATTACAAAAGAAAGACAAGAAAAATGTCGACCGGACAAGGGACTCGAACCCCGGACCTCGCGTTTTCCGGGCGGGTGCTCTACCAACAGAACTCCTGTGTGAGCTTCGGTTAAAGCATTTCTACTTTCTTTGACTTGTATAAAACATTAGTTCTTTTCTTAATCTAATATCAATATAACTGAAAACAATTAATTTAGATTATTGATGAACTTTAAAAAATAAAATTTCAAATTTCCCGTTCTAACTCCCCCGCGGGGCAGAACGTGATATGTTTTGTATATACAATTAGTGCATTAAAATTAGATTTAATTTAAGATAAATCTTATCATCATTTTTATTTTCTTTGTCATGCTTATTTAGCGTACGGTTGATCATTTTATCGAATTTTTCCATTCGAAAAGATTTTTTTTGCAACTGCACAGTTTTTGCTAACATATTTTCCGTTCCCTTTCTTTCTAAATCTATTCTTTTTGGGTACGGCATCCTGTAACTCATTCTTATAAATTGAATCTACCAGTTTTTCTCTTTTTTTCTTGAGGAACGGGTAACGTTTTGCCTTATTTAGTAGTATCCCGTTCCGCCCCGCACGCAAGTCTCAGTTTAAGGTTTTCCACCGAGCGCTTAATACAAGTAGATTTTAACTTATTGCGTTACTTATATACGGCTAAAGACACATAGTTTACTAATATATACCATTACAGAGCTAAAAGGGAGGAGGTTTGTGAAATATGCTAAAACAAGAGTTCATTCACCAAATCGGCTGCCAAGACTTCTTCCTTGAGCAGTTATAATGTTCCGCCCCTATTTAGTAACCTCCAGCATTATCCAGTAAAAGAATAGGATATCCCGTATAAGTGTAATGGTTTTTGTGGCCTTTGTCCACTGCCGTAAATAAACGTCTTGGAAATGGTAAGTAATGTAACAGCGTGGTGACTGTGCGGGTGGTCAGGGCCTGACATGAACGTGTTCCAGGCAGAGTGAGAGTGACGCATAGGGAGCGGTGACAATTACGCTCCGTTAGCCGTGGCGGCGGCGGAGGCGGAGGCGGAGCGGGGGCGGACCGGATCCTCGCGCTTTATTTAAACGACTCGAGATAACTGTTTCTCTGTCTGCGATAGATAACCCCAAGTTATGGGGTCACCTCACACTGGCAAACAGCCCGTGAGTCCCTCTATCACAGGAGGAACGTAGCCACAATCAAATACGTTACTCACGACTCGATTCGAGAGTGTTACGGACGCCTATTGTTCCCAGAAAGCCGATACCGACTTGTGGAGCTACTATTTATGGAAATTTCGACACTTAATATCCGCTAATGTAAAACGACGACACCACATAAAATGGAACCTCAGGTGATCGTACCTCGTCTCAGAAACCCACCGAACCGGACTGCGATCTTGAATATGTCAATCTGGTTTTTAAGAGCCTAGCAACACAGATAACTATGTGACTGGGATGCGAATAGAATAGTCAAAGACTTCATACACTTCTCAATACTTCACATCTATGAATACAACTTTATACACGCAGTTTCAGTTTCAAGATTCTACGCCATTATAATTCCTACTAATATATATTTTTTAATATAGATATGCGTTAAGTTGATTTTAGAATTTGTGGAAAGTGACCGTCGTAACTTTGGTGACGTGTTGTCAATATGATATTAACTTTGTTTCTGACACCGCATAACATTTCAAAGGCATTTCAGTATGTATGAGAGCTTTTTATTAATTATTACAAAGAATGTGGATCAATATGGCCAAATGAAGGTCGATATTCTTCTCATACATTTTAACTATTAATCTGGATACAATATAATATTAACATTAAGCTGAATAATTTATTATCGTTTTATGGAACATTTTATTTTTTGTGTTATGATAACTGACAACAATTCACCTGGTTGATGAACCGAGAATTATTTATTAAATATAATATTTATATTACATTGCATTTCTTCAGGTTGAATAAAAGACAGTTTGTCTCCTGTGTAAAACCATACCTGTTTATCAAAATATTGTAATAATAGACATTTTGTAACAATTTATAACAAACTTAAAATAATTACATGAAAGAGAAATTTTCCTTAAAGAAGACAAAAGAAATTTAAAGAAGAGGTTTTCTTAGATTACAGTCAAATATATATTTATTACGTAATCGCAATTGCTTGAACTTAAGATAATGATATAACACAATATATTGCAAATTGGAATATAAAAATAATAACCAGCAGTCTAAAGAATAATGGTTTATGCAATATACATGTACTAGCCTGTTTATAATTAATTTTCCATGATATTTTTATTAATTGTTTTTGAGCCTCTACTCTGAAAATTGAGAACTATATGGTTTGGAAATGCATAATTTCTGCTACTAGGTTCTTTCTAAACAATAATTGGAAGTATAGGAGGTACGATTTTGTTAGACTTCATACTCACAATGATATTATCAATAAGCTTTCAGAGGAGTTGAATTTATCTTTCAATTTTAATTGAATAGTATTGATTTAAATTTGTTTTGGTAGTTTTAGAAAACTTATGGGCCGACATATTGTTGTTGGCCATAGATTTCAAGAGAACAAAAATTTCGTAATAAAAAATTAAAAGCCGTTAAATGTTAAAACGCATGTCCAACTTATATCAATTATGCGTCGCAACTTATTTGCAATTAGTTGTGCGATTTTTTACTGCTATATTTTGCTACGCAACTACCTAACATTTTGTGTAATTGTTTTATATTTACACTCTTACATTCAATTTCATATTTGGGTTGAGTCTAAAATTACTTTAGAGTGTTTTATGGAGATGTTATATCTTACAATTTTTTTAATAACTCGCCGGAAATCGGCCATAACCTTTCATTTAACATTTGATAATATTTTCGGGCGAAGGAGTCAAAGAGTGAAGGACACGAATTGCTAAATATTATGCCTGGCGAAGTCTCGAAAGGAAGACGAAACGTCGCATTTATATTAATTTAATAGCAACAAAATTATTTGCTGACTTATTGGCCGTCTTTTTATTTATTGTAAACTTATTGTCAGAAAACTATGTTGCAGTAAATTCTATATTTAGTTTTACATTAAGTTCCAATAATCAATAAACAACGACAACCAACACAAAATCTCACAATCACGGAACTCGCGTCTCTTTTGTTTTTTTATTAGATTATTTTGGTTACATCAGCAAATCTCTTTTCTTGTTTATTTCCAATTCATACAAATGTAATAATAATAATATTACAATATGAATGTTAATCACTGAAACCCAATTCTTCTGTTTAGATTTTTCTATTAAAACTGATAAAATACACTCTTAATTGTCTATTTCAGAGCTTAGGTGTTATCACGTCCATCCATAGCACAGTCAAAAACAGTAAATTTATAACATCGATTAGTAGTAAGCCTGTGTATCGACCTGTAGATGCGGATACTGCGTGACGTGACAGGTTAATATAGTGCCTGCGTTTTTATTTGAACAAATTGATGAACGTTTTCTCCCGCTGAGCATAATGTGGCCGATAGACTGGTTAAAGAAATTCCGATTGGATCTTTATTGCAGGCGCATTAAGGAAATAGTGAATGGTGCCCCTGACATTCTATAAAACAAAAGAAAAGTCGACTATCTTTACGTGAGTAAATTCTGAGTCGATAGCACACATATCGAGAGCTGCTGTTCCTGCTATTGTACGTGGAGAACAGACTCTTATTGAGATGGACCGAAGATACCGACTGGCTGCACCGTGTTACATGGAGCATAAAACAGACACAATTGTTTTAAGACTGCACGCAAGTAACCTCGAGCCATAATATTTCCAACAACAAAACATTGTATATTGTTCCCGCTCAACGTAAAATAAAAAATATCACCTTTCAGTTTACAAAACTTTTTTCCTCCAAATGATACGTAACTATAAGAAAATAACGGGCAATTAAAAGGAAGAGATCATGAAACAGCACTTCTGCTATTGTCCGACATCAATTATTTCTGTTGTGAAGATTCTTCGTCAGAAAATACTAATTTTAATAATTTCTGGGTATGATTTTTAAAAATAACAGTCAAAAACTCCAATTTCATAAAACAACTGGTAATAATTAATTGTAATTATGTACCACACTTAGGTTGGTAAACTTTTAAATGTACAACACGGTCCTTTTACCTGTGTTATTGTTTTTCAGCGCAGAGATTTTCATCTGAGCTGAAAAGAACTTATGGTTTTACAAGGTCCATGTTCTTTTCGAGAGAGCAAGGTAATAAAACTTTATGGCCTTCCCTGACAGTTAAAGCAGTTGAGTTCAGGTCGTGTTTGGGTATAGTAATTAACGATGATGTGTAGAATTAATATGATTATGAACATGGGCATATCTCAGACGAAATGCGGACGGAGGAAATTAACGAAGTAATTTCGTCGCGAAAGCCGAACTGAGGAATGGTTCAGAGCGACTAGAAATATTTAACATAATGAGAAATGATTTTTCACATGCTTCTCTGAAGTCACTCATGTTTAAATGAAATAAATATCTCGTCTTTATCTCAAAATACAAATTCGTGCAATAACAGAATATAGGGTCAGAGATAATTTAACATTAATCCATATTTCTCTATTAAAATGACATTATTTTTAAATTAGTTATACATATTACTCTTTTGTGAATTACATTAAGCTGTTTTAAATACATAATACAAATATGACTGATTTTATTTACTATATTTATAACATTAAACCAATGATTTTAATCAGTAGGCATTTTATAAAAAATAAAAGTCTTCTTGAAGAATTTCTCCAAAATTGATTATTAATATTTGAAACTGACTGAACGGCAGTCATCGTCAGTTCGTTCGAACTATTTTTTCCTTTTATAGTTTTAATATTGAAAGGTTGAGTTTATCGGGATTATCCAGTAATTATAGATCACGATACATTTATGTCAATTTATGTTTTTTTTAGTTTTCTGTAGTGTCTACTTACTTGATGAAATACCTAACAATTTGTACTTATTCATAAAAAAATTCAATATAATTAGATCGGGATCTAAAGATGTTTCTTGCTTGAAATTAGTTATAAAGTTGGCAAATAGTTCTCTTTTGTTCTGTAGTGGGTACTAGATAAAATTTTTATTATGTTAGTTAAAGATTTAAATTCTGTTTTCAATTATAACAAATTTGGTTTCCGAATGAAATGCGATATTAAAAATATATTTTTACGTTAAATTTACAAGGTGGCTTAAATTAAACTTCATGTAGAATCCAAGAAATAAATTATACGTCCGTGGCGCAAGACGGAAACAATTTGACATTATTTATTCAATAGATTTCAAAATACGCGTGTTAGATTTATTTTCTGGATGTATAAGGTGTCAAGAAATTGCTATAGTCCGTCTTAAATGAGAAGTTTCCTGTTTACACAGGAACCAACGTAATGAACAGGTTTTTTGCAACACTGCGTGGCCTGCCCATTATTTCAAGAGTCGTGATTGGCGCGAACTAACTGTCCTCGGTCTTCTTAATTAAGTTTAGATATTAAGACTGTAGTGTATCCTTTATGATCAAATATATAGTACATATGCTTAGCGTATTCCATCCTTGGCCTCCCTCTTCTGTTCTTACCCCACACACTTCCCTATAATTCTAATTTTACAAGACCCTCGTGTCTTAAAACGTGGCCTATTAATCTATCCCGTCTCTTCGTCAATGTCCTCCATATTGTTCGCTTTTCCCCTATTCTGTTTAGAACTTCCTCGTTTGTGATTCTATCCACCCATCTGATTTTCAGCATTCGCCTATAGCACCACATTTCAAAGGTTTCTATTCTTTACCTTTCCCCAACTCCTATCGTCCACGTTTCGCATCCATCTAACGCCACGCTCCATACAAACATTTTTAGCAACGATTTCCGAACATTCACATTTATATTACCCGTAAGTAAATTCCTCTTTTTCGCGAAAGCCTTCCTTGCCTGTGCTATCCTACTCTTTATGTCTACTATACTTCTACCATCCCTATTTATTACGCTTCCCAAGTAGCAGAATTCCTTAACTTTCGCCAAAATATCCCTTCCCAATCTAACACCCTTAGTTATTCCTCTGTTTCCCATACTGCACTACTTTACCTTGGTTTCCCCTATATTAATCCTCATCTACTTTCTACAGGACTACGTTCATGCCATTTATTATGGTTTCCAAGTCTTCTTCTGATTCTCCTAATACTACAATATCGTTGGCAAAGCGTAAGGTTTTTATTTCTTCTCCTTGCAGTATGATACTTTTCCATATTCCGTTTTCACTTTCTTCATCGCCTTTTCTTATGTACAAGAAAAGGAGGCTGCTAGAGGGCAATCTACGTTGTGGCTCCTTCCCCTATGCAAGGATGTAAATGTGACATGCTGGAAGAGAGAACAAAGTCACCAAATGATAACTAGGGCCCCAACGTATAGTATTCGCTGAAATGTAATGCAAAAAAAATACTAAATCGGTTGTTCTGACTATCTGTACTTGTCGCACGCCTTTGCGATAACTGAAGGTATTGTTTGATGTGAGATCGCCGCTTTTCCGTTTCCGCCTCTATCAGATTTGGAGACATCTGGCCTACTCATCCAATGGTGATTATTCATCAACTTCGTTTATGATAAAAAAAATAATCGGTGATATGCTAGAATCTGATGATGTAACTCTTACTGCTGGTATAAACGATCATTATATAAAAACCAAGCTGCTGTTCTCAAGACTCTAAGGCGCTTCGATATCTATCTATAAAGATGATTCTTCATCATATATTAATAAAAACATGCGTCTCTAAATTAAATTAATTCCGTGTCGCATTTCTAAAGTCAATGTTCTTTCAGGTTTGTCTCCATGGAAGCGTTGTCTTGTTCTCGTGCACCCTCTAACTCGTTCTTCTGCACGTCATCGGAAATGAATTCCGTGAATGCTATTCTTTTTTCTATCAGTGCCTATGAATGGGCGAAGTGACTACGACTCAGCGTTTCTTTTCTCATGAGAGGTAGTGTTCTTGACATTTGAGCTGTCGATACAGCTGCAGCGACGTTGGATTCTTTATGGATTGCACGAGAAGTAGTCAATTGAATGCAAATGGCCGTGATTTGAATATTTCCATAGCTCTGCTTCTTGCGTGCGCTGTTACACGAA
The DNA here is from genome assembly GCA_034510155.1 of Eucriotettix oculatus. Taxonomy (NCBI): domain Eukaryota; kingdom Metazoa; phylum Arthropoda; class Insecta; order Orthoptera; family Tetrigidae; genus Eucriotettix; species Eucriotettix oculatus. The sequence continues at coordinate 108,696,768 of CM067379.1, forward strand.
TAAACGTACAATACGGACAAGGTAATTTCAGTTATATTCAATATCAAGAAAGAAAATTTCTAAAAACATGAATGTAATTAACAATTAAAAATATAATATAACATATTACTGAGCCCGTGGACGAACTTAATTTTACAAACAAACCACAATTAGGCGTTCACAATTATCACGACTCTCCCAATTTCAGGAAGAGGGAAATTTCTGTTGACAATATTTTTAATAGAATTTCCTTTAAAATTGTATTTAGTGGTTTCAATTTTTGCCCATGGCTTTCTTAATGTTCTCAACCACTCAGTGAATATTTTTGTCAAAATATCTACACTAGAGAAAATCCAAAACCCCATTTTCCACACAGTTGTGAAAGATGAAATCAATTACTTTTAAATTTATTAAAATGAACAGTAAAGCAAGGAAAGGAAAACTGAATTTAAGCTCACCTTTACTGAACTCCGAAATGAAAACATAAAACAATAATATTTCGAATAATTATTAAATTACAATACTGTGTAACAAATATAAACCTTGAATCATTGAATAATAGTATGCATATAAACTTATAATATTGCAACATATTAAATTTGATGAAATAAAAGAGTTTGCGTTTGGATTATATAAACGCATTTATATTAATAATTTTATGACATTTCTGAAAGTAATGAATGTCCAGTTACGTTACATGTAGCCAGAGAAATCTAGCTCCCCACAAATGGCGTAACTTAATTCCTAGCCTTGCAAAAATGAAAGCAAGTACCGATTGCGCTTGGGATTTTCTTTTTCATTACGATTAAAGTCATTTGTTTCCGATTTGACCTTTTTTTATCTATTAGTTTTATAAACATAATAAAACGGTTCTTATTCCCATAAAATTATGTAAAAACTTAATATATATATATATATTTGGAAACACGATTTAAGCATTCATACCAGAAATTTTAAAAGTACCTCAGTTCCTCTCACACAGAATATTTATAATTTCAAGTTTTATTCACTATAACAAATATTTTTTGGTTGTTGAATATTCAGATAGTTACCCGAACCTATGTATTTTGTTGTTGAAAATAGGCTACTGATAGTGACGTAATCAGTTAATCTTTATCAGTCATGAGTCTTTTTTATTATTTAATATATAAACTTTTATCTTGAGATTGTCAGTTTGTTACAATAGTTGTTACAGTACACACAAAATTAAAAAAATGTATATAATTCACATATAAACATGAAGGTAGGTTAGCCCATTGATTAGCCCACTTTATCAGATGGGTTACGGTTTTTCTTCTACGTGTATCTGAGGGGCATACAATGTGGCTATTTGAGTTGACAGGCGGTGTATTGTTTTATTGGAGAACTTAAGAGAATGTGTTCTGTGGGTGTGATGGTAAGATTGGTTAGAATGTGCCTGAATGTTATGGGGGAAGAATGAGGGGTAGATTTCTTTTAAGCCGACGATGGGGAGGATTGTTGTGGAGCTGTTGGATCGTGGGGTTCGTGTGGTTCATGTGTTTGTAAGTTCAAGCACCACAGTGGCAGAGGTTACAAAATACAATCTTAGAATTAGTATTAAATCGCATTTCATTGATGTCATACAGAAGCAGAGCTTCAAGAATGAGGAATGAGTCAGAGATTGTACATAAATTGTTACGATTGCTTACGTACTATTAACTCTATATTTCTATTTATATCCATATGATTATGTTTAACTTATAATAATATATGCTTAAGTTATACAAAGGAGTCAAGATATATAGTTTGTAAGTGATATATAATATTTCTAAATATTGTTTAAGTCTTATACTCGGCGCAATAATAACAATTGAGGACAAGTACAACTGAAATAGTTTTGAAATGACCTTTCTGGACAAAACAAACCCGATATCGTACAATCAGATGCACAGTGTTTAACGTGTACAATATTTCATACGTTGACTTTTGGGAACCATAATTACTGTAGTTTTCACGGGAATTGAGCGTGCATAAGTTTCCAACGTTGAATGTGCATGCATATTTAACAAGTTTAATTTAGAAACCTCCAATTTTACAAGGTATATTAGTGTATTGTATGAAATTTCAAAATGTTCATCAAACTATTTTCAATTACAAACACTGTCGTCTTCCCTAAAGCCTTGGGCAAAATGGCACAGCAGTATCTAAGAAACGAATGTTATTTCTGGAAGCGTATTATTATAAGGAAATTAATTATTTTCCTTAGAAATATTTTCTCCCACGAACTCTGGACAGGAAAATTTAATTTGTTAGAAGTCATTTCTTGGTTGAGAGTTAATCATAATGCCCTATCTCGTTTCATTTTCCTTACATCCTGTATCTGTAATAGCTTACTTTATTCTCAGAACTGAGAAACATTGCGATGAAGATGGATGGTTGTAATAGCTAAATAATTACTCTCCACGTTTTTCAGTGTAGATGATTTAAAAAAGATAACACACGTGATGATAATGAGAGATATCTATAATCAATTTTAGTTTATGTGTTTGGGAGTCTGTAGAGTGTTACGTATTGTTGCCCTTACTTTCTGACACGTCATTAAAAGCTTGATAAATACGAAGGAGATTCTTTATGATGAACCTGGTCATCGAAATAAGACGACAGACTGTATTGTTGGTGTTGTACGAGGCGAGGATCTGCCGAGTGCTTGGGTACCTTGGGGCGCATTCGGCACGGTCGAAGGCCGTTCAGTGACGCCTTGACGCCTTGCCACGTCACCCGCAGCGGATCCTGGGAGTGTCCCGCTATCAGACACTCCCGTATCCTTTGCGGTTTCCAAACACGTCATCCTAATAGGAGCTTTCCTTGTCGGCCTCATAACAGAAAAGTGTCGGGTTAGGCGTACAAAATTCAAACATTCTGGGGACTTTGCAACCGGCTTGCTCCTATTTTCGAACCTTGGAGGAGGATACGCTGCCTGCTCGACTTAGACGTGTCGGTCGGCTGATGTCACGCTCTTCCATCTTATCTGGAGCGGGAAGCTGGAGGTAATTTATACTCCTGACGACAGAGCAGAGCCAAGCTTCCATTTTAAATTATTTATGACAACCCTCATAAACTTCACATTGAATTATTTATCGATACCGCAATATACCTAAAGAAATAATGATGGAAATAACGTAAAAAGAAAAGAACTAGCAATTATGAAAAGAAGAAATATAACGAAAGAAAACAATCGAAAACTATAAAGAACGACGGAAAATAAAACACAGAAAGGAAACACATGAAAATACGCTTCTCCTTCTTCTTCCTTGTCTCTACGGTCCATTGAGGGCCTTGGTCTGCCGTGTCGACTGCCGACTTTCATCTTACATGACACATTCAGAAATTATAGTGATTTTTATTGATTCCCCCGCAGTGTTAATACCAGTTTCCGTGACCATGACGGCACAAGCATTTAAGCCCATGCCGAAATTCGAACCCGAACCTCTGTGTTGTGAGCCAGCGACGCTTGCCTCTAGACCACAGGAGGTCAGTGAAAATACGCTAGTGTAAATGAATTACAACCGTTTTGTATACTATAGTTATTAAATGCGGTAAAATAAATAAAATACAAACAAATATGCAAAAAAATTTAAATAATATTAAGTTAATATAATTACGAACTTTAGTCTATCTTTATGTACTTCATCAGGTAACTAGACTTTTGTATTAAGCTAAACTATATTTTTGTATTAAATGAGCCGGTAACGAATAAGTGTCACTACGGTATTCTTGAGAACCAATTGTGTAATTTATGTAAACCTGAGTCTGTGAGTTGAACTGTTAGTGAATAGTCGCATGAGAAAGACGGTTCCTCGTATCTTACCTGAAGTAATACTCATAGCTGTGTGATGATACTCTCCAGACACATACAAACAGTTCTCACTCAGTAAGGCGCCACTCACCAGTTTACTCGTCCAAACAGCTGAGCCTACGGTTACTATGGATGCGAATTATGACGAAATATTGTTCTGACGAGTACGTCTGAATTGCTGGTCAGAATAAGGTTGTTACACAGTACGCGTTTTCTCTTACGCAGTACGTTTCTGCCTCCCAGAAAAGTGAATTTATTTCTGTTTAACAAAGACTGACCGTAACTTAAAGGCAAGAAAAACTTTAATAAAGTATTCAATACCTAAAACAGAAATAAGAATTTTTTAAAAATAAAATACCAGCAAGTGAAATAAGACTCGCAGCAATAACAAACAAATGGCACTTGCATTTTTTACATTGTGAGGCGTTACACTTGAAAAGAACGATGTTAGGTTTGCAAGAAAGAATCAAACTAGTTTGAACTCTTGCATGGTTCTGAAGGCATCGTGCGTGTTCTGACATGCCCATCGCTGTCAAGGCAGGCACTCTCTTTGGAAAACATGTGTTTTTTTTTCGGACGAACTCGTCAGAATTCGCATCCATAGTAACCGTAGCTAGAGGGACGCCGCAGTGAGAAATCCTAGCTCTTTATTGTGTGGAGAGTAACGAAACACTGTATGCAACGTACTGTGTATATAAGATGTGTGTAATGAACCATCCGGATAAACGAAATAAAATTGTACAATCGATACAACAATCCCAACAATGTTCCCTCCTAGAATAACAAGGAGAGAACAAATAGTGATCTCCAGAATCCGTACGAGACAACAAGCATCTCCACACTATACCATCCAAGTAATGTAGCAAACTATAGAACAGCTGTTAAGGAACGCTAACAAACTATCAATAAATATATCTACAGAAAGGCAAAAAGTACTGCATATAACATTTCGACTGGTAGCATCCTCAACAGCAGCAGGCTGATTCCACACGAGCCCAAAAGGTAGCATCCTCATGGAAGCTCAAGAACCCACAGAAGGGACATCCTATGTGTTAAATACGCATTGAAAGGATAAATCTCTCCCTATCCAATAATTAGAAATGTAATCATCCCCAGGCATCAATCCTGCAACATCTAGATACATCCCTTTTTGTACAAGACTCAGGAAAATTTGCGATCAAATAAAGTATGCGCTGCCAGAGATTAAACCAATACAAAACTGTGAAGACCCTCCGTGGAAAACGATCCCAAAAAACCACACCACAGATGCCACAAATGCATTCAACGAATTATGGACAAAAGCAAAAAAAAACCAACACAAATATGGAATATAACATTGAAGTCATATAAAATCAGCAAAACTCATCATGAAACAAACGACTTCTACGCAATAAAACACAACAAAACATCAAAAGAAAAGATCAAATGATCCTATCGAGAGTAAGAAGCGGACACACATCTCTACATCATAACAAAAGATCCCCCACCGATTTGTGATCAGTGCAATATACAGATCACAGTTGAACACCTGTTGAAGTACTGTCCAAAATTTGAAGAAGAGAGGAAAGAAATTTTAAAAGAAAATGATCTTAACCAGCTTACAAAGGGAAAAAAGGCACAGGAAACATAATAAAATTCTTAAATAAAACCGATTTATACCACAAAATGTAAACTTTTAGTGTATATTCTTTCAGGCACTTTTAAGGTTAGCACTAAAAGTATAAATGTTAAGAAAAAATTTACAAAATTGTTAACTTAAAGTCCAAAATTGTAACGGATATTGTAATTTCGTATAAGTCGCTATAAATAAATTTATAATAAAAAAAACATTTCTGAAAGCCGTAAGAGGATTAGACAGATAGTGAAATGTATAGGTTAAACGAATTGTATTAACCTAATGTAACAATCTGAACGTAACAAACCGTTACAGTCGCTAATATCCATCGCAGTAGATTCGACCTTAAAATGTTAATAATAAAATAATTACAACATTAAAACATTTTTAATTGCTTTATTTGAATTACTCCAACATTTATTCAGTTTGATGCCCATATAATTCCACGAATACACCTGTAAATTTCCATTTTCATAATAATGCAAATAATTTCACAATTTCGGTAAAGCTTAATCGGTCATTGATTAACTCATCTATAAGGAAGTGTACTTATGTCCCGTTTAGAAACACTCTCGCAAGAATCTCGATCTGAGTTCCTATGAATAATTAAGTCTTACGAATGAACATGTCAATGTAAAGAAAACCTTAAAGTTGAAAGTCTGTTGGAAGGGAACCCGATACCCCCACAATTGGAGTTTCTCAATTTACCAAGGTGAAACGTTCGTGTTTCGGAATCCAACTCGGAATATTTTTCAAACAAAATGATGTAATTATGTTACTGGATCTCCTTCATTAAGAGCTATGTCCTTTGCATTCTTGAATAATAATTTATTTTAGTAATTGAAAAAGGAATAGTTTCTGAGTATTGGTTCCATTCACATAATATGTCGGAACGTATTTAATAAACCAGAAATCTGCTTACGAAAAGAACAATTATCTGTCCATATCCTCATGTTGGTGAACTGTCTGTAAGCTCAGTATCAAATCTATTGAACAATTTCGCAACAAATAATAGCTTCATCGCGCAACTGACCTTTGAGACTCAAGGCCAAATCTTGTAGCTAGGCTTTCGTGACTTAAGTAATTTACATCTGGGTAAACTCGCTGTTATCGTCCTGAAAAGCGTGAACACTGGGGACGGAATCTTCATTACCACATGGAGATAAATATATAACTCGTATCAATAAATATATCTAGTTATATAACCTAAGTTAGATTTTTTTAAAGCACAAATAGTATTTATTCATAAATTTTGGTCGTATAAGAATAGAACTACAGTGTAAGAAATAAATATAAAAGTATCAAAATGAATTCGAAAGAATATTACCCGTACTGATCCAGGATAATACTGTGTTATACTAAAAAATAATCATTATGAAATGTCATCTTCATGTATCAAAACTCCAGCATTATTAAGAGAGGAATATTACATCTATACACATGCATTCTTTTACCAGAATGGTTTCAATATATATCATTATCAACGATACGTAGATAATTATGTTAATATGTTGCTCTATGACAATTGTTTACTTGTTAAGAATAGAATTTATAAAACCACAAGTTTCAATGACTAACCTGGTCATTGCTTGAGAAAGATACAATTGTGTAAATAATATTTCACTTTACGCCTCTTGATGTAAAAGGTATTATTTGAAGATCAATTAAAATAACCAATTTACAGATAAAATAGAAGTTTCTGAATTTGGAGAAACTAAAATAAATAAGGATACAATAATTTAATCCATTACATAGTTAATCTAGAGAGTGAGAATAAGTGGCATTAATGTAAATAATGAAACAAAAAAGTAAATCATTATAACAAGTGTTTAAAGAAATGTATTCAACATAATAATTGAAATAATGCTTTTTCAATCTAACAATAAATGTTACCAGTCTTAAAATAATTATAAACATGAAACCAAAAATGTATATCAAAACTGATTTTAAAACTTTGTTAAAAAAAGGGTTGAAATATTACTCAATTTTAAGATATGAGATTTTAATGTGTTTATTGATGTTTAAATATATAATATTTACGATAAATTATCTTTAACTGAATTTTGTTCAAAAACTAAAATAACATTATTCCAATCAAATTCACGATTTCCATCTAATACTACAAGTTTAATAATTACTTTTATTTAGTTTTAATCCATTGTCAAGAGGACGTTTTGTTTTCTTTGTATAAGATTCTCCATAATTATTCACACAATTAATTCTTTACAACAATATGTAGTATTTTCCATTTAAAATTTTTAAGTTTTTACCTCCTTTTAGATTGTAACTCGTTTTTTATTTAAAAAATGTAGTAAAATTTTATTAACATATTTTATAATTTACTATTATTTTACCATAATGCGGCAATATAAAACGTTTTATTATACACATATTGAAGCAGCTGCGTACTGGGCCAATGTTTTGGGTTTCAATCCTGGCCTGGTCAACATTTTTCTCCCTTGATTCATGATTTCAATTTCCACTATGTTTCCTGCAATTTCTTTTAGGTTTATGGCTTTATGTTTTCAATAGTTTTTTCTTAAATTTTGTATTATATATTACTTTAAAATGGTCTGATATAATGTTTGCATTAAGTCATTAGCCACGTTTCTTGTCTTATTCTGTTAATACGTACGAGAACTTATTGTAATAACCAGAATGTTGAGTTTATAAGGTAGAAAAATGTCAAACGCACCCACGTCAAAATGAAGTTTGGATATAATTTGTCATGAGACACTCGAGGTTTCTGATAAACCGTAACAAAACGTGATTCAGCTAGAGAGAATGTAATTATCTTGACAAATAGAACCTCGTGAATACTCATTCTCCGTGTCACACTTCTCCACTTCGTTCTGAAATGGTTGGATAATAAATTGATTTATATAAATGGGGTGCCTCGGAAAATAATCATTTCCTGCCCCCTGTGACAGCGGTATAGCTTTTTGGTTTTGAGCTCTAGAAAGAAATCTGGACTGTCAGTTGGATAAAACCCTTATATTCCATGTCGTCAGATTATACACTCGTTTAAATCGTAAAAATAAAGGCACAACAGAGATAATTTTTTAAATTTAAGAATACCATAAATAACTTTCAATATTCATGTGTCAAAAAATAAAATTTCTCTAAAGCTTTCGTTCCTTCCAATATATGTGCTCTGAGTCAATAAAACCTCTGCTTAACAAAAATAGTCCCACGCGAACATAACGACAAAAAATGAGTTAGGTTTGAAGATGTTAGTGAAGGTATGAAGCCAAGTTTAGAGCAAGTTTCGTCGGTTTGTTTACGGCCAAGGCGACAAGTGCGACTGCTTTCACCGTTGCTAATCAGAGCCGACGGCTGTCACGATATGAGGTTTTGAAACGAACACACCTCCTTCACGGGTCACAGTACCCGCGATATAGCCACGGACCGAAACGATCCTCTCATATATTAATGTCAAGATGGACGAATACTTTCAACAAAAAAAGATAATTGTGGGTTATCACCAAAATTACTAACCAGAGGTTGATCTCATCCTGAGTCATCGAAGCCACAGGCATTTTACGAAGACAAGCATTTCCGTCCATTGGAAAGTTTGATTTCGTGCCTGCAGAGAAACCTTGCATTTCCCAAATTAAAAATAGAATCGAGTTGAAGCACTTGAATGGTAATGCATTAAATGGTAAATGATTACATATTTATTTGTGCGAAAATTTTGATTTGTTAGAAGAAAAACCAATTCATTGAAGGGAAGATTTTCAACTTTGGTCAGATACTGACCTACTTGGTTCAGTTTAACAAAGGAGATCCAGATTTCTAGAAATCATAAAAAATTTTAATCACTTTTCAACCTTCATCTTTAATCAGAAACTTGCATTTTCCTCTTGTCATACCACTCACCACTACTCTTATAAATCTTCAAGAAAAAAGGTAACACAATTCTTTGAGGGTAATAGGCTAAATTAACCTGATCCTGAAACAGGCAACTCCCTTGAAAGAGAATTGAAAAAAAAGGGGGTAGAGTGGAACGTAGAACAATGTAGTCAAATGTTACAATCATCTTATCTTAAACTTAAACAATATAAAATTGACAGTGAACGTTTTTTTTGGTGGGTAACAGGCTATATGAGGGTTATCCTAAAGCAAGCAATTGCCCTTTAATAGCATAGGAATGGAATTGAACAGGTGGATGTGGAGGTTAGCGAAGGGTAGCCACGGGTTAATTAGTCTTGCCCCCGGGTTGTAGTGTAAGGATCCTGCCCGGTGTTTTACCCAAAGGTGATACAGGGAAAACAGTAGAAAACCTCCATCAGTTGGTCGGGCTATGGGTACTACTCCTACGCACTTCTGATGGCGGGAGACTTTATTGCTGTGGGAATGCAGCAAACCCGAATCCATGCCTAGACCAAATATAACGTGCAGTCGGCCGTCTGGTCCAAAGGGACCAGCGAACAACTCTTGCCGTATGCCAAAGATTTTTGACCCCTGAAACTGTTCAAAATCGTCTCACCTTGCAGGAGACTTGAATTAAATACCTTGGGATTCGGCCAATGGGGAATGGAAAGGGTAAAACCAGGAAGGAGGAAGTCAGCCCTTACGGACTTTCCAGAACTCCACCTGGTTATTTCCCAGTATCTATTTTTTCCCTTGACATTGAACAGCCTAACGTGTCGCTTTTATATGGCGCTGCGCGTTGCCGCTCTCTAGAGGTTAAATTTTTTTGTATACTTTTTTAAGTACTTTAAATATATTATTACTTAAATACAACGTTCATTAAATTTAGAAGGTATTTTGCGCTAAAGAGACCAAATAGTTGGAACAACTACCTTATTTTTAAAAACAAAAATCCTTTTTTATGTGTTCAAGAAGCTCAAAATCGCACATGTATGTTCCGTACAAAAATCTAAACGTGTGGAGTAATTTCAACGTAATTTTGCACACTCTTCCTTTGCGAGTCGGAAATCATCACTGTCGGGGTAAAACACGGCTAACATTTGTAGTGGCGGGGATGAAGGTAGTTCAAATTTTAAATAAGCAAAATCGGCCGATGTTGCCGTTGAATAATAACTTTCCGGGGCCAATTACTTTTACGGTGTTTCCCACGATAATATTTGTATCCGTTGTACCCTAATGACATACAAAACAGGCTACATTATGCCCTTACGTAGCCTGCGTGTATGCGTGCGGCGGTGACGACGACGATTTTCACGAGAAACAAAAAGTATCCTAACATAAGTAAAATGTTATTTATATTTTCGCATGAACTCCCCGGGCAAGGCCTGGCTCCCAGATACTTATGAATTAAATACAAATAATGACCAAAAGCCAGATTTAAAAGAATTTTAAATTTTAAGACCTTTTATTCCCAACTTTCGTCTTCAGTTCATTCTACAAGAAAGATCTACGTGAGATCAAATGTATGTAAAAACAGATATGGAAAATTTATGTTCATTATATGACTCATCATTATCGTGAATACTTATGAATTCTCGAAACTTTGACATGTAATTCGTACAGTTTAAGAAGATTTGGTTGCGATCTGTTTCTTTGGCTTAGTTTTCTCCTCGTTTCGGCTCCGGGTGTTGCAGCAGAAATACGAAATTTAAAGAATATTTTAATTATACGTAACTACAACATACCAAGTTTATTTATTTGTTTATATTCAACTATGGATGAACTGAAGAAGTCCCGAAAGTTATCGATGAAACGTTTTAAAATTTAAAATTCTTCTATTTCTTACTATAATTATAATAACAAGGAATCATTGTTCTAACATTAATATTCCAACTCACTCGCTAAATTTTGTAGGTTCTATTAAACGTGTCATTAATAAGTAGGAAATCTTTAGTTCTTTTTCGAGCTTATTATCAAAACGAGATTTTTTTCACCTTTTTGCGTTTCATATTATCTTGGATAGATTAGTGTTAGATATATTTTTTCACGGAAATCAAAGTTACAGTTTCCGACATTCCATTCTCGTGACTGACTTGTTGAACCAGTTTTCTGTATGTCAACAACTACACAAAGACTCGCCTGATGGAGGCATAATTTGTCGCTTTCCTTCAGCTCGTTTTCCTGACACTCAGAGCTTCTTGCGGCCATGAAGTGACGTGGTGAGTGGAGTCGGTAACTTCAGCGGTGAACGATGAACAATAGAAATGGAAATTATGTGATTTGAAGAAGATTTTTTTTAAAAAATACAATAGGGTCCTAGATTTCTTTATTGCGTTTATAAAAACACGGTGGCGTTATTGCTATGAGGCAATATAATTTTAACTTTTCTAATTGTGTCTTTCTGGTGTGAGATTTATCAGTTGAATTGCACGATAAATACACGATTAAGGATTACATTGATCCTACATAGTTTCAAAAATTATTATAATTAGGGTTGGGTGATTCATCCATTGCAATCGGTTTGAAATGTAGTGCAGCAGCAGCAGCAGCAGGTACGGAGGTTTCGCAATTGTGAAGAGAGCGAACCAATTCCCTCTGCACTGGCCTTTAAGACGCCCAGCATGGTTCCAGGAAAGCAGCGTATCATTCCCTTCAGCAGGCGTGGTTCCAATCACCATGCTCGCACGGCCAATGAGTCGTGTCGTGAAAATTGACGCGGTTACTGGACTGAGACCGTGAGTTGCTTGCTTGCCTGCCATGAAATATTGAAAAGGGTCCCGCTAACGGTCACGTTCCTACTCATGAGCGGTCACAGCCACAAGCCTCCGTGACGCAATACGGGATTACACAGACTTCACTTCGCTGAGGTGTGGACGGACCCGTGGACACCTTAGGACGCAATTCAAATAGAAGGCTCCGTGCGAAGAATGTGAATGAAAAAAAATGGAGTAAGTGGGAGAAGTTGCGCCGCGAAGGACAACATGATGAAGCTGAGGATGCCAAGGCGAAGCAGCTATAGTCAGTCGCTGAATTCGTGACCAGTTACGGGAATCTGCGAACCCAAATACCCAAGTACTACGATTACTCAAGGAAGACATACTCCGTGGACGTAATATTAAATGGCTTTGTGGTGGTGTAATCAGAATCATCCACAACCAGAAATTTCATTTCAGACATGTACATATTTAGTTTTAAATTAATTTTTAATATGAACGCGTGAGTTTTTAAAGTTATGCACTATGTTATCCCAAGCAACAATTTTACGAGAGTAATTACACAAGACGTTAATAACATTAAAACCTAAATTGATGGTAATAATACGCGACCCGTAATAAGCTAAATTTCTTAATTTATATATAAAACAAGGTTCAAAACTTACAAATTAAAATTTGTAAGTTGTGGTCCATATTTTTTATATATAAATTTGAAAAATTGTAACATAGAACCCATATTTAATTTCTTGGAATGTTATGTTTGTAGTACGCCTGAGGAAGTCTCAATGTGGAGGAGAAACGTCGTTTTTCAATAAAGTTAAATTTATGTGCTTTACATGTATTATGCTAAATTTCTATTTCAGTGAACGTAACGCGTAATTAAAATATTTATTCCTTCCTACATGTTTTAAATAAAGAAAGTTAATTTTAGGGACAATCTACACACGATGGCAGTAGTGTACTCCGGGGTCGTGTGATAGTTTTCTCAGTTTTTTCAAAAGTCGCCTCTTAAATATTTTATAATAACATTTGATTACTTCAAAGAAACGCAGAAAGCCCACAAACAGTAATCGTGTTATTAATTCGTCATAAACAATCAAAACTGGAGTCTGTCAATTCTATTACTCTTCGGTAACATCTGAAATTGTTAGTTGGTCGAGCTTTTCGGGTGGTGCACGGAGGTGAAACGAAATACTGGGTCAGTTCATTTCTAGTTTCAGACAAGAATAGTGTGCTACAGCCAAGATAGTTACAAGCATGCCCAGATATGCAGCTTTACCTGGAGGGAGTGCGCCGGAAAGAGGATAGTTTAAAGTCTTCCAAATACAAGCAGAAATTCACACTCCTAAAATAATATTAATGTAAAAAGTTCTTCAATTTAACAAGCAAATAATTTTTCCTGCAATAATTGATGACCTGAAGCACACGAGCACATGTGCACCAACCACCAATGAATTTAACACTGAGCCAGTGGAAGAAATTCATTTCAAGTGTAGCACTTTTACAGGGGTTGTGCTTTATTTCACATAATACTTCATTCCATTTTTGATTTTACAATTTTATACCTGGCTTCTTCACACTACTGTTTCGCAATAATTTTTTTTTCGGAATGAGTTAATAATTTAACATTACAATTTTTATAGTTCAATATAGGAGTGCATTACATTTATTGGAGCGTGGGATTGTATTCAGTTTCGAATTGGTTCAATAACAGGAAGTGGCGTTCCATTTTAGCTGCCCATAGAAAGTTAGCCTTTGCAGCGCGTGTCACGTGTGCATGTCTGCCAGTTCCAAATAAATGGCTTTACAGCTTTCAAAATCGAAAAGATCTACTTGCCATCTTGAAGCCCTGGACCTCATTCCTTCCAAGGATCATTTCCTCACCGGAGAAGAAGTTGGCTGAAGCGTAGGTGGACGCTGCAATCATCAAACTGACGTAACGATTTCACCAATGACTCGTTTCAGGTTTCGCAGTCACGTCCATTGCAAGTGATTTTGTATTCTGCTAATTGCAATAACTTACGGTTGAGAGTCTGTGGAAGTAAACATTATTGAAATTTTAGTAAACTAATTCATTCACGCTTCCATCAGAATGTGTGTCAGGGTCCGGACTGAATTTCTGTCTTAGCCTTAACTGATCGATCAGACAATGCCCGTGCAAATGATTGCTCAGGTACTAAATTTCCACTCAGAGATTTTGCGCCTCTATTATCACATATAAACAAAAAACAACAAGTAATGTAGAATACTATTTTGAGTAACTAATTGAATTAAAATATTATTCTTAGTGGGAGAGATTATATTTGGCCTCTGCCATTATATTTAAACTTATATGGAGTTAAAAAACAATTCCACTCCTTCATTCTTTCATTCTTAACGGGATTATAAGTGATCTGGATCAAAACCAACCATTGGATATTTGGTTGCTGCTTTGTTGCTAAACCAACTTCTGACCTGATCTTTGAATTTGAGAGAAGAATGTCGTATTCGTCATATAGATAACGAGACGAGAAGCTCAATGAAGACTTGATAGTCGAAGGTAAATACCGTCGGTTATAGCACCGTCTCCTGTGCCTGAAATAATCCAATATGACCTATATTCTGGACATACTGTTAAAAAATAGATTCATCATAGCAATTATTGCGGAAGTTCTTACAAATTCCCCAGCCACAGTTTGGTAACGTCTGATTTTCACCAAGTGTGGAACCTACAACAAGCCATTGTTCATCACAAGTCTCTGAACGAAAGAAGTAATACTATTATAGATGTATTCTAAGGAATGTGAAGTCGACAGTTTGATCATCTAAGAATCAAATAGAAGTCTGTTGATGAAGCAACGTTTAAAGATTTAACGCTGGGCCATCTTATTTTCCGTAGATCATTAACAACGAAAAACAGGAAATAACTAAAAAAAAGTAAAGTCTAAGAAACTGGCTAATTTCGAATAATATACGCAAATCGTCATATAAAGGGAAATTTTACTATTAAGCGAGAAGTTACTGAAACATACAATTTTTTTGTATAGTAAGGTACGAGTTAATGTGCAAAAACAAGAATTAATCAATAATTCAACATCAACGAAAAGTGCTTCTCTCCAGCAATTTTTCCAATAAATGCTCAAAACAGCTAGCACCGTATGCTTGGTAGCAACGAAGAGTGTGATTGGCAAACAGTTACAAAGATGCCAGATATTTTGCGTATGAATGGGCAGCATTTCCAGCCAATCACTGCTGCCTACTTTGTATTATTGATGGTGGTCATAATTTTGATCATTTATTATAAATTTTTTTTGAATGAACTGCTTCGTGATGATGTTCTAAAAAAATAATGTTTCTTCAGTGTCCATTTTTTGTGTTCGTGCCTCATCCCGTCACTTCCAACAATAGGTTACTGTACAAAAAATTTATGTTTCGGCAAGCGGTACCACCCTTCAAAGCTTGTCCCATGATCGTGGAATCCCCTGTATCTACCGTCGTCGTCAAAATAGTAGAGCCCTGAGTTTGAAGATTCACTGTGCCCATTCGGATTGACCTATGTTATAGTGGATGGTCTCATATTATGCAGAAATTAATGCTATTTTATGATATCGAAATTCTTTTTTTACAGCTTTTTACAGTTGTGTTTTGACGAAAAAACTGAAAAAGTCAGGTTTTTTGTCTTTCTTTCTTATAGCTTGACTTTTACTACTCATAGATTTCAAACTGTTGCTTTAAATGGTTGGGTCCAGGCCAGCGGGCAGGGGTGCCACCCTACTTTACCCTCCTGCTCCAATAAACCTTTCCTTTCTCCCAGGAAAATTTAAAAAATCGTAAAAAATTGTGTAGCGTTGCTACATCAACGAAGCGTATATTTTATATTTATGTCTTTAAACCGCTACAAGAAAAAAATTCTCACTCTTCTGCGGTCCTCTGTCATAAAGTTAGTAGGGGTCCACTAATTAATTAATTGAAAAGCGCGTAAGACACACAGATAAATTAAACTTTGCGGATATCTTTGGAAGGGTTTTCACTGACTTTTCTTAAATTTTTAGACCATTTAAAGCAACAGTTTGAAATCTGTGAGTTGTCAAAGTCGAACTATATGACGGAAAGACCAAACGCCCTGACTTTTTTAGTTTTTTGTCAACGCGCAGGTATAAAAAATTTTTAAAATTTTTTTATATACTTACCATAAAATAACATTAAATTCTGCGAAAAATGAGACCTTTCACAATAACGTTGGTCAATCCAAATGGTCACAGTGAGGCTTTAAACTCAGGGCTCTACTATTTTGACGATGACAGTAGAATTCAATTTAATTTTATAAATAAACAAAGGGGCGAGAAACATCAGAAATGAATATTATAAACGTTCACGACTTTCCGTTCCAGCTTTTCGGTTACATTATGCCTAAAGTAGAATTTTTATTTAAGACCCTAACATTCTTCTTCCTTGGCTCTGTAGCCCATTCAGGACCCTCTTCTACCGGTTCGACTGCGGACTTTCTTCTCATATAACACGTTCCGAATTTGGTGTGATACGTGGTCAGCATATCCTAATATTAAGAGAAAAAATTATATTCATCAGTACAAAATTTGTTATCTTATACTGGTGCAATTCATGAATCCAAATCTGTTATTTTATGCAACTGATGAGGTTCAAAAGCGGTAACAAGAAGTCGTATTAGTTTATATTAAATGTTTTATTTATTAATCATCTAATTATATACAAATATAATTATTAAATTAAGTCTGATCAAACGAAATGAGCTATTAAAGGATTTCACCGTTATAAATAAAACAAGCGCAAAATCACTTTGGAAAAGAAAGTGAAAGTTTATTAGTGTCATAACGCTTAGTCTCCATAGCAACGTATGTAGTTACGGAATGGTAATGACTGCACAACTTGCAGTGCTCCACTTGCGAACTTAACGGTGAACCAGCAACACTACAACATGTGCTAATATAACACGATATACGTCTGGTCGTTTCGGCGTATTCCATACATTATATTAATAACTTGCGAAGATTCAAGAATTTCTACATGGACCAGCGTAATGTGATTATTAATCTGTAATTCTGTACAAATTCTGTGGTTATGCTGCTCGAAGGAATGGATTAATCAGTTAGCGAGAAAAATTTTCAACACATGTCTCTAAAAATATTCCTTAATCCTAATATTCATTTTGTGAAAGTCTTTAGTTAAGTCTTTCAATAAAAGTTTCAATAAACACATTTTAAAACAACTACTCGAATCACATGCTGATTTTAAAACGGTTGTTCACTTATACGGAAAAATTGTACGGTGAAATTATTGCCTCCAAAATAAAACGTTGTTTCTTAGAGTCCTCCTTTTCATTTTAAAGTACTGACGGCGAACAAAATAATTTATTCAAAATGTAAATAAACTAAACACGAGGCTTTTTAATTTTGTGGAATTAGATAATAACGAGACATTAACTTAAAATCTGTTTGTATTCTAAAAATATTACAAGTCCAGCACTTAATACCAAATTGCATAATCACAACATTATTACTTAATTATCCCATTTTAAATTCTTACTCCGCAACAGGTAAGACGGTCGGTAAAAAGACAAACATTGCCAGAAAATTTTATCACTCATATTCTACAATTAACATTATTCATAAAAATAATATATATTTGCACGTGTACTGAATGGTAATACCCTTTGTTTTAATACGATGCCGTTGCGTCCATCTGACAATAACGTCCTGTTGGGTATTAAAATGTGTATCCCTTTTTTGATTCTCATAAGTTGTAAGGAAAAAAAAACAAGAAAACAACATTTAGTCAATAAGTATATTACCACTCGGGTTTAAATTCCACTCAACGCAACCATTTTTTTGTTTACTGTATTTACTTTATTTGCCTTTCATTTCTAGAATTTTGTTTTACAAAAATGTTCTGCAATATTCGACGACTGTATAAATAGTACTAGACCTCGAAGCGGAGACAGTCTTTCGCAGTGCGAGCACAGTACAGTACGGTACTTTGGATTAAACGTCTATAACCCCTATCAGTGTGTGTTATAGTTTATAGTTGTTTTATTAAAAAAATTTAAAAATTTCTTCAAAGTTCATTAATAAGTCCACACAATATTAAATATTTTACTCATATTTTATGACGGTGTTAACGTGACTCCATACTGATACTATCTTTGCACTCGACGAATTACTCACTTCCCGTATTTTACGTGTCTATTTCTGACATTTTATTGGTTGTTCATGCGAGTGAACCAGCTCAACTCTTATGAAGTGTGAGGTCAGCGATAAAAATTATTGTAGTGCCACAGCGACGTTATAAATCACGGAGAGATTTGCATTCGCGAACATGCTCGTGCGACATCTGAATGCACATTCAACAACTCCTGCCTACATTGTGGCCGATAAAGCAAAGATGTCTGTATAACAAACAAGCTTCGAAACTCTTTATTGTTCCAAGCGAAACATACTCCGTTTATCGTTGGAACATTAAGAGGTTCGTAACAAAAGAAAAACATTCTTATTGTCCTTGTCTATGTAATTACAGTTATTACTTCGTTTGATATACGTAGGCTGAGGAAATTGATGTGGAAGAAAGCATCTGTGAATTCGTTAATAATATTTTCAGTGTAATAGAAAAACATGGAGGGTTTTCAAGTTTTCTTCTAATTAACGCCAATAGTACGCGCGAACAAAATTATACAATTACATAAAACTGAGACAATGGCCCAGTCTCCGGCAAAACTGACAATGTTTCAGTGATGTCCTTGTTGAAGTTCTCAGTGTGATGTCCCTGCTTTGTCTCTGCCTATTGAAATGTATTCTACTAGGAGCATATATTGGATTTACACTCTTCTTTCCAGCTCTTCTTTATTATTTTTATCACCGTCACCGTTGATTTATATCTTATTTCCCGTTTTAATCCGAATAGGCCAAACTTAATAGGCTTACATATATGAGGGACTGGAGGCCATCACATGCTGCTAATTTGCCTTTTACATCAATTGACAAACGACCGATATACATTTTCATTAAAAGGAGATTGTGTTTCTATATTAATTCATTTCTGTTAAAAATTCAAAGGTACCTAATTTGGGCAACCGGAATAACCTTATTTTAAAACTATAGGCCTACATCTAAATTCCGTGAATTAAAATATCTAATTATAACAAATAATTTAATAAAACAAACATTAACACGAGTTTTCGTCCTCATTAGGTGGACGATATGTATATTTTTTAATTTAATTACCTGTATGTTAGTATGTATGTTCTACATACAAATCTAAACGAGTGGTCCAATTTCGAACAAATTTTGTACACGTGTTCTTTACGACCCGGAATTCAGCACCAAGAATTAAGCAATGTTCCGGAATAATATAAATAAATATCCGGGCAACGCTGGACCCCCAGCTATTTTGGAATATAATTAGTCTAAAAATCCATTACATTTATAGTAAAATATTTTGGGTAACATTTATTTTAAGTATAAAATATTTAGACAGTGCGTTCACGTAAACATTTTATGTTTAAATTCATGCATATAAATGTTCTTATGGACCTTAAGAGGTTCCCAAGAATAAAGATACCTTCTGATGCTTTCATTACCCGCTAAAAACCAATTCAATTGACTAAATTGGCTGTTCAATTCACTGATGTCAGTTAAACATAACGGTTCAGATATAATTTTATTTGGACTTTTAGATTAATTATATATCAAATCCACGGAACACTCGATGAAATCCTAGATTGAGGACGAAATGTTGGTATCATTTTTATGTTAATAGACTATCTCTTTCAATTCAATTACTATTATACCAATATCAGATAAATACCTCTAAATTACATTATAAACCGAAAAACTATTAAACGTAACGGAAAAATCGCGTAGAAATTAAAGCAAACTAAGAGTTAATTTGAAAATAATATGGCGTAACGACAATCGTATCATTTTTAAAGCTTTTATTCACACATGTAAAATAAAGAAATTGCAGTTTTTTTAGAGAAACGATTCTGGTCGTTCTAAAGTCGTTCGCAGGGCGACTTATAACATTGAGGCTTTCCATTCCCAGCTCATAACAAGTTTTCGTTCTTAGCAGGTCTTGACCATAAAAGCTTAATTGGCTTAAACCACAAAAAATTAATCAACAAGTCACATTTAGACTTAAAAGAATGATTTTTTAAAAAACGCTCTCAGGCACAAATTTGAGGTTGACATTTTCAGAGATTATTTTTGGGGGTAAGAGGTCTTAAACTGGAAATTCCCCGTTATTAGCATAGGAAGGGAATTGAAAAGGATTTTTTTGAGTTAGCAGGCTACATGAGGGTGATCGTGAAACAGGCAACTCACCTGTAATATCATAGGAAGGAAAATGAAAAGGGGGTGGGGGTGCGGAAGGTAGGGCAAGGTAGCCAAGAGTTGACTAAGGCCCCAGGGCTATAACTTAAGGATCCTACCCGTTTTTTTTGGTTAACAGGATACATGAGGGTGATCCTGAAACAAGAAACGCCCCTTTAATAGCATAGGAAGGGGAATTGAAAATGGGGGATGCAGAAGGTAGAGCAAAGTAGTCCAGGGTTGACTAGGGCTTCCGGGCTGTGGTTAAAGGATCCTACCCGGTGTTTTACCTAAAGAAATTCAGGGAAAACCCTATAAAACTTGCATCAGGTAGGTTACGCCCTTCCGAATGACGGGAGACGAGTTTGCTGTTGGGTCGCAGCATTCCCTTCTCCGGGTCTCCACCAGTTGTAGGAGGCAGTTGGCCGAGGATCCTACCCGAAAACAAATGATTTTAAAATTAATGAAGAAAATTATGTTTTAACTGCAATTAATAATAGCTTCTATATTTATTAATTGTGATACCTTAATACGGAAATATTTTTCTAAAGCTTTTGAACATATTACGTACACGTACTGCAGTAATCTTTATTTAATCCGTCTGATCTGAGCTATTTATAAAAATAATACAATATTTATCCCCATATTCTTCTATGAACAAATTTCTTTTCCCATTAGTAGTTTATTACCAGCATATATCCTACAACTGACAGACGACAGATGAATTATAGTTTATCTTGTTGCAAAAAAAATTCATTCCACGTATTTTAGTGAGTCGTTGGTTTCAGATTGATGTTGTTCCGTTTCTGTAAACACCGTGTAAAACCACAGACTCCATTGTAACACGTCCAGCTACAGTGAGCACGTACACTTTAAAGGAATTACTATGTTAATGGCTCTTGAGCACGCACTGTTATTTGCCTGTTAAACGCATCGGCATCTGAAACCATTAGTTGCTCTTTAAGGATTTGCGGTTCGAACAGAACTGGATGCGAAACACCCTGACCTTGCTTTACGACGCAATCGCTTTTTAAGATCATAAAGTTCAAGTCCTGTTGAAATAAGTGCTACAGCTGGCACGCGTCGTTTTCAGGAATAAATTTCTGTCCCCCAGTCTTCTGCTGTATACGGTACCGTGACATCCGATTAAAGTCCTGTTACATCTACAAAACTTTTACAATCTGTCCTACTTTCTTAAATTTCAATATCACCGGTAAAAATTATGTAAATTAATATGTCGGCCTCTATATCACGGTAAAGCAACATAGACCTTTCATTGATTTTAGCATTTTTTTTCCTGACGATCACTTTGGAACTGTAATGCAGTAATTTTATTTAATTTTTCTAAAAAATATATAAATTCAGTTTTATCTATTAAAGCCGCGGATATTGATGAAAATATTTTTTTTAGCTGAAGATCTGTCATTTTGACCGGTTGAAAGATTTTTTTTTTCGTTATTGTTCTCCGATTTTCGTGCCAGTCCCGTCAATACGGGTAATGCGTTGAAACAAAATATTAGGAGAAAATACGATTACTAGGTATTATTTTAGAGTTTAGTGGAACCCTGAAAAATAATATATAATAATAATAATTCCACGACGTTGCATTCAAATTTTTATTCCAATTAAAAGTATAGTATTGTAGTTCTAGTAATGGTCAATCAGTTCTTACAAAATTTACACCGCTATTTACGTTCGTAAGAGTATCATTTTACAATATTCTGCAGCCACAATCATTACAAGGATATAGTTTTTGGAGACACAGGCTCATCCAATGGCTCATTAGATTTTATTTTAGGATCTGTTTAAAAATATCTCGAAGATTGGAGTCGCGTTCTAAATGCGGAGAATAAACTAAATCGTGTTGTTGGTTTAGGTGTTTTGTCACAATTTCATTGAATTTAAAGGCTGATACGTAGTTATTCAACCACTACAAACCAGAGATAAAACAGTAAATGGTTTCCTGGAGCGAACCGTCTGCAAAGTAGGAGAATACTGTAAAATTATAAGTGAACGATTTATTCACTGCATGTTTCGGCGTATACGCGGAATTATATGACGAAACTTATCAAAGAGACGATTGAAAAATTAATGATATTGAAGGAAAAGGGAACGTTGTTGGCTAAGAATAAATTTCTCTACCGTCAAGGCGTTGAATGAAAGCACATCTGTGAATTATTAAAAGCGAAAATTCTGGAATTTCAATTCGAACACATTGACTCCGTGATTATCACAAATGACTCACTGAAATAAAATTCACGTCACAACAGAATCATCTTATTAAGACTTAAAAATTTTCACGGCCCTCAAACTTAGATAAACGTTTGGCGAAGTCTATAGATCTGAAAGATTGTTTTCAAATGAAAATGGTTAACTGAAAATAATGTTTTTAAAGTATTTCTGAACCTACCCTTGCAGATCATCACTGTTTTTTTCTGCAAAAGGAAACAAATGGAGATTATGAAACCGAAAACTATTGTCAACGTCATTAACATTTTTTTTCTCCGGCTTTTGTGGTCCATTGGCTAGCGTCACTGCCTCGTACCACTGCGGTTCCGGGTTCGATTCCTGGCAAGGACTTGGGTATGTGCCAGCGTCTTTGTGTTCCCAATTGGAGTAACCCTTATCATGAAAATAAGATCCTCAAAATGGTAAATTAGTCGCTAATGACATTAGCTGTTGACGCAACTTAAAATAAAATGAAAAAATACTTTTTCTTGAAATTGGCTAATTTGTTGTAACAGTCAAACAAAAAAAGCCTTCGGTGGCTTAGGAGTCAAAAGAAAAGAGATATTACTTGACAAACAGGGGTAATAAAACCCAGACATTCTGACGCCAGCGGGGATTGTCCCGTGACTGCTGCAATGTGGAGACAGAGGCTGGGAAAAACTTTGCAGGAGAGGGGCAAACAGTTCTTCTCGGAGAAGAGTGCCACCTTTTGGATATGAATTAAAGAAGTGGGGAAGAGGTATTAAAAAGCCTTGCAGGCGGGGAGAGAAAATAAATTGAGGAGACGAGAGCGGTTGATCAGATGATATTAGTGGAATATTGTGAGATTTTAGCGCAGATGATGACATTATCGGACAGATAGTTTGAGGAGACGAGGCGAAGAACCTGAACCAGGGACAATAGGAACGGTTGCAAGTTGTGATCGAGAACATCCAATTAAGATGAAATAACAGCAAGGGAAGAGGCTGGAATGTCCACTATGATGACAGGGTAATTACCCCTGTAATTTTTTTGCTGATTTCCTATATTGCCAGGTACGAGTAGTTTTTGTTTGATATATGTCCGCTCTATGAGAAGGCCCATAATATACGACCATGTGTGTAGAGATTTAGAATTCATAGTCAAAAGAAATTTATGTGCATCATTTTTGTGTAAATAATTATCGTGTTTTATTATAAATAATTACCGGATGATAATGTTAAAATTCGCTTATTGTAAAATATATGTAAAGTTATTAAGTATGAATTAAGTTTTTTTGTTGTTATATTGGAAGTTCATTCTTAATACATTAATATTACATTATAAACTAATAATATCCCCTATTAATTTCATTGTACATAACAGTTTTGAGACTTATCAATAGTGGGATCACTATATGCGAAATTTCTAATAATATCGAAAAAGTCTTTTCAGTTTATAATACCTAATGAGACGGGAGTCAAATTTAAGTAGGATTTTTGTTGTTATAGACTGTAAAAATTAATAATGTTAAGTTAGTGTGTAAAAATAAAAATACTAGTTGGTAGGAACCCTGCCAGCATTGTTCAATTAAATTCTCGTAGGATTCGTTTTTAACAGGAACCGTATATTTAGGAATGGCGTCTTGAATTATGAAGTACTTTTAGAGTAGACAATAGACGATAAATAATTATTGGCTGACAGGAGCCTACTTAGAAAACATTGCGATAGCGCAGAAATGATATATTGCTTGCGGTTTTTGTCTTCGCCGAACATAATTTACTAAATTGCCTTTCGTGATATCCTATTAACCCAAACGACATCCAGAGGAAGGAGTAGTAATGGTTTTATTAAAACCTATCCGGATATTTCGTAATTTCAGTGTGAGGTATGGCGGCCCGTCACAGGGTCAAATTAAACTTCGCTTTTTCTTCAGTTATAACCACGGCAGAGTCAATTTTTTTCATTAAATAATTGAAGCCGCTGCTGATATAAATACAAGTTGCCGGAGTTGCGCGAGCTGAGGTTAGCAGGAATAGGAATGTAAGACTCGGGCCGCAATCAACACATGGATTGTTTTTGCGGAGCGTTGCGGTAATAAGGTGCTAAACAATGAGTTCGGTTTGGTGAGGTGTGCAACAGCTAAGTGGCGGGGCGAATGGGCCGATGCAAGGCCATCGCTGACCCTCCACATCTACAAGGCTCAATCTCGACATTAACATCCGCGTGTGCGGACATCTCATAAAAACGTCCATCCATTCAACTCGCCGGCTCTGACTTATCTCTCCAACAATGCCACCCACTTTCTTCTCGGACTAGATGCGATACGGAGAAAACGTTACATAGGACGGACTCTCGGTACTCGTCCGACGCTCATCCATTGTCGCATTGATTTACACGTTTCATTTTCATAAATGCGATTGTTTATCTATTTACATTACGGTCAAACTTGAATTATTCGACATTTATACTCATTTTCCACACAATACCTATCTTTACCTGGCCGTATTACACCTACCGAGTGCTGGGTCCAGTTAACTCGCCACCGAGCACTTGGCACGAGTAACGCACCAGTGTTGTTGACACGCGCACAGGCATTGGACGACTCAGTATATTTGTAACTCCTTAAATTTCAATTCCTTCAGGCATGTTACATATGATTCATAAATTGAATTGAATTCTCTTACAGACTTCTTTAAATTTCTTCTTTCCTTCGTTATGATTATTTTTCACTCCCGGCACACCAAAGTCTCCTACAGCAAGTAGAGTGCTCGGATTGAAAAGGAACCGGTTTTGAAGCAGGTAGAAAGCGTCAGGCGGGTGGAGGGAGGTTCACTGGGCCGAATGGATAGAACGGTCTTTTATCCACTGTCTCTTGTCCGATTCAGCCGATCTTTACTAGGCCAAGTACTGACTGTTCATATTCCGGTAGCCGAACGCACTGTCTCAGTCCAGAACTCGGTAAATTTAATACGGCCTGTAGGCATAGTAGACGATTACCTACGGTGGCAAACTTTAGAAGCGACAAAACTGCCTAAGCTAGTGCGCAAAATAATCTCGCAAACGTATATTCTTGACAGATGCTGTTCCTCGAATCCTGACGCTTTAAAACTGTCTCACAAAATAGACGTAGTTCTTGAATTTTACAACAGGAAAAACAACCAGTTGTGGTGTTATTATTGTTTTACATCGACAGTATTATTATAACGAATTTATTTAATAAAAAAAGAATATTTTATTTTATTATAATGAATTTAATTATGATTAAAAATTGAAATATGATAATACAATAAAAAAATTATATTCAAAAAAATATAACTCAACCTAAACGTTTTAAAAAATATATTTAACTTAACGAAAAATGAATTATCAATTTGACTATATCGATAAAGCAAAAACAATCTCTGCAGCTTCTGAAATGGTTGCTCTCGGGAACGCGGGAGACCTCGAAGTAAATGAAATAAAATAAAATAAAAACGCGCTTAAAAACGAGAATGGTTTTGAAATTATACGCTGGATAAAATGCCGATTGTTAAACGCTGGGGTTGATAAGCGAGGGTCTAGACGCTCGTGTTGATATGCATGTCTCTGGCGCAGTCTAGGAAATCTACACGGAGCTGGTCTAATTGTTCTTAGTTCTATTTGTTCGCCGGCTGGTTCTCCTGTATCACGTCTTCTCACACAAAGATACTTTAGCGCCTCTCCTTCAGATTAATCAGCATCAATATGTTAACTTTATATTTTCTGTACTCCCACCAAATGAATCTCTCGCCTCGAAACGCGCAGAACAAATTTTATAAATTTAGCTTGTTCTGTCTTTGCTATCCCTGTGCCTCTCTCAGGCAGACTCTGCTCCATCTGCTCTACAATACATCCCAGGCAGATTCAACACCATCTGCTGAACAATCATCCCAGGCAATAATGTGAGGTTTCACCCCGACGGAACCTTGGCCATCCTCGCTTTCGTCCTAATGTACGCGACTCGGTAGAATATTAAACTAATTTATTTTAGCTTTACCTATATATCTGGGGACATAAGTCGCCACACGGTTTAGTTTCTTGTTTTAAATGTATTTTTAAACCAACTCCGCAAATCGTAGTTACTAGTTTCAGTTTGTAAATACTCATTGTCGTTCTCTCATTATAATGTAAACTTATATCTTGACTAAAACTATTATCAGTAAATCTGTATTCGTATTAATCTATTATGTCAATTACCTTGTTTTAAATTATGTCTGATTTGAAACTTGGGGGTAGCATTTCGGGGATTTCTCCAAGACAAATAAATCACCGTCCCTGGTATTTCAGATCTCGGAAACACGTCTGCATGTTGTAACTGAATATACTTCAAGTTAAACTTACAGGAGGTAAAAAACGAGACTCTTATACTTTGGAAGCTGATTATTAGATCTGGATACCGTAATACGTCCTCCTGTTAATTTCAGAATAATCAGAAAAGAGATTTAACAATTATATAGGAATATTCTGTAACTATTGATGTTAGACTTCATAGCCGATGAATTGTCTGGACTACTGCTAACTGAAACACTTTCTTGGAAAGAAAACGTCACGAATTCTAAATCTCTTTACTGCTAAAGGCGAGCCGATTTTTTTTCCCACATGTACTGTGTGGGATAATTTAAATATACATGTAACGGTGACATTATCATCTGTCCTCGTTTAAGATTTTGAGTTTTCCTACATGACATCAATCGTTTCTTCAACGGACAAAATCATTTTTTTATTCTCCATCACAAGTCAAAACTTTATACATTACGAAGAAAAGAATTAAATACAGTCGTCTATGTGAACTTTTATAAGCTTAACGCAGGAGGCCTAAATCCCAGATTTTCAACGAGCAATGTACCAGAATTCTTTTAATATTATCTTTAAAACTAAGCTATTTTTTATTTTAACTGCCAAATAGATATAAGCATCCAGTAGTTGACAATTTCATATAGTGTTATTTATTATATTATTGGGTTTTGTTCCTAATATCCTCAAATATGTGGTCGGCCCCGCAAGGGTTGGAGATAGTTTTAAAACTTGTACAGTTTACATTCATGAAATGTTAGCCAGTCTTCCCAGCTGACGTCATACTGGTGAACAAAAGGTTTACACTGAGGCCATGGCTTAAAGTAAGAGATTAGCAGGTCTGAATTTTAATCTATAGCACGGGAATTATATCTGAATTCTGCAATCTCGTATGAAAAATAATTTTTGTGAGGTGAACTTATGGTAGAAAAAGTTTTAATATTACGCAATTACTTCCACACATCAGCCTTCAGTGTTGCGTTGAGTTCAAGACATTACTCTTCCCTTAAGTTCTCATCCTCTCGAGGTTGTTTGGGATTTGGGCTTTACGCAGCATAGTTCAAGGAGCATAGCTGAGTAGATTTTGATTTAGATTGTTGCTGCTTCCGCGTCTGCATGACTGGGAATTGGTGCGTTCGTAGATGACGTATCGCTTCTGCCTTGAGTGACTTCCGTCAAATATCAAGGACAGGTGTAACATCCACAGGTGTGTCTTGCAGGATGCAATCTCTTGTTCTACATGCATCAACCTGGGAAAGCTTTCTGTTGGGAAACAGAAAAAGGTTGGGCCATTACGAGACCGGTGTTTCATCTGTACTTAGTACTTCCTTACATGGTGAACAGTCAACTTCTTACTAATACACAACACTATATATAAAAAAACACATTTACATTTTTTACTGTTTTATTAGCAGAGGTTACTTATTGACTCTAGTCATATGAACAAAAAGTACATAAAATGATATAGAATTGAACTCAAGAAAAAAGTTCCAGTCAACCAAAACCGTATAAAATTCAACAAAAAATGCAAGGATACATTTTTTCAATTTTCTAATATTCAATTCTGGTCCTTATGTTTAAGGTTCACGAAACGTACCTACCTTAAAACGAAAAATGTATGTTTATTTTGCACACACTCTTATTCGCGCGGAGTAATTTTAACCATACATGGTAATTTACACGTATCACAATCTGTGAGTGATCACTCTGCGACCAAGATTGAGGGGGTGATATTTAAAAATAATTCAAAAACGGCTGACATTAGGGTCGAATAAATAGTATTTGGAAGCGCTGCAATTATAAATGCAATTATGGATGTATTTTAACTCCTAACGTCTTTGGAAGCAATTAGAGGGTGCTAATAAAATACCAAAAAGATGGTAATTGGCGTCGATTTCTTATAGCTAAGTTGATTGAGAACAGTCCCTGCGCTATTAAAATAAAGGGAGATAGTAAAACGTTTTTTATCCCTCAGTTCCGACAGATTTTCCTTTTAACTTGTATCAAGGACCACAGTCAAAAACTCGCAGAGATATTTCATTTTAATTAATGTGCGATTGATTTTAGCTCTCCAAGTTTCTCCTGTGTTCATTGTATATGTGTGTATTCGCCGTAGAAATGATTTTTTATTGCTCCTGTAACTGAAGCTGTAAATGATATACAAAAGTAATCTATTAATCGATATTTTGAAAGTGTAATTGGACAAATTCCAAAATGTTTTTTTAAGAAAATCAGAACTACGTTTCGAGCGAAGAAATGCGAGATATAGGAACAAAATACAGTAAGCCAAGAATTTTAAGAAAAAAGGTAGGAGGCCATACATTCTGCTTAACATATATCGGGAATATTGACGTTAGTCCAGTTAAAATTTTGATTATGTATCTGAAGGGTTTTAGTTGCACAGTGTGTGTTTCTATTGGAAGTTTTTAAATATCCCTGATCCTGGTTTTCAAAGCTCAATTTAACAAACCAATATTGGTATATAGAATTGCAATCCTTGCATTCTATTTTAAACACTACAGAAACTGTGTTATCAGGTTCAATAGGAGCTTTACCATTCTTAACGAAGCAACGAGAGACACTAGGAGCATTGTAAATAATACCTACATTGTAGTAAATGAGTAAATTTGAGACTTATGTGTCTACCTAATAAGGAAGAACAATCTTAATTTCGGGAACCTAAAGATTTTGTTTATAATCAAGTTTGGAACGAGTATTCACGTTCAATATAATATAAGGATTAATAAACGCAGGACAAAAAGCTTTACAAGACAGCATAATAATTATTTAAAAAGATTAACAATTGTCGTCTTAAGTAGCCGCCAAATTTTAAGTTCGTCAATACGTACAGAATCTCTTCCGGGTGGGAAAGAAAAGACGTTTGCAATTACGATTCGTTTACAAATAATTAAATAGCGTGGTAATCTTTTAACCCAACTAACTGCTTTTTCAACAAGATTCAGATTTAATTAACCTGATAAACTATTTAACATCAACAGAACGACAAAAGAATGCAATACAGTGATCGGCGGTGCCATCGAGTATGATTACGGTTGCTATTGAATAATATTTGTTAATTATTCTCGAAGCTTATTGGATGTGTAATTAGTGCAGTAACACAGTTTAACAGTCTCTCCTGTTATAAAGGACTGGTATAATCAAAAAGGCTGAAGGAATTACGAGCCATTTCAGCAAAGGACAGTTGACTTATATATCAGGACTTGACTAGAACAGATCGGCCAATAATCTTCAATCGTGCTGAATAAAAAATTGAGGTAGATATTAGGATAATTACATAAATCAGAAGACCAATTGAAGTCTGGAAACGGGAAACGCTGAAAGTGACAAAATGTCAAAAGTAAGAAAACAGGAAAAAAATCATGACAAATTCACGTTACAAATCATTTGGTGAATGGAGTGAAAATGATGAGAGGTTCATATAGTTTCTTATGTCTGACATACCAAGTGTTACATATAAGTAATATTTATGGAATTTAAAGAAACATAAAAATAACACTTTGGGTAATGATATAAGTGCCATGCTTCACTTCCGAATAATCGTCGAATGTCCACACAACATTAACAAAGAATTCGACTTCTTTTTCTTTTTCTCAGAATTTAATTTATTGCTCAATGGAAGGTGAGGAACATTTCATAGGCTGGGAAGATCATGCACTTTGATCTCCTACTTCAACACAACAAACTCAGACCAACTTCATCATTAAAGGAAGTTTTAATCATAAGTTTGCCTTTCTTGTCTGAGCTGAAACGTATTGCTGAAGCTTTTGTTATATGGTATTTAAAAATCCGTTAGTCAAGGAGGACAAAGCTAAGAAATTACCTTCCCCCATTTTCACTACTTTGAAATGGTTCACCCTAGCAGTGGCAACCATAGTTTCTAGTTCTTCTGGTATCATGCACTTATCATTATTTTTCTTCCTGAGCAACAGATGTCCCTTTGGTTGTCACATACGGCTTTCCTTGAATTCTTAGCTCACTATTCTTCTTTATGTTTTTAATCTTGCTTTTACTTTCGATCAAAGATGCTAAACACGCTTGGCACATTCAGCGTTTCTCATGTTATGACCAAAGGAACTTACACGTTGTTAAATCTAGTGGAGGTATTTTGAAGTACAAGGAAGCTTCTCTGGAACTTTCAACCTTTCCCAAGTTATTGGTCCTGGCACATTGAGTGGTTTTTAGGAAAAATACGAAAATAACCAATTTTGGCACTTTTAGCGTTTCCCATTTCCAGTCTTCAATTGTTCTAATTGTAAGGTCTCTGAGAGCTGGTGTGTTGCCCACAGTCGTGAACCTCACAGTCAGGATAATAAACGGGTACAAGGCGAGTAACATTTGAATGGAGAAGCAAGTATATTCGACATTGGCAATGAATTATGTGTAGTAAGTTCATGGGAGCCGCTGTCTATCTCAAGCAAGCGGAGTCTCGGGAAAGTGTGTAATTCGCCAAAAGAATAAATAATTATTTTTCACCGTCGATGAAATACGGTTGTGGGTGAATTGAGACGTCAGAGATTGCAAATCCGCGTGCCGGGAAGTGTCTGTTAGAAATTCCGAGAGGTGGTCTCGATGTCATGGGCGAAGTCTGACCCGGAGCGCATTTCTATGCGGTCACGGCGCCCACAGCGCCCACCTGGGCCTCAATCACACAGGCGGATGCGACTAAGACAACTCTGCCTGCATCACATCACACATCCGTAAACACCACTAGTTCAGCACACAGGAATATCTGCTTGCATTATATACTTTACTCAGAACAATTCAAAGCTAACAAGTACAAATACATATATATTTAATATTTCATCAGATCTGTTGTTAAAATAGAGAAATGTAAGCCCATTATGTATTTCCTTTTCAAAACTTAGACTGTGCAGTTGTATAAAATTTAATACTTCGATAAAGCATATCTAGAGCTTCCTCTTTGTCAGTAATTTAATATTTTTTTACAAGATCTCGACCGCAGTCGGAAATCCTAACCGGGACATCCCGCTTACCGGGCAGTTTCCCTAACCACTGATCTAATCGGAGCCAACTGCAGGACTCAATGCTAGATCACTCCACCTCTCTGAGGCCAGTCTAATTATAGGAAATCAGTGTGTAAATTGATCCAAGGGTGTGCCGGGAAGATATAAGACTTTTCTATGTCACCCTATTATAAAGTACAGTAGAGACCCGGAAAACCTAACTAATTGGGGCTGTGGTCTGTTCCATTTCGCAAAAGTTCGGATTATCCGAAAATAAAACAAGTGCTGTATTTAAAACAGAACAATATAGTACAGCCTTGTAGTTACAGATACATTAGCAGACGCAAGGCAACGTTGCATATATAGATGACCGATTATGTAATTAAAATAAAATATATTGTTTTCATACAAATTTGTAACATATTGTGCAAAATACAGTACTGTACATATACTGTATTATGTTTTTATTTTGTTATGTACAGTATTTTGATTCTATTTATTGTGCTAAAATAATAATTTAATGTACCATACCCAACTTTGGTTAAACTTTTATTGTGTAATTTCAATTTCTGTTTCACGAATACTGTTCGGATTAGCCGAAATTTCGGATTTTCGGGGATCGGATTACCGGGGTTCTACTGTAATGACCCACAAAGACAAGAAAAGAAAGAATACACTAAAACTTTATCTTTTAACGATTTTTTTCCAAGCAGGATTTTATTCCGGAAGTTTTGCAAAAACTATAAGTAATAAATACTTGGTTGTATAAGCGTCAAACTTTGTCACTTGAAAAGAACCATAGGAATTACTTTAAAGTTTAAAATATTTGAAAAGAGTTGCTGGGACCCACTGTCTAATCAACTCTGTACAAGTGGTTGCATCAATGAAATCAGGAACCTTCTTTGGGAGATAAAAAGAAATAACCAACAAATCACCATCTGTTAGATCCCGGCTCATGCGGGCATCTTGGGAAACGAGCTTGCTGATAAAGCCGCAAATAAACCGCTTGTATTTTCCTTGTTCAAGGAAAGACTTAATGGTCGGATGCATCAACTTCCTTAGAGAAAGTTGGATTAATGGTAGAAGAGGAAAAAACGTAAGAATCCTCTATAATGAAATGGAGCCATTCAAAGAAATAACCTATCCACTTGATATCTGAAGAAGACATAGGTCGTTGTTGCAAGACTCAGATGTTTCCAGTCCCGCCTTACACATTAATTTCTCTTTTCTAGGTCTCCTCAGCCTTTATGCAGAGATTGTAACATCACCCTGACATCCCCCGCTATGATCTGAAGAAGGTCCAAGATTGATAACTATTCCAGGCGGCCACTGTGTATATCTCCAGTGGCGGTTCACAGTCTTCTTAATTTTATTATAGAAATTGGAGTTTTGGAAGAAACCTAAGAGTTTATAAGTTCCGTTGTGCCGTTCTAAAAGTGTCTGTTTTTTTCTCACTCCTTACATTGTATTATTACAATTTATTTTTTCTTTTTGTAACTATTTTTGTACATAATTATCCATTCTACAAAAATTAAATATATTGGGTTCTACAGTGATGCAGAATGAAATCAATATTTCATGAAGCAGTGATTGTAGTAATTGAACCATAGTAGTAGTTCATATAAATGGAAAACTCAGGCGAAGTGCGGTGAATAAGAGAGTGTACGGTCGCTTTAGAGGACAGACATGATTTGCATACGCGTAACATCAGAAGCTGCGACCTCTCGCAGGTGCGTGGACGCAGGTTTGCCTCGCTTTTCTATATTAGGGAGGCTATTACGCGTAATTGACGGCTCCGAAGACATATCGTGCATACTGTTAGCGACCGCCATTATACGACCAACGGTGATCTCATTCATGGGACACTTGCCACATAGTCTGCTCAGCTCCAAAGTGGCTTCCTTCCACATTTAATCTCTTTCCCGTGATCTGTATATTGGTCACTTTCAATGTGAAAAGTTTAGGATGAGTTTATAAATTCTAAATCAAGTTAAAAAACTGTCCTACCAAATTTTCAAGATTTAATTCCAAATTATAATGAAATTATTGAAAGAGAGACGAATTGCATCAATTGAAGCTCAGCCAAAGAATATGAAGCTAAGTTGAGAAGGTCAGAATGGCAAAATGTCAACCGGGTTCGATTCCAGAATGCGGTCATCATTTATCCTTTCTGATCTTATAAAGTGAAATTATTTTGAAATAATGAAATGTGAACTGCAGTATCAAATGTACTCAAATATAATTTTTACACTTATTATTTTCATTAATTGCCTTGAAAATATGTATTTTGCCTTAATAATAACATATAGTTGACAGTCAAAAAGCAATTAAGTCAAGCGGATCATGGCCTGAAAGTCCGACGAAATGTATCGTTTGACTGCGGTAGTACTGAGCGGATACTACATCGAATCTGGCAGGATTTCAAGGCTTTGTCAACTGCGGTGTGAAATAAGGCCAGGCATTTGAAGAGTGGTCTCCATATATGGATCCTGTCTTCTGGATGATGACATTTTCCTCAAGTTTGCTTCATAAATTACATGAGTGTCACTTTTTACGTACTTCCGCAACATTTAAAACAAGAAGTAACGCGATAAACGTCGCATCATTTTCCAGGTGGACCGTCTTAATAATTTAAGCTAATTACTCTGCTCAGACTTTATTGTTTTGGCAAGAGATTTAGGAACTAGTGGATTAGTGAATGGAGGCATCGCTTCAATATTCATCAACTGTTACGAACTGCTCTCCAACAACTCTGAATGATGTCACTATTTTTTTTCAAATTATTTATGAAGATCGCATCGACTGCCTGGTCATTAGCGATCACAGTGACAATTATTTACATATTATTATAGAATTATTTATTTACATATTATTTGCAATTATGAATTTACAAAATAAGATACTGGAAATGTTCATTTTTCCGTTCATTAACCACTAATTAATTAATTATATTCATTACATTTGATTTTTAAATTTAAGAACACAAAATATATTGTATTTAATTTGAATCAAAAATCTTACTATCCTTACAAAACTTAATAATGTTTTTTTGATAAACATGGTATTCCAAGATGGATTTGTAATTTTTAAATCGTTTCGACAACACAGCTTGCCCTTCAAAACCATTAAAACGTTTCGTATTAAATTTTATTATATAATTTATACTTTCTCAAAATTAATCTGTTGAACGCTTAAAAATTCATGACTCTGTCAGTGGAGAAAAGTTTCCCTTTTGCAGTGACCTCAATTTTATTTTTCAAATTTTGAATACAACGAAACTTCTGATTTCTATAACAATCAGTCTTAATTTGTCTGTTGTTTCGTTCTACAAAGGTGTATTTTTAGCAGCTTCTGAAAGGGAATCCTTATTTAATACATTATAGTTCTCCTCTGTCAAACATTCCTGATAGAACAGACAAGGCAATAAGCAGTTTCCTCAAAATTTTACTTGTCAAAACTTTAATTTCAGTACATAATTGTATACAAAATTGTAAGTAATATTAGAATAATTTACATTTGTTACGAATTTTTTATTTTCTCGCTAAATTGTTACACTTGAAGGACCCCAGAAGATGACAAAACTTTGTTGTAATTTTTTATAATAAATATTCAACAATTTTTTCTGACTCGAGGCCGTTTATTTTTTTAGTTATATTATTATAATAATTGGCAGATGTTTTTCTATTAGTTATGTATAATTTTAAATTAACTTCAATTCTAATGTTATAAATTTTTAAATAAATAAGGATAATAAGAATTTTATGTCGTGAAATTGTTGGTGTTGTAGATGAATAGAGATTTTTAGTGACATTTAAAAGCTCTAATGAGAAGATTTAATGGTATTTCTTTAGAAATGATTTAAATTAAGGACAGTATTAAGTAATTGAAAATAAATCAAATACAAATATGGCTATATGGAGAAACGACCATATCTCTTTCACCTGAAGTTAAATCGAGGACGAGTTACCACCCTAGCCTCTTCAAGGATTGATTGAGAAACTACCTTTCGTGCGTCTTCAGACTGCATCGATTGGTCAGCAACCCTCTATCACTGGTGGAGGAGAATGTTCGTCTTCACAACCCAACGGTTGAGCGAAAAGTATCATTTCACTGACATTTCTTCGATTTCCCTGCTCCTCTAAATCTACTAGTAGAGAAAATCACGTGTTCTTCAAAAATTTTAATTTCTGGGACCAACTTTTTCTCACGGATCTGCTACTCGGCTAAAACTTAACTGTCTAAATCATGACTACACTCAGACTCCCACGATTAACACTAAATTATCTTAGGCGAAAATATATGTTGTAAATAAATTTAATCTAATTAAAGCACTGATTGATCAAGATTACTTTCCAGCAACTCTTATTGACAGTATAATTAAACCTCTTTCGCTCAAAAATGAATGACAGATATTACAACATAGTTTTCTGACTTTAAAATTTTCAATAAATAAAAAGACGGCCAATAAGTCAGGATATAAATTTATCACTATTTATTTCGTCTACTTTTTGAGACTTCCTCAGGTGTACTACAAACATAATGTTACAAGAAATTAAATATGGGATCTATGTCACAATTTTTTAATTTATAAAAAAAATCACGTTTGAAAACTTACAAATTTAGTAACTTATCATATTTACTCCCTGACTCCCTCAGCCGAAAAGTTTATTGAATGCTCATGTGAAGAATTACATTAATTACTTGTGAAGGATTTAGTGTCTTAAATAGAGCATCTCCAGCCCCTGACGGTTACGGACGAAATATGTAGTAACAATGAGTGCTTTCGGCAGTCAAATTTTAACAATGCAGAAGAATATTAAAAAGTTAAATTACAACAAAAGAGTATCGTAAATTTTGTTGAAATTATTCGTGTCATTTTTAACATTGATTGCAACATTTCACTCATAATTCTGGAAAAGTAATTATTATCTTCGTCTAAAATTACCACAGTTTGTCATTCGAAATTGTGATTATTAGTATGTGTGTGTTTGGACACAACTCTGTACTTTTGAATGTCTAATTTGATGTTTTTTTCATGTTCTTTAATGCGAGTTTTTAAAGCTCTTTTAGTTTGTCCGATATACAATACATTACAATATAAACAATTAATTTTGTTCCTTGTAATATTATGTTTGTAGTACGCCTGAGGAAGTCTCAAAAAAGGAGACGAAACGTCGCTTTTGAATAAATAGTGGAAAATTAATATGCTGGCTTATTGGCCGTCTTTTTATTTAATGACAGATATTGATGCTTTTATGATTAATGGCCACGTTACTATCTAGAAATGAAGCAAAGAATGTAACGTCACCAACTCTTTTTAGTTGCAGCCTCTGGCTGTTAAATGATGTATGTCGGAAGGGTAGGCCTAACAATACGCAAATGCTGTCTCACTGAGAACGCGTAATTACCTGCCAGTAACAATCAACTGCGGCCGAATCCTGCAGGGTGACGGTGAATGCATCCGACTTTCATCGCGGTGATAAAGCCCATTGGGAGAAATACTCCACGCACAACATGGCCGTGACGAATTTCAAATCACCGGAACTAAGCGCTGGAATAAGATCTGAGGCAAGTACTTTAAAGCTTGTCACAGGCTTCGCTTCCACGTTGCTTTGTTCATCTTAGGAAGTGAGATACAACTGAAAGTTGTTACGTGCTCACGCAACGTATATTTTTACCTGCCTGCTCAACACACGCAAGCTTCAGAGTGAATTTCGATTAATAGTTGAAATTGTCGTTACAAGAAAATTAAAATTTTAAATATAACATGTTTTCTATTAAATGTGCTACGAACTGTTCTGTAATAAATCATAGCACATTTAATTTAATTATAATTACAAGACCCATTTTTTCGGAGACCCGCTCATTTAGGGTAAATAAATATGCTTTCTATCTTTTGCTCATTACTCGAAAACTAAATATTTTTATTACATAAAATTTCTGTTTTAAAAATACTTGGGTATGCACTGGTACTTAACATATTTCCTATTTAAACATAATCTATCAAATTAATATTTCGGTTTCGTACTCTCTATACATGACGTATTACAACGACACACGTTTCTTTTATTCATAACAACTGTATATAATGGGAACAGTTATGATAATCGCTTGTCTAAGAGTCTAAGAGTATCGTTTAATCACCACCATTTTTTATTAAACCATTTCACAATCGGTCTCTACCAATTTTTGGTACACGAGTATTTGTTTTTCCATTCATTCCTTTCCGAATAGAAAATTTAAAATAAATTAAAAATAATTTCGACCTGAACCATATGTGTATATCATAACGTCCTACAGATTTACCAGATGATAAATATTTTACTACAACTCAAAAATTATAAATATGAAGTAACATATACGGACAATATAAATTTTTTTATTGAAATAGCAATCAGAATAACAGTATTTCAACAATTTGAACTATACATTGCCTACTAGTATTGTTGAAATAGAATATTTTAATTAGTTGTGGAATAATTTTTTTATTTAAATGCATATATTGAAAATGTCTCTATTATTATTTATGGTTATGGCAAACCAAATTAGAAATAAAAAATATTTATGGAGAAATTTATTAAGCGGTTCTTTATATATTTCTGGCTGAAAAACAATAGCTTAAAGATTATTTTTCCCTCTTTTTAATAATACTTTTTAATATTCAAGGCTAAGTAATTATGTTGGTGACCTTGAAGAATTTCTAGAAACATTGTCAAGCAACGTAATAAATGGAAGCACATTTGAAGAACTTAAAAATAACAATATAATTAAACTATAAATCTTTTACAACATCTGAAAAAAAATCTTTTGTACATGCGAGACCAGATGTTTTTCAGTATTTCGACTTTTTGAAGATATTTTTTGTATTATTTTTATGGGGGTAATAACTTCTGTTATTTCTTGTTAACGTTGATTAAGGTCAAGTCGATACGGAAAAAACGCTAAATGATTCATATCGATTTGAAATTTTTGTATCTAATTAAGAAAAACTATATAATATGACTGTATCGCAATCCACATTTATAAACAGCTTAACTCATATGCAAACTACTTTTTATTACCGCTTCTTGAATTCGTAACACTGAAAAGTAGTATCATTTACAAAGTAATTGGACGGGTAGTTGAAAGCGTGATTTGCATTTATGGGTTTCCCATTCACTTACAATTAACGTTACGTGTTGTTACAAGTGTACTATAACATAAAATATACGATTTTCCATTACTCATTTTCATACTGAACCGTTGTCACAACTAACAAGGCAACGTTGAAAATATTTTGAATCCATTTCTTCTTATTGAAAACTTCAGTTTGATAGCCTTCATGGTTGAGCGTCAGTTGTAATTATTTCTTCCATTATTAATAGTTTAAATATTGCATGTCAACTATTCACTAATCAAACGACGTATACTTTCCGGCAGTAAGGAAAATAAAACATCCTGTATTTTTAATCAACCGTGTGAAGTCAGCGTTTGAACACTGACTTCACCCCGTTGATTAACCGAGAATCTTTTAGTAAACTATTGGCTACTTTAGCAATATTTACTTAGCAGCTTTTTAATGTAATAGACAAAGAGCTTGACACAATATTTTCCTAAATATTTATTGCAAATGAACTCGCCTCATGACATGATAGTTGTTTTCTTTGGAATAGGATAAAAGGTAACACGAGAGCGATGCAGAAAACCTGCATGACGTAGGTCCGGCTCTTGGGAACTTCTCTAACGTCCTTCCGAATGACGAGAAAGGAATTTGCTATGGGGCCGAAGCTTTCGACTCTCCGTGCCTCGACCAGTTTAGGGCGCAGCTGGCCGATCAGTCCAATGGGATCAGCGGACAACTCTTTCCCCGTATTCCTAGGCGTCGACCGCGGAACATAAGCCTCCTAAATAGTATTGAGTAGACTCGGCATGTGGAACCGTAAAAGCGCAAAGCCCCCATAGGCATCGCGTTATCGATCATTTTAGATGCAATACATTTCTTTTAAATGAAGTACGATAAAGCTGTAAATTGTAAGATAAGTTTTGTATTAAAATATGAAGCATGTAAATATCAGTAGAATTCATAAGATAAACGAGCATTCTGGAAAGAAGATTATATTTAATCGTTTTATTCAAAATACTTGCACTTTACTAAATTGATCGTGAAAATAATTATCAGTCAAATTATTTTAATAAAAACCAGGTTTGACATAAAACTACTGCGGGAATTTAATCTCATTCTCTAAGAAATTCACCCAAGCGAAATCTTTTTCTCATTGATTATTAGATAATAAATAAATTGTAACAACATAAAATACAAATTCTGTTTCTTAATTAAGATATATTTATTTGAATTGATTCTAAAAATTAACAGCAAAAGCTATAGGAAAATATATCTTTTTACCTGAAGAAGTCCCAAAATTGTAAAGGAAACGTTGTATCGTATCTAATGTGTTGAATGATATAATCATTACTTGAATAAGAATTAACGATCCGTATAAACAGTCAGCTATAAAAGTTTTGAAGACGAATTTAAGAATTAATACTAAATAGACGTTTCGACGAGAGGAGGGCGCTGCGGGAGTTTTCTCGCAGGCGCTTCAGCCCAGAGTGACTGTGGGGCTCACCTGATCATGTCGGGAATGCCTCGCACTCTCTCTGGGTACTTTTTATCAAAGTTCTCATATGCCGAGACACCTTCACCTATTTTAGGAGGTATATGTACCGGGGTCAAAGACCTTGGGCATATGGCAAGAACTGTCCGCTGATCCCATTGGATCAGTCGGCCAACTGCCTCCTGAAACTGGTGGAGACACGCAGAAGGGAATGCTGCGTCCCCACAGCAAACTCGTCTCCCGTCATTCGGAAGGGCGTGAGAATAGTACCCAATGCCCGACCTATCTGATGCAGGTTTTCTAGGGTTTTCCCCGCATCTCTTTAGGTGAAACACCGGGTAGGATCCTTAAACCATAGTCCGGGGGCCCTAGTTAACCCTTGGCTACCTTGCTCTACCTTCCGCATCCCCCCTTTTCAATTCCCTTCCTATGCTATTGCCTGTTTCAGGATCACCCTCATGTAGCCTGTTAACCAAAAAAAAATAGACGTTTCGACGAACACTTGTGTAAATGTCAATAGTAATATGATAGTAATAGTAACTGAAGTAATAAAAACGACGATAGTGCTAATCAAAGAATAACAAAAATATAAAACTAACAAAGACAATTTAATAAACCATCGTATGCTAGATAGGAAGTGCAAAGCATCCAAGAAGACTTGTCTCCAAGAGTAATGCAAAACGGTTGAAGTTTTCATGGTGAAAGGAAAAAGAGACGCAGCTTGTAGGAAAATCAAAGAAACATTGGGAGAGAGGAAAAAAATTAGCAAGAACATCAGGATAGCGGATGGGAAAGCAATTCTAGGTAAGGAAGAAAAGGCAGAAAGATCGAAGGAATATCTAGAAGAGCTGTATCACAGTGGAAATCTAGAGAAGGTGGATGATTAAGAGTTGGGAGACAAAATTTTAAGATCGGAGTTTGACAGGCCTGGTCTCAGAAATTGTAAAACGCCAGAAATTGATACCATTCCAGCGAAGTTGATAAGATCATCGGGCGAAGAAGCAATATCATGGCTGTTCAGGATATTTTGCAAAATGTACGAAACAGGAAAAATTCCAGAAGAATTTGGTAAAAACATAATTATACTCATACCGAAGATGACTGGGGCTGAGATACTAACATCAAGAACAATTAGTTTATTATCTCATGCATGCAAAATATTGACTAAAATAGTACATAGGAGGATGGAACGACAAATTGAATGCGAGTTAGGAGAAGATCAGTTTAGTTTTGGGAGATTGTAGGGACAAGAAAAGCAATATTGACTCTGCATCTAATTTTAGAAGACAGGTCTACTTTCATGGTATTTGTAGATTTAGAAAAAGCCTTTGATAATGTGAACTGGAACACACTATTAAGGATAATGAAGATGACAGGAATAAAACATCGAGAAAGAAGAGTTATACAAAACCTCCACAGTAGGTATTTGAATTGAAGGGCAAGAAAAGAAAGCAGAAATCAAGAAAGAAGTAGGACAAGGATGCAGCCTGTCGCCCATGCTCTTTATCTCATATACATAACAGGCGATGAAGAAAGATAAAACGGAATATGGAAAAGGAATCATACTGCAAGGAGAAGAAATAAAATCTCTTCGGTTTGCCTATGATATTGTAGTATTATGGGAATCAGAAGAAGACTTGGAAAACATAACAAATCTCATGAATGTGATCCTGGAGGAAGATTACAACAAAAGGATTGCTAGACGGAAAATTAAGGTAATGGAGTGTTATATGGGAAACATTGAAATAACAAAGGGTGTTAGATTGTGAAGGGATATTTTGAAGGAAGTTAAGGAGTTCTGCTAATGGGTGCGAAACGTGGATGGTAGGAGTTGCAGAAAGGAAAAGAATAGATGCCATTAAAATGCGGTGCTATAGGAGAATGCTGAAAATCACATGGGTGGATAGAATCACTAACGGGGAAGAGCGAACAATATGAAGGATGTTGACCAAGAGAAGGGATAGAGTAATAGGCCACGTTTTGAGACTTGAAGGTCTTGTAAAATTAGCATTAGAGGGAATTGTGTGTGGTAATAACAGAAGAGGGAGGTTAATAATGGAATACGCTAACCAGTTTAGGGTAGTAATGTATAAATGATAAGGCTTCCGCAGAATAGGTTAGAATGGAGAGTTGCATTAGACCAGTCTTAGGGCTGAATACCACAACAACACATAATTTATTAAATTGAGAAGTGTCATGATTTACATTAACAGGACATTTATTAGATCTAATGTAACATTTAATAAATGAACCTTTTCTTAAAATTGATTTCCTTATCTAAAATAAATTTGATTTGGTTTCAGGCAATGTTTTGTAATGGTCGGAAAATTTGGATTTACGTTATACTCCTTATTTCTAGTAGTCAAAGATCCTTTAGTCATATCAGTAATAACAATTATTACATGAAATTTTATAAACAATATTACGGGAAAATTATTGAGAACATCGTAATACTTTGAAATATCTGTTGAACTATTTATCTTACAGACAAATAATAA
This sequence comes from Eucriotettix oculatus, assembly GCA_034510155.1. Classification (NCBI taxonomy): domain Eukaryota; kingdom Metazoa; phylum Arthropoda; class Insecta; order Orthoptera; family Tetrigidae; genus Eucriotettix; species Eucriotettix oculatus. Next base: position 108,739,662 of record CM067379.1, read on the forward strand.
AGCTTTATAATTGATTTTTATCAGCTCCTTTGAACGGTTTTGATAATCAATTTTATTCTTTATATACACATTTCGTGTAGAGGTTTACGAAGATATTGTTTTCTAGTAGATGTAGAAACTGCAGTGATGCCGATATCCGACGTTGGCCAACTCCGTAACCTGCCTCAACGAACGGCCCGAGGCCTCAGCTTTCCTTCTCCTTGGCGAGCCAACTGACACTCTCTGGCGTGGGAGTTCTCTGCAACATTGCTGTCTGTACTTGATGATTAAGTTCCGTGGAAGTCGGCGAGCGTCAACTTGATCGAGTGTGAGACACCGCCGTGTATTAACAAGTTTATTTTATCCTTGAGCATTCTTATATTAATCAACTCAACTCACGACACTCATAGTGATTACTAATACTACCTGGTCTAAAATTAACTGCTGTAGCGAATTATGGCATGTAACCCATAATTTTTTTACCTAGAACATTAGCTACAGTTGACATGATACATAAGAATTCGTACTGCAATTTAATCAAGCGGACAACTAATTCCCTTGTTTACCATATAAGGATCACGTCATAATAATAGTTTCTTCTTTATTCCAACTGTCTCAGTGACCATTTTCGACAATTTTCAAGCATTTGACTTTCCATTATCTATAAGTTCTTTGCACTTCATCTTCATCCTAATGATATCAAACCCTTTAGATTATTTTAAATCATTCTCATAAAATTTATATCGTTTCATCGTGTGAAGTTTTATCACTACATGTCGACAACTTGCGAACACTATCAACTTTAAACGTCATTCTTTTGATACCATATATCAAATTAATCATAACATTCTGCATTGATACCGATTTTTTCTACACGACATTTCATAGAAGTTCCTATCCAGGAACGTATTAACCTCTGTTATTCGGCAGGTATAACCATGTTCATGTGTAGTTATCTAGACAACAAAAGGAATTAAATTCGTTACAACTTATTTTTAATGATGTGTACGTTAAATTTGGTCTGAATAGAATACGATACTCAACATTTAAATTATTCGCGAGGAATTTAGACATTATACTGGCTAAAAAAGGAATTATATTCTGAATATAATGCAAGTGTTTCTTATGTTTGGAAAGGGCTGTATTAGGAATGGTGTGATACAAATATAAGAAATTAGGGTTATCAGAGTTAAAAATACAGTGTGAGAAGAAATGGCCGAAAATTTTTCTCAAAGTGAATATGTAACAAGTAAAACAGTCACATGACTGGAAAGACTCACTGGTAGTGCAAGGGATCTGAACATTCAAATGCGGTTGATATAAAGTATAATAAATGTATTATGTGAGTGCTTAAAAATTTCTTGAAATTAAAACAAAAGATTTGAATTCCTTATTTAGGAATTTTTCAATAAGTTTTTGAATTCTCGCTTTAAAAAAATAAATGATAAAATACTTTGGTGGTAGTAAACAAGTTAGGTTGGTAATTAAACCTAGTGCAAGTTCATGATTGATATAATTTTTTTTTCAACAAAGCGTTGTTGATTGATTTAAATGTTAAATAATTCCAGAATGTGAAATAAAAATTGGTTAGTTATTTGGATATTTATGTATTTATCTAAAATTTTATGAATTAATGTGATTTCTTAAAGATAGGACTCTGATTTTAGAATGATTATATAAAAATATTTGATTCTATAAGTATAATTTTATTTTTGGTACACATTTTTAGCGACTATTTTATTAATAGAGGATGAGCAAGTTGGTTAATTAATTCCATTATCTCCGTATATAAAATTATTTAACGATACTTTAAGTCTTCTTAATTCCTTACTGAAGTTATATTTACTCACCCAAATTAATTAATTACCTGAGGGTGATCCTGAAACAGACAACTCCCCTTTAATAGCATAGGAACGGAAATGAAGAGTGGCTGCAGAAGGTAGGGCAAGGGTTGACTAGGATCCCCGGGCTATAGTTTAAGGATCCTACCCGGTGTTTCACCTAAAGAGATGCAGGGAAAAAGACTAGAAAACCTACATCAAGTAGGTCGGACATTGGGTACTATTCTCACGCCCTTCCGAATGATGGGAGACGAGTTTGCTGTAGGGTCGCAGCATTCCCTTCTCCGTGTCTCAACAAGTTTTAGGAGGCAGTTGGCAGACTGATCCAATGGGATCAGCGGAAAACTTTTGCCTTATGCCCACGGCCTTCGACCCCAGTACATAAACCTCCCAAAATAGGTGAAGGTGTCTCGGCATGTGAGAACTTTGAAAAAAAAAGAGTACGAAGCATTTCCATCATAGATCAGGTGAGCCTCGCAGTCACTCTGGGGGAAATTCCGTGATTAAAAAACTTAAATTCTACTAAATATATGTATTATAAATTGATATTTCGACTGCGATGTGTTACAAAAACACACTTCAAATGATTTCATGAATTTTTTAATATTGAATTCTCACTAAATTTTCTAAGTTACTTATTTATATATAGCACTAAAGTACACTTTCTTTTAAGTCATAGTGAAAAGTTGTGCTATATTTTATTTATTCTTTAAAATGTAAAACCTCTGTATGAGAAGGAAATGAAAAAAATATTGATATAGTAGGCACTAAGCCAACAAAATTTTGTGATTGAATAAATACCATAGAAGGTTTCTGCAATCCTTCTTGATTTCATCAACAGATGTAAAATCTTAACAGTTTCACGTCTTCATTGGCAGAGTCCAACATAAATTGATCCTAATATCAGTCATTCAATGTTAAAATAAGTCGTTTAAATGAATAATACAGCCAATTAAGTCAGAATTAAAATTCTTTGGTGAATTTTCTGAACACAGAAATATATATATATATATATATATATATATATATATAAATCCAATTTAAACAGGTTTTACATACATGATATTAATAATACAACTGTATTAAAGTATATGGAACATTATATACAATTTATCTCCTAAATTCTAAAGGGTTAATTCTTAAATCTAAGACTGGTCTGATGCAATCTTCCATGCACAAGCAATTTCATTTCTGCATAACTACCATATTCCTTATCCTCCCTAATATACATAGCGCATTTCATGCTTGTCCTCCCTCTTCTGTTGCCACCCCCATACTTTCCTCTAATGCTAATTTTACAAGACCCTCATGTTTTGAAAACATCCCTTCTCTTGGTCAACGACCAGCAAATTATTCTCTCTTGCCCTATTCTGCTTAGAGCCATCGAAAGCTTCTATTCTTTTCCTGTCTGCAACTTCTATCATCATATATTCTATTCTAATTATTGGTAGCAATCTTCTCATTAATAGCCAAATTATTAGATTGCAACATTTCGTTGATAATAATTATATATTTCATCCAAAACTTTTACATTTAGTAAATAAAATTAATTATGAATGTTTAAATAAATATGCATTTTCTTTTTCTTTTAATAATACAAGTTCTTAAACAGCGTTTAGTTTGGCCCTTGCAACAAGATTTGCGCTATATAATTAATTGTGTATATAACATTGTATGTGAAAATAATTTTGTCTAATATTTTTAACAATGTTTAAGGGTAACAGGAATACCATACATATTAAAAAAGACAATAAGGTTATAGTGTATGATTTCAGAAAACTGTGGGACTATAAAAATTAATTTGTTATTATGTTTTTAAACAGGTAAATCGTTAATTTCGTACTTAATTTGAATTAATATTATTTTGATATATTTGTATGTTGATATAATCTGAAGTAGTAAAGGCATAACGAATGGCCGTTTCCAAATTTTCCTGAGACCTGTAGGTATACACTGATATCAACCCATATTAGTCCATCGCAATCGTTGGGAACGTTTACAATTAGAGATAATACTCATGAGTAATACGCGCGACTCACAGGAACATTAACTGCTATTGCAATATCAAAAACTGGACGGAGGAAAGATCAAGGCAAAATATTGAGCGGCTGAGCAAATGGTATGAATAGCAGCAGCTGGGTGGGAGCTGTCCTTGAATTACACGACTGATAAACAATTACAAAGAGAGCTCATTTGTCCTTGATTCCCGCATCGTTCTGGTATTTGCGCAGAAAGACGCACTTACGGTGTGTAGGTGACGCAACGCATCTCTCGCCTTCTCAACGAGACCTGCGGACACATTCCCAGTGGCGCTACTGATATCTACTAGACACTTTAATCTGGAAAATATCTTGTTCGTTGTTCATTTCCTCGCTGTTACGATTTCTCCAGTGACAGAGGAAGCACTCTGTTGTATTTATTATTTTCCTATTTTCCGCACGTCAATAACGAAACTCTCAATGATTTTAAATTGTTGTGAATTATCCTTTTTAAGCTTAATTTATTTTCATCTAAAGTAAAATATAATTGCTTAGAAACACTTTTATAAAATAAAAATTGGTACGATATCTCGTTCCTTTTTGGAAATATTTCCGGTGCAAATATAAAAATTTTAGTGTGTGTTCTACTCACTGGTTGCAGTTGAAATCACTCTCAACCGCACTGTGAACACAACAGTCAATTTTGCTGCAATGTTTTCATTATAAATTAACTCTTTAAGGAATAATTTGTAACTAATTTTCAATGTTTCTAACATAATCATATTATATACATCACACTTACAATAGCTTGTTTTTTCGAAACATTTAGATATTCAGACTTGATTTTTTTTAATTCCAAAAAGCGAGTGATATGTAGTTCCAAGTTTTATTCAATTAATATGGTCTAATATTTTCTATCAAAATGAATTTCTGATACATTGGTCCGGTTTACTCATTTATAATGAAATGAAGTGAGATTAAAATAAATATTCAAATTAATTATTTTTTATAACCTTTTTTTAAAATACATTGATCTTGTTGGGAAAATGATGGCCACTTTCCACTTACCACGCAATTAATTACCTCAAAAACAGAAAAATATCGTAATAATGTTTTCTTTAACAATCAAAATATAATATGAAATATGCAACGTCATTATGTATATAAACGACACAGGAAAATACAAGAATAATTTAATACTTTCTAAATATAACTGTGAATGAAAAAGAAATATATTGCCTGTTATATTGAAGTTTGATCAGCTACAACAATAAGGTCTCGAGACCTACTATATTTTTATTTTTAGAATTGATGATTTTCAGCGCTACATGATGAATATTACCAGTTTTAAAATAGTTAATTCTAGTGAAGTACATACTATAGATTATATTCTTCAAACAGAAAACATAATTTGATTCCATGTTGCACTCAGCTTTGTTTCATTCTTTCCAGGTGATGTTTTTGTTCCCAATATTTGAAAACAGTTTTACGTTGATCAATATTTATTCCCAGACGTCAGAGTATTGTCTTATATTTTACCATAAATATATTTTAAAATTCATGTGATTGTGTTTGATTATAGTTTTGTAAGTGGAAAGTGCTTTTATATATGTATATGTTTATTAATACAAAAGGAAATTTGCAGCGAGAGATTTGAAATTAAGATGAGAAAGTAGTAATAATAAACGTAATAATAATGATAACATTAAGAAAATCCTTCAAAGTCCTCATTTTGATTCACATCAATGTTATTTGTAGTTAGTTTTATACTAATAGTTAACCTATTTTCCATCCTACAATTTAAATTTTTTATTTTAAGTTTACACTTTTGGATTTATATAGAAAGGAGCCAGCCAATATCTTGGCAGGCAAAGTTTTCTAGTCGCTTATTGGCCTGATTATTAAAATTTACCCACATCTGTTCTTTATTCTCTTTCCTTTATTTTATGACTATAATCTTACTTGGACAATGTATAATAAAGAAATTAAAAATCGGAAAGACTCATATTTTCAGATTATTCAATTATTTACTTTTGGTTAAAAACTTATTAACATTGCATATTAAAGTGTTTCTTAATGATTAACAGTAATTAAAAGTTCATGACCATCGTACATGAACCTGACACGTCTATTTACCTTCTTCACCACCTTGAGTACCGCGTATCGACTCTGAAAATGCGGATTTAGATTTTTTTAAGGAACGAGGTCAAACAGAAGGAAACAGCTCAGGTACTCAGTAAAAGAATTATTATTTTATTGAAGTTATATGTCCGTAATTCTGCTAAACGTGACTGTTATGTGAACTTCAGCCCGATCAACTGCATACTAACTACTTGTATTTTGATTTTATCTAAGGCGATCAAGGTTAGCCCTTACTTAATGTTCCTTTCTACCTCAAATGTCACAGAAATCGAGTATTGGCTGATTATAAATTACCAGGAAATAAATTATAATACATTATGTTGCTTACTATTGCACTTCTGGAGACGTTCATCACGTTCAATGAGCACTGTTGAACGTAGATGCAGATTTTTAAGAAAAGCTGAAATATAGGCTTCAAGATAAAGCATGGAACAGATCCGTGCCGGATAAACGTTACCATAATTCGATCCTTGAGTACAGGATGGGTATAATAATCCACAATATTAAGTACAAAATTTATGCAAATAGATAATACAACTATAAGTGCCCTGACTCAAGTGAAATATATATATATATATATATATATAATTCATGTCCCATGTATTAATTTTGTTATTTTTGTTAAGAGTATTAAGGTTAAATTAAAATGCCTGTATATACAAGTATACCAAAATTATATGAAAAGGCAAAAGTTGGTTCATACAGTTTGAGAACCGTAATGGATAAATCTGAAACTGCTCTGGCGAACCAAAGTTTTATTTTTTATTGACGTTTCATCAGAATTGTTTTAACCTATATTAAACCAAGACTCAATGAAAATTAAATACCAAATAATCCCCCCCCCCCACAAAAAAGGAATCCTTTGACCAGATCTAGAGTTATTACATAAAAATGTCAATTTTAAATCGCCACAAACAAAAGCAGAATTGTACAATACCGATATCAATCGACTCATTAACATTTGAGATCGTCCGTACCGGTTCGGTCACGCTTTGAGAGATTGCTGGAATGCCGGTACGCAACTAGGTTTCTCATGAGAACGCATTTCCGAAGGTCCTTATGAGGCAATAAAACGAAAACGTTGTTTCGCACTCTATTGTTTAATTTGTTCGAACACACGGGAAATGGCTGCTTGCAGAGTAACTTGCAAATGTAATCAGCGGCATCAGTTTCAGTTTCGTAACAGGCCTCCGACATCAGGAGAGAGATGCGTTCCTAAACGTACGCTGATAGCAGAGAATCTTCTTCCGGGAAATTATTTGGGGCATTACTTTAAGGAATTGAACTTGCAGTTATCAAATGAATATTTCATTTAAAGTGTGTCCAAAACAATAATAGTTACAAAAATATTTGCGTTATATATTTTATTAAAAATAACAGCGCTTGGGGTCTATTCCCTTTTTGTAGGCTGCCCAACAACCGGAACGTTTCCTTTTACTCCGTTATTATTTTGTTATAATGATATTTCTTATTACAAACCATTTTCATTTTCCTGAATGTGACCTTGTATTTAAATATCTGACATAAACTTGTATTGTTAGGGGGTTTTTCCTGGTTCTTTACGTTTTCAAGTGAAGAACCTTGCTCACATACAGTACCTGATGACGATGGCAACCACATCTATTTTAACGTCGTTTGAGTTCAGAATGTTTACTCTTCCTGAATCACGAGAAAGTTACAATAATCGGTTACACGGGGGAAAAAATCTAGTTTCATTGAAAAAATCGAGATTTGTTGTAATGTTTCTTTTTTAAAGATCTTAAACTATAGCTATTTTCAAATGGGAGCCGATTTGACCTTGAAGCTGTTTCTTGTGCCGTCGAGTCAAATTCGTGAGACTTTACTACGTACCATATTAAGGGTCCGTTGTCATTTATTATCGACTTTTTTACCACATTTTTTATTCCCCAGTTGTTATTCTATGAATGACCTATTGATTACAATGATGGAGAACAGCTAAATGTTTATATCTTCCATATCGTCAAACAATGCATTTTTGGAAGTATTTGTTAATTTTGTTCTACCGCTGTATAATTTACATAATAGAATATATACTTTGTGAAATAGTTTTAAAATTCTGTCCTGCGATATGAAAGGGATTGCCATCCATATGGTCTAAAAAAATTAAGTTCTCTGTAGTTGACAACTTATATTACTCATATTATTTCTTGCTTCTTTGTCTGAAGTGTAGTTCCATTTAAGCAAAGTATTCATAGGTTTTCAATACCCTATTTATTATTATTTATACGGCTATCTTTAATTTGTTGATTTTTTTCATCTTTATTTTTTAATTGTATCAGACCTTCTTCTGTTCTTTTACTGAGCTACATAGTTATGTGCCTCCCCCCCCCCGCCCCCCACTTCTTCTAGATGTGCTGTACCCCTTAGAATTCGTCAGCCTCTGGAATGGATCCAATGGAGCACAATTCTCACAGTATTTATAAACCGTTCCAAAGCATGACACCAGTTTTACACGTTTCAGTTAACACATGACTTTACCTGAAATTCCTGGATGGATTTCATTTATGAAACCTCACACTTTCTAGGGTACAAATGCTAACAGACGGTAGTTTATTCAAACTCGCTTTGTATGGAGACTCGCCACAATTAAAGTGGGAAACGTGCGACTCTGTTTTTATATAACAATTAATTATTTTAAAACATTGTCATTTTTAGCTTTTGGATTGCTGTTTAAGCATTAATTTCCATAAAATCTTATGCAAACACGGGTATCATTAATATATCAAAGGGAAAACTTGAGTGAATTTTTGTAATCCTTGACCCCAATATCTGAAAATTTCCGCTCACCCACGCGCTTCAGTCACTGATAAATGGTAAGCATAAGAACTGTTTTATTGCCAGTTACTGATATTCTTCACATACAGGTATCTCAAGGTTGTGAGTTAATGTGGAACACGGAGTTGGCAAAGCATACTTGTTCGGTAGCTTTAACTGCACTCTCATTCACACGCAAACTGAAACAGTTTCTAGCACTAACTGAAACAGCCTGTAAATAAATACCTATAAATTTTGAAAGGTTGAAGCAGGTGTTTAGAGATCAACTTAAGACTCCGACTACTGAACGAAAGCCAGCAAGTCCTTTTTACATATTCCCTACGCACATAAAAGGCTGCCCATCACATGACGCAATATTTAATCGTAAAAAAGCAGTAATGTATGTCATGAAAATCGCTGCTAACAAATTTCGATGCCGTCCGTGGGTTTTAGTGGTATATCGACGGACAACGAAATAAACATTGGAAATAATCAGCCGCTATCCAGAAATGAAGCAGTGATTTTATTTGAACTTATGTAAACCACTTCATTATCGTAAGTTTACTCCCAGACTGAATAAAATAACGTTGAAAGATTCTCCGTTTAGCCGTCGTGAAAATCAGGTTTTGCTAATTGTAGATAGCAAAGTAGCGGTATTCGTATTCTACTCTAAGCCGATGGAAATGTTAACCGAACATGATGATAGATTAAGATATTAGTTGCAAACATAAGATGGCATAATTAGGAGTAATGTAATGTGATTGCTCAGAATTACATTTTCAAAGAATTACTCAGAGACCTAAACAAAGCAATAAAATTCTGTGGCAATCTTGGTATAATAAATTTCTATATAAATTGTTAAAGAAGACCGTCACCATTGATGCATGCTGGTTTCAATGTCGCTCTTATCGACAAACCGTCAATGATTTTCAAGCAAAAGCCACTGCAAGCTGCAATCTCAGAATAGCCTGCCCCATCACGTTTTCAAGATTATTCACTCTTCAGATGATATCTGTCAGTTCAAAGAAGAGATTCGCATTACTCAGCAAGAATATTAGTAGTGGATTACCGCCATTACTTCGTGCCGTTCTCAGTTTCCCAATGGAATCAAAGATCTTAGTACATCGCTTTCTCAATGCCGCAAACGAACAATTCATTAGTGGGAAAAACGTATTCTTGAAGATTTAATTAAATGTCTGATTCATTATTAAAAAACAATAACTGACAATTAATATGAAATTAGCGATGAAACATTTATATCGATATAACAAATTTCAAATGTTCAAAGGTAAGGCAATTTAATATATAGAATTGAAAATATAAATAATCTTTCGTGACGATATATAAAAAATGTGAAAATATGATTCTAAACTATTCATAGATTCGATTAATAAAAAGACGGTCAAAAATCAGCATATAAATATATAACTATTTATTCAAAAAAGCGACGTTTCGTCTCCATTTTAAGACTTTCTCAGGCGTGGATTTTAGCAATACATCATATTTACGTTTGACTCCGTCAGCCAAAATGATTATTGAATTTACAGGCTGACTTTTTGACCGTCTTTTTATTTACTGTAAATTTCAAAGTCAGAAAACTATGTTGTTATTCATAGATTCGTTTGTGATTGTTCGTAAACCGGAAAAAATGTTTATTCGGCCGAATTTGGAAACATTCCTGTGAATACAAATTGGTGATATACAACTCGTCACATATTGTTGAGTGCCCCTTCGTCAACGCAACAAGCACTACACTTACGATTCTACTTTGTTGTGAAACAAAATAACTCCACCTATTGCAAAGTGAATAACGATTTATGCGTTTTTCGCACGTTTTACCGGTGGAATATCTACCTGAATCACGACTATATGAAAAACGTGCACCATAAATACCTGGTCATGAAGAAAATAAGCTTCTTAGCATCTCTAAAAATTTAACAGTGAACAGTCGTCTATTTCAGTTGCAGTAAAAGACATCAATTCGTAAAGCACACAGTATCCAAAAAAATATTTTTATTATTGTCCGTTATTTTTAATACAACCTGTCCTTTTAAAGACAACATTGATTCTTCTTCAATATTTTCACATGGTAAGTAAAAACTAACCTCTTAATTGCTTTTAACGTGCAGTTATTGTAACTGTTACTTGATTAAGAGATAAATTGGTAGATTTATCAAAGGCCACAATAATTTGGAAGTTAAATTTCGCACTTTCAGTGAAATTAAGAACCATATCTCTGTTAAGAAGGGAACATTTAAAAACGAAGAATCCTGTTCTTTGGCTAATTGATGTAAAAATTTTCATACGGAATATTAGTAGATAAATGGGTGTTGCTTGTTGCATAAGCGAGGGTCCTTCAGCTTTTGTATAATTTAAAATTTATACGATTTCAAGTAACACATATTCAAATTATTTAATTATAATGGTAAGAGGGGCAAACGATAATTGATTTCGAGGGTTTCTGAAACGGAACACCTTCAGTCAGCTGCAGACAACGAGAAGAAGAAATCACCCTGTCGTGTTCCTGAAGACGCTGACCAAAGTAAGTAAACCTGCAATAGTCCTTTCATTTCATCTTTTCGAAATGGTGTTTAGTTAGTGTAGTTTACCTATTAAAGAAAACACGATTTTCTTATGAAAATGACAACTCAGATAAATTTTGCAGATTAAAATAAATAGTTAATTTTTATTACAAAGAGTTAATTGCAATTTCATAATTTTGTTAATAAATTCAAATTTATATATAATTTTACTTGATCGATAACAATCTCACTATAAAAGGAGCACACGGCTGATTGATGTATAACCCATAATTCAGAATGTATGTTGTTATACTTCCTAAAACATTAAAAAAAGACCTTTTGTAACAAACGAAAAGTTTAGCATGACGTCAAAGAGTAACCGACTATTAAATATTATTAATACATAAGTGTCCTCATAAGTTATCTCAGCATTATTTTTAACAAGTTTTACCTTAACTAGTTACCATAGTTTCTCGGTATTAGCATAGTTTCGTTGACCTATATATGATATATTAAACATTTACTGCTCTAACTGCGTCAAACTTTTGTTAGAGCACAAAGTTCACCCGGCTAATAAATCTAGGACCATTTATAAACTGGTTCACCGGAGAGGCCTGCGTTCATTAGATAAATAATCTGAAAGCCACCAGAACCTTGTACCTCGGAAAGTAAACGAAATTAACTAAGAAGATCAAACAACACCAAGACCTGGACCTACCAGAATCTGGTGTGTTTTCTAACCACTGAGATAGTCCGAGGAGATTTATTTATTAATGTCAAAATTTAACACCGTGCAAAGCCTAAATTCAAAAAGTAATGTCGTATCCTGTCCGTAGCTTGTAATGGAGTATATTCCCAATTATGTAAGCAGAGTGAGCCTCTGATCCATTGCCAACCGCTTTTGTAGCCGTTTGGCAGGTGATATTAATCTATGACATTTAAACGGCTACGTTTACGTATCAGATGAAATATTTTAATATCGCACCCGTGTGAAACTGGCATGGCTGTCTCGATCGATACTGATAGATCTCTGGTGGTAGATTCACGCTAATGAGTCTTAAATGCAACACAATGAGTGACCGTACAAAATATATTTAAAAAAATTACATTTTCCATAAATTTCGATGAAATTTTGATAAATTGCAGAGCTCTTCATGAAATAATTGCTATTTTTCAGACTATTACCATGTAGTACGTCATGAAAGGTCGTTATCAAAATATTTCAACAAATATGATTTAAATGCAGAGCATAAAATTATTTCGCAATTACATGAAAATTAATTCCGTTATTTCTGGAAGGTTTACAACGATAGATCATTTTTCTGCGAAACATATTAAAGCATAATTCATAAATACACTACGATATTTATGTATTAGCTCCGAATAGCTTCAGAATTATAATTTATTGTATTACAATACCAAAAAAATGTATCACGAATTTTCCCGTAAGCTAAGAATGGCGTATACTTCACATACTGAACCTACTGGACAACGTGCCCTTCGACTTATTACAGGTTTCTCAAAACATTTCTACCGATCTTCCTCATTCAAAGCACCATTTCTTGAATTTATGATAGAATCATGATAGCTTGAGATTGCGGAAATAAAATGTTCGACCTTTCGAAATGAACTTCTTCTTTCGATTTAAATGCATCGCATGAACTTAATAGCTCTTTGAGTCACGTGTTACTAAACTTGCTTAGTATGCTGCGTACAAGATACATACATGGTCTTCATATCAACAGATTGCAGTAAAGTTATGATAGACACAAGGGAAAAAATAAGTTATAATGAACATTAATAATAAAAAATGCAATTTCAACAGAGATTGAATGCTTGTTTGCGTTTCTATTTTTTTTGTTTCGACAGTTTTAAATGAATGCTTCTTAAACATAAATGTTATCGTTAAGTCTTTCACATTAGCTGGCACTCGCCCTAAATTGGCCTCTGCTTAATTTAAGTAAAAAAGCCTGTGTCGGAACTGAAGATAAAAAGAAACTGGTTGATAATTTCATTTTATCACATTTACCAAAATGGGCATGCGAGGTAAAACTGACGCAAGCTGATTAATGTTTTGTAACAACATTAATACAAGCCTCTCAGAGATGATTATGGTCTTAATTTACGTACATATGTAGCAGGATTCTGTAGCCTTCTGTAGCGCATAGAAGATAATTATCATATTTAAGGTTTAAATTAAGGTTGTCTGAATTTACTGAGGAGTCACGCTACGTTCAGATCACGTCACTAATATTAAACCAGAACCAATATCAGGTAAGGTGAAGAGGAAAACAATAAAATACAGACTGCAAGACTATCTGAAAAATGTGTCACTTCGAACTCGCTCTTATATAATACGCTGATAAATAGTGAGCAACCCTCAGGTCAATTACGTACGCACTGAAATTGGTTTCGGAACCATTGCGGTGAAAGGTTGAGGTCAGTTTGTAACTGATTAAAGAGCAGCGCGTTACAATTTGGCTGTCAATCCTGTCAGATGAGAGATAAAACAACGAGCTTGTTTGAGGAAGTGAACGAGATTCTTACAGACGAGGTCAAGTTTAAGCTAAACTTTTGGGGCGAGCCGTGAAGACGTGAATTAAATACAGCTTAAACCAAGATAAAATTAAGGCACATAAAGGAAAAGTAGCAATTTATTAAAATAATTCAATTCATAAAATTTTCCACTTGATAATTGAATTGTATTTTGTATTACAATTATATAACAATAATTTAAGTAAATTCGATTTATATTCGCCAAAAATGTTGTTTGTGTGTTTCTTGGTTTTCATGTAATATAAACAATAATTTTAATTTTTAACCTTTTTTATTTCTTAATTAATAAGTTTTCTTATCTATTTATAAGTATCGTAACAAAATAGTCGGTGCGAGGCAGCTTACTGATACACAAAGGCGGTAGTCAGGGTAAATGACTACCTATGCCAGAAAAATTAAAAAGAAGGAGAAACCGTCTGAGATAGAGCAAAAAAAAGATAATAAATTGTCAACCGGCGATTCCTCCAATCTTAACGTATTACAACTGGCAGACGAAATAAGCATAGTTTATTCCGCTTTAACATAGAAAGAAGAAACAGTTGACGTTCTTTAACTAATTAAATCTCTTGAAAATTGACCAAATTTCAGTATTGCTTTAAGAATTTTTCTATAGATTCTCGTATTCTAAATAAAGAATAATTAAAACTTATTTAATACCCTTAACTACTCGAAATCGTTGTATGGGTTAGCCATGTTTGCCATTGATTAGACTTGAGTCGCTAATTATATCTCCAAGGTGTTATTCCCCTCCGTTTTACTTTTTATATTATTTAACTAATTTTTTATTTTTAAAATGAATACTTAAATTATTTCAATATGAGGATTAATAGAGGGAAAACCAAGGTAATGGAGTGTGGTATGGGAAACAGTGGAATAACAAAGGGTGTTAGATTGGAAAGGGATATTTTGACGGAAGTTAAGGAATTCTGTTTCTCGGGCAGCGTAATAACTAGGGATGGTAGAAGTATAGTAGGCATAATGAGTAGGATAGAACAGGCAAAGAAGGCTTTCGCGTAAAAGAGAAATTTATGAATATTAGGAAATCGTTGCTAAAAATGTTCGTATGGAGCGTGGCGTTATATGGGTGCGAATCGTGGACGATGGGAGTTGGGGAAAGGAAAAGAATAGAAGCCTTTGAAATGTGGTGCTATAGGAGAATGCTGAAAATCAGATGGGTGGAAAGAATCACAAACGAGGAAGTTCTAAACAGAATAGGGGAAAAGCAAACAATATGGAGGACGTTGAGTAAGAGAGGGGATGGATTAATAGGCCACGTTTTAAGACACGAGGGTCTTGTAAAATTAGCATTAGAGGGAAGTGTGTGGGGTAAGACTGAAGAAGGAGGCAAAGGAGGGAATACGCAAGGCAGATTAAGGATGACGTGTGTTGTGCTAATTATAATAAAATGAAAATGTTTGCGCGGATAGGTTAGCGTGGAGGGTTGAATCAGACCAGATTTATGACTGAAAACCACAACAAAAACTTAAATTATCTCTGAAAAATGTATATACTAGTTTCAGTTATCACAATAAAATATAAAATTTTGATTTTCATTAAAACAGTTTTCGTAAATCTGTGTTATTGCCTTAACTTAATTATGTAATTTTTATAATAAGCATGGTTCTTATATATTTCTGTTTCTTTTTTATTTTTATTAATTTATTTACAGTCGCATAAAAAAGTCATTGTTTCTTCTAAAGAAAACGGGCGGCATTTTTCTGGTTTCCTTACGGCGCGCATACAAGCCAGGCAAAATTGAGTTATTTAATTATAACAATTTTTATAAGATGTTATAGTGGAGTACTGCGGGATGCACAGCACACAATGAAATGGAAATGAAACAGTGAGAGCGTGGAGGAAGTGTGTTGTGTGTTTGTAGTGCAACCTCCGAGCTCCGTTGTGAGACCGCAAGCAAGCTGCGACCTTGCTCCGTTAACTAACCTTCCTTCCTGCATAACATTAGCGAAGCAACTCAACAGCTGAGTCACGGACAATTCGCTTCATTAGCGCCTCAAATTTTTAATGTCCCTATTAATAACGGTTAAACAACTTGGTGACATATTTCACGGTCCGGTGGAAAATCGTACAAGGTTTATCAGGTACAGTGACAGACAATTCATTCTCTGGACCGGTTCCTTCATTTGATTACTTGTTAACAATCCTAACAGAATAAAAAAAATGAAGGAACTGTGTAACCAATCATCACTCTCCTCTTTAGCCCGTGATCGGTGGCGCAGAACCAATGATGACGATTTAATCAGCACCTACAGCATGGACGGAATTGCAAACCCTTCTCATTAATTGCCAAGTCAAAAGCTGTGAGGTGATAAACATTAATATAGGAGAAACTCACTAATATTTTAAAGGACCAGTACTTGTGGTCAATCAATGTGATATCAATCATGAACCTCATATCAGTAGGAAATATTAATGAACGATCAGCTTTACGGAATAGATCAAAATTAAACATTGAAGAACGAAAAATTAAATAAATAAAATAATTTTTATAGTTGAGTTTATCTAACTTCAGAAAAATAAATGAATAATAAAGGTAATTGACCAGGCTTAATTTTTAAATTTAGTTTAAAAAATGAAACATAATAATTGTTCGTTTTTTGGGACCCATCCAGATCTAAAAATCATTTGCCAAAAGTAATAAAATACGAAGAAAACAGGTTTTGCATAGACGATATTACTAGTACAATTCTATGTAGATACATCAAACATTAATTACAATTCATTTCAGTAATTTATAGAGAATACGTATTTAAATGTGCTACATTGCAGCTAAAATGAATCACATATAGAAATCAACGACAAGTTGTACTGTTTTTACTATTTATTTTAAATATATTTTAATTTAACTTTTATTCTCACTAAATTGTCTGTGATATTTAATTAAGATAATTTTCATTATTTCCAAAAAATTTCCCATGGTAAAGAAATCATTGTCTATGAAGTGAAGAACCTGTTTAAAGCCTAAAGTTCACTACATTTTATATTTTCAGTAAATCCCTATTTAGTATGATGTATGTCATGTTAAGGAAGTTTAGATGCCAGAGGAAAACAAATTTCAAGACAGATATAATAAATTATTATTATATTTCAAATAAATTATTAAAGATTATGATTAAATTCATGAAAAAATCTTTGATAAAACTGAGCTTAACACCTGAAGAGGTTACAAAGAAAGTAACGAAACGTTGCGACGTAATTATTATGTTCAATTTATTTTTTTTATTTCCGACTAATTTGCCATGGTTATTCATTTCTTTCATTCAACTTATATAACGAATTAAAATGTTTTTATTGGAATCTCTTTTCCAAATTAACTGCTCTTTGTTTCAAATTAACCACAGACAGGATAATTAAGCATAGTTAGGAGGAAAAGTGAAAATAATAATGAATGAATTTAAATTTTAAACAAAGAATTTTGAACTAACAGATTTTTTATTACTCGTAGTATAAGAAATAAATTAAAGGCTTAATGTTTTCATATAATGTAAATTGGTAACTATATTAACGGAAGTAGACCGTTTATATATTCGGTTTATTGGAAGCGGAAAAGTAAATTCTAAAACAGTTTGCGAAAATTTTTGGCCATCCACCAGTGTAATTTGCATTAGACTTGTTTGTGTTAAATTGAGGTCAAGATATTGGAAAATGGCTACTTACACAATACGCGACACTGAAGGTAATTGTAATTTTATCAAGGTCTTAGAAAGCTTGCTCATGGAACTCTACGGTGACTGCAAAACAAGGTAATGACACAATGCAATACATAATTATACAATACTATTTTTATAGTACTTGACCCAATGTCGAGGTGAGCCGTGGGTGAAATTTTTATCAGTTTGATATATCACCATTCCTTAACAGTGTAAATATATATAAAGATAACTCATATGCCACGAGGAACGATTTCCGGAATGACGGTAGATGCATTAATGTAATTTTGCCTCAATTCAGTCCCAAAAATTCAAATACCAAACGATTATAAATCAAAGGAAGCGGTTACTTTTGATTATATTTATCTAGAGACACGTGAAGTTAAAAATCACTCTTATGGATGATAACAAAATTTTATAGGACACAAACAATTTAAAATGAAATATCCGAGGTGCAAGGCTAGTCATATTTGTAATTCATATCAACTTTACTTACTTTTAGTTCCACAGAAGATGACTTATAAATATAATCCAGTAAATATTTAACGAAATCGGTTGATTTCGTGACAAATTACGATCCGCTCCGTCATCTAAACTTACCATCGATTAATTAATTTAGTTATTGAGGGTGAGTTAATTTTTTGAATAAAAGTTAGCAAACGGTAATCAAATATAAAAATTATTAACGAGCAGTGATAACAGGATTCCTCAGAGCGTGGTTGAATTCTACTGTCATTATTTTGATATTATTTTCTCTTCACGAATTCTTTATTCAGGTACGCTTTATGTTTTTATTTAATTACTTTTCTGTCTACTGATTGTCGTTGTTCAGGCGATTGATTTCTTCTTCCTACAATCTCCTTCGAACGTGGCTTCAGAAAAACTCATAATTTAATGAATATTACGGTCCTTTGGCGGTAATTTATTTAAGACCTTAACACATCCTTCAACCTTCACCGACCGTGTTTCACCGAGTGACTCTTTATATACCTAATTGCCATGATTGCGCGGACCTGCTGGCGGGTTACTACTGTCGGTCTCTCTCAAAGTCTGCTGCTAACAACATATCTGAGGCGGCTTTCCAGCTTCATATTAAAATATATGCATAGTGTGACAAGACTTCACCGACAAACTGATGAGCATGATAGGCCATGCAGAGAGTATAATTTTTGAGAAGGAACATGTACATGCAATTCGTTTATAAATTATGCACAGGTAAAGTGTTCACTCATAAGGGTCAGAAATGAATACAAACAATTGTACAAAATAATATTTTATTGAAAAATAGATGTTCGGATGAGTCGTACTACACTATGATGATCGTCTCACAACCACAAGCCTACAACAACAACGAACTACCAAACTTACAGGCGTGTAGTAGTTGGAGCAACAGATTGAGGGCACAGATGAACAGCGTACGGAATGGTTAGGGTTCTTGACGCGCGCATAATTATAGTTGTGTTTAACCGATAAACGATGTTTTTGTATGTTCCTACGCAAAAAACGATACTATCTGCATGGCCTATCGTCCCTATCAGTTTGGTCTTGTTACACTTTGTAAATTGAATAATGATTGATTTATGGTACTGTCGAAAATTCACGTAAATGTGATATCGTGACGCTACGCCGGTCACGCATCACCGGTGCCGGTCACGGTCATGCTTTATACCACTAACACATTCGTATCAAGAAGCATTCACATGCTCAATAGCCGTAATATATTTTACTTTCATTACAGATGCACTGTGTTTTTTTACTTTGCTACTGACAATCCAGTTATCCTGAAAATTAATGAAAATTTTTTAGTACGGCGTCATCAATGTCTATGTTATAACATATATTATTATGTATATTTATCACGGAAAGTCGTTTCATGATGTTGGGTGGAATTCTAGTGACTCAAATATTAATACTGTTCTATTTATTGTTTATGTAATATAAAATTAAACTTCCATGACTTGCGTTCTAATAAGCATTTGATTGAATAAATGAGGTCCAGTTATAAGAGAATGAGAAAAATAAAAGAAGCGGCTCGCCTTTAGTCTGTTTACGGGCACGCAATGTGTGACAAGTGGTCAAACCAAAATGATAAAGAAGAATCTGTGGAAGGACGCCTTTTGCCCTTTCGTGTCTGGGTGTGGTTGTGATCGAGTTCGTTGGCCGTGCGAACAGTGCGGACGGGATTCGTTACTTCACCGACCGACGCGACGACGACCTTGCCTTGCCTTGCCTTACCTTACCTTGTCTTGCCTTCCCTTGCCTTCCCTTGCCATCCCTTGCCTTGCTTCGCGAGTGAGGAAGACATTCCTCGAGCCACACTCTCGCAACGTGAGATATGGAGGTGCGACCCAACCCTGACCTTATATCCGCATTCGATCGTATCTTTTATAACACTTGAACCCTGCTTACTCGGGAACACGCCAAGTACCTATTAATCAGGAATGTTCTTACACCGGAGGAATTAAGGAAGCTCGCGAGGTCGATAAAATTAACTGTATGGGAAAGAGCTCTTTTAATAATACACTATGATGTCACGAGGTTCGACGCATTTATGATCGAGAAGCTGATTTGCTAAAGGCAACTTGCGTAGATTCATCTAACAAAGCAGGTATTGAAGTCATTACATGTTATAATTTGACTAATATTTTTAAACCTCTCTATTTCATTTATAAGGACTACCGTGTTGTTTCTCCAGGCCCTAATTTACTTTAAAACATTTCATGTGTATATTTATCAATTCCAGTTGAAGTCACGTCAGGGTTCCCCTGGGAAGAGTAATCGAACCACTAATGTTTTTAGCATTTATAATTATTTGACGATAGGCATTGACTCACAGATCATTTGCCGATGACTGTATCATTTACAGAAAAATTGGAAACGTCCAAGATGCAAATATTCTTCAATCTGATCTAAACAGAATTCAACGTTGGTTGCTCCAAAATGGGACGATAGTAAACGCTTTAAAAAGCAAATTAATTGGATTTACAAAAATTAGAAACTTTTTTCAAGTTGAAAATACATTAGGGGATGAAAATATATTACAAGCAGACACTTGAAAATACCTGGGCGTAACTTCGAGTAAAGACTTAAATTAGGGAGAACACATAAATTCAGTAACTGGGAATGGCTGGAGGGCGCTTCACTAAGTCAATAGAATACTGCGGGAAAGTACCCGAAAGACCAAAAACATCGCTTATAGGTCTTTGGTTGGACCTGTCCTTGAGTATGGGGCGTTGTGTTGGGATGAGATACATGCGTTGGACAGGCTTCAAAACCGGGCAGGAAAAGCAAATATTTATAGAGGCACGTGTAATCTGGAGGAAAAAGAGGGCCAGGCTTTGTGCATTGTATAGAAGAACCGGCCTGAAGTCATATCAAAACTCGTATTCACTCATTCAAAATTAAAGAGAGAAGATAACGAACGGACATGGGTAAATACGTCTTCGTAAATAGGACCGTAAAAAATTGAAATTACTCACCTGCAAGTCTACTAGCGACTTTTCCGAAGAGTGTAAAATCATTTAGGGGCCGAATTAGGGACATGGTTTAACTTAATATATTTAAGCTTAAAAATAGTGTTAACGTATTTGGATATTCCATATTAATAGTAGTATTAATTTTGTTAAACTTTTATTCCTTTATTGAAGTATTAAATGTATGTTGGCACCGGACTCAGCCCATTGTGACGAAATAAATCTATTTCTCTAATTCAAAAATTCGCTGAACCCGAGAAAAGCTAAGGACACTACTTTTGTTTAATTAATTGTATAATAAATTGAACTCTTTTAAAATTAAATTTTAACAAAAATAAAACGACATTTTAACAAAAATTTATACATTGTTTGAACGTGACGCGTAAGGAAAAATTAAAATTTAACCGAGAAAAATTTTGTTTGTAAATGATGACAAAATTAATTATAAAAATACGACCTTATAAGCAGACAATCTTTAATAATAAGAAACAATCATGAGGATAATTTTGAAATGCCATACACATAATGCATCTCAGGATGATTACATACTAATCATGCCATTTAAAAAATTATAAATTATTTATCTCACTAAATGTCGTCCGCTTATAATGTCGTACTTTTCAATCTTAAATTTAACACACGTGATTTCCTATCTTATGAAGATGAAATTGTTACAAATACTCCTACCAAATTACTGGTAATGTGTGAAAGGGTTTATAATCATTTTCCCTTAAGTCTCAGAGAATATGTTAATGTCACCTGAGTTAAACTATTCAAGAATTTCATAATCAATCTACCTTTCCGCGACGCCCCTTTAGCGACATATAAACTTAGTACACGTTTGTGGAGTCATTCTATTAAAATACTGCACCATGATGAACACTCTTCTTTTATCTAAGTGATAGAAAACAAGCTTTAATTGAATGACGGCGAGACACATAAACAGACGCTTCGTTTAAAATATATCCGTATAATTTGGTTTCCGAAAGGGAACTGTTGGTTCTTTTTGGATAACAGGCTACAAGAGGGTGATCCTGAAACTCCCCTTTAATAGCATAGGAAGGTAATTAAAAAGGGGAGATGTGGAAGGTAGAGCAAGGTTAATCCAAGAAGTTTTTGAAAATAAAATAATAAATACAAAAATATAGTAGCCGTTAGTACAGGATTTCAGTTGTGTTGCAGATATGACTGAAGGAGAAAAAAATAAGGACGGTAGAGAATAGTATTCCGCAAAATTTAACATCTCGTCGTATGTTTCAAAGCGCTCAAGGCTTCTCTTTCCCGACGCTTACTACCGCAGGTATCATCTCACCTGGAGGACTGTGGCCTCAAAGATTACATTTTTTATATTTATCAATTCTTACAAAATGTTACTCTTTCGTATATGTAGCTTGCATACTTACGTTTCTTATTAACATAGGAGGTTAAAATATACTTTCAACAAAATTCTTTTTGCTCTGTTTGTTGATGGATAGATAAATTTATAATCTATCGTCAGTCTAACATATAATAACAGATCGTTCCAACTTTTAATGCAGGGAAGTGTGATCGACCCATTTATGTTCCTAGAATTCATAAATGACCTAACAATCGGTATAAAATCACAGATTAAACTTTTTGCCGACGGTTGTATGGTTTATAGGGAAATTGTAAACGTTGAGGATGAACAGATTCTGCAGGCTGAGTTAGACAAAAGTTACCAATGGTCAGGTTTAAAATCTAAATAAATGCAACGAAGAGTACAAAAAAGAGCAATGTTCCTCCAAATGGGAACAAAGTAGTAACGAAGTCAAACAATTGAAAAAATCTTAGGATCACGATTAGTAAATATTTAAATTGGGATAATCAAGTGAGCGAGGTCCCTAGCAGGTAAAGTGTGGAGGGCGCTGCTCCATTTTGTCTAGAGAAAAAGCCCGAGAATAAACAAAATTTCTGCTTACAAAACGCTGTTCAGGCCAACTGTATAATATGGGGTAACATGCTGGGATCCATATAGAAATGAACACTCTCTAGCCTTGGAAAAAATACAAAAAGAGATTGAAAACATGTTTGGGGATCGAGTCGCGAACAATCCTCACGAGAATTTGGAAGCTCTTAGTGATCGAAGGAAACATGCGAGGTTGTGTGCAATATATAAAGCGTATAAGGGTGAACCACAGGGCATGGAAATAAATAATAAATCACCTTACGGCGCCGACTTATATCTCTAAAAATGATCACACGTTCAAAATTAAAGAAAAAGGGCAACGCAAAGACGTAGGAAAATTTTCATTTGTTAATAGATCAATACGCGATTTGAATTCCTTGCCTGCAGAAACACTCACGACTTTTCTGGGTAGCGATAATCAGTTTAGGAGTAGGCTAAGGAAACATATATATGTGAAATGCTAAATTATTTCCTAAACGAAGCATAAAAATAATAAAGTGAAGTGATTTCTGTGTGACTCCTGACTTCTCTATTCATTTTCATATTAAAATCTCATAAGACAGTACAAAATTGTTCCTGGGTGTAAATTGTATTAATTTTTTTTCTGTAATTGTATCATATGTGCTTACTTTGTATATAGCTACCACCGGGAAAATGCCCAATAGCAGATAAATATTAATAATAATAATAAATATATATTATTGACCATATTTTCCTTCTTGTAGATCTTCCTCTCTATATTTCTGGGATGTAGCTAAGTTGTAGAACATTTAGATGCAATTCAATCCTATTCAAATTTTATATATTGCTGAAACAGAGTCAATGAAGATGTTTGTAGTATAAAAGTTGAGGGTGGATATGAATTAAAATTGAAACTGGCAAAATATATTCAAAGGGCGATTTTACGGAACTTGTAATACTGAAAGGGTATCGAGTATTTGCTGAATATGAAGAAATGTAACAAATACAACACTTACATGTATTATGGAAGAAGATACATTGCTAGGTATTGAGGTATTGGAGACGTTGGTTTGGGGAGGAACTGTGGAAGGTATGGGTAAAAATGTGGAACAATGAAGTGGATTTAACTGGAATAAGTAATTTAGAGGCCTGATTAATCAGTACACGTTTCCTTGACCAATTTCTCGCCGCGTAATTCGTCTTTGTGTCGAATTGTGGAACGGAGTGAGCTCCGTGGAAGTGACCTTAGTAGGTGAGATCGCCTGGAAGCAGCGTTTTGGTTTGTTAGTCTAATTACAGCGACGGAATCGACCTTGTCGCTTTCGGGCGTGGTCTCTGGAAAGTCACCCGCCTCGGAACTGACTCTTAGGGGCAATTCTCACAAAATCACTGCCATTGTCAAGCTCTCATACCCTCTGGCGAAAACATTACGGAAACACTTCTCAATTCAGAGACGAAACATTTTGAGACGAAAAAAAAAAGCCAAATACATCTCAAAGTTAAAACTAATGTTATTTATTTATTTGTAGGTACTACACATTGTTAAGATGTAAACCCCTTGTGCCAGTAAATAGAATAATGTGCAATTTAGGAAAGATTTTCAACATTAAATATTGTAAAACATTATATCGATATAAGTAATATAATCAAAAAGAAAGACAAGAATGGAAAAATCTCGACTTGACCAGGGACTCGAACCCCGGATCCCCAGCTTTCCGGGCAGGAACTCTACCACGGAGCCATCGTCCAAGAAGTGATACAACATCACTCCATTCCTCTAAACCTAAGCCAAGCTCACCTACAATTTACTAATCACAACCTTTCACAACCAATTTATAGGAACACAGTGAAGAACGGACGTAGCCTAAATTTATCAAAGGTGCACGGAATTCAAGTGAAAGGAAGTAGAAATGCTTCAATTGAAGCTCGGTAAAAACACTGAAAAGATTTAATGGTCCTTATGTTTCCATCAAAATTTTAGTTTTACACTTCGAGCATGTGTGAGGAATTAGTAAATCACGAACAGAAGTATTGATGCACAATTAAGTATAATAATACTCATAAGAATTATTTCCCAATCATACACTAAGGGATTCTAAAAATTAATTAGAGATGGACTAAAGTATTATTTACCTATTTTTTACAATTATTTTTAAATTTATTTCTTGCCTTATTATCAATTGAACTTATCTCTCGTTATCTCGATCGGTTTTTCATACTCATTTTACTGTGTTTCATTGACCATAGGTTACATTATACCTTAATTTATATGATTATATTGATGTGACTTCTTTGCAAATAAGTAAGTCAAACTCAATGTTAGACAGAAATAAATTAAATTTTAATTAACTAAATAAAAGAAAACCACTTTAATTTGTCAATTGTAGATTACTTCAGAAGCTTTCAGCCATGTTTATTTTCAACTGATGAGATGTAGACGTGTACCGCTCTGGTACTATGAATCGGTACGTGAGATAATTGAAATATACAGTTGAAAATTGCCATGGTCGAAAACCTCTAAAATAATACAGAATTGGCAACTTAAAGTGGTTTTCTTTTATTTATTTATTAAATTATCATTTATTAAAGTTGTTTTAATTGAATTTCAAATTTAATAATAAGAACCACGTTGCGTTCCATTCGCAAGCCAATGGAGAAAATAACTTCTTTATAATGAGAAATCAATCGAATTTTATTTTTATTTTTGGTATCATTCTTCACATTAATGGCCGAATTATTGGATCAGATTATCTATGAATCTAGAATAATAATTACATTGATTATCAAAATTTATGGGCATTTAATTATTTATTTAATGTATTAATCCACGTGAAGAGGATCACTTGAAAAGAAGCAACGTCTTGTTGCACAAATTTTACTTATTAAATTGAATTTCATTTCTGGCTGTTTACACATTAATTTACGTTAATGTTTTCATTTATTTCTTAGCGCAATTTTTTTTAACTTTTCCCCAATTTTCACTTTTCATTTCAATGTAATTATTAATGCGACAAATCAAATAAACAATCGTATATTACCGCTGTATATTACTAATAATCGATACACATAAGTGATCAGCAATTATTACTTTGAATATCGTTTACTGTTTAGCTTATTTGTTACATTTTTACTTGAGGTCGAGCGTAAATATTAGTATAAAGCGGAGAACCATTTTAATGGCATATTTTACAAAATGGCCATTCAGATTATTCAAATGAGTGTCGTTGATACAGACTTGTGATTATGCGCTTCATATTTATGTGAGATTAATCGCGTCACTTAGACCATAAATCCCAAGTCCGACCGAGGTCGTTCTTCCATAGCTGTATTTGGGTAACGCGGCAAGGTAAAACCTTCGACTGTGATGGAACGTGAACATTATTACACACGTTCCGTGAATGGAATCGGCTTTTAAAATTATGTTCGTTAGGCGAAGTGTCATCACCTTGCGGGTGCTGCTATAAATGGTTGCAGTAACTACTTCCTGAACCGTTCAAGTATTGATTGCATCGTAACACTTACAAAAGTTACTATACAATATTGCTGCAAAAAACTATTGCTTCATCAAAGTAGATCTCCTTTTCAATTCGATAATATTAAATCATATTTTGTTATTAATTTTTTTTATTATTTAACAAAGATATCACTTTACTGCAATTAAATTTATCCACGACACTTATAGCTAAGGCAATTTTTCGAATAATAAAATGTTTTAGTACGTGTGAAAACTTCTAAGATAAGATTCAGAGGCCTCTATGTACCAACTGTAAAATAGGAGCTTTAGTTATTGTCCTTCATTAAGCTGCAATATCATGAAGATAAAATAAATCATTCTCATATTGCATTATATGTCTGCATAAGGCGATTAATCTCACATAAAATCTGAAGTGAATAATCGAAAGTCTGTGCCAATAAAGCTTATTTGAACAAGAAACAGTTTGCAGATTTATGTACACAACAGAGATATAAGTTTTATGACTTGATATATACAACAAAGAGAAGCTTTTACCAGTAAGACTTTCCTTAATTAAGAATATTTCTTTGTTATATTTTTGAAATCTTGAGGTAAATATCCACATACATTTCAGATTAATTCGAAGAACAGCTATGGGACTTTCCTCACGCAGGTATTTCTCTAGAGTGATAATGGGTATGCCTCGTTCTTATAGTTTCAAAGTTCTCACATGCTGTGATAGCTTCACCTCTTCTAGGAGGTGTATGTACTGGGGTCGAAGACCTTGGGCATACGATAAGAGTTGTCTGTTGATTCCATTGAATCAGTCGGGCAACTACCTCCTAAAACTGTTGGAGACACGGAGAAGGGAATGCGGCGGACTCACAGCAAACTCGTCTCCCGTAATTCGGAAGGGCTTGTGCATAGTAAATCAATATACCGACCTACCTCATGCAGGTTTCTACGGTTTTCTCTGCATTTCTTTTGGGTTGAATCAGCGAGCCGGGCGGACAATAGTCAGCCCTTTGCTTCCTTGCTCTACCTTCCACATCACCCCCCCCCCTTCTTCTTATACTATTAAGCGGGAGTTGTCTGTTTCAGGATTACTCTCATGTAACCTCTTACTCAAAAAAATCGTATAATTTTTAATTTCCTCAACGCACAAATATTGCGGTCAAATTGACTGACATAAATGTGTTTTACGTTGGGCACATTCAAGACATTCCTTAAATAAACGCAACGTCGTCACGTACTAAATTGTACCATAATGTGTACCATAGATTTGATATATTAATATATATTTACAATAATGTAATGTTATATAATTAAAAACTGTATATACTGTCAGCAGTGTCTGTTGTAATCTAAATGAGTAAAAAAAATGACAATGTACAGAAATTATTTCTAACACTCCAAATTCATTGTACACCTAATGAAGTCAGTCCTAAATTGAAGACGAATCGCCGGGTTAATTTTCATGTTATTAAATTAGTACAGACATATTTGATTTTTTTTCATTCGTTTGTAAAGAAAATACAGTTATGGCCCGAGACGAATTCTGTCACCATGAGAAACTAAAAATTATTTTAAAAGAATTTATACATTTTTAGAAGATAAGAATAGATAAATATAGATCGAACCCGGAATCTCCCGCTTATCGGGTGGTAGCTTTAAAAAATAGCTAGTCGAGATCGACTGCCAGATGCGAAGGCAGATTCATCCACTCTTGTAAACCTAACGTCGGCTCATCTACAATTTGCTAATCACATTCTTCATAAAAATATTCTGCTCATCTCTTCACGCAGTAGTAACGTATCGATGCAATACTAACCTACATTTTGGTACATAAATTTATATTTCGGTTTATAAGCATCTCTCAGACCATTTAGGAGGTCGCAATGTTTTCCTGTTTAAAGTTTTAATTTTTGTTGGGGTTGGATGAAATTTATTCTGTTTGAGGGGTAAAGTCGTGAAAAATTTGCAGTTATAATTTTTATTATAGCTGCGTCCGTGCGTGGTCAGTGTAAGGAAACACCTCGTTGAGCCGGGGGGCGCCAGGGCGTGGTTGTCAGGTGAAAGCCATTCGAACCCAGAACCGCCGTCGTGCGGGGGAGCTGCGACTGCAAGGTCAGCTCCAAGGTGTCCAGCCATTGTGTCATAACAACCGACGGACACTGGACGCGGTTTCCAAGCTGTAAATCTGCAGACTCATCTTCCCCATCTCAGCCCAAGTGGCTCTCAACGCTGAAAGCTGAGCCGCGGAAACTCCAAACACGACCACCGTAATCGACCTTCAGCATTATCATAATCTTGTATATACTGAAACAATTATTTTACCAACCAACAATCTTATGATAAAAGTTTTTATATGAAATAAACAAAAAAACAACGAGATGTTTACATAATTATATACTAATAAAGCACCAGAACAGATTACGAACCTGAATAATTTGCAATTTAACTAAAAACATTAATGAGAAACAGATTAATGATTAGTCTTGGTCTACAAATCTCCATTTGAGTAGTCCTCTCAGCTGCTTTACCTTACGTTTTGTTTCCTTTATGAAAACGTGACACTCCAGTTTTGGTGGAATAATTTAAATCTGAACTGAAAGGATAATCTCTACAAAGCAACGCGAGACCCTACAGGTTTTTATATTGCGAAAACTTTTATCCGAAGATAGTAAAGTTATTAATTTACATGAATATTTGAATAAATTGTAAAGTCCATTGGCAATCAATTTAAAAGCGAGAGAAACGACACATCTGTGAACATGATTGTGTTATTGCAGTTAATAATATTTGATTGACTGAGTGTAGGCGGTGAATGTTAATAGAGTTTAGGGTAGTAGGGGAAATCAGATGAAGAGGAATAGTTATTGTAAAACGGAGAATGAGGTGTCAGCTAACTGTGAGAGAAATTATTGTTATGTGTGAGATTGGAAGGATGTAGTCTGAACATGCGATTGTGTGGAGGAGAAGGATTGCTGTGGCTATGACCAGTTTCATTGGAGTGATTGATGGAGCTTTTGATTAGGGAGGATATGCATGATTTTATTCTGGTGGAGATGAGTGAAATTTGGATGTCATTGTGCATTACTGAGTTTGGAAGGTACCACGGGGAGTTGGAAATGATTCTAAGGATTCTGTTTTGATAGGTTTGGATTTTATTTGAATTGGACTTGGCAGTTGATCCCCAAATGGAGCGTGCGTATGACCATATGGGGCTGATTAGGGAGAGGTAAATGAGGTGGAGATGGAAATTGGTGCGTTTTTGTTGACGAGTAAATAGAGTAGTTTTATTTTAGTGTTAATTGTGGATGAGTGGTTAGAGTAAATTTATTTTAGTGTTAATTTTGGATGAAAGGTGGGTAAGATGGGGTTTCCAGGAAAGTTTTGAGTCTAGAATAAGTCCAAGGGATTTGGGAGTCAAAAAGATAGGAATGAATGAATAAGGGGATGTTTGGTTTAGAGGATGAATGGAACTATTGCAGATTTGGAAGGGTTTTTGCTGACCCTACAGTGATATGTGAAAAAATAATTTTCCGATTTTTTCATTTCCGGGCTTTCACGTCACACCCTTTTTCCTTCCGCTTCTTCGAGAAATTTTGAAAATTCCAGATACCGCTACATTCATAACGCAGTCATAAAGACAAGAGAAAATCATTATAGAATTAAATCTACATGAGTACTTTACTACTTCACCAATATTAATGCAACCTTTGATATGTTTGTAATAATTATCTATTATATATAGCCCGAGGGATTAAGCCGATATACCCTTGTCATGAGATATACTCCTTATGTGAGTATTTCAGTCCAATCAGTCCCTTTCACTCGCTTTTTGCTCATAGCGGTTACCACCGTGAAGATAATTTCTCACTTCCTGCGTATAAGTGGAACATAATCTTGTTTTATGAACAAGAGCGGAACACAAATTTAAATACAGTAATGTGTTGAACGAGAAACACAATCATTACCTTTCATCAACGTCAATTAACATTAAAGTTCGTGCTTTGGCAAATCAATTGAAGCCAACTGTGAATTATCCTGCAAAGCGATGACCCGGTGTTCAATTTTTAAGGAAAATGCGTTTCGCGAGCAGTATAGAAGGCTTGAAAAGAAACTTCTGAACCGAAAGTTTCACTGAAGAAATATCTAATAATCAGAGGTGATCAGTTAACGGTTGCCCCTTTTTCTGATATTCGGGAATTAATGCCGCAGCTGATGTTTCCATAACTTGGTCTAATAATTTGCACGAGTGCCCATTTCACGGCTGTAATTCAAGGAAAGGTGTCAGATTGGGTACAAATTTGGGACTAAGAAATATCGATAGAGAATTTTGTCAATTATCGAAAAGTGTGGCCACTTTCGCAACAGTTTCTAGGAGAGCTATTTGCACATGTCCTTCGCTGTTACAGCAGCCTTTAAGGCCGGTAGCAAGATACGAATCACGTCTGGTACAGTTTTTTACAGTTATGAGTTCCAGTGCAGGTTTAACGTTAATACCAGATGTAAACAGACTCATAACTGGTTGTAATGGCGTCTTCCTGCATAATGTGTCAATAGACTTATTGAGCTTTCGGAAGACTGATTTCACAAATCCTGTATACGTACTTTAATTATGAATTAATACGTAATATAATTACCATCTAAGGAACGCCATATATAGGATACTGGTTAATCAATATTGAATGATTAAACTGCGATAATTTCACGCAATCGTGTTTGGCAATGCATGAACATGAAAAATGTTTTCCGCATTAATTATTTAAGGTTTTAAAATAAATCTTGCAATTGTCACCACCAGACTATAATTATTATTTGGGGAATGAATTGATAGAAATTGTATGTCTACAATTATTTTATTCCAAATTTTCTTTAAATAAAACGCTGTCTGAAAGAATAATTATTTATATAATCTTAATATTACTCCGTACACATAAATCTAATATTTCTAACAACATTAAATTTAGTACCTTGACGTATTTTGGGCCACTATTCCTTGCCTCTGATATAAGAATGTACTTCTCCACTTACTAAAATCAGTATTAGTCACAATAATTTCACAAATTTATTAAAAATATTATTTATTTTTCAATCTCAGAAGAAATTCTTCAATTGAAGACCGTGAAACAGAATTAAGAAGATAAGAATGGAAAACCGAGAATCTGTTCATTTAAAAGATTATTCACTAACTTCGTTAAAAAAATTTAGAAGGACCCTTCGGTCAAAATATTCTATAATTTTCTATATAAAATAAAAAATTGGTAACAATTAAAAAATTATTGTATTTGAATATATTAAATGTTTACAAAATAATATTTTATTTTGTTATTGAAAATTATTCATATAGATGATTAAGGCACATTTTGGCCCAAAAATACTCATAAACGATTTAACTAAATTAATAAATATTTATTAATGAAGTTGTGGATTTATTGAAACCGTTTTAAAAATAAGGGAATCTCAACAAACAAATGTCATTCTGTTTGTGGAGGTAGAGTCACTATCAATTTTATTTATTTTTACTGGTCTAAAGATGGTTGTGCTGTTTCGAAATTCTGTTTAACTCTGGACAATGCAATGCTTCACTTCCTCAATTTTTCTTAATTATTATACATATTATTGTTGTTAATGCATTTTGATGCATTTGATATTTAACGCTTTGTAAGGATATTCTGATGTGTGTTTCCTTATTTTCTTTAAAAATACATTGTTTATCAGTCAAACGTATTTTATTTTTGTGAGGAAACCTGTATCAAGATTTATTGCAGTTGATATAGTATTAATGAACCTCCGATTTGATCAATATAAATTATAAATGCTAAAAGATTGCACTGAATGAACAAGTACTTCGCCTGCAAGGTAAAGTATCTGGCAAGACGATCAAGAGAGTCCCGCAACTTTGCCAGGAATGCTCTGAATCCGTGACCGATCCATCACAACTAGAAAGTTTGCATTGACTATTCCAGACACGGAACGACATAAACTCGCCCTCTGCTTGGTACCTGCAATAATCGCATGCTTATGATCGGGATGCTTTCCAACTTCCTTTAAAACTGTGGCCAGAAGGCAGGGAAAAACAGGAAATGCACCACAAAAACATTTATGGTGGGGCCAATATTTTTTTTTTCAAAAAATTGTAACTATTAAGAATTGTATCAATATAATGGAATGAATTCCTGGCAACGGTACTATATAACGAAATATAATGCGCAAATTTGGATGTAGCTACAAAACCCCCTACCGTATTGTTATTTATTTTATAGACGACAAAAAATCGAAAATGTCTTAAAAATATAATGGAAAATCTATATCAATGATAGATACAATAAGGAGCCTCTTAATTTAAAATTCAGTAAAAATAACCGATGTACGTATAGTTTGGAAATAAACTTTTTTTTATTGCGAAAACTTTTATCCGAAGATAGTACAGTTATCATTACAAGGTATATAGAATTCGCTGAATAAATAATTTACATAATTACTTGAATAAATTGTAAGGTCCATTGAGAATCAATTTAAAAGCGAGAGAAACGACAAAGATGTGAACATAATTAGAGAGTTTAGGGTAGTAGGTGGAATCAGATGAAGAGAAATAAAGGAATAGTTAGGAAAGAAACTAAATTAAAATGGAATCGAATCAACATTGAAGGCAATGGTGACGATAATGTTTTCAAGTGGGATAATATTCGACGTGGAAACTCTTCCTCGTACCATCCAATCAATTCTTGCATATATTATTGTCCACGAAGCTGAAGGAAGTAAGTAAGACGATGAGATAAAGTCCGCCTATTTCTTTGCCCTTTTCCCTGAACGGCAGAACGACTCCTATTTCAAAAGCATTATGCATATGGACATATTTCAAATAACAATACTGAAATCATAATAAAACTTTTATGAACGGCAAAAAGTGACCTTCCTTATGAGTAATTGTTATGATCATTGTATTGAATTCAGATCCCTGAAGTCCTGAAAATTTAACTAAGGACAAAGAAATATATAGAACTTAAATCGATGCAAATAACTATCAGGCCTCATAGCTTATTATCAACATATAATAAAAATAAATTAAAACTACTTGTAGAAGAAAACGGGCTAGTATCAGAGAAATTTAATGATACTTCAAAATAATTCATAAATTTGTAGAAGATAAGGATAGAAAAATATCGACCGGAGCCGGGCATCGAATCTGGGATCTCCAGGTTATTGGGCGGTTGCTCTAACCAGCTGAGCTAGTCCAGGTTGACTGCCAGATTCCCCCACTCTAGTGAACCTAAGCACAACTCACCCACAATTTACTAATATCATTCTTCACAACCTTGGCTAGGAAATCAGTGAATAATGGACGTCGTATAATTTGATCAAAGGTGCATGGATTTCAATTCAAAGAGAGAAAAATTTCTCAAATTGATTTCAGCCAAAAACCATTCAACTAATTTTTTGTAAAAATATCCCAAATCCGAACTAAATAGTTGTCGGGTCCGGTCGATAGTTTTCAATCCTTATCTTCTAAAAATTTATGAATTATTTTGAAGCATTATTAAATTTCTCTGATACTTGCCCGTTTTCTTCTACAAATAGTTTTAATTTATTTTTATTATTTGTTTATAATGTGGTATCTGTGGTTAATTAATGTGTTAGTGTCGTCTCAAATTATTCTTGTCCAAATTAATTACATTATTGGTTTAACGGTAATAATGAGCATACTGGAGAACTCAACTATGGTCACTTTTGGAAAATGTCAGTCAGCTTCGGCAAACACAGTTTAGTGTGATATTCCCTACAAAAGTAATTACATTGATCACCAACTCGATAGCACAGACTTTCATCACATCCGACTGGCCGTGACCGTGACTGCGGCCTTGCGACATTCTCTTTTACGATTTTTTTATTTAATTTCGTCCACACTTTCATACGCCATCGGTGGTGTCAACGTCGACGACAGCATTTTCTGCATTCATTCGTTCCAAACCGCCGCATACACTCACTCCCGATGTGGCAAGAAGAGAAAGAAACTCATTACATAGGTTAAATTTGTCAAAATATGCACGTAAACTTCAATATTAACTAGGAAATTATTTTTCAGGCTGGACAGTAAAATATGAGATTTTCAAACAGCAGAGCACGATTTGTGGCCTTAGTCCAAAACGCCCTAGAGCAACATCAGAATAAGTAACAGGAACAAAACATAACCTATGAGCCAATAAGTGTGCAGTTCATACTATTATGTCTAAATAAGCTTTAACTTATGTAAAATTACCAATCTCCCAATTGTAACGTTTTCTAATAGAACATAAATATACAATTAATTCAAGAAAAATTCTCTCAATAGCTTACAATATAATACTGTAAAGGGTACCTAGGTTATCTCAGTGAGGTTGGGTGACGTTAGGATTTTATAAAAAAAAATAGTAATGACGAAGAGGATATGTCAGTACCGATTATTAATATTATGATATTTAATATTTTTTTAATTGTGACGATTTCATATAGGTGGCAAAATGTTTACTGAACGTACGTAATTGCAATCGCTCGTTATTTAAAGTGAAATAGACATGGTTGGTAGGCGGAGCTTACGCCACGCTCCTATATTGCACAGGATGGAGCTTTTCCGACCAGCTTTCTGACGCCATGTCGCAATCCTTTCTCCCAAGTTTGAGCAACGCTCTTACGCGTCGGAATTGTTCGGGCATTACTCTGCGGCGGGGTTTGAACACGCGTCACTCATCTCTCTGTTGCTACAGACGCTATCTTTACCTTCAGGTTTCGCTAGCAAAGAATTTTCCTGGGATATTGACGAAACTTTTGTGATTTACCTATTAACCCGGGAGCAGAAATATTTTTGAACAGTTTTTTGTCTTCGGGAGCTTTCCTTACATTAATAAAAAATTTGTCACTAAAATAAAGTAAAATATAATATAAATATATAGATAAACTAGTTTGTAAATACTTAATTTTTGTAATTAAAATTTTTTAATCTGTTTATTACAATATCTTCGTTCAAATAACTAAAACAAATTTTAATATGAAATATTGCCCGAACAATATGAAATATTAACATTAAGTTTGTTAAACCTAAAATATAAACTCTAAGTGAAAAATTTGTTGATTACTTGTTATTCGTTGAGTTAAGGTCTCGTTAGCTACGAAACGAATAAATAATTCTAATATAACTTTCTAACACGTGAAAGATTAATATTTCGTAAAAGTGATGACCATTAATGCTTAATAAAGGGACATTTCAGACATATTACTGGACATATCTCCGAGAACATCTTATTATAATTTATTAATCTAACCCTTACCCAAAATTATATATTTTTCTTGTAAATTTATTAACACAATAATAAATCTCATGTGATTTCAAATACAGACATTGTAACGAATAATTATGGAAGAAATTGCGGGCATATTTTAATCTGTAGAAGTGAATGGATACAAAAAATAACGTCCTCCAATTTTTATGTATCAAAAAATAAATCGTGGTGGTTCCAAGCAAACGGCTTTACTTCTCTCTATTTCTAATATCTGAATATTTTAAGACGGTTTTATTGTTTTATTAATTCTTTTACTAAAAATCTACCTGATAAATAAATCAGATTCATTTGAAAACGTTCCGTTTCTAACTTTCGTTACCTGTTCTTTTCTCGCTCCAAAAAAAGAATCGGGTACGAAAGGTTTTGAAATTGAATTATCTCATTACAGCTTTTTGACCCATCTATGTTTTTTATTTACAATAATAAATTATATTAAATTAATTACTTTATTTATAATTCTGATTCTAATTCATGTAATTAGGAGCTTTTGGATACTAAACCTCTGTATTGGTTTCAGTCTTACTTCTCATTTAACATGTTCAGCACTAAATTTAATTATTTTACTTATTTTCAGTATTAAGGTTCAGTTCTTTATTTACCTAGAATAAATATACACCATTTACCATTTATAACATTCAGCGCCTTGGTACAAAACAAAAGCATTACTTTAATTTGATTTACAATAATATTTTTTATGTATAGGGAGTATGACCTTTATACTGTACAAATTTAGTTATTGAATTAAACTTCGAAACTTATAGACTGTGTACTAATTGTTATTATTATATTATTACAGGAAGTTTTTGCAGAATTAAGGTGATACAAAATGGTCGAATTAAAAAATTCTTGTATTTGAGAAGTGAATGCAACTTAAGGTTGTCCTCTAGTACAAAAGATAAAATACATTAAACAGTGCTTTCCGTTTACGTAATAATTCACAGAAATAATTATGAGTCTAGCTTGTATAATGATTTATGTTTTTAAAACCTTGGAGTAGCAGAACCAAAATTTGATTATTTTTTTCTCTTAAGCCGGTTGTACGCACAACAAAGGTAAGGTGAACAACAGCTGTCAAGCCAGTTCCTCCTGAATGGCAACGGCGTGAAATTCAATGCACTAGTATCCGATGTAATTGTGCTCGTACATTTTCGTATAGTTGTTTTCTACAGTTGGTCTCATGTTTTAAGGACAGTTCAGTATTACGTAGCGAAAGACGATTTTCTTTCTCTTTGCTTAATAAGGTACGTTTGCACAGGTGACTGAGCTAATATTTACAGCTGATCCGGAATTGACGTAATACAAGGCCGTTACTCGAATCATTCAGCTTCTAAAGTCGCCAAGGACTTAGTTGAACTCAGCATTGTCCTTCCTGCTTTCATTAGTTGCATTCACTGCGAAACATGGAGAAAACCATCGGACGTAAAACCCCCGTTTTTATTTACTACTTGTGATAAAATGCTTAGACAACCTCTTAATTTTGAAAAATATTAAGATTCTATTTCTTTTTATGTATATACGTTTCTTCTGTATCTCAGATCATGTACGTCTTTATATGTTTCAGAAACGTGTTATCAATTTAGACTCAACATTGGGCTCTGAACTGCGAGTCCTGCAGAGGCAATTCCGAACACTAATTCTAACTCTGATATTATTTTAACAGGCTCTTCAGTTTTGATACACAAATATGATATCCTTGATATGAGAAAAGTGGACAGTAGAGATTTGTACCTTGTTATGGTTATAAATTGTCGTAAGAATTGTTCTACAGTTTGAGGACGTCTTATCGAACACTAGCTCAGTAAAAACCGCAAAATCGTGAAACTGATTCTCGAATTAATGACCTCACTCGTTCGAGAAGCCACAGCCACGATTGCATAATTGTATTTCGATTTCCGCCTTCCATTAATTTTTCTTATTCTCCTGAGGGAACACAAAATTATCACAGACGGTTTTTGCTTTCGATTCATTCGTATTCTATTGAACTAAAATGGAATATTATAATACCAATTAGCCGACCTCCTGTGGTCTAGTGGCTAGCGTCGCTGCCTCACAACACAGAGGTATCGGGTTCTAATCCTGGCTGTTTGTGTCGTCTTGGTCACGGAGACTGGAATTAAGAATGCTGGTGACTCGATACGTTCACCACGCATCACTCCAAATTCGGAATGTGTCATGACAGTCCGTAGGACTTTTCTCCATCGCTGACCAGCAAGCTAATTGCGAAGCTTCAAACAAGAAGAATTACAAGAACCTTGATATTCAAACCCAATCTGATATCTTAAGTCTTTACAAGAAAAAAAGAGAACTGGCTACTTCCACTGATCTGAGGAACAATTACAGCCCACTACAGACTCGCACTAACAATCAACAGATTCTCGCCTTCTCAGCAAACATGTCCAGAAGATACCAAGTGATACTATTCAGAATTAGAAACAATCATTCTAATATATCCCATAATTTCTTACTCTCCAGAGTGCCTCAACCGACCTGCCTGCAGTTTTCATCCCATTACACTATGGAACACATCCTGCTTCACTACCTTCCTCTCACCGTCATCAGAAGAAAACTCTTCGAATTCCAATCACCTTCCAATATCTCTTCTTCGAGCAAAGCAATCAACACTCCTTTCGATTTCCTGAAAGACACTAACTTCCTCAATCATATCTAAGGAAACGTTAACTGTAATACACACAATTTGATTAAATTATTCTGGAGCCACCAATGACGCCACCAGTTGGCGCGATTTAAAATAAAATTCTTTTAAAAAAACCTACATAATCCGTACAGTGTAAAATTTCAAATATTTGTGTTTTCAACACGTCGTTTCACAAAGTTGTGAAAATAGAATTGTTTTAAATATAATAGGATCAATGTGGCAGTTTAATATTCTTGTTTGGATAACAGGCTACATGAGGTTGTTCTTAATCAGGCAACTCCCCTTTAATAGCATAGAAGGAGAATTGAAAAGGGTAGAGCAAGGTAGCCAAGGTTTGGCTAGGGCCCCCGGGCTGTAGTTTAAGGATCCTACCCGGTGTTTCACCTAAAGAGATGCAAGGAAAACCTTATAAACCTACATCAGGTACGTCGGAGTGTTGTGTGCTATTCGTCTCACGGAGACGAGTTTACTGTGGGGTCGCTGCATTCACTTCTCCGTGTCTCCACCAGACTTACGAGGCAGCTGGAGCTGGTCGACTGATGCAATGGGATCATCGGACAATTTCTACTGTATGCCCAAGGTACATACACCTCCTAAAATAGATGAAGGTGCCTCGGCATGTGAGAACCTTGAAAAGACCAAGAGTACGAGGCATTCTCAACGCAAGCAGGTGTGTCCTGCAGTCAATCTGGGGAGAAGTACCTGTGAGAGAAAACTCCCACATAAATTAATTCTTAAAAAACAACTGTGACCGTCAATTTTTTTTATTGTCCATTCAATTATTTATTTATTTTAAGTCGCGCCAACATCGACTACTTCATCTTTTATAGATCTTATCTTGTAAGGGTTACTCGATATGGGAATACAAAGACGCACATAGGACGCCGAAGTCCTTGCCAGGAATCGAACCCGGGACCTCTGTGGTACGACGCTAGCCTCTAGAACACAGAGGCCGGCCTCGGCTTATAATAACGTAACAAAATTAAAATTATAAAAATTTAATTAGCACAGTTTTATTTTAAAGAGTTGTTTATTAGGAATACAATAGTGAAGTTTAAGGAAGACTTCCATTTCATTAACTGAATAAGGAAGAAAACCAACAAATGGTGTCATAGACAGTAAAAAATGCTGCTGGGTATCGAAACGAATTGAAAAAAATTATATTTGTGTCTGATGTTTACTGTCTGGCACATTATTGAAACTTCGAAGGACGGAAAAGATGTGATTAATTTTTATGTCGCCATTATACGTAATTTCATTAATCAGGAATGTATAAAAATGATAAGAAAGTTTGGTTGACGGTACTGGACAATACGTCGGTGGTGTGAAATTAATGATTCCCACAAAGCATACTTATATGCCGATAAATCAAACGCCCTTTGTATCTGAACCCGAAATTGCATTTTTGACTGTAGCCAATGCCTGCAATAATCAAAACATATTACTCGGTAATGCACTGTCGCGCCGGTATTACGTGATCCACGCTGGCGACTAATAATTTCTTCTTTCGGTGACACTTATAGCGGGGTCTTACAATGAAAGCCATAACTCAGATGTTCATCCTTTGGCCGGTGAAAGTGCCGTTGTGATGCCGCCTCGGCCCATACAGCACAGCACAGCACACTAATTGCGCCCAGGAATTCGGATTCCTCAATTGGACGCTTCTTCTTCCGGAGTGTCGGTCAGTTGAGCAGCTGCCTTGAGAGGCTAATAA
Organism: Eucriotettix oculatus; assembly: GCA_034510155.1. Lineage (NCBI taxonomy): Eukaryota > Metazoa > Arthropoda > Insecta > Orthoptera > Tetrigidae > Eucriotettix > Eucriotettix oculatus. The sequence continues at coordinate 108,779,632 of CM067379.1, forward strand.
CTGGGCCAAACTTTCGCGGAACACGCAACATAGAAAGGTTCACGAGCTGTCAAACTATGCCCCGCTGGAATCCTTATGTAATTGGCTCCGCAACAAAACCGCCACGTTCGTTTCACTGACACACACAAAAAAACCGTAACGCTTGGATCATTCTAAGATATTCCAAATGTTACATTATTCTCCGACCACTGGGATAAATAAGCGGATCTCGCCGCGTTCAGTCTGCTTCACATATTAACTCCCCCACCCCCAACCTTTCCCACATGTACTGTATGTGTATGATTTAAAATTCTGTGATTGATGAGAACTTCTGTGCAATTACACCTTAAATATTTTTTAAATGATAGATTTGGGGGGGACAGGTTACATGAGGGTGATCTTGAAGCAAACACCTCCCCTTTAATAGGATAGGAAGGAAAATGAAAAATATTTATAGAAGTAAAGTTTTTATTTTAATACACTAAACAAATACGAGTAAGAAGACGAAGCTTAAACAATCGGATCTACACTGAGCTTGTAGTAAAAGTTTCATGGTAACTTGGCTGAATCTCTTCTAGACTTCACTAAGTATCTTACAGACCATTTTAGTACACTATTAAAAGTAATGTATAACTTAACGGTTGTTTTTTTAAAAAAATTACATAGAATTAAATTAATAACGATCAATTCCAAGACACTCGAAGTCTTTATCACAATCACCACATTTGGGACTTGATCAGGTAAATTTCTTCAGGATTGTAAATTTTGAAGTATCTTTAGATGCAGTCCAGTACGGAAAATTTTAGGAATTTGTTGATGAAGATCGTTTACTGAATTCGACCAAATTAATCCAGTTCCTATCAGCGTTTATTAAGTATTATGTGGATATTGTGACAGTAATTTAAAATGTTACTGAAAATCAGACGAAATTAATTTCAAGTTTCTCTCCTTCATCGGTTCGAACTTAAAAAAATTGATAGAAGTAAAACGGTATTAATATTATTGATTACCCTTCGGACAGTTTTTGATTTCTGTTAAATTAAATGAAGTATATTAGAATATATCTGAACCAAGTTCCTAAGATTTACTGAGATCGTTGTGAAAATACTTTTATTGATTGTAAAATTTATTTTCCTGTTAGTACAATTATTAGGATTTAGACGTCTATTTAGTCATTGACTATCAGGGCTGTATTGTTTAAGTTGAAGCTGCTCAATCACACCAAACAAATAAATTGATAGATAAAATAGCAAACTGCTGTTCTTATGTTGGTCAGTTTCTGAGAAATTTTTGATTTTTAAACTATAAGTTTTAAAAATATATTCAAATCGTGGTTTAAGTCAGAATAGAGAGCACCCAGGTGCTGAAAATAGGTAAGTTAGTCTTCTTCATTTTTATACTCCTGACAAATTTGAGAATTGCCCAAAATTTATATAGGAAAAGTTTGGCCACAGCACTGAAATAACACCTTCAAATAAAATCTGTATGTAATATATGCTGAAATGTGGTATTTGAATGGGGAGCTCATATACATACATTCATATATATATATATATATACTCAATATTTATTGTGAAGATAAGATGTATCTACTAGCAGAGGAAGGGAATGTGAAAAGGAGAGAGAGGCAGCCAGTGGTTAATTAGGACCCCTGATTATACCGGGAATTCGCCAAAAAGTGATGCAGAGCATATCCTAGAAAACCTTCATGAGGTTGTTGACATTCGGAATTTGTCCCTTGCCCTACCGATGACAAGAAGGATTTTGCTATGAGGACGCAGCATTACGTTCACCATGCCTCGACCAATTTCAGTTGCTGTTTTGGGTTTATATAGTATTTATATGAAATTCGAGTTAAACCAGCAATATGTCTTATATTTATGTCCATTCATATGTGAATGACAACTGACTTAAAATGTAAAATACTTGCATAAATTGAAACTGAACCTGAAGTTACAATAACTTGCCTTCCTTTCCTGTAATTCCTTTCCATTTCGAACTGTATTGTTCTTAAAATCGAAAGATTTGAAAAAGTGAACTTATTTGATAAAGTAAGGTTGATCTAATTTTGGAGAACTATAATACTAATTGGGACTTCATTTCTGTTAGAATTTTTGAGCTCTATTATAATTTAAGAACTCTCATTCACGAGAAATTACAATATAAAATATAAATATTATAAAAATAATCTCTAATATCAGTGGGGTTTTCAAGGCCAGAATAAATTTGAAAACAAACTCACTACTAGAGGTCGAAAAATAAAATAATTAAAGCAAGCATCTCAATCCTAATATTTATTATTATAGTTTTCGTTTAATGATAAGCGTTCTACAGCTTCAGACTGAATAAGGCTACTGGAACGAACTGCTACGTTTAGACGTACAGAGTAAACGAAGAAGTGAATAAGTGAATCGCTTTATTTGCTCCCTGACTACACGCCCCATTGTCAACAGGTGTTTGCTAAGAAGAAAATTTAAGCACACCTTGGTTTGAATAGGTTTGTATACTGGTGTCAACATTCGATGTACGATGCTACTATATGTAAATGAAACCTCTGTGCAAGAAAACCTTAAATGGCTGGGAAAGAATAAAAGGTTTTGTAAATGAATCGGCCACCAATGGCGAGCAAAACTGTAACTATGCTCGTTTCTTTGTTCTAAAACGTCACACACGAGTGTTTACTTCTCCATTAAGGAAATACCTTTCCATACAAAATGTCGCGTTGAATGCAGATATGCGTATCGTTTTAGGGACAATGACATAGTTAACTTCCAACAAATTATAATAGTTTCGTTATAATGATATAACGTTCCATTTTGACGATGAAAAAATAGTTGATGAATTTTGAATGTAGATTGATTTCTGAAAATATTCTAATTGAATTGTACAGCCTTACGATTAACGTACAAAGCGATATAAGAGTCATAGTGATGCAATATTTTATTCCCAACGTCATTTTAATTTTTTATCATTACGTGCTGCATTTGGGACTGTGAAACGTAACGTAGTCACCTGATGATGTCAAAAAAAGTATTGGAAGAAACGTTGGAAAGTATTATTTTAAATTTTCGATTATTTTACGTTCTGTATTGGACATCAGTTCATAGCTATTAATAAATTTTATAAATGTTCTGAGTAATAGGCTGTTTTACTATTGATGAATTTTTTAATCACTGGTGCAATTATTTCTAATCCGTGAACTTAGCTCGTCGATTAGCATGAGACGTCTCTTACTCATTAATTTCCTTTTTCTGTCATCTAATTGATGTTTAGTTATTTTGTAGTTCATAATTGGATTTAAAAGTCAGTGCAATTTATTTTCTCAGCCTAATTTATATATTCAGTATTAGGTCAGTGATATATTATCATATTATACACAGATCGAATTATTGTTTAAAACAATTTTTAAAAGTTCTGTCCGTATGTTTTTTCCATTCTCATCTTTTGGACAAAAAGCATGATAATACGTACCCAAAAAAGATCCTTCTATACTCTTTCAAAATGTTATAACAGTAAATGGGGAGACATGGTTTTACTACCCCGACCATTGTTACTCTGAAAACAATCTATCACCCTATTTTTTATTGAATAGTGCTGGAGGTTAGTAATTAGGGGTGGAACATTGTAACTGTTCAAGGAGGAAGTCTTGGCAGCCGGAATGACCAAGTTTTGACTATACTTTGTGAGAAAAAGCTCTTGTTTTGGCGCATTACTTCTGTGACTTTCGCAGTATTTCGACCGAAGGTAATTCGCAAAACTCCACGCTTTTAACTCGTTAATGGTATGCATTTGTAAACTGGGTGTCCTTAGCTGCATATAAGTTGCGTATGAGGTTTATATTTGTTTGTATTAACGCTCGATGAAAAACCTTAAACTGATACTTATATGCGGGGCGGAACGGGATACTACTGTGTGAGGCAAAATGTTGTGTGTTCCTCAAGAAAAAAAGAAAAACTAGCAGAGTGAACAGTTAAGAATGTGTTACAGGATGATGTATCCAAAAAATAGGTTAAGAAAGAAAATAAACGAAAAAAAGTGGGGGTAAATGTTAGCAAAGACTGTGCAGTTATCAAAATTGATAAAGCGATCAACCGTACGCTAAATAAGTAGAGTGAATAAAACACAAAGGCTGTTAAGATTTTTCTTAAATTAAATTAAATTGGTTAAAGAGGAAAGTTATCCCCCAAACTTAATACGTCACAATTAAGCCCCTCCCTACTTTGTATTTAATTTATATCCTTTATCGTTGACACTTTTGTAATGTAGTGAAAGTTTTCTCTTCTTTTTATATAGATTTTTAAAACCCATTAATTAAAATGTTGTAATTTAGTAGCAGTTTTCCCTTCCTTTCGCAGCATCAATCAGAGGATGGGGATAACTCTCCACCAGTTCCATTAATTTTATTGCAAAGCATCATATCCTGCTCTGCACCGAGGGTTGGGGTAGAAACAGAAATTTGTATGTTTCATTTTAAAAATTCATCAAAAATGAAAATTTGTTGTTTTAATATATATTGATATTAAGTTAAGTAAGTCACGGAATGAACTAATGTTTTATACTTTTTTGAAATCAGTTTTCTTTTTCTATAATTTTACAAGAAATTGTTAAATAGTAAGTGTTCCGTTCCGCCCCCACTTCCCCTATATTTTTTCTACCTTAGATATTTATGTTCTCAACTTTTTGTAAATATGAATTTAATTAACGTAGAGGACTGATACGCAGGGGGAAAAATTCAAAACCTGTTTGAGTTTTAGTTGTAGTTGTAGTTCGCGGAATACAGTTGATGATGAAGACTTCCTGCAACGAGCCCTTTATGTGTCTCAGTGGCCCAGCGAGAGAGGCAAACAGCCCACAGACCGACATTCACGCCGGCATGGGTTCGGGTCTGCTGACCCTGGCCTACCTACGCTTTGTGTGGTAATCGTACCAATCAGTGAGATATGCGAAAGCGGACTCTGTATCCCACGAACACTAAAATATTATCCCCACACCATATCCTCTCTACACTAAACCTTATTACTATTTTACTCTACCGTCAATGCCAAAATAGTCACAAACATTCATAACGATTTTAATTTGAGCTTTCGTCACTCTATTGAACCTATTTATAGAAAACATTGATTGTAGGGCAACACGTTTCAGATACACCAGAAAATATATTAATCTATATTTCCCAAGAACGGACAAAACTAAAATTATTATCAATGTATACTCGGTTTATTTGCGTATTGATGGTTCAACAATATCAATTTATTTTTTAACATTCTTAATAGATTTAAGTTTTGATTTGATTCAATTATTCTATTTTCGGACAGAAAACGTGGATCGTACGTTTCAAGGCGTTGGGGAAATCCATCACATGACTATGTCGATTAAAATTGGAGATTCGATTTTTCTTAATCTACCGTTTAATTTAAATTAACTATTCACAAATATCGTGTTACAGGAAAACTGTGATCCGTGCTTCAAAACAGCCTATTATTTATGGCAACTTCAAAACATGAAAAGCAAACTTGCCTTATTAAAGAACGCATATCGAATTTCATAACTGTATAAATGTGAACATTAATCTAATAAGTGAAAATTAAAACTCATTTGCAAACTGCAACCATCTTTGCGATTAGCGAAAGTTTATCGGGGTTTCTCCCCCCCCCCCACAGGTAACATGATGTAAGATGCCTTGAAGACGATGATAATGAAGGCTACCGAAACGTCATTTTTGCAAGATATTACCCGGGTGAGAAACTTCGATATGTATAACTGTCCGAAAATTCTTTATATGACATAAAACAACAAAATAAGAATTAATGAAACTGTAAAGTTTATCGTATTATTGCACTCGTTATACTTCGTCGAATTAATACTATAGTTAAAATCAATTTTAGGAATTAAAATAATAAAGGCTATCAGTTTTGAAAAGTAAGGTGTTTTATTATTATTATTATAAGGCCGCATTTCGCTGTGTAAAAACTTTTAATGCTAAAAGTTTTTGCCTCCAATTGACCCTTCTTATAAATTGTCCCAAATAATCTTTAAACTTGTTTTGTTTATTTTGGAGCTAAAGGTTAGTGAATTTGATTTATAAAACCACTTGAGCAAATCACATCTCGGCAAAATATTTTATTTTGATATTTAATTTAAATGTTTATTTGAAGAACTCAAAAATTGTCGTGCATAGTGGCAGTCGAACTGCGAATTGTGGGAAAAACGTCTTGTTGCAATTGTCTGCGAGTGGTGCGAGTTACTCACCAACAGGAGCGGTAGTTGGGCTGCAGCGATTTTAGGCGGCCTCATGCTGCTGCACTCTCAACACCACCGCATGGCACTCGACAGTCACTCGCCACTACGCAGACTCAAGACTGCTCCACAACAGCTGGCTGCTTGGCTGCTCAGCTCTGGCTGCTGGCTGCTGGCTGCTGCCTGGCTGCTCACGGCCCCGCAACGAGCATAGCGGGGCAGGGCAAGGCCGGACTATATCCTACATACCATCAAGGGGTGAAAACTATTAATACTAACAATAAGGGCAATGTAGATGCCTAACATGCCGACTTTATTTAAAATTTAGCATTAACTTCAATGAACGTTAAAAAAAGTAGTGTCTCAAAAAATTGAAAATATTGTCGAAGAATATTTTTAGCATTCTCACACCAACTAAAAGATAAATTAAGACAATGATTTAATCTAATTAAAATAATCCGAATTCTCCTTTATTATTTAATATAGTGATAAAAGTTATATAGAATATACTGGGGTCAAGAAAATAAAGCAGAACTCAAAAAAGGAGTAAGACAAAGATGCAGTCTGTCACTCATGCCGTTTAACTTGTATATAGAACAGACGATGAATAAAGTTAAAACCGAATCTGGAAAAGGAATCATACTACATTCAGAATAAATAAAAACCGATGATTAGCGGAGTCAGAATAAGACTTGGAAACCACAATAAATGGAATGGACGTGGTCCTGCAAAAAGTGTTCAATATGAGAATTAATAGAGGGAAAACGAAGGTAATGGAGTGTAGTATGGGAAACTGTGGAATAACAAAGAGTCTTACAATGGGATGGGTTAATTCGAAGGAAGTTAAGGAATAATAACCAGGGATGGTAGAAGTATAGCAAGGATAGCACAGGAAAAGAAGGCTTTCGGAAAAAAGAGGAACTGACGGGTAATATTAGAATATTAGAAAATCATTTTAAAAATGTTTGTATGTAGTGTGGAATTATATGGGTGCAAAATGTGTAAGATAGGAGTTGCAGAAAGAAAAGAATGGAAGCCTTTGAAATGTGGTGCTATGGGAGAATACTGAAAAGCAGATGGGTGGATAAAATCCCTAAAGAGGAAGTTTTAAGCAGAATAGGGGAAGAGCGAACAATATGGAGAACTTTGACCAAGAGAAGGAATAGATTAATAGGTCACGTTTTGAGACAAGAGGATCTTGTATAATTAGCATTAGAGGGAAGTGTGTGGGGTAAGATTCGAAGAGGGAGGCCAAGGATGGAAAACGCTAAGTAGGTTAGGGCAGATGTAGGCGGTGGCGGTACTTATGCGACAATGAAAAGGTTTGTGCACGATAGGTTAGCATGGAGGGTTGCATCACACCAGTCTAAGGAGTTAAAAGCACAATAACATCCAAAACAATGTTGAATCCTTAGGAATGGATTTTAATTGTAAGAGTGTTATTGATTCTTCTTTAAACACAGATTGGAAGACGTATATTTCATTTCATAGTTGAATATTGAGTTCCAGAATTAATAGCTGGTATTTTCATAGCTGGAAAGCGTGAATAGTTGAGTATTAAACTCAACTGTGAGGTATTACTTAAAATACAGTAGTTTCAATTAAATAACAAGCGTAAATGTAGATATGTTAAGGAAAATTAATGGAGTACAACTGACAAAATGAATGTTTCTGAGCGTATTATATTTTCTTTTTTTATTATATTAAATTGTAATGTTCGTTTTGTATTTTAACGGTTTATTTATACGATTAGGCAATGTTGTTTATTTACTTTAGTAATTTAATTAAAAAGAAAACAAGAAAAAATATTTTTAATACAATGAAATCATTCTCCCAAGGTACTATTTCGTGGGGACATATAGGCAAAAGTTTGAGTGGCAAAAATGCCACAACGTTTCTGTAATCAAAAGTTTATTTCTTTATTGACTTATCTGTAGTCCAGAATGCAATACAATTTCTTCCTTTTCTTCGACTTTCGGAGATCACTTTCACAGACACACACAATAAACTACAAAACACTTTTCTCTGGTTTTATTTTCACTTCACTTATATTTCCGCACTCATAATGTCTCCTTTCGTCATATGAGCCTCCCAAGTAACTTCGCAGTAAACTTTAAAATTTCCATACAGTTTCCTCATTTTTCGGCCACGAACCCACAGGTAGTTTCTCTTACAACACCATTTTCCTCAATTCTTACATATATTGGAAGTTTAACACGACCTGGGACAGCATATCACGACTCTGCAAATCTTAAAGACATACTGTGTAGTTCGGTGTCCGCTCTGCTACTGTTATCATTCTCACTGCATATTCGCCCAAAAAGCTCGACCAGACATAAATTACGTCACACTTCTCCCCCTCGGCCATCGGACATCCCTTTTTACGCCACTTTCCCCAGACATTAAATTCAAAAATTATCTTGGGCCTTCTCAATTTTATCTTATTGCAATATTTTCTTTCTGAAATTCAGTCCGAATTGTTTCTAGTATTAGTAGTTTTAAGTTATTTGGTTGCTCGTGTAAAACTTTTACACTTTCATAATCATTGTATAGTTGGTATGGTGTAGTGACAATGCAATATTAATTTCCGTGTATACTTAAGCATTATTTTTGTGACTTTCGGTACAAGTACCCACATACGATCGAGATATATATCCCGAATCCCACAACCTAACGGGACCGCAAAACCAAACCTAAAAAAAAACGAAACTCTAAAAGAGCCCAGCCAGCTCTCATCATATCTTTAGGCAAGTCAGGGAAACACAGTTAAAGAAAATGTCATACAAAGTCGTGGGCAGCAGCCCGAAACTTAAATTTTTAAATGAGGTACGCCCTCACACGAAAACAGCGTCATACGATCGAGTATATCTTGTTGTTGTGGTATTCAGTTCTAAGATTGTTCTAATGGAACCCTCCTTGTTACCATATCTTGCGCATTCCTTTTCATGTCCGCATAACTACCACATCCCACATCCTCCCTAATCTGCTTAGCGCCTTACATCCTTGTCTTACAAGACCCTCGTGCTTCAAAACTTATAACTATAGGAATATAGACTTCAATTCTACGCCTTACACATATAACAAACAATACTCCACCTCTGTTATCCACTTTATTTAGTTTTACACTTCAAAATTATATCCAATAAACGTAATTTTAACCGTTGCCATAACCCTACTCACTACACAAAAATATTTTCTCTTCGGTAGCTCTTTCATTCAAATCACACACACACCAAATCATCATATTTTGAAAAATACTCTTACACCGTGGGTCTTATATGACTCCAATTTTACACTTGGAGCTAATCCAGTCTTACGTTAGAACTTTAATTAATTAATATCGTCATGATAACACTCCTCTGATTGAATGACAACTCTAGAAACCTTATATCTATACAAGTTGTATGTACATTAATCGTGTAAAAAAATAGACTTTTTAAATTTCGATCCAATGGTCAATGACTAAATTTTGTCACTAAGTTTAGAAATTTCACTGCTTTTCTTTCTGGAATTCAGTCCGTATACTGTTTCTAGTGTTTTTCGTTTTAAGCTATTTGATTGTGTATTAAATATCTTTCTTTTTATATCTTGTCCGATTCCATGCTCTTGATATGGCATTTCGACAGCATTCGAAAGCAAAGTTATCGTTTTTGGATACTTACTGCATCACTATCGCTGCATATTACCGTCTTTTTCTCGACATAAATACCATCAGGTTCAGGGAGAGGCTTCGGTAATAAAACATCTGTCTTAAATATAAAGAAACGATTAGTTAGATTTTGGAAGATATTTGAGACACGCAGCTAAAGAACTATTGAATATCTAAATAGATCAGAAAATGAAGGAAGTATAAATGAAGGGATCAAGTTATCGAACTTCTAGTTTCGCCGAATATTTAATTTCAAGGTTTCCTTTAGATATTACGTAATTTATATTTTTATGAAGCAGTTGGGTTTCGAGAAAAATTTACTCATTCCACAATTTTGCGTTATTCGAGTCTGTTAAATCAATCAATCAATCAATTATGAACATATTCTCACTCGCACGAGGTCGCCCCCATTCCCCCCTTCTCTCTATCTCTCCTCTCCACCTTTTTTTATCAGTACATTCTTGAACATAATATTTCCAATTCTCTGAATTCATATCGTAGTCTTTACGGTTACCGTTATACATTCCTAGTAACTTTAAATTTTATTAGTGTCACAAATGCGTTTCGCTGAATATGTTTATGATTGTATCAAATATAAATTAAAATCGTTTGGAAATTAAGAAATAATTAATTAAAGCGATATGCAAATTATCAATTTTGATTGTTGTCTGAATCCTGTCATAATATTGGCCATCAAAATTTATATTACATTCTATGATTATAAATATTCCTATAATGAAAATTCTTCGTAGTTTCGTCAGAATTATAATACTTTATGATCATATAAACGTTCCTAATTTCAAGTGGAGCTGGGTATTTCCAGGTAGTCATTTATTTTAATTAATAACCACCGTTATTACTTATTACAAATAAACTAAATTGCATTTGAATTAACTTTAATTTCTCAACTTCTTATTTATGATTCTCAGTATGTGTTTACGGATGTGAATGTTCCGTAATTCTGCACAAAATGCAGATTATTATTGTACCCTATTGTATCATATAATACGGGCTGCATTTTTATCTTAGATATTAGTATAAGATAAAAGTATATTTGTAAAAACTATTAAGTGGATGTCACATTATATTTATTGCAATAGCATTTGAGTACTTACGTTTCTTAAATAACCTATTCAATCTAAGTTGGTAATTTAGAGCTACGAATATTAACTTATTTTAATTTCAAAACCGCATTTCTTTAAAAGCATACTTATTTCCAAAAAAATTGTATGTATTTACTTCCATTCAAAAATATTAGGTAAAGAGAACTTATTTTAAATTTTGATAATCAACGAAATTTCATAAATATGGAATGAAACTTAAATATTTGTCTTACACTCAGAAGTTCTTGGAACGTAACTATTTTGAATCTGATAAAATTTCACTTATTTAGAAAACCTGTACACCAATATTAGTAGTGCAGGTATTTTTGAAGTAATATATAACGTCTGCCATTCTGAATGTCTGTAATATGGGTAATATCGGTGATAAGTTCACATTCTGCAAAACAAAATTGGTTACTAAGGCCCAGGAAGTACATTTTTAGTACATAAGTAATTACACGTCACAGATCTGTAGTGACGTACAAATTAGAACAATCATTACTACTCGTATTAACACTTAATTCCGTGTCTTTATTTAATCTTTCCCAATTTAATTAAAGAAAGATTTACTAATTCAGACTAAAACTACATGTCGTGGGACGTAAGATACCTCTACCATTTGTCACTCGCACCAGAAGAAGAAGAAAAATAAAATAAAAACAGAAATTACGGACAGTTTTAATGCTTAGAAAAACAAAGACTTCTCATACGAACATGTAACTGCCGCTCACGAGATTTAAGGAGATGTTTTCTTGTATTTTCTTGGAAAGTTACTGCTGATGAATATCTGCTTGTTCAATTCAATTGTTCTCTAACGGGAATCAAAACCATTAAGTTCCCTCAGACCAGGGAAGTATAAATAACCCCGCCAGTGCTAAGGAAAAGGAATCACTTTAACTTACTTATAGACAAGCAAAAAACAGTACTGATTCAAGATAGAGCAATTAAAGCTTCAAGTAGGTCATGAAACTGCTTCATGATGTAAAAAAACCTGAAATAAAATTACTAACGAAATTTTTTAGTTTAGAAAATATATGTATTAATAGAAGTATATTTTAAAATATATAATTTGAATAATAAACGATTCATAAAGAATAAGCCCCTAGTTTTAAGTCTTATTTGAAGGGTAAGAACTTGAAAACGCGGTAATAACTTTCGTATTCCTTTTAGAGGTTTTCTCCTGCACTAGTCGGGTGTGGCCCACGAACCTTCAAACGCCACAAACGAACAATTTATCACTTACCAACGCATTTAATTGACATGTCCTCCTATTTACTAATGTGTTGGCGCATTCCATTTATTTAATTTAAGCAGTCTATTAAGTACTTATCTTTCTGCAGTTGGTAAACTAATTCATTCTCACATTACAATAAGAATTCATTATACACTTATTCGTATGTACTTCATATTATTATATGAAAGATATAAAGCCAGAATTTCATTTATTAATTAAGTCTTCTTTGATTACACATCAATGTATATTGAGTGAATGAAAAATTTCAAGTCATATAACGAAGTCACTGTACGCAAAAACCTCTTAAGTTTCATTGTAAATGACCTTCTTTAAAGACAAATAAGCCTAAGACAGAGTTTTAATTGTAAATGACAGTTTTTTATTTAATATAAAGAAGTAAAACGTATGAATATTTTTACTCTACGTGAAAGGTTTTGGAGGACAAAATCTGAGCTTTTGAAACTGTTCACATTTTATTTAGTATGTTACCATTGTATACAATAAAAAATTATGTATTTTTGTATATTCTTTATGCAGGTAAAACAAATGGACAAATTCCAACAAAGCATTATGGAAAAAAACACCAGAGGTGACTTACCCGTTGCACAAACGTGGAAGGAATTAAATATAAAATATAGGTAAATGTGTCAGCAAACAGAATTTTATGACTTAACCCAGCTTTGAAAGACAATACAGAAAATGAGACGTATTTAATTGCCCACAAAATGGCTGCTATTTGTTTACATTCTGCTACCTTTTTTTTTCTTCACTTATATCCTACTATACAGATATCACTAACACATGATAAAAAATACTCAAAGAATTAAGAAAATTATATTATATTACATTAAAAAGTTAATGGATGTTATTATTTTAATTTGGTTTTGTACGCTGAGTCATAATTAATATTTTTATCTTCACAGTAAGGGTATTTAAATCAGCGCGCGCCCGTCGTTTTTAAAGTTCGCGTTACTAATGCGTTTGAAATAAATTGACAGTACTCTAAACTTCGTGTCCTTTAAAAAACACCTTTTGATTGGACAATTTATGATTGTCGTGGCGCGATTGAGGGAATTAAATAACGGCATAGGTACCGAAAGTATTTATGACACAATAAAAGGACAAGAAGAATTTTTTTTAATTCCTTAAGTTATAGGGCGTTTTCTTCTTCAATTTTACTACAATTAAATGCCAGGTATATTTTTACTCTCAATGCACAGGGAAGTTTTGGACCCTTTTAAAGAAATTTATTGACTCAATTAAAGTACTGGGAGTCATCATATTGATTATGACATTCGGTCGGGATAGGATGACATTAAAATGTAAATGTTCAAAAAATACGTATTCAATGTCAGTTAAATTTCATATTGACTGAAAGAATTTAATATTGGACCTGGATAATACGCCGAACACCCAGGTACTTGTCAGGTAGCATGATGTAAATATAAAAAATTAACTTAAGAGAAATATGGCAGCATCATAGATTCCCAAACTGGGCTATTAGAAAAGTATTATAGTTTTTTTTTCGGGCGTATGAATACACTCCATCGTCTGTCTCCACGTTTTTATCAGTGTTTTCCATAACATTTGTAAATATCTTAATAATTACTATCTGGGGACCCGGCGATGCCGATCCCGATATATTATTTCATTCATGACTAACATGGCATCATAAAAGTCCCTATGTGAAACTCAAATATACTCACAGTATCTCGAGAGTCAAGAATACTCCCGTTACAATAGCAGGAATAAAAATATTTTCAGTACTCTAACGGAATAATATTTATTCCCCACTTAAGGGATGAATTTTTACTTAAATCGCATATTAAAGGTCATCGTGTAACACAACGACCCCCTTTACACCGGTTTCGACAACAAAGTCCATAATTTCCTTATTATTTTCATATGACTCGTTTCCACCCCCACCCCTCACATGCTGCAAGGGGTTGAAATTATACACAAATATTGTCGAGGTAAACACTATAAAAGTAATTGACCTCAAGAACACATCAAAACACACAAAACACACTATGTTTTGCTGTGGCGAAAGAAATGGCATTTGAATACGAATGAATGTCAATGAATACTGTGTGAACACGTCCAGTGGATGACAAGGAAGAGAGAGAAAGAGAGCTTATGATCCCCTCACGGCAAACCTTATAACTCGCAGTTGGTTTTGAACAGGTCCCGCTTTCATAAGTTTACAAAAATAGATCTGCCGCCCAAAGGAGAAAGGCAGTAAGTCTAAAAAAATGTTTTTTGAGAAATCAAGGGATAACGTTTTTTTAGGTCCCACATTTACATAAACACCTTATCCCTCTGTAAATGGTTTTATCCGTACCAAGAAACATTAATTTGTCTTTATAAATTAATTATATTACATTTATCCCTGAAATATTTTGAAAAGTCGAAAAGTTTTACTTACTGCCTTTCTACTTTGGACGGCAGAGATGGAGTGAGAATGCTCGCCTTCCACCCCCTCTCTCTCATGCTGCCAAAATTACGCATGAAATAAAAAGTAAGAGGGATGAATTGTATAGGAACGTCTAATAGGACTTTTAACTCGCAGTTACTTATCATGCCGCCTTTCGCGCTTCAATGGATTTATAAATATTGACATTAATTTCTTCTGAAATCTCCAAGATATAAAAATGAAACATACACGAAAATTTAAGTTGAAATTCCTGTTTCAAAACCTGAATTTTTCATTGAAATCCGTTTCGGAGCATAAACAGACCAAGAGCATAGGCAACCCGCATTCATTTATTGGAGATTCAAACACACGTATATCGAGCAACCTTCCCGTAGAATTTTTTCATATTATGAGATTTTTAAAACTTTTTCCGTACGGCTTTTTAAATTTTCGTTTATACTAAACTTGTTATGACAATAACAAACACAACAAAGAAAGAATTATCCAATTTTGTGCAATCGTTCGGAAGTTATGCGCGTACATACATTTCGGCGATTCATATATATGTATACATACATAGACTAAAGGTCATTGTTTTGTCAGAAACAGTTAAATTTTAAGAGAATTAAATTACTGTGTGTCTTGTAATAAAATTCTGGAAGCGTAGTTGCATATCTTTAGTACTGAATAATAATTATTATTGCATATTTATGAATACCAAGGTAGAAATGCGATTTTACAAAAAGAGTAGAGAAAATCTAGAAAGACATGTTAAATTTCTTAGTATATAAATTATTTTGGGTTAGTTAAGCCTATTTAACTGCCATTATGTAAGGTGTCCTATTCTGTTATTCCCTTTCACACTGCATAATTATCATTGGTGACTCAAGTAACTTGGTTCACAATAGGTTTAATTTAAGAGTGAGAGGCGTTCATTAATTTCATTTCATTATTTGCACAAAAGTATTACCACGCCTAGAAATTTATGGAGGGCAATTGACACGAAGTAATGCGACGGAAACTGTAGTCACGACTGACTGTCAACAAGGCCGTATTGCCGTATTGGAGCCCTAGCAATCGACAGACTTCCTCAGGTCCGGCAGCCTTGGTCCACATTCATTTCGTCTTGTACTGCTAGTACGCGCAACGTTAAATATGACCACAAAAACATGCTCTTAACTAATCTTCCAAATAATCTCAGGGCAAGGGCCATCTAATAAACCGCTCCGCGTGCAAATAGGTGCTGCTGATTTTGATTTTACTATCTACGTAATGTAAACAGGATGTATGCTAATATTCTTATTGCAGAGTCAAACGCAAAGACAAGTTGCAATAAAACATGGTAGACATATTCCTAAAATCTCGTGGAAAAACACTGGATGGAATTAAAAAGTATGCAAATGTAGCAGCACACCAAATTCTGTGAAGTCATCAAGTCATGGAAATTCACCGTATTTAATACCACGCAAAATTCCTCTGCATAAGTGCTCCTCTAATCTTTGGTAAATTATATTCTGCAAAGTACAAACACATGGAAAGATGATGATAAACAAGAGGAAATGATTTTTTAAAATATGCCTTTGTGCCAGATATTTCCATTTTATTTAGAACCGTCTGTTGGCATGACTTTTTCGCGAAAGAAAGTCAGATTTCAGACCCGACTTTTGCTAAATTACATCTTGAAATACAAACTTCATGAATAATCGAAAGGTTATAAAAAAACACAGTAATTTTAATTTAAAATATTTTTTGGCAGTTGCAAATATAAACGAAATAATTATATGGCCAAAGAAACAAAAAAAGTATTATTGAAACGGACGACGTTTCCTCCACCAATTGGTGCACCTTACCAAGAGTACGGTTGAAACTTATTGGTTGCAATATTAGGTTATGTATGTATCTGGTGTATTCATAATTGAAAAAACTGGCGTATAGGTACACTTCACTTGAAGATGATGGCAGTGACCGTCGTCGAAACGTCGTGTTTCTACAATGTTTTCACCCCGTTGGAATCCCAAGACCTTCTTAATCGTATACACCGGGAAAGCCTTCGTTTCTTAATAGGTACACTTCTGTTGTGAGTTTAAAAAAAAGCTTGTTTTTAATATTTGAACATGAATTATCATAAAATAGTATCTTAGTTAAAATCAATTGAATCCTATCAGCTCATTAACTTTGTACAATATATCATTAATTGATATAATCAATCTAATTAACCAAATAAGGTCATACAAATGATAATTTATCTTTTCTAAAATCACACAGTATACAAATTATTTAACGTATTTTTTGCTTAATTTTATTTAGAGCCTCATCCACAGCAATTGGGGGAATTCATTTCTTTGTAGGGGTTTCGCGATATAGACATCCATGGCGATGCGAGGATTCGATCACGGGACCTCTGTGGTGGGAGGCAGCGATGCTGACCTCTACATCATTTTACATACGGTATTATAAATTTACAATAAATTGGATAAAATTTGAGAGTTAACGTTAATAATATTAGGTAAGCCATTGCATTAGAGTTAATAATTCCGGAAATATGAAGTGTAAACGGCGTGTAAACCAACTGCGAGTTATAAGTCCTATTACGCGTTCCTATATAATTCATCCCACTTATTATACACGGTCAAACCTCGATATAACGAATTTCATGGGACCATGAAAATTAAATTGTTGTAGCAGGGTTATTGTTATAATGAGGTTTTGTTATCGTGACTCGGAGCTAGGATCCATGTTTTCGTGGCTTAGAATAAATTACTGTAGTACTTTTCTGATGAAAAATAACATTAAAAGACAAATAATGAAACACATTTTGTTCACTTCATTTTTAATAGAATATTTTACTTGCATGTACAGAATAATTCAATTATTTTCCTTTGTTTCTTTTTTCTCTTGTGAATATTGTCTTTACCTCCTCAAACGCAACACGCTGAAACCCTGGGGATTGAAGATGCTACTTGCTCATTGGTTTCCAACTGACCTATTAGCTCCATCAGAGGAGGGGGATTCTCACTTATCACATCACTGTCATCGTCACCGTCAGAATCTTCAACAGACGAATTACCCGTTAACTCATTGATGATAGATACGTCGGTATATTTTTCAAACACCACCGCGTCATCATCCACTGACAAGTATTCAACTACTGATGTATCTATGGTTTTACGAGTAACTGCTGAATAAATCTAAAGAACACTTTGAATATCACCCTGTGTTATTTCATCCACTACAACATTCTCACCAACATCTTGCATTTTTCCAGCGGTTCACAATCACATTCGGCTGTACATTGTTCCAGGAACTAGCAATCATGTCACAAGCCTGCTTCACATTGAAACTGTAGGGATTGCTCACCTCTCTTTCAATGTTTGCGAACACGTGTTGAACTAAACGTGAACGGTATTTTGTCTTAATGTTCTGAATTATCCCCATATCTTATGGCTGAAGAATCGAAGTTCAGTTCGGAGGGAAGTTGCATAGTTCAACGTTCTTCAACGCTGGCATGTTGTTATGAGCAATGAATTTTTTTTATTCTTCATTGATGTCTCTTTATCAAGCAAAAGCAGCCACTCACTCATAGGAGTAGACGTCATGCTTTTCGATTTACCTTTTCTTCTTTGGCTTAACAGACTACTTGAGGGTGATCCTAAAACAGGCAAGTCCCCTTTAATAGCATATGAAGGGAATTGAGAAGGGGGGATGCGGAAGGTAGCCAACTGTAATAAAAGAAATCACATTTACAATGCGACTGTAGCAAAACATTACAGCTGAATCTATACTGGAGTGAATTGACTTGTAAATTAAAGGAAGGTACTGTAATATGAAATGTACGTACTCTTACCTGGTAAGCTTCTTACATTTTTGAAGCACCGTGGGTTTGCTGATCGTCCGATCACCAGTGGTGTCAATTTGCGTGTCCCTGACGCGTTACTGCACAGTAGAACAGTTAGGCGTCCCTCCTTTACACTTTTCTCCTATAAAGGCCATCGTCTTCTCTAGCATCAGTTGATAAAATAATCTCGTCTCATCTGCGTTGTACAAGTTTTCAGGACCGTATTTTTCCAACAGTTCACACATGGTGTTTTTCCTCCAAAATTCTTCATCACCTAAAGGTGTTGATTGTTCTTTTCCTGAAATCACTTTAAAAATGATCCCATGCCTGTCCTTAAATCTTTGCAACCATCCATTACTTGCCTTAAAATTAGAATCGCCAAGCAACTTAGCGATATCTAAGGCTTCTTGACATATCAAGTGGCCATTGCTATGTTCTGCGCACTCATCTCATTAAACCACCGCAGTGTAGCACTGTCCACATCGTCAGCAGCAGCCGTCTTCTTTCTTTTTCTTGAAGGGTCAAATTTGCAACGAACAAAACTTTCTTCAATTTCTTTTTGTTTTTTAAGAAATGTAGCTAACGGTGATTGTGCAAGTCCATACTTCCTCGCCACGCCTACGTGTTTCATTCCGTTATCAATGTATTTGAAAACCTTCATTTTTGTCTCCAACCTTATTTGTTTCCGAGTTCCAGCCATTGTCCAAATCCAAAGCGTTTACATCAACTAAAAACATTCACAGATTGCAAAAAATCACGGAGATAAGCTGCGTATGAACCCAACGAAACATTTGTCTTCTACTGAAGCTCAACAATGAACAAAGTTAACACTCGTTCAAACAAAGGAGCTCTTTGACCTCAGCCGCTGAACACAGCTCACCCGCAGGTGTACGCTATTCTTTTTTTTTTTTTTTGGTTAACAGGCTACATGAGGGTGATCCTGAAACAGGCAACTCCCCTTTAATAGCATAGGAAGGGAATTGAAAAGGGGGGATGCGGAAGGTAGAGCAAGGTAGCCAAGGGTTAACTAGGGCCCCCGGGCTATGGTTTAAGGATCCTACCCGGTGTTTCACCTAAAGAGATGCAGGGAAAACCATAGAAAACATGCATCAGGTAGGTCGGGCATTGGGTACTATTCTCACGCCCTTCCGAATGACGGGAGACGGGTTTGCTGTGGGGACGCAGCATTCCCTTCTCCGTGTCTCCACCAATTTCAGGAGGCAATTGGCCGACTGATCCAATGGGATCAGCGGACAACTCTTGCCATATGCCCAAGGTCTTTGACCCCAGTACATATACCTCCTAAAATAGGTGATGGTGTCTCGGCATATGAGAACTTTGATAAAAAATACCCAGAGAGAGTGCGAGGCATCCCCGACATGATCAGGTAAGCCCCGCAGTCACTCTGGGCTGAAGCGTCTACGAGAAACTCCCGCAGCGCCTCCCCGATACGCTATTCTCTTAACCGCTAGAATAAATACATAAACGCCGAAAGTCTAGTACATAGCTAAATAAACAATACCTACCGCTACAATGAGCTTCTTAGAAGAAGACATATTAAATTCCTCAAAATTTTGTTTTCGATATAACAGGGTGTTGCTAAATTTACTTCATCGTTGTAATGAGGGGTAATTAACATAGTACATATAGGAAATCAGCTGTACCCGAGTGTATCGTTGTGTTGGTAATCGTTATACGGAGGTTTGACTATTCTTGCAGCAGGCTGAGAAAAAATTAACTTATTTGGATCGTCGATACGATACATACATAGATTGTTTTTATTTCTCTCGTCAGGTAAATTTTAATTTTGGTAATTATTAGTATAGAAATAAAAAGAAAACTATCGAGTTTGGTGTCGAAACCAGTGTAATATGCGATTCAAGTCTAAATGTAACCATTAAGCGGGGGATAATTTTTATTCTGTTAGAATACTGAAAAGATACTTATTCCTGCTATTGTACCGGGGGTATTTTGGACTCTCTCGAGATACTGGGATTCTATTTGAGGTTCATAGTGTGACGTTTTCAATGTCTGCTTAATTATGTGTTGACCAAGAATTAAATAATGTACCGCGATAATATAAATAAATACCAGGCAATGCCGGGTCCCCAGCTAGTTGAATAATAAACTTTCTTTCATTATATTTAATTTCCTACAAAAAGTTAACTTCAAAAATAAAATATTCCTTGCGCTGTTTCGGTGATAAATGGTAGTAACACATTTAAAGTATGTTAATATTTTGCCTTTGTAGAACCTTGTCCTTGTTGTCAGATATTTGGCTTTACAAGAGACCATTACTTGTGCGTGAGCACCTAATAACTGTTCTTGGGGAAGGTCGTTACAGACTGCTGAGAGATATTGCACGTGTTCTAAGCCAAACGACGTGTAACACTCACGGTAAATATACGAGCATAACTTACTGTATCACTATACTGTTTGCAATTTAACAATGATACTCCATCCATTTTAAAATACAGTGTTATGTAATAATATCATTTAATATTCTTGTTAAGAAATTATTGCGACATAAATAACCTGACAAATTCACACTATATTGAGAATATCAATTTGGAATAATCTACTGCAATTGTAAATTAATTAAATATATATTTCAAGTTGAAAGACTGGTTTCAAAGATGTATTACAAATTCTATAAGTTGATCACTAACTCGCCAATAAACTACAGAAATAGATAAATTTTATATATGCGACTTTACAAATGAGAGTGTAAGTGTTAAGTAACTGAGAAACAGCTTTTCCTGAGTCTCTGAAATAAGATGAACATTTCAGTGAATAAACACTTCGCATACTAATTATGGTATTTGTGTTTACTTTAATATTTTAGTCGCCCTATCATCGCTTTTGTTACTGATGGTTTTTATATCGCTAGATACAAGTAAATTTAAGCATTTAATTGCAAACATACATTGGACCTTGTAATATATTAAAAACCACTTTACTAACCCAAATCATATAAAAACAGTGCAATAAATTTAATAACAGTACTCAAAAATTATAACTATAGATACATTGAAATAGGCTATGGTTGTATATACTGACTTCCTCAGTGAAAGAGAAAAACAATGATTGGATATTAACTGCAGGGGTCAAAACACCGAAATTGCTCCACAGTTCTCAATATTCCAACTTACATGAAGAAATTGTGATAAATTGGGGGTACAAATTCAAGAAAATTGGTCAGGTCCTTCTTTTTTGCTTCTGTAATTAAATTTAAATTTGGATACAGCAATTCTAAATTGCTGGTACTTGTCGATGTTATTTTGGTCATATCAATTTCTTGATATGGCTCTTCGCTTCGAGTACTTATAAAGAATTTTCAATGGACTTTTTGCCTCAAACTGGAGCCATTGTATGTTCAACCATTTCATTTAACAATTATTAGACAACATCTTTCTATTAGTGATATTCGTTTTAGGTCGTTTTGTTGAAAAGAAACAGTCTGCATTCATATTGATTAACTTTCTTGGCGGACACTATAACATCATTCCAATGTTCAGGAAGGAAAATATATTTTTCTTTTCTGAACCAGACCAAAATCCTGATCATAGGGCAGGTAGGAGTGTCCACTAACTAAAACGTTTTGTTCTGTATCCTTTACAGAATACACTGGGTTGCTTACAATATGTTGGCATCGTACAGAAATGTTAATGTTCCTATCCTGTCCTCCACATTGATCAGAGTGCATGATCAGCTTTTCGTTTCTTACAAATTTGCGTATAAAATACAATAAACAGGAACCAATTTCTTGCGGCCCTCTGGACGTTCCATCATCTTGCCGAAGCAATATTTCCACAGCTGGCGTTAGTAATAGCAAACTCCAAAGTTTTCATTAAATTAAAAGTTATGACAGTAACACTGCCATCTGATTTGCTAAGCAAAGAATCACTCTGCAGAGTTTCCCGTGCATTTTTGGCTTTTTGCTGTTATTTTTACCTGCAATCCATCGCATTTTCTGCACGAGTCGGACATTGTTGGATGAAATGACAAATTGAACTGTTCGTGAAAAATTGCAGAAAATGAAATGAGAAACTATCATCAGATCCTCCTTGCAGTATAGTGAGTACATATTTGATAAATTCAAATCTGCAAAAATATCTGTAATGAATAATCATCCATCAATTAAATATTTCTACATGATAATAAGGATAATTTTAGGCAATGGTATCCAGAGGATGGCGAAGAGGAGAAACGGACTAAGCCGCATAGTTCACTATTGCTCTCAGTGACATCTATCGGTTTTTGAGAGCAACAACGTTAAAAGCTGCTAAATTTGAAACAACTGAAAATATACGAACTGAAACTCATGCTCATTGCATTAATATCGTATGTTGGTATCAGTTAACACAAAATAACTCAAATTCACAAAAAATTTTACGGACATTCAGTTATGAGCTATGGCATCTCTAATTGGGGAAACTGCTCCTGGAGCAAGGTGCAAAAGCGTGCCATTAAAATACTTTCTAGTACGAATTCTAGATCGAGTTGCAAACCTTTCTTCAAATGTTTGCAAATACTTACTTTACCAAGCGGATATATTTATGAAATATTTAAGTTTGTAAGGTGGAACATTAATTGGTTTCAAACAAATGGCGAATTTCATGAATACGCGACCAGAAATCGTTCAGCTCTAAGGTCGAACAAACATCGCCTTGCTCTACACCAGAAAAGTACTCACAATACCGGGATAATTTTATACAATAACCTTTCTCCAGAGGTTAAAAACAATAACTAAAAAAGTAAAGCTATTCTATTAAATGGCGCGTTTTACTCGGTATAGGATTTTCTTAAGCGTCCCTATATTATTTAAAATCAAGGTTCCTGCAAAAGTGTTGAATGAGCTGCCTTGTAAAATAACAAACTTTCTGTACAGTTTTTTCTACTCTTTTGTTTGTTTGTTTCATGTATTGCCTGGAGCTATTGCGGAAGGACAGTTTCCTTGTCGCAGAGCTCCAAGTAGTGGAAACTCCATTGCGTGTTTCTCAGTGTGTGCTTGTGATCTCTTGTGTGCGTGTAGTGTTTATACTGACTTTAGACCATATACATTTTCTTTTATTAGTTTATTTTAAAATTATTTGTAATTAATTATATGCCGTATTTTGTTCGTTATTTGTAATGTATGATGTATCCTATCGAGGGCTAATGGAAACAACAATAAATCTAAATCTATTGCTCTCGGCGCCTCATATAATCGATACATTGATTTTTGCCTTGCATCTTCTCATTCAACTTGTTTTCGTGGCAGAAAAGATCCGTTAAGAAATAATGTCCGAATGCCATGCAGTATCTTCCTGGATCTTCAGCTGGTAAACTCTCTCGAAGCCGCGTCCTGTGCTAAGTCACCTTACTTTAGAGTAGTACAATATATCAGATTGCATGGATTCTACAAACTCCCGAAATTGTCTGTGAGCAAGACGTGGAGATTAAATAATATTAATAATCATCACAATAACGTCAAACACAGGGAGAGAGAGAGAGAAATTCAAAATCTGCCCTTTATTTCAGGTCAGGTAATGCGTCACATCATCCGCTTTTATAACACTTTTCACTGGTAGAGTGATGCGCCATGAAGCAAAGTAATGACGTCACATATAAGTTCATACCTCCGTAATTATCAGCTGCCGACCGATAATTACTATATACTATTTAAAAGTGATAATAGACACCTTGAACCAGATTTAATTTTTATCCCAGTCATTTCCACGTGCTAAATATAAACCATTTAAATTTATAAAACTGGTAGTCAAGTTTCGCGTAAATTTAAATGTTAGTTTTAGTTCGCTGGACAATTGTTTCAAAATTAAGCACCGTTGTCTTGCATTGTAACGTTCTTGGCACACACATGCTGGCTATACGTAAGGCCTCTGAACTCGATTTTTTTACAACACAAAAATAAATTCACTTCAACTAAAGGTATAATTTAGTTGAGAAAGCACCAGATAATCCATCGATTTGAAATAGAATAGCGGAATCACAGGCTCACGCAGATAGCCCGCAATCAGCCAATCAGAGGTAATAATTGCTAGCGACGGATTCCATCGTAACAATAGAATTCCGTGAATGCTTCCTGTGCAAGGTCACCGGACCTCCAACGATGGCCGATCATCGACGACTACTGCGCACTCAAGTCTGCACCTTAAAGATTTCCCTTGCAAATAGCCGCCAGCATAACTGCACAACATGTAAATGAATAAATAACAAGCTACTGACTATTAATTGCGCGGGACTGGACCCATCACGAAATTAGATAATCGCTTTCACGTGATCTGTTTCACGACCTTGATCCTCGCCGTTTTAGGTAACTGTGGTGTCAGGTTCCACTACAACTGACCTACAGAAAGCCGGTGCTAATTGCTCGTCCATTCGTCGCGAGGAAATTGGACCGAGTGTTACAAATAGGTCACACAATACTCTATTAAAACTAAACCAATTACTAATGCATTTCTAACTTGAATATACTACAGTAAAAGTACTGCTCTTAGAGAAGCTAACATTATTAAACAGCGATGGATTAAAAAAAATTATTTGAAAGATTACTGCTGAAAACCTGGATGAGAACTGCCGATACATCAATTTGTCTCTGCACGATACACGATTATCACAGAATTCTGAAAGAAACAATAAGAGCTTAGATGAAAAGTGCGTCTCAGCCTTATGCCATAAGCATTAGACTTCGTTGGCACCTCGGTTTATTACACTAACTAAAACTTACCCTCTACAATGATTATTTTTTATTCATATAAAAAACTTTAATCTTTACGATTGTCAGTTAGTACAATAATTCTTCTAGTACATACAATATTAAAATAATGAATTTACCAAATTAAAATGTTTATACAATTCACCTGTAAACATGAAGGTTGCTTAGCCTACTTTAGCAGATGGGTTAGGTTTTGTGTGTGTGTATCAGAGAGGCATACGACGTGGGCGGGTGAGGGTTGACAGGCGGTGATCTGATTATTGGAGGATATATGAGGATGTTGCCTGCTGTCATGATGGTAAGGGGGGTTAGGACGTGCCTGAATGTTCAGGGGGAAGGATGAATTCTTTTGATCCGACGGAAGCGTGGAGATGGAGGAGGATTGTCATGGAATTTCTGGATCGTGTGGTTTGGGTGGTTGAGGGCGCTTTTGATTAGGGAGGCTATGGATTTGGAGATTACGTAGTATACTTAGGGAAGTTTGATGTTATGATGGATGACGGAATTTCTAAAGTACCAGGGAGAGTTTGTAATGGTGCGCAGGATAATGTTTTAAGTTATTTGACTTTTGGTTGAGTGAATTTTGACTGTTTTTCCTCATATGTCGGAGGTATAGGACCAGGTGGGTTGTATTATGGAGAGGTAAAGGAGGCGTTTAGTGCTGATGGTAACAGGGGCTATAGGGGATATAGGATTTTGAATTTATGGTTGATTTTGGAGAGGAGAAGATTAATATGAGGTTTACAAAGAGTATTGAATCAAACATGATTCCTAGATAGGTAGTTTCTGTTTTTGTAGGGATTAATGAATTATTTAAATAGAGGTGGATTTGTGGAGGAGGGTTTTTGGTGAGTGTGAAAGGGACGCTTATTGATTTGGTGGGGTGTGATGCTGATTCGCCATTGTTTGGACCATTGCTCTACTTTGTTGAGCGCTGATTGTAGTAGTTGGAAATTGAAGATGAGAGTGGAGGTTTCATAGGAGATGGCTATGTCGTCTGCTAGTGTTGGGATGTTGTAGGATATCGTGGGAGAAGATGTTGTATAGGAAGGGGGCAATGACACTGTCTTGGGTGACGCCCGCCGCGATTGAGTCCACTGATTATTCACCTCAACCTAAAGTCCTACTTTCGTGACCGTTTCTTCCGAAATAAATATAATAATGAAATCTCTACAATTGCCTCTCGATTACCTTAAAGTGGTGTACTGCGACCACTTCTGGACCTTATATTTATGGCGGACATTCTTACAACGACAAACGTAATTCTTGCGACCTATTCTGACGATACTACAATTTTATCTACGGATAATAGTCGATATCGAGCTGTTGCTGTTCTAAAAAACCATTTACACAGCCTTTAAGACTTGCTCAACGCTGTGCATCTAAAAGTAAACCCACTGAATCTATAAAAGTAAATTTAACATATAAAAAACACTCCATTTCCAAATGCCTCAATTAATAGCACACTCTTACGTGCCACCTATTAAACTAAATACCTTGGTTTTCTATTGAATTCTTAGATTACTTAGAAGTCACTGTAAAAGTCAAAAAGGTAACCATCGCCAGATAAATTGGATTATTTCCTGAAATTCTAAACTGGAAACAAATAAAGTTATCATATGTAAATGTATTCATAAGCCAACGTGGCCATATAATATTCAACTATGAGTCTGCTCCACGACTTCGAATTCAAAAATTATAGAACGTTTTCAATCAAACATTCTCCGTACCTCGTGAGTAATGAAAGTCATTGATGATCCAGCTATACCTACAGTCCAAGAACAAATCAATTGATTGAGCACAACCTCCAGAATCTATCCGGATGTGGTCAGTCATCTAGTGAGTGAATTGCAGCACACCGCAGATTGTAAAGATTAAATTGTGAAGTATATTGCATCCATCTCCGTCAGGTGAATTACGGTTACTATTTACTTGTATTATTTGCTCCTTCAAGTTCTAGTTTCATATTTGAAATGATTTTAATGGAGTACGATGTGCGCGACGTAGGCAACCTATTTGACACATCTGTACCGTGGGGTGCCTACGACGTTCATTTGTTGTCCAAAGAACATAAAGGAGTAAATATTCATATTTACAGTAATAAATACAATATTTCAATTAAGCTAACATTTATAATTCAATAAATACACATTAAGACGGACAATATGACAGAAATATGTATTATTCAACTATGCTTCGTTCTTTAAAATACTAGATGATTATTTAAGTTGAATAATATAAATTTTCTGACAAATTAACCGTTCTTATGTTTAT
This sequence comes from Eucriotettix oculatus, assembly GCA_034510155.1. Taxonomy (NCBI): domain Eukaryota; kingdom Metazoa; phylum Arthropoda; class Insecta; order Orthoptera; family Tetrigidae; genus Eucriotettix; species Eucriotettix oculatus. The sequence goes on from CM067379.1 coordinate 108,807,074, forward strand.
TCATAAATACGTACCTCTTAAATCATTTTGGATACAAAAAATTTTGAATTCATACTACTGCGTGTAGTATGATAAAATTTTCTTGTTCATTCGTTAGTTAAATTTAACCCTTTCCAAACCCCCAGCAATTAATAACAATTTATAATACGCTTTACCGACGATATTTTAGTATTAAGGGAGTTAGAAGGAGACTTGGAAACCATAATAAATGGAATGAACGGAGTCCTGGAGGAAGAGACCAATATGAGGATTAATAGAGGCAAAACCAAGGTAGTGGAGTGTAGTATGGGAAACAGTGGAATGACAAAGGATATTTTGAAGGAAGTTAAGGAATTCTGCTACTTGGGAAGCGTTATAACTAGGGATGGTAGAAGTATAGTAGACATAAAGAGTGTAAAATTAGCACCAGAGGGAAGTGTGTGGGGTAAGAACAGAAGAGCGTCGCAAAGGATGGAATACGCAAAACAGATTAGGGAGGATGTGGCATGTGCTAGTTATGAAGAAATGAAAAGGCTTGGCAAGATAGGTTAGCATGGAGGATTTCATCAGACCAGTCTTAGGACTGAATACTACAACAACAACATAGAATAGGAATATAAATAATTGAAAAAGAAACTTAATTTCTATATTATTCCTACCATTAAAATCTACATTTTAAATGTCTGCGTATCATTCATTCTGTTTTCTCTCTAAAATCAACTCTTAGTAATTACATTGTAAGAATGCTGAAAATCAGATTGGTGGATAGAATCACTAACGAAGAGGTTCAAAGCAGGATAGGTGAAAAGAGAACAATATGGAGGACGTTGACCAAGAGGAGGGATAGATTAATAGGCCACGTTTTGAGACATGTAAAATAAGCATTAGATGGAAGTGTGTGTGATGCAAACAGGAGAGGGAGGCAAAGGATGGAAGCGCGTAGTAGATTTCTGGAGGATGAGTGATGTGGAAGTTATGTGGTAAGGATAAGTCTTGTGCAATGTATGTTAACATTAAGGGTTGCATCAGACCAGTCTTGGGACTGACTACAACAAACAACACAATATATGTATTCACCAGAAATGTTGCCTCCAATTGATGTGAACGTGCAAGGTTTTTCTGAGTCCGAATGTTTTCAAACAAATTGAATACTTCAATACCTAACTGCGGAATGGTACAGAAGTGTTTCTTAACATTTTGAATATTTTTCTTTCATAATTAATACGGTCTTGAGAAATTTTTTCGTAAAATAGCTTCACGAGGTGTTTATCATTTCAGACTGGTATCATCATTATGCATATTTGCAAATTACAATAATTCTCATAATGGAATGGTTTAAAGGTTGCCGTTTGATATTTGTTGACATGTTCAATTACTTGTTACTACCCGCTGAAACTATTATTATCGATTTCTTGGTCTGATTCCAACTCTCTCCTCCGTAAAAAATGTAGTCAAGTCATGCACGTATCAACACAGCAGAATTATTACGCAATATGTCTGCAGCAAGGCCATTGTCGTGCAGTAACATCGTGGTGTAAAATAAACAGAAATAAATTCTTCCTCGCTTTCACCAATTTGCATGTAATTTTAAAAATGAAAAATAATTATTGGTCTTTTATGTGAAAGAGTTTCCAAATTCGTGCTCCAATTAGTTGTGGTTAAATAATGCAAAACCTAATTAGTGAAGGAGACTTTTCCGGTGTAGTTGCTCCAGAAATAGTTGGATTTCCAGTCGTGTACGGCAGCGATGAAGACGCGACCTATCGGCCACGACCAAAGAGTATTTTAAATAGATAGATAGGCAATAGCGTGACGCTCATCCCCACTCCTAGGCCCATAACAGCCCATGTAAGAATTGCTATTAAAGTGGAGTTGCCTCTTTCACGATCACCGTATGTAGCCTGTTTACCCAAAAAAACGCGCTTTTAGAGTCCGCTAAAATCCTTCTTAAGCAGCAAAATACAAATTAAACTGGATTATTTATTTACACCATATCATAGTATTTTTAAGCATGCAACAAATATTAATTCAAATGAGAATATTAACAAAAAGTGAGCGTTTTTTGAAATCAGTATTATGAGTTGGATGCGGAGTTATATCAGCATATTGAGTCAAAAAGACTTGATCGTTATTTAAAATGCCAAACATTTAGTTATAAATTATTAAAACCGGTAAGTAAAAAAATACAAAATTTGCTGAAACAGTTAAAAAGCAAGAATCGTCTCTTCCTCCCTGGGTAAGAAATCATGGGGAGGTTATTTTGACAAAATTAAATTTAGTAGCATCTGATTGTCCAGAATATCGTCGTAGAAATCACTTTAAAACACTACTGGTCTACATATTCTCGAAAAAAAACATTCTATGCTCTCCACTTTAATCTCTCAATATCCCTTGACTCTTTATTTTAAAGAAAATAACACTACGCGCAGCTATTAACTTCACTTGTTATTTATGTTGTAGTAAACTGATTTAATCGTTTTTATTCAGTTACATAACGTTACAATGTAGGCATTAATAATGTCTGAAATATATGCATAGTAAATAACTTACAAATATTGGGATAACCATTCCACAAACCCATGTTCTTCTTTAAACGAAACCCCGAATCCATTACAGACCATTCAATAACTTAATTTCTATAGTCATTTATATAATTTTTATAATTATTTCTTCGTTCATTACAGACTACAAAAATGTGTATAATTTTATATTAAAAAATTAGACCTAATTTGGCTGGAAAAGAACTGAAACTTGATTCAGTGAATCGGGAGCGACGAATGGTAAGAGCGAGTGGTTCCGATCCGATCACTAAAAGGAACGGTTTTTTCCCATCTTTACTTTTTTCCCTTCCTGTTTTATCACAGGATAATGGGCAGAATGTAGAGGACAGTGGTGATCCAGTTACATTCACAATCATTATAATCGCGAAATTGTGTATGTAGTTGTTGTCATGTTATCTTGAAAAGAATTCCCAATCTCAATATTTGTTCCCTTTTCAGATAAATATGAGCTAAGGTCATAAGCTCCTAGTGTATTATTATTATTATGACTGACAACTTTTAAATTGTCATCACTGTTGTACCTAAATAAAGGCTCTATTTGAACAAATTAGATTTCAGAAATGAGTTTAAATTTGTATTGTTCAATGTTTTGAGCAACACAGTTTTGTTTTTCCATCAATAATTGCAAAAATATTTTACGGAATTTAATTTAATAAAGAGATGTTAATAATTTTTCTTTTGTATGTTAGAGGAGTTTCGTATAAGCGTTCATTAACCTCCTTTTAACGAGCGAAAGCAGCGGCACTTGTAATAATTTATTTGTTCATTGTCTGTGTACTGAAGAAATGTTCTCGGGATTTAACTTGGATCCATTTTCGCAGATCGTACAAAGTATCAATGGTTTTCTCCGCAGTTGAGCTGATGTAAGCATGCAAACTTGGACCCTAGTTTAGTCTGATTCGATTTGTATTGTTTCCTGTGTGAAAGTAATAAAATAATCCTTGGCTTTGATTTAATATACAGGAGATAAATTACGTCAGACTGGCACTGAGTTTTCATTATCTGAAGAGATAATGCTGCAAATAGGGGAAATCGGGGCGGAACGGGAAAGTGGGGAAGAACGGTATACCCGTTTTTACATTACAGTGTTGGACGTTCATAAATAGGAGCGGAACACTGTAACTGGTCAAGGAAGAAGTCCTGGCAGTCGACTTGACCAAGTTTTCACTCCAAATTCTGAATGAACTCTTGTTTCGGCGTCTTGCACCTGTGACTATAATTTTTGCAGCGTTTCGACACAAGGTAATTCACAAAGCTCCTCGCTTTTAACTCTTTAATGGTATATATTCATAAACTAGGTATATTTAGCTGCATAAAGTTACGTATAAAGTTTAAATCTACTTTTATTAAGACACGGTGAAAAACCTTAAACCGAGACTAGCGTGCGGGGTGGAACGGGATACTACTGTTGAAGGCAAAATGTTGTATGTTTCTCAAGAAAGAAAGGAAAAACTGACAGACTCAACTTATAATTATGAGTTACAGGATGCTGTAACCCATAAGAATAATTAAGAAATAAAAAGGACGAGAAAATATTAGCAAAGACTGTGCAGTTGCAAAAAAGAATCTCTTTGCGAAAGGAAAAATTGATAAAGCGAAGAACCGTACGCCAAATAAGTATAAGAAAGAAAACACAAAGGGTTTTAATATATTATTAAAATAATATTTAATTTTATTGCAGTAATTGTATATACAAAACAACCTATCCCGTTGTGCCCCGGAGGAAGGGGCAGAATGGGAAATTATTTTCTTTTTAAAAATTCATGAAAAATCTAAATTCTGTGTTTTAAGTTTTATTTTTTTTATTAATTTATTTAGTCGCATAATCAAAAAAGTCATTAGCGACTTATACGAAATTACAATATCCGTTACATTTTTGGATTTTAAAGTGACAATATATACTAAAAGTTTACATTTTATGGTATAAATCGATTTTTTTGGGTCGATTTTTATAATAACATTAAGTTTTATTGATATTAGGTTAAGTAAGTAATAGAATAAACTAATGTTTTACACTTTTATGAAGTCAGTTTTATTTTTCCATAAATTTACCAAAATTATTAACGATAAGTGTCCCGTTAATCCCCGGCTTCCCCTATATCTATCACGTGAAAAGGATCTAAGTATCGAAACTAATTTTGGCAAAAAATGGTATCGCATTTGATTGGGCGGAAACAATACTGTTTTGCTAAACATGTTGCTTGAGAAAAACGTAAATGTTTCATATATTGTGGCACATAATTTTCTGGACTCGCAGAGTTTTCAGTTAGTCTCTTTTGATCTTCGCGACGAGTGGAGATTGTCTGAAGTTAAACACCTGGCATTTACATGATACTTCAATTTGCATTGTGGGTCTTTGACCAAGCTGTCGTGGCGGTCTCTGAAACCAGTTATCAGAACTCTTGTGCCCCACGGAACAGTGAGACCGATCCTGTGCAAATTTATCGGGCCTGCCACATTACTCCGCAACTTTATCTGGTCTGGAAAAATTCTTTCCTAGCCCGATATGGACAGGACTGGTTTCGGTCGTAAAACTCATTTGGTTCTCAGACAGCTAAATACCTATATGCGAGCGACAACTGCTTTTTACATTTGCTGTTTAGCGGACATCCTCGTCAACTCTAACCACAAAAAACGCATTCTGTAGATTATTTTGAGTGCAGCATTTAACCTACAATTACCAGGTATGCTTTAAAGAATGCCCGAGCTTTTCCTTTCGTTGATTGTGTAACAGATGGCGTTGGAGGCATCAAACGCCCAGCACATCGCAACTGGTCACGGTCAATGTCAAGATGTCATGGCCTGTCATGACCGAAGAGGCTCATGAATGTCACAGGCATACAGTTGCGCGGCAGACACAAACCATCGCAGATCACTACGACTGTAATAGTCGCTTAGTTGTCGGAGGAGGAGACATAAAGTATATCTTTGTCATCGTTGTACCATATATCCGAAAACTTTCATTAAGGATAGTTAGTATATTATGGTTTTACTTAAGGGAAATTTTCAATGTTAAGTAGTATGAACTAGACCTCGATCGCGCGGCACTTGAACAAATAGCACAGATACTCTCTTTATCTGATTCTTTTTCCCGTTGACTCCTCTTTCTTTTCTTTGCATTCGCAGTGACGTAATGGATAATAAGAAACTCTTTGTCGGTGACGGTTATACTGCTTATACTGCCATACTCATCCTAATGTAAAGAACATTGGTGTACAAATCAATCAATATATTGGCTACAATCCAATTCTTAAAAAGCTTTTATAGAAATATGAGATATGTTGTTAAAAAAAAGTATATATCTCATATTTCTATAAAAGCTTTTTAAGAATTTAATTGTAGCCAATATATTGATTGATTTGTACACCAATGTTCTCTACATTAGGATGAATATGGCAGTATAATCTACCGAAAGCTACCATTTTCTAAATAAAATAGCTTCTCAAAACCGTCACGGACAAAGAGTTTCCTATTATCCATTACATCAACATTTAAACGGTCAAACAACGTAATAAATTAGCAGCAATTGATGAGAGATGCTTTTTTTCCCTCTGGCATGAATAATTACTGATTCCAATTTCTTTATGCAACAATTCACCATTTCCAAAATAAACGAAACAATAAATCAAAACTAATAGACGTTATTCAATTGAAATAGATTCTATAATCTATTTTTAATAGTAAACTATCTGGAGACCCGGTGTTGCCCGGGTATTTGTGTTCATATTGTCCCGGTACATTATTTAATTCTTGGTCAAGACATGACTAAACCAGCATCGAAAACGTCACAATATGAACCTCAAATATACTCCTAGTATCACGGCAGTCATAAATACAGTAATAGGATTAAAAATATTTTCAGTACTCTGACAATAAAATTTCTTCCTCGCATAAGATATGAATTTTTACTTCAATCGCATATTAAATGTCATAATTTAACACAGCAACTACCTTTAAACCGGTTTCGACATCAAAGTCGATAATATCCCTGTTATTTTTATATGACTCATTTCCACACCCACCCCTGCATGGGGTTGAAATTATACAAAATATTGTCGGGAAAACACTTTAAAAGAACTTTCATCAAAAATTCTTTTTCGAGCCAAATATGAGCCTTTATTACATATAAAAATTCCACCAATTTCACGCCTCCTCTCCCCCCCCCAGGGAAGTTGTTCGGAAGTTATACGCTAAACGTTCATAGGCAATTGTTACGTCTGACCGTCTGTTTTGTCGCTTACCGCCTGAATCCGACGTCTTTAATCTCATTTTCTCGAAAATTATGAACTCTACTTGCGTTACACGTACGCCAACGAAAATTTTGACGCCTCACTGGTGGTATTATATTATCCTAACGATGAATAACACGACGATAAACACATCAAAACAGACGAAACACAAAGTTTTGCTGTTCCGAAAGAAACGGTAATTGAATACGAATGAATATCAATCTAACAATACTGTATGAACACGTTCGTACAGTTCAGTGGTTAACAAAGAGGAGAGAAAAGGGGAGCTTATGATCCCGCTTTCTTGTGTTTACAACAATAGATGGAGTGATACTGTTCGCCCTCCCTACCTCTCTCTCATGCTGCCAAAATTACGCTCATACTAACACAGTACGTGAGATGAATTGTATAGGAACGGCTAATAGGTCGCAGTTGATTTTCAATGGGTTCATAAATATTTACATTAATACCTTACGAACTCTGCGAAATATCGAAATGAAACATACGCGAAATATTAATTTAAAATTCCTGTTTCTTCTTCTTCCAATGGCTCAACAGCCCTCTTGAGGGCCTAGGCCTACCGAGGCGGCTGCGTGACACATTCCGAATTTGGGGTGATACGTGGTCAGTGTATCAATTCCCCAGCAGCCTTAACCTCGGCCCTCGCGACCATGACGACACAAACATCCAAGCCCATGCCAGGATTCGAACCCGGGACCCCTGAGTTGTGAGCCAGCAACGCTAGAACTACACCACAGGAAGTCGCCAAAAATTTCTGTTTCAATCCCTGAAATTTTCATTGAAATCAGCTAAGCCGTTTCGAGCATAAACAGATCAAGAGTATATGTATTCTCTTTTTGGAGATTCAAACGCACGTATATCGAGAAACCTTCCGTAGAATTTTTTCATATTATGAGATTTTAAAAACTTTTCCGAACGATTTTTTAAATTTTTCTTTTACACGAAACTTGTCCTGACAATAACGAACACAACAAAAAGAATTATACAATTTGGTGCGATCGTTCGGTAGTTATGATCGTACAAACATTACGGCGATTCATTTTTATACGTATTGAATAAATCGACAGTTGATAATGATATAGGCAAGAAATTAAATCTCAGAATGTAAAATATTCAATTTTCTACTCCAGCATGAGTCTTATTTTCAACTACTTCCACGTTGAATTGTAAGAGCATGTAGTCAGCTTATCGATTCCCCAGTTTTCTTGACCAAGACGACTACAAACATTTACGCCCGGAAGTCTCTGCGATGAGAGGCAGTGACGCTGACCTATACACCACAGCATATCAAAGAATATTCAATTAATAATTTATTAAAACGCAGGTTCTTGTTGGTGCGTATGATTTAAAGATGTGGAATAGAATTAGTAACCTCTAAGGTGCCTCTGTGAGTTTTCTCTCGCAGGCATTTCCCCCCAGAGTGACTGCGGGGTTTACCTGACTGTGTCGGGAATGCCTCGTAGTTTTTTTTAAAAAAAAGTTCTCCCATTTCGAGACACCCTCGCCTATTTTGGGAGGTTTGTGTACTGGGGTCGAAGACCTTGAGCATAAGGCAAGAGTTGTCCGCTGATCTCATTGAAATAATGCCCAATGTCCGACCTACCTGATGCAGGTTTTCTATGGTTTTCCCTAAGAGAAGAGGTGGATTTGGTAAAATATACCACGCGAGATAGCGTTACCCCTGTGGAGGGAAGATAGAGGTGACCTGGAAAGGTGATATCACGGAAAAAAGGATGAAGCGTGGATTGAAGTGGAGTAAGCTGCCGAAACGGACAACGCCTGGATGTATACCTGGGAAATGAGCAGTGAGACAAGAAGAATTCTGTCCAGACTACCAGAAGTGCAATCAAGGACGGCTCCATTATGCCAATAAAACAGGTGTGTCACTTGCGTGATATGTGAATCTGCCATTCCACTCTGCACGTATCCCGCCCACAGAAATTACCTTTTAATTATATAGTCCATAACTTTGCTAATTTTTTTCCTGAGTACAAAATTAATAAATTGTAAAGTGCCCCTAAATTTTCTAATAAATTAATAAAGTATGTCATTAACTGATTGAAATAATTAAACTATGAATATTTAATATTCGATCCAATTGTATAAAAATAATTAAACCCTTTAATTAAGCCCTGATAAGAAAAACAGGCATTACAACATGCAAGAATATGTAATATTCTTTTTTGAACATTAGATGTGTTTAGATAATTTGTTTCGATAACATGTTTTTATGGAAAAATTATATTTTATATTTCTTTATTGAATGGTATCTTTGAAAGCCGTCTCCAATATGCAGTCCTGGTTTTTGACTACATGTTTAGCAACAATAATTAGTTTGGCGTTTTCCGTCCCTAATCTTTACTTTTCACACCTTCACAGTGCTGTAGTATATGCAGTTAAGATTCGTACAGTTCCTTGCTGTGGTGGCCAAAAACAGACATACGACCGGAACGGAAAAAATGTTTTGGTGGCTTCCAGTAGAGAAACGAGCGCAAAGGGTTGAATTATTTCAACCCGCCTCATGGGAAAATTTCAAAACAAATCCTTTGGAAAAAATTATATCTGCAAATTTCAGAACTTTAAATCTAATGAGACCTTGAGTTTGCGTTTACTGTTACTATCCATGATGTAAATAATTCACGAGTCAACACATTAAATATTTTTTCAATAGTTTATTAATAGATCAATTATCAATGACCTATATTGTTACTCAAATTTAAATGTCCTGTTTATGCAGTTACCTAATGGAGATTAAAACCAAAACAATAGATATTCATCATCAGTCCACGAGAAATCATTAAAGAATTAATTTGTTATTCGTGGTTCTTTCTTATTAACATAAGTGTGTGCATAGTGTATATTACGCTATTAAGGCTACAGAATGAAGGGGATATACAATTAATAACAACTGATATGTGAACACCAAAAATGGCGGGATTGGAAATTATCATTTTGTTTCATACCATTCTTCCATCTCTGATATGAGGTTCACAAATACACCTGCATGAATACCACATTTTTCTTATCCCTGCATTATCATCATCACAAGTCTTCTATCAATATATTGCACCTTCTTTACCTTTTTTCTAGTTTTGTTCTATTAATATCCCCACACCATTCCCACCACTCATTTTCTTCACCTGAGTAAAACATTATTTTGTTCGTTTATGAGAAAAAGATTACAAATTAGTTCAAAATTAATTGAATCTTTTAGATTTAATTACAAATCATTCTTCTACTTTATGACAAGTAGTTTTAGTAGAACACACCAAAATAATTATTGTAACTAGTCCATGTAAGGTATTCACATAACTAGAAATAGTTTTTACTGAGTGATGTTGCTATTCTTAAATGACAATAAAATGAATTCTTGATACTATTTAAGTGTAACATTTTAATTTAAATAACTTAGGTAAATCAATACAATAAGTAGGTATCAAAGATAAATCATCCACTTGACAGAACTAGTATAATTTGGCTAGCACCTTTGGCAGGTGGTGTGAACAAAAACCTTGGTACCAAATCACACTATGCTCAATAAATAAGCACACCATTTGCACAATGAATTCAACTAGTTAATAATTATTTGATGTATAGATTTAAAAACTTTTGTAGTTCTTTTTAACTGTGTAGTAACATTAAAAACTGATACAAATTTTAATTCTTTAACCACGTACTATTTTAAATAATCTTTAATTAGTTACACAGAAAGTCAAGTGAAAGGCATTTGTCATAAGTATGGATTCTAAATTTTACACTATAAAATTTATGTTCTATTGTAAACTGCAAGAGAACAGGGATACTGACCTTGTAATACATGCAACTATTAAACAAAAATTTTAAAAAAAACAGGGATAGAGTTCGGTATTCCACAAGTCCGTATAGTTTTGAGGGCAATATGATAATACTAGGAATTTCTCAGACTGTACGATGTATATATATGGTAGCCAAGGTCTTTTAAAATTTGCATTAGAGGTAAGTGCGTGGAATAAGAATAGAAGAGGGAAGCCAAAGATGGAATACACAAAGGGGATTAGGGAGGATGTGGTGGTTATGCTGAAATGAAAAGACTTGCACAAGATAGGTAGCATGGAGGGTTGCATCAGACTGAACACCACAACATAGTGACGGGCCAGTACATCACATGGCTTTCAATTTTTCTGTATATTTTATCAAAAAATTCTTTAAATAAATGAATTTATCATAAATATTACTCCTACTTTCCATTGTAATTATTTCTTTTCACTGTACTCAATAGTGATGATAGACGGGCAATTATAAATAACATTGTCGATGTTTCTATCAAACTGTTTGGAAATCAATGAACAGTAAAGTCTACAATCTACAAGTAAAACAGATTTATTATAAACTTAATTAGCATTAGTTCATACCCTAAATTTGGTATCTGGCAATTTTTAAGGAAGAACTAATATTAATAGTTAATATTAAATCTGTGTTGACTTAGATGATTTACAGTGTATCAATAATCCTTAAAATTATAGTGGAACAGAATTTTAACCAATGTGAAGATTTTATATCTGAGTAAGGTCCAAAACTGATTAAATTAAAATATTGTAACAGCCTGCTTTTATGGGTGAAATAATTTTATACAAATACAGTATATTAATATAAGTTAACAAAACCTCAGCAGAGACAACTTCCCAGAATCTGTCAAACATTCTAGAAGCAATCAAATAGTATGAGGAGACAATGTCAAATCAAAAAATAAAAATGCATATTGATTTAAGTTTTATTCAAAATCATATACAAATAACACTGTAAATTTAACTCTTCTTACCAGCAAGGATGATACCATCATACTGAAACATAAAAGAAAATATATTTTAACAGTTTGCTCATCCCTATTCACTACTTGGCTCACATATTGTCTAACAATTGACATGCAGTAGCCAAGGTTAACAGGTAGTGAGGATGTTCACAATGTGACATTTATATGGCACAGACTAAATCTCAATCCAGCAGCAAAATTCTGTAGCAAAACAAAAAATCTTATGTGGCCACTAGATGTTCAATATTAACAACAATATTGCACAATATATTGATGGGACAGCACACACATTCAATGCTATTTCCCAACAAGATTTACTGAATATACCACGCAATATGTCAATATACAGTCACAAGGTGAAGCAAGTTGTATGGACATTGCCATCACAAGTAGAAAAAACTAACAGTAACAAATGGTTAAAAATAATGAACATACTGAAAATTTGTTAGAACTAAGAATATGTTATCCAGCTAATTAATTTCTGCAAATGGATGGTTGCACCTTAAATTAGAAATGGGGCCAGTAAAACTTCCTTCAAAATACCATAAAGTTGGTCCAATTCTAGCAAAACATTTTTTAAATCTTTAATCCATATCAACTTTTTCCTGAAGCTAGTGCACAATGAATTACTTTTTTTAGACAGCAAGCATTCAGTTGTTAATTTCCACAAACTTGGTTAAGTCTGATACAGATCTATACATTCTAAAATACATCAGAACAAAATATTTTATTAACTTCTTTCTAAGTTTATGTTCATTGTGTGTAATGGAGACCAAACTGATCCAATGTTGCACAATATCACTCGCAGACAACACAATTATACAGGGTATGTCAAAATGATGTGAACACTATGAGAAAAAAGTTTACTCACATTGCCACACAATTAACTCTCTCCCTGTATTTCACATTACACAAATATTCTTTCTGAGGTTAATAGTGAACATCTAGGGACCACTTTTAACACATTGACTGAGGGCAACTACATGTAGTCATGCGCTATCCCTTCCCACGTGCGGATGACAACTGCCACATCCCACTTTGATGTATCCAACTCCAGCACTAAGAAACAGCAGTTGTTGAAGATTCCAGCAGGCAATGTGTTAAACATTTGCAGAAAAAATAATCTATAGGAATATTTTTTTACCACCATAAGAAGCCACAACTTGCCAAAATTGAAATTTTGTATAAGGGCAGCTTACATGTAACCCACTTAAGTACCCCATCCAGTAAAACCGTAGATGAGAGTTGCAAGTGGGACTTTATATTGCACACATTACTATACACAGACACTGGTGTGAATGTGAATGAACATAGTGTGCTAACATGAACATGAATTAAAGAAACCTATTCCATGGACAAACTAACAGTTTGTGGAACTGGACTAGTTTGGTGCAGTCACTTCTTTCCGCTGCTCGTTGCTGTCACTCCTCCCACTTCCCTTCCTTTCTGCACAGTTTATATGATTCATCTAACATATCTGACATCAGAACCACTGTGATTAAGTTCTGAAAATCATTTCAAAACTGAAGGGAAATCCACTACAAGTTACAAACATTTGACTGAGAATGTATTAAATGCTTAATGATAATTTTCATCACAAACAGTAGAGAAACGTTACAGCAGGTTGGAACTTGCAGAGGGGCTTGGTGGGAGTGGGGGCATGACAGCATCAAAGTGGTTGTTAGCAAGTTTAGGTAACTGCAATGAAGGGTAATCCAATTTATACATAGTCATAACTCAACTTTATAAACTGCATATGGTCTAAGCCAAAATTGCTAATCTGCAGAACCCTAAAGAACATTATGAACACACCTTTTGCTGAAACCACTTCATAGCATCTTCTTTAGTAAGCCTATGCTGGAAGCCAACTTTGCCAGTCTTCCTCCGCCTATGTGCAACATTGAAGCCTGAAACATCAAAGAATGACAAATCAATATATAAAGTATGTACAAATAAATACAGCCGATTTGTCAACAATTTTATATTTCTTCAATAGATCTTATGGAATTTCATACACATTTCAGGTAAATTTTAAATGAATAACATATTTAAGAGTGGATATTTTATGTCATTGACTGCTTCCTGCAACAGTTACAGCCAGACTAGAAAGCACTATAATTTTAGTTATACACATGTTCCCCACTTAAGTACCCCATCCAGTAAATCCGTAGATGAGAGTTGCAAGTGGAACTTAATATTGCACACATTACTATACACAGACACTAGTGTGAAAGTGAAATAACAATGTGCTTAAGCTATGTCTACACTTGTGCACTTTCCTTTTCCTCTTCCCTATCAACATGAGGCAAGGAATGAGGAACAAACTGTATACCCTATGGGTTGCCTCTTACAGTTTGAATAACACCAGTATCAGCTTGACTCCAGAATACGGAACAGATCAAAAATCATTTTGTTTCCACAAAATCATATAAAGCCGTTGTTCTAAGCAACTTTTTCAAATGAAATTTTTCTTGCAGAGGCTTACTTAGAGATATTTACCATTGAAAGGTGTGGGATTTGTGACATCACAACACACACTCGAACCAAGTGCCGCCCCGTTGTTTCAGTGACCCCACTGCGGTTTACTCTCTTCATAATTTCGTGACATCAGTCTTCATTCAGCATGCAGCCCTAGCAAAGTTAGTCATATGATGTAAAGCTAATTGATATGGGCAGAAAAGCAATAAATATTTATAGTCTTACCTTAAATATAGGGCTGGTGTCCGATTATAGGAAATTTCAACATTTTCCATAATACGACACTGCCCCTATATTTTAGGTAAGACTATAAATATCAAAACTGGCCACCAAGTAACTTGCTCTCTGTGAGATCGCAGTAGTATTAATGAAGTCATACACACAGCGAAAGGCACCGAAAAAAATCACATTTCAAATGGAAATATCTCGATAGCTATGTGTTTGCAAAAAAATTCATTTGAAAAAGTATTAGACATTAAGCTATGTGGGTGAGAAAAATGGTAAAAAAATAATTTACCTGGCCGTCCCAAGACGACAAAGAAATCCAACCCATAGATACCAATACTGGGATCATATTTAATTCCCAAATCGATGTGCTCCTGGATGCCAAAGCCAAAATTTCCTGTGTCTGAGAAATTATCTTTCCTCAGTTCATATTCACGAACCTGTTGGAAAAAGCCACAATTCCATTCAAATACAATTATAGTTAAATAATTTAAAAGCTGTAGATACATGATCAAAACTGTTAGTGATGTGAAATGGCAACACAAAACAATTTCATGCTACCTTGGATTTCACGTATTAATATTGCATTCTTCACCAACCATGTAGAAACTTCACTTCTACAAGAAATATGGTAGCAATGCTTTGACAACATTTTGTAAATAATCAAGAGTAAGATTAGATTTATCATGATAAATACATATTAACAAATTGTTGAACAAGGAATCTCGAATTTTGATTAACATTTCATGATGCCCTATCCTTTCCCATGTGGATGACATGTCACGTGTCGGTTTCAAATGCTCCTATCCAATTCCAGCACTATGTTAATGGTAGTTGTCTAAGACTCCAGCAGTCTTCATGTTAATATTTTAAGTTACTAAAGGAAATTTCCACAACCTTCCACAATTACATTTTTAAAAGTTTTTGAGAATTAAAATTACCTTCAAGCCTCGTTCTAAAATTTCTTCAGCCTTTGCACCCCTTACAGTGCAGTGCACAGCAATCTTCTCATTACGACGAATACCAAAGGACCGAACTGTGTATCTTGCCTTAGAGAATACAGGTTGCTGACCAGTTAGCTGCTCTAGCACCTAAATCAATAAATTCATGAATAGGACGCCACTATAATTAATTACATCAGTACTTTTCAGACAAAAAACATGTTAACATATATAAAGATTGACTTCCAAATTTCTATAAGGCAAGGTAACAAAAAATTTGGATAAACACTTTACATGAAATTTTACATATTACTTGAATGATTTCCAGATTTACCTTTGCTGCTCTAGTCAACCTATCTCCGCTCTCTCCCACACAAATATTTAAGCACAATTTTCTGATACGAACTTCACGCATATGACTTTTGGTTTTATCCTTTGGTTCCTTCTTCGGCACCTTAGTGGCTGCCGCTGCGGGTGCCTTCGGAGCAACTTTGCCTTTCTCCTGTAGAAATTGTTAAGAATAGGGTTTAAAATACACTACTACAGTATTCGACAGATTTCATTACTAAATGATCATATCGTGAGCGTGAGCCATGTGTATAAATAATCTATTGTAACATTTACATTGGTATAATAATAAAAATATTTACATATCAATAATTTAAGTACTACGATCAAGCAAATACATAGAACAACTTCTATTATTGTAAAGCAATCCACAAGATGTTGGACGATATGTTGTTACCCTACAAATTCAACTTACCCCCGCCATACTTCCACAAATGAAGGAGTCAACAGAGAAGTTTACACCACCACGATGTGCAAAGACTATAATACAAAGATATAACATACCATTAGTTGCGTTGAAAATTTTTCCAAAAAATATATTTATTTAGTAAAAACCAAAGATATATATGTCTTTGGAAAAAACTATATTTTTTATATAAATAAAATCTGGTCAAAAGTGAAAAAAACGTCTTTGATGAGACATTTGGAAAATTCTTACATTACTTCAAGAGAAGTTTCTTCGTTAATCTAGATACGTTGATGATATTGTTTTCCACAATTCCCAAATCTAAACACAATAAATTTGTTAATACTTTTCTCAACTTTCATTCTATTTTAAATTTCACTTAACCTACCAAAGTATTCCAAACTTCTGTGTTTATAACACATGCACCTTTCTTCTTTTTCCTCATAGCATTCTTCCATCTCTGATATGAGGTTCACAAATACACCTGCATTAATACCACATTTTTCTTATCCCTGCATTAACATCATAAATATATTGCACCTTCTTAACCTTTTTTCTAGTTTTGTCCTATTAATATCCCCACACCATTCCCACCACTCATTTTCTTCACCTGAGTAAAAGATATTATAATCTTCACTTTCTATTTCTCTGTTCTCACCCCATCTCATTTCACACAAAATGATCACATCTAATCTATTGTTTAACTATCCATTTTTAGTTTCCCTGCTTGTAGATGTGTGTGAATAATCAAAGTTCCAATGCATATTTTTCTTTCTTTTGTCCTGTCACTGGTATTTACTCCCAATGTATTTCTCTCCTGGAGATCCCAATGACAGGAAGCTTTACCTCAAATTCTTTTACATAGAAAACCATATCATGTTCTTCTAGAGGTAAAAATTGCAGTGCGAGGCAGATACTGTCGGTAGCCACCTCTCTGGGGTACGGTTGCTAATTGTAGGTAGACTACTTTTGGCCTGTCACGTACTATTCAACCTGTCCGGCTTGGATGGCCCTACTAGAAGCTTAAGCAACCGCCAGAATAGCTCTCATGGTCATTGGGGAACACAAACCTGCCATGATGAGGCAGTAGTCCTATGAAGGGTAAAAAAAAAGGTAAAAATTTGAACGTATTTTGTGGGATAATATTTTGATATAAAACTATGCTATTTAAGTCTGTGCGGTAGCTGTAACAAAGCATTGCAAACGCTTCTAATAATTCAATAAAGGGTTATAAGGGCAAAAAATGCAGTGTCTTGTAAAAGATGCCTTCAAATAATATATATATATATATATGAGATAGGAAATGACATTGTCATGTTTAAAACAATTAATGGGGAAAGGACAGAGAGATAGAAAGAAGATGACTTACCTGAGGTTCATAGATGGTAGACACCTTGTGAGTTTTGGAGAACTTGAATTTTCGGAGGCACCGCCCCCTTCATCAGAAGGTTAGGAAGACATTTCCAGTGATCGGCTAGCCGACGACTGAGTCGTCCGAAAATTCAAGTTCTCCAAAACTCACAAGGTGTCTACCATCTATGAACCTCAGGTAAGTCATCTTCTTTCTATCTCTCTGTCCTTTCCCCATTAATTATATATATATATATATATATATATATATATATATATATATATATATGTGGGTGTGTGTGTGTGGGTGTGTGTGTATACTTACTTTTAATGCTATGTTTATGATAGTAACACAAATGGAAAATACCACTACAAAAATACATCTCAAATATGGGCACAAGAGGTGGTTCTAATTGCTGTAGGTCACTAAATAAACAGATGACAGAGACCCATCCATTATGAGCATTTTTACCATAATAAACATCAAGATAAAGAATATAAGGAAATAAATTTGAAATGAAATGAAGAAAATCATTATGTAACATATCTAGTTTTTATAATAAATCAAAATAACGATGTCCTCCTACCTAAATTTTAGTAATTTTTTACAGCATAACACCAACTCTTTAACATTAACTAATAAAAAAATCCCCAAGTAATAACTTTGAAACATATATTCCTTCAATTATATAAAAAAAATTATTTTTGTTTACAATATTGTACAAATTAAACAATTTTTTATTTAGGCTTTATTAACCTATAAATATAATAGCAAACAATAAGTTAGGCTTTATTACATTACAATTAGTTAATGTGCCAAATGGTACAACTCAAATTATATAAGTTGTTTGATGTAAATGATGAAGAAAGCTGTAGTTCTCACTTTAATGATTTAAGTTCACATGACTGATATTGTTTGGTACATTATCTTGAAATGTACAGATTTATACATTAAATGTCAATTTCTTTTATAATGCTGTTTGTTTGCAGCTAGTTTTGTGAGCACAAAACTTTTGAAATAGAACAGTAAGCACTATAGATAGTTCACAATTAAAATATTGACCATTATACACCAAGTTTCCTCTGGTATGCTGGACCAAGTCCACCAATAAGTTACTTTTTGTATGTTACAAGTTTTGTAATATATAATAAACAATTCTATTATGAAAATGTTTTCTGATGACACACAAGAAAAACTAGAAACAGTATGATCAAATAATTCAACAAAAATTAAATAAATGAAGTTACTCATTATTAAGTTCATAATTCTGTCAAATTATTGACAAGTTACATACATACATGAGGGAAAGTGACTATGATGTGCGTTTATTTAATATTAAAAATAATGTAATTATCAGAAATGACAAAGAAAACCTAATATTACATAATTCACTATGTCAAAATAATTCTTGTTTCATAATAAAGAAAGTATGTTAATATATATATCCCATTATCATATTTCAGATAATTCCAGTAATTTAGGAATAAGTTGTGCAGGACCAACACACTATTATTTGCCTTCTTGAAATAAATTTTGAAACTAAGCATTTTTCAAAAAATGTAAATGAATAATTATGAGTTATGTGAATGAGAGGTAATCCACATTGGTGGAGCAACAACTCCTTTTATTACACGTTGAACTGTTATCCGTTCATCTAATGCTGATGCAGCATTATAAAATATCAGTAAATCTTCTATTGCACGATCTTCAAGCTGTAATGATATAAAGTGTACAAATTTATATAAGAACAAGATTTTCTTTGGAAAAAAAAGTTTTACAATGTATTCATGATGTATTTTGCATTTTAGCGATCAGAACAATTTTTGATGCTGCAATAGGAAATACAAGGTGGCTATTAAGTTCTGTTACGCCCCCTATAATAACCATGATTAACACTCACATTGAAATAAATAATCTGAACAACAGTTACTGACATATGAACCATTACTTGTTGAAAACATCAATCTGTGTACCATCATTCTCATGGCAAAAGATGCTGCCAGGTTTTTAGTGACCTTTTGAAGAGCATTGCCAGTGTAGCTTGAGTGATAGCTTGTCTCACAGCTTCTTTCAGTTCGTCATTGTAATGGTTCTGCGAAATGATACCTTTTATGAACCATTAATGAATGAAATATTTAAAACATGACAAAGTCACACACATTGGATATTTGAGGGCTCGCCATCATTGGAAATGTCTTCCTAACCTTCTGATGAAGCGGGTGGTGCCTCCGAAAATTTAAGAACTTCAAACCCTACATGGTGCCTACCATCTGTGAACCTCAGGTAAGTCACCAACTTTCTATCTCTCTTTCTTGTCCTTATTATATAACAATTAATAAGGGCAGGAATGAGAGATAAACATTTGAGTGATCAGCTGGCCGACGACAGAGCAGGCAAAATTTGTTGCGCGGCTAGCTTAACTCATTAACAATGGGCGCCACCAGGCTACCAACTTTCTCTCTCACTGAGAGTCTGGGAAGAGGCAAAGAATTAATGGGGGCTAGGGAGATGCATGTTAACACACACACTTATTCAAAAACATCAATCCTCATAGGGGTCAATATGTAAATACTAACACACACACTCAAATGCATACAACCCACATATCACTGCATACACAACATACACATACATACTACATTGGAAATGCATGTGCTGTTACAGATGGTTGGTTTTGGAGGGGGGGGAGGTGAAAATTTCTATCTATAGGATATTGAGTCCAGGGCTTTGTCTGGACTGAAAGACAAGTTGAAATGAAAGTTCCCACAGATGGAGTTCAGCTTCTGAAGAATCGGGAGGTAGAGCTTTGAGGGGGTCAGTATGAAGCACTGGTTGAAGTTGTTGGTGTTGTGGCTTTCGGCATGGGCGGCTATGGGGAATTGTGTTTTGGAGAGTTTCACTGTACTGTGGTAGTTTGCAATCTGTTCTGGGAGGGGTCTCTGTCTGGCCAATGTAGAAGGCTGGGTAGTGTGTATAGTTTATTTTGTAGATAGTGTGGGAGGACAGACAGGCTATGTTTTCTCTAATTCTGTAGGTTGTGTTGTTGGGATTCTGGAAGGTTGTGGTGGGTGGAAGTATGGGGCAGACAAAGTATCTGTTCCTACCACAAGATCTGCAGCCAATTGTGGTGGGGGGGGGGGGGGTTATAGGGCTGGATGTTGCAGAGGCTCTGCAACATTCTGGTCCCAACACATACATATAATAATATAATTAACTATTAGAAAAACTAATGCAATTAATATATATTTTCAAATTATAAATAGGTGAAGCATATTATTTTAAAAATTTGATTTAAGTTTAAGAACTATGAAATCCAACCTGAGTCAGCTCAAGAGGCTTATCTCTCATCTTTGTCCAGTTTTCTTTCTGTTTTTTTTCATCAGCCACTATTTCAGAAAATTTCATAAGCTCAGAATTTTTATCATGTATCACCCATGGATTACTGATATTTTGTGGATCATCACATGTTGTAATAGAACCTGATGAAACATTGCTATAAAAATCAATTATTAACAACAGGTAAGAGAAAATTTGTTTTGTCTTATCAGCTTCACAAAAAAACATTAAAAATTTTATAAACTCTTGTCTGTAAAGCAGTATTTAACAATAATGAACTTGGAATAATTTACAACTTATTTGAATTGTTGAGTTGAACAATTAGCCCTTTAAAATATATTGTCAATCATGTTAAACGGAAATTCTACTTCCAAAAGGCACCTCCTATTATGTATTCCATTCTATCTATTATTTTACTGTACCAAATATATTTAAAGGGACAGTCATATGTAGGCAAGTGATTTGTGGGCAGATGGTATGGATAATACCATTCAATAATATTTCAGAGTGATTTGACTTAATGTCTATAAAGTGTCTCAACAATTAAAAGAATATTGGAAACTAGAATTTGTATCTCTCTTGGTTCAAAATGGTGACACCACATTAGTTACCAGAGTTGATGCACAACAGGAATACATATATTTTTTTATGGAATCATTTGCAAGTGATTCACTGGAGCAGCTAGTGTTTGTTTCTAGTTCCTCTTTTAACTGACGTTTGGTAATGCAAGTGATAATGATGGAAATTCTAATATATATTATAAGCAAATTATGATTTCTTTACTGCCGATATAATATACCAACCTTATTATCCTGAGGCTGGTTGGTGACGAGTTACTTTGAAACTTATTTTTAACAGCTTCCTGCTTCATTATATCAAATAATGAAAATGAAGAAGTAGGTGACAGGCTTGTTTCTCCCCATGGATCTTTGGAATTTTTGACTTCTAATTTTCTGCTCTCTACTTCTTCAGCATTTCTTTTCATTTGTTTCTGAGAAATTCTTACTAGTTTCTTTGAGTCACTGAATAAGAAAAGTTTTTACAAATTAAATGAAAGCCTACTAAGTTTCATTAAACAATCAGAATGGTGGTAACCTGTCAGGATACCCAATATAAATAAAACAATACTTATTATGTTACATATATTAGGGGATCTGAAATTTAAATAACCTAACTGTAACAGAAGAGACTTAGTTCACTTTTTGCAAGATAATGACCAAAACATTTTCATTGTAACTTTAAATTGTTACAGCCTTAACCGTCACAGGATTCACTTAAATTGCATGCTATCCGTTTAAAATTTACCTGATGAAGTCCACAAATATGGACAAAATGTGGTAGATGTATTAAATATCAAATTGTTTTATTTATTTATTTTTATATAAAAATGTTTGTTGTTGTTGTTGTATTCAGTCCTAAAACTGGTCATGAAACCCTCCATACTAACCTATCTTACACAAGCCTTTTAATTTCCTCTTAACTAGCACAACCCCTGTAATCTGCTTAGCATATTCCATCCTTGGCCTCCCTCTTCTGTTACACTTCCCTCTAATGCTAATTTTACAAGATCCTCGTGTCTTATAACGTGGCCAATTAATCTATCCCTTCTCTTGTTCAACTTCCTCCATTTTTTTTAATTCTTCCCCTATTCTGTTTAGAATTTCCTTGTTAGTGATTGATAGAATCACTAACATCTGATTTTCAGCATTCACCTATAGCACCACATTTCAAAGGCTTCTATTCTTTTCCTTTCTGGAGTTCCTATCGTCCATGTTTCACACCCATATAACGCCACTCTCCATACGAACATTTTTAACAACAATTTCCTAATATTCTCACTTATATTACCCACAAATAAATTCCTCTTTTTCATGAAAGCCTTCCTAGCCTGTGCTATCCTACTCTTTATGTCTACTATACTTCTACCATTTCTAGTTATTATGCTTCCCAAGTAGCAGAATTCCTTAACTTCCGTCAAAATATCCCTTCCCAATCTAACACCCTTTGTTATTCCACTGTTTCCCAAACTAAACTCCATTACAGGGGTTTTCCCTCTATTAATCCTCATATTGAGCTCTTTCTCCAAGACTCTGTTCATGCCATTACGGTTTCCAAGTCTTCCGATTCCCCTAATACTACAATATCATTGGCAAAGTGTAAAGTGTAAAGTTTCTTTGCAGTATAAATCCTTTTCCATATTCCATTTTAACATACTTCATCACTTGTTCTATATATAAGTTAAATAGCATGGGTGACAGACTTTCTAAGATTATTAGTTGGTACAATAATTTTTCAATATACAAGAATAAAACAATGTGTTTAGAAGATCATAAAATATGTATATAATTAGCATGTAGACATGTAGGTATATTAATCCATTGATTAACCTACTTTAGCAGATGGGTTAGTTTTTGTGTGTGTGTGCATCTGAAAGACATACGACATGGGTGGGTGAGGGTTGACAGGTGGTGAACTGGTTATTAGAGAATATATGAGGATTTGGTCAGCAGGTGTGATGGTAAGGTGGGTTAGGATGTGCCTTAATGTTTAGGGGAAAGGACAAGGTTGATTGGAAGTTTTCTTTTGAGCTGATGGAAGCATAGGATTGTCATAGAATTGCTGGATTGGGTGGTTGAGGGCACTTTTAATTAGGGAGGTTATGGATTTGATGATTACGGAGTTCACTTTGGTAAGTTTGATGATATGGTGGATGACGGAACTTCTAAGGTACCAGCAAGAGTTTGTAATGGTTCGTAGGATTATGTTTTGTTTGAATTTTGGCTGTTGTTCCCCATATGGACGAGGTATAGTACCAGGTGGGTTGTATTATGGAGATAGGTGTTCTGTGCACATCGTAAGTGGGGCTTTTCTGTTTAGGAAGGGCTATATGGTTCTGAATTTATGATTCATTTTGGAGAGGAGAAGATTAATATGTTTCCATGAGAGTTTTGAATCAAACAGGACCATGGCTAGGTATTTTCTGTTTTTGTAGGGGTTAATGAATTATTTAGATAGAGGTGGATTTGGGGAGGAGGGTTTTTGGTTAGTGTGAATGGGACAGTTATTGAATTGGTGGGGTTGATACTGATTCGCCATTGTTTGGACCATTGCTCTAGGTTAAAATTGTTTGCTGACAAATTGACCATATTGTTTATTAATTTAGTTAATTAATACATTACCCATGTTTATGTGGTGTTTTTGCAGTATTATCATGTCTTGTATTAGATGACTGCAGAATAGGGAAGTTTTTACTGGACATTTTAAATGTTGGTTTCTCAACTGCATTTGTAGAATTATAAACATGTGGTTCAAGCTTCATTCTATCACAACCTTCCAAATTTTCAGATTCTATCGTCCCTAATTTTGTAAAAGATTTGTAAGACAATTCATCAACTACAACTTCCTTGGCAGCAAGTATTGCTTTCAATCGTCCAGCTGCATTTTGATGTTTATTATTTACTTTTATCCAACTATTCTTATCAGAAGTGCACTGTGAAGAATTATCATCTTGAAGTTTTACATTACTTATGGAGAAACTAAGATCAATATTCTCATATTCATCATTATTATTTTCATGGAATTCAATTAAATTGGCTGAATGGAGTCTACTGTCAGCATCATCTGAATTGTATGATGCATTTGAAGAAATTGACTCATTTCTGACCCTTTCATTACTTTTATTAACTGAAGATGCATTTGATTTTTTGAACTTCAACTTCTTACAGGATAACTTAGGAGTTTTCTTAATGTTTCCATCTGAAAATATAAGGAAACATTTGTACAGTTTTAATAGAATAAATAATCTAGTTTTATTTTATTTTTACTTTTTGCAATTGTTTAAAGCACACGAGTTTGAAAACTACATGGAATCACATGATTTCACATTGGTATATAATTTATAAAACTAATTATTAAATGGTCTAATACAATAATGCAACAAGACTCGAGTGGTGTTTTTTTTTTATCTTTCCAATATTACTGTTTAATAAACAACATTCTTCTCCTTTCTTATGAAGCACTCAATATTGCTGATATCAAATACTAAAACATAGGGGATGTTCATCTCACTGACAGAAAATAACTTCCATAAGCAGCTGTTATGTCTATCACTCTGACTTTACAAGATCTTTTCCTACATTTTGTAAAGCCTCATTCAGAGATATAACAGATGTTTACTTTATTATGTTTACGCTACTTAAATTCTGGAGACATCCCAATTACAAAACTTGTAATATGGGATATGCATGCTAATTAACTTTGTTGTTGAAACAACCATCACAGCACATTACTGTCAGCGCAAATATTAAATTACAATACATATACAATGAAATTCATGGGGTAAGAAACAGAGTTATATAAAGAATTCTGACTTTGGATCATCCTGTATTGAATTAATGAAAAAAATTACAAGCAAGATAGCAAGTGCCATAACTTAATAAACAATTTTTGGTTAAAAGTACATATAAATTTTTCTCATTAATGCTACAAATTCAATATAAGATTTTGTTTGTTTGAAAATACATCAAATGTATTTTCACATAATTTTTTGAAAAATTAGCTGAAAACTAATTCTATAAATGGCTAAATACATCAGGATCAGTCGGCCAACTACCTAAAACTGGTGTAGACATGGGGTGAAGAGAATGCTGCGACCCCACAGCAAACTCATCTCCCATCATTTGGAAGAACATGAGAATAGTATCCAATGCCCGACCTACCTGATGCAGGTTTTCTAGGGTTTTCCCTGCATCTCTTTAGGTGAAATACCGGGAAGGATCCTTAAACCACAGCCCGGGGGCCCTAGTCAACCCTTGGCTACCTTCCGCATCCCCCCTTTTCAATTCCCTTCCTATGCTATTAAAGGGGAGTTTCCTGTTTCAGGATCACCCTCATGTAGCCTGTTAACCCAAAAAGAAAAGATTATCTTTGTCATTTGCAAACAAAATAACCACAGAAAATGGAGTAGTTGATTTTTTCTTTTTTCAAAAAGTAAAGAGGAATTGAACTGAGAACAGTACACTAAGGAACTAAAAACTTATTTGTAACTAATCAGATTGAAAAGTTTTACCAAAATATAAAAAGATCAACATTATTGTGTGTCTCCTGTTAATTAAATTTGAGGTATCAGTGACTTTATAGTGCATAAATTTTTATCATAAAATAAATGACCAACAGAATGAAATGTCTTGTAGACTTTTGTAATTTATTTCCTCTTATGCCACAGTTTCCTTCTGACATAAAAAGTAGTAGTTGAATTGCGGTAGTTTTCCAAAAGTTTCAGACTACAACATCTCGGTCTCTCTCTCACTCCATCTCCATGTCTGTCTACTCCCCCCCTCTCTCTCCCTCTCCCCCTCTTGCTCCCTCCGTCCCCCTCCCCATCTCCACCCTCCCCCTCTCCCCCTCCCCCAGTTTTATTCTAGCTCTGTCAGGGGACTTTCTAGGTCAGAGATAGCCTGTGCTCTGTGAAACAGAGTGGTCTGCACTGCAATCTTTTGGGTTGGGTGGATATGAGGATTAATAGAGGGAAACTAAGGTAATGGAGTGTAGTTTGGGAAACGGGAATAACAAAGGGTATTAGATTGGGAAGGGATATTTTGTTAGAAATTAAAGAATTCCACTACTTGGTAAGCGTAATAACTAGGGATGGTAGAAGTATAGTAGACATAAAGAGTAGGATAGCACAGGCAAGGAAGGCTTTCATGAAAAAGAGGAATTTATTTGTGGGTAATATAAGTGAGAATATTAGGAAATTGTTGTTAAAAATGTTCGTATGGAGAGTGGCGTTATATGGGTGTGAAACATGGACGATAGGAACTCCAGAAAGGAAAAGAATAGAAGCCTTTGAAATGTGGTGCTATAGGTGAATGCTGAAAATCGGGATGGTAGATAGAGTAAGTAACAAGGAAGTTTTTAACAGAGTAGGGGAAAAGCGAACAATATGGAGGATGTCGACCAAGAGAAGGGATAGATTAATAGGCCACGTTTTAAGGCATGAGGGTCTTGCAAAATTACAATTAGAGGGAAGTGTGTGGGGGTAAGATCTGAAGAGGGATCCCAAGGATAGAATACGCTAAGCAGATTAGGGAGGATGTTAGTTGTGCTAGTTATAAGGAAATTAAAAGACCTGCACAGGATATGTTAGCATTGAGGGTTGCATCAGACCAGTCTTCCCACAACAACACATTCTTGACTATCTTTGATTTAACTTTCATTCAAATTTCAGGGGCAATCTTATCAATTACACTAATAACAATAATTTATTCTAGTTATTTGTTTCAGTTGCTAAATAATATAAATATTATAGCTTACCTCTAATTTCATCTAAATTAATAGGATAACTTTCTGCTATGGTTTTCAATAATTTGGTGTTTGGAGCATCTGAATATGGTGTTATCAGTCTTTTACTCAGTTGTGGATTTAACTCTCTGTAGTATTTAGCTAAATCTTCCAAAACATTATCTACTAATCCTTCAAGGGACCTGAGTGTGTAAATAACAAGAAAATTAGTCTCCCTTGGAGATCAATTTCAAATTAGATAATATTAAATTTATTATTGTAAAGTAGTACTATTTATAATAAAAAAATAACATAGCAACATAATGCAAAATCATGTTAATTATCTAAAAACTATAACATTTTATATTTTCATAAAAGCAAAGAAATAATAATAAAATTCTAAGTGTAACGCAACATATTTTGTTCATTAAATGTAACTAAAATAAACAAGTGGCAGGTTTCATTATATTTTGGTTGTATTGCATCCTCAAACAAAGAAGGATTGATATTTTATATACAAGAAAATGTGACATTTTGACAAGTATACTTAGAAAAAGGCCCAACATTTATTCAGAAGTAAGGTTTGTGATTAAATTTCTGAAGATATGATTTGGAGTATAAATAAGGGATAGCATTTTTGGGTGAAGCAGATGTTCAAAATGTACGATTGTCTCTCCCTATATCTTTAGTACCCATTTAAAGTTTTGATAAACACCCTATCCTTACTATCTTGACATTCATACTTATATAACAACATACATAAGATTTAAGGAGAAAGATAAAGTAGAAAAAGGACAATAGAGAAGTAAAAAAGATGCTATAGAAGTTAGAGAAAGTAGACAATTTTAGAGGGCATTATGTCCTGAATTCATCTGAACTATAAGCACACATTGAAAGAAAGTTTCCAATTATTAAAATCCGATCTGAAGGCAATCACTTTTAGGAGAGTGAATGTGAAACAGTAGAATTGTGGTTACATGAATGAAATTATATTAGAAACAGAGTAATCTAAAGAATACAGTGGCTGGCAATGTACTGTACTTGGGAAGAGGTGTTTTAGTTTAATTAATCTAGAATGAAGGGTAAAGTCTACATTTTATTTGGTTAATTTTTTGAGACAGACAAATGTGATGCTTTATTTGATTATGTGTGTTGCCATTTTTGATGGATTAGGTGAAAATGAGGGCGGGCCAGAAATACTACCTATTCCTGCCACTTTGGAGGCAATATTGTTTTGGAAGGGGAGTGTGAATATGGGGGTTCTGCATGAGCGAACAAAAATGTGGGGTGATTGATCTGAAAAAATATATTGCCTACGGACTTCAGAGATTTTGGCATAAAATGTGCCAGAAACTTACCTGCTTTCTATAATTGCACTCAGATTTATACAAATGTATTGCATACAGCAAGTTTTCAGTTGGTCGGCATTATATGTGTCTGCAAATTGTAATATTTGAGACACATTTCGGAGAGTGAGAAGATTAGCAAGTGAAACTTCACATATTTCTTTAAGTCTATTAACAAGAAGCTGATCTGCCAATATCAACACATTGCATACAAACTCAAAATCTTCAGATTCCATAACAGTCAGAGATTCGTCTTCATAGATGAATTTGATAAGAACATGTAAAATATCATAAGGTACAGGAAAACTCAAACTATTATTCATACCAGCCTGAAATAAAAAAATAATTGAATGGTAAATAAGACAATTCAATGTTTTAGTATTCTTATGGAGAAACCAGGATTTACAAGTATCAGATGAGTAATAAATGGTGATAAAATACTGGTACCCACATAAACTGCAACATTATATACAAGAAAATATTTTAAACTATTATCAGATTAGGATAGAGAGAATTTCCTACCTTACTCCCAAATATTCCTGTATTTCTTTCTATTCAATTATCCTATAAATATATTGTTGGTTGGCTGATTACTGGAAATGTCATCATGCCTCTGAATATTTAAGAATTTCAAACACTACATGGAGCCTGCCATCTGTGAACCTCAGGTAGGTCACCAACTTTCTATCTCTCTCTCCTGTTCTTCCTGTCAGGAAATGACATTGTCAGGTTAATTAAAACAATTAATAAAGAAAGGAAAGAGAGATAGAAAGGAGGTGACTTACCTGAGGTTCACAGATGGTAGGCACCTTGTAAGGTTTGGAGTACTTTAAATTTTCGGAGGAATCACCCCCTTCATCAGAAAGTTAAAATAGCCAACGACTGAGCAGACTAAGCTATCAGCACAGCAAATTTTGTCTGCTTAGTTGTCGGCTACTTTCTATCTCAATAACCTGTCCCTATAATTGTTTTAATTAACCTGGCAATGTCATTTCCAGACACACACTAAATAAGGACAGGAAGGAGACAGAAAACTGATAGCTTGTCTTAAGTGTGCAGATGGAGGCACCATGTAGTGTATCGAATTATTGAATTTTCGGAGGCACCACCCCCTTCATCAGAATGTTTTCCTGATTTTCTGATGAAGGGTGTGGTGTTTCCAAAAATTCAACACTCTACATAGTGCCTGCCATCTTTACACTTCAGGAAAGCCACAAGTTTTCTGTCACTCTTTCCTGTCCTTGTTAATAACTTTAATTAACCTGACAATGTCATTTTCTGACTTGTATTTATATATATAATGTTACAAACCAAGCTTTAAGACAATATGGTGTTCATATTTGTATTTCTAAAATTAATGTGAATTGAATTCAGTCTTGGGGTTAGACTATGTCATATGAAAAGGAGCAATGAGAAAAGTGTAGAGCATTCGTTTTTAATATAACTGACCAATTTATCGATTGAAGAAGTCCAAAGAACTAATTAATTTAAATTGGTGTAAATTTTGTTAATTTTTGCCCTTGTAATATTTTTATTTGTAAATACTAATTTGACAGAGTGACAACACACAGCCCATCATGGACATAATTTCCTTTAAGAAATTTGGATTTTGATAAATAAACTTCTATTTTAAATATTTATGGACATTTTCCCGTTTGCAATTTAGATTTAACTAAAATAGTTAAAGCTGATACAGCTATACTAAAATTGGCTAATTTGTAAGAAAAATATGATTTTAAAATAAATAATAAACTTTTGTTGGATATGATATGAAATCTAAGTATAATGATACTTATTTGAGCAATTGAATTATTTCCAATAAAATACTCATTTGGTTTCTTTTAACATTCCTTTTGGTAACCTGAACAGTCTCTCACATACAATTTAGTGAATCATATTATTGGTCTACTTAGAATTCCAATGAACAGTGGATATTGACCTGTTAAGATTTTTCAACCCTAATATGTTAATTCACTTTCATAGTTTTAGAACTATTTCTTCAGTTTCTTGAATTTTAAGTATCTCCTGCACACTTTTAACACTTGCAGCAAACTATGAAATTGTAATAGACTACAGTGGAAGTTTTTTTGACACTGATTTACCATATAGGACATGAAATCATAATTACAAGCTGGATTAGTACATTTTATTAAACATCACAATTTTCTATGCAGTTCATATCAGATGTCAAGATGAACATTGGAAGACTTTTGTCGAATGTATCCAAGTACAAAAAATTATGTTAATAAAATGTGAAAAATAATGTTGAAACAAATTAAACAAAGAAACCTACCTCAATCCAACCATGACAAAGCATACTTTTGAAATACTCCAGACGAGCAGATAGAATACATTTGTGGACTCTTATTTCTTGGCCATTTTCACATTTAATATGCATGTCATAAAGGTCAATATGCTTCTCATGATTTAACATTATGCTATCATTAGAAAACTGTTTTTCAGTCATAATTATAAAACCATTTTCAAACCTAGTAAAAATGAATATATCCCATTAGTCTAATGGTGTAAATAATGTAATTTTTCAAAAAGTTATTATTTTGGAAATTCAGTACAGTAAAACCCTGACTTATGCATGTAAGGATACATACTAGTGCACAATTATTTTGTGAATTAAGAGGCAGAACAATAAAAATAGTGTAATTACAAAGGCTGAGTAGCACTCAAATGAAAGAACAGATATTCCTTACAGGTGAGAATTAGTTTTTAATATATTCTTGAATTATACACAAATAATAATTAATTTTAAAAGAAAGGCAAATAGAAATGTTCTCATGAAATAGTATTTCATCAACTACCTCCCTATACACCAATATCCCCCACACCAGTGGCCTGTCGGCACTCGAACACTTCCGGTCTCGCAGGCCTCCAAATTCCCCCCCAAACACCCACTTTTTGATAGCACTCGCCCAGTTTGTCCTCGCCAGAAACTTCTTCTCCTTCCAAAATAAAATTTATCACCAAATCAGCGACACTGCCATGGACTCCCGGATGGCCCCTTCCTATGCCAACCCGTTTATGGGTCAACTGGAACATCATCATCTACTTAATTCCTCTCCACTGCAACCCTTAACCTGGTTCCGGTTCATAGATGACATCTTCATGCTATGGACGCACAGACAAGATGCCCTCTCAGACTTCCTCAATGACCTCAACATTAAATTCCCTGTCGAGTTCACTTGGAACTATTCACCGACTGACATCACCTTCCTCGATGTAGACATCCAATTAAATTCAGGCCTCATTACCACCTCTGTTGACATAAAACCAACTAACACCCTTCAGTACCTCCACTTTTCCAGTTGCCATCCTGAACATACCAAACGATCCCTCCCCGACAGTCTTGCCCTTAGGGGAGCCCACATATGCTTTACTTTGGACAGCCTAGCATCCTATACCGACCGCATATTCAATGCATTCCACAAGAGAAATTACCCCACAGACCTCCTCCAAAAGCAAATAACTCGTGCCCTCTCCACCTCCCAAATAGTCAGTTCCACACCTAACCATCATACAGAACGTAGTCTTCCTCTAACCACTACCTACTTCCCCGGACTATGTAAACTCAACTCTTTCCTCCGCCTTGCCTACACAAGACTACAATCCAACCCTGACATGAAGAACATCCTCCCGACCATACTACCCACATGTCCAAGAGTTGCCTTTAGGCGCCCACCCAACCTCCGTAATATCCTGGTCAGACCCTACAAACCTCAGACCCCCAATCCCCCACCCACAATTGGCTGCAGACTATGACCTTCCAGAACCCCACCAACAGCACTACATACCAAATTAGGGAAAACATAACCTGTCTGTCCTCTCATACCATCTACAAAATAAACTGCACACACACTGCCCAGCCTTTTCCATTGGTCAGACAAAGAGACCCCTCCCCGAACGGCCTCCCGACTCATGTATCGTGTATCTGTCAGCAACCACGAGGACAGTGGAGGAGCCCTTGTCAGCTGATTCGTCACGTTATAATATCATGGCTGCTTTCTGGTCGGTCGTAATCAGGGAATTGTGAAATAATTTTGTTGTGGGTAATGTAAATGTTTCAGGTGTGGGTGGGAATGAGGGAACTAGTGATGATAAAATGTGGTCATTATGAACTCAAGTATTATTTAAATGATCAACAAACTCCAAAAAGAGTTTTTGACTTAAAATTTATTTTCATCATCAAGATTTTAAAGAGATTATACAAATCTATAGAAACATTAAAAAGAGCAGCTATTATTAGAAGAAACAATAATTCTGAAAGATAAATTAGGTTTATGTATTTTAGGAACAGATTAGGCCTTCATATTATCAGAAGTTAAAAAAAAAAGTGAAAATTGTTATCACTATAATTCTTCTTCTTCTTTAAATCATTCTATAACAGGATAAAATAGTTCAACATTATTCAGGTACAGTTATGGTTCTTCAATAAATTTAATAAAAATTACACAGAAGTATTTTTTGGTAATAATGTTCTTTTAAAGCATGTTTTTAGGGCTCTCTTAATTTGACCAATATAAAATGCATTAAGGTCTAAACAGTTAATTTTATAAATCCCACATTACGTTGTTGAAGAAGACCAATTCTGTCTTTGATGTTTTTTTTTTCTTTTCAAAATTTAAATTATTTAAAATTTTAAAAACAACTTCAAACACTTAAACAATGAATTTATTTATACTGTATATTGGCTATGTAAGGTTTAACTATAAAACTCATTTTGTTGTTATTAACTTTAACTGGTAAATGGTTACCAGAGTACCTGATTTTAATCAATCTAACTTTGATATGTTTATTAATGAAATTTCTCAGATAATTTAGTAAAAGAACTTTCAGTGTGGTATTGGTGGTGTGACAATTTGATAGCCTTATCTAGCAGATTGTAAACTACAGCTTTCTATTGGTTATCTAAAGAAAACAGCATAATTTTGATTGGTGAAATGTTAGTCTTGGATAAGGAAATCAAAACTTTCTCGAGCCTTTGAGTGAAATATCCATTGACATATTAATGCATTGAATATTTTCAAAATTATCATTTTTATTTTAATTTGTCTTTTGTTTAACTTCAGTTGGAAATTGATTCTTATGTACCTGAAGTCCAAATATCTGGACAAAGCATCATAGAACTTTAATAGATAGTGTTAAACAGCTGTTATA
The DNA here is from genome assembly GCA_034510155.1 of Eucriotettix oculatus. Classification (NCBI taxonomy): domain Eukaryota; kingdom Metazoa; phylum Arthropoda; class Insecta; order Orthoptera; family Tetrigidae; genus Eucriotettix; species Eucriotettix oculatus. Next base: position 108,840,532 of record CM067379.1, read on the forward strand.
TTGTTGTCTTCTTTATTTGGTAATATCAGATTGGATTTCTACAACCTACAAAAATGCTACAGAAAAAATGAATCCATTCATGTAATATAAATTTACTTACTCAATTTGGTTCAACTTTTTGACAAGTGAGGATAAACCAAATTTTTTTGCAGCTTCTTGAACAAGTATAACAGGATTGCATGTACGAACATTTTTCTTGCATTTTGAATACAAATTTTTGCTCTTTTCCTTTTTCTTGCTTTTCTCAGAATGTACTTCAAAAGCTGATTTTGAATTCAATTCTTCATCATTAAAATGGAAAAAGTCACTCTTTAAATTTGGAGCTATTTTGTCATGTGTTTCATTTTCTGCATCTACTGAAACCCTGTGAAGATAAGAATTAAGTATTCAAACATATAAACTAAATAATTCATTTATTAAATAAAGTAACAATTTGGATAGCCACTAAAAGTAAGGAAATGATTAGTTATGAAAAATTTTCATTTTTTTGTCCTTTTTTGCCACTCTATTTGATAAATTAAACTCTAAAAAATCACATACTCAAATGACAAATTTAAATAATGGTATAACAGAAATTTGGATTTTGTGAGTAATTAACTGTTCTACTTCAATTGGCAGCTTTATAATGAAGCAATAAATGTTAACAGTCATAAATAAAGTGCCATCAATGTTAGTTATGGTCTTGGTAAGTTTGGTAATGCTTTGCATTAAGCAAACATTTCTTCATTAATAAGGAAATGTAAGAGCTTACAGCGACTATAAATTATAGGTACTTGGGATTGAATTTTCTTTGTTGTTTGCATGCCTTCAACCTTCAAAACATGGCTGCCACAGATGCATCATTACATTTTTTAAGATTTATACATAAAAATAAATGGGTTCAGATTTGTCTGGAAGATGCACCAAAAAAAGCAGTATGGGGAGGAGGAACAAGACAGTGTAGATGGCATTTGATTGTGGAAATACTGTAGATAGTAATTACAAAATGATGAAGACAAACAAAGAGAAGGATAACAACTGAAGAAATTACAGACAAACATTAAGCTTGGCGAGGTGTTATGACCTTGGACAGGACACATTTGATGAGATAAACAATGTATTTCTTAGCATCTAGACAGTATTGAGTATCCAAAGGATATTTATAAAGCCTAGTCCAGACTCTAAACAATGCTTCATTTACAGTTTTATCAACATTGTTGTCAGACATTTTTTGCCAAAATCACTATTTTCTCCTCTTCCTGCTTCAATTTCATCCACAAAGCCTCTTACAGCTTTTTTTCCCATCAAAATTAAGATCTTAGCAAGTGAATCTTTTTATCAGCAACAGAAACACCACATGATCGTGTAATATATTTCAAAAGCACCCTTCTTTTCCTACATAAAAATATATGATTTGCAAATTTTCTATTAGTTGTATCTATTGTTCTCTATTCCACACTGTAAAAAATAACCATGAAGAATTTGAAACAAAAAATAAATGCAAGGACTTGGTTTGACTAACCTGTGTATCCCAACACATCAATACTTGTTTGTTCCCAATGTTTCCCATTGTAGCAGGAACATTAGTGAAGCAGTTCTCAAACAAGCTGTTGAGCAACATTGGGAACTTTGTTCATAAATACTATTCTAAAACTTTTTTTCACAGTGTGGACTAGGTTTAAGAGAAATTTGGTAAACATTAATCAGCAAATTTTAAACATTCATGTTTGTAAAAATACCATGAAGGATTTCTCTGAGCAAAATGAAATTTAATATACAAATGGCCTGTGTTGACATAAATAAACTATTAAAATTATGAACCAAGAAAAACAAAAATATTACAACTTTAACTGGTAATGTAACCTGCAAATAGGCAGGTCAAGGAAGAAGCTGTATCTGATGTGCTGAAAAGAAATCTTCAACATTTCTAATAAGATGTGGATGGGCACTGTCCTTTTGAAATACAGTTCCAGAAATGCCTTGAAGGAAGCGAACAACTTAAGCCATGAACACTTCAATGATATGCCGGTTGCTCTTAAGACAGCCCACAATTTGGAGCAGCTGTTGAAGATTCATTTTAGGCACATCGGATACAGCTTCTTCCTTGGCCTGCCTATTTGCAGGTTATATCACCAATTCATTATTTCCCATGTGGTAAGATAGCTTTTCAAAGATATTGATGACTATTTCACATAATATAATTAGAAGATGAAGGGGAAAAAACCACACATCAACAAGATATGAAAATTCATTATGCTACTTTATCTTTTTGAATTTTAAGTTTAGCATAAAAAATAAATTCAATTCAATCTAAAAACAATAATATTTTACTTACTGTACAGGACAAGGGCCAGAATGCAATATAGCACAATCTGAAGTATAAATATACTGCAAAATTTGTTCAAAAACATCATTTCTTACATGATCAATTTTTACACAAGTAACAGAGGAATCTGTTTTGTTCTCCTTAATTAATTTGTCTAAAGGTTCACTGGAACATGCAATTACATAATGATGGGCAGCAAAAATTTTTGATCCAATCTAGAAAATAATAGACGAGAAGATATCTCAAATTTAAGTTACATGATGAAAGAAACAAATATTTGCAAAAAATTATAATTTATACAATATCTTATGTCATAACCATCACAGGACACTGTCAATCATGCAAAATTATCTACTTTTAAATATATGTTATCTATATAAAATTTACCTGATGAAGTCCATAAGTACAGACGAAATATATTAAAAATATATTACTTTAATTTGCTGACAAATTAGTTGTATTGTTTATTTATTGATAATACAAACATTCCTATTAATTAGTATTGAAGGAATAATATTATATTTTGATAATTAACTTTATATGCATTAATAGAAAATAATTTTAACTTCACTGACATTAGAAAATTACTGTGTATTCTACATATAGGAACACAACTGAAGAATTGTAGTAAGATATAAGTTGTTCAAGATTAACACAATTAATAATGTACAATCCAAGTGGGAAACCATGTTTCATTCAAAGAAATGCTTAACTTGGAATGCTCTACCTGATCTCTGTGATTGCCTCCAAAATTCAAGACAACCCTACACTCATCATGGTCTTTATCTGCTCTACACTTCAGGTAAACCACCACTTTTCTATCTCTCTTTCCTGTCATTATTAATTCTTTTAATTATTCTGAGAATGTCATTTCAATTAATTAGAACAGGAAAGAAAGATGGTGACTTACCTGAAGTTCGCAGATGGCAGGCACCATGTAGCATTTGAGAATCTTGAATTTTTAGAGGCACTGCCCCCAACATCAAAAGGTTAGGAAAACATTTCCAGTGAAGACCAAATGTCGACCAACTCTGCTGTCAGGTTAATTAAAAAAATTAATAAGAATGGGAAAGAGAGACAGAAAACTGGTGGCTTATCTGAAGTGTACAGATGGCTGGAACCATCTTGAGTGTGGAGTTCTTAATATTCAGAGGCACCGCCCTTTCAAGAGAAGGTTAAGAAAACATTCCATATATCAACTTTGATTATACTCTCCTCAGCCCATGTATAATCTTATGGACTATATTTTTGTAAATAAATTAACCAAAAGTAATAAAGTTACCTGAAAAGTTACATCATGAATACAATCGTTTGGATGAGCATCTTGAAAAAGCTGTTGCATTTGTTCCTTAAATGTACTGGAATTAATTTGAGGTACTTCCCATAATCCAAATTTTGGATCAACCTGAAAAATTATGAATATTAAAAGTTAGCAAATACAAACTAAATAAAATTTCATTTAAAATTGTTAACTGTGAATTTTTTATGTACTAGATCACGGTTAACTGAACTTCATTTTGATAGCATCAACTTTCATGTTCACACAAGTTTGTGTGTCCTTACAAAAACAGTAATGGCAGAAAAATGGTAAAGAATTCTAACACAACTAGAGGTTACAAAATATAAATGTACCAAATAGAGGGAGACATTGTAGTTATGAGTTTGTGAGATACATAAGGGCTATAAATTTATTTGCATTTAGTTTAAGACCACCTTCCAAATAGCACATCAGAAAAAATGTGTGTAATGAAAGAAAAAATGAAAATGAAATAAGTGTTTGTGAAAAGATTAAATCTTGTAATTATAATTAAGGATTTAATGATGTAATTTGAATAACTTTGAATTGTTTAATTGATGGAATTGTATGTTACTTGATGTTTGTGGTAATGAAGGATTGAATGGTAAATCAGAAAACTTTGTTAATAGTTTATAAGTGAATTGCAGCACAATTTTTTTAATTCATTGGGGCGGGGATAATGTAGCATGTAAAGTTACAGCCCCAACCAAAAGCAATGCAAGCAGGGACTTGCAAGCTGTGACTTGTTTGGCGAGTAGTGCGCCAAAACAGCCACAGATGGACTGTTGTCTGAGTGATGTCGTTGGCTGCCGTAAGTGAACAGAGCTTTGCATTTGGCTAAAACGTGATTTGGCTTTGCAAATGGTTGATGCTATGCGGAAATTAATAGACCTGCAATTGGCAGATAAGGTCATGTGACCGTGCTTCTGCAGGTTTGCACAAGCCAAGAGCTGGCAGGTTGAGACAGTTGGTGGCAAAATGTGCTCTTAGAAGCATGTGTGGTGGTCCACAAATCCTCGCGGCTACGTGCGGATCAAAGTCTATCAAATCAACCCCAGATTTAGGTGGTGATACAACAGAAAGTATTTAAAGTCTTCGTTAAGTGTTTAATTAATTTACATTGACTAATTTTGAGAGTTGTTAGCGGAGAATAAATGAGTGACCATGCCCTGCTTTAGATTACCAACTTCATGCTCGGATTGAAGTTAAAGTCTGAAATTAATCTTTTGGTGTTTTTCTGAGTTAAAAGTACCTGGTGCCCTATAATATTCCTGTCTGAGGACAAAAAGCAATATCAACAAATTGGATAAGGAATGGAGACAAAGATTGGCCGAGTGCTTTATCAGGGGTATGTCTTTGTATAGATCAGACGTGGATGTTTAGAAGCATGAGAAAAGACTGAAATATTTTGAGATGTGAAGGAGGATAAGTTGAATATAAAAAATGCAAATGAATCGTTGAAGACTGTTGGTGAGATGAGAGAACTGCTGCAAATAGTAAGAAAAATGAGGAAGAGCAGGATTGGACACTCTTCGAGATAGGACTGACTGTTTGCTGATGAAGGTTATGGATGGTTGGCTTACAGGAAAAGAGTGATAGGAAGGAAAATAAAAAAAGATATTACATTATATAAAAGGATATGAAGGGTTTGAGAACCTGAAGAGGGTGGCAGAGGACAGGAAGAAATGGAGAGCGGCCACATGAAGAGCTGCCTATAGGCAGGAAATAGTTGATGATGGTAATGAGTCTTAGCCTTAGAATTCACTTCATTAATCTCCAAATTAAGCAATTAAATACCTGAATTTTCTATTTTGTAAATTTCTGTAAAAGCTCAAAGGAGAGAAAAATTGTTATTTTCAATAACAATTAATAAAAAGTTTGTGTCAAACAGAAATACATTATGAAATGTCAGGAATGTGCAATAATGAAAATAATTATAAGTATCTTACTTTATACTTACCTGTATTACACTAAAATTTCTCCCCTTTAAATCAGAAGTTATTTTAACAGCTCTATGAACATTAGGCAACCTCTTTATTTTGATTATTTCTACCCCATCTTTTTCAAGGAATTCCTGAAGTGCTGAAGCAGGAGAGCTCTTATTAATTTCTATATTCTGACGTCTGTGCTTCTTCATCTTTATTTCCCCTTCAAAAGCTTCACCATCAGTTGAAACAAGTAACAATTGTGTCTGGTTTAAAGCAAAATCAGTTAACTGAAGTGAGCGATTGATGTTAAAGAGGCACCTATTGATAAAAAATTTTAATACATGAATTAAAAAGAAAAACTTAATTGTTTTTATAGGACTTATTCCTGAAACTATTTCATAATTTGATACTTATTGATTTTAAAATAAATATGTGAACCGAATAGTAATTTAACATTTCTTCCCTACAATGCTAACATAGTATGTATTATGATGAAAGGTTTTCACATTTCTTACATGATTAATGTTGTCTCCAAAAACCTGCAAAGACTGGGTTAATTCTTTTTAGTTACTCTGTAAAGAATAATATTTATATATTTTGGAAATTAAGTATGCATATATAATTTTAATTTTTGTACCATTTGCATGAGAATAAAACTAGTAACATAACAAGCAGTCATATTATATTTCTTGATTACCTCTTTTTATGAATAAATGTTCAAAGTAAAACTTAGCTTCATATTCATAATAAAACATACCTGACAAATTGAACTGCTGGCTCCTGCCATAAAAGCAACTTTCCAGAATTTATTAAAACAGCAATTCTAAGTGGTTCTCCACCTTTGTCCATGAGAATATTTGGGTCAACATTAGAATCCAAATGTCCACCCAGTACACAGATTTTGACTACATTTAATAACCTAAAATGTTTGATAGCAATGAAACACAAGACATTGTTTTCTAAACTAAATTATTATTTCCATTGTTAAGTTATGTTAACAAGTTAATTAGTAAACTACACTGCATTTTCTAAAATTTATACTGGCATAACAGTTTGGATAGTTACGGACACACATTAGGCCATACACTAATATTAAAATCTTTATATGGTAAGATAAATTGCACATTGTGACCACTTATGAAAGTCCTCTAAAAGGTTAGATTTTGTTGAATATGAAAATTGGAATATTAAAAATTATTGAAACTGATTCACACACAAACAAAAACAATATCTGCATTTATTATTACAATTATTTAAAGTGCAGTTAATAAAATAATTGAATGTCTTTATTTAATAATTTGCACAACTCAAAATTCCCTGACTTAGCTGGCATTCCAATCTATACCAATATAGAAAATTGAAGTGTCAGTCTCGAATAGACTCTGAAACGGCTCAATGGATTTCAATGAAAATTTGATCGTTTAAAAACAGGAGATTTAACTTAAATATTTGTGCACATTTCATTTCGATATATTGCAGAATATATTAATATAATATAAATATTAATATGCTCGTCGAAGTCTCCGAAAAGTTAATGCAAGTTGCCTATACTCGATCTGTTTATGCTCCGAAACGGCGTAACGGATTTCAATGAAAATTTCAGGGTTTGAAACAGGAATTTTAACTTAAAATTACGTGTATGTTTCATTTTGATATCATGCAGAGTACAGAAGATATAATATAAATATTTATAAATACATTGAATTGCCGCTCAAAAGAAAGTGTGAAAAACAACTACAAATTATAAGTCTTATTAGGCATTCCTAAACCATTCATCCCACTTACCATGTTGTTTTCTGCAAGAACAAAGTCACGAGCATAGCTAATAATACAATAATATCTCAAATTTAAAAACTGATTTTTCACATTACACTTAAATGCACATCTATGTCACTTCTTTGGCACTTAAGTTCTTGTTTATTGGAAATACAGATTATTTTCACATTTATGTTAATTATCATATATAAAATAATACTGCATTAAAATTCAGACACATTATATGACAGTCTCTAAAGCATACATTCAACATACAAAATACAAGAAAAAAATTCTTTTATAAACAAAATAAAATTCATACCAGGTAACACGACCTCTTGTTTTTTATTAGAGTAATATCCCATCCCAAATGAGGAATGTAGAAGTCATAAACTTCCACAATACAAACATTTGATTAACCAACATGGTCTATTAGGAATGATTAATATAAAAAATTATAGACACAATTAGGGGTGATTAACAGGAAATAATATACCTTGTTGCCAACTTCTTACACAAGTAGTCATGTAAAATATAAATTTCACCCTTCGTTGTTACAGCAACTGTAGCTCCATCACTGACTGCAACATGAACAATGTGACAGTCTTTATGGTGTAATGATTTTACCTACAGGAAAAACAAATAAATAATGTACTTTTAATGACATGTTACTATGAAATGTTATGTTTTAACAGTAATATAATGCATAAATTACTTTACTTTTACCATATCGTCAACCCTCTCAATACTTAATGACACCAGTTTAAGGTTCATAATGAAAATTACTTTCAAATAACCCTGGTAAAAGTTTGTTTCCACAACGTTTTGATGGCAAGCACCGCCATTGTCATCAGGTAGACAGTCTACATGACGACGTAGGTGGAGCTTGCTGTTGAAACGTTGTGGAAACAAACTTTAACCCGTGTTAAAACCCGAAAATTGTATTTGAATCAAATTCACCAGGAAAACCTTCAGTCTTTAATGTAATTACTATTAATCAATTTCTATTTGAGACACTTTAAGAACATCCATACATAGAAGAATGTACAATAATATTCTGATAATTTATTATACTCAGTGAGTATCTTCCACAATATGATTTCAATTCCAATTCTTCATGCAAAATATATTCTCCATTTTCTTTGGAAAAGCAATAGATTTTAACAGCTTTTCTCACTTTAATCTGATCTGTAAAAACTGCTGAATAGTGACAAGCCTTGCAGTGAACAGAATAGAAGTTTTCTTGCAGGCGCTTCAGCCCAGAGTGACTGCGGGGCTCACCTGATCATGTCGGGGATGCCTCGCACTCTCTCTGGGTACTTTTTATCAAAGTTCTCATATGCCGAGACACCTTCACCTATTTTAGGAGGTATATGTACTGGGATCAAAGACCTTGGGCATATGGCAAGAGTTGTCCGCTAATCCCATTGGATCAGTCGGCCAACTGCCTCCTGAAAATGGTGAAGGGAATGCTGCGACCCACAGCAGACTCGTCTCCAGTCATTCGGAAGGGTGTGAGAATAGTACCCAATGCCCGACCTACCTGATGCAGGTTTTCTAGGGTTTTCCCTGCATCTCTTTAGGTGAAACACCGGGTAGGATCCTTAAACCATAGCCCGGGGGCCGTAGTTAACCCTTGGCTACCTTGCTCTACCTTCCGCATCCCCCCTTTTCAATTCCCTTCCCATCAATTAAAGGGGAGTTGCCTGATTCAAAATCACCCTCATGTAGCCTGTTAACCAAAAAAAAACTTAAATGCCGAAACATTAATAAATGATTATGAATCTCACATTAATTTTATTTAGTGAAAAAGTTTTTATGAAGTTATTTTTAAGATTATGGTACTCAACTGTACATATATAATAGAGCACAATAAATTAATGACTTGTTAAACTGCGCACGATACATATAACAAAAAGAAAGAAAACCCTAAGGTTATGTCACCATGTATGTATGTATGTATGTTAAAGCTGGGAATATATTTCAGATTAAAGCTAAAATAGAAAAACAGTAATAAATAATTGGATGCTCTTAAAAATAAATTTATGTTTTATATTATAAATAACAACTACACAGTTAAATATAGTTTTTAGAATAAAAAGAAATTACTGTCATCCTGTTTCCATACCATAGTAGGTAATATTTTTGTTGTTTCAGTACTTTTTGGGTGTCCTAATTGACCTGCATGAAGACCACAGGAGAAAAGTCCATGTGTTCCCCAAATTAAAGTGTGGAAGCGGGCAGCACAAACACCAAATATATCTCCTACCAATTTAGTAACTTTGGTAGGTAACGCTTTTGGCAATAAAACGAATGGTGGAGGAGGTGAATGACCTAGTTGATGTTGAGCATTTAATCCACATGTGTAAACCTGAAAATCAACGCACACAAAATAATTTTTTAGAACCTTACAGAAAAGTCAGATCAAAGTATGAAGGATAATTATATTTAGCATAATATAACATTACTTTTTTAAGCATTCAATAACAAATATACTGAAATGGAAATATCCAAAAGTATAGTATATTCAATTAATTTGATGGCTGGCCATCACTCGGAATACACTTCCTTATCTTCAGACAAAGGGGCCAGTAGCCTACAAAAATTCAAGAAAATCTCACTCTCGACATGGATCTGCCAGATTTACATTTCAGGTAAGCTTTCCATCACCCTTACCAGCCCTTATTAATTGTTTCCATAATTCTGACAATGCCATTTCCTTGCTTCTTTATTTATATTGTTGTTGTGATGGTATTCAGTCCTAAGACTGGTCTGATGCCACCCTCCATGCTAACCTATCTTGAGCAAGCCTTTTTATTTCCGCCTAATCAGCACATCCCACATCCTTCCAAATGTACTGAACATATTCCATCCTTTTCCTCTCCCTTCTGTTCTTACCCTACACGCTTTCCTGTAATGCTAATTTTACAAGACCTTCATGTCTTAAAACATGGCCTATTAATCTATCCCTTCTCTTGGTCAGCATCCCCATATTGTTCGCTCTTCCCCTATTCTCTTTAGAACTTCCTCGTTGTTGATTCTATCAACGTATCTGATTTTCAGCATTCGCTTATAGAACTACATTTCATAAGCTTCTATTCTTTTCCTTTCCACAGTTCCTATTGTTTCGCACCCACATAACGCCATGCTCCATACGAACATTTTTAGCAATGGTTTCCTAATATTCACACCGATTTCATCCATAAGTAAATTCTTCTTTTTTGCGACACAGAGTTCAATTCTAATATTCAATATATAACTTTGGTTGTACTTCGGCCTCAGGCTCAGGGATCATGGTAATTTAATTAAATACCAAGGCAATGCCAACCACCCAGCTATTATATACTATATATACTCACATTTCCACTTTCTGTAAGCAAAACTGTATGATCCCGACCAACTGCAATTTGGATGAAGACCTCTGAACAAGCATTAAATAGTTTCATTTTAAGTGGGGAAAGAGTTGCGTTCTCAGAATCAAGTCCAAGGCGGCCACCTTGGCCATGACCACAAGAATAGACATTTCCATCATGACTCAGGAACACGGAATGAAATTTATGCATGGCTACCTTAGAAACAGAAATATATCAATTAAAACAAGAACAATAATCATATTTGATAACTGATTTTAAAATATTTAAAAACTTTCAACTGACATGTTGACATTATCAGTAAATTATAAAGATTCTCTTCAGCATTAAGAAATTAACAACTTAATAAATAGGCATGTGATGAAATTAAATTACATTCAATTGATTTGTAAGTTTTTAATTTTGGAAATCAATAAAAAATGGAAACGTGAAGACATTTGTAACAGATTAACAACCACTTATTACCTTTAATTTACATTTACAAACCAAAACAACTGTACTTTATATGGAGATAATTAGACTGAGAAAATACTGGATTTATTTATAAACTACTCTAATACACAGTAAATTTACAGTATTTAATGGATACCGCTATTTTTGAGTAAATTGGTTTTGAGAAAATTTTGGTTTTGTAAAATTGAGAAATTGATGCAACCGGGGTTAATTTTTCTTTAACATTCAAATAAATGCTCTCAATCAGATCCAGCTCTAAAGACTAGAAACTGTGTTGGATAGAAAAATCTCAACCAAGGAATTAGAAGATTAAAAAAAACTGAGTAATACCATGTATAAATAATAAATTGTGAAATTAATATAACTTAATAACACCATGATAAAAACAAAAAACAAAGCATTAAATCAAAAACAAACATATAATAATAAAACCCCAACAATGTAAATTTTAAACATTTGTACACTCACCCAAACATATACAAAAATGTTTATACCTGCTTTATGCTAATGTGATGTTTACGAAAAAATTCAAGAAGTTCTGGATGTTGACGGCTCTGCTGATTTTCAATTCCTAAATTGTAATTGGTATTGGTGCCCCACATATATACTTCACACGGATTGTTGATATCAAGATCTATAAATGATAATTTATCTTTTAATGCATGATCTAATGTTGTGAGGTCATCATTGTCCACAACTGACAAACTTGCACCCATCTGAAAAATAATTCAATGCCAGTTAATTATTATTTAAACAATTTTTTAATAAGTTCTCAATAATGAGTGAAATGTTACATATAAGGTATAACCCAAATGCACTCAACGTAACAAAAGATACAAACAATTTACATACGATATATGATTCTCTTCTTTAAATAATTTAATCTTTACATAGATTCATTTTCAATGCCAAAATTTAACAGCATAAAGCACTCACTCATTGTTATAAATCATTTTAGCCACAACCATTGCTGGAAATAGTCCTGACACCAAATTACTCACAATGTAATTAATTTATCCATTTAAAAATGTAAGTTAATTAAATGTTAATTAAATTTGTTTGCTGACATATTTATTTATTTATCTTTAGCTAAACCAAAGCAAATTTGTTTGCACATTAGTTAGAGAAGTACAGTGTATGTATGTATTTATGTATGTATGTATGTTTGTATGTATGTATGTATGAGAGTGTGTATCAATATTTAAATATTGACACCTCTAAGGGTGGATGTGTCTGAATGAATGTGTGTCAAGATGGGGGTGTCAGTATGCATCTCCCCAACCCCCATCCAGTCCTTGCCTCTTCCCAGACCCTTATTGACCTGGTGGGGTCAATTGTTTACGACCCAAGTTAGCAGAGCAGCAAATTTTGGCTGCTCAGTCGTCGGCTAGCCGATCACTGGAAATGTCTTCCTAACCTTCTGATGAAGGGGGCGGTGCCTCCGAAAATTCAAGTTCTCCAAAACTCACAAGGTGTCTACCATCTATGAACCTCAGACGGCAATCATCGCAAAATTACAATCGCACATAGCGTTTCTGACCTGCTGTCTCGAGGTTGGCCTTCCACCTAACGGCCTGACCATAAAACTTCCTTTGTCTGGCTCTGACCCTCGCATCCGTCATAAACTGCACGTGCACGCGTTTCGCCAGTCCCTCCAGCTAACGAAATTAATCCGTGATGAATATTTGTCCCTCATTCCCACACACACACGAAAAATTTGCATCACCCACAACGACATTATCTCGCGATTCCCCGATCACGACCAGAAAGCGGCCGCCATCTTTTTTCACGCGACGAATCTCCGCCGCGTCACCGCACTAAAGCACTTCAATAAATTCTCCCACCTGGTCAAACAGGCAGTAAGGGCTGGTATCCAAATACCAACGCAATCCTGGCTGCCCGAAACCAACCACACACCCCTCATCTCGACAAAACCTTGCCTTGCCGACATCTTCAATCTCCCTAAACCAACAATCCGACTCCCCCAAACCCCCGATAACAAACCCATCCAGACCCCCAAACCCTCAAACCACAGTGTCCTCAATCTGTCCTCCAAAAGTCTAAATGATGATGAAATATCAATCCTTGATAAAGGCCTCACCTTTTCACCTACCCCAACATTGGACCCATTCAAACTTGCCCGTGACACACTTAAATTCTGTCAAACAGTCCAGTGGAAGCACCACTTTGCAAAACATCCTCCAGCCAAACCAGAACCCCTAAACGCTGCAGCCCCATGCCTAGTTAAATTTAAAGAACCATCCAAATTGCCACCTCCCAAACTGCCACCCAACCATCCCCTTCAGAATTTCACTAGTATTCTTGTAACCCACGTGACCTCGCCAACCTTCCTTAACTCTCTCCCCAAACAACCCAACCTAACCCGTGCCCAGCACCTAGCCATCCGCAACTTGAAAAACAACAGTGATATTGTCATCCTCCCAGCTGACAAGGGTTCCACCACTGTCGTCATGGATGCCGACAGTTACACGACAGAGGCACTCCGCCAGCTGCAGGATGACAAAATTTACAAACTTGTCCCCACCGACCCCAACCCCTCCATTACCCACGAAATAGAAAAGTTTGTTAAGACTCATGGCCCTCTTCAAAAATTATCCTCTGCCTCGATCGAGCTCCTCACCCCAAAAAGCCCCAGAACACCCACGTTTTACCTTCTCCCCAAAAATACACAAACCTGGGGTCCCTGGCCGCCCAATTGTCGCTGGTTACAGTTCCCCTACTGAAAGGATTTCTGCTTTGGTGGATGACTCCCTCCAGCCAATAGTGGAAAATCTCCCCTCATTCATCCGAGACACCAACCATTTTCTCCGTCGCCTCCGTGAACTACCCACACCACTCCCGCAGGACACACTACTGGTTACCGTAGATGTTGTCTCCCTTTACACCAACATCCCACACACCAGTGGCCTGTCAGCACTCGAACACTTCCTGTCTCGCAGGCCTCCAAATTCCCTCCCAAACACCCACTTTTTGATATCACTGACCCAGTTTGTCCTCACCAGAAACTACTTCTCCTTCCAAGACAAAATTTACCACCAAATCAGCGGCACTGCCATGGGCACCCGGATGGCCCCTTCCTATGCCAACCTGTTTATGGGTCAACTGGAACAACAACATCTAAATTCCTCTCCACTGAAACCCTTAACCTGGTTCCCGGTTCATAGATGACATCTTCATGCTATGGACGCATGGACAAGATGCCCTCTCAGACTTCCTCAACGACCTCAACACTAAATTCCCCGTCAAGTTCACTTGGAACTGTTCCCCGACCAACATTACCTTCCTCGATGTGGACATCCAACTAAATTCAGGCCTCATTAACACCTCTGTCCACATAAAACCAACTAACACCCTCCAGTACCTCCACTTTTCCAGTTGCCACCCTGAACATACCAAACGATCCCTCCCCTACAGTCTTGCCCTTAGGGGAGCCCGCATATGCTCTACTTTGGACAGCCTGGCGACCTACACTGACCGAATATTTAATGCCTTCAGGAACAGAAATTACCCCACAGACCTCCTCCAAAAGCAAATTACCCGTGCCCTCTCCACCTCCCAAATAGCCAACCATCATACAGAACGCAGTCTCCCCCTAACCACCACCTACTTCCCCGGACTACGTAAACTGAACTCTTTCCTCCGCCTTGCCTACACTGGACTACAATCCAACCCGGACATGAAAAACATCCTCCCGACCATACTACCCACCTGTCCAAGGGTTGCCTTTAGGCGCCCTCACCAACCTCCGTAATATCCTGGTCAGACCCTGCAAACCCCACACACCCAACCCTCCACCCACAATTGGTTGCAGACCGTGTGGCAGAAACAGATGCCATGTCTGCCCAATACTCCCACCTACCACAACCTTCCAGAGCCCCACCAACAGCACTACCTACAAAATTAAGGAAAACATAACCTGTCTGTCCTCCCACACTATCTACAAAATAAACTGCACACTCTGCCCAGCCTTTTACATCGGTCAGACAAAGAGACCCCTCCCCGAACGGATTGCCAACCACCGCAGCACAGTAAAACTCCTCAAAACCCAATTCCCCATAGCCGCCCATGCCCATAGCCACAACACCAACATCTTCAACCAGTGCTTCACACTGACCCCCCTCAAAACCCTACCTCCCGACTCATCAGAAGCTGAACTCCATCTGTGGGAACTCTCATTCCAGCATGTCCTACAGTCTAGACAAAGCCCTGGACTCAATATCCTATAACTTTATCTCCAACCTCCCCCCCCCCCTCCAAAGCACGAGTTCATTGAATTGTACATACAATAAAACCTTCTGTGTGTGTGTGTGTGTATGTGTATACCTTGCCTTTTGTTTGAATGGTGTATGTATGTATGTATGTATGTATGTATGTATGTATGTATGTATGTATGTATGTATGTATGTATGTATGTATGTTTGTATGTATGTATGTATGAGAGTGTGTATCAATATTTAAATATTGACACCTCTAAGGGTGGATGTGTCTGAATGAATGTGTGTCAAGATGGGGGTGTCAGTATGCATCTCCCCAACCCCCATCCAGTCCTTGCCTCTTCCCAGACCCTTATCCTGGTGGGGTCAATTGTTTACGACCCAAGTTAGCAGAGCAGCAAATTTTGGCTGCTCAGTCGTCGGCTAGCCGATCACTGGAAATGTCTTCCTAACCTTCTGATGAAGGGGGCGGTGCCTCCGAAAATTCAAGTTCTCCAAAACTCACAAGGTGTCTACCATCTATGAACCTCAGGTAAGTCATCTTCTTTCTATCTCTCTGTCCTTTCCCCATTAATTGTTTTAAACATGACAATGTCATTTCCTATCTCATATTTATATATATATATATATAATTGGATAGAAAGAAAGATAGAAATATTTGGGAGAAAGGCAGGAAATTCGCTCTTTAAATCATATGTACGGCATGGAATCATGCACAAGGAAATACATATGTCAAGCGTAGAAGAGAATGGAAGAAGGAAGAAAGACTGAAAAAATTCGATGTGGCCAGGACTCGAACCTGGGTGCACGAAACAACAGTGCATCACCCCTAGAGCCGGGGCGTGCGTCTATCCACTCCGCCACCACATCGAGTATGACCAACCGAGCATTTTCAGTCTATATATCTTAGGTTTTCAAGTTAGGATGGATAGAGAAGAGGGATGGAAGAATTAGGAGCATCCGTTAGGATAAATTAAATATATATATATGGGATAAGTGACGAAGTCACGCATTTGATAATCTACACCTAATGAGACTGGCTATATTTGTTAGAGTGATATGACAGTTTGGAAGCTTAAGGTTAGAGCACTTCGCAGCTATAGCAAACGGTCCAGGTTGAATTCCTGGCTGTCTCCTTCCAATCATGTCAACACTTTAAACCTGTGTTTTTCTTGGAGATTATCACTTAGCCAGAGCATATGCTTTCTCAATAACACATTACAATTCTAACTTTACTTCTTTTAAACTGTTAGGCTCACACAACAGGATATCAATATTAGAATAGTGAAATATATTCATAAGTTGTAATAATAAGAATGGTATTATTAATGTAATTTACTTATTAAACAACAACTACAAAACATACCTGTGTTAACGCAACTGCAACATGTAATTGACCATAAAAGATACTACGATGTAGAGCTGTGTAACCAGATTCTAAATCCCGTGAATTTATATTAGCATTGGTATTATTCAACAGCCAGGAAACAATATCCTTACGTCCACATGATGCAGCAATCTGAAGAGGGGTGCGCCCAAATAAATCTGTAATGTTTCCAGCATTTGAACACAACCAATGTAAATATGCTAGCACCTCTTCATCTGTAACTTCTCTTCCATGAGTCATTGCTGCACAGGCCAAATAGCCATGTTGCACAGATCTACAGTGCTCCTGGCAATCTCTTTCAATTATTAATTTGTTCACTGTAAACAATACCAAATTATTACAGCATGTGAAATAATTTTCTGGTAAGGAAAACTAACTAATTTATTACAAAAATAGCATTAAATATTTACAAAATAGAATTGCAGCTATTAAAAAAGAAAAAGAAGTAGGTACATATGCAATGAGCAAAGAAGAGCTTATTTATTTCTGCTGCATTGTGTATTGACACTTATAGCACGCTATTTAATTATTGTACTGAATGATTGCCATTAGCAGAAAAATGTTATATTTGTAAGACAAACATACAAAAAAAACGTAACTGTTTGCAGTGGTAATTGTTATTTGTAAAAACTTGTTGACATTTAAAGACTGTTTTATTTATTGTCTATGGGAATACAATGTTCAGCATTTCCAGCCTTGAAATTTCCAAAACCTGGAAAGAAAAAAAAACAAACAATATGAATAGTAAGAATAAATGTATGTTATTGCAGAATGGCTGTATAAGATGACAAGTTTACCTCTATTTGAAATGGAAGAATTTGTTAAGTAATAAACACTTTGTTGTTGCATAATATTACTATGACACGTTTTGCTAATCAATTACACGTAATGTTGACACATAAATATTATTTGTCATTGGCACTATAGTATTAAATCCCACAGAAATGAAAAAAATTCTACAATATTGACTGGACGGACTATAATATAAATTCAGGAAAAGGTGTTTACTTGGGAAAAGGTTCTCGTACAATACAGTTTATAGGGAATTATAAAATTCGAATTAATAAAAGTAAGTATTTAACCGTAACACGACTGTGAAAAATGTTTGCTATTGGATCTGATTATTCTTTTAGGTTATAAGACGATGACATATCTTAGAATTGGAATCTCTTTTCCAACGTTTTCTCTCTGCTCTGTTCAACACAAAGAGCATTAATATTGGTAATATCAAACAGATATATTTAGAAGATAGACAAGAATGGAAAAATGTCGATGGGTTCGATTCCCTGGTCCGGTTGACATTTTTCCATTCTTGTCTATCTTCTAAATTAACTATATGAAATTGAGCATTCCCACTAATAATAATAATAATCATCATATTCCGTAGATCCTGTAAAGAAGCTAAGCTTCAAGGATGTGGAATGGGTCAGGGTGTACATTTATTACATTATTTTATTGTATAAAAGAAAAATATACTTATAACAAATTTTTGTATTATAAACTATTATAAATTACTCTTCTCCGATTCTTCTATAAATTCCTTTATTGAATAGAAGGAGTGGCTAAGCAAAAATGAGCGTAATTCAGTGTTAAATTTACCTTGATTATCGGACAACTGTTTAATTCTGAGCGGCAGTCTGTTGAAGATGGATATCCCTGAATAATGCACACCTTTCTGTGCAATTGACAATGTTTTACATTTTTTATACAGATTATTTTTGTTCCTTGTATTGAAGGGATGAATATCAGAATTATTCAAAAATAAGTGCCTATTTGTAATTAAAAATAACATCACGGAATAAATGTATTGGCACGTCAAAGTGAAAATACCTAATTTTTTGAACAGAGTTCTGCAAGAAGTTCGTGAGGAAACCTGACATATTGCTCTAATAACACGTTTTTGACTAATAAAAATCTTATCTACGCCTACTGAGTTGCCCCAAAATATAATACCATATGATAAAATAGAATGAAAATATGCAAAGTATACTAATTTTCTTGTTTTTAAATCACTGAAGGTGATTTAAAAGCATAGAGATATATTTATATGTGTCTTTGGGTAATTTGGTACAGACATGCCATTTGTTCAATAATAAGAATAGTCTATACAGGCTATGAGTAAAGTGAATTTGATTGAAAGGCAATATTCCAGAAAGCTATGGCCCAGCAATATTGTCGACAATGTGTTGCCCAAGCTATGGCCGTGCAATGTATATCCCGGCAATATTGCGGCCACAGTGTAGCCACAACATTTCTCGCTTACGCACGTAGTACAGCAATAATGGACGAAAATAAATAATTTCTTATTAGCGCATCGTTAGTTGTGATAAGAAATTAAAGAAAATGGGAACCTGGATCAGACCTTTTTTAAATAAGCATGAAACAATTCATAATTTAAGCAACGAATTGATTCCTGATAATTATTTATTCAAAAACATCGCCATCTATGTCGAAGGAATACTTTGAATATTTTATTCAAATATTGAGCTCAAAATAGGGAAAAAGGATACGGTGATGGGGAATGCAACACCAATCTATATGAGATTGGTAATTATCCTTAAATTCTGCCCTATACATTTTGACGTATTTATTCAGTGCACAACTATTCGATTGAAGTATGCATAGTTTTAAACGAAGGGTTAAATGAATTTATTTAATTACAGGCTAGATCTCTTTACTTGCTGAACAATTATTTTAAAAATTAGAAATTAATTTGTAATTCCCTTTTTGTTAGGTACTTTTCAATAAATGACCGATATATAGTTTCAGCAGTTGTTTAATTTGCGTGAACTGCATCGATAAATGCAATAAATTTTTCGTTTGGCCAATCCGTGATAGGAATACTGAATAATATTTATATGGAACACGGAGATAGAACGACGCTAACAACATGTAATATTAATTTTTAACTCAGCTGATTGGCTACAGAGACAAATTAAAGTGGATTATTTATTTACACCATATATTAGTATTTTCAAATACATAAGGTACAAATATTAATTCAAATGGGAATATTAAAAATATTGAGCATGTTTCGAAATCAGTATTGGGAGTTGGATGCGAAGTTATATCAGTATATATCTCAATTAAATGATAAAAATACATAATTTTGTATTCACAAATGTTGGAGAAGAATGGAGATGGCTTTTCCTAGGAACTTAATTCGGAAAATAAGATATTTTTTGTAATATAATTTAGATACCCCGACGTTTTGATGCGACATTAGCATCTTTCATAAATGGCTCTTAAAGGGAATTTATAAAGTTTTTAATTAATTCACTGTTTCTTCAGCTTCCTGTGTTAAATAAAGTAGTATATCTTGTTTTATTAACGCCAGTGTGAAAAAACAAGTATTGCGTACGTACGTAAGACTAACAATGCACGCCGAATTGTTGACGAGTAAGAGTCAACTATTGTTTGTCTTTGTGGTATTCAGTCATAAGACTAGTCTGACGCAACCCTATCTTGCGCAAGCCTTTTCATTTACTTATAACTAGCACGACCCATATCCTCGCAAATATCCTGCGTATTCCATCCTTGGCCCTGTTCTTACCCAACACACTTGCCTCTAATACTAATTTTACAAGACCCTCGTGTCTTAAAACGTGGCCTATTAATCTATCCTGTAATAGATATTGTAATGAAAAAACGCGGATTTTGGTGATATTGTGGCGTTATGAGGCGCTGTTCGGCCTACAACAAGAGATTATTACGTTTTAAGTTTTGTGCGCGACAAGCGAGGCCAACAACAATGTCAAGTCGGCTGAAAGCGGGTAAACCCCTGATGGGGATCCCCCGCGGGTAACTCCCTCGGGGGGCGTGTAAAAAAATGGCGGGGAACCCCGGAAGTTTATGAAATAAACCGCTGGCGGGGGACCCCGGAATTTTGTGAAGAACCAATGGCGGGGAACCCCTGAATTGTGTAAAGCTAGGTTTACACGGGCAGTGATGTTCGTCGAAGTTGGGTTGACTGTGCTCTGCCTACCGTTTACATATTGGGCAGATAACTGCCCACTTCTTCGCTGACAATTCTGTGCAAGTGCTGCCCTCACTACAAAACTGGCAGAGAACTCTGATGCCTGTTTACACTTCTCTGCTATTTTTGGCAACTACGATCGGTTGGAATGTTGTTGCATAGTATCGATATATTGTTTATATAAGTTGATTATTTCCCTCCTTTGTGGATACACTTATAAGCATGTCTGTGTTTTATAAACAGAAAGTTGCTGCATTGCTTGTACTTTTTATGATGGAAGACGATAATCAAAAAAGAATCAAACGAAAACGTGGAGTGTGGGTTGCTAAAAGGGGCACTCATGGGTTCTTGAATAATTTGATGGAAGAGTTGAGGCAAGCTGATGCCTCAACTTATAAAAATTTTCTTAGAATGTCAAAAGAAAACTTTAATAAATTATTGGAAAAGGTGGCACCACTAATTAAGAAAAGACACACTAATGAGGTCATCAATACCACCAGAAGATACTTTCTATCTCTCTTTCCTTTCCCTATTATATATATATACACCATGTGATCAAAAGTATCCAGACACCTGGCTGAAAATGACTTAAAAGTTATTTAGAAGGCATTCATTTGATGTATGATTAGTTTATTGAGTCTTTACTCAGACAAATTTTAATATGAAGACAGTAACAAAATTTTTAAAAATGTGGTTGGACATGTTTAACAAAGGTCGCAATCTAATAATACATAATATCCCAAGCGTTTTCTTGTCGTTGGACGCCGAGAAATCTGACACTCCAAGGATGTAGATTTCTGAAACAAGTAGAATAAAAATTAACAATTGTATAATTGTTTTGCAATATGGTTAAGTATTAACATAAATAATATCTTATGTGGAAATAATTAAGAGAAATAAGGCATTTAAAAACATATCAACTCGAGTTTAGCATCTTACTCTGAAGGCCAGTATTAAAATTAACACTAGATGAACTAAAAATCTCACTTTCTGTAAAATGAGAACAGATTGATATCTCTGTCTTTGTACAACTTAAATTAAATTAGGTTCACTCTCCAACCTGTCATCAGAGTTGTTCTCACATTCTCCAATAACGGGCTGATCTTTTACAGCACGTACCCCCATTCTTCAAAAGCATCAATATTCCTATCCCTACAAGATTTTAAAAACATATTTCACCAGGTTCCTGGCTGTTTTTCTTGCTCCCACATGGAGTTGCAATTGCCTTAGCGGATCAGCTAATACATTCTATTGAATTAGTATGGGCCCCAGTCTCTGGGCCCTCAGAAGTGACTGTGATTTATCTGAAATAATGTGTAGTTTGAAAATAGTATCTAAAAGACATTTCTTTACAAAATCATTTATAACTACAGTATCTTACTTTTAGGTGCTCATCTTTGGGGCAATCCTAGGCATGCCAGCAGTAACCTCGTAAACACATGTCTGAAACTTTCAAGAACTTAACTCAAAAATGATGTTGGAAGGTGACAGTATAGGCCTTATACACTAAAAGTACCGGAATTAATCATTTGGCTTGACTCCATGACGGGAAATTTTTATTTCTAATTTTTTCACCTACATATTAGCATAATATACGTCATTCTAAAACACTTTTCAAAATACAAAGTGTTTACTGTTTACCATCGCGCAATCGATAGTCAGGCCTTCCCCACTGTTCACAATCGATAATTGACAACCGTAACTGCCACTGACTGGCCTCCCATGAGGGCAGCGTCTAGGTCGGTGGAGGGGGAACGTCAGTCATGACTGACATACTGTTGACACGCTCCAAGAAAAGTGAGGCAGTGCTCTCGTGTCAGCGACGGACTGGCAGTTGTCAGCGCAGCACTGACGTATGTTGACACGGCACTGACATCACTGCCCTTCGTTTTCTGGCAGTTATCACTGCCCGTGTAAACCTAGCCTAAGAAAACCGATGGCGGGGAATTCCCGTGTGAGAATTTAAAAGGGGAGACGATGTGTGGCTCGAGGTTCAAAGCAGGAGGATATCTTGCTGGGAAATGAGTGAGAGCCAGGTGGAGGTTGACTTCCTCCTTCCTGGTTTTCCTCTTTCCCTCCCCTCTTGGTCCATGGCCAAGGTAGCTAATTTAAGACTCATGCAGGCTGAGACGACCTTGGGCAGTTTGATAGGTGTTTGTACGGGGGTCGAAGACCTTCGGCATACGGTAAGAGTTGTTCGCTGATCCTATTGGACCGGTCGGCCAACTGCCTCTCAATACTGAACAAGGCACGGAGGCGGGTTTGTCGCGTTCCCACAGCAATCCAGTCTTCCGTCATCAGAAGGGCGCAGGAGTAGTACCCACTAGCCCGACCAACTTGATGCAGGTTTTCTAGGGTTTTTCCCTGCTTCACCTTTAGGTGAAACACCGGGTACGATCCTTACACTATAGCCTGGGGGCCCTAGTCAACCCTGGGCTACCTTGCTCTACCTTCCACATCCCCCCTTTTCAAGTCCCTTCCTATGCTATTAAAGGGGAGTTGCCTGCTTCAGGATCACCCTCATGTAGCCTGTCACCCAAAAAAAAGTGGCTCGAGGTCAGAGGGCAGATGAGTTGCGGAGAGGATGGACGACGGATCAAAAAGCAGATGAGTTGGGGATAGGATTGACGACGGATGTTTGCAGAAAGCAGATGAGTTGGACCTGGTTCATACTACCTTCTTTGGTGTAAAAATCCTGCAAGACGCCGGAGAGACGTGGAAACATTCGTGAAGTTGGATGTTTGTAGGCCCAGTAATTGTGGGTAAGTTCTTAAAAGCTGTGAAACTTGCTCATTGTGCTGATTGAATAATATTTAAATGATTTTTTTCTATTTTCAGTAACTGCATAGTCCACTTCTCGAGAGACCCAAAATCCCCTGAGATAATGGCTCATGTAATCACCATAAATGATAAATGTAAAATTTTCAAATTGATTAAAATTTTTTCAATTGATAAATTAATGTCTTATCCCCAGAAAGGGATATTAAATATTAAATACGCATGTTGAAAGTTTAAAAAAAGTACATCTGTTTTTTGCGTGTGGGAGGCGATTCGCTCAAAAGACTGGCCTTTCCCTTTGCATGCGAGAAAATTGGGAATGACCAGCTACCGGAAATCTCCGTGAAAAATTAGGGAGCTTCTGGCAAAAACCGAAGTACTATGGAGAATTTGGAATGTTATGGAAGGATGTGTAACATATGAAGTTTTTAGGCCTTACAAACTGAAATTTTTCCTATTGGCTTCAATTGTTCAACAGCACGCCAGTAGAAGACTTTGGTGAACAAAAGCTAATTGGCGGGTTAAAATGTACGTAGCCGCCCACCGAGTTTTCGTGAGAATTTGATATAGAAAAGCGAAGCATAATTTGTCGGGAGGCCGGAGAGATAAGTTGTTGGGAGACAGGAGCGAGATGTAGTTGACAGACGGAAGTTTTAATATGGAGAGGTCGGTCAATGATTATCGGAAACTAAGCTGGTAGCCGCCTGGAAGAAGAATACGGGAGCCAGCTCAGACGGTGATGATCCTGTTGCAGCCACCAGCCAACTATCATACGACGAAGCAGAATGTAAGAATGGAATAAGATGCATTTTCGACTGCGGGTATCGTAGTTTTGATTTGATTTATAACGAGTTTCACATTTGCCAATCCTATTGACATTGGGGAACCAAATAAGCTTGGAAGTTCACCCCACTGATAAACCCCGAGTTAAAGTTTCATACTAATCAATTGTTTATTGTGTGATGTATTCTAAGATTATTAAGATTAAAACGTAGAATGATAACATTAACTTTTCTTTTTCTTTCCCTTTTCATATTCCCCATTAATTAATATATAATAAATTAATAAGTTAAACTCACCCCACCCAAGTAAATAATCTTTACAATCCCTTCTATTAGTCAACGTCTTCCATATTGTGCGCTTTTCCCTTTTTCTGTTTAGAAGTTCCTCGTTTGTGATTCTATTCACCCATCTGATTTTCATCCTTCGCCTATAGCACCACATTTCAAAGGCTTCTATTCTTTTCTTTTCCGAAACTCCTATCGTCCACGTTTCGCACCCATATAACGCCCCATACAAACATTTTCGCAACGATTTCCTAATATTCACACTGATATTACCCGTAAGTAAATTCATCTTCCTTGCCTGTGCTACCCTACTCTTTATGTCTACTATACTTCTACCATCCTTAAGCTATGTTTACACGGGCAGTGATGTTCGTCGAAGTTGGGTTGGCTGTGCACTGCCTATCGTTTACATATTGGGCAGGTAACTGCCCACTTCTTCACTGACAATTCTGTGCAAGTGCTGCCCTCACCACAAAAAGAACAGAGAACTCTGGTGAAAGTTTATACTTTTCGTTCTCTGCTATTTCTTGGCAACTACGACCGGTTGGAATTTTGATGTTGCATAGTATCAATATATTGTTTATATCAAGTTGAATATTTTTCCCCTTTGTGTTTTCGCGCACGCATAATGTCCGTATTTCATAAACAGAAACTAATCACTTTGTGATTGTGCTAGAAAAGGCGTAACGAATGAGGAAGAAGGTCAAACTTGGTATTACGCTATACTATACATACTTAAAAATGAAAACAGTTGTTTAGTAATATTTCTTTATATTATTACTACAGAAATTAAGCAATAATAAAAAAGTACTTGTACTTTCAAGCTGGTTTTCAGTGTTAAATTGGCTAGGATTTTATTACTTGTTATTTTATTCTCTTTAAAGGTGTCAATTACGGAACAAAACAAAATGAATTATTTTTCATTTCGTGTAATAGTAGTACGTTTATAGCTATTGTTCCAGGTAAAGTTTGTGGCGTTGGAGGGTTGATAAAAATACTTTTTTGAAAGTTAACCTAAAAATTTATAGGTTCATACAAAGACATACGAACTTTATCCCAAATATGCTTTATATACGAAACTCCTCGCCACTGTTCACAACAAAGATCCACTTACTCCAATCGCACACTATACCAAACTGCACGTGTATCGAAAAGGCCAAAGATATAAGGAATATCTTATTTTTAGAATGTAGACCCTAGGAAGAATAGTGATTATTCTATTGTAACATTTGCGAAGGAAATAAATAATTATTTTCAGTTTCTTTTCTGAAATATAATGACATGAATTCGTAATTTGCAATATATTTTTCTTGTGCTGCATAGGTGTTATAGTTTATACAATACAAGGTACAGTTTTAGAAATGAGATCATTGTGAAATTACCCTCATTGTTGAGACAAAATATTTAATTATAACGTTCTGTAACATGAAATGTTACACTTAACAATGCAGGCCAGCTTGCGAGTTCCAATTGTTGAGGAATGACGCAGCCCGGGCCAACAATGTGGTCTGGCGAAAGGTTGGCCGGTCCGCAAAGGGAAAAGGGGAGTCATCATGGGGTAATGGAAGCAGCAGGTTGTGTCGGTGGGACGACGAGAGAATGACCACGTCCTGCAGACATAATTTTTTCTCATGCTCTGATTGGAATTAAAACTATTAAAATCAATTTTTGGTGTTTTTTTATGAAAAATACCTGGCGCCCTAAAGTATTAAGAAATCCTCGAATACTGAGGAATGACGTTTCTGCTACAGTTCATTTAAGCTTTCGCAACAAACTTTCTGCCATTCTCAAAATTTGGTTAATAATCAGTCAGGATTTTTTATACAAGTGAATAAAACCTTAATATTTTCAAAACGCGCAAATAAATAATTTATAAAGATATAAAATATTTATTTTTAATCAAAATTGTCACGCCGAAAGTTTAAAAAGTTTATTTTCCTAATTTGAATTTTATTATTAGCTTTATATCAAATTGTTTAAATAACGTAGTGTAATGCATAACGATGGATTAAAAAGGGTGACTTTTGAACAATTTAATGAGATAGTGTTTCATTTTTAAAGTTCAATCGGCCCAAGCATATATAAAATGTTCTTTTTTAAATCAGAATTTAGACTCAAGAAAAAACAACTTACATTCTCCTCCAACATTTGCGAACAGAAAAAACTATATACATTTAACTGAGAAATATGCTGATGTAATTTCGCATCCAACTTACAATACTGATTTTGAAACATTCTCGATATTTTTAATATTCTCATTTGAAGTAATATTTGTACCTTATATATTTTAAAATACTAATAAATGGCGTTAATAAATAATTCACTTTAATTTGTCTTTTACTGCTTTAAGAAGGATTTTAAGGGACTCAAAAAGCAGTTTTTACATGGGCTCTTATGTGCCTACGAGCGAGTTACACCTACAGGATTGGGGATGAATGTCACGCTATTGTCTCTCTATCTAATAAAGATACTCTTTGTATACGAGCAGGTGCAACATGCAAAACGCTTGCTGAACTAAACTACCCGTTATGAATTTGGGATAGAGTTCGTATGTTGAACCTATCAATTTTTTGGTTAACATTCCAAAAACATTATTGTCCACTCTCCAACGGTACACACTTTAACTGGCGAGAAAAGTACGCGAAAGAATGATATATATCTATAAACGTACTACTATCACGCGTAACGAAAAATAAATAATTTTGATTTGTTCAGTAATTAACATCTTTGAGGAGAATAAAACAACAAGTAATAAAAACCGAGTCTATTTAAAACTGAAACCTGTTTGAAAATATTGGTAAGGTAAAACTAGCTACTGTATAAACAGTAAAAATATAAAATTTACTTATGCTTTCGGCACGAATATTTTGGACGCAAAATAACTATTAATATCTATTAAGTTGTTTGTTTGGGATTTGAGAATAATGAACTTTTATAAAAAACTGACTAACTATTTAAACAAATATTGAGAATGGCATAAACTTCATGTCACAGCATTTACACGTCAGTAAAATGATCTTACAACTCATAACTAATCCAAATTGCCTTACAGACTCATCAAGTTGGAATAAAAGTTCGTCATCACTTCACCCCAATCACTACATGAATTATGTCGAAAAAGCTCATTCAACAATAATCGCCTCATGAATAAATGTCAAAAGCACCATGTTTTTACTTCATTTCATGCACGGTCTAACCCAACATCTTGGCGGCTGTTTACTACTACGGAATATAAAATTTATATTTCAGTTTTATTGTTATCACATGAATTTTACGCAATTCAAATAGCGCTGTTTATACTTTGCATTGTAGTAGCACCAATAAATTTGGAACCCAGGGAGTGGAGGAGTAAAGCTAGGTTTACACGAGCAGTGATGTTCGTCGAAGTTGGGTTGGCTGTGCACTGCCTACCATTTACATATTGGGCAGATAACTGCCCACTTCTTCACTGACAATTCTGTGCTAGTGCTGCCCTCACTACAGAACGGGCAGAGAACTCTGATGCATGTTTATACTTCTCTGCCACTTCTTGGCAACTACGTCAGGTTGGAATGTTGATGATGCATAATGTCGATATATTGTTTATATCAAGTTGAATATTTTTCCCCTTTGTCTTTTCACGTACGCATAATGTCCATAAACAGGAACTAATCACTTTGTATTTGTGATAGAATAGACGTAAAGAGGAAAGGTTCCTGAAAAAGTCAAATTCAGTATCACGCTCCTGTACTATAGATACATAAAAATGAAAACAGTTGTTTAGTAATATTGCTTTATATTATTACTACAGAAATCAAGCAATAATAAAAACAGCAAATGTACTTTGAAGCTGGTTTTCAGTGTTTAATTGGGTCGGTTTCTATTACTTGTTGTTTTATTCCCCTTAAAGTTGTCAATTACTGAACAGAACGAAATGAATTATTTTTCATTACGTGTGACAGTAGTATGTTTATAGCTATACATCATTTTTTTGCGTATTTTTTTTCCAGTTAAAGCTTGTGCCGTTGGAGGGTGGACAATAATTATGTTCACAACAATTATTCACTTACTCCAATCGCACACTATACCAAACTGCACGCGTATTGAAAATGCAAAATACAAATTGTTTACCATCGCGCAATCGATAGTCAACCCTGCCTCACCGTTCACAATCGATAATTGTCAACCGTAACTGCCACTAACTGGCCTCCCATGAGGGCAGCGTCTAGGTCGGTGGAGGGGGAACGTCAGTCATGACTGACATACTGTTGACACGCTCCAAGAAAAGTGAGGCAGTGCTCTCGTGTCAGCGATGTATAGGCAGTTGTCAGTGCAGCACTGACGTATGTTGACACGCCACTGACATCACTGCCCCTCGTTTTCTGGCAGTCATCACTGCCCGTGTAAACCTAGCCTTTAAGTCCATGCCCTGCTATCTCGATCTATAATATGAAGCTCTTTGCCCATAACTTATTCTTCTCTTTTGATATCTCTGTTTTAATAATTTGTACTGTTATATCTTTGGTGTGTCGTAAGCATTAAGCAATTACCCTACAGTCATGTAAAAGTGTCTTTCTAGTTTCTTCCGTTTCTTAATTAAAATAATTTGTAATAGCACAATGTAATTATTTTTCTAACTACTTCAATGGCCATAACGTTCTGGAGTAAAATGACACTTCCATCTTTAGTGTCATCAGGTTCGTTTAGATTTGTTGTACATATTTCCTACATTTTTTAATTAAGTTTTATTTAATTTAATTAAACAGGAGGTTTTTCCGAAACAAGCTATGAGTGTGAAAGATGTGCAAAATCTAGGCTTAAGCTGCTATTATTGACATATGAAAATAATTTTTTCTATTCCATCAAATTTATTGACTCTAAATTTGACAATTTGAATGTTATTTCCCAATATCAATTCTTTAATTCAGATCATCTTGGAAATGTTACATTTAATTATTAATTTTAGTGTTTAGTAATTGATTCACATATTGAAAATCGGGTGGTGATGCTAGGTAATATTAATTGTTCTCCATTTTCACTTGTTGCTTGTCAAAAATAAATTGGTCACAGTTTTCAATTTCTGTAAATTATTTTTTCTCGGCTATAAAATATTGCAACCTTTGTTAAGAATTATCAGAATATGGATTTATTTTTTGTAAATGGTGCGCTTTTGTCAGCTATTAGTATTTATACATAATGATAGGAATAAATATTTTTCTTGCATTGAGTTAGAGAGAAATTATGATTTTGTTTCTCATAGTTTTACAAATAAATTATTTAGGTATTTTGAATGATAAGCTCTTGAAAGTTTATATAGATCCTCTTTTAACATCAATTTCCCTATTTACACAATTCTCTTATTTGCAATTGATTTGTATCTCCAATGAATGTTTAGAATGTACCTTTTTAATTTTTCTTCTAAATTGTAACTGAATTATATCAGACATTAATTGGTAATTTTTCTGTCATAGTGTTTCTGAAGTGGAGGTGAACAATAAATTGTGACATTGCTCCTGTGTTCAATCTTCCCAATCATGGCTTCTGGTGCTTCATCACTGGACAGCACAGGAAGCAATGGTATGTTCTAAAGAATATAATATATAAATGAATATATATATATAAATGTGACTTCGTCACGTTACAAATGTTTCATTAATTTGTAATTTATCCTTAATGGATGCTCCTAATAATCTCTTCTATCCCACTTCTCTCTATCCATCCCAACTAAATACTTCGTATATATATCCAAGACTGACTATCTTCGACGCATCGGCGATGTAGCCTAATTGGTTAAGGCGCTCTGCGGCTACAGCGGAGGCTCTGTGACGATCCGGGTTCAAGTCCCGGCGGCGCCGAATATTTTTAGTCTTTCTTTCTTCTCTATGCTTGTCATATGTCTTTTTCTAAGCATAATTCTGTGCCTAACATATGTTTCAAAAAGCGTATTTCCTATCTTTCTCCCTCATTTACTATCCTAATATCCAAAAACCTGTGACTTCGTCATGTTACAAACGTTTCATTAATTTATATATATATATATATATATTAATGAAATGTTTGTAATGTGTCAAAGTCACACACATTGGATATTTGGATAGTAACTAATTATAGTGAATGACTAAGAAAGATAGGAACTACACTTTGATTCATATGTTTGCCACAGAATTATGCTGAGAGAAAGACATGTCAAGTGTAGAGAGGAATGGAAGAAGAAAGAAAGAATAGTTATATTCGGCACCGCTGGGACTTGAACCCAGATTGTCACTTATATACACACACACCTGACTGGCCGCTGGTGGATCCTTTCTTTCCTGTCCATATTAATTGTTTTATATATCAAAGGCTACCATCACTCAGAATGTTTTCTGTAATCTTCACTTTAAGTGTAAAATTGGCATGCATTTCAAGTGACAGCCAACTGTTGACTCAGCAGTTAAAACTGCTGTGCTGTAGTTTTTGCTGTTAAACAATACACTCTACCAGACAACGAACTGTCTCTTTTAATGAAGGTCAGGGTAGGGGCAAAATTTTGATAGGGACTGGGAAAATATATGCATACAACCACATGTTAACTCCCATAAAAATACATCCGCATATTAACACACAGACATTTAACCACACATTAACACATACATCCACATCTTTACACATTCATACTAAAATGGGTACATTGTATTTAGAGAATGTTGAGTCCAAAGGAGGTAGGGGTAGGGTTTTGAATATGGTTAGTGTGAAGCATTAGTGAAATTATTAGTGTTGTGCTTTCGGGGATGGGCAACTGCCCCTATATGTGACCCATGTATTTTTTTTTAAATTCATATTCGGCCTTTACTGAAAAACATTGTTCATCCCTAACTCATACAGTATCAATCCCTACCACCTTCAGGCATCGTATTTTTACTAACTGTTTATTTGTGTAGAATGTGTAACTAAATACAAGACATTTAAAATGATCCAAAAATTCTATTTGATGTTTTGATATTGCGGTTAATATTTTTAATACAATTTTGCTGTATGCCTTTTCATTTTATCATAGTTACTTATTCACTAATTTCTTACTTTGAATTTCAAGGAACCTTGCCCCGGAATTACACTGTTTCTAATGATAGAGTGAGCTCATCAAATTCAGCTTCTGTTAGAGATTATGATGGACTGAAACAACAATGTGATAAAGCTATGCATGAGTTGCAGCTCTTACGAAGGTATGCAGTAAAATTTATTTAGTATTTAATACCATGTGATGGAAGGTTAGTATCTTATTGGTTGGCTACAGAGAAATTTTTTAGTATGAATATAAGAAAGTTACATTGTCACAGATAATCTCTTGAGAGAATATCAACTTTCTTGGGGTATTTGTTAACTGTACAGATTTCATAATAATTATGGGATAGCTATCTGTTAAAACTTGGTATATTTTTTAATTGACTGCACAACTAGATATTCAATATCTAATTATCCAATAATTCCTTATCAATTATTAAGTTAGTTTGTTTAATTCAAAAACACAATTCAATCCCAAATAATTTCATTTCTTCCTAATTTTCATGAAGTAGCTCTGTCTGTCCTTAACTGTTGCTTGCAGAAAATTACCACTATAGCATATCAATGATTGGTTAAGGATCAATAACATACTAGAAATTTTATTTGTTTTTCTCTCAAATATTTCTTAGTAGATTTCACTTTTCCCAAGGATGCCATTGCACTTCTTCACGCCACATTTCCCAGTCTGAAGTTGAAATTAAGTAAAATTTAATAGTAATCACTTTTAGTATGATAGAGGACAGAAATTCATCAGAATAGAAAATGTCATTAAGAAGTAATTAATTTTTGTGTATTTTCTGTTAGAAGTTACATTATTAACACAGCTATAATACCTTTATAATTATTATTAACACAAGTTTGTAGAATTTACATTTTTCTAGATATATATTTCATTCCTCTTTCCCCAATCTATTTACTACTCGGCAATTTCCAATGCCTTAAAGTCAAACTAAAGATTCAAATCAGATTAAGTGGTTATCATACCATAGATTTCTGGCTTAAATAAATTACCTCCATTTTCCATTTGACCTATTTTGATCTGTTGTGGAATCCAAACTTTTCAGCTGGAATATTCTCAACCAGCTAAGTCATATATACCAGGCTGTCGGCGAAGGAAATGCCTGATACTTATTATTTTCTAGCATTTTTCTTTTAACCTCCTTTCTCAAGTGTCTTTTCATTTGTTTGATAGTATTCTGTACATTACTTATTATTCACAGGTTTTCTCTTTGCCAAGTATTTGTTTACATGTTAAGAGGTTTTTCCTACTAGTTTTTAATTTTGAGTTCTTATTTAATAGGCAACACAGTGAAACAGTACATCGATGTGATCATACTATGAAAGAATTGGAGTACTACAGAGGCCAGCACATTGCGGCAATGAATCAGTTGGAAGCAGCTGCTCAGGAGTCATCAACTCTCCGACACAAATATAGTGATCTAGCTGCTGAGAAACAAAGATTGGACAGAGAAGTGCAAAATATGCAGAAAGAAATGTGTGAGCTACGCTGCCAACAACAGGTCTATTTCCTAATTATGTCCTAATTGTATAAATTTTCAACTTTTGTGATTATAGTTACTAATAAGAAATAATCTTTAGTTTGTTGAACAGTAGAGTGAAGAGAATGGAGGAACAGTAATAATGTCATGTATACTAAAGAAAATTTTTAATGGTAAATTTGACATGTTAGTTGATGATCAGTAAGGAAGTTAAAATCCTTATTATGTCTAAAAGTTTTTTGAATTTCCAGTCTTTCAATAATACAGTAAAACTAATTTTTAATGAATCTCTGGGATTTGCAATTTTGTTTTGTTAAAAGGGGTATTCATATAACTTACAGTAGAATCCCTTTTTAATGAATCTAATTTATTTTCCTTATGTCTTGGGTTATTCCTTGTGTGGAAATTTGCATAAAATATATATGAAAAGTTTTCTAAGGTTAAACTAGTTAACTAGCTGATTAGTTTAATTTTAAAAAGTTGCAAATTATTCCTCTTTTCCCTCTTTTGTATGAAGTGGTATGGAGGATTCATTACGAGTCCATAATTTTGCCAACCAGTCAAATTATTGAAATAGTATATTGATACATCTTGATCTCTCTCTTTGGTACTATTTCCTTAAGATATTTGTTCCCACAAGAACTATATGTTTCTGGTGGGAGGAGATTACAATGGCCCCTGACTTTAACTTATGATATTTGGCTAACTCAGAATATTACGTCACATTTACTGTTTCAGAAATTACCACCTTTTTTATCACGGAATTCACTAGTATATCTCTTTAGTTGGAAATTTGAATTTTAAGACAAATAGCATTTGACTTAGAATCTTCTAATATTTAATTGATAAAGATGTTGCTCCAAATAAGAGAGTCACAATTAACTCTACTTTTGAGAAATTTGGAACCTGAAGTTTCTGCAGTCCACCTGAAACAGCTTGGATATTAAAATTTATAAATAATGTGTCTTACAAAAATTTGAATTAATTGAAGCTATTACATGTGCACTGGGAACTTCACATGCTTTTCTTGGTGTGGGTGAGGAGTAAATGCAAATAGAATGTTCACTTCTAGTCTTATTTCTGGCCATCGCTTAGTGTGTTTTCCCTAATTTCCAGTGATCGGCCTTTCCCTATTAATTGTTTTAATTAACATGACAATGTCATTCTGTTAATAAAACTTTAATTAAACTGAATTAGCCACATAAAGGATTACAATGTTATTTCACATAATTCTTGAGCTCATTATTTAATTATTTATATTGCTACATGTCAATGGATCTGTGATGCAATATTTATAATTTATGATATAATTATTGTTTTAGGATGTGTTAACAAGTGAGAGTGGAACAAGTGATGCATTAAATCAACATTACATAAATGCTTTAAGGAAATATGATGCAGTTAAAGATGATTATGATTCTTTGAGAAAACGATATGATGATTTATTATCATCCCACTCTGCAGCTGTCAGTAAAGTAGAATTGTTGCAGGTAAGTCATCTAGGATAAATTAATATTTATTTGGTGTCGGCAACCATAGCCTAAACAGTAAAAGGAACTCAGCAGCTATGGTGGAGGTTCTGTGATGATCCAGGTTTGAGTTCCGGTGGTGCCAAATATTTTCTGTCTTTCTTTCTTCCTTTCTATACTAAAACATATGCCCTTCCTTGAGCATAATTGTATGCCAGTAAATTTCCACTTTTCTATCTCATTTCTAGTCTTTCTTGTTGTTGTTGAGGTATTCAGTCCTAAGACTGGTCTGATGCAACCCTCCATGCTAACTTTGTGCAATCCCTTTCATTTACTTATAACTAGCACAACCCACATCATCCCTAATCTGCTTAGCATATTCCATCATTTGCCTCCCTCTTCTGTTCTTATCCTAGACTCTTCTGTCTAATGCTAATTTTACAAGACCCACGTGTCTTAAAACGTGGCCTATTAATCTATCCCTTCTTTTAGTCTATGTCCTCCATATTGTTCGCTTTTCCACTATTGTGTTTATAACTTCCTTGTTAGTGATTCTATTCTCCTATAGCATCAAATTTCCAAAGCTTCTATTCTTTTCCTTTCCCCAACTCTTCATCGCTTGTTCTATATATAAGTTGAACAGCGTGGGCGTTTACCATTACTCAGGTTCTTTCAGTGTCCTGTCAAACTCTGACCTTAAAATCCCCATTAAATGCACAGCATTGTCTGAAGAGATTTGGTCTTACAGACAATGTTAATGATTTGATGGGATTAATCTACTTTTTTTCTTGTGTACCTGGGTCAATTTTCATGCTTCTTGTCATTTGGGTCAAAATTCACATCTTTTAACCAACAAAACCAACCTCTGCACATTGTTTACAATGAAGCACAGTTGTTATAGACCTCTAAGGAAAAATATATGCTGTTGTATTAAACTGCTGATGATGTGCACCGATTCTTGTCATATGACAAACACGTAAAAAATAAATGGCACGTCCATGCCTCTACAAGCAAATAACAGATTCAAGCTTATACATTGGGTATATTATTTCATCTGGATAGGAAAGAAGGTTTTCAGATAGCTTAGATTACCTTAAATCAATAGGAGATTTCACCAAAATTGGAAGGCATTAAATGTCAAATTTTTAAGATCCTTAGCTCTATTCTTCAAGAGTGCAAGCCCAAACAATGCAGAAACCAGCTGCTTTGTCTGAAGAAAAGAGTTTAGGTTCTCAAAAAAATCACATTTTTGTACATCTCAGTAAGTCGAACCCTACTTTCAATTTAAATTACAAAAATAAGAATTTTCAAGAATCTAGTTCTATTTATTTCATATGTTGCAGGAAGAAGTTGGTCGCTTAAAAAAACAATATGAAGAAGTTGTACAGGAACGAAATTCTGCTGTAAGAGAGAGGAATGGTCTGAAACAACAGTGTACTGCTGCCATTCGCAAGTGGGATATAGCCCTCAGAGAAAGAAATGAATACCGAGAAGCTCTTAATAAGGTTTTTTTTCTTTAGAAATTTCTTTAGTCTATTTATAATATATATTTACTTTATTAATAAAGAACTCTTAACAATTTATATTTGTTGATTTTAAAGCTTATAGATTTTTTTTTAATTTTTAAGTAAATTCACTGAATAATAATCTGTAAAATAGAATCTGTTAAAATAAGTAGGCAATTGTAATTGAGAAACAATTAAAATGACTGATGTTTCTATGTGGATTGTGACTCTATCTAATGGTGATTACATATACTCATATATGCTTATGATTCTTTGAGAAATGATATGCTGATTTATTATCATATCACAATCACCTTCTTCATTCAATAATAGTGCTTTTGTCTTATCATACATTTTCACTTACGTTCAAATCAGCTTTCCTAATGCCATAATGCCAGATTCTTGTCTCATCTTTAAGTTTTCACTAATTTGATTGTTGAATCTATTGTCTGTATGTATCCTTGCTAATTCTACCTGATGACGATGGCGGAGCGTGCCGTTGAAACGTTGTGTGTACAAACTTTTACCCGGGTTGAATCCCGAGAATTATATTTGAATCAAATTCACTGGGAAAGCCTTCGCTCCTTAATTGCTAATTCTTGTATTTCCTGACTCAAAACCTACCACCCAATTCTTCAGAAGCTGAACTTTATTTATGGGAAGTTTCATTTCAGCATGACTTACAGTGCAGACAAAGCCCTGAGTCGTAGAGATCTCTTTACCTTCACCTCCCCCCCCCCCTCCCCCAGAACCTACTTAGCAGTTTGCCAACCATTGCTCTACCTTTGATCAATAAAGTGAGACTTATAAAGGAGGGGGTAAATTTGAGTCCTATATTTATTAACATTGTAATTAAGTAATATTAGTTGAGATTCAATAAATTTCTTGTATTTTTAAGATGCATTTTTATTTGTAATTGAATGTAGCTGACAATAATTTACAATTTAAATGTATTTGAATATGTTAAAAACTATTGTAATTTTAGGTTCAGCAACAACATGAAGAAGCTGTAAAAGAAATTAACCAGGCAATGGCTGTAAGAGTTAAAGCTAGCAAAGATCTGAAACGTCTTACTGAAGAACGTAATGCTGCAATGCAGGAATACTCCCTTATTATGAGTGAACGTGATACTGTCCATAAGGAGATGGAGAAATTGTCTGATGACCTTACACAAGCATTTAAAAAGATTAAAACATTAGAAGCCGAAAATAAAGATTACTTAGAAAAGGTATTTACAAAGGTTACTGAATTCAAATTCGTGGTCGTGTATTGTTACACCGGCAATAACAAAGAATTGTTAAACAAAAAGAATATATTTAATTTTAATATAATAAATTTAAGTATTATTAAAAATTGTAATATGGTAATACAATATAAAAAAATTATTTACAAAAGAATAATATAACTCAAACTAAATTTTTATACACAAAAAACTCAAATATGAAAAAGAATGGTCAATTAAGCCTACCTCGGTATAGCAAAAAGAATCTCTGCAGATTCTGAAATGGCTGCTCTCGGGAACACAGGAGACCTCAAAGTTAATGAAATAAAATAAAAGTCCCAGGCAATAATGTGTCGTAATTGGCTAGGTTTCACCCCAACGTGACCTTGACCATCCTCGCTTTCGTTGTGCTGTATGCAACTCGCTAGAATATTAAACTAAATTATTTTTGCTTTGCTGATTCAATGTGGTGGACACATCCCACCCCAATACATTGTTTTTATTGATTAAATTAATTTATATATATGTAATGTATTCACTATGTTATTTTTTGCAAGCAATTACTGATATCTTTTTAGATGTAATATTTTATATTTTTATGAAGTATTTATAGTTATTTTTATCTTCTCTATAATAAAACTTTTGTGTGTGGGTGTGTATGTATGTTCCGCATACAAATCTAAATTAGTGGGCCAATTTGAACCAAATTTGGTTCATAACGGTCTGGAAGTCAGCACTTTGGGGGGGGGGGGGGATTTTCATATCGGCAAAACAGCCAACATATCCATAGTTTAAAAACATTTTTGGGCCAATTAATTTGATAGTGTGTCCTCTGATACAGCTAATGCACAATTTCATGTCCATAATCAAAGGGGAGTATTCATAGCGGCAGGGGTGTTTGTATCAAGTTTGGTATCGAAGTCAGTGCTATAGGAGTTTTTTGAGCTTGTTTATAACATTTAGAATGCAAATTAAATAGCAGTTCAACTTCTTTTAGGGGGATGAGATGGGGTAAAAGACACTTCTGCATAATATATTTACATTTTCCTCGTAACCTAAAACCAAACACTGGAGATAAGACACAGTTACTACCTCTATGGGAAGGGGGAGAAATGAGCAGATATTTGTCACATGTAAAAAGACTCATAATCGAGTCAAATAAAATTCTTGAGGTCAGTTACTTTTATAGTGTTTCCTGATAAATGTTTGTCTTTCAACCCCTTCCAGCATGTGAGGAGTGGCGGTAGAAATGAGTCGTATAATAATAACAAAGAAAACTCCATGAATAAATATTTTTTGAGATGTTGTTTTCATGCTGCATTTACTACACAATTTGTGTTTAATATCAACCCCTTTCAGCACGGGAGAGGGGCGGATGTGGAGGGAATCACACGAAAGTAATATGAAAAATATAAAGTTTGGGCTGAAACCAGTGTAATAGCTAAATTTTAAACCAATAAGTAAAAATATGAAATCTAGGTCATGATAAAATGAACTGTCCAGATCTAAATACTCAAAAAACTTAAACTACGTAATTCAGCTAACTCAGGATCTTTTATACTGAATTTGAAACTATATAGGTACGTACAGCGTACCTCCTATGGGTCTAAAATGTCTGTGTGGGTTCCTCCTTGTTCGTAGCATAATTTGATGCATTTCCATGTCCTGCGTATTAGGGGTAATATTTTTAAACACTGCACAAACTGTGTTTTTCAGCTGTTCATTGTTTAGGCATCAGCATCTTCTCACGTCTTCTTTTACAATACTCCACAATGCATTATCAGGTGTGGTGAGGTTCAGATTTCTTGCAGGCCAAGGTAATGGTGCTGAAGATTGTCCTGACCAATGTCTAATCCAGCAGTTAAGAAAAATTTATCCCAGGCATTGGCTTATGCAGATGGTGAATGAAGATGGTGTCAGCAATTCCTCGTGTCATCAATAAGAGTAAAACTCTTTGACAAAAAAATTTCATTTTAAAATCTTTATTTATTTGATATCTCATTGCTGATGTCAGAATGCAGAATGTTTGCGTAATGACTTCACCTGAATTGATGCTTCCTCAACAGAACAAGTTTTTGACTTCAGTGCTCAGTCACCCACATTGCACATCAAGAACACTTCCTGTGACAACAGTCTTTCTGCCCCATTGCAATAACATAGGGTGTGAGGGTGCTTTGCCAAAGCATACTATGAAATCTTTCTTGATTCTTTCCATTGTTTTTCCAGTGTTTCGACATTCATGGACCCACACAGAAGCCACCAAACGTTCTTCCACACTGAAAGGCCTCATATCAGCCAAATCATTACTAACCATTTTGTATAAAAATGGACAAAATAGAAATGAAACATTGCTTTTGTGAATAAATAGTAATACATTTAATGTTAACAGTCTTTTTATTTAATATAAATTTTAAATTCAGAAAACTATGTTGTAATTGTTGTGTATCATTTCCAGTGTCGCCACCAACATTGTGTAAGTAATGGGCTTATCAATAATCATATTCGTATTACACATTTTGTTCCTTTTTGCTTCATAGGTTAAGACAATGTAATGGGACTCTCCACCCACCCTGTATATATACTGAAATTTTGCCATATTCTCCTATTTTATCACAACAATTACTGATGTATCTCAATCTATAATTTCTATTTTTTGTTTTCTCTGTTCACTTGATTTTAAACCAAAATTAAAAGATATAATACAGTTCATTGTTTCCTTTAGTTAGAACATTATAATGTTTAATTGATAAAGATGTTGCTTCAAGGAACAGGACCACTATTAGTGGAAAAATTACATCAATAAGAAAACTTGTGTATTCTTAACAATCTGCCTCCTCTTTTACCTGTGCCTCCTGAACCAGTTTTGATTTAAAAATGTTTGAATAACTAAGAATCTATGTAAGCTCTCTGGTAACTACATGGAATGTATCCAAACAACTGTTGCAAATCCAGTTTCATATATTGCTAACTTTTCCATGCACTTGCTTGCTTTTGTGTTGCTTGGTGTGGACAAGGCCTAAATCAGAATTGATTGTTAATTTATTTATTAAAAAGTGGAAATTCCAAAAGGTAGAAATTTCTTTTTGCTGGGGTTCACGAGAAAGAGAACACATTATGATGTACTTATAACAGTTTTACTGAGACTTATGAAATATTTTATTACAAACGGTAGCCTTAAAACATAGTTTACAGTATCGCAAATGGTGTATAGGATTTATATAGAGAGAAGTGGAAAGAATTACATAAATATAATCTTATTTATATTTTGATTTCTTGCATAACTTTATTACAATGTAATAATGTAATGTCATAAATACACCAATCTGTAACAGCAGTTAGTTTGCACATATTTGTTTAAGTACACTATTTGGGTTAAGGTTACTCAAACAAATTAAGTTAATACCATTGTATAAATTAAATTTTGTTTCATTTCAACTTATCCAGAAAAAAGCTCTATCCTACCAAATTGAAACTTTGAAGAGAGAAATTGCATCTGCCTTGCATGATAGAGACAAAGCTCTCAAAGAATGCAATGATTTGAGAGAAAAGTTTGGTGGATTCACTGCAAAAGAAGAATCAACAAGGGAAGGCTACAAAAGTAGATTGGAGTATAATACATTCAGTAGAGAGAGGTAATACAATTTAAAAAAAATAATGCATTGAGACATTTTATAAATACTTCATATTAATCACAAATTATTAAATAAGAAATTTATTGTACTGATTTAGTAAGTGTTCTGAACTTCATACAAGTTTAATGAATTCATGTGCAATTCAATACAATGCAAAACAAAAATGAACAAATAATCTATATAAACCAAGTTTGGAATGTTCAATTTGTTAGCAATACTCTTTCACTTCACTAACACACTTCCTCCTTGAAAAATTTTGCTATGCCTAGGAAATTGCTTTTGAATGTTTTTAAATCACTTACTGGACAATCACTTTTAAGTTTTTCTGCCTTGTTTTGCAATTATGATCCATATTACTATATTGATTAACTTTTATAAAGGTTAATTTCATTTCCTCTCAAGATTGTTGGCTTATACAACCTTTGTTTCTAAATAGGTCATTTTTCTAATGATGGTTTCATTTCAGAGATAGTTCACGAAAGGACCAACCAGAGTTATCAACAAGCACACGAGACATGTATGGGAAATCACAGAAAGAAAGAATGGATAACTTAGATCAAGCAAACTTAGAAATTGATAGATTGCGTAAGCAAGTAGACAAACTTCAATCAGAATTACAAGGTTGGTACTTAGTGCTACATTAAGTTAGATGCCTATGAACAATAATTAATATGTTAAAGATGAACAATTTTCAGTGTTATTGACACCCTCCAGCTTTTTGGAGATAAAGCTGGTTAGTTACTCTTCTGATGTGTTATTGAAGTAATCATTCCTTCAATTGGTTTGATGCAACCCTCCATACTACCCTATTCTGTGCAGGCCTTTTCATTTCTACATGACTACTACATGCTCCCTAATAAACTTAGCATATTCCATCTTTGGCCTCCCTCTTTTGTTCTTACCTTACACATTTCCCTCTAATGCTAATTTTACAAGATCCTCAAGCCACAAAATGTGGCCTATGAATCTATCTCTCTTCTCTAGGTCAAAGTCCTGAAAATTGTTCTCTCTTATTCTGCTTAGAACTTCCTTATTAATGTCCACCCATCTGATTTTCAGCATTGTCCTATAGTCCCACATTTCGATAGCTTATATTTGTTTTCTGTCTGCAACTCCTATTGTCCTTGTTTCACACCACACTCCATATGAACATTTTTAATAATGATTTCCTAATATTCATACATATATTATTAACTGTAAGTAATTATTATTATTTTTTGTTGCAAAAACCCTCCTTGCCTGTGCTATCCTACTCTTTATGTCTAATATACTTCTACCATTCCTTGTTCTTCAAAATAGCCAATCTAATACAGTTTGTTATTCCACTGTTTCCCATACTACACTCCATTACATTGGTTTTCCTTCTAATAATCCTCATGTTATACTCTTCCTCCAGGATCACATTCATGCCATTTATTACATTTTCCAAGCCTTCTTCTGACTCCCCTAATGCTACAATATCTTCAGCAAATGTTTTAAAGTTTTTATTTCTTCTCCTTGCATTTTTATTCCCTTTCAACATTCATCATCAAAATCCTCCTCTTCTCCTATTATTGACTGATCTAGATTTCCACCATGACACATCTCCAACATTTGGCCTGATTCTTTTTAGTATCTGTATGGATTGGAGTATAGGATATACATAAAGAAAGAAATTGACAGTTTTTTCTTTATATGGATGAAGGGTATGATACCAATGCTAACTACAATGAATGAAAAATATTCAGTTTTGTATAAAAAAAAACAATAAAAGGTTATTTTAAAATCATGTAAAAATGAACAAAGTTATTACTTTACTAACATACAATTTGCAAAAACCTTAATGGATTTGATTAGATAGAATAGATCCTGTTACACAGTTGGATGTGATATGATTATAAGAACTCGTATGACAATGAAATTCACTTTTGACATTACAAAGCAAATTACTCAGTTAATTAACTATAAATTATTTCACACATTTTTTTTTACAGACAATGTTAATTGTCCAAGACTAACAAAGTGTCAGCAGGTCTAATAATCATGGCTGTAATTGAAACATCACATTTTTAACACATATATGTGACAAACTTTCCTGGCTAAAGTCCAGGAGAATTTCATCCACATGCTTTTTACAGGCTATAATGTAATAAGTTGTGTTGGATCTTCCTGGTGTTAAATGATTGAAAGCAAATGTAGTCATGTGGAAAAACAAGTTTATTGTTCTAAATTGCAAGCTTTTGACCACAAGGTCATTATCAGGCTTAAATGCAGTAACAACATTATATACACCATATACATAATGTACACATACATACATGTCTCAAACAACATAATGTTAACAACCAAGACAGTGATTCTCAAAAATAAAGGGGTTAAAAGTACCTGTTCATGGCTAAACCAAATGTCGGATCATAAAGTTAAATTATTCCTCATAGGCCTTGCGTCATATTGCTCATGTGAATGAATTGTCCTTCAGCAGACTTCCCATCCCATCCATTAGTCAATTCAGTAGTAATTGGACCTCGGATGGCTATTCAATTATAAAAATAATTTACTTAAAATTATAATAAATTATTTTAAAATTAATGTTACATATTGTTCATTGTGATTAGCGTAAAACAGTATCTTCTGCTTATACATTAATATATTTGCACATATATATTTATATTGTAATATACAATATGATTAATGATGAAAAATATTTGATATTTGAAATACCTTCACGTTGCTCATTCAATCAATATTGGAACAATTGATCACCTACTATTTATTGAATAATCAAATTATATTAATGACAGGTTTTATTAAATGTAAACACCAAACTCAATTAAAATAATTAATTTTAATTTCATCAAACATTTATTTTCATGTAACACTCTGAAACTCATTTTTGGTCTCTTTTATTGGGTCTTGTAATAAGTGTTTTGTAAATAAAAGTTTAATCAAATTAATTATTACTAGAGAATTATACTTTAACAATTTCAATTAAATATTATTTATTAAATTGAGATTGATAAATTATTGATATTTAAATACAATGTTATCATAAATCTATAAAATTTAAACAATACACAATGCAATCAACAAATATTTATTACAATTTAAAGATTTAATCCTATCGAAATTATTGACCTTGAAATTTTATGGCAGAAGAATAATTATGACACAGTTTACATAATCTTTAACATACCTCTTTTCTTTATTGTGTCCAATAATCCAAACTGTGATCATATAATTGATACTCATTCAACTCACATTCACTTTTCACTGACAAAATAAAACAGAGGCCATGGCATTTTTCAACAATCACAAAAAACATTAACTTTTCACCCAAATTCACCAAATATTGTATAAAAGGGATCACAAGGAGCACTACAGTGCAGGTGAAAATGTATTGTCTTTTCACCAGCTTCGCCCGTGTGTACCATCCAACGTCTGCTACTAATGTAAGGTTCAGCATCGTGATATTATCACCAACTATTATTGAATATGTGGATGACCTATCCACGTCTGTCTGTTTCAAATTCCTGTTGATATCTACTCCAGACTAGTTCTCCTTACAGACTGCCCACTGAACGTTAACCGACAACTATTTCTTGTCTACTGTTTCAAATTCTTGGAGATATCTGCTCCTGACCAGTTCTTCTTACAGACTCCCCACTGAACGTTAACCGACAACTCTCTCATCTACTGCCAATTGCGATGACGAAAACCAGAGCTCACACCAGCGTGGGAAACACTTAGATTGTTATTAGCTGTCAATTATCCAATTTTTCGTTTTCTCTTTCCCACTGCTGTCGCACATTACTCTGATTGCATCGCGCATTACTTTAATTATGTCGGTTAACTTTAACAATTTCTGTCCCTGAGAAACACCAAAATTAACCTTCTCACGTCCATTTCTCTTCATAATAATAATGTAATGTGTATATTACAATATATTATTCTATTTCATATTAAAATCTGTCCAAATGTCATTGTACTGGGTTAACA
The DNA here is from genome assembly GCA_034510155.1 of Eucriotettix oculatus. Classification (NCBI taxonomy): domain Eukaryota; kingdom Metazoa; phylum Arthropoda; class Insecta; order Orthoptera; family Tetrigidae; genus Eucriotettix; species Eucriotettix oculatus. Next base: position 108,885,406 of record CM067379.1, read on the forward strand.
TCTTTCTATGTGTACATGCCTACATGTAAATAAGTCTGAGATTGGCATATTTGGTGCCCATCACTCCAGTTTCATTTCTTGAATTCATAATGCTGTCTTGATTTTGGGTTGTATAAATTCCTTCCAATAATTGCCTTTTCGAAACGATTCTTTCTTTATGTATTATGCCAATATAATCAAAATCAATTTGTTTGCTGTGTAGGAAGAGGGCTGTGTTGGACTTTGAGTTACTTTTGTGGTTACTCCTTTGGCAGGCAGTATACTCTCACTTCCAAACCCATTCCTGTACTGTAGATCACAGCTTTTACACCCTATTCTGTAATTAACATGATTCTGTTTTAAAACTTCTACTTTGTCCTTTCTAATGTTGTTATAACAATAAGCTTTGTCCTGATACCTTGCTAAACTTTTCCCCAAATATTATTTATTAGCTTTTGGGATTTGCAATTTAGAACAATAAACTGTATTTTATAAACACGAGGTCTTTAATGTAGAAACAATATATTTCACAAACCCCATTTTCAGTTCTAATTTTGAATGAAGCAGGTTTGTGGCATATAGTAGAGTATATGCTCGTACTCACTACTAAATTAAATTCTGACATGTTGTTTGCTTTAATTTTTTGCTTAGAGAGAAAAATAATGATTAATGACATTTTTTTGGATTTATGTTTCATTGTATATAGTTGTTACCTCTCAGTTGATTTGTGGGACTAGATTTGTTGAAATATTTGTGTAATAAATTCATAAGCATTTTAAATATGATTGTAATTTAATATTATTATATTATTCAGAGGCCACACAAGAAGCTGAAGTTTCAAAACGTCGTAGAGACTGGGCATTTAGTGAAAGAGACAAAATTGTATTAGAAAGAGAGAGCATTCGAACACTTTGTGATCGTCTCAGAAAGGAACGTGATAGAGCTGTTTCAGACTTGGCTGAAGCTCTGAGAGATTCAGATGACATAAAAAAACAAAGAAATGAAGCATCAAAAGAGTTGAAGGATTTGAAGTAAGTCGATTATGGTTTTCTTTTGAATTACCTATAATTTCCAAAATGTAAAAAACACTCTAAATTATTACTATGGCATATTTTCTTTGTCATTAATTGAATCAAGATATTGGAATTTGTGTTCCATTTTCTCTCATAAGGACCAAATTACAGAGAATACCATCAAAGGAGTCATCAGTATTTACTCAAAATTAGATGTATGTTTTCATTAAACAGTAGTAAAATGGTGGTGGTGGGAGCATTTTATTATTTCTATAAGGATTTATGACCTATGAAGAAAATAGTTCTTTAGTACTTTCAATGGAAAAACATGCACTGAAAGTAATAATTATTTTAATTAATTTTGAATTTAACAATTCTCCCTCCTGGCACTTGGAATGTCTCCATTTCTCTCAAAGAAGGAAGCAGTTGCCACACAAAATTAAAATTAAACCCTATCCAGAATAGTGGCACTGAACTTAAATGAAAGATAAACCCCTTTCCCTTTTTACAGAACTTGATTTAATTATTTTGATAATGTCATATCCTCACTTTGTATATTTATAGTAAATCAATTAATGTTTGGATTTCACAATAATGATAGCATAAATTTATAAACTAAATACTGACAAAGTTTTTATTTAATTTAACCCATGTTTCATCACCATGCTTGGAATTTCCTCAACTATCTCTTTAAATGATAAATCTTGGATCACATTTCCATTGAAGTTGCCCTTGTAGGCAGTCCTGTTTAGATTTTTGTACATTTAGGCTTCTATTCGGTTATCAAAATTTAACATTTGAAGAAATTACATGAGGAAGTCCCAAATATGGTGACGAAATGTCTGTTTAATTTAATGAATTTGTCTGTAGTTTAGTTGTAAATTTATATATACCAATTAATGAGGACACCTAAAGTGTAAAGTTGGCAGGCGCCATATTGAGGGTGGAGTTTTAAATTTTCAAAAGCACTGCCCCCTTTATGAGAAAATTAGGAAATGAATTCCGAGTGATGGCCTGCCATATTGAAATAGCCGGCCATGGACTGTGTGTAGGTATTTAAATTTGAGAAAGTTTTCATAAATCAAACATGCCAAAGTCCTGAAGTTGGTTACATATCCAACACCTTTTTTATTATAAGTATTATCTTGTAAATATAAGTATCTAGATTATGGATTAAATATTCACTATGGCACATATGTACAAATATTGCATACTGATAATTTTTTTTTGCTTTTAAGAGAGAAAATGGAAGCTGAACAAGAGAAAGAGACTCGAATGCAACAGTTTCATGCAATGGGTCACAATCACAGTCATGATTCAGCAATAGATGCTGATTTGCAAGAGTGGGAAACAGAAATTCTCGACATAGACTTGGTAATTAATTTTCCATTCACTTATTGGGTCATGTATTATGGTTTGCTGTACCTTAGTTTTTACTATTATTAATAGAATTAAAATTCTTAATTACACGGTGAAAAATTATTCCATATATACTATCTTTTGTGAGAAATCATTTAAATGTCTGGCTTGCAACAAACATTTTATGTTTGATATCTATATTTTTAGCTGTACAGCCCTTGGTGGACCTTGGCCTCCTCTACAATCAGCCTCCAATACGGTCGGTCCTGTGCTCTTTTCATTCATCCTCTTATTACCATCGTTCTCAGATCTGCAATGACATCGTCCATCCATCTATACCTTGGCCTTCCCTTTCCTCTTGAATGGTGGATCCTTTCTTTCAGAATTCTTTTTGGCATTCGTTCTGTTGCCATTCTCTCTACATGGCCCATCCAATCAATCCTCCGGGCCTTCATGAATCTAACCACATCTTTAACTTCCATCAGTTCATCCAGCTCCACATTATATCTGACTCTCCAGCCTTCATCTTTCAAATACTCTGAGGATTTTCACATCAGTATCTTTCAGAGTCCAGGTCTCTGCTCCATAAATCACCACCAGATGCACCAGTGTATTATATATTTTTTGTTTTCCTTGTGATGAGCTGGTTAATAAATAAATAATTTGCATAGTATGCTTGGTTCCCATCCCGTGTTCTTTCCCTGATCTCTTTGCTAATAGAGTTGCCACTTCACAACATAACCCACAGGTATTTGAATCCAAAAATCCTTCAAATTTCTTATTTCCAATCTCTATGTCCTGAGGTCTTCTTCTACCCTCTGATCTATACATTCTTATGTATTCAGTATTTTCTTCATTAACTACCAGACCTATTTTTAATTCTTTTCTCTCCAATTCCATATACATTTGTTTAAGGACACTTGTTGTTCTACTGCCACATCATCTGCATATGCACACATTTGACTAGACTTCACGAATATTGTTCCTTTTTGATCAATTCGATTTACCACCTTATGTAGGGCTAGATTAAACAGACCTACTACTGACTCATTTAATATGACAAAGTTGCTTGACTCTTTTTCTACAAATAATTCAGAGAATAATATCTTAAATTTAATAAGAGTTCCTACATATAGAGTTTGTAAAGAATCAGTGGGGAGGGGGGGGGGTTGTGTGAAGCATTAGTGAAAACTGTTTTTTGTTGTGGCTCTAGGAATGAGCAGCAATTAGGAATATTTTTTTGAAAGTTTGACAGTGGTGTGGCAGAAACCTCTCCTGCAACAGGTAACCACCGCAGCAGTGACAAACTTAGATTGTATTACAAATACCCAAAACCACCATTGACCAATAAAAAAGTTATATAGATCACTCCTGACCACAAACTATTTTCCTGGATTAATGACCATAGACTTTCCAGGTGAATAATTTGGATGAAATCTTCATTGTTAACCAACCAGGTCAGGCTTTTAAAAACACACAACATTTCTGCCGCCGTTATCAGGCTATGACGGCAGCAGAAAATGGCTGCAGAAACATTGTATTTTTAAAAGCCTGACCCGGTTGGTTAACCGTGAAGATTTCATTAGTATTTTCCTGGACCTCAAAATATCTACTCCATGCAAGACCTGGTCTGCACTGGACTCTGGTATAAAAAACATCTTTCCATAATTCGAATGAAGGGATCAGTGCTTCTGAAAACTCCCCACCTGCCCAATGGTTCCTCAATGTTCACACATTTACAACAATAGATTGAGTGATTTTGCGCCCCCCCCCCTCTCTTTCGCATGCTGTGAAAACAATTTTACAAGAACAAAATCAACTGGTGAAAATGTTTCGCCATAATCAATTCTTCCTCTTCGTTTATGACCATGTGCCACTAACCTAGCTTTAAATCATTTGATTGACCCATCTTGATTCTTTTTAAGAGAATAGACCCAATGATTTGACAAAATCTTATGGTTTGGAGGACACGGAAGTTCTTTCCAAACCTCACGTTCAACCATGGTGTCTATTTTTTCCCTCATGGCTTGCTACCAATTATTAGAATAACTGTATTCCATAGCCTCTTTGTAACTAGCCAGTACTTCACAAGTAAAACGATTAACGAAATTAGATGTGAGCTTACTTTCTACACTGGTTTTAGAAATTGGAACACTAGTCAACGTATCAACAGTATTCTTTGCAGAAGAATTAAATTCCCCAGCATTATATGGATATCCATTTTCAGTACAATAAGTCTGCCTTGGACTTGTAACTCTTTCCATTGTAAGGTGAAACATAATAAATATCTGTTCTTGATCCGTCCGTCCTCTAATTCCTGCCCTCTTCCAAGCACTAATCATTCTGTCACTGATATTTGTATCACTGTTAAAATCTGAACTTTCTGATACAACTGGTGTCTGCAAAGCCTGGGAAACTTTGGGTGTACAGACTGTCTCACCCTGTTTAGTAGCTTTAACTTCACTACCCTCTATCTTGACAAGGAAATCTACAATTTCTGGATGAACCATCTCTGGACAAATTTATCCATATTGTGGTATTAATTTCATCACATATAAAGCTCATTCACTTTACAATGCTTCAACTCAACAAGCTTTTCTCGTACTGGATCAAATACACGATAACCATGGGTATGATTTGCATAACCCAGAAATATTCATACCCTGGTCTTAGCTCCATCTTCGTTTTTATCTTTGTGGAACATAGATGTAGGCAACTGCCCCAAATTTATGCAAATACTTTACGGTACATTTACAACCTAACAACTTCTCATAGGGTGTCATGTTCTTTTCACTGGAATGTGAGTCTATTCTTTATGTGACTAATGTCAATAATGCTTCTGCCCAGAAACTGTTTTAGTTTTGACAATAACAGCAAAGTTCTAACAAAATTAATTGAATCTTGATTCATTTTCTCTGCCACTCCATGCATCTCTGGTGAATATATATTTGTCACCTGAAGATCTTTAAAATGACTAATGCATCTAAACAAAATTCCATACCATTATCTGAACGTACAACTAACACTTTCATATCTAATTGACATTCCACTGTGATAATGTGGAGCTTTATTGTCTCTAAAACATCTGACTTGGACTTAAGCAGGTAAAAATGATGCAAACCGCAAATAATCGTCTACAATTGTTAGGAAATAAAGAACTCCCCCAATGCTCCAAATAGGTGCTGGCCCCCACAGGTCCACGTGCAACAATTCTAATGGATGAGATGAGGCAATACCATTCAATCTTCTAAAAGGATCCCTTTTTAACTTTCCCATAGTACACTGTCCACATGTCTGTAAGTCTTGTTTAAGATTTTGTGGAAGACCACGAACTAGATCTAATTTACTGCTGGGCATGTCGAAGTCTCTCTCCTTCTGCTAGCAAGACCTCCTCCAGGGCTGCTGAAGTGAACTCCCCACCTGGCAGCTGATACAATTGCGATATCCAGGTCCATACTGCTCCAGAAAAGAGTTTACCATCTTGTAAGCTAAGTGTGCATCTGCTACGCCTCCCTTCAAATCCTTCAATCTTAGTGACAATTCCGTTAATCTGGCCAAATATACAGGAATACTTTCTTCTGGTCACATGCATGCACCATAAAATTCCGCCTGTAAGGAGCCAACAAGACCTTTTGACGAGGGTTCAAAATTAGCTTGCAATAAACACTATGCAAACTCTGGATCAGTCACATCACCAATTATAGCTTTTATGGGCGATTTCAAGGATAAATATATATCCACCATAGCCTTTCCCTTACAATGTTGATAATCATTGAATTTGTTAACGGAAGCTGTTGCGTCTGGTTCGTTTTCCTTTCCAAAAACATCAGCATATGCTCTGTGAGACATAAGCAGCATCGATATGTCTCTCATCCATTGTGCAGAATTACTTGCATCTTTCAATTTCAGGAAGTCTAGCGCTCCTTTACCTTTGGATTCATGTGTTGTCATTATCTTCTCAGACGAAAATTAGCGTTTGCTAATAGATTCTCCTTAATGCCTCATGACTCAAACAACTCGGAAAATCATTCTGAAACGGAATTTCTCATTATTTGAATTCATACAAGGTTATTGCATTGCCTGGCCCCATAACTCTTGTGAGAAATTTCATAAGATGCATTTTAACTCTGAACACAAGTTTATTATCAACAAATTCTGTACATGCCAGTCTGAGACATCAGACCTATACAACAACAACGCCAGAAGTATAAAACAATACAAGCTATCAATAAAAACAAAACATTCTCTAAGAGTAAATATTAAAGCCTCATAGAATAAATTAAACATTTTCATAGGAATGAATGGTATAGGAACAGCTAATAGAACTTTTAACTCTGTTGATTTTTATGCTGCCTTATGTGCGGCAATTAAATGGATTTGTAAATAGTTACATTAATATCTTCTGAACTCTGAAAGATATTTAAATGAAGCCATCAAGAAACTTTAAGTTAAAATTCCTGTTTCAATCCCTGAACTTCATTGAAATCCATTGAGCTGTGTCGGAGCATAAACAGATGAAGGTTATTGGCAACTTGCATTCACATTGGAAAGAGTTAATGCACTGTTGTAAAGCAGCCTTCCCATAAAAATTTTTTATATTATGAGATTTTAACATTTTTTGTATGATTTTTTAAAAATTTACTTTTATACAGAACTTGTCCTGACAATTACGAACACAACAAAAAAAGAATGATCCAATTTTGTGCAGTTGTTCGTTAGTTATGCACGTACATACATTACGAAATTCATATAAATAATTAATAAGGAAAGGAAAGAGAGATAGAAAGTAGGTGACTTACCTGAGGTTCATAGATGGTAGACACCTTGTGAAGTTTGGAATACTTAAATTTTTGAAGGCACCGCCCCCTTCATCAGAAAGTTAGGAAGACATTTCCAGTGATCGGCTAACTGATTTTTGGAGGCACCGCCCCCTTTATCAGAAAGTTAGGAAGACATTTCCAGTGATCGGCTAGCCGATTTTCGTTTTCCGATTTTCGGAGGCACCACCCCCTTTATCAGAAAGTTAGGAAGACATTTCCAGTGATGGGTTAGCCGAGAAATATATATATATATATATAACACGAGAAATAATAAAAATGATTGATGAGAGGCGTAAATATAAAAATGCGACAGATGCAATTGGTAAAGAACAGTACAGATGATTAAAGAATAAGATATATAGGAAGTGCAAATTAGCCAAAGAGGCTTGGCTACAAGAGAAATGCAAAGTGGTTGAAGATTTCATGGTGAATGGGAAAATAGAATATAGGTAAATCAAAAAACATTCGGCGAGAGGAAAAATGTTAGCAAGAACATCAGGAGACTGGATGGGAAGCCAATTCTGGATAAAGAAGAAAAAGCAGAAATGCCAAGGGAAGAGCTGTATCACGGTGGAAACCTAGATCAGTCAGTAATAGAAGAAAAAGAGGAAGTGGATGATGAAGAGTTGGACAAAATTTTAAGGCCAGAGTTTGACAGGGCGCTGGCAGACCTTATTCATTGTAAAGCACCAGGAATTGATAACATTCCAGCAGAGCTGATAAGATCATCAGGCGAAAGGCAATATCATGGCAGTTCGGGATAGTTTGCAAAATCTACGAAACAGGAAGAATACTAAAAGATTTCAGTAAGAACATAATTATACCCACACTGAAGACAACTGGGTCTGATAGATGAAAACGGCACAGGGCAATTAGTTTAGTATCTCATACATGCAAAATATCAAAAATGGTATATAGGAAGGAGGATGAAATGTCAAATAGACTGTGAGTTAGAAGATGTTTGTTTTTAGGACGAATGTAGGGACAAGAGAAGCAATATTGACTTTGCGGCTTATATTGGAAGAAAGGGTGAGAAAAAACAGACCTACATTCATGGCATTTGTATGTTTAGAAAAAGCGTTCGATAATGTGAACTGGAACATACTATTAAGGATTTTGAAGAGCACTGGAATAAAATATTGATAAAGGAGGCTTATCCATAACCTCTACAGAAGACAGTCAGCAATAATTAGAATAGAAGATAAAGAAAAGCAAGTTGTAAAGGAGTAAAACAAGAATGCAGTCTGCTCATGTTGTTTAAATTATATATATAGAACAAGCAATGAAGAAAGTTAAAACAGAGTATGGAAAAGGAATCATACTGCAAGGAGAAGAAATAAAAACTGTAATGCTTTGCCGACAATATTGTAGTATTTATGAAGTCAGAAGAAGACTTGGAAACCATAATAAATGGCGTGAACAGGGTCCTGGAGAAAGAGTTCAGTATGAGTATTAATAGAGGGAAACAGTGGAATCAAAAAATATATTAGTTTGGGAAGGGATATTTTGACGTAAGTTAAGGAATTCTGCTACTTGGGAAGCGTAATAACTAGTGATGGTCGAAGTATAGTAGACATAAAGAGTAGGGTAACACTGGCAAGGAAAGCTTATGCAAAAAGGAAGAATTTACTAACGGGTAATATAAGTGAGAATATTAGGAAATTGTTGCTAAAAATGTTTGTGTGGAGAGTAGTGTAATATATGGGTGCGAAACTGGGATGATAGGAGTTTCAGAAAGGAAAAGAATAGAAGCCTTTTAAATATGGTGTTATAAGAGAATGCTGAAAATCATATGTGGAGATAGAATTACTAATGAAGTTCCAAACAGAATAGGGGGAGAGTGAACAATATGGATGTTGTTGACGAAGAGAAGGGATAGATTAATAGGCCACATTTTAAGACATGGGGGTCTTGTAAAATTAGCATGAGAGGGAAGTGTGTGGGGTAAGAACAAAAGAGGTTGGCCAAGGATAGAATACGCTAAGCAGATTAGGGAAGATGAGTGGGATGTGCTAGTTATGAGGAAATGTGTAAAGGCTTACACAAGATAGATTAGCATGGCGGGTTGCATCAGATAAGTCTTCAGACCAAATACCAAAACAACAACATTATATATATTATATACATATACACACACACAAAGACTACTTGTCAGCTAGACGAAAATTTAGATCTTCAATCCCTGCCATCTGTGAACCTCAAGTAAGTTCTTCTAACCAGAAATGATAGTTAAATCAAATGACTAAAACATTTTGCCAGAATTCAGATAACAATTCAAAGTTCCCAGTAAGTGAAACAAGAAGCCTATAACAGAAGCGAATTGTAATTTTTGTTCAAATTTCTAGTATTTTATTTGCTCTTGCAACGGCTGGGGCTGAAAATCAGATTTTTCAATTTTTAATGTAAAGTTTAATTTATGGTAGTAATTATAAAAGTATTTAGCAAATTATCTATGTGGATTTTAGGGGTAATACAAAAAATATCCTCTACATACAATAAATGAAACTATGAAAGTTTTGTTTGTCATTATGCTTTGTAAGCAATTTTTTTCCAGTGTGCTATTTTGCTTTAAAGAATTGTATTTTCTTGAGTTGGAAGAGTTCTCAGGTTTCTAACTGGCTGGTTTGTACATATTCGACATTTCTGCAACAGTCACTATTAACATCTTCAAGTCACTTCATGGAGAACTTTTCCAACAACTTATTCTCCAGGAAATCCCAAGAAAGTTAATTGTATTTATTGATATTGAAATTTCAGAGTGGATTAGCTTCTGATGAAGAACTTGGTTTTGATCTTGTTGGTGGAAGAGATGACCCTCAGTATCCCAATGATAGTGGAATATATGTTTCATCCATTACAAAGGGTTCTGTTGCAGATGGAAAGTTGAAGTAAATATTGTTACTTTATGTTATAATTAGTTTAAAGCAAATATTATCATTAAGACTTGTTTGTGGTACATTAATTTTTTTGTTAATGTTTGAAGCCACTGTTTTTAGTTCATTATTTAGTTATTTTATTATTTATTTGTTCACCTTATGGTATTTAACTTACTCTGCTAGTTTATAACTTAGAGGAAATGTTAATGACATTGTCATGTTAATTAAAACAATTAATAAGGAAAGGAAAGAGAGATAAAAAGTAGGTGATCTACCTGAGGTTCACCTTGTGAAGTTTGGAGTTCTTTAAATTTTCGGAGGAACCGCCCCCTTTATCAGAAAGTTAGGAAGACATTTCCAGTGATTGGCTAGCCTACGACTGAGTAGCCAAAATTTGTTGTGTTGCTAGCTTAGATGATAAACAATTTACCCCAACTTTTTCACTCAATGAGAGTCTGGGAAGAGGCAAGAGAACATAACTTGTCTGTCCTCCCACACCATCCACAAAATTAACTGCTCACGACCCAGCCTTCTACAATGGCCAGACAAAGAGACCGCTCACCGAACAGATTGCCAACCAACCACCGTAGTACAGTAAAACTCCACAAAACCCAATTCCCAATAGCCACAACACCAACAATTTCAACCAGTGTTTCACATTGACCCCCATCAAGCCCTACCTCCTGATTCTTCAGAAGCTGAACTCCATCTATTCCCCAAAAAAAGTGCCTTTAACAGCACGAGCTCATTGGAATTTGTATATGTGATAAAACCTGATGCTTGTATATGTTATGTATACCTTGACGTATGTATGTGGTTTATACAGTGAGGGGTGGTTGTATTTATGTGTGAGTGTGTGTATTAATATTTAAATATTGTCATCTTTGAGGATGGATGTGTTTGAATGAGTGTGTCAATATGGGGGTGTTAGTATGCATCTCCTCAACCCCCATCAAGTCCTTGCCTCTTCCCAGACTGTCATTGAGAGAAAAAGTTGGTGACCTGGTGGGGTCAATTGTTTAGGGCTCAAGCTAGCAGCACAGCAAATTATGGCTACTCAGTCATCGGCTAGCCGATCACTGGAAATGTCTTCCTAACTTTCTGATGAAGGCTTAACTTTCTGATTAAGGGGGCGGTGCCTCCGAAAATTCAAGTTCTCTAAACCTCACAAGGTGTCTACCATCTATGAACCTCAGGTAAGTCACCTTCTTTCTATCTCTCTGTCCTTTCCCCATTAATTGTTTTAATTAACATGACAATGTCATTTCCTGACTCATATATATAGAAAGATAGAAATATTTGGGAGAAAGGCAGGAAATTCGCTCTTTGAATCATATGTACGGCATGGAAACATGCACAAGGAAATACATATGTCAAGCGTAGAAGGGAATGGAAGAAGGAAGAAAGACTGAAAAAATTCGATGTGGCCAGGACTCGAACCTGGGTGCACGAAACAACAGTGCATCGCCCCTAGAGCCAGGGCGTGCGTCTATCCACTCCGCCACCACATCGAGTACGACCAACCGAACATTTTCAGTCTATATATTAGGTTTTTCAAGTTAGGAAGGATAGAGAAGAGGGATGGAAGAATCAGGAGCATCCGTTAAGGATATATTACAAATAAATTATATATTGGATAAGTGACAAAGTCACGCATTTGATAATTGGATAGAAAGAAAGACATATATACGCGTGACATATGTATTTCCTTGTGCATGTTTCCATGCCGTACATATGATTCAAAGAGTGAATTTCCTGCCTTTCTCCCAAATATTTCTATCTTTCTTTCTATCCAATTATCAAATGCGTGACTTCGTCACTTATCCAATATATAATTTATTTGTAATTTATCCTTAACGGATGCTCCTAATTCTTCCATCCCTCTTCTCTATCCTTCCTAACTTGAAAAACCTAATATATAGACTGAAAAAATATAATAGCAAGTAAAGATAGTAAATGAGGGAAAAAGATGAGAAATTACTCTTTAAACATATGTTAGGCACAGAGAAAGACAAGGATCTCTTCTATCCCACTTCTCTCTATCCATCCCAACTTAATTCATTGTATATATATATATATATATATATATATATATATACTACAGGACTGACTATCTTCGATGCACCTGCGACGTAGCCTAATGGTCAAGACGCTCTGCGGCTACAGCGGAGGCTCTGCAACTATCCGGGTTCGCGTCTCGGCGATGCCGAATATTTTTAGTCTTTCTTTCTTCTCTATGCTTGTCATATGTCTTTTTCTAAGCATAATTCTGTGCCTAACATATGTTTCAAGGTGTATTTTCCTATCTTTCTCCCTCATTTACTATCCTTACTTACTATCCTAATATCCAATGCATGTGACTTCGTCACGTTACATACGTTTAATTAATTTATATATATGAGTCAGGAAATAACATTGTCATGTTAATTAAAACAATTAATAGGGAAAGGACAGAGAGATAGAAAGTTGGTGACTTACCTGAGGTTCATAGATGTTAATGAGTAATCAATCTAGTTAGTCAGGAATAAAATAAAATTTAATAAGAAAAATTAATGCTGCATTACAACCTCTTCAGGTGAATAACTAATTTATATAAATAAATTCAAGATATTAATTTGGAAGCCCTCAACACAAGATGAAGCATTGTGCTGTATTAATTTTTCTTATTAAATTTAATTGTAGTAACTATGCTGGTTACGATTACTCATTAATTTATAGTCACATATAATATCTAACATTTTCAATTGTTTCTAGTTTAGATTGATTTCTAGTTAAACACAGTCAAAATACTTTTAAAGTTTTTAGAAACAAATAGTTTTTATCATTATGATCTTTTTTTGCATAAAATTACCTTTAAAACTATCATTTAGTCATGTCTGAAAAATGTTAGCACTACCAATCATCAGTTTGAGTACATTGTTTTTTATTATAATTGGCATAGTTATGTTATATTAATTTATTAAATTTGTTTCAGAGTTAATGACTGCATCAGTCGTGTTAATAACCTAGATTGCAGCAATGTTAGCAAGCGAATGGTGTTAGAGACAGTTCGCTCCAGTGGTGGTGTTGCTAGTATGGTTGTAAGGCGTAGACGGCTAGGAAGCCGTTGCATGTATACAACACAGGTTGGTGTGACATTTGTCTAAGAAAAGTATTTGGAACAAATCGTCATACAAGTAAAAGAAATTTAAATGATAAACTTGCAAAGTTTGTTTTTTATTGGACCATAATTGCTCCTAGGTGACAGCAATTATCAGTTATGAAGTCTTTTGCTATTAGTTTTGAATTATTATTTGAAATTATCAAACTGAAACTTCATGCAGATCATATGAAACTTAAAGACAATAATATCCATACTCTCTATATCTTTATTATAATTGTTCTTTTGCAAGTTGATTGTTGTATTTGTACTTATAATGTAAATATAAAGATAAGATATTTTTTAAAAGAAAGAGCATTAGCACATTCCTTTGTAAATAGTTCCTGGTAGTTCAGTAGTATTTTTTGAAATGTTTGTGGTCACATCCACTATACAATTGTGTTGTAATAACTGGAAACATTATTGAAATGATAAAATGTTCTGAGGTTTGTAAGATTGTGTGAAAGACAATTTATAAATGTTAATTAAACTGTTTATTGTTTCAAAACTATTTATATTATTGCCTTACAAATAATTCTCTCATAAACAGAAACCTAATAAATTAAATATACAAAACTTTTCTTTCTAAACTTGTCTATGCATTTACCAGTGATATTATGAGAAGTTTCTTCTTTTTGTAAGAGGTAAGTTTAATTCTGTGTTATAAATAGTTAGCATGTTAATGCAAGCCAAACTGATTGGAAACTATGCTAAGTAGACATTTGCTTATAAAGGATATGCTCTTTAAAGTAATAGCCATTTTCAGTTATATCAATTCACTTTCTTTATTTTAGATGAGAAGTTCTATTTGATTTCATGCTCCAAACACCACAGAGGAATAGAAAGTCTACTAATTTATTTATTTAGCTATTTTTAAATTGATATTATTTTTAATTTCTAGTGATATATTATTATAGCTTCTGAAATTTGCTATTATTCTTTCTGACATTGAAAATGTTTTCTTTCTTTAAGGTCTGGATTAATTATTATTCACTTATATAAAATGTTCATTCAGTTATATTTCCATTATGCCAGCAATGATTTCAGCACATGTAATTAATCAATATTTACATTGTTCTCAATTTTTGTTTATCTATAAACTCATTTAGTCCTCTAAATAATTTCTCAGATTCAGATATCTTCTTATATTTGGCTTCAACAGGAAATATTTTAGTGCTTCACACAAGCTTAGTAAAATTTATTCAATTATTAATTTTATTATAAGCTTATTTTCTCCCCAAATTGAAGATTTGGATAAACTGGTTTTAAAATATATTTTTATAAATGTGATTTTCTTAATAGGAAGTAAATTTTTTTTGAGTACTTTGGCTGTTGACTGTGATTGAAAACTTTTTTTAAAAAAGTGAATGCAATTGTGAGGGTCAATTGAGTATTCTTTTTACAGATATATTAGATCTGAAAAATTTTCTTAGAAAACTTTCAAAGTTTATGAATATTTTTATTATATTAATTTTTTTGGCAGTGGAAACTACTGCATATCAGTTCATGGTTATTGAATTAATTCAAAGTTCCTAGGTAATGTACTGAAAAAAATATAGGCTGTTTAAAGTAGTGTACAATATGATTAGTCCAAAGTTAAGTATAAAAATATCTGAAAATTAGCAAAGTGTTTGCATATATACAGGTCCTACTCTCTTGGCACCCATGTTAGTATAATATATATTTTTTTGAATGACTGATACTAACCTCTGTTAGAAGAAAGACTGATGATCCAGGTTTAAGTCCCGGTGATTCCAAATATTTTTCAGTCTTCCTTACTTCTTTCTTTACTCTCCATGCATCATGTATTGCTTTCTCTGGAGGTCATCCAGAGTAATGATTGGTTTGATTGTTTTCCTGGTGTTCCTATTTCACATGGACTCTAGTAATTTTCTCTGACAAAATTTCCTAGCCTATTGGCCTTTACAATCATTCCTTGTTTTCACACAATTCTCCCTGTTAACACATTCTGATAGAAAATTCAACTTAGCGTATATATTTGAATGCTTAACCTGACATCACACACAGAATGTGTTCACTAGATGTCAAGAAACTTCTTGTCACCTACTTTTTATAAATAAATTCAAATTCTATGGATATCAGTGAATGAATGAAAATGTTTCCTATCACTTCCTCAATCATCTTCATTATTGATTAATCCCTTTGAATCAGTTTTCCGTACTATGTCAAAAATAAGTTGTGGTCACCTGTTCTTCAGCATCACATCCACTCTCTGAATAGGTACTTGATATTGATTGATAGGATTCTTACTCTATTCAGTCATTGGTAAAATAAGAACGCTAGGTAAAAATAAGAACAGTATTTACCCCATTTTCTCGGCCCTGCCCTCTTCATCTATAAATTTATATTCATTCCTATTTAATTTAGGTTTTCCATTGTCTGAATATAAAATTGGTTTAATTAAGTTGTAAAATAACAAAGCATGAAAAATAATACAAAATCATATGTTCCAAACATTAATAGAAAGCTGTCGTCAGGGTGGAATATTTAGACCATCTTAGTTTATAGAAATGGTAGTGTATGCAAAACTTGGGTTTTAGGAAAGGCCGATGGTCTTTGTTTTGGCAGATGTGGTTTTTGGGATGGCCTTGTCAGTTCTCCAAAAAATATGGAAATCAAAATTTCAGGGATGTTGGGAATTAGGTGGGAGACTGAATAAAAGGTTGTTGTTATTTATATTATTTTTTTATTAGAAACTTGTGTTCTAGTTCAGAATATTACGTAACCAGTTAAGCTTCGGAAGGTTCGCTTTTTACAGGCATTCCTATTTAAAGGGAAAAGAATTGTTTCAATTGAAGCTCAGGCAGAGACCATATAACTAAATATAAAAGTTCAGTATATAAAACTTTTGACTGGTACCAGACATCAAGCTCAGGACCTCCTGCTTACCGGGCAGTTTCTCTAACCACTGAGCCAGTTCATTGACTGGGTGGTTAGAGCAACCACTCAGTAAGCTCAAGATCCAGAGTTTAATTCCCGGATCCATTAGAAATGATTTCATTCTGATCTTACGATATTCTTATTTAAATAACCACATTGCTGCATATTTCTCTCATCTATGTAAACACACATTCACAATTAATATTTTGTACATTTTCCATTACAAATTTGAATAATTTTACATTCTACATTTTTATAACATTATTAAGACTATGTTCATGAATTAGTATTTAAAATTTTATTTAAAGATTTATGAATTGTAGTTTTTTTCCTCTATGTATCAATAAAATTAAGCTGCAAATAAAGTACATGACCTTTTACATCAACGACTTTTATACATACAGGAAATGATTTTGTCAGGTTAATCAAAACTATTAATAAAGGCAGGAAAGATAGACAGAAAGCGGATAGTTTTCGTGAAGTTCCTAGATGGCAGGCATCACGTAGGGATTTAGATCCTTGAATTTTTAGAGGCGCCACCCCATTTACCATCAGAAGGGTAGGAAAACATTTAGAATGATGACTAGCCATTGACGGCTGATGAAGGGGTCGATTCCTCGGAAAATTCAAGAAACCAAAACCCTACATGGTGCCTGCCATTTTTGAACTTCAGTTAAGCCACCAGATTTCTTCCTGCCCTTATTTAAATGACAAAATAAAATTAATAATAAATTAAATAGAAAAGAGATAAGGAAAAAAATCTTTGACTGATTGTAAGTGTAGACTGGCAGGGAATTATGAAAATTTGAATTTTCTAGAATTGGAGTATCTATCCTCATACATAAAGGGAGATGGTCGGCCGCTTAGTGAAGATTAAAATTATAGTTCACCAGCTATTAGATGGCAACAATGACACTAAAAAAATTTGCAATCTTGTATCTGTTTTTCTGTCAATGATAGGTCACAACAATTGAAATGTAACAGAAGAGAAATAATAATAACATTCAAACAAAAGCCAGTTCATGGAGGAGCACAAATGAACTGGCTTTTGTTTGAATGTTATTATTATTTCTCTTCTGTTGCATTTCAATTGTTGTGACCTATCATTGACAGAAAAACAGATACAAGATTGCAATTTTTTTTAGTGTCATTGTTGCCATCTAATAGTAAAGAACTAAAAAGATGGAAACTGGAGTATATCGAGTCCAGGACTTGCTGGGAGTGAAGGATGTGTTGGAAAGAAAGTTCTTTAAGATCGAGTTCAACACACCTGAAGAATGATTGTGGTAGAAGAAGGGGGAAGGGTGTTAAGGTTTTAAGGAGGGTCAACATGAAGCACTGGTCAAAATTATTGATGTTATGGATTTTGGCATGATCAGCTAAAGGGAATTAGGTTTTGGACAGTTTAATAATACCCATGTTGTATCCATTTAGAAAAATATACCAAATCCCAGTCTTGTCAAACTTATAAGATGTCTTCCACTCCTTTTTTTCGCCTGGCCTACTAAACTAGTCCAGCCTCAATATTAAAATCAACCTTCCCAAAATACTCCTCACCTGACCAAGGGTCACCTTCAGGCACCCTCATAACCTTCACAACTTCCTCATACACTCCTTTATGCCCCAACCTAACATTCCACTACCTAAGATAGGTTGCCAACCCTGTGGTGGTAACAGGTGCCATATATGACCTATCCTACAACCTATCAAAATCATACAAAACTAAAGAAAACGTCACTGGTCAGTCCTCCCATATCATTTACCAGATCAATTGCAATTTCTGCCTTGTTTTCTATATTGGCCAAACTGAATGACTTCTCCCTGAACCCATCGCTAACCTCTGCAGCACTTTCAAACTGCCCATGACCCAATTAATTAATAACCTACCGCCGCTCATGCCAAATACCGTAACATGAATAATTTCAACTGGTGCTTCACATTGTCCCTCCTCAAATCCTTACCCCAATTCCTCTAATTCATCAGATGTTAAATTCCATGAACTTCATTTCCAACACATCTTTCTTTCTTTTTACTTTCCTCCTCTTGTATGTATGTGTGTCTTCGGTATCCTGTTAAAAAGTTTACGTTCCTTCTCCTTTGTTGTGACCTATCTTTTTGGCATTTTATTTAAAGCTGGCAAGCCAAAATTGTAATTGTCAGTGAACTGCTGTTTAGTCACTGTCTGAAACTTGGGTTTTTTAAAATTCACATTTCCTAATATAAGGAGGTAGAAAACTGGTGGTTCACCTGAAGTGTACAGTTGGCAGGCACCGTATTGAGTGCAGAGTTCTTAAATTTTTGGAGGCACCAGCCTTTTATCAGAAGATTAGGAAAAGCATTACAAGTGTCTCGTTGCTGTTCTTCTTAATTATTTTAATCAGCCTGGCAATGTCATTTTCTGACTTGTGTGTGCCTATATATATGCCAAAAATATTCGGCATCTGAATCATCACAGAACCTTTGCTATTGCCACAAAGTGCCTTTAACCAACTTGGCCACTATACACGCTTACTGTATATTGTCAGTCTTGTAGTTTGGTTATTTAATTGGAATGGATAGAGAAGAGGGATAGAAAAGTTTGAAGCATCCATTTAGAATATATTACAAATTAATGAAATGTGACAAAGTCACATGTATTAACATATGCCTTTCTCTGAGCGTAATTCTATACCAAGCATATGGCTTAAAGCAAATTTCTCCCTCATTTTCAGTTCTTACTTTATATCCAATTATCCTATGCATGTGACTTTGTTACATTGGTCTCACCTTACATTTTTATTTCTCATATTCTAAAACTTCAGTAGTCATGAAATCAGTTGTAAAAAGGACATTGGTTAATTAAAACAATTAATAAGAACAGGAAATAGATTCAGAAAACTGGTGGCTTTCCTTAAGTTCACAGATGGCAGACACCATGTAAGGTTTCTTATTCTTGATCTTTCATAGGTACCGGCGGCCCCTTCTACAGGTTAGGAAAGCATTTCGAGTGATGAAAATTCAAGAATCCAAAACCATACGTGGTGTCTGCCATCTGTGAACTTAAGGAAAGCCACCAGTTTTCTGTCTTTTCTTTCTGTTCTTATTATTTATATATAATATATTCTCCTATTCCTCTCTACGCTGATCACACAGCTTTCTCTGAGCATATTTCTATGCTGAGCTTGGAACTTAAAAAGCAAATTTCCCAACTTTCTCCCACATTTTATATCCTTACACCCTATCCAAAAGATAGTAAGTAAGGATAGTAAATGAGGGAGAAAGATAGGAAATACGCTTTTTGAAACATATGTTTGGCACAGAATTGTGCTCAGGGAAAGACATATGTCAAGCGTAGAGAAGAAAGAAAGAGAGACTGAAAATATTCAGCGCCGCCGGGACTTGAACCCGGATCGTCACAGAGCCTCCGCTGTAGCCGCAGAGCGCCTTAACCATTTAGGCTACGTCGCCGGTGCGTCGAAGATAGTCAGTCTTGGATATATATACGATATATTTAGTTGGGATGGATAGAGAGAAGTGGGATAGAAGAGATTATTAGGAGCACCTATTAATTTGTAATTTATCCTTAATAGATGCTCCTAATAATCTCTTCTATCCCACTTCTTTCTATCCATCCCAACTAAATATATCGTATATATATCCAAGACTGACTATCTTCGACGCACCGGCGACGTAGCCTAAATGGTTAAGACGCTCTGCGGCTACAGCGGAGGCTCTGTGACGATCCGGGTTCAAGTCCCGGCGACGCTGAATATTTTCAGTCTCTCTTTCTTTCTTCTCTACGCTTGACATATGTCTTTCCCTGAGCACAATTCTGTGCCAAACATATGTTTCAAAAAGCGTATTTCCTATCTTTCTCCCTCATGTAAGGTTTGGAGTTCTTTTTAATATTTTGGAGGCACCGCCCCCTTCATCAGAAAGTTAAGGAAGACATTTCAAGAAGAACGACTGCTAGCCGATCAGTGGAAATGTCTTCCTAACTTTCTGATGAAGGGCGCGGTGCCTCTGAAAATTTAAAGAACTCCAAACCTTACAAGGTGCCTACCATCTACGAACCTCAGGTAAGTCACCTAATTTCTATCTCTCTTTCCTTTCCTTATTAATTGTTTTAATTAACATGACAATGTCATTTCCTGAGACACACATACATACATTTTACTGTTTCCTAATGATGTGCTATTTGCTATGTATGTTCTGAAATTTGAGCAGATAAACAATATTTCACTTATTCGTGTTTTAGGTATAAGCATTAAATTGAGTAATGGCATTCTTGGTCTAGTTTTTTTATTATGCCAATGAGAAACTGTGTGTTACCCAGTTTTGTTACCCATCCTTGTCATATTTGTCCTATAACTCCTTTAAAGCAGTTATGAAATTTTATTATATCTGTGATTTGTATGTTTTATTTTTAATCTAAAAAATCATTTTCCCTTTGCTATTCAGCAGTTTGATTTACCCTTTAAATTTGGTTTAGCTTACCTTACATTTTTATTTCTCATATTCTAAAAATTTAGTAGTCATGAAATCAGTTGTAATTATACTTTTATAAGATGGCTACCATTGTTGATCTTATGATTTTCTCTTTGCTCTTCAGAAATCTTATTTATTTGTTGAAAAGGTTTTTTTTTGAACCAAAACATGGGCCATAAGAGTGATTTTTTCATTTGTATATTTCATGACATCACAACAGTAGGACATTTGAATTAATGATACATTTGCAAGTAATGTAATTCATTTTTCCCATATTTATACTTTTCATTGAGCATATACCATATGGATCTTATTTTAAATTTAAGTAACTTGTCCCATATTTGTAGTCCTTTTTGGGGGTATTTTTTGTTTCTCCAGTAGACCTTTTTATGAAGAATATTCCCTATTATATTACTATAGATGGTAACCAATTTGTTGAGAATTTTCAACTTGATACTTTATCTGAGTATTTAATGTATTATCTTCATAGTTGCAGTTGAACATGACTGAGCATGGGCTTTCTCTGGAGACTGGAATCTATATTTGCAAAATCAATCCAGGATCTTTAGCAGCAAAGGAGGGAAATTTGGCTGTAGGAGACAGAGTGTTGAGTGTGAGTAGTGGTGTACACTCATGTATCTTGTAGTGACAATCATGCATGGTTTAATATGTCACTTGTGAGGCAGTTACATTTGGAGTACATAATAGTTGCATTTCACTTCTCTTTTTTTAGTTTTGTTGAACTGATGAACAATTCATGCTGTTACACTAGTGCCTCATCAAAAGTGTTGTATCATCACATTGGTCATTCATTCTTACATGATTATCAGTCTCAAGTATAGTCAACCAAAGATCCTTTTGCACTGTCAAAGCTCAATCATGTATGGTGATTTACACTCTCATTTTTATTTGTCTGTTAATAGCCATATGTTTCATGTATTTTAATAAAATTTCATCATACAGAGTACAAATTAACAAATCAACAATAAATTAATACCATTTGCTGTAATTTGTATTTACTGTCAAAAATATGTAATGGCAGTGTCTTTTGTCAAGAATAATGGAATTATGTCAGATTTTCATTAATGTTTTTCTGTCTGAAAACAGTATTCAACCCATATTATAATAATTAATAATAGTAAATAATAAGATGGCCAATAAGTCAGTATATAAAATTGTCAACAATAATGGAATTATGTCCGATTTTCATTAATGTTTTTCTATCTGAAAACAGCATTCAACCCATATTATAATAATTGATAATAGTAAATAAAAAGATAGCCAATAAGTCAGATTATAATTTTATCACTATTTATTCAAAATCACCATTTTGTCTCCTTTTTGAGACTTCCTCAGGTGTAACATTTAGCAATTCATCATATTTACTGCTTGACTCCCTCAGCCGAAAAGATATTTTAATGTACATGTGAAGAATTTAGTGTCGTGGACCATCTCCAGTGACGGTTACAGCCAAAATGATTTCCCAGTCTTGTCAAACTTACAAAATGTAGTCCACCTTCAAGCACCCTCATAACCTTCGCAACATCCTATCCCAACCTCACGCTCCACTACTTAAGCTAGGTTGCCAACCCTGTGGTGGCAACAGGTGCCATGTATGTACCAAAATTCTACAAAACTAAAGAAAACATCACTGGTCAGTCCTCCCATATCATTTACCAGATCAATTGCAATTTATGCCCTGCTTTCTATATTGGCCAAACTAAGTGACTTCTCCTTGAACACATTGCTAACCTCTGCAGCACTGTCAAACTGCCGAAATGATTTCGGCCGTAACCGTCGCCAGAGATGGTCCACGACACTAAATTCTTCATATGTACATTCAATAATCTTTTTGGTTGAGGGAGTCAAGAAGTAAATATGATGAATTGCTAAATTTTACACCTAAGGAAGTCTCAAAAAGGAGACAAAACTTCATTTTGAATAAACAGTGATAAATTTATATGCTGACTTATTGGCTGTCTTTTTATTTATTGTAAATTTTAAAGCCAGAAAACTATGCTCAAATAATGATTAATATTCTTAAATACAACATTGGACACTGAAAGAATGTATTATTACTCAAAGATAAAATCATTACATATGTTATGTTGCAAGAAAATTTGGGCCAAAAATAAGCGGAGGAAAATTGATGTTGTGATTTACAGCAAGCAGAAAAATTCATATTTTGATGTTTAGGTGAAGGAATTTTACTGTTTGGCAAGTAAGGATTACCCAGCCTTCAAAACCAGATTGGCTGAAGCTATAAAAACATTTTTCAAGGCAGAACTGCTGGTGTTGAGGAGAAAGATTCAGAAATTATTTGAGTGGAGTAAAATACTGAATGAATAAGAAAATGAACAATTCTTAAAGGAGTTAATTGGTATGTGGTGCTGCAATCGAATGTTGGAGATGAAATGAATTAATAAAGTTAGAAATAAAAAAGGTTTAGAATACCCAGAAAATTGAGCATGCTGGCAAGAAGATCTGTTTAGTAGGTAGGGCAAATTTTGAGATACAGGAAAGATAATTGGACAAGGCTCTGATGATCATGTAAACATTGTCAGATGTAGGTAATACTATTAAACTGAAGAGAATAGCTCAGAACAGATCAAGATACAGAGCTACTTCAAACCAGTCAATAGACTGTTGACCTGAAGAAAAAAAAAGTATTAGTCAATTGTTGGCATCTTTTTTTAAAAAAATTATTTATACCAATTAATTAGATACA
Organism: Eucriotettix oculatus; assembly: GCA_034510155.1. Taxonomy (NCBI): domain Eukaryota; kingdom Metazoa; phylum Arthropoda; class Insecta; order Orthoptera; family Tetrigidae; genus Eucriotettix; species Eucriotettix oculatus. The sequence goes on from CM067379.1 coordinate 108,908,688, forward strand.
ATGATTGAGTTATAATTATGCAGAATAACTATGGCTTCTATACATATTATATTATTTCTGCTTCATCTATTTGTGTGCAATTTTGACTGTTGCTATTTGATAATATGTCAAAATTGGTTTTAAGATAATCGCGTTGCTTAGGTTTCTCAAATATTGACTAAAGTAATATGTTCCTATATTTTCTGAATATAATCTTTGTTGGTCTTCTATATTGATGCTCATGTTGATTTATGATGTATATGAATTTATCTTAATGTATTTTTCAGTGAGTAGTCATACTTTTAGGTTTGTAAAACTTAACATGTATACTTATCCTATTAAGCAAATTCCCTTTAGAATTTTTAAATTAATCATAAAATAGTTTATATATAATGAAACCATATGAGAGCCAAGAGCTAAAGCAGTTTGTTAGTATTTTTGCAAGAAAATATGTGAGAATATTGAAATCTATTATTGATATCATTAAAGCAGAATTTTTCTCACAGTCAGAATGAAGATCCTTAAAAAGCCTAAGCATATATACAAATATTATTATTTAAAAATCAAAAGATTATTTATTTAATATTGAAATTGAAGTTTCAAGTGTTTTTTTTTAATTTAGGAATATTAAAGTTAATTATGAAATGAAATTCCTTATGGTGTCTAGTTTATATAAGATTGTTAGAGAGGAAATCATGTAGGAAATATTGCAACATGGGAAAAGATAACTCATCAATAAATTAAACAATTGATGACCTTTTACAGACCTTTATTATAAAATTTACTTGTAACAACATTTTGGCATGTTTTTATGCCTTCTTCAATAAATTGTTATAAAATGTTGGCTCAGCCTTGAAAATTTGATGTGTTAATCCTTCAGAGCCTGGCAATGCCTACTATCAAGTTAAGGTAAGTCAACTTTTGCTCTAGCCCTCTTTCTTATCCAATTGAAATAATTTTATATACATATATTTATATGAAACAAGTAAAGATAATATGATATTGTCAAAATTATAAACTTATTTGGATAGAAAGGAAGGGCAAATTCATTGACTTGCTTTAATTGTTGGGCTATGAAGCTATAACACTTCAAATTTTCAGAAGTTGTGAAGATGGTGTGTCTGAACAGCATGGCAGTCAATTGCTTAGAATCAAATTCAAATCCAGGTTCACCAGCCATTTGATGGTAACAATCAACACAACAAGCCAATTTTTTAAAGGACAGGTCACAACAATGTAAATATAATGAATAATACATACACAATGTACAGAAACTAGGTGGAAAGTAAAAAGTTAAGTGAGTGTAATAGGGTAAAGGCAGTCGTTAGGTTAGGTTATGAAGCATTGGTTGAAATTGTTGGCGTTGTGGAATTCAACATGAATAGCTATTGGGAATTGGGTTTTAGTCATTTTGATGGGCGAGTATAGAAAGCAATTAATCTGGTAAATTACGTGGGAGGAGGAGCAGGTAATATTTTCTTTATAGTTGGCCATTTGTATTGGATTTTGAAAGATTGTAGTAGTTTGGAGGATATGGCAGATGGCATCTGTTCCTCCTGCAAGGTTGACAACTCGGCTTAAGTGGAATAGTGTGAGGTTGATACCTATAAGGATGGACAAGTATGTTGCAGTCCAGAAAAGTAGGTTGTGGTTAGGGGTGGGCTTTGTTTTTATACACTGGTCAAGGGTGTGTTTGGGTAGGTGGTCTGTGGATAAACCTCAGAATATTTGTTCCTGGAGGAAGTCTGTAGGGTATTTTCTCTTTATAAATCCATTGATAATCTAGTGGATATAGATGGCATGTCTTCCAATTGGAGCAAATATGAGTGCTAAGCTGCACGGGAAGGTGTATTTAGTATGTTCTGGATGACAACTGATGATGTGAAGATATTTTAAGGAGTTGATGGTTTTTTTGTGCTATGAGATGGTGGTTAGACCAGTATTAGTATAGACCAACATCAAAGAAATTATTGGGTGGGAGTCTAGTTCCAAGTCGTCTTAATGGAGAAGTTGGAATTACAGACACTGTTTGAAGAAGGGAGCTAAGCTCTCAAAAATTAACATTTTCGTACATGCCTGCCAATAAAGGAATATTCTTAGACACAGTGGTCTAAATATTTTCAATGTGAAGAGAGGCATCACTACGCATGTCCATATGCTCTTTAGAGCCTATTGTTACTTTTCTTCCATATTTCTTAATTTACTAACTAATAAGGACAGGTAAAACAGGTAGAAGGTTGTTGACACCTGAGGTTCACAGATGGCAGGCACCATGTAGGGTTTGAAGTTCTAAATTTTCCAAGGCAACGCCCCCTTCATGTTTAGGAAAACATTTCCAGTGATTGGTTAGCCGACAACTGAGCAGCTAAAATTTGCTGCACTGCTAGCTTAGGTCATAAACAATTGATCCCACCAGGTCACCAACTTTCTCTCTCAATGAGGGTCTGGGAAGAGGCAAGGATTTGATGGGGTTTAGGGAGATGCATACTAACACACACTCATTCAAACACATCCATCCTCAAAGGTGTCAATATTTAAATATTAACTCATACATACAACCACCCTCAAACACATATCAAGGTATACACAACTTACACACACACACTTGGTATACACACATCAGGTTTTATTACACATACAAATTACAATGTGCTCGTGTTGTTATAGGTTTTGTGGTGGTGGGGGGGGGGGGGGGGGAAGGCAAGGTGAAGGTAAAGAGCTATAGGATATTGAGTCCAGGGCATTTTTTGGACATAGGACATGCTGAAAAGAAAGTTTCCATAGATGGTGTTCAACTTTTGAAGAATCAAAAGGTGGGGCTTTGAGGGGGGTCAGTGTGAAGCACTGGTTGAAGTTGTTGGTGTTGAGACTATGGGCTATGGAGAATTGTGTTTTGTGGAGTTTTAATGTACTGTGGCAGTTGTCAATCCGTTTGGGGAGGGGTCTCTTTGTCTGGCCAATGTAGAAGGCTGGGCAGATTGTGCAGTTTTGTAGATGGTGTGGGAGGACAGATAGGTTATGTTTTCTCTAATTTTGTATGTAATGCTGTTGGTGGGATTTTTGAAGGTCGTGGTAGGAGGGAGTATTGGGCAGACATGGCATCTGTTTCCACACGGTCTGCAGCCAATTGTGGGTTGGGGGTGTGGGGTTTGAAGGGTCTGACCGGAATGTTGAGGGGGTGGGTGGGCGCCTAAAAGCAACCCTTGGACAAGTGGGTAGTATGGTCGGGAGGACCTTCCTCTAACCTCTACCTACTTCCCTGGACTACGTAAATCATCTCTTTCCTCCGCCTTGCCTACACTGGACTACAATTCAACCCTGACATGAAGAATAACCTATATATATAGTCAATAGGTGGCCGTTGCTCAGAATGCTATTCCTAATTTTCATAATCCCACACTAGTCATGGTGACATATATTTATATAAATACAAGTCTGGAAATAATATTGTCAAAACAACTGAAACAATAAGGACAGGAAATAGACATAGTATATTTTTGGCTTACCTGAAGTGTAAAGCTAAGAATTGCCATGATGAGTGTGGGATTATGCATCCTAGTTTCCTTCTTCAGGCAGACTGGCTGAACGGCAAGACATCCAGCCACTCATAAAGAATTATAAGCTCTCACACTCATTTGAACTAGAATAAGAAATACTGACAATATTGATAGTTCCACTAAGAAGTATGGTCTCTTCCATAGAATAGTGCTTAGGTGGGCTGGCCTGACAGGAGTAACATATTTTATCAATTTTTATGTGAATATCCTATCATAATTTTTGATATTGATGAATAATGTGGTTTATATAGAGAATAATATGATCTTTTTTCAGTAAGGGTTCCTCTCAGTTCCCCAAATATTGTTCAAACCAGTGCTAGGAACTTCTTTAAGCAGCATTAATAAATCATTGCTTTGTAGTATATCTAATTTGTATTCTTTTATTCCCCACATTGTAAAAATTACATGTAATTATAACAGTTTTCAAAAAAATGTCTGCACTACATTTGTTATTATTGCTGTCATTAGTAGGTACATATTCTTCAGCCATAAGTAAACTTCATGTGAATGAAAGAGGCTTTTTGATCATTATGTTTGAAATTGGTTCACTAGTATTACTCGAATTTATCCACAGCTTTCTTAACAAAAGTAGTTTTAGTATGTAGGTAAATTATTATTCCAAATATTAAAAGAATGTAGATAAACTTTAAGAAATTATTATGTACATATTTTTATGTAACATTTTGTTGTTTGAATTGTGAAGACAAAGTTTTCATCTATTTGAGAAGCTTGGTTTCTAATTTTCACAAACTTATCAAGTACAGTTCAGGATAATTAGCTAGTTGTGTGTCAAGACAATGCACAGTAGACAACTCTGCCCATATTGTAGTGGGGGTAGACCTCAGCTCACTTTTACTCCACTTTTTGATTAGACAAGTTAGTAGTGTAAAAGCTATTCTGAAAATATTGGTGTTAGAAAATATATTGCTGTCAGTTCAGGCTATGTTGTACATTAAGAAATGTATACTTTTAAAAATAAAATCTAATAGATAATAAGTATAGCATGGGTTTAAAAGATGATGTTGCAGTCTCCATATCCCATTCATATGAAGACAATCTTTTTAACAATGATAGTAGTGTTTCAACAGGCCACTTGGAGGGGTAGTGCCTTTTCAAACAACAATACTCCCCTTCTCCTTTCCCTTATGTGCATGTAAACACAACACGTAGAATCTCACAAACTGTATCTTATTTAATAATTGCAATTTTTATTAAAAAAGTATAGATAAAGTAGGAAAAGTAGACATCTTTGTCCTCAATAACAGAGTTTTCAAATGATAATTTTGCCTATATCATATTTGCAAATGATACTGAAAAAATTTTGTTCAACTGGCAATGACAGATTACATTTGAATTTGGAACATAATGTGGCAATTGACTCTTGAGTTATTATTAACATTCAGGATTCTTCCAGGAAAGATTGTAAATATATTAAAATAATTCCAGAGATAATATTATAATAAAAAACTAAATTTTATCATAATAGTTATAATATATTTAATAATAGTAATACATATATTTTCACAAATGTGGACACTTTGCATCTTGTTTTTCAGGATTATTTGAATTGTTTGATAGTTTTGTATTTTAATGTGCAATTTTGTTTAGACCAAATTTATTTAATACAAGATTTTCAGTTAACAAACATATTTCATTTTTCATTAAGTATAAGAATTTTAATTGTGAACAATTCTGTAAGTTACTGAGAACTGTTTTATTATAGACTTATAATAAATGCCTAATCATATGGTTTGTTAAAGAAGTATCAAATTAATATGAATACTATTTTCCAGATTAACAACAAAACAATGGATGGGTTGAAAAATGCTTTAGAAGCCATGGCCATTTTGGAAGAGCCTTCAGATGTATTGACTATAACAACACTGAAAACAATATCACCAGGCAGCTCCAATTCAAATGCTCAGATTAACTCTGAAGATGACAGAGAATATTTTAACAATGTTATACCATCACCAAAACAGTCTGGAAGTATACCAGACAGTAATCAGAAAATGGTCAGTCGCTGTTCTCAAACAGATGAAGAAAAATTGTATGGCATCAATAGCAGTAATCAGAATGAAGACTTTATTACTGACAGACGTTATATTAATAACACATATGAAATGGGAGATAGGCCTATTTATAAATCAAACAATTCTTCTGAAAAAATAGGTAATTCTAGAGCATGGGATATGGTCAGGGAAACAATAGGTATGGTTAAAGGACGTAAACACAACAAAGAAAGAAACAGAGAATTGATAGAAGAAAAGAAACGTCACCGTAATTCTTCTCCAACAACCTTCGAGCAGGAACAAGATGATGCCCTAGCTGAGTTAGACTCGGTGATAGAAAGTTATCATGGAAAGCCAGGTGTATTAAAACGCAGTAGAAGACGTGGCATGAAAGAATCTGAACGTAATGGAGGTACATGGCCAAAGGCAAGAAATGGTCCAATTATTGAACATGGCACAGGAACCATTATTCATCCACGAAGAAACAAAGAACGTTTACCTCTTTCAGTTCTCTTAACCAACCCACCTAAGTATTGTTGGCAACCACCACCACCTTCTCATGACTGCAATGCTTCATGCTCTCCTACATCATCTTCAGGATACAAAACAAATGATACTGAACATCACTATAGTAAATCAGGCCAATTGATAGGTTCTCAAAAAACATTCACTCCAACACCTTTTAAAGATCTTCTTCATGAGAAAAAGGAGAGAATCAGAGGACCTTCAGATGCTAGCATTGATCTTTCAGTCAAATCTGGAAATGTAGGAAAGGAAGTGATGGAATATTATGTTAAAAAGAAAAAATACCCTCCCAGTGATAATGAAGATTCTCACAGTCGTATTCATTCTCAATTGTATGGTGCTCTTCGATCTTATACTTTCAATCCATACCCTCTTGCTCATCCACATCCGCATCCACATTCAGACTCTGCTACAAGGTACCCATCACCAACTACATTACCATCCTCACAGAGTGGTGAATCAATTGGAATATCTGATACCAGGAGTTACTGCTTTGAAACATCATATACTTCACCAACACAGGTAAATAAAATATATCTTTGCTGCAATTATTTATTGTATTAATATAGGCAGTAAAAGAAATTTTGTCTATTGTTGTAGTGATTAATATTATATTTATTAAGAAAGTACTACCCTTACGGAATCGTTTGTATTTTATCAATCAATTCTGTGACTTTTATTTTGCATTGTCAAATTATGAAATCAATAAATCTTTATACATAATACCCTTACACTATTTTTCCCTAAACTAAAACAAATATTTAATATTCTTATACTGTTGTAATATTTTCAATGTGTTCATTGCTATGAAAATTATACTGCTCAATAAGAAAAGGTTATATTTATACAACTATATAAGTAGTTAATTTTTAAACATATAGATCTGGTTAACAGATTAAGATTAAGTCAACGGCTGTCATTCAGAATCAAACATTCAACATCAAAACACAACCTTATCTCTAGGTAGTAACTTTTCCCTCCCCTTCCCTTGACACAACCACTCAAAGTTGCATGGCTACTTGTGAACTCATTTAAGTATATGTGTGGGTTTGTTAATATTTATATTGGAAATGTCTTCCTAACTTTCTGATGAAGGGAGGCAGTGCTTCCGAAAATTTAAAGAACTCCAAACCTTACAAGGTAAGTTACCTACTTTCTAGCTCTCTTTCCTGTCCAATTATCAAGGACAGGAAAGATAGAGAGAAGGTTGGTGACTTACTTACCTGAGGTTCACAGATGCCAGGCACCATCTAGGGTTTGAAGTTCTAAATTTTCGGAGGCCCGCTTCATCAGAGTGTGATCCTGTGATCGGCTATATTTAAATATATGTTCATAAATTTTTCTTTATGTAGGTATTTCATCACAATCATTCGCCATCTGCAGACCTTCACTACCACAAAGTCCGCCCAGTCCTGCCTGCTCACTCACATCCAGGGTATAGAGGAAATGATGATATAAATGTTGGCTATTCTGGGTATGAAGGTGGAACATTTCCTAGGAAGAAAGAAAACCAAAGAATTCGGTAATTTTTGTTTCTTTTGTTATTGATTAGGAGGGAAGGTAATAAGAGAGATGACAGTGAGTCAAACAGTTAAAAAAGTGGAGCATACCATTTATCTCCAGAACATGACCAAAAGTTTTAATTTTGAATTCTACACACAGTGATTATGTATCTCAATATGTCCCCCTTTTCTTTTTGTTTAATTTTTATTGTATTTGTTCTTCATTGAAGAGATTGCTTTTGATGCTGTCATATGTATGTTTCCAATAAACACCTAAATGTTCTCACTTATTGATGATGACATAATATATAATCAACTTTTCTCTATCAAAATATTTTAAATAATTTGCTTCACTCATTCTCCTTGCATATTAATATTGATGTTTATTCCAGTATTCCTTCCAATCCCAGTGTTACCAGCAAAAGCAGTGCTGGAAAGGTGTCCACAGGCAGTATCGAGAGGGCATCAGATAGGGGAAGTCCAATGCCAACTTTTCATGTTGAAGTTTTAAGTCCTGGACTGAGAGAAAATAAAAGGAATTCACTTCCTGATTACTGCTTCCAACAAAAGTAAGTTATTTAATAACATCTGATAATCCACTAAGGTACAAATCAGCCACTTACGCAGACTTATACAAATGAATCCCTTCATAGTTTCGGGTTAAATTAAGTCATCCCAACTTGTTATGCAATTTATTGATTCTAACATTGTGCAAACTGTCCGCTATGAATGCTTTTATGTACAAATTTACTAGAAACTGTCCATATGATACAGCTACTTAAAATTAGAATTTTGTAATTCAGTAGGGTACTTTGCTGACCAACTAGCAAAAAGTTAATCCCAATTTTTCCCTGTTTGTCACTGTTACTCATTATCAGGTGAACTTTATTATTAAAATTTATTTTTCCAAGGGGGTGCAAATGGGAATATGCTATCATCCCCCTGTGTTCCACAGGCATAACAAAATATATGAAGCAAGGACAGATACTGTGACAAGTCAAAATAATTAATTCATTTGAATAGGATAGGGGGACAAAGAGTGGCAGTTCAATTACCTTAAATCAGTAGTAGGCATAGACTGGCTGGATTTTCACTTGCTCTAAACAATTTCACATGTTCTTGCATCACTGCCTGTTGACACCTACTAGCAATTAAGGTAAGTCAACTGTTTTTTCTGTTTCCTACCTGAATGAATGAATTTTTTTATCTTTGGCAACTTATCTTTCTTTGTTTCATACTTGCATAATTTATGTGGATAAAAGAGTGTTATTTGTGGCTTCCATGACATTAATTACAATTGAATTTCATTCATCCATTTTTCAGCAGAACCAGATTACAAAGTTTTCATTTTTAATTTTAAGTTTGGTATATGAAAAGAATACATTTCACAATAAAAGACACCATAAAACATAAACACAAACTACTCTGTTATCAAATTATTTAGGCAATGTCAATAGTGATCTCATTACAACTTTTTCCTAACAATTTAGAATTTCTGAAACAATGCTTGAACCCACAGGCAATAACCTAACCAGCAAATAGGAATTTAACTTTTCAGTAGTGTTTAATACATATTAAATGTAGGTTGTATTCATCATTAGTTTTGTAGGAGAGGCTATTGGATTGCCCTTAATTTTGTATGAAAACTTATAAATAGGGATGAGGAGGGTTATAGATAGTTCATCTGAACTATGTCTAATTGCATGAACTGATACTAATAATTGTATTTGTTTAATTAAACAGTGCTATTATAATTTTCAGTATGCTTAATGGTAAGTGTTTTGGTCTGACAATAAGCAATTAATTTATACCAGTAGGTTTGGGGCGTTATGCATGATTGAATAATGAGACACATGCATGAAAACCAGGTTTTAATGGAGCATTGTTAGAGTGGAACCCAAAGAGATGAATTGTTGTATCACCCCCAAAGCAGGGCTGTGATAAAGCTAATACATGTATCATATATATTTCATTATTAGCGAACTATACAATTTTTATCAATTTTGTTCTGAACAAATATTAATTTTATTATTATAATCTGTTTTAGACCTGCTCCAGGTGAACTAAGGAGAGTTCATATAGATAAATCGGCAGAACCTCTTGGTATTCAGATATCATGCCTTGAAAGTGGTGGAGTCTTTGTTTCTACTGTAAATGATCATAGTTTGGCATCCCAAGTTGGCTTACAGGTATGAAAAAATTAACTCAGGTATCGAAGATTGCACAGTATTTGTTGTGGTAATCAGTCCTAAGACTTCCCTCTAATGCTAGTTTACAAGACCCTCTTTTCTCAAAATGAGGCTTATTAATCTGTCCCTTTCTCTTGATCAAAGTCCTCCATATTGTTTGCTCTTCTCTTATTCTGCTTAGAACTTCCTGGTTAGTTACCATATCCACCCATCTGATTTTCATTATTCTTTTATAGCCCCACATTTTGAAAGCATCTATTCTTTTCTGTTCCTATTTTCCTTGTTTCGCACCCATATAACACTGCATATGGACATCTTTAATACTGATTTCCTAATATTCATATTTATTGCATACTATATTACTAGTGTATTTCACTAGTTATTAATTTTTATGTTTTAATTGTTGTAGTGGGAAATTAGACAAAATTACACATTTCTGACTGTTTAGGTCCACGAAGTTCAATAATGACTGAATGAAGTACTCTTAGGAAACTATTCAAGACCCATCATTATTTTATGGATTTTAATGAATAGGTAAACCAAGTAGGAGAGCAGATAGATTAATTGACAGGGTGGTACACATTAAAATGACTTCTGTTTATAACACTTTATTCGGCTCATTAAAAACTCGTAATAATGAACATTATTAGTGTACTAAATTGTTCAGTCTTTCCCATGCATATATATTTAAATAATTATGAGATTGGAGATGTACATAGTAGGTTTAATATTTTTTATTATTATTATATTAGAATGGCCTTCTCACTATCTTGGGGATCAATATATACATCAACCAAGTTTAATATTGTGAGATCTTGATGGGTGAAAGAGCAGTAGGGGATTTCTGTCAGAGTATGGTGTTTACACAGCATATGCAAACATGTCTATAGATTTCATAAGTATATCTCCCAGAATATTAGCACTTCATCCTTTAATATCCTTTAATGGTGTAGCAATAGAGAAGTTATATAATTGTTTGTTCCAAGAGTGAATATAGGTATCTTGGAATGGTTTTCAAATAAAATGCCCAAATAATTAATTGAACAAAGCACATTAATCTAAATAATTTTATTTCAACATTCTTGTTGCTTTAGCATGAAAATAATGTGAGAATGTGTAAATTGATGTCTAATGGACTTCAGATTTCATTATTCTGCAACTTTGTTCTTATCAGTGTTGCTCTTCATACTGTATAAATGATCAGATTTACAGATTTTATTATTTTTTGAATCAGGTGGGTGACCAGTTGTTGGAGGTATGTGGTATCAACATGCGTAGTGCAACTTACCAGTTAGCAGCTAATGTTCTACGTCAGTGTGGGAATTCTATTACCATGTTGGTTCAATACAGTCCCGACAGTAAGTTCTTATAAAACTAGAATAATATTTATAAATAATTTATAGTACTAACAGAGTGAATACATTATTCATGTGTATGTGTGTAGGGAGCTTCCTGCTTTCTCATTCTTACACATCACTGTTGGTGTCCAACCTCTTTTACAACATGCTTCTCTTCCTCTGCCCCCTCACACTGCAGTCTCTATGCCCTGCCCATAATGTTATTTGACTTCTTGCTTATTAACAGTATTAAATAACACAAACTTCAAATTTTGTACTGTTCTTTGACTTTGAGGGGGAATAAATACACATTTCATCTACAATAATGAAATTTCTTAAAAATTCAGTTGAATTACATTTATCAATTTCTATCAACCTTTGCAAAGTCATGTAATCAATCAGCAATCTTTCAATGCAGCATTGTTTATTTCTATGTTCTCCTGGGTGGTTGCTGGATTCATAATACAAAATAAAGTTCGACTATGTGTTTGAATTCTACTTCTATTTTCTGTACCATAGAGAATAAGTTGGATTATTTGTTTAGTAATTAATCTTAACTCTTTACATGTATCTGTTGGCAGGTAAACTTTTTATATATTTTATTACTGCTATAAAGCAATTTTCTTTTCCTTGCAACACCTATACTTGCTTACAACATAAAACAATTGAGAAATCACTATTCATGGTATACTATTTAACAGATTATTTTTAGACTATGTATTGCCTTTGTGTTAGGCAAATAACTTTCTTAAGGGACACAGGTACAGAAATTTCGCCCAAATTCTGAAAAAGTATTGATTTTCTAATTTTTTCAAATTAAATATGCCTATAAATTCAGTAAACTGAAAAAGAAGCTGCCAAACAAAAGAAGGAAGGTGTAGCATGTGCTGCAGGACAATTTCAATTAATATGTTTGATTCTTATTTCACGAATTACTGATTTTTTTCAAAAAAATGTGTTTTTTTCAGCTTCATGTTTTCTGGTACCAAAAACCTTCTATGCATCACAAATATTAAGATATTGTGTTCGTTCTTTTTGTACATAATCTACATGCTAATACCTTCAAATACAATTATTTAAGTAGTTTAGATGAAAAGTGTTTTAAAAGTGCTGAAATGTGCTAATTTTTAAGTAACCCAATGAAGCTCTTAGTAAAGAAAATTATTTTCTCCTCACAGTTTTATTCAATTTTAAAAATAATACTGACAATCAATAAAAATGGTCAGCCCTACATATAAACGTTAAAAAGACTAAAATATATTCAAGTACGTAACAAAAAACATTTTCAAAACTGCCTAATTTTGAAAATAAATTTCAAAAATATCTCAACAAAAACAGTTTTACAAAAACAATATTTTGTACATTTCTACACATGTGTGTTGTTAAGACACTAAAAATTTCAGCTCAGTAGCAATTCATTTACAGGAATTTCAAATTTCAGTCCCTGTGTCCCTTAATAATCTTTCACATGTAATGGTTTCTTAAATATATGAATTATTAAACAGCACAGTTGTGTCTATTTTTGTAATGTTGTTCTCCAAAGTGGATATTCTGTGTACACACATTAGTTTTAAAATTAATACGGATTGCATTCATTTTTAACAATATAAGAGTGAAGTTTTCAACAATGTGATGGTTTTATAAATAATTATTTTAATTGATTACCGTAATCATTTTGTTTTCAATATTATAAAATCCATTATTGTTCATAATTCATAAAATTACCTTGAGAGAAATTTTAGTAAATATGCCATGGTTAACCTTGTGATATAAAGGAACAAATTCCTTTACATTTTTCCCAGAATACCACGAGTTGGAAGGGACAGCAAGTTCAAGTAGTGAAGAAAGTCCATCACATTCTGGTTCGCCCACTCCATGTAACTCACCTGAGACATCAAGGAAGGCAGCACCAATGCAGCTGGGTGAATTGCCCCCTTCAGCAATTTGCAGTTTACGTGGAGTCTCACAAACCACTCACGGAACTCTCACTCGAAGTCAAGTTCCACAACTTTTAACATCTCTAACAAGACAAAATGCCACAACAAGGTATATATTCTTTTTCTTTTTTTAAAAACCAACACATTCAATCTTCATTGATTGACTTACTTTCATATAATAAATATGTGTATATTTTAAGATTATTAACATTTTATTTCATTGCTGATGCTATGTTGTAGTTTAATTAATTTTTCAAATAGTGTCTAGAATTAAAATTCTATTATTGAATATAGTGTTTAAGTAGATAATTCAAATGTTAAAATACCCTACAATGGGTCTTGCATGTTTTAAACAGCAAGTATTTTAATAATTAATTAATTGAATAATTTATTAAAGAAAGTACTTGAATATTATGAAAGCATAAATGTTGTAATAATAATGACCACAGATTCAATTTTTTGAATTAAAAAACTTACTGTACATAATCTAGTACCATCACCAGGTGACATCTGAAAAAATTAGATCCAAAATTTTTGAACAGTTACTAAGATATTTTCATATAAATCTTAACTGGAGAAACTTTGAAAAATTGGTTGTAGATATTACTTAGAAGACTGTGTTTATATAGATACATTTTTTATAATAAATAAAATATTTTTTGTCTTTCATTTTTGAGTAAATCTAGGTAACAGTAACAATTTACTTTAAACTATTAGTTTTGTTGGTCTCAATAACCTGATTTTTAATTGTCCTGATAAACACTATGTAATCTATCAATTACAGTTTGAATAAACTTTACATCATAGTTTTCTGTCTTAAATATTTACAGTAAATAAAAACAGCCAAAAAGTCAGCATTAAATATATAACTATTTATTAACAAAAGCGACTTTTCATCTCCATTTTGAGACTTCTTCAGGCTTATTACTAACATAATATTACAATAAATTAATTCTGAGTTCTATGTTACAATTTTGAATTTATATATAAAAAACACTGTTAAAAACTTGCAAATTTAGCAAAACATCCTATTTAGTGCTTGACTTCCTTGGTCATAAAGATTATTGAATTTATGTGAAGAATTCGGTGCCTTCTCCAGCTATGTTTACGACCAAAATGATGTGTGACAATGAGTGCTTTTGGCAGTTAAATTTTAACAGTGGAGCTTTAAATTACTACAGGAAAAGAGGATAGAAAATTTTGTTCAAATTATTTTGGAAATTAACAAAATTAATTGTTTAGATTGTAATGCATTGTATATCGAACAAACTAAAAGAGCTTTAAAAACTTGCATTAAGGAACATAAAAACGACATCAAATTAGACATTCAAAAGTACACAGTTGTGTCAAAACACATACATGTTGATAATCACAATTTTGATTGGCAAAATGTGGAAATTTTAGAGGAAGAAAATAATTATTCTCGAGAATTAGGAGTGAAATGTTGTACATCAGGTGTTACCCTTAAACAATCAAAGTTAAAAATGACACAAATAATTTTAACAAAATTTACGATACCCTTTTTGTTGTAGTAGTTTAACGCTCTAATATTCTTCTCCATTGTTAAAATTTAAGTGCCGTAACCATCGCTGGAGAAGGTCCACCATGGTACAAAATTCTTCACATAAATTCAATAATCTTTACGAGTGAGGGATCAAGGACACAAATAATAGGGTATATTGCTAAATTTGTAAGTTTTCAACCATGTTTTTTATATATAAATTCAAAATTGTAACATAGAACTGAGAATTAATTTATTGTAATATTATGTTTGTAGTAAGCCTGAAGAAGTCTCAAAATGGAGATGAAACGTCACTTTTGTTAATAAATACTTATATATTTAATGCCGGCTGTTTTTATTTATTGAATAAACTTTAATGAAAGTCTACATTAAGTAAATATATCTTCTTTATGTAATTTTTCTTACTTATGCACTCTGTAAAATAAGTTCTGAGCATATTAGTATATTTCATTAGCTGTGTGTCACTGTTTCATTAACTTTTTTTCTCTTACAAAAATTCATATTTATTATTTCACAATCACCATAAAATATATATTTGTTTTGATTTGGTCTATATTTATTAAAATATAGACAATTTACAAATTTATCTACATTCATAATATAACTAAGTATTATATATCTATTCGATTCTTGTTTACATCATAAAAAAATTGTGTTTCTTGTTTTTAGAAATCCTGAAGACCTCAATAAGCTACCAGTTTGTGACCCTAGGCTTGTATTCATTGAAACAAGGAAAAGTGTTAACTTAGGTTTAACTTTAGTGGGAGGCAATGCAGTTGGCATATTTGTTCATGGTGTTCAAATTGATTCATTTGCCTATAGTTCTGGATTGAGGTAATTTAGAATTACACTGTGAAGTTAGTAGTAAATTTAATTTGCATCCAAGTATCTTCAAAACTAATCAAACTTTTATTTATATAATTTGAAATAAGAATATTTAATCATTCAACAATTATGCTATGTATTATTTACAGTTTTGTGAATTCTATAGATTTAGATTAGTCAGTTATGTAAAATAAATTTGCTAAGATTCAACTTTTACAGGTATAACAACAGCACGCAATACATTTCATTTCTTTAATGTTATCCGCTGTAGTTGCTACTCTGAGATGTTATATATTAAGACTTCCTCTCCTGCTTTATATAATATAGATAAATTTCCAATAATTAATAAATGCCAATTTTTAAAACTATTTTTTTTTATATAAATAGAAGTTAATATAATAGAAGATCACTGCAACTGTATTGTATTGCATATTATTATAATTAATTACTTTAATTTAATAGAACTGGAGATCAAATTTTGGAATATAATGGTGTTGATTTGCAACATGCAACAGCTGAAGCAGCCGCATATGAACTTGCCAAACCTGCTGACAAAGTAACAATACTTGCGCAGTACAATCTAGAAAGTGAGTACTATATTGATAGCTATTTTACTGATGAACAAATTTTGTTTTACATTTTGTGATTTTAAGACATTTAAAATACATCTTAAATAAATTTAAATCATGTGATATGTTTATTAAATAGAAGAACAATTAACATGTCAAAAACACAAACATTTTAAATTTTACAAAGTATGCTGTGCTTATAATGTTGTTAAAGTAGAATTGTTTTAAATATAATAGCATGAATATGGCAGTTTAATCTACTGAAAGCTACTATTGTAATAAATTAATTTTTAAAAAGCAACTGTAATTGTCAAAGGGATTTTTATTATCTCTTCAATGTCTATAAAGAACATAAATTATTAAACTTATATTTTTTGTATATCACATTTTAATTCATTCTAATAAATTTGATCTGTAACTGTGAAAATAGTAGTTTGCATTATAAAGTCTTGTGTGTTAATGATACACTTACCAAATGATTCTGTATATAGCTATTTCAAGAGATCAAAATTACAAAGAAATATTATTTTTCTGTTTGTTCTATAAAGTTATGCTTAGAAGCTATTAAAATTGTTAAGGTGCATATTGATTTAGTGAGTTAGACGGACATCTTAGTTGGTTGGCTGATTGATATTGATACACTGGTAAATGATTCATTTAGTGTATTGTGTTTGTAGTTAGTTATACATTTTTAGGCATATTCTTTCCACAATTTTGCACTTAATCCTTTATATATTACTCTGTTTATTGTTATCTTTTGACATTTTTACTCCTGTACACTTTTACATATACTTTTATCAAATAGTCCATCAGATCGCCGAAAACAGAGACAATTATTTTGATGTGATTCTATGTAAATACAATTACTTCATAATTTTTAATCAAAACTACATGAAAAGCACATTTTATAAAGAATATGTATAGTTTAATAATATGAACAAAAAAAATATTGTAAAGTTAATAGAGTAATAAAGTTAAGCAACAACAGATGTATAAAATCACTGTTTGGGGTTACTTCTCTTTTTGTTGATTTGATCCAGCACTAGGACAAAATCCAGAGCGAGTGGTGTCATTTACTTTTAATAAAAAAAATTATGCTCAACAGAATTTCTAAATGCTACAGCAGTAAGAGTGTCATTTTAATCACCAATAGCATTACAACAAAACAAAAGGATTAGCTTATCTTTATATTTGTCCCAGGCAAATTTTTTAAATGAGATATGATGGCATCAGAAATAGAATTTTTCTCTGTTTTGGATAGATCCAAATTAATAAAAATGTTTGATTTTTTTCAATTGTTTCAATCTTTGCTTTACATTCACATATCTCACTATATTGTCCTCCGTAGTTACTACTTTTTGGAATACAGTTGAAATTATTTTTTAACTGAAAATTGCAAAATAAACTCAGTTTACCAAACACCAAATAAGCAGTACATCATTAATACAATAAGTTATGTCTGTTCTATAATTTTTTAAAGTATGAAATAAAATGGCCTGAATCTAATCAGACAACATATAATTACTTATCTGAAACACACAATGTTTCCACTGTCAATTGGTGTTTCTCAGATAAGTATATGTTGTCTGGTTAGATTCAGTCTATTTTACTTCATACAGTACATAATTACTTGCATAGTATTCATTGCAGTCAGTAAAACCACCTCCAAAAAGCACTGAGAAATGATTAGTTTAATTAAACTTGTGGGCTGTTGCTTTCAAAATGAGAATAATATGTGGTAAGGCAATAAAAATAAGTATGACAATGGATCGGCCATGGAAAAATCGGAAACAACATTTTTGTACAAATCTACGAAAAATGAAACTGAAAATAACCAAATTCAATGAAAACGGAGGAGTGGCTGTAATTCAGTTGTAAATATGGCCTTGAAGGGTTAAAAAGCTGTCTTCTTTAGACTGTTGTTGAGAAAACCAGATAGATTAGGATTACATTGTGTTATTGTACAATTACCTACATTAATGATTTGTTCATGTTACTGCTGTAAATAATAAAATATTTATTCATTTCTATTTAGGGTACAATGAAGTTAAAGATATGTCTGGTGGCGATAGTTTCTACATTCGAGCAATGTTTGACCGCACTGGTGACTTGGGAGATCCAAATCAATTACAATTTCATAAGGATGACATACTTTATGTTGACAACACTATGTTCAATGGTATTCCTGGCCACTGGAGAGCATGGATTATAGATGATGATGGTCTCAGACAGCAATGTGGCATCATTCCCAGTAAATTCAAGTTAGTCTTTAACTTAATTTTTTTCTGATTTATTATGTTCTATAACATATTAATATTTAATTCAATAATTTGCTCTAGGGTTGAAGAAGATTTACTTCTTCGGCGTAGTCTTGGTGATCTTGAAGCTGATGCAAGGAGAGGTACTACATCAGCTCGAAGAAGCTTCTTTCGTCGTAAAAAACATCAAAGAAGTTCATCTCGAGATTCTAAGGAGCTAGCTAGTTTTTCAAATATTAATCTTGGATGGTACAGTGATTCTGGTACTTTGAATGAAGAGGCTGTTCGATGTTCATATCAGCGTGTTGAAAGATTGGATTGTAAGAACAAATTAAACATGTATTTTCTTATTGTTGGTATTTGACTTTCAATGCATTTTAGGAGATTCAGTATTGTTAATTTACTTTTCCAAAACTTTGAAATATTTTATAAGGTATTTTTAGATTTAAAATGACAGTTTAGTTTTCAATTTTTTAATTTCACAATATTTTATTAATATCATTCTTTAATATAAATAAGTGCTTAATTTGGAGTATTATTGCTTATTTCCCTTTTAACTTTTTAAGTCAAAGGCTAATTATGAGCTATACAGGGTGAGTCATCTAAAACTTTAACCTCCTATAACTTTTGAATGGTTGGTGCTCAGAAACGCAACCATGACCAATGGGGCATCAGTTGCATACTAGAGAATTGTATTTGATCAAAGAGTTTCCGAGATGGTAAGACCAACTTTGTTTTTTAATGGAGTCGTTATTTTGCTGTCATTTTGTTGTAATAGACGTTAAGCTGTGAACAACCAATTGGTTTGTTATAAGAATATGAGTAGAAAGCAAGAACAAAGTAGTGCAAGCAGCCGTTATTCATTGTTGCAAGTCCTCGACTGTTTAGCATGTAGCTTTAGTAAGAAAGATCATGTAGTTTTGATACATTGTTGTTTTTTGTTTCGACTCACATTTTCATACAGCATAACAGGATGATTTTTTGCAGCTTGATATGCATTACAACTTCACAACACCAAAGTTGGACTTGCCATCCATGAAAATCTTTAATCCACTACAATTCTCTTATATACAACTGATGTCACTTTGGGCATTGTTTCTTTTCTGCTTGGTTTGATCCTTACAGCTTAAACTTCAAAAAGTACAGGAGGTGAAAGTTTTAAAAGACTTATCCTGAATATAAAATAAAAGATTTCTATTGTTAATGGTCAGAAGCTCTTTCATTCTCAAGTTATGTGTACATACTTATTGTTCTATCAAATTAATCCTTATCTATCTTATTTGAGCATACTTTGACATAATCCGGTTTCTGCATGAGCTGCCACAAAATAAAACAAACCATAGCTATTTCTTTAATTTTGAATTGTATCAAAATTTATATTTTTCAGATCCAGTATTACGTCCAGTTCTCATTATGGGACCATTGGCAGATTGTGTTACAGAAAAATTGATTCAAGATTTCCCTGACAAGTTTACCCGTTGTGTTCCTGAAGTAATGAATTGCACCCAGGCTTTAATGGAAAAGGGAGTTGCTGAAAACATATTTGTTGATTACAGAAAAAAAGGAAATTATTTTGAATGCACTACTGTAGCTGCTGTGAAAGAAATTTGTGATAAGGTATAATGAATGTTTAACTTCATTATTTTAATTTTAAATGGCCCTCAATGTGCTTGACACTGCCCCATCTCAGTCTTTCCTCCTGATCCATAAGATGTTGAACTCCAACACATTGTACAGTCCAGAAAAATTGGTAGATTCATTATCATCAGACCACCTTTTCCCTAACCACACTGTCCCTCATTTGACACATTACTTTTTATGTCTATTTGCATTAGGTTGAGTTTGTAAATATGTTTGTATATTTATCTATGTTTAAATAGATGTGTGTATTTCCTACAAATTTTCCATTATTGTTACATTTTCTTGCAAAAATGTTAATTGGCTGGTCTGCCAGAGTTTGAATGGTCAACTGGCAACTGGAAGAAGGAGGCTTAGGCTCTCTGAAAATTTGATATGCTCATTTCTTTGACGTGGTGATAACTCTCTGTTGAAGGTCAGCACACAACTTTAGGTTCTTCTTTGAGCCCATAAAATTAATTTGACAATCTTTCATCGTCCTGTTATATTTAACAGTCTTGAGTGACTGGGCCTCTAACAGCTCTGTACTTCCCTACCAGTCAATGTCTACTATCAATTTAGGGTGGGTAATGACATTTTACTACCTCTCTTTCTTATGTGTATAATTAATGACAGGAAAGAAAGATTGAAAATTAGTGACTTACCTGACATGTACAGATGGCAGGCACAATTTTGAGTGTGGAGTTCTTGAATTTTCCAAGGATTCGTCCCCTTCATCAGAAGATTAGGGGTCTATTGTTTACCAGCAAAAGTGAGCCACTAGGCAATTTTGACACTACATGTTGATTTTTTGTATCAGGCAGGATACATATTTCAAATTTTTGCAGCGTTATTTTCACCTTTCCAGTGATGGATTGCTGCTCGTTTGCATTTTCAGTGTAATACTATCCACCAATTTCTGTCCTATTAATTTTATAAAGATTTCACTTCAAACAGGACAATAAAGGTTCCAGGCAAATGCAACAGTTAATGAATGACACACACCATCACCCGTTATGGTCTCTATCTCTCAAAGAGTGTCTTTATGGAAAGTGAGAAAGGTACAGAAATTTAGTAAAGTTAGAGAACACGGTGTTCATGGCCTTAGCATAGGTTATGCAGATAAGGTAAGTTCCTTTGGGTGGAGTTCAGCAGGCAAGCACTAATGGAGTGTGGTATTTGACTGAGTTGGTCTGAAACATTTGTCACTGTTCATTGCAATTGCATGGTATAATATAAACATGGGAATAATAATGGTGATATTCAATTTATCAAGTTTTAACTTTATATGTAAAGTATGTTGCAATTGTTTGTACTTTATAGTTACCATTTTTATGTATCTTGTTGCAGAATAGCCATTGTATGTTGGACATTACTCTAACATCAGTGGAAAAGTTACATAGGCATCAAATATATCCTATTGTTCTGCTTATTAAGTTTAAGTCAACTAAACAAATAAAAGAAGTGAAGGATTCAAGGTTTCCTATGGAAAAGGTATCTGCTAAAGCAGCAAAAGAAATGTATGAGCATGCTTTGAAATTGGAAATGGAGTATCGGCACTACATATCAGGTTAGATTGAGTGTCTAATGTTGCTTAGTTTATCATGTAATAAATACTTATTTTTCTTTTTTGAATATTTAGTTTATTTTAACTATTTAGCAAATTAATTCAATAATGTTGACATAGGTTTTTATAGATATATACATGTTTTCATTAAAAAGAAACCTGAATCTAGCCTTAAAGTTATTGCAATTACCTACATTAGATAAAATGTACTGTAATTATAATATTAGAACTGATAAATTAAAAGGTTTATGATTATGGATAATTATTCATAAAAGACATGTGAAATACTTACAATTCTGTAAGATTAATTGAAAGCAAATTTAATTGTTTACGATTATGGATAATTATTCATTAAAAGACATGTGAAATACTTACAATTCTGTAAGGTTAATTGAAAGCAAATTTAATTAAATTGCCGTAAATAGTATTTTGTTTCGGAAGTAGAAAATAATATGTAAATTGGCATGATGTAAGTATTGAAGATGGTTCGACTATTATTTCAGACTAAATAACAATATAAAAATTAGATACACAAGTAGTAACATTTAGACCTTTGCATAGATATATTTCTCACAACATAATTATACTGAAATGTTTCTTTATAAACAAATTCAACAATCTGAAGCAATAATTCATTTAACCTTTTTACCCACCTTTGTATTATATTTAGTACTTGATCTTGGTTCTTCATTACGATAAAATATGTGTTCCATTCTAAAATTATCTTTGATTTTAATACACGTAATGTAATTATTTTCAGCTGTGATACCTGCTGGGGTTAATATTGCCTACATGTGTACTCAAATTAAGGCAGCTGTGGACCAAGTACAAAATAAAGCTCTGTGGGTTCCTCGAGGGACTTTGTGAAATTTTACTGTCTTGTTTGCCAATGGTTTTCAATCTAATGTCATCCTCTTTTTACCGTTTTTTAGTGAGGTGAATATTTATAAAAAGATGATATTCTTAGAGCAATTTATTCAAGGTTAAGTTAAAAAAGTGATGTGACATTGTCATTAATTTATACGGATAGGAAAGACAGACAGTTTGCTAATGATATAGTTACTGTGAGGCTAGTGTCTCCAAAAGAAATTTTCTCCTGTCATACATGGTAACACCAGCCCACAATTCTGATAAGCCATTAAATCACGACCTCTCTTTCCTTTCAATATAAAGTCATATATAAATATTTATAATCAGTTATGATATCTGACTGTTTGGAAGTCAGAAAAAAAATTAATAAGAACTTTATTAACATGTTTTATTCCTGATTTAGAAACCCAATTTGTTTAGTGTTTTTGGTGTAATGGCTTTATCTGTAAATGACAGTTGGTGTTGCCATCTTGGATAGATTTTCAATTAGGGAGAGAGGAGGACTGTACCTCTACAGTGTGTATAAGTAAGGATGTGACATTGTCAAAGTAATGAAAACAATTAGTGTGGAAGGAAAAAGAGAAAGTTGATGGTTTACACACCGTTGAGGGCAGGATGGAGTGCTTCAAATTTTCTGAGGTGTCAACCTCCTTCAGGAGGAAAGGAGACAAGTTTCATATCCTGGCTAGTGGTGGATATTCCACAGTTTCTAGACACATCATTACTTACAATTCCTTGGTTAAATGTCAAGTTTTTTGATTTTTAAATTATTTCAGTTTTGTTGCTACTTGGCATGGTATTAGCTTGCTCAATGACTTATTCTACCAATTATTGGATGTTTTACACCTATACACCCAAAGTTATTGCAAAATTTTCTCTTTCTAGTCTTTTCATTGTACTGTGCAGTCATCTACCACACAGCGTACCTCTTTTGACAAAGGTGACACCCGCCCTCAATTTCAGCTAAGCCACACATCAGCTTTCTTTTTAACTTTTTAATAACAGTTATTTTAATTATATATGTATATGACAGTGACTTTTCTGAATGTAAAAGTTATGGCCCACCATTATAAAAAACTTGGACCAATTTTTGGAAATTATTTGCCAACTAAACATTTGTATATTTTTCAAGATTTACAAAATTGAAATAATATTACACGATTTTTCAAAATATGTCTCACAGAATATTTGAATAAAGACAACCTGTTCATGTTATTCTATCAGCTCTATTATCAGTTGCTTCAGAAGAGCACCACTGTCTTTGGAAATTATCTTGATACACTTACTGAGTAAATGACAATGTCTTCCTTCTTTTTCTATATTTGCAACACACAAAAAGTATTGTAATTAGTATTTGTAATATATACACTAATTGAACCAAATAATGTATAACTGTAGAAAGAGGTATGTATGATAGATGTAGTATTTATATTGACTTGTATATTTTTAAAACAATTTATAATGAAAGATGCACTTTAACATGTACATTTTCATCTATGAACATTAAAGTGAGACAATCTATTCAAATTGTGCTAATCTATGAGTAATGCCCCTGAGATTTATATTGATTTCTTTTAAAACATTAACGTTTGAATGATGTTCAATGATTTTATAAAAATTGGTCCAGAACCAGTTTTTTATATTGAGAAAATTTCAAATGGGCTAATTTTAAAGTTACATGTTTAGCGTTAAGTCGATTAGGCAATTATTGTATATTTTAAAGGACACAAACTTCTCCTTTAATTTGCATTTATAGATTTTTAGACAATGTGGCAAATGTCATTTAAATCAATAGTAATTGTTCAAGTGATAATTCTTGTATATTCATCAATCTTGTTTTAGAACATGAGACATTTTTATGTACATCATAATATAAATTTTTATCCAATAATTTTACTTCATTTTGTGTTTTATCGTTTAAGAAATAATTGTTTCAATCTCAAAACAGAAAACTATATTACTTTTAACTTGTTAAAATATGTTGTTAAATTTAACCCAAGGTTAAAAATAAAAATATACCAATGTTGTCCAAAAATGTCTCATGTTCTAAGACAAATTTGTTTTGCTTATTTGAATCAATAATTGGAACTTCTGAAACGTCAAGCAAGATATTAAAAGCACTTGAGCTCCCATATATACCAGTGTTCTAATTTACGTGAATAATTACCTTAATATTTTTTATACCTACCCTAAATATTTCATCAAGCAATAAAAGCCGCATAACTAACTTCAAATAGCTACATTTTCTTTAGTTCTTTTTCAAATTTGATAAAATGTATTGATTGTCACATATTAAAAGTTTCAAAATACTAAATAATGGTAGTGACATTGTGTTTGTGCTCATATTTATTTTTAAAGAATTATAATTATGTGGAATACACCTATTACTTATTTGAAATGATTAGAATTGTTCACATTCATAATGTATTAGCATGCATTAAAACATCTACATTATTTCTACAATAATTTCAGTAATTTAATATTTTTGAATGTATTTGTTGATCTTGAAAACAATATTTATCCATTTCAAATATATTGGTATTATAATTGCATAAAATTAGTTGTTATACATGTATTGCTTGTTTGTTTGTTAGCTGCTGTTTGAATCAATAATTTTTAACGATGCTAGATGTATTTATTATTTACACAACTAATTGCAAATCGCAACCTTTTTTTTTTTACATATGGTAGCATTATCTCCCTATTTTTTTTATAAAAGTAATTGAAATTATGTGTAATATGAAAACTTATTTATTTTACAAGTTTTTCAAATACACTTTTAATTTAATTTTTTAATTGAGTGCTAAAATTCTGTATCAAACTGTGCCTTTATATTTATTAAACCTTGTAACCATCCTAAAGTAAAATTTTACAAATTTACAGCCACTTTTTTACTTATGATTAATGATAGTAACTGAATGATGTTTCAAATGATGCATCACATTTAATTAAAAGAGACTGACCATGGATTGAGATTAAAAGGCCTCAAATTAGCATTTAGCTTTTACAGGTGTAAAAAAGTTGGGAGCTTGAATAATTATTTTCAGTATTAAATGTCAGATGTAAAACAGTGATTCTACTATTTTACTAGAGTACTAGTTCATATATATAGGAAAGAGGGACAGAAAATAGGTATCTACTTACCTTAAATTGATAGTTGGTGTGGACCTGCAAGGAAGTACAAAGTCTGAATGTTCAAGAGTGTCAGCTCCCTTATTCAGACAGTGTGTTTAGCTGCTCATGCTCTCGAAAATTCACATTTATGTACCTTCCTGCAGCCGACTCCAACTATCAATTTAAGGTAAGTCCATAGCTTTTTTCTTGTTTTCATATCCAATTTATTATTTTGGCTATGTCATCTTATTTTTCCTGATATATATAGCGAGAGAGAGAGAGAGAGAGAGAGAGGGGGGGGGTGTCACATACATGAGTGCAATGGAGACAGTGATGTATTAAATTATGGGGAAAAATAGTTATAATTAAAAACTCCAACAGTTGTTACCTTCTTTCTTCCTTTCCTATCAACACAACATTTATGTAAAACAATTTTGGTTGACTTAATATATTATAAAGATTTTCTTTATCAATATACCTTTATATATTTTGTAGAATAACTGTTTTTAAACTTGTGATTACATATTGCACAGCAAATGTGAACTGTACATAGTGTACACATTAAATATAGAATATAATGGAATAGGTTTTGTTTCGTGAACATGTACAGGAATAATTAATGAAGTAATTTAATTGAATCAGGCCTTTTGCATCTTCAGATTTTGTGTTGTATGATTGCTTGAACTGTGATAAAAATGTTTTCTAATATATCATGATCATGTATTTATCAAAAAATTAGGTGCTTTATACCTAAAGCTTGATCATTTGTTTGCTACAACCAATTGTGTATTTTATTAAATGCTAATTTTTATGATTGATAGTTGTATTATTTATTTGAGTGATTCTTTTCAGTAGGTACAAATTTTATTTTGTAATATGCTACTTATTTGAATAAAATTTCTAGTTTTAGGAAAAAATGGTGTGATAGAGATCTAGTTATAATGATTTGTGTATTAGGTGTGCTATTTTGTCATAACTTATGCAAAATATTTTAATTAAATGATTCACAGTTTTACATATCTTAAAAAATGACTGAGGAAATCATTGTTTATAATTTTGTAACCTTTCATAGATGTTAGTTTGTTATAAGTTTCCTTTAAAAAATCAGTAATATTAAAGGATTGCAGAGATGTCAAGTATTCAGGAAACTACATTAGACATTAATGTTCTTTCCTATTGTGGTGATATTACCGGTAGCACTATGTAAATTATTTTAGCACAATTGTAAGGCAATAAAATAGTTTTGTATGTGAATACAAGCATGTGATATAACAATAATAAATATAATAAAAGTTGAGATTGTTGTTCATTAAATTAAAGTTCATTTATTTTCCTCTTTATTTTTAATTTTAGTATAATAATTACTCATAATTACCATGGTAAATCCCTCAAAGTAAAAATGAGGGCACAAAATGATCCCTTTTTGCTCATTTTTCCCTGAAGACCTTCAAGATTTTTTAAAATAGTGTTTCCAACCATTATATATCTTATTTGAAAAATTTGTGTAGACACAATATGCAAGTCCTGAATTTAATAAATTAGATGTGGGAAGGAGTGGGATCCATTTTTTTGGAAAGACAAAAGAGGAGAAAGTCTGTGAGAATATGGCATCCATACATTTTCCAAATTGTTTAATATCGGAACTTTCAATGGACGTGGATATTTATGTAAGCAAGTCGTAACTGTTGGTTAAAGCCATGCAACTATAATTGATATTTCTACATCTCTCATTTTCTAGTTAACATTTTAAACACACAAATTGCAAATGTTGA
This sequence comes from Eucriotettix oculatus, assembly GCA_034510155.1. Lineage (NCBI taxonomy): Eukaryota > Metazoa > Arthropoda > Insecta > Orthoptera > Tetrigidae > Eucriotettix > Eucriotettix oculatus. The sequence continues at coordinate 108,935,840 of CM067379.1, forward strand.
ATAGAAAATTCCCATCATTTTATATAACCAAGCTAAACTGCCGATTGCAGGGAAGGAATATAGAACATTTTCCTTCCATTAATGGTAAAAAAATCAGCATTACATTACATTCATATATAGTCCTATTTATTAACAGACTAAGTGAAAGGAAGTTGCGTGCCACAGGATATATAGTGTGAAAATGCACTTTGAATTGTGGATGAGAGAATTCAGTCAATAGCAAGTTCATCATAAGTGATAGCCAGTCTTAGTCAGATTTTTTGCCCAGCATACATATTGTCTAATGTTAATAATTCAGTAAGTCTGATAAAAGCCCATTGTGAAACTAAATTGAGAGGATTGAGTAAGCACAGAAAAATGATCAACAATCATAACTGGGGACACAAGACCAGCACCAGTACTCCTTACCAATAAATTCAATCTATTCCTGTTGTAAAATCCTTAATAGCCAACAGTTTCATATTACTGTTACATTTTCTGCTCCTTCGCCTACTTCCTGCCCGTAACAAAATTTTGTAAGTAATATGCCCATTCAGACTTTTATGACTTTTAAGAGGGCACATGATACTTGTTATTTGTGAAATACAATTACATGCAACGCAATTCGGATATTTTTCAAGAATAAAAATTTCTTCTGCATTTTGTTCATGGTGATGATTCACATAGTCAATTTTGGTCCTCAATTTGTTAAAGACTCTTTCTGTTTTGCTATATTTTACATCTTTGTAATTAAACATTACACGAGCAGTAATGATGGGTCTACTCTGTACGTTAATTAATGTTCCTATTTCCTCAATTGCTTGTGTCATTTCTACATGTCTTTCGATTTCCTTCCTTTTCCACACAATTCCTGTTTCCTCGTTTGTAAAGTTATCAAACTATCCTCAATTTCTTTCAAAACTATTTCCTGCTAATTTCCCAAACCTTTGACCTTATCCAACACTAATATCTTCCCTGAATCTATTTCGTGTTCATTTACCATAACTTTGGCTTCATCTGAATCTATTTCTTGTTCATTTTCCATAGCTTTGACCTTGTGGGGAGCAGAGATGTTGCTCCACACGCAGCAGCATCGCTGATCAAGACATGGCAACGCCGCACTCCGGCTACAGGTCGAGTGTAGAGCAACCCTTCCGTCCCCCCTTTCTCCCTCTCTCTCCCTCCCTCTCTCCCTCCCTCCCTCTCCCCCATTCCCCCTCTCCCTCCCTCCCCGCAACGGGCGACACACAGACGGGATCTCCGGTCACGTCGCCGTCGCGACACCCAGCAACCAGTCGCAACCCAGCGTCAAGGTGTTGACGACGGTTTCGCCGTACCAGGAGATCCTCGATCGTTTCCCGGAGCTCACGTGCCCAGCCGGCGCACCCCGGGCCGTCCACCACACCACCGTACACCACATCCTCACGACGCCGGGCCCCCCGGTGTCCTGCAGACCTCGCGCCGGAACGACTCCACATCGCGCGGGCAGAGTTCCAGGCCATGCTCGCGGACGGGACCGCACGGCGCTCGAAGAGCCCGTGGGCATCGCCGCTCCACCTCGTTCCGAAGAAGAAGGACGGGGAATGGCGCCCATGCGGGGATTATCGCGCTTTGAACGCGCGAACCATCCCGGACAAACCTTTCAAAGGTTCATGGACGAGGTGCTGCAGGGCCTCGAGTTCTGCTACCCGTACATAGACGACATCCTCGTTTTTAGCTCGTCACCGGCGGAACATCGAGAACATCTCAGCACGATCTTCCAACGTCCGGCGCAGAACAGCATCGTGCTCAACACTGAGAAGTCCGTCTTCGGTCGGTCAGCCGTCACTTTCCTCGGCTAGCGCGTCTCCCACGAAGGCGTCAGTGCGGTGCCGTGGACGCCCGCAACCTCCGCGGCCTTCGAGAGCTGCAAGGCCTCCCTCGCCGACGCCAGCTTGTTGACCCACCCCGACCCTACGGCTCAACTCGGACTATTCACCGACGCTTCGCAAGGAGAAGTCGGCACCACCCTCCAGCAACGGAGCATGGCAGCCACTGGGTTTCTTCTCCAGGAAACTGACTCCCCGTCAATCGCCGTGGCTGGCCTACTACAGGGAGCTTCTGGCGATCTACCTGGCGGTCAGACACTTCCGCCATCCGATCGAGGCGCAGCACACGGTGGTTTTCACGGACCACAAGCCCATCTGCTTCGAGTTCCTCCAGCAGAACGAGAAGCTCCCACCGGTGCAGAGGAACCACCTCGCGTACATCGGCCAGTTCACCACCGACATCCGGCACATCAGCGGAGCCGAGAACATCGTCGCGGACGCCTTCTCCCGCGTCGACGCCCTTACGACGGCCCCCAACCCGGTGGACCTCGAGACCCTCGCTCACCAGCAGACGCGCGACGACGAGTTGCGCACGCTGCTTCGCAGCGGCACAGCGCTCCAACTCCGCCTGGTATCCATCCCAGGCCACGCCTCGCAGCTTTATTGCGACGTCTCGACCGGACGCCATCGGCCGTTCGTCCCAGCACCCAGCCGACGCCAGGTGTTCGACGCGCTGCACAGCCTCAGCCATCCGGGACCACGCGCCACTACGCGCCTGGTGACGTCGCGTTTCGTGTGGCCTGGAGTAAATCGCGACTGCCGGGCGCGTGCGTGCCTTGCCAACGCGCCAAGACCACGCGCCACGTCGTGACGGCTACCGGATCTTTTCAGACGCCCACCACCCGATTCCGCCACATTCACGTCGACATCGTCGGGCCACTACCACCAGCAGGGCCTTTCCGCTACCTGCTCACGATCGTCGACCGCGCCTCGCGCTGGCCAGAGGCAGTCCCGCTGGAGCAGATCACCGCCGAGAGCGTAGCCAACGCCATCCTCCACGGCTGGATCGCCCGATTCGGGTGCCCAGAGGTCATCACAACCGACCAAGGCCGTCAATTCGAATCGCGGCTCTGGGAGCTTTCGCCGGGTGGCAGAGATCTCGGACGACACCGTTCCACCCACAGGCGAACGGCATGGTGGACCATCGTGGCTAGAGGCGCTCCCGATAGTCATGCTGGGCATACGCACCGCCTTCAAGGAGGACCTACAGCCATCGGCAGCCGAGCTGGTGTTCGGCGAAACACTCCGGCTGCCCGGCGAATTTTTTGCCCCGGTTCCAGCCCAGTCTGCCGGAGTCGACCCAACTTCGCTCGTCGACCGCGTCCGCGCAGCACATCAGGCCACAACCCGTGGCCCGGCACTCGCGCCCCGGGACCTTCGTTTTCAGGGAGCTGGCATCCTGCACCCACGTCTTCCTGCGCGACGACACCGCGCGACCACCGCTCCGCCCACCCTATACCGTGCCCCACCTGGTCGTCAGCAGGGATGACAAGACCTGCGTCTTGCGGGTGCGAGGGAACGACGTCCGAGTTTCACTGGATAGTCATGAGCAATTAATCTCAGGGTGTCTGTGGGCTGCAATTCATAGGAACAAGAATGAAACTACTCAAGTGATGGTCCTGGCTATCAAACTGGATCTGCTCCTCAAAGTTCCACGTTCCAGCTCCACGCTCGTCTCCCCGGTTACTAAACCTTCTCTCACCCGCTTTCGGCTTCCCCCAAAATTATTTGTCCCTCGGGTATAAGGCCGACAAAATTCTCATGACCATGCCGTCTATTGTGACAAGGCCAGAAATATTTCAATGAAGCGGATAGTTTAAGTCGCTCATTACAAAATGAATTGCATTATTAGACTCAATCTACTCATCGGACTGGACTATCGAATCCTGAAACTGGATGAGTAATAGACAAAAATATAGAATAAAATTGTAGCGACCGCGTAGAGAATAATTTTGAGTATGCACGTATCTTGTATTGAATGAAAAGTGGAGGTCCAACTATTGATCCTTGAGGAACTCCGCATTTTATATACTGCCAATCGGATAAATAAAGTTGGCCATTTTCGATTTCGACTACTACTTGTCTTACGGTCTCGATAGAAGTGACGCATTTCCTCGGTGAGCTATAATATTTCAACTTCATCAACTGATGAATTCTCTTAGTGGGCAGTTTTTGGACTTTCCGTTAAGGAAACTAATCTGATACTTTACAAAAAAATTCATTCAAGAATTTTAGTATATACAAAAGTATAAATTTTTCTATTTTCGGAAAATAGTAAGACGGTAAATGGGCCTATAATTTAGTACTTTGGATGGCGATCCTTTCTTAAAGAAAGCGTAGGGGTTTATATAAAATCGTTCCTCTATTTAAAAACTACAATTAGAATTTTAGTCTCGGCATCTTCAAGGTTCAGATACAACTGAAATTCAAATTTATTTTGGCACAGTTGGCTCCGCTATCAACACATCCAACGACTATACAAAGAACTAGCTAGTTGCTGATTATTCTTTAAAAATTATATTGATTTCTTTTGTTTGGAGTCGCTTTTTCTTCACAAACTTTGACTTTATTTCCTTTGTATGGGTTCCTCGGCAATGGAACATGAAAAATCAGTGCCCTTGCCGGGAATCGAACCCGGGGACCTCTGCCAGTGGGCCACCGAGGCCCGGAAATTTACTGTTATTTATGTAATGTTTGTACCCTTATCCCCGTTAATGAACATTTCTAATATAATTAGGGGTACAATAAACGTTGAAATTTAAATTAATGTTTTCCTTAGTTTATAAAAAAAAACTATTTGAAATGTAAATCCTGAACGTAGAGAACTGCAGTTTTATTGAAGGGATATATTGATAATTTTTTTAAAAAACGTATGTATCATAACAAGTGGCTGCATAAAGACTGATTCATGCCCCTGTTTGTATTTGCTAAATCCCTGTCCACAATAAAATTACTACAAGTCAGTGACGGCTCGTAACAAATTTGTATGCGGTTGGGTCACACGCGACGAATATTTGAAGTAATGCCACATTTTTTTTAATGCTCGGATTTGGGCAGTGAATTTTATTTATTTGTTTTTGTTTAAAAATAAAAATTGGGATAAAGCGCCTGTGAAACGTGGGCCGAGCTGAAAAACACATTGAGCTGTAACAGTCGTAATCGCATCAGAGCTTACATTTTAAAAAGTGTTAAGAGCTGTAAAATTAAGCATTGGAGAACGTTAATAATTACTCTATGGACAAATGAGACTTCTATCTGAGGATCCAACTACTTCTTTCAATCAGTACAACCGACTTTGTGACGTGGATTTTATAATTTTATATATATAATAAAAAATTAGTTTTATTTAAATGAATGGGCCCAATAAAACAACTTAGAAAATTAAACCGTTTTATTGTTGACAAAAGTAAAAGATTAAACAAGGATATTATATATAAATTTAATAAATTTTATTTGCCAAGCAGTCCTATCCAAAGAAATATTGCACGAGACTTTAGTAAATTCAATCTACTTTTACTCAGGGTTGTATGACGTGTTTATACGAATAGCAGAGGGAAGGGTTATTGCCTTTTGGTTTATTACTTTCCATTCATCCTCCTCTAGTTTTTGGCCGGAAGTCTTGGATTTAACGCAAAGGCAGCTTTCGGGTCAGCATCGAAACGGCAGGATTGTCTTGTGGCTCCCAGACAGATCACCTCTCCTCTCAGACTCAAAGCCAGTCAGTCCAACTTTGTTTCCTCGTACTGAACTCTCACCTCCAACACTTTTCCGAAGGTCTTTTTCGAGGTCCTCTCCACCTCTAAAACGTCTCTTCTAAAACGTGATTGGTGTCCCCGCTTTTTCATACTTCCCCAGGGTCTCCAATGGGGTTGGCGTCCCCCTACCCTTGGCTCCAAAAAAAATTCAAAATTTGGGAGGGCCCACTCCGAGCAATCTTTTGGGTCAACCACCTTTCCAACCTCCGCTGACCTGGGGCTTTTCTCGCCGGGCGGCAAAAATACTTTCAGACAAACTCCGCTTGTCAGGTTTTAAGTTTATGACTGTCTTGCCGGGTTTTTCCGTCGGAAGGGTGGTTGCCTTCCGAATACCTCAGGATCTGTTGTCCACTGAAACTTTGTAAAATATACTTAATATTGTAAAATTAATTTATATGAATAAAACGACGAAATTTTATACGCGTCACAACTCGTGGGCTTGAGGGAAATTAGATTCCCCAATCGTCCATTATACACAAGTTAGCAGACTGACGTCACTAGTTGTGCACCAATCAGAAGTTAGGTGCGTACACGTGGTGAATCTAACTCCACAATTTGCGACTTGTGTTATCTGAAAAGATATTAATCATTTTGTATTTGATAATGTCAAAAGTTGTTTTTCGTTTATTTTACGTAATTTCACTGAAATGGATTAAGCTGACCAATTAGATTTTTTTGGAGGTACCTATTTGGGTGGGTCGACTGTGGATATAATGACGACCACAGGGGGAAATGTTGTTTAAATGCTTCATGCATCAGGAAATGACAATGCCATGTTAATTAAAACAATAAGGAAGGAAAGAGATAGAAAGTAGGTGACTTACCTGAGGTTCATAAATGGTAGGCACCTTGTGATATGATACATTGAAAGTAAGGGGAGGACAAATTGTGTTGGGACTATGATAGTGAACCTATCCAAACATTGCTAATTGGACGGACAATGATATTGCAACAACTTCTCAACGTTCCGTTCAACTCTCCATCTCTACCTTATCGCCCTCTCAGCGTTTTGCACCACACTAAATATTTTTCGGTTCATCACCTCCCAGCTCGCCTCGAATCTCCCTTCTCCAAGAGAAAACGCGATCCCGTGTGATTATTGTTCCGCCATTCCTCTCAGGTGCCCTTCATCTGGAGCGGGAAATTTTCCATGACACAGGGAACAGTGCCCTTCGGAAATTTTGAAGGGTGAATGCTCCGTCAGCAAAACAAGCTTAGTATTTATTACCTATCTGCATACAGGCATGTCCCCCGTCAGCCAGCCTGGCGCCGGTACATTACACTTTTACGTGCCATTGGCGTTGTCTGCGTTCAGCACCTAGTGTTTTGTACCGAACAGGACATCCAATATTCTCGTTTTGTGCTGTAACGACAACAGATCGCTCGTTGTTCCCATTTGGAGCTCAATTATTCTAGGAGCCGAGCATCGTGTGATGGATCGCAACTGTCCCAATAAAGTCTGCTGGAGGGCAGATTCGCAATTTCAGTTCGGCGGGAAAATGGTGTACAACTGTTGTGCGGTTAATTTGGAACTTCTGGAAATGGCTCAGGTGGCCGAGCTTCAGTTTGTCGCCCATGCACTTGTAGATAAAAAGTTTAAAAAAATCGTGCTGCAAAAATAAGAAATAACCCTAAGGTTTTCTGATGACATTATGGTATTAGGCAAGTCCAAAGAAGACTTGGTAACCATAATGAGCACGATTCTGGAGAAAGAATATAACACTACGATTATCAGCGGGAAAGCCAAGGTAATGGAGTGTAATATGGGAAAGAGTGGGATAACCAAGGCTCCTAAGATTGGGAAGGAAGTTACCTGTGAAGCATAATAACTAGAGTAGGGTGGCACAGGCAAGAGAAAAGAACTTACAGCTGTTATAAGCATGAACATTCGGAAATCATTACTAAAAATGTTCGTATGAAGTGTGGCGTTATATGGCTACGAATTGTGGACTGAAGGCGTTGCTGTAAAAAGTATTAGGTAGGTGGATAGAATAACGAACCAAGACGTTCTAACCACAATAAGAAATAACAATATGAAGGACTCGTAAAATCGGCATTGGAGGGACGTGAACAGGCAAAGGATGGAATTTGCTGAGCAGATCCATATTGTTCGCTTTTCCCGTATTCTGTTCTGTTTATAACTTCCTCGTTACTTACTCTATCCACCCATCTGATTTTCAACATTTGCCCCATAGCATCACATTTCAAAGGCTTCTATTCTTTTCCTTTCCCCAACTCCTATTGTCCTCGTTTCGCACCCATATAACGCCACTCTCCATACGAACATTTTTAGCAACGGTTTCCTAATGTTCGTAAAAGCGTAATTTATTTTCGCCGAGACCTTCCAGGTTAATATAATCTTTGGATTCCTTGAATTTTGGAATAACCTGAAACGTCGTGTTGAAGCTTTGGCTTCCAAATGCGACTCGTCGCTCTCTGCAATGAGTTATCCCAACTAATCGTAGAGTTTTCTTCTAAACGACAGTGGCAGAGAAATGTCTTGATGGTTTACCGTAGTGTAAACAATTTTCGAAACAGACGTGTTTCTGAAAATGGAAGGTCCTTAGTTTTAGACATTTTCTGTTCGTCTCATTTTGAATTCGTATTTCAAAAAAACAAAGTGTAAATAATTTGGAGAAATATGCATTTTTTTTTTGAAGGGTTGACTCGTCCGCTTGGTGACAGCCATCCTGCAGGGCAATTTATAGACTCTCCTCTGCTAACAATTACCACTGGCCTAGCACCGCCTGGCTCCACAAAAACTTCGTGCCATTTAATGTTGTGATAAATGTCTCGGGCCAAAGCATCATAAATTTACATGCACCATTGTTAAGTTGCAGATATTTCTTTTCTTTGTTTCCCTCCACCCTCCTCCCCATTCCGCATGGCCTTAGGGGATGTACTTTGTTTCAAAGTAATATTATATACTCACCTGCATCTTCTCCCTCCCCCCAAAAAAATTAATAAAACAGGAAGTCCTGCTCTTGTGAAAAATTCCTTATTTATGCAAGAGCGTTTCATTTTCAACAAAGGAGAAAAAACGAAACTGGTAAAGTTCTTAAATTCGTATGTAAATTATGTTGAGAACGACACAACGACCCCATCGTCAATCTCTCATCTGGTTTCTATTTAAAATCATTTTCCATACACTGAGCCACACAAAAAATGTTCTTGTTTACAGGCGCTTTCTATGATAGTCATGATAGTACTGTTTACTAAATCTAGCCCCACCTTTCCCCATTTTGACTGGTATGTGGTGAATAAAGATTTAGCATCAAAATTAATTGGCACTTTAGAATATTAAACAAATTTTTGTACAGTAGGATGATTAGGAAATTAAGTTCACTAACGGTCCATCATCCCAGGGTTCAAGAAAACTTTCTAAAATTTATCACTTTTACTTCAAAGTAAAAAAAATCGAACTCATAAGTCTGGGGAGGGGAGTTCTCAGAAAATGGGTTTTAATTTGCAAAATAGTCTGGGTTCTTTGTTTGATTCTCTGCCGGACCCTTTTCCCTTATTTGATTCTCTGCCGGACCCTTCTGATGCGCTTCTCATTTTTTTAATTACACTAAAATTCACAAAATCTGATTAACTCGCCATTGTCAACAAACCTAGAAACCAGAACAATTATTTCAGTTAGGAATTAATTTTTGTTTTCTAACATTCACAGTAAGACTGGTTGTAGAATCAGGGGCATAGTTTGATAAAATCTATACGATTTAATTCAATAAAATTTCTTAAAAATGCTGTCGGTGTCATCGGCCATCGTAACAGGCGCTCGACTGCAATAAAAGCGGCTAAATCCGGCCAGATTAGAGCTGATGGCCCATCAAAGACCCACGCTTCCAAAGCCCAACTTCAGCTGCCCAATTACAAAGAACCACTATTTGCCTCCTATCAGCGAGAACTAAATATAGACCTAGAATTATTTAACTCTGGCCTACACTTCTGCAACTTTCTAATTGTCTAGATTATATTTTTTAAATATTCTCTCAATATAGTTTCCAAAAATCATATTTTTCTTCAATTATTAATTTCCCCCTTTTTAAAATATTGGCATTTCACTTTAATAACTTTTTAATTTTCTTTTTTAAAACTTTTGAAAATTCCTTTTTAAAACTTTTGAATATTCTTTTTTAAAACTTTTGAATATTCCTTTTATTTTAATCTTTTCCATTCCCATGTTTTCAGCTATTTAAAATCCCCCTTTTTCGGGATTTTAAATAGCATGTTTTTTAAGATTTTAAAATTTACTATTCTCGGGAATTAATTACCTTGATATTAAGATTTTTTGTTTCTATGTTTCAGAATTTTGAATTCACTTGCTTTTAGAGTTTTTTAATCCTTTTTTAAAATTTAAAAATTTTCTTTTATAGAATTTTAAAACTTTTTAAAGGAATTTTTTAAGATTTAAAAATTATTATAGGATTTTAAATAGTTCTATTTTAGGATTTGAAAAAATTCTATTTTGGCATTTAAAAAATTATTTTGGCATTTTAAAAAATTATTATGGCATTTAAAAAATTATTTTGGCATTTAAAAAAATATTTTGGCATTTTATAATACTTTGTATTTAGAATTTTAATTTCCCCTGTTTTTATAATTTTAAAATTCTCTATTTATAGGGTTTTTAAATTTACCTGTCTTAAATTATTTTTTGGCATTCTATGTCTTTTCATATCAATGAAGATAAAGATTTTCGACTCTCACAGGAAGTTTTCTTTTAGGTATTTAATTTTATAAATTTGGAACTAAAATTTAAAAAGATATCTTCTTCAACAGAATTCAACTTTAAGTTTGGCACCTTAACAGTCACATATATTTTAATTAACTTGTTTCTCCTTATTAATTGTCAATAACATATTGTCAATGCACTGCATGAAGTATTGCTGTTGAGGTTCTAAGAGTAGTCTTTCCCTCACTGCCATGTCGTTTCATAGTTTTAAATGTGCTAAATTAGTGGGAATGCTCAATTTCATATAGTTAGCTCAGTTGGTAGAGCATGCGGCTGGATATCGCAAGGTCCTGGGTTCGATTCCCTGGTCCGGTTGACATTTTTCCATTCTTGTCTATCTTCTAGTTTTAAATGTTTGTAATTGATTGCACTGAGACGGTAATGGCGGCGGCTGCTGCATGCCCCGAGCTGTTCCTCTAAGCGCAGTTTACATTATGGATTCTTCGTCCACTATTGCAACTTCCTCTATAATACGCAATATAACTTCCAATAAAACATTTACAAAATTAAATTATCAGTATACTTCTTTAAAAAATGTATAAATAGACTATGGGCATTGTATCATAAAACCATATTTTACTAAATAATTATGACATTTTGTCCTCTTCGGGTATAACAAACTTTTGTATACAAATGTAAAACCTGATACTAATAATTTGAACAAAATTTAGGATTATTTATTAAACCATTTAGAATTTTTTGTACTGTAGTAATAGAATTGGAAAAGTTTGTGCATTTTAACACTTAAACTGCCATATGTATCAAACCGACACCTGAACCAGATGCCACGTACACATTTAGATTCACCGAGTATTTCATCCACATTTTCCATTTACCAACCTTGGATGGCCTATGGGTGATAAAAAATGAACTTGGCATTGAATGGTTAAAATATTTATTATGAGTGATGCCCAACTGGTAGTTTCTGTTATTACATTGCTTTAGGTTATACTTTGTTTCATTTCAGTTATATATGGCAATCAGCCTCTTATTTTTTACTTGTCACATTTATTCAGTTCATAATGAATTATACACAAAGTAATTTTAAAATAAATTAAGTTTGTTACCAAAAATATAATTACATTTTCTCTGAAAATTTTAGACAAAAATTTGTTATACTGGAAGTGGCCAAAAGGTTTTTTGTAATAAATAGTTTTTGATATAAGGCCATCTATTTATTTATATTAAGGAAAGAATTGTCAGATTTTTTCAATGTTAAAATTATAAATGTATGTCCTCATCCACATCTCACAAAGACAACTTAAACACTTTAAATTTAAAATTATACTTTGTTGAAAACACCAAAATTATTTTCATCAACATATATTAATAACACCTCAAAAATTACAAGTCTTCGATTACACAATTAATGTTCATTATTATAAAGTAGAAAGTTATTTACACTTATCACATTTACAACACTTTTGAAATAATAAATAATAATATACACATTATACATTTTTTCTATTACTTTTACAGTTAAAATGTAGCAAGATTTCTTCACACTTTATAAATGTTTAGATCAATGTAGCACATTAATCATCATTCTCCACTCTATACCAGTGAGTTGGCGTCTGCTTATTCCGCAGTACAGTTTGCGTTCTGGGACTCCTCGATGTTATCTGGAACTCTACTGGTAAATCATAGCAACGGCACACACAGCAAGAAGGAAACTTGAACCAATCGGAAAATATTCCTCTACATTCATTATTGGGATCATAAGCTAGTAATCTGTGGAGGCGGTACTGCTGCTCACACCTGCATCCTTCTCGGCAATACATCTGCTTCAGCTCAAATCTGTGAATATAAAATCATCAAAGACTGAATTCAAAATTAAAAACCAAGTTGCAAGTTTCAGATTTCATCACAGTATTGGAATGAACTTATTTATTAATTTATTTAAAAGACAGACACGTCAATAATGTGTTCTCTGCATCTCTAACGAGTGGGATAATTACTCTTAATTCAACTGAAAGCAAATAATACAATAGTTTGTTTGGCTTATATAAATGTTTTACAAACATATTGAAAAAATAAATTTCATCACTGAAGTAATAGTAGGCAGTTTATTAATCACATGTACATACCATAAAAGGTTGTCAACACCAGTTTGCTATTTCAGAATGTGAATATAAAAAAATAATTATATATTTTTTCTGACACTTAAATATTTAATAAATTATTTAATTAGCCTCTTTGTCAGTATTTTTTATAATTTAAATATGAAATATTACGGCGTTTCATGTCTCATTTGAGACTGCTTCAGGTAAAAGTTTAGCTGTGCATGGAACCTCACTGCACGACTCCATCGGCCGAAAACGGCCGTCAAATTTTTGGCCATAGGAGTCATGGAGTGAGGTTCCATGCACAGTGAAACTTTTACCTGAAGAAGTTTCAAATGAGAGACGAAACCGCGTAATATTTCATATTTAAATTACAAAAAAATACTAACAAAAAGGTTAATTAAAAATATTATCAAAGTATTAGAAGAAAAGTTCACTTTGAAAGATGACTCTGAAAGATGACCGTCAATACATAGAGGAGCAAATCTGATAATCGAAGACAAGTTTTACAGATTTCGCTAGCTCATGAAATCCTTCTTTAAAACCCACATAAGGTATATTAGTTAATCGCTATCCACACACAGACAGTAATACCTTGTTTAACTATAGTATTCTCTTCCACAAATGTTATCATTAACAAAAACTGTTTTTTCCCATTACAACTACATAATACTTCACTGAAAATAAATTTATTTGTTTTGGTACCACTTGATAATCATAGTAGGTACAAAATAATATTACTAGAAGGATTGGTTATGAAAAACATTTTATTCATCAATCTTCACCTCAACTAATTGTTCCATATCTAGTAATTTAAATATAGGTAAAACAAATATCCTGGGCTTCTGTCTCTTTTATAACATCTTAAACTAGATATATAAATGAACCCATAACTTCAGAACAACTTTACCGATTTCATTCACCTTTTTTTTACAAGTTTTCTAATACATTGTACAAGGTTCTTACGGAAAGAAAAATTAAGAAAGTTTCAGAAAACGTAAATATGAGAAAGCTTCTTTATATCCGCTCGTTTGAATCTCCAATGGAATGTGGGTTGCCTGTACTCTTGATGTGGCTCAACGGATTTCAATGAAAATTTCAGGGAATAAAACAGACATTTTATCTTAAATTTTCCTGTATGTTTCATTTCGATATCTTGAAGAGTTTAGTAGATATTAATGTAAATATTTATAAATCTATTGAAATGCCGTGAGAAAGGCGGCGTAAAAATCAATTGCGAGTTAAAACTCCTATTAGCCGTTCCTACACCATTCATCCCACTTACTGTGTTATTATAAGCATAATTTTGGCAGCATGAGGGAGAGCAAACAATATCACTCCATCTATTCTTGTAAATATGAGAAAGCGGGACCTGTTCAAAACCAACTGATTTATAAGGTTTGCCATGAAGCATCATAAGCTCTCTTCCTTGTCAACCACTGGACTGGATGGGCATGTTCATACAGATTTGATAGATTAATATTCATACATATTCAATTACAATTTCTTTCACAACAGCAAAACTTAGTGTGTTTATCATTGTGTTATTTATTGTTAGTGATAAGAAAATGACACCAGTGAGGCATAAAAATTTTGTTTGGCGTTCGTGTAATGCAAGTAGAGTTTATAACCATCGAGAGACAGACTGAAGAAGAGCGTAGGTAGTGTTTGAAGCCAAACAGAATTGGAATTTTTGAAACAAGATCTACCACAGGTGAGAGGCAACAAATCAGACGGTCAAACATAACAATTACCTATGAACGTTTGGCATATAACTTCCGAACAACTCCCCATGGCAGCATGGATTTGGCGGAATTTTTATTTAAGTAAAAATTCATCCCTTAAGTGGGGAAGTAATTTTGTTATATCAGAGTACTGAAAATATTTATAGTTCTGTAATTGTAACGGGAGTATTTCGACTGTCAAGATACTGGGAATATATTTGAGGTTCATATTGTGACATTTTTTATGTTGGTTGAATCATGTGTTGACCAAGAATTAAATAATGAACCGGGATATAAATAAATACCAGGGCAATGCAGGGTCTCCAGCTAATGAATACATTTTTCAGTTTCTAAATACTCAGTATCACACAAAATAATTGAAACAGTGAGAATTAATTACCTGATCAAATAACATTAAATAAATAAATTAATGTTTTAGCATTTTTTGAAATGATAAAAAATTCAAATCAATAATATACATGAAATTACAGCTCATTAGAAAAACTGTAAAATAAAATACTTACGTGCATTTCTCCCAATGGACATATTGTTCAAAAGGGTACATGTTTAGTAATGCCAACACTTCACCACGAGTATTGTTAGCCCAGAATGGCGCAACTACTTCTTCTTTAACAGGACATGCATTTCTAGAATTAAATATGACAATTTACTATCATAGTTTTATTATAGAAGGATAATTATTGAAAACACTTAATATTTTTTATATATAACACAATTGCATGGGAAAGGAAAGAAAATTGTGGCACCTTACCTGAAATATATGCTTGATGTTGCCACTAAAAAAAGATTAAATTATTCAAAATGTTTGGAGGCATCAGCTTCCTTTTTCTGGTAAGAGACAAATTCCAAGTGCTGGCCAGTGGTGGACTGTATTCTTTTTCAGGAGGAAAGGAGATGTAGTTCACCATCCACCACATGCTGACACTTGGAAGGCATATCATTTTCTTCAGGAGGAGACCAATTCCTCCCAAAATTGGAAAAATTTGATCATTTTCTCAATAGCAACACTAAGCTCCAATTACAGTAAGCCACAACCTTTTTTCCTTTCTTAAAATTTTCCTTTCTAATGATATACAAGTAGTAATTAACATTAATATATTTGCAATATTGTAAGAAAATCATTCATTTTATTGTGTTAATTTATGTGACAAAGCTATATTTACAAAACAGTACCAAAACTTTTGACTTACACTCCTCTGAGTTTTATCATTGTAGTTGACTGTTCTTTTTCCTTTGGCTGAGCATCCTGAAACAATTGAGATTTGGTAGTTTCTTTCTTCTCTTCAGTATAAGTGGTTCCAGAAATTTCATCCATTGTAGATTCTAGTGTGGTGGCACCTAATGATTCAGTTGTCGTAAATGTCTGTTCTGTGCTTAGCTTGGGCATAAGAGTTGAATCCGTCACAGATTCTTCCAGTGTTGTGTCAGTAAAATTGTCTGTAGAAGGTGTTGTAAGATGGGTACTGTTTGGTACAGCAGTTGTAGGGAACTGTAATGTTTCAAAAGTGTGAGTGGAATTACCCAAGGAGACAGGAACATGGTGGGTTGAATATCTGTCTGAATATGTTGTATTTATTGCTTTAACAATATTTGAAGCAATAGTTGTTGTGGCCGACACTGTACTTGGAGAAGCTGTTGGTATGCTTGCTTTCTGCTCTTTTGTAGATGCAGTTGGAATTTTGTTAACAAAACTTGTTCTCACATTCTCTCCCAGCTTCCATTCACTATCATGCAAGTATTCCACATCATTGGATTCAATTTCTGCTCTTAATACAGAAATATGACGCTCATCGCCATACATTCTTCTCATCAAGCCATGATTTTCTTGCACAAATCTACGTACTGCATGCCTAATAGAAAAAAAGTTGTCAAACTCAACTTTCAAGGACTTAAATTTTATAACATCTATAATATGAAAGGTCATGAAATAATTAATAAAAATATATTTTTGAACCGTGCAAATGTCTATGAAACCAATTAAATAAAATAATATTTCAAAGCAACCAATCAGCAATGTTTTCATTTGACCTTTATTTTACACTTTTATAGTAAGGTAATAAAGTAATGTGCATAATGAATTAACTTTTCAATGGCATAGTTAAAGGAGAGACAAAATGTGAAAAATTAAAACAATTACAAGGGGTGATATATTTTTAGTTAACAATTAAAGGAAAACAATTAAAAATTATCATTATCCAGGAGTTATATAAAAAGCTTTAGACTTTTTCAGTCAGTTATATTATTTCAAACACAGGTGCTATCAACCCCATTGTGAATCACACACAGGTAGGAATGGATTCAAAGGCAAATTCATTGAAACTGAGAAATGTAGTCAAAAAGATAAATTATGTCAATTGCATGTCTACTTTCATATTCATACATTGAATTTGCAGCAATTTACTAAAACAAAGTATTCTTCCAAAATTATTTAATTAACTACATGTAATTTCTAACATTCATTGGTTAGTAAATTAACTTTTCTGACAATTTTGAACATAACTTTATATCCAGAAAAAATAACAGAGAATTTAACTGTGGTATAGAAAATGTCTACTTACAAGATCACTCACCAAGGGTAGGCACTTCCAGGTACTGTACACCACGACTGTCTCTGAAAATCACACGGTGGTTCTAATCTGGATTTAGAAGTTCGATATGGTCGAGAACAAGACGAGTACCCATCATAACCAAGTGAAGGTACAATGGAAATGAACATCAACTGTAAAATGTAATTATTATATTACGAGTTATAATATAATGCAATTTAAAGTTCATTTTTAAATTTGTTCAAGGAAATCAAGAGGAAGGCAGAAGGAGAACAGACTCGGTAATCATTGTATAATCAAGAGTGTGGCAATCATGTACTCCAAGAGCATGTATCCTCCAGATTGAATGAATAGAACTTAAAACAAAATACACACAACATTGCAAAAGTCAATGATCAGCAGACAAGGACTCACTTTTAATACACCCAATAAATTATTATATAAATGATGACTATTTCCTATAAATTTCAGAAACTTAATAGCTTGACTGGCTCATATATTTAACTTAATGAATTTGTTCTAGTAAAAATATCAGAAAAACCTACTTTCTGTACAACTGATGGGAAATAATTATCTAATTTAAATGAATTTGCGGTTGTTGTAAAAGAAACTTGGCCGCCTATGTAGTCTAGCGGCTAGGGTCACTGAGGTCCCGGGTTCGATTCCCGGCATGTTGTGTTTTCACTTAGCAAACAGCAGATATTCAATTAGATAGTCGCTAATGCCCTTTGACGTTGGTGCGACCATAAACACAGAATTTTAAAAAAATCAGCAAATATTTCCGAAAGTTTCCATCTCAAATTCATTAAAATATCGTAAATACTAAAACGTAGATAAAGCTATCTTCGGGAAAGATTGTAATTTGGTGCCTGTCTACAGATAAAATTATTCCCGAATGAAGATATAATTGGGGTAACATCTATGGGGCTGGGTTTTTCAATAGTTTAACACACTCCACTTCTGACGCATTTACTTTGGCCATTAAGAGTAATTAGGTAGTGTGTATAAATATAGGTAAACACAGTCAGTTACAGTATGCGCGCACAGTTTTTTTTTATCTTACCTTTGACCCTAATTATAATGCAAAGTATCTTAGGAGCAGGTATAGATCGATTGTTGTCAATTTTCACTTACAGTTGATCCGAACGAACACCTGATTAGGGGAACCGCATTGGCAGCATAGTAGTGGACGAGCAATTCACAGCATTGTTACAGTACAGAACGCGAAAGCCTTCCGACGGGACGGATCAAGAACGGACGTCACTCTTCCGAAAGTAACGGAATAAGACACAAACCGGCATATATATCTAACTACACAAGTTTTCACTTCATATTGCCATGGCAGTTATCACATGGACCAGTGTTTCAAGTCTTCTGATACTCCCCAAGTAGGATATATATTTCATTATTCAAAAACTGAATTATTCCCTAAATAAAGCCTATTTAGAATTTGTTCAGGACAAAACCGTTAATTACCAAAATATATAATAGACAACTAAGACTCCAGTAGAAAATAGTTTCAATTAAAGATTATTCTTTAATGTTTTAATTATCAGCGATTATTTAATTTTTTTTATCAATTTAAACGTTTAATGTAAGGTCACTTCTGGACTAGCGAGACACTTGTGCTTGATTACTGAAGAGAGATTTTTATATTGGGCTCAAATTTTGTCAGCTTTAGTGTCAAGTCCGAACAATACCCTCCGAGAAAATTGTAATTAAGATTGAGTTAAAACAGCCCCTTTGTCAGTTTTTATTTTAATTGAAATATTAAACTGCACCACGTTTCGTCTCTCATTTGAGACTTCTTCAGGCATAAGGATTTAGCTGTACGTGGAACTTCACTCCATGCATTTCTGCCGAAGGATTCGGGGATCGAGGTTCTACGCACAGCTGAAGAAGTGTCAAATGAGACACGAAACGTAGTATAGTTTAATATTTAAATTAAATAAAAACTGACAAAGAGACTGTTTTAACTCATTCATTGTATATTTAAACTATTTATGAAATTTAGATTACTTCCAACATGCAAGTGTAAATCTATAAAAAGTACAGAACTTAACGAGCGCTTATTTTAAAAGCGAGATAACCATTGCTCGTAAAAAAGTATAATCATAGCAGATGACTGGTTTTCAACTTGTAGACGAGCAGATTTCAGAATTGGCCCCGTGAACAATCAAATTGCCGCCCCGTGGGTCGTGGGATCCACGTCGGGAAACACCGACATAAGCGTCATTCGGATAGTTGCAATAAAAAAATTGGAAATATGTTACTAAGAAATTAAGAATTAAGAACAAGTTTCTTTTTATCGGGGCACAATTTTTTTTTTTGCTCGGGCGTGTGCAAACTCTACGATGGCAACAACGTCCCCAAAGTCGAACAATTAGCGTCAAATGGTGTTTATAACGAGCTGAAAGTAAACGCCGAATTTCACGTAACAGTGATTTCAAGAGAAAGTAAATTGGTTGGTAACGGTTAGAGACTTAATGAGATTTCAATCTTTTTCCGCAATAAATAAATCAACCTGAGTTTGATCAGTGATTACTTTGCGGTACTTCACAGACTGTGCAATGGAACTCGGAAGTTTATGAAATTTCATTCCGCACCGGGCGAATATTCCGACCATACGGAGAAATGCTGAAGAGGGAGCGAGAGAGTGCAGGGAACGAATCCGTTCTGTGATACGCTTATAGGGCGCCATAAGAAAAGAACATTTGCGACGTGAACGAGGTAACACGTGTTGAGGCTCGGGTCAAGGCCGACTTACCGAGAGGCCGACGACGACGCCTCCAGCTGACATCACGGAGAACTAGGAGCAGGCCCGCATGACCGCTGTTCGGCTGCCCTGCCAGAGGCCCACTGCTCCGACTCGGCGACGTGAGGAAGTGGGTCAGGGAGAGGGGATCCCGTTAGCGCGGATGTGTGCCGTGACACAGTCCACAGCCACGACGGCGGCGGCGGCGGATGAAGCGACGGCAACGGCGACGGCGACGGATGAGGCGTTCAAGCTGTCACGCAGACACTTTCGCTGCGTGCGGGGTCAACTCCACGTTCCAACTCATTCCATCGCAGTCATTTCAGTACAACTTTCCAACCAGTCTGTCCAATATGGACTCATTATAAACATCACAAAAACTAAACATCAAAGATGAATAAATTTATTGATACTGCAATTGAGTTACACTCCATAGCTTAAAATAAGGAATGTATCTAGTTACAAATAATAATAATGTATATAAAAAAAGTAAATCGTAAATTACATCTTAAGGATAAAATTAAAGTACCCTTTGTTCAGTTGTTATTCCGTCGCACTGCTCTTGCACTTCACGATCACTTACACTTCCTAATTCTTTTGGGTTAACAAGCTGTATGAGGGTGATCCTCAAACAAGCAACGTCCCTTTAATATCATATGAAGGAAATTGAAAAGGCGGGATGCGGAAGGTGGAGCAAAGCAGCCCCCGGGCTATAGTTTAAGGATCCTACCCGGTGTTTCACCTAAAGAGATGCAGGGAAAACCCTAGAAAACCTGAATCAGGTAAACGGACATTGGGTACTATTATTACCAATGATGGGAGAAGAGTTTGCTGTGGGGTCGCAGCATTCCCTTCTCCGTGTCTCCACAATTTTAGGAGGCAGTTGGCCGAATGATCCAATGGGATCAGCGGACAACTCTTGTCCTAAATCCAAGGTCTTAGACCCCAGTAAAAAAGCTCCCAAAACAGGTGGAGGTGTCTCGGCATGTGAGAACTTTGAAAACCCCAGATAGAGTACGAGGCATTCCCAACATAGGTGAGCCCGCAGTCACTCTAGGGAGGAAGAAATGCATGAGAGATAAAACTCCCACAGGCACTTTATTCCCTGAAAAACTTTGCTATTGGGAGGAAATGTTTCAAAAACGTCTGCAGGTAAATTGTTCCAATCTCTTATGGTCCGGTTTAAAAACGAATATTTCCCAACGTCAGTTTTCAAGCTGCTCTGCCCAATTTTACAATTACGATCTACTGAAATAATTTAATTCTAAGAACTTTGACGCAACATCCTCCCAGAACTGTTGTCTGCGTACACTTTAAAAAGAGCCCCGTTTTTCTAACATATCCCAACCTAATTGATGAACCTTCTCATTCCTGTGACCAGGACACCGATTAACAAATTTTGCTCCCCTCCCCCCGTCCCCTTTGTATTCTTTCCAAGTGCCTCGACCTGATATTTTCGGAACGGATCCCAACAAATACAGCCTTACTCTAGCAGAGGGAGAGATTTATACTATGCAAGTTCCCGTGTTTCACAGTTTCCTTTTTTTAAAATCCGCATAAGGAAATGTAGTGCCTTCCATGCTTTCCTAGTCACATGTTCTATTTGATGTTCCCAGCCCTGCTCAAGTATATACCCAAATACTTACAGTTATTTTCTTGTACTATTTCATTACCTGTGAGCTTATAATTAAGTACTATTTCAACGTGACGCCTAAAAAAGCTTCTTGCCTTGCTCTTGTTACAATTTATTTTCATTTTGTTAACAAGTCTGAATCTCTTATTGTATCTTTTTTTAGAAATTCTTCATCGATCACAGTTTTATTTTCCGATATATTAAGCAGTCGTCAGCAAAAAGACTCACCTGGGAGTTGATGCCTGAAACTAAGTCATTTATGTAGACTAGAAATAATAAGGGACCAATAACGGAACCCTGCGGCACTCCCGATTTAACATTCGCAACTGAAGATAATTCGTTCCCTACTTTAACTATTTGGTGTTGGTCTCCTAAAAGTTCTCTAATCCATAAAACCACTCGACTATCAATCCCAATTTTTGACATATTTTGTAGTAATATGTCGTGAGGTACAAGATCGAAGGCCTATGATGACGGCATCGAGTGTTCCTAACCTCATGGGCAATGACTTGGCTCTCACATGAGTATCCATGTTGTCCATTGAAGAACCAGCTGTTTTTTTCAAGCTCATTAAGGATGTACTCTACAATAAAGTGCTCCATCAGCTTACGAACCACCGACGTAAGACTTCTCGGTTTATTATTATTCACGTCACTTTTACTTCCCCCTTTATGAACTGGGACAACTATAGCTTTCACCAGTCACACGGAATACTGGAATTGTTTACTGAAATATGGAACAACCTCATTAGGTATGGAATATTTTCCTCCCCAGATGACAGTCCGCAGCCGCCTCGGTAGGCCTAGGCCCTCAGAGGGTTGTTGAGCCATTGGAAGAAGAAGATATTTTTATTAATTCTGCGGGAATTCCGTCTATACCACGTGATTTTCTATCTTGTAATTTATTTATCCGTTTCCTTAAGCATTTGACTAATATTTGGAATAAATTGCTCTCCTTCTGTTCAATATCTACGTTATTTGAGTTAAAATTTTAACTGAAGTGTGAATTTAGTAGTTAAATCTTATTTGTACCCCCCGTGAGAAGTACGTCATTATGTTGCAAAGATGCGCGAAAAAACAAAACAGCTTAGAAAATAGCAAAATAAACAATGACCCCATAGAAGAGCTAAAATCATTTAAACACTTACGATGGAAACACGCACTCAAAATAAACCAAACAAACCAAAATCCCATCCTGAAAATTACCTTCCAAACAGTCTCCTTCCTACATTATCCAAATTGTTCGAAAAATTACTACTTCCACGCCTAATCAATCAACTCTCCTTCCTGATTCCAAACACACTATACGGTTTTCGCCCAAAACACTCCTGCCCCCATCAAATATACAGTCTCTCAAACCTCATAAACAACTCCTTTGAACAACGCAAATCCCTCATCGCCACCTATATTGACATCGAAAAAGCTGTTGATAAACAGCTTTTGATAAAATCCACCACCCTTCCTTACTATCCAAAATTAATGACTTCCTAAATTACACCCACTGCACAATACTTCTAAACTACTTTCTAACAGAACCTTTTCTGTCAAAATAAATAACCACATATCCCAACCACATTCAATAACGGCGGGAATGTCATTTCCCCCTTCCTATACAACATCATCTCCCACGATATCCCACAACATCTCCTACGAAACTCCTCTCTAATCTCCAATTTCCAACCACTCCACTCAGCGCTCAACAACCTAGAGCAATGATCCAAACAATGGGCAATTAGCATCAAACCCTCCAAATCAATAACCGTCACATTAACACTAACAAAAAACCCTCCTCCCCAAACCAACCTCTTTCTAATCCCTACAAAAAAAGAAACCACCTACCTCGGAATCATGTTTGATTCAAAACTCTCGTGGAAACCTCATATTAATCTTCTCCTCTCCAAAATCAACCGTAAATTCAGAACCCTATATCCTCTATAGCCCCTGTCAGCACAAAACGCCTCCTATACCTCTACATAATACAACACACCTGGTCCTTTGTCTCGTCCATATGGGAAACAACAGCCAAAATACATTCACCAAAAATTCGAACAAAACAAACAATCCTACGTACTATTACAAATTCTCCCTAGTACTTATGAAATTCCGTCATCCGCCATAACATCAAACTTCCCAAAATAAACACCGTAATCTCCAAATTCATAACCTTCCTAATTAAGAGCGGCCTCAACCACCCAAACCCCACGATCCATAAATTCCATGACAATCCTCCTCCATATCCACGCGTCCCTCGGTTCAAAAGAAAACTCCCAATTGACCTCATACTTCCCCTGATCATTCAGGCACATCCTAACCCACCTTACCATCATGCCCGCAGACGACATCTTCATATATACTCCAATAATCAATTCACTACCAATAAAAGACACAGATGGGTCATGGAGGATAAGGAGAAATGACGATTGAATAATCTCATAAGAAAATAAATATAATAAATTATATCAAAACCCAACGCCTGAGGTGGTTCGGTCATGTATATAGGATGCCAGAGGAAAGATTTGTAAAGCGAATACACAAGTAGGCACCAACTGGAAGAAGAGGACGTCCAAAAAACAGATGGGAAGACGACATAAAGAAAGACTTGGAAAATATGAAAATACTCAACTGGAAAAAGAAAATAGAAGAGCGAACTGAATGGAAGATAATTGTTGTGCAGGTCAAATCATTCAACATATGAAGTTTTAGAGCCTTTATAATAATAATAATTCCTATTCGAACAGATAATTATAAGCATTTTGAACTAAAATTGAAAACATAATACTAAGTAGACTATTTTTCATTTATTTCATATAAAAACTTTTATCTTACGATTATTAGATTGGTACAATAATTGTTCCAGTATATACAAATTTAAAATAATGTATTTACAAAATTATAATAATGCATATAATTTACATGTTAACATGAAGATAGGTCAGGTTGTTTTATTTTTTCCCCGTGTATATCTGAGAGGCATAAGATGTGCGTGGGTCAGGTTTGACAGACTGAGCATTGATTATTGGAGGATATATGAGGATGTGGTCTGCGGACATGATGGTAAGGTGAGTTAGGATGTGCCTGAATGTTTAGGGGGAAGGATGAGATCGATTGGTAGTATACTTTAGAGCCAACGAATGCGTAGAGATGGAGGAGGATTGTCATGGAATTGCTGGATCATGGAGTTTGGGTGGTCGAAGATTATGGACTTGGTGATAACGAAGTTTACTTCGGGAAGTTTCATGTTATGGTGGATGACGGAATTTCTAAGTAACCAGGGATGGTGCGCAAGATTATGTTTTGTTTGACTTTCTGTTGAGTGAATTTTGGCTGTTGTTCCCCATATGGACGAGGCATACGACCAGTTAAATTGTATTATGGAGAGGTATAGCAGGCGTTTTGTGCTGATGGTAACAGGGGATATAGGGTTCTGAATTTATGGTTGATTTTTAGAGAAGAGGTGATTAATATTAGGTTTCCACTACAGTTTTGGTTGGTGTGAATGGGGCGGTTATTGATTATGTGGGGTTGATGCTGTGATATGGAGTATTGCTGTAGGTTGTTGAGCGCTCATTGGAGTGAAATAGACTTTCGATCAACCCTTGTTGTCAATATTTGTAACAAACTGAAGTAATAAAAACGAAGATAGTGCAAATCAAATAAGATAAAACTAACAAAGACATCATTTTAATTTATTTAGTTGACAAGTGTCTTGGTTTATATTAACAATTGTTTTTGCTTAACAGGCTACATGAGGGTGATCCTGAAACAGGCAACTCCACTTTAATAGCATACGAAGGGAATTGAAAAGGGGGGATACGGAAGGTAGAGCAAGGTAGCCAAGGGTTAACTAGAGCCCCGGGCTACGGTTTAAGGATCCTATCCGAAGTTTCACTTTAAGAGATGCAGGAAAACCCTAGAAATTCTGCATCAGATAAAAAAATTGATTTAAGAGGAAACATTTCAGAAATTAACTTTTACTTAAATTTTGTTTCCTTATCTAAAATAACAGTATTATCATACAGAATAGATTTTTTAAAACGTCCACATATGCAGAATATGCTCTTTTCTATTGTTTACGACAGATTGAATAACTGTTCTGAAAATTTAGATGTCCATTTTACCCTAGATCCAATTTTCTCCTTAAAAATCAATACGCAAGTAATCATTCCGATCCAATTCACTTTCAAACCTATCCATTTGTATCCCGTTCCGTCATTTTTATTTTTTCATCTCACCCCTGGACCACATTTGCTATGTACTTTACTTTTGTTTGTAAGCAATAAAATTTGCTGCGAACAAGTTATAACTGCACTGACTCTCTGATAATTTGGTTAATAAATTAGCAGTTATATGTTATTATAGCGGACTGGTTATCAAGCTGATGATTACACTGGTCAACACGATTTTTGTCTCACGAGTACCCGTAGTTGTACTTGATGCAGTTCCTTGCTGTCTTTTCAAATACGTGCTCGGAATTCCTCCAAAATCCACAGACTTTTTATAATAAACATTTTTTTGCCATTTCACTCGAGAACAACAAAAAGATTCTTTGCGTCATATAAAGAAAATATGTGATTGTGATAGTATTATTTGTCCTGAATTCCAATAAGTTATTGCCTTTTCTTCATCACGCAAGGTTTACGATATATTGGCATTTATAATTTCAATAACTATAATATTTTCTACGTTCTTAACTCACATAATATTCAAACATTCTGACTGACACAGAAAAGAGGAAATAATTATTTTTTGTTATATATCGCGTGTGGAATATCTGTCTTGATGGTCTAACAAGAATCGGGCAGCATATTAGGATTTAAAATAGTTACACACAGTTTTTTTGGAAATCGAAAAGCGGGTTAACCGTATTTTATATAGAGGAAGGAATGCTGTGGGAGATTTCTCTCACACGTATTTTCCCCATATTAATTTCGGGGCTTAACTTTGGGGGGTGCCTTGTTCTCTCTGGTTTTTAAGGTTCTCACATGCCGAGGCACCTTCATCTATTTTAGGTGTATGCACTGGGATCGAAGACCTTGGTTGTCCGCTAATCCTATTGGTTCAGTCGGCCAACTG
Source organism: Eucriotettix oculatus (assembly GCA_034510155.1). NCBI lineage: Eukaryota > Metazoa > Arthropoda > Insecta > Orthoptera > Tetrigidae > Eucriotettix > Eucriotettix oculatus. The sequence goes on from CM067379.1 coordinate 108,961,994, forward strand.
CCAACATTCTCTAAGAGCAGAAACTTCTAAAGTCTTTTGCTATTCTGGAAGTGTATTAAAGGAAAAAATAATTTGGATACTATATTAAGAAATTATTTGGCTATTGGTCAACAAATTTAATATACAAAAACAAATACATTCAAATATCAGTACAGAATGTTGTAATAGTTTACTTGTTGTGTCGTTATGCCCGGTTCGATGTAATTATGGGATACCTTCGTACTCTCTCTTGCTTTTTTCAGGGTTCTTATGTGACGAGGCACCTTCATCTATTTTTGAAGGTGTATGTGCTGAGGTCGAAGATATACTGTAAGAGTTGTATGCTGATCCTATTGGTTCAGTCGGCTAACTGCCTCCCAAAACTTATGGAGAGACGGAGAAGGAAATGCTGCGACCCCACAGCAAACTCATCTCCCGCCATTCGGAAGGGCGTGAGAATAATAGCCAATAGCCCGACCTACCTGGTGCAGTTTTACTAGGATTTCCTTGCATCTCTTTTAAGTGAAACACCTCGTGGGCTTCTTAAACCATAGCTCGGGGGCCCGTGTCAACTCTTAGCTGCCTTCAACATCCACCCTTTTTAATGCCCTTCCTATGCTATTATAGGGGAGTTACCTGTTTCAGGATCACTCAAAAAATCTTATAATTATTTGGGTAGTATTATGCCCTTAAGAGTACACTTCCTGCACTCGAACCTGCGTTTATTCCCGGAAAATCGTGACGCAGTGCACGATGAGCACGGAGAAGACTTTCATGACGATATTCAAGCTGTGGAAAAGAAGTATTATCAAGTATGCTTAAGTATCTCTATGCTCAAGAGTTTACAAATTTGATATGTTCCGCGGCTCGGTGCAAGAAATAAACGGATGGAGAGGAGGTTTTAAAACACTATCAGGTTCTAACATTGTTGGAAAACTTTTCTCCAAATAAAATTCATGAACAACCAGGAATAAGGTCGGGCCTAGGCCAGCGGGTAGGGGTGCCATCCTACTTTAGCCTCTCGGTTCAATAAACCTTTCCTTTCTTCGTACACTTTTTAAAAACTTCGTACAGCATTTTGGAGCGTTTCTACGTGAATGAAGCTAATATTTTATATTTAGAACTTTCAACCATTATAAGAAAAGCTCCGTCTCACTCTTCTGCGATGCGCTGTCCAAGAGTTAGTAGAGTTCCACTAATAAATTAATTTAAAATAAAGTAAGAAACACAGATGATTCAAACTTTGCGGATAGATTTGAAAGGATTTTCACTGTGATTTTTTAAATTTTCAGACCATTTGGAGCAATAGTTTGAAATCAATGAGTTGTCAAAGGCGATCTATATGAAAGAAGGTCAAAAAACCGTGCCTTTTTTAACGCGTACATATAGTGCTTTTAAAAAAAATCATTGACATATCACATAATGACATTAAATTGTGCGTAAAATGAGACCTTTCACAATAACGTAGGGCACAGTGAGGCTTCAGACTCAGGGCTCTACTATTTTGACGACGCCAGTAGTTTATTTTTGATACAAGAATGAAGTGGCTTTGGGTTGAGCACGGAGAGGCGTCTGCATGGCTGCCCAAAGCGAAGTGTGACCCAGAATAGGGGAAGAAGAGCAAAACAACCGGTTGGTGGGAATGACTATGGAAATGGCGAGAGGTGGGAGCGTTCAGTTACCAACGGAGGTGTGCGTGACACACTTCACGGAAAAAGCTTCAGCGATACACTTTCACAACAGAGCACCATGGAAAAACAGTCCGTCCCACTCGCAAGCCTGCGGTGACAAGATCTCTCCTCACACCTAGACATTCAGACAATATTCTCATCTACCAGTACCTTTTACTCTAGTTAATGAACATTAATTTAATCTACTGACTTATTTTTTTGAACTGCTAACTATATACATCATGCATTATCTTAATAATTTTTAAATTTCACTAGCTTATCAACAAATTTTTAAATTGAGCATTGAATTTAACTGTATTATTTCGTAACTAGCTATACCTGCTACATCGTTCGCGTGGAAATAACTCTTTTTATTTTGTTCTAAAAGTGAAATAACAGGTACAGAATTTTGATAACGTTGAATTCATTGAATATATAAAAGGTACGGTATCAAATATAACCTGACGCAACAAATGAAACGAATTTACGTATACATCGTATCGACGACCAAAATTAGTTTATTATTACTCAGGGAGTTAGCTCTAAGCCAACAATAGGCTAATTACGGCGTGAATCCTGCTGCAACAATAGATGGAGTGAGAGTATTAGCCTTCCTCCCTCATGCTGCCAAAATTACGCTTATAATAACACAGGAAGTCCGATGAATGGTATAGAAACACCTTAATTGACTATGACTCGCTTTTTTCACGTCGGCTTTCGCGCGCCAACGCAATGGATGTATAAATATTTATATTGATATCTCATGAACTCTGCAATATATCTAAATGAAACATACACAAAAATTTAAGTTAATATTCCTGCTTGAATCCCTCAAATATTCATTTAAATCCGTTAGCACGTTCACTTCCAGCACTAGTGCCACCTTATTCTACAAGCGTAGAACAACAATGAACGGAAAACGCTACAAAGTGTCTATGACACGGAAGCAAGTCTGAATTTGACGCTTTAAAGCGTCATACATTGAACGTTTCGGAACATAAACAGATCAAGAGTACAGGCAGCCCGCATCCACTTTTTTGGATATTTGAATGCACGTTTACCAAGAAACCTTTCCGTAGAATGTTTCATATTAATATTTAAACTATATTAATATCTTCTGTAATATATCTAAATGAAACATGCACGAATTTTTATGTAAAATATATTGTTTTAAACCCTCAAATTTTCATTGAAATCCGTAGAGCCGTTTCGGAGCCTATTGGAGACAAACTTACAGGCAGACAGACACTGCAATATTATTTATTGGTATAGATGACAAAATTTAGCCTACACATTTGTCTGCAACAATTAAAAACTTAAAATTTTATGTGTAAATTGCTATTGTTTTTCGTACGTAATGAATGTACGTCAGAGGTGGAGCTAAGCTTGTTATATTTGTATATAAGAAATCAGCACAGTGATACGATCCTGGCTGCAGAGACTGTGTAGATTTCTTATATTATTTTTTGAAAGCAATTTATAGGCTTCCATTTATTTTTCTGAAGCCGCATTTTCAAAGAGTAATTAGTAGTATGAAATTGTTTTTTTTAATTTTGAGAATTTTGTCGCAATTTTATGTTTACGGATAACCTGTAGTATTGAATTGGTATGCTATATACGCCACACGACGAATTCAAAACATTTATACGAACAGTGAACCTTGGTATATTCCAAGATTTAGATGTCAAGTTTTACAACTAAAAGTTTGGACTGTTCATTTTTGGGTATTTATTAATATGTAATTAATTTTTCTCCATTTCACCAACATTTTGTGAGTCTATTTAATAAATATGATGTATGTTTCCTTATAAATGATTTATACAGTTTTACACGCGTTGACAATTTGCAACAAAACTTGGTACTCATATTCTTAAAAACCCTAAGAATATCTCAGGATGTGGTTGGTGATATTTGAACAGTCTTCATGCAGAATTAAACACGTGGACAGATTGTAACAAGACTTGGTTCACACTCTATTAAAAGAGGACATAAATAATAGGAAGGGGAAAGAGGGGGTAAAGGGAAACCTCTAGCACGAACGTGAAAGGAATATGGTTAAAAAGAATAAGCAAATGTGTCAACCCGTGAAAGTCCTTGACGTCACCGAGCATTTCCGCAGAATACTGCATCGCATAATTCCGCGTTCTCTACAGTGTTCTACTACCACATTTGGTCAGCTATTTAATTTATAGAAAATATATTTTCGTTTCATTTAGAACCAACTGTTTACGTGATATATATTTACAGAAGCAGAACAGATTTCAAACTCGACTTTTGTCTAATTATATCCTGCAATACGAACTTAAAGAATTAAAGCCCAATCCAAGACAAGTGGTCCAGAAAAAAGAAAATTGGTTGCTGCACCATCTCAGAAAAAAATAATGTTTTGTTTGTGCATTCCCTCATGTTTTGACAGTTCAAAACTAATTTTGTTTTATTTATATTTAGTCTGGTTAAAAAATGGCAGCTTTTTTGTTGTATCACGCACGCCGTTTTTCCCGTTTGCAGGCATTACGAATTTCTAAATTTCCACGACTGTGCTAACGTATCCTTTTCAAATAAACTGCATCGTGTTCAGAACATTCAGACCTACAAATTTAATGCATATTTGCTAACATAATATTACTTTTTCGTGCACTCTGTGAAACACGAACTGTCGATTACAAAAGAAGAAAATTCCATTTTAGTAGGCTTATTTCTCCAAGAAAAACCCGTTTTCGGACTGCAATAATTTCTATGATTTTACACATAATGATGTAGTTACTCTGAGTAAATAATGAATGGGAACTGACGTTCCCTTTACAAATAACAGCCCTTTCAAAATGGAGATTTTTCAAAGTTTTTCAATGTTTGAGACGCGATATCTATTTTGGCATATAGATAAAAATCTGAAACTTGTTCAAATAATATATCTGTATAGTAGAATACTACGGTATACATTTAAACTTTGAGATTTAACTCAAAGATACTATAAAAAATGTTTAAATATAGCAAGAAACTCTCGATTTCCACTTGTAAGATAAGTGGGTATATCAGTATAATACTTCGAATATTTAGATTTGTTAAACAAGGAAAACTGTTTTTAAAACAATATTTAATATTTTGTTAAATTTGTGATCTATATTGTTCCACTATTGTGTCATTTAAATTTCAGAATGAGAAATGAAATACAGAGATATTTAAAAGAATTTTAAACATCAATAATGTAAAATTACAAACAGTTCTTTGAAATAAATTATCAGTGAAATAATAACTATAAAATGTCTTTTAATGTATTATTAGTTTTTAGCCTTGATTTAACAGCAGTGATAAGTGATGTATTCTTACAATGTTTGATTTTGTTATTAAAAGTGCGGTGGGCAAACCTTCAATTTGCATGTTATGGGGTTTGTTTGTGAAGTGTTCTGTAGTCCAATTCGGTGTATAACCCTTTTCGAATTTGTGTTTTTATGGACAACGTCGTCAACTTCAAATTTATTCTTTCCTGGAACCATTTTGATTGCGTTGTACACCGATGTGAGTAAACGATTATCATGTACATCACGCGGTTTCATTTTAATGGTACGGCGTTAGAAGCGATTGTAATCGCGAACAATAATTTGTATCATACGTATCCATACATGTGAGTCTTGTTTTGTAAAAACTGTCCACATACGCTCACATAAAGTTCGGTTAAAACGTTCTACAGCGCTTGCTTTCATATCACTGTACGTAGATTAATGATTGATGTTGTGTGATGTCGTCCAGTTTTTGAAATCTGGATTATAGAATTCAGTACTTCTGTCTGTCTGGATGTTTTTAGGATGACGTTTGCTCTTATCGTATAATTTGCATGATTATTGTATTACAGTTAATTTATACCTTCAGAAGAAGAACATTAGAGTCCCATCTGACATTTTCAAGAGTAATATTGAATCAAGAATCGCATTTGTTTTGAAAGAACAAAAAATATGTCTATTTAACAGAGAGTCGATTTAGTAGACTAATTTTAAACAAACATCAAATACAAAATACGAATATATTATCTCTTAAATTCCGAGACAACTGGAAACACGAGAACTATAAGGCAAAGTTTGTGCATTAACACAGTTGTTGAGAGGCGACTAATGAGTTCTTGATGGCGCGGAGCTAATGCAGCCTTGTTAGGACCCACACTAAGCGATCGCGATATCGTAGTTGTTCTGTGGCTTCAACTGCATTTATCAATCTATTTCAGTTCAAATGTGACGTTGTGACGTTAAGAAAACGTAAATAAATAAGAAAAACAGGAAATATGTCAGCCAAAAATATTAATTAATATGTATTTAATATATTTACTAGAAACGAAATCAAGGAAAGAGTAAGACAAGGATGCAGTTCGTCGCCTATGCTCTTTAACTTATATATAGAACAGACGATGAAGAAAGTTAAAACGGAATATGGAAAAGGAATCATACTGCAAGGAGAAGGAATAAAAATCCTACGCTATGCCGACGATATTGTAGTATTAGGAGAATCAGAAGAAGACTTGGAAACCATAATAAATGGCATGAACGTAGTCCTGGAGAAAGAGTTCAATATGAGGATTAATAGAGGGAAAACCAATGTGATGGTGTGTAGTATGGGAAACAGTGGAATAACAAAGGGGTGTTAGATTGGGAAGGGATATTTTGAGGGAAGTTATGGAATTCTTCTACTTGGGAAGCGTAATATCTAGGGATGGTAGAGTAGGATAGCACAGATAAGGAAGGCTTTCGTGAAAAAGAGTAACTAACTTACCTGTAATATAACAGTGAATATTAGGAAATCATTGCTTAAATGTTTGTATTGAGCGTGACATGGGTGTGAAACGTGGACGGTAGGAGTTGCGGAAATGAAAAGAATAGAAGCCTTTAAAATGTGGTGCTATAGGAGAATGCTTAAAATCACTAACGAGGAAGTTTTAAGCAGAATAGGGGAAGAACGAACAATATGGAGGACGTTGACCAAGAGAAGGGATAGATTAGTAGGCCACGTTTTGAGATATTAGTGCCTTGTAAAATTAGCATCAGAGGTAAGTGTGTGGTGTAAAAACGGAAGAGGGAGGCCAAGGGTGGAATTGGATGAGCAGATTAGGGAGGATATGGGCTGTGGTAGTTGTGCGGAAATGCAAAGGCTTGCGCAACGGAGGGTTGCACCTGACCAGTCTTAGTATTGAATATCACCACAACAACGTATTTACTACGTTTAGTCCATATTTGAGGACATCAAACAATAATTTTTTTAATTAAATAGTTATAATTTTAAAAACAGAATATTTTTAAATTATAAAAATATAATATTCAATAAAATAAAATAATCATCAAAATATAATAAAATATAAATAAAACAGACTTACATTTACATATATGTAAAAGCGGATAATTTTGCGACGTGGGCTCCGTCCAGGTAATTGGCAAAATTTTTAATGATTTATACTTAATTGCCAGATTTATTGTTATGAAAACATATTCAGGTCGTATTTATTTAATTAGACTCCCGGAATGTTTCTTCATTTCCATAAAAAATGAACTTGAATGGACGGAATTGGAAATCAAGGTTTTTCAAGTGCTTGTTATTCAGTAGACGCTAGATTTTTTCTTAGACTGTTTCCCTACTTCATCCGTTTGGGAGTTTATAACATGCGGAGTTCCTCAAGGATCATTTCATGGACGTTTACTTTTTAATCTATTGATTAATTATCTTCCGGGATACGTTCATTCTGTTCACGGATGACACATAGTTACAGCAGGTGAAAATTTTCGATTATCTAGTTAAGAAAGTGGTCAGCAATCCGGACGGTCTAAAGGTCTAGTTTAAGGTTGATTGTATGTTATTAGTGTCATTGTTACAAAACCAAAACGGTGAGTGGTATTTATCACAATTCTCTGTTAGTTCAGTTCAGTGCTGATGCGAGAAAGGGAATGGCACATTATCCTCTGTACAGGAGTTTCTTTATCGTTGAAATTATTTTTCCTGCAAAAGTGTTGAATGTGTTGGTTTGGATAATTTCCTATTTCATAACTCGATAACTTTCTGTGTAGTTTTTGTTGCTCTTTTGTTCGTTTCACGTATTGTCTGAAGCTTCTACGGAAGGTCAGACTTCTCGTTGTGCAGCTCCAAGTCGAGACATTTCCATTGTTTATGACTCTGAGTCTGTGTTTGTGCTTTTTAGTGTGCGTGTCGTCTTTTCAGTTATTTTATACTGTCTTGTTTACTCCAATTATGTATTTAGGGATTTTTGGTACTTAATTATATATTCAAGTTTAAATAAGGCAAAAAATTAGCGACACATAACAAACTATAATTTAAAAACAACTACATGTTATTTAAACTTGAATTAAACCTACATACATTAATAACGATTATACTTAATTATGTATTATTTTATTTTGCTCTTATAATAGTCACTTGATGTAAGGTATGTTGTAATATATTTCCTGAACCGACGAATAGTGGAAATAAAATAACTCCATTTTTTAACATATCAAGCCTTGATGATCTCCCTTTTACATGAATAGTAATATTTTAAATGAAGGACTGTTCATTCGTATGATACTATAAACAAACGAAATTTACAAACTGATTAATAATGATGTAATAATTCGAAAGCTGACTAAAGAAATGAATAATTTTCTTCTGGAAGTTGTCAAAGAAGCTTTTTTTAAATATTTTTTAACAATTACGATAAATATAAGTGTAATTGAAATCTAATGGAATTTTTACTTGTTTTTGTACATGGTTTCATTGTTACAAAACCGAAGTAGTGAATTGCATTTATCACAACTCTGATATTTCTTTAGGTAAACGTAAGGTACTCTGAAGAAATAACAAAGAAATATATAAAAGTAGGGTGAAAAATCACCTAATAGGGCGAGCTCTATTTAACATAAAATGTGGTGTGCAGCCGTCTGCTTATAATATTGTTGGATTGATAAGAAGAGCCCCAGTGGAGAACTCGTAAATTGGTTCGTGACGGGTCGAATGAAAATGAAGCCGAGTGGAAAACATAATGACGTCGGCAGGTTGCTTCTCCTTTCTGTCTAAATTAGGGGTCACATTTCACGGCGAAGACTTTCCCCCTCATTCAGGGCACGGAGCGTCGGGGATTAGAAAATGAGGCCGAGGACTTTCTCAACGCTTGAGGAACCTAATTAAAAACATCGGTACTGATACAATCAAAGTAATCAAAGTATTCCTGTAATGCAATTTTCAATTTGCGTCAGAGAAATTATATATAACTGGAAGAAGAACAGAACTATTTAAAAATACAACAATAATAACAATGAGATTTTCGTTTCAAGGAAAGGAAGTGGTCTCAGAGTAAAACGCTGAGAGGATAAAGTCAAAATTATCACGAAAAAACTTCGACAACTTTTCATTTGTGTACTTTTACCTTTTCAGTGTAGAACACTCGCTTTTTGTCGTGTTTCAATACAGATTTGGTTCAATAACAACTCTGAATAAACAGTAGTGACGAAATAATTTTTTCGTAGGCGATTTCCTATTCTGCAAGGAACATTGAATTTATTTTCCAGCTATAGTAAACTTCTAAATTCGTAAATCAGAAAATAGTATTTAAGTCCATGTAGCAAAACGAGTCCTCCGAAGATATTTTTATCACTTGTATTCAGATTCACGTTTGATCATTCCTGTTTCTCTGTATCAAATGCATTCCCAGCTTTCACCTGTTTTAACGATAGACAACTTTTATTTGTCCTATATTATGTAAGTAGGGCACATAAATTAAATATATTATAAACATAATATTAATAATAATGGAGAGTAATTTAATTAATTAATAACAAAACAGATACTGGTCACATTTATAATCTCATTTTCTACGTCCATTTATTAATTATTTAAAAATTTGATTTGAAACTATACAGTAAACTAATTTTACTTTTAATAATAAATACATTAAAAACTGCCAAATAAGTCAGCAAATAAATTTAATTAGTATTTAATTAACATAACGAAACGTTTCATCCAACTTTGTGGACTTCTCCATGTAAATTTTGAATAATAACTTACTCTTAGTTTTTTCGTAAAACCTTGATGATGCGCCTTTTAGATGAATAGTAAGATTTTAATTATTTTAATAAGATAGTTAATTAATACCTGAAGAAGTCCAAAAAGTTGTCAATTAAATACAAATTAAATTTATTTGCTGACATATGGCCGTATTTTTCCGCATTTTTTATTAAACTTAATGTCAGAAAAATTGTTTTAATTTTAAGGTGTAGCTTTTCAATTGGAAAAAATTATAAGTATTGAATTTGTTTTTGATATGAGTGGTGACTATAAGTATAAATTTTGTTTTAATTAATACATATCTCTGAATGTACATCTTCGTTTCTCTTGTTTTTTTTCTTGTTAATCGGCTGGTGAGGCGCAATAATCAATTAATATATTATCAAAAGACTTTTCGATCTTATTACTATCATAATACCAATAATATTTAAATACAGTCGATGATAGAATATAAAGCACGGCCAAAAGTCAGAAAACGGCCTCGTGCGTTGCAGCAGCAACAGGAAATTTTGTAATATTTCAACTAAAGAACTTAGGCGATCCTTAAAGTTGGGGGGAAATTAAATTATTCCATTTCGGACTTTTGGCTATTCTTTGTATTTTATTTATAATATTAAGTCAGATTAATACTTTATTTGTAATGCAGTTGATAATATTTTTCTAATATATAGTTATAAATGTATGTAATTTTAAACCAATGTTTAAATGAGGCCAAAATGAGATACTTGAAAGACCAAAGTGATAAAAACAAAATTCACAATGTAGTTTATCAATTAAATTGTAATGACAAACTTAACGAGACATCCGAAAAGAATTAAGGGACACAGATCCAATATCAAACTTCCACAAGACAAATAGTCCGTCACTTCAAAACATATCTTAGAATCAAGCCCATGCTATAATAATTCCAAATTTTTAGACAAAGACGGAAATTACAAACCCTGTTTAGTTTCCGAAATGCTTTACTTTAAACGCAACACTGAATGTAAAAACGGACACTGATTCACTTAGTAGCATATATAATGTCTTAATCCATTAAATGTAATGGTTAAAATGTATACTGATTGTCTTTTTTATAATTTTAATGTTCTGTCATTCTTTAATCATTGTATTCTTTGCCTGTAGTTTTATATCTTTGTGATGTAATAATTTTGTGTATCGTTAATTTTAGTTGAATCTGAAGAGGGCCCAGATCAGGACCGAAACATGTAGTTGTATTAAATTATTTTGGTTTTGCTTTACTGATTTTTGTCTTATTTTGGCCTCATTTGAACATTAATTTGTACTAATATTATAGCTTGAATGAGAGTACAGAACATTGTAGTTTCACGGTAAATAGATCCATTTTCTAGTCACTAAACTTGTATTTCTCTTAATACACCATATATCAATGGAAAAGATACATCAATACTTCAAAAAAATAAGAACTCTAATTTAATATAACACTGTATAGGTATAATAATTCTCTATTGAATTTATCTGAATTAAAGAGGTGCTCAAGTCCAGAAAAATCAAGCTTGACCCTTCAGTCTCGTAAGTAACATAGACGTTAATTTTTTTTCCATATTGTAGTAAATTTCATATTCTGAGTTTAACACTTTCTTCATTCTGTTAAGAGGGGTCAGGTTGTTGGAGGGGGCGGGGGCGGGGCGACTGGGCCGATTGATTCCCTTGGAGATAACAGGACCCTACACACGAAGAGAAGAGATTATGTTTCACCAGAAACCCTACAATCTGTGCCAAGTCAAGCTGAACATTACATTTTTCGTATAATTTTTTTTTCAGCTTTAAAACTGCACCTTATAACAATTTTATTTCTTATTAAGTTTCTTTCCTTGGCTGCAATTTCTCTGTCTGGGCTCGATCACAAGTTGCTCCATTTCACTTTCAGGACAATTGTAGAATGAGTTTGCGGTTTTCTTCAAATATTTGTGAGGAGTTCATTGCGGGGATTTCGCAGCTATTACTTTCGCACGGTAGAGCACTTCAATGGTTCCTATACCTACCATGACAGGTCCTCCACAAGTATCTAATGCAAACAAAAAGCCCACGAATACGCTTGTTGATCTACAAGATCAATGTAAATACGTACTGAAATATAAATATTGGTGACGTGTTATGAGTAACAAGGTTTGTGCAAGACACATTTGTTTCGGAAACCACTAAGGAAACTATTTTCCTCGATTTCTTATTTTTCACTTTAATTCACATTTTATAAGAGCTACGCAAAATTCAGCGGGAGCTCCCAGGTTCGATTCGCGGGTCCGGTCGCCTTTTTTTCATTCTTATCTTCTAAATTTACTTTCACGGCTTCATTTGAAGCATTTATTATCTCTTGGAATTTAAATATAATTTGTTAATAGTTAATAATATATTTACATTTTAACTACCACAATTCTGAGTTCGAAGGTAAGATACTTTAATTTGAATTTATTTGAGAACGGATTTTATTAAACGAGTCGATTACAATTTGTCGATGTATGTTTATTCTGTAAATTGTTTTCTTGGATTTACGTAAACCGATATTATTGAAAAGACTATTTGAAAAATACAAGAAATATAATTTGCTTCTAACTACCACGTGGATAAACGAACTAACACAATGTGGTATATTATTTTATTATGAATTAAATTAGAATAGTCGTTTTCCACGGATTCTTGGGATAAGTAAGACTCCAATGAGAGGAAAAATGAGGAGTGATGCAGGGTTCCTAGTTTGTAATTAAATTTTCACCACGAAAGTCATATATGCTCATGTATTATTACACTAAAATAAGGTTTTTTTAGTTTACAGTCATAATAATTCATTTAAGTGTTATACATTACTTGACTTATCTTTAAACCAGAATGACAAACCCATTAAAGAAAACTCTCAAAACTGATGGATTATTAAGTGGAGTCGGAAGGCTCTATCTTGCAAATATTGTCGGAAATCGTTGTAAATACAGGTCCAAAACGTTTCAGCTTATTTTTAACCTGATGGTATGCGCGTGGAATCAGAATAAATTACCTGAATTATTATATTTCTCTAAAAAACGTATCTTGTTAAACAAGTTAATAATTAAAATTCTGTATAGGCTTCTTGCGTGTATAAGCCGCATCTGATTTTTGACATAACAATTGTGGGAAATTGTTTAATTTTACGTCTGATATATTTCATAAATAAATAAAATTTTATGACCTGTCTCAGACGTTACTTTTAATATAATTTAAAAAGTATAATTTTTCGGTACCATAATTTTTCACTATGAAAAACCACAGACGCCACAAAAAAATTCAATTTTTAACGTTCTTCCGAGGTTCCTTCACAAATGTAACAATTGCACTGTCGTGGTAAAATTGTGGGTCAGATTTCTAAATATATGGCACCTGATAGTAAAAACGTATGGTGATAGGATAAAAACCTGAAGAAGGTACAACTATGTACCAAAACGCTGTTCTTTTTAGATTGTATTATAAAATAAAGTCTGAAATAGGTCATAAAATTTTATTTCATTTGTAAGAAATAAATATTTTTTTCTGAATCCCATTGTAGACTTAAGTAGCTTCTTTCTCCGAAATGTGTCAGTGTTATTGGTGTTAGTATTAAATCATATTCCATGGATCCCATAGAGAAGTAGAACTTCGGGGACGTGGAACAAGTCAGAGATTGTACATAAATTGTTAAAGCCGTGTTCAAACCGAGGTTGTTAAGTTTTAGGATAATTCTAGAGCATTTTTTGAGAATTGTTTCTGTAGTTTTGCGAATCATCTAACAACGGTAATGAGAATGATAAAATATTTTATGCTAGTAAAGTGTTATAAATTAAAGGGTTTAATTTAAAAATTCCGTATACAAGCTGTACCTCATTTTCCCCTTCACATTTATAGCATAGAAGTGCGATTTGCGCATGCGTACATATGGTATATACAATATGATTAAAAATAAGCTATGAAAAATTAAGTAGTGTCTATAACGGTCACCAATACACAGAAGTATCTCTGCAAGATAGGATCTTCCGACTGCCTTTAGTATTTTATAAAATGTATTTTATTTTTCTCTTTATTGTGAAAGATAATATTGATATTAATTTTTTGACTATATAAAAGTTACATCTAAAATTTGAAGCCAGTGACTTTTTTGCATCTTTTAAATAATATCCCTTGAAGATTTGTGCGTCCCTTCGTCGTAATGATTTTCAACCCTTTCTCTGAAGCGACCCCTATTCACTTTCATAAATAAATTTACACATATTACTATAATTTAAGAACACGGCTTTTTTTGTGACAGGTAAGGGACGGCTATTAATTTTCTGTTGGGATGACTTTTCTACAAAAAACAATCCAGGTACGAAACACCTCCCACCAATGACCTAGAGTATCGTCTCTCCGTGCAGGTTAATACAATTAAAATAACAAGGAGTAGGTGATTAAGATAAATTATAGTATTGTTATACCGTCCGTTATATCCAAGCAAATTATTTCTTTAAATAACTTAAGAAATATCGAAGGAATTATTTCTCATAAGTGGAAAATAATGTCTAAAAAATTTCAAGAAAATTTTAAGTTATACCTTGTTTGTGAAAGAAGAGGTTTAAAGAGTGATATACACAAGATATTGTACATATTAGTAAGGTTGCAAATAAAACGCTTTGCGCGCTGCCAGATGGAAAGAGTAGGCAATATGTCAAATGTCATATAATCTGAAGGCAGTCAGCAATATTTCGAATAGAAGAGCAATAAAATAAAGCAGAAATCTAGAAAGGAGTAAGACAAGGATGCAGTCTGTCGTCCAAGCTGTTTAACTTGTATATATAGAACAAGCCTTGAAGAAGGTTAAAACGGAATATGGAAAATAAATCATACTGCAAGGGGAAGAAATAAAAACCTTACGCTTTGCCGATGATATTGTAGTATTAGGGGAGTCAGAAGTAGACTTGGAAAACATAATAAACGGCATGAACGTGGTTCTGGAGAAACGGTGCAAAATGAGGGTTAATAGAATGAAAACAAAGGTAATATAGTGTAGTATGGGAAACAGTGGAATAACAAAGAATGTTGGATTAAGAAGGCATATTTTGAATGAAGTTAAGTAATTCTGCTACTTTGGCAGCAAAATTACTAGAGTAGGATAACACAGGCAAGAAAGGCTTTAACAAAAAAGAGGAATTTACTTACGGGCAATATAAGTGTGAATATTAGGAAATCATTGTAAAAAATTATATGGATACGAAACGTGGACGGTAGGAGTTGCAGAAATGAAAAGAAAAGAAGCCTTTGAAGTGTGGTGCTATAGGAGAATGCTGAAACTCAGATGGGTGGATAGAATCACTAATGAGGAACTTGTAAGCAGAATAGGTGAAGAGCGAACAGTATGGATGAAGTTGACCAGGAGAAGGGACAGGTTAATAGGTCACATTTTGAGACATGAGGGTCTTGTAAAATTAGCATTAGAGGGAAGTGTGTGGAGGGAGGCCAAGGATGGAATTCGACAAGTAGATTAGGGGAGATGTGTCATCCTGTAGAAATGTAAAGGCTTGCGTAGAATAGGTTAGCATGGATGGTTGCATCAGACCAGTCTAAGCACTGATTACTACAACTACATATTCCGATTATGAATCCCCAGTGAAGAAACTTATTCTAGGAATCTAACAGACTATATAAAATGAAAACCATACAAAACAAACAATTTCAGTGAATAATCTGTGGAGTGAGAGAAAGAAGAATGTGGAACGGAACGATGTTGGCTTCATGTAAAATCACCTCAACATGTACTGCGAGCACATTTTAAAAGTATACTTGCTGGGTGTCCGGTGTTGCTCTGGTACTTATTTGAATTAGACAGGTGGTGTTTAACACTAATCTCTTTGCACGGAGAGCATCTGTTTTTGGACATTTTCCTTTTTACGACTACCTGTCCTGTATTTATTTAATTGATCACAATTGTCATAATACGACACTTAAACCCAATCAAGTAATCTCCTTGTTCATTAAAAAAAACATGCTACCATAAAAGAGTTTAAACATCCTGGAGCAGTGAAAAAAAATCCGGAATTTTAAATGGAGTAGAAAATTCTCCCGATACGCTATTAAATCACGGTCCAAGAGAGAACAATTGCTTCAATTGAAGCTCGGTCAAAGACTCCGGTCGACATTACCGATTATCATCTCCTAAATTTACTTTCATGACCTATGGATCGGCTTAGATTGAAGAAATTATTCTCTCTTGGATTTAAAATAAAGAATTTCGCGGTGATAAATACTCCTTGTATCTTAAAGGTGTCACAAAATCTCCTTTGGTTCTAGTTATAATATTATTTGTTAGAAAAATGTTCAGCATTGTAACCACTACTTTGCAGTAGTGAAATGAACAAATCTGAATCTTCACAAGTGGGTGATTTTAGTGATTCAATTGGCTCGGATTGTATTGATTTCATTCTTTTCACTGAAAAATTTCCGTAGGTTTGGTATTAGCGGATCTAATGATAACAAAACTCTGCAAAGAAAATATTCCATTTTTTAATGCGGATAGTTTTTCCGCGCAAAGTCTTGTATTTATGAATTTTCAAACACTTTTCAATTATTTTTCCACTGCGAATGAAGTGTTTATGTAACGTAGTTGGTATATAAAATCATGGATAAAATTTATAAATAGACGGGCTATTTCTAAGCAAGATTCTTCATATTTACGAACATCGATTTATAAAGCCTGCGCTTATTACTAGTAAAATAACATAAAATCTTTTATTCAATATTACGTCTCCTCTCGTTATTGATGCATTTAAAGAAAGTACTCGAAGACTACCGTTTTTTGTACTTCACTGTTTCGACTGATCAACCAAGAAATTGCTATTACTCAATTCAAACATTAACGTACGATAAACAATTTAATGATTTTATTCATTTGAATCAACCAAAAAAAACGGTCAGTGTGGATCTGCCAGAGAATTTACATATCACCGAATTTGTGCAACTGAGTGCAGCAATTTTGGTGAATTACTGAAGCAGAACGATTAAAAATACGGGAAACTGTGTTTCAGAGTGGGATTTTTTTAACATTCGTGTGTTGCTTTGTCAAATTTCCTAGTATATAATTTTTATTTCATATTTTGCTACAACTAAAGGTCAGATTCCTCAAAAAAGTGAAATGTCATTTTATATTCGTGTTTTGCTCTCTTGTGTGCGCGTAATGTTTCCAATGATTTCATACTATATCCCGTTTATTCTAGTTATGTATTTAAAGATATAGAGTAATTAATTATGTTATTTTATTGTGTTCTCATAATTGTTACTTGATATAATGTATGACGTATCCTATTTCTTCAACCGAGGAATAACGGAAACAACAATAAATCAACAAATCAGTGTACTTTAAGAAATGATATTTAAACTGGAAGCAATAGTAACACGATATTTTAAATGGTCCTTCAATTTAATAAAAATAAAATTTATTTCATTTTACTTGTATTTAGATTGTTAAAGTTCACTTAATTCGAGTCGATGACTCTATTTGATAAAACTATAAACAACTAATGCAGCACAATTTAATGATTAAAATAACGTTTACTTAATTTCGGAGCGATCTTCCATTTGTACTTTCTCCACGCTCAGATTAAAACTGATTTAAAGTGTAAATAACATGGAAATGGTCGTTTTGAACGTTAAAGATACTAATATAAATTAAGCATTAACGACACATATAACAGACAATAACGAAAAATAATTTAAATAAATTTAACATAACGTAGATGTTTCGACCATTGTATCCTTGTCATTAAACTATTTCTACTAAAGAAATAAAAACAAGTATCATAGCCAAAAGATAAAATTAACCAAGACCATTTATTAAACCATGTTATAATTTATTTAGTTCCAAAGGGTCATGTTTTATATTGACAGTAAATTTGTTGCTTTTAATGTACAACATTTTCCAAATCAATCTTTTGTTAAAATTCACTTCATTATCTAAAACAATCTATATATATATATATATATATATGAATTGCCGTAATGTATCGAACGACTGCACCCAATTGGTTAATTCTTTTTTGTGTGTTCGTTATTGTTAGGACACGTTTTGTATTCAAAAATCCTACGGAAGGGTTTCAAAATGTCACAATATGAAAAAATTCTACGGAAAAGCTGCCTTATATCCGCGCGTTTGATCACCAAATGTATTTGGGTTGCCTATATCCTTGATCTCTTTCTGCTCCGAAACGGCTCGACGGATTTCAATGAAAATTTCAGGGATTGATTGGAACAGTAATTTTAATTTAAAATATCGTGTGTCTCTCATTTCGATATCTTTATAAAAAATATTTATAAAGCCATTGAATTGCCGCGCGACAGGCGGCGTAAAACTCAACTGCGAGTTAAAAGTCCTATTATGCGTTCCTTTATTATATGCGCAATTTTGGCAGCATGAGAGGGAGGGGTGGGCATTCACATTCAGTCTATTGTTGTAAACTGTTCAAAACCAACTTATAATGCTTTCCGTGAAGCGATCATAAGCTCAACCACTGGACTGGACGGACGTTTTCATACAGTATTAATAGATTGAAATTCATTCGTATTCAATTACCCTTTCTTTTGCAACACCAAAACTTTCTTGACGTGTTTATCGTCGCGTTATTTATTGTTAGTGATAAGAAAATACCACCAGTGAGGCATCAAAATTTCGCTTGGCGTATGTGTAACGCAGGTCGAGTTCATAATCTACCGTCGGTATCAGGCGAGAGGCGACAAAACAGACGGTCAAACATATTACAATTACCTATGAACGTTTGGCGTATTTCTTCGGAATGACTCCCCTGGAGGGAAGGGTGGAATTGGTGAAATGTTTATATGTAATACATTTGAGACGAAAAAGACTTCTTGAGGTCAATTAATTTTATAATGTTTTCCCCGACAATATTTGTGTATAATTTCAACCCCTCCTAGCATGTGAGAGGTGGGGGGTGGAAATAAGTAATATGAAAATAACAAGGAAATTATCAACTTTGGAAACCGGTGTAAAGGGAGTCGCTGTGTCACATTATGACATTTAATATGCGATGAAGGAAAAATTCATCCCTTAAGTGGGGAAGAAATTTTATTCTGTCAGACTACTGAAAATATTTTTATTCCTGTTATTTTACCGGGAGAATTATTAACTGTCGAGATACTGAGGTCCATATTGTGAAGTTTTCGATTTATTATTTATTTATTAAATAATGTACCGGGATAGTATGAATAAATACCCGGCCAACGCCGGGTTCCCAGCTAGTATTATTATAAAAATTAAAATAATGATTTAGTTCCAACATTGTTTATCAATTGGAAAGTGTTTATATAAAGGAAATTTTAAATCGGCTTTATGTTCCTTAATTCTAATTGACAGTCTGACAAATGTAACAAAAAGAACAATTATTACATGAAATTTAGTAAACAACATTATGACAGTCAAAAGTAAAAAGTAAATCTTTGTTTTTTAACGAAGAATGAGAGGGAATGGACAGATTTGTAGCTTACCGAAATATAATACATTTTACAGAACATTTTGAACAGAATGACAAATGACTAAAAAGGGTAAAGCAATATAATTATTAGAAATAGTATGGGAAAACAATTGTTATAATCATTAAGGAAACAGTTCATTCTGGGTTTACTACATTTAGATATAAAATCTACAGGATAATAGTTGGCAGACAAAATTTTAAATACATATTTAAAATTCTTTGAATGATGATATGAATCAGATATGAGTAAAGCTTTGTCAACAAGATAGAAAAGCATAGTTTTTTTCTGATTTATTGAATAATTAGTAAAAAAATTTAGCACTCTACCAGAATAAGTAGAGATACCAACCGTACTATTTCGGCCTCTGGAGTGCCCAAATAGAAACTTTGATTCTGCGATTTGACCACGTTTTTGTCATTTGGGACCACTGTGCGGCGCCATAAATTCTAGGGCCGGACTGCTGGAGTTTATTAGTCTTGTCAATTGTACTGATTGTGTTTTGTTAAAACACAACAATTTATATAATAATATGTTTGAAATTAGTAACACAAACCGCGGCTTTCTAACAAGAAGTTGGAGTTTGACCGTCAATTACTTTGATTTTGCTGTTTCTTTTAAAAATATGAGTACATTTTGGACTTTGTAATGGGATACTTTCGACCGAAATTCCTTCGGACAATGAAAACGAACCTTTTTCTCCACAATAGAATAAAAGACCCTTTCACAAATAAAAGAGTCATCCGTCCGTAATTTAAGACAGATTTGCTTTTTGAAGTCGGAAGTTTGCCGTGAAAAATTTGGAATTGCTACTCGGTACGGAACTAATAAGAAAAATGTGCTATGGCATTTGTTTGCGTCCTGCAACTAAGATTTTTCCTATTAGCTGTAATTGTTGAAATGCTAGCCAATAGGTGCTATTGGAAATTGCAACCGATTGGCTGATGGAATTAAGTAAGAGGTTACGTGTGAGCACATTTTGAGGCGGTGAGGCAAAAAATGGTGAGCCACCGGCAAGAAATGATCTAAAGGCAGTAAATTGTGAGCCACCGGCAAGAGAGTTGCTCTAGAGACCTCAGGAGATTCATTACTTCTTAGTGGGAATTCCGCTATTTTGGCGCAAGGCGTCCGCGATACAGTGAGATCAATCCTGATGCAGCCAGCGAGGATTGACATCAGGTGCCTCCAAAGAAGACATTCGCGGATATCGTTAACTTTGATTTTATAAAGCTCACATTGACAGACCTATTTACCATAAACTACACTGCTTCTTTTTCGATCACCCCACAGATGACCGTGATTTTTAATGAGTCTCAATATAAATTTATTATTGCTAACGTTTTTCATTAATTTATCATTTAATTCAACTCTATTGTTTAAATTTTATTGTTATTAAATTCAGAATTATAAATCAAATCTTTTCTTTTCTCTTCCGAACCCTTCATAAATTTATTCCTTTCTTTTTCTTCCAATGTCTCAACGGCGTTCTTGAGGGCCTGGGCCTACCGAGGCGGCTGCAGACTATCATCTGTCGTGACACATTCCTAATTTGGGGTGATACGTGGTCAGTGTATCAGTTCCCCATCAGCCTTAATCTCGGTCCTCGTGACCATGACGACACAAACATCCAAGCCCAAGGCAGGATTAGAACCCGGGACCCCTGAGTTGTGAGGCAGCAACTAGAGGCTAACCACTACACCACAGGAGATCGGCAAATTTATCCCATTATGAATTATAATTTAAATTGTCATCCAACTGTAGAGCTACTATAATAATAATTAATCCCATCCCCTCACTATTATTTACAATTGGTTTCCACCAAAGTAGGGTATATTATATTATTTTCAAAATAGTTAAACCTGTCAAAATTTCAATAGAACATTAGTTGTTTTTTATTATGTCTGGCATTGAGGCGCTAATACCTGCATGCTTTCCCTGGCGAGACAAGCCAGATTCGCTTGTTTTGAGACCTCCTTTCCCTTTAACGGCGATACTGACCTACGTCTTGGAGCCGCCTGTAAACGAGGACCCAGTACTGTCTTTCTGTCCCGTTTCTAACTAGTCTCTGAGGCTAGCGGTATCTTACACACAATGCACGGAAAGTGAAACGCCAGATATTACACCCAAATAGTGGCTGGCATCTGCCAGTAAACAACTTATCGTCACTCTGACGCTGTGTCGTATTGATGGATCTTAAGCGCCAATCCAACAGTCATAGATTCTGTGATAGCTGTTAACGTGTTTACAAGTATCACGTAAATTATCAAGTTACAGATAACGCTATAGCACTGTATCGTCATCCATGATTTATTACGGTACTGAAAGCATTCTGATTGCCTCTTTAGTACGCTCCATGAGAACAAGTATTATTCCGCTTTGTTCAAGCTCATTGGTGCTTTGATTTCCTTCAGACTCTGCATAATGCTATGAATCTTCTCCCACCAGTTTCAGAATATTTATTGAAACTGCAACGCTGTAACAGCCTTCCTCCAGAGATTAAGGACAATAATAACTACAGAATCTTTATGAATCAGTGGAAAATCTTCTATTAATTGTACATTTCTTGATCGTTCCCTTAGTTGATTAGTGAAATTTTCTTGATAAATTAGAATTCTGAGGTATCGGGGGAAACGCTTCCTTCGTAAACAAAAAACCTCCATAGACAACAATGACGGGAATATTTAGTGCGATTGGATAACAACTTGTGGGGTCCCGCAAGGATCGATTCTAGGACCACTGATTTTTCTTTTGTACATTAATGATATTCCAGATTGTATCAAACCCATCAAATCAGTTCTTTATGGCGATGTTTCGAACTTAGTAATAACAGGTGGGACGACAAAATGCTTCAAGATAATGTCGATAACGCACTCAAGTCACTAAATCTGTGGTTCAGTGCAAAAAAAAACTGGTTCTGAACTTAAAGAAAACAAAACTGGTTCAATTTTCGTCCGGTAACAACATTGCTGGATTAGCAAACCAAACAACTGATTATGCATCATTTCTGGGAATTCAAATTACGGTGGAATGAATATATTCAGGCACTCTCAAGTAACTCAGTTCCGTCTGTTACACATTCTGTATATTAAAGCAACAAGTAGATACGTTAACTGTAGAAACGGTATATTATGCATATTTCCATTGTAATATGTGTTATGAAATTACGAGTGGCGTCTTGCTTCTCGTTTGGAGGAAATTTTAAATTACAGAAACGTGTGTCAAAAATTTTAGGGCAACCTGTAGACTTCTTTTCAAAGCTCTTCGAATTTTAACAGTACGTAGTACATACATTCTAGAAACCCTTAAATATACTAAACGTATTGGAAATCTATTTGATACCAACGGTGAATTCCATGATTAAACCAGAAACCGCACGACTTTACGGATGGACAAACTTCATCACATACACTTCTCAGGAATAAAGCTATTCTGTCTTCCTCTAATCATCAAAAGTATAAATAGTTACAATGTATTTATTAAATAATGCAAAACTCTACTGTTAATGAGTTTGTAAATCGATCAGACCTATCGCCCATTAGTTCCCTAGAAAATACTGATCATTTTATGGAATACCAAAATAAATTTATCTTCTTCGTTTAGCCATCTGATACTTCACAATTGTGTATTTCGTGTGACCGCACGAAGTTACCTGTCGCTGACCTAAACTGACAAACAGATTCTTCAGGATAAGATGTGTAGTGTTTCTGTGTTTTGTAGTGGAATTGTGTGAATCTTGTGAAGTGATATGTATAAGACATATCTTACTTTACATATAGTGCCTCTTTCTTTTATCTGTATTATTCATGATCTTATTATATTTATAATTGTATCATTTTGACTTGTCCTATTTCCTCATTTGATGACTAACGTAACTAACAAATCAAATTTAATGTACCATAATTATCCTTTAGCGCCTATATTCCTTGCCATTAATGCTACATCATATGCGTATACAAACACTTGCACTTCTTACTTGAATATTATCCCTCCTGTATTTATTGAAATTCGCCGAATTATCCTCTACAATAGGAAATTAAATATTTCGACCAATGCCTACATACTTTTGATATTTAAGTGAAACTGCTGTAAATATGGAATTGAGCCTGGGAATACATTACGAAATTTATTGTAACGTTGCGAAACAACAAAGAGAGAGCGAACGAGAGAGAGAGAGAACTGTATAAATAGCATTTGAAATTTCAACATCAAACTGACAATATATGAGGACACAAAATGTTGATAAACACATAAAAAATATTACATATATATATATATATATATGCTTCTGGAGCTTGGTCCGCCTAGTATATTAATTTTTTATCACTTTAAATGTTCAATTATTTCCAATCATTTCTTTATGACGTTTTTATCAGGATTTCCAATATGGTTTATTCGGTCAACAACTTATTTTATTGTGTTATTCCTTGTTGAGCCGTTTATCTCGGAAAGTATCCTTATTAATTTCTTCATCGTTTTAATCAATGAATTTTTTTTCAATTTATTGTCTCAGCAAATGTTTTTTTTGGATTTGAATAAATGTAATACATCTTTTTTTGAGTATTTGACCATTATATTTCGTATTGGTTCAGATGTAATCAACTTCGAACTTCTCCATCACTATTTATTGCTCAGTTACGTCCTGAGACATTTTGCGTTCAAGTATCGGTATTCACATCAATTTTTAATTCCTTAATTTGTCCAAGCATTGTGATGGATTTGCCCTTAATATTTTCGCCTGAGCCATTGATTGTTGATGCATAGTTAAAAGTGCTTCTGGGTTCTGATGAGTATTTTTCTATATTACTTTCATTAAATTTATTTTAAGTAAAATAGTTATTATGATTTTTAATGCCCATAGAATTAATCGCTTGTGGGACGTGAAGTCAACCACACTTTCATAAGCCGCTTTGATGTATTAAAACTTACAATATCTTATTGGTCTCCTTTATTATCAAAGTTCTACCTCTTAAAGTTTACATAGCGTATTTTCAAAAGTATTAATATTATGATCGTTTATTAAAAAAAGCAATGCCTTTTGACTTGAGACCGGAAAAAGGCACTCCTGCAAACCAACTCCGTTATTTGAAGACCTTATTGTACCTTTTACACCCTGTGATTTAGTCTACAAGTAACAGCATATATAGTGTGTAACAGAAGTAAGTGCACAAACTTAAACGGGGTCAATACAAAAACTTTTCCTTCGTGGCATTATTGACAGTCACTTCGTTACTGAGCAAATTAAGAAAAGAAAACTGAGAAATGATTATCCTCGCCAATGGTTACTCCAGCAACAGGTCTGCAACCACGAATTCAATGGTGGACAACCAGCACTTCTGGGCTGATGCAAACCCGTGTCAGGCACACGCATAAATTTCTGAAGTCATTTACTATTCAAGACTGGTCTGAAAATGTCGGAGTTGTTTAAGTATTATGTATTTGTCTGATGGCAGCGGAGAGACGGGAGGCGCGCTCTTCGAATTCTATTCCTCAATTTTCTTTTTTAAATTGCACAATAACAAAGCAACTCTGACAAAAAATGCCAAAGGAAAAAAATGTTTATATTGATCCCCTTCAAGTTTGTACACTTAGTTCTGTTACACCCTGTATAATAAGCTGCTAGCTTCGTATTGTTTGGTCCCTTTCTAAACAAATTGGATGCACCGGTACATATTGTGTCAATAAACAACGTTACCGAATTTCATATTTTGGATATTTACGAGGTTTATGATTCGAAATGTTTAACATTAAGTGGACTTATTGCCCATAAATAATTACACTATCGCGGAATTTTAAACAGTTATTTTGTAATTTATAACAAAAGGAAGTATCAGTTTTAAATAGTTTTACTACTAATTATTATAATATGAGGCACCTAGAAAAAGTTGGTCGTTTTGATTTAGTTTTGTTTCCGCTCTTTTGTGATAACTGTTAGCGTAGAAGGTCTCCAAAGGCTCGGTCAACTGATGATGGAGCACCAGTAGACAACGGACCACTACATACCTGTTCAAGAGAAACTTAACTGTTCCGTTGTTTTTGGAATTGAATTCTATAACTTCCGATCAGTGATGCTAGTCGACAAGGCGTTCTTGGGAAAACTCGGTGTTGAGATGAAGCAGACATGAACCCAGACACGATCACGGGTTACGGTACTCGTGCAGCCGCTGGCGACCCAGATATAAGGAACCTGTATTCTGTCTGCCGTTTGCTAGCGCTCATTTCGATTATTATTAATTGACCATCTTATTCCCTCATTTCCTTTAACATTTCTCCACCATCAACTTTCGTAACTAACGAAACGTCAAGCGCAATCAGCAGCACTCCTCCAGCCTTAGCACTAAATCACTCTCAAATTCTACGATTCGTGATCGGATCAAACAAAAGCTATTTACATACACCTGAAACTGCAGCTGGCTGTATTAAAATCGGATTGACGTTAGTATGCCATAAATAAACAAAATACAGATATTGTAGCTCTTTAGATTCTAACCCTCAATCGTTACAGTAATTTGAGATCAAAATAAGTACGTCTGGTCGAATTTAATACGACCATTCTTAAAAAAGATGGAAAATAGATACTTTTGTTATGTGATATCATTCAGATAATAAACTTTATTAATTGAACACAAGTTAATTTATTTCATAATTAAGTTTTCTGAATACATTAACATTATATGGAAAACTTCACTCCCAGGTTATGTCATCACCGAATCTTTAAAGATTTGTCTATAGTAATTTAAGGAGATACTTTTTTCCTACTTACGCATTTTTCTAAACTGAGCTTATCTTTTTGGGAGAAATGTTTTACTGGATCTATATAAACATATATAAATGTATTATAAGCCTTCGTTGATGATATACAGGCTGATCCACAACTCCGTCGACAAGCTTTAACGATTTTCAGGAACATCTTTTGAGTTTTTTGGTACACAGCACCCACAGTCTCCGGCGGATCATTACAGAGTAACAATGTAATTATTATTTATTCGGTTTGTTACCTCCATTACCATTATTTCTAGGAAAATACCTTGTCAGCAATTAAGAAGCCCTAATATGCAATTATCAAAACGTACAGCACACAACACAGAGTAATACAACAATCCGTTTAAGTACAGTTTAGACAGCAATTTATTGCTCATCAGACATGACACCAATGAACTTTCTCTTCCAGGGACATGTGAAGAGCCTAGCTTACGAGATTCCGGTCGATACTTGCACAAACATGCTTGTTGGGAACAGTACGCCGAACTTCTGGAATTCTAGAGCGTGTAAGATAGTCGATAGTGAGTCGCTCATCATGGTGGTCGACAATTTTAACAATACCTGTTAGGAAACAGTTATCTATTTGTTATGTGCTGTACTGTATACTAACAAAATAAATTGAAAGCACAGTGATAAAAGTATCCATGTTTCTTCTAAGGTTTGTTACATTACTCTGCGTTGTGTCTTATACGTTTTTGTAATTGCACATTACGTACTTCACTGATGTAGTTGAATAAATCATAATTACATTATTACTCTGTAATGAGCCGCCAAAGACTATTGGTCCCTTATATCAAATAACTAAGAAATTATCGCTGAATACCTCTGAAAGGTTTTCAATGGAATTCTTGTTCACACAGTATACCGGCGATAGTCAAAGTCACCGGCTACTGTCATGTTACATACATGTTAAACATTCAGAAGATGCTCATGCCGTTTCACTGGAAGGCACTATACTTTTATGGGATATACGGTAAATTAAATAGCAGTAAAAATGCAGACCAAAGTGGTTGCATAAGAAACGAAACCACTAACTAAATGAATAGTTCATGAATTAACCTTAGCCAACTATCAATAACTACTACAAAACAGACTGGAATAAAATAATTAGTACAAAACTCCAAATATATAGAACAAACTGCAAGACATGAAAAGTTTATCAAGAAAAAACGAATTGAAAATCTAAAAACTAATAAAATCGGATTAATTAATTGTTAAATATGTTGGTCTAATTTGAAAATTATTTCTGACAAGGTGACACTTTGAAATGGATAAAAAGTGTGAATGTCATCATAATATTCGTAAACGATGAAAAATATTTATTCAATATGATTATAATTGTATAAATAAATGAATAGCTGTAACACAAAATTCTGCATTAATCTTTAACCCAGTTGGAAACCCCAGAGCATTTAATTATCCACAGATATCGTATGTGCTGCAAAAATGGTATACAACATTAAAAATTCTCGTAAAAGTACTATCGTGACTCGTTGCTGACCACTGTCAGGATTTCAATAATTTTTCCCTTCTATAACACATATTCATGTTAAAATCGTCTACAAATGCATTCATTGTTGAGAAAATTATTCTCTTTCAAGAGTTTATTTATATTTATAATACTGAAAAGCGTATGATTTCATTTCTGGTCTATTGTAAATAAAATATTGAGATTTGTATTATTTTAATTTATAGAAATGATTGCAAGAATTGCCCAATAGTCAGAAATATAATTTTAGTTCAAAATAAAATAGTCATTTCTTGATTAGTTTGTATTTTCCTGCATCTTTGGATTGTAGCCTTGCAAGTTAAATACTTTTCTGGGGTCTATCTTTGTGTTTAGTGTTTACTGATCTTAGGAGTTATCGTCAAAATTTTGAATAGTTATTGTAAATTACCACCGGTAAGTAAGTTTCCCGATGAAAATACTATGCATATTACATCATTTTTTCATTGAATAGCAGTGGTTCTAAATTCCACGCAAGTTGGTAATATAATATATAAAATTTTCATGTCAAACCGTGTTGTATACACTAATTAAGTTATATATACACTTTAGATGGCATTTACCCAAGCTGTATATCTGTGATATTTAACTTAAGAAAGTAGATCAAATGATTATGCACTAACCGTAACCATAATTCTCAGTCTCAAGGTATTGATTTTATAGACTAATTTTTGTGATACTACCTACATAATTTAGGAACAAGCATAACTTTGATATAAAGTTTATTCCACTATGTTTTACAATTACCATATGTGTGAAGACAAGCCTGTCGTGGATTTTGTTTCTCGGTTATAGATAATTATGTTGGCTTCACACAAATGCTGGTTATAATTCCTATCTGGTTGGAAAATTTTGTTCTTTTGTCAAATGCAATGAGCACAAATTCTTAAGAAATATTTACATCTGCTTATTTAGCCATATATATAATTAAGCATATGATGTTCTCATCTGGACATTATCTAGACAATGAGTGTACAGATCAATGACAATAATAAAAGTAAACATTGTTAAACTTCAAGGTATGAAATAATTCAGTAGTTCATGAATGACTGTATACTAAGGTCAGTGTTAACAATAGTGATACAACTTTCTATTATTGTTTCTGCAGGACTTTAAAACTGTTTTTATTAAATGTAAAGTATTTTAAAAGTGATAATAAAAATATACCATTAAAACAAAAAGTAACACATTGTTTTGCTAGAAAATCTTTATGGAATTGAACCAACATTATTTAATTTTAATTGGTATTAAAATTTATTATTTTGTCCAAAATGAAGCAGTTTGTCATTACAAGTTTTAGATTTATAGTATTTTGAAATTCATTTGTTAATACCCAATAACTGATGTTACATCTCCATAGTATTACAGTCATATACATAATTTTTGTTAAAAGAAATTCATTTTAAGTGACAATGAAGAAATAGAGCTTTGTTGAATTTTCCACTAATTAACAAATTTAAAGAATCTATATCCTCACTATATTAAATCTCTTTTCTGGTAGTGTGTATAATTGTACTCATTAGTCATCACTTATTCCTGTTATAAGATATTCTAAACATTTTTCACATAGAATTATTTTTTACAGAATGTTCTAATGATATACAACTTTCATGTTGTTTGACAAATATCTTTATTCTGTTTTGCTTGTACTATTTAATGATAGAATATTTTTACTTTTTATACTTTTATTTGTTCAATTAGGTTCATTTTCTGACTTGATATCACTATTTTCTATGATTATTTACAAGCTTTTAATCATTACTTTATAGGTTTGCTTGTAGTTGTTGCCTTCCTTCTTGGAGCAGCAAGAATGGATGTTGCTATGGAAACTGAGACAAGGTAAAGCCTTGATACATTATTCCAATTTACAATTTTTAAATTTTTATAAAAGCCTATTATCAGAGAATTTTAACTTTATTATTAATACAAATAACACATATAGAGATGTGCAGTCTGTATCATTATTTTTGTTTAACTGAAATTAAAATATATAACCTTAAATTGATAGTAGGTATTGATTGCAGGGAAGTATAAAACTGAATTTTCTTCTTCAGACTGTCTGAATGGCGAGACAGGCAGCAGCTCAGTATTTTTCATTATATATAATTATACATATATGTACATAAAAAATTCATATGGACAGGTAAGAGAGAGATAAAATAAATGACTTACCTGAAATTGATTATTAATGTCATATTGGGAACATTTTAAATATTTCTTCTTCTGAAAAAGGTTGAGTACTATTTCCTTTCCAAAATGACAAAACTAGTCTTTAATTTTTGGTAAACTATTATATCTCTATTTCCTGTTCATATAAATAAGACAGTCATTCTTAAATCTAATCATTTATAAACTGAGTGAACTGCTTCCCTTAGACATTCTCTCCTTAGATTTGTAATAGTTTGAGAACAAGATTTAAATATTTTTGGTCCATACAGTTAATACACTACATTCTTGACCATCATTTATCATCTATGGTTTATGCGTTTACATTTAGATTTGGATGAAGTAGACGAATTGCAATATCTGTGGTCTCCTCATAATTGAAACATGGAGGAAGACAAGGAACAACATTGACTAAGATTTTACAAATTTGAAAATGTATTGGAACTGTGTGGGTGACCCGTTGTTAAGATTCTAAGTAAAAGTTAACTGGATTGTTTTTACATTGTCCATGATACCAACACTCAACAGATGAAGGTATCTGTTATACCTTGAAGAACAGAATATGATGAAAGAAAAACTATAGTTAGTGATGCAGATCAATAAAATGAGACTGAATTCCTAGTTCAAAGGATACTCATTTTCTAAGATGAAACCTAGATACATGAAATTGAATTTTGACAGACATTTTGAAAAATGGAACTGTTCTAGGTATTTTTATTTTGGATTATTCATTTTCATAACATGTAAATACTTTATTGTATGCCTATATTTACATTGAACCTGTTCGTACGACATAAGAATGTGAGGTTCAACAGATTCGTGTTCAGTAGATGTTTAGTACTGTATGTTGCTTGTTAGAATGAAAACTGAGAGTGCGTACATGCCAGCCAATAGGCTAGCAGTTTGTACTTAGATAAGCCACTTGGTTACCATTCAACCACAAAGTTGGCCAACTTAACTGGTCAACTTGATTTTTGTTTCATTAGTACTCATAGCAGTTCTTTGTCATGTCTTTAAATATGTGTTTGGAACTTTAAATTTTTTTAATTAAATATTTTTCATCCAGTGCATTTATGAACAAAGAATAAACTTTTTGGTCTCAGAATTAAAAATGTGATTCTAATATAATTATTTCTCCTGAATGCAAATATGACATTGGCTTGGATACATTTGTGCATCTTGTAAAGTGCCCCTTTACAAAAATGCAATATTATTGTACCATATTCAACATTGTAGAATAATATTGACCATGTGAGGAAAAGTTTTTTCTTGTGAAATATTATTGGTGTTTAGAATATTGTCATTTCAAAAAGTTTGTAAATACATTGAGCACATATCAATATTATTGTAGAATTCCTCCTCATGTGAGGGCTCTGCAGCTATTTTTGTGCGGTAATGTTAAGTCGGTCTTGAGACGTGGAGATACATGGATCTAGTTTTCGAACTGTCATCATTTTAGTGATACTTTTGTCTCATTAAAAGAAGAAAATAGAACCAGGAAAAAAGGAAGAGGAACTGAAGTTTTTGATGTATATGCATGTAAACATAGATTAAATTCTACTATTAGTCTATCTGCAAAAAGTTGCGAATGTCATCTTGCCTTAGTTCACTAAGTAGGTTAAACTACCGTGTGTGTGGCTCACATCCCCAATCACATTTTAACCCACACTGTTTTGTAGCTTTTCCATTTAGGCTTCTTCATGGCTGCATATAAAATATGCATCACCAACGGGTGACATACAATGCGCAACTTTGAGTGAACGTGGTAAAACTTGCCTTGTCAGAGGGAAAATACCAAGAGTAGGTATAGGAAGTGACTGAAACAAAAAACTATTAAATATTGCACAATAATATTGCGCCATGTATTTTTTTTCTATTTATATAAAAAAAATTATCGTACACATTATCAGTTTGGACAGTAATGATTCAGTATATATAATATTAAAAGAAAACAAAAATAAAATAGAGTATATAATCAACATAGCATGAAGGTAGGTTAATCCATTTAATTAACCTACTTATTTATTTTTGTGAGTACCTGAGAGGCATACAACATGGGTGGGTGAGGGTAGACAAGCGGTGAACT
The DNA here is from genome assembly GCA_034510155.1 of Eucriotettix oculatus. Classification (NCBI taxonomy): domain Eukaryota; kingdom Metazoa; phylum Arthropoda; class Insecta; order Orthoptera; family Tetrigidae; genus Eucriotettix; species Eucriotettix oculatus. The sequence continues at coordinate 108,993,666 of CM067379.1, forward strand.
GATTGTTGGAGGATATATGAGGATGTGGGCGTGATGTTAAGGTGGGTTAGGTGGTGCCTGAATATTTATGGGGAAGGATGAGGTCAATTGGTAGTTCTCATTTTAGCCGATGGACGCATGAGGATGGATGAAGATTGTCGTGGAATTGCTGGATCATGGTGTTTGGGTGGTTGAGGGCGCTTTTAATTAGCGAGTTAATGTAGTTTACTTTGGGGAATTTGATGTTATGGTGGATGACGGAATTTATAAGATACCAGGGAGAGTTTGTAATGGTGCGTAGGATTATGTTTTGTTTAGTTTGAATTTTGGCTGTGTTCTGTATTTGGATGAGGCATAGGACCCAAGTGGGTTGTATTATGGAGAGGTATAGGAGGCGTTTTGTGCTGATGGTAATGGGGGGCTTTTCTGTTTAGGAGGGGATATAGGGATCTGAATTTATGTTTGATTTTGGAGAGGAGCAGATTAATATGAGGTTTCCACAAGAGTTTTGAATCAAACCTGATTCCTAGGTAGGTAGTTTGTTTTTGTGAGGATTAATGAATTGTTTAGATAGAGGTGGATTTGGGGAGGAGGTTTTTTTTGTGAATGGGTTGGTTATTGATTTGGTGGGGTTGATGCTGTTTGGAAAATTGCTCTAGGTTGTTGAGCGCTGATTGGAGTGGTTGGAAATTGGAGATTAGAGAGGAGGTTTCTTAGGAGATGGTTATGTCGTCTGCGAAAAATATTGTGCTAGTGTTGGGATATCGTGGAAGAAGATGTTGTATAGGAAGGGGGCGATGACACTTCCATGGGGAATGTCCTCTGCGATTGAGTGTGGTTGGGAGAGATGGTTATTTTTTATTTTATTTTTACAGAGAAGGTTCTGTTAGAAAGGTAGTTCAGGAGTATTCTGTAGTGGGTGTCATTTAGGAAGTCTTAAATTTTTTGGATGCACATTTTCTTCAAATTATTATTGGACGATAATATTTTACAATAATATGGCACTTGAATGTACTGCAGCACTCCGATCGAAACAGTTGCGTCTGACACCGACAATCCACGTCGCTTGTTTTCAAACAAAACCTACCATCTCCAATCATAGAGAATGTAGAGTTTACCTGCAAATCAGTTGAATATAGAGTTCTCTGGTTTCTACGCGGCTTATATCACTTGTGAAACACCACGTTTCGATAGCTATCTCCGCCGTCGTCCTCAGTTGACCCTCAACGACAACAGAAAAATTGAAGTTTCAACTTTAAACAGGAATTGAGTCAGGATTTTGTTTTTGGAACAAGTGAAGTGTGACAAAGGAAATCACGGTACTTCACCTGAAGAAGATGGTGCCAGTCATCGAAACGTTGTGGCAAACAATCGTCTATCCCTGGATGGAATCCCCAGATCTTTACTTCCAATATGTATATTATGGTTTTTCAATAAGGGCGAGTCGATGTTGGAATTGAATAAAACAAGCTGTGTGCGAGGCCCACGTATGGCCTTTCAAATATAATAAAAATTTCGTAAATACTTCTTACACAGATTGCTTATAAAACTTGGTGAAATTACCATAAATTATAAATAAACCATGAACATTGAGCGAATGGTTTGGCTCCTAATTTCCACAATGAAGTACCTTCATTGCTTAGAAATATGAGTTATTGTTGTATCCAAAATACTTAACGTTATAGTAAAAATGCACTTCATTTTAGTGTGTGAAAGGATCATAGTATAACTTTTCTATTAGAACCGTAGCCTTTTCTTAATAACATTTCTCTATTTTAATTTTCCAACTTCACTATGAACGTCTTGCATTTATTTTCTTACTAATTAATATTCATGGAGAAACAAAAAGTGATATTTTCCAAAGAATCGTCATCAAAAGACAAATGAATGCAGAGGATCTAATTACGTCCAATATGTGTCAGATTCAGTTTCGTCATAATCATTTAACGGGGAAATATTTTAACTCCGGCCTGTCTGCTCTACCAAGGTAAGATTCATTTTCAATTCAGAATTGAGTAAACAACTATCCACGTTTTCTGGGGAAGTTGTAACAATTGCAAGCATGATATGGACGGGTATGACCGATTAGTCCTGGGTGAAATGCAACTCGTTCTATTTAAGAGAATCTGTTCTGTATGCAACATGAGACATCAAAGAACAAAACGTATTTTAAACAGTTTTTCATTGTGATGAGTAAGTCCGTGTTGCTGTATGAAGAGGACGTCAAAAAGAAGTCCTCTTAATTAGAACAAATCGCGTAAAGAAAATTGATTGATCTGAGATGTATTGATTGCCAAAGCCAGACTATATTTTCCTTAAACATATTACCATCATGCGCAACGTCTCCAGACTTTTTGTGGACTTCTTGGAGTTAGTTAATGCAAGTCACCTGAAGACTCCCACAAATATTGTGGAGAAAATTTGTGTATGTTGGTAATCTGTTTAAATAAAATATTATCTTTCCTTGGCCATCAATATATATCAGTTCTATTATACGGACATTTATATTAATTGAATTGGCTCTTGTTTTTCAATGAAAACATTCCTAAAACTCAAATAATGTATAGCGAAACCATTTTATATAGATTTCATTTTTATTCATTCAGATGTTTCATTCGATATACCTTAAATTGATTTGGGAAATATGTGATATTAGCTTCTTGAATGTTGACAATCTCACTCTGAAGAATAAGTATTGTTGTTAAATTGCCTTACTGTTGAATGTATTGTCGATAACGTAAATAGAAATATTAGGCTTGGGGGGGGGGGGGGTGTAACAGGCAACTCCCCTTTAATAGCATAAGAAGGGCATTAAAAAATGCCCCTGGGCTATAGTTTAAGGTTCCTACCAGGTGGTTCGCCTAGAAAACCTAAATCAGGTAGGTCCTATTGAGTACTATTGTCACGCCCTTCCGAATGACGGGAGACGAGTTCGCTTTGGGATCGCAGCATTCCCTTTTCCGTGTTAACCAGTTTTAAGAGACAGTTGGCTGACTGAATCAATTGGATCAGAGGACAACTCTTTCCTTATGCCAAAGGTCTTCGGCCCCAGTACCTCATAAAATAGGTAAAGGTGCCTCGGCATGTGAGAACCTTCAAAAAAAGAGTTCGAGGCATTCCCATTTTTAAACCCGCAGAAAAAGACCTGCGAGAGAGAACTCCCACTGGTCATCCCTCCTTGTTGACAAGAAAAAGTATTTTATATGCTTTCAAAAGATGACTTCGAAAAACACTTAAAGCGGGACCACTACTGACGGACTAATCGACGGTGAATTCACACAATTTTCGCGAAATCTGATGAATAATTGCCGTTGAAACAAAATGACGCGATTGCCTAAACACGCTAGTACAGTACCACAAAAAGCTGCCATCCCCCTGTGTGGTCTAATGGCAAGGGCGTGGGCATTTGTGCGTCTTTGTGTTCCTGAACTGAGCAAGCCCTACAGTTGGTAGTTGGATTTTAGGACATGCTGTGTGCCGTTAGGCTTTACAGGGCGAAAGTTCTAGTATGGCGTACAGAGCCCCGGAGGACTTCACGCCTAAGGTGCTTGTTTTTAACCGGCCGAGCCGAGTTAACCAGGGACATTAACTCCGAGGCACTTCCCTTCTCGAACCGGTTGCTCAAACAAGTTAAAGTACCCTCGGGGCTGCTGGCTTCAACAAATAACGCCGGAATCCAAAAATTTGAAATTGCACCCTGAAGAAGTTGCAAATTGAAGGCATTTTGAAAATGAACAGAAGTAAAACGATTGCAACTCCACCTTGACCACAGTTTTCAGATTCATGAGGTATGTGTGGTTATACTGGCATATTGGATTTATTGATTCACTACCCCCACCCCCAATCAAGTATATGAGACACGTGCATTAATTCATTAAATAAATTTATATTTTTCGTAAAGTTGAAAAAATCCTGCAAATGAGAATTTTATTTTAAACATCTCTTGACTGCAAAAGCAGATGTCCATTATTACAAGTCCCTTAATAAATACAAGCTTGTGAAATTCGTCTTAGCAATTTACATTATATACTTAGCATATCCTGCATCTATTAGACCAGAACATACAAATAAATTCGTGAAATCTTCTTGTAGTACTATTTACTAGGGGTTTAGGTAAGGCTTGTAATATATTGTTTTCTTATAATATTATTATTTTCTGAGTTACCAAATCTTGTCTACTAGATAAGATACATTTTTTTGTAGTTCCTTCTTTTATGTTTCTAACTTCATGTTAATCTCAACATTTCTATGTTGTCATCTAGTCATTTAAACATTTTATAACTCTGGCCAGAAATTATTATTTCATCGTTTCATGAGGAACTTTCTATGTTTAGCATTCTGCCATTATTTAAAACTAACCTATTGTTTTAGAAGACATAGTGAAATCTGAAAGGCTGGTGTAAGTTCGTGAATCATGCGCTGCAATATCCTGCCAATATTGTGTTTCTCAGTATAATTTATATTAATTATTTTATAAACTGTGAAATAAGTTGGAATATCCAATTGGTGAATTTTTTAAAGAATGACATTGATTAAATTAATGTTGTTTTATATTACTAACTAAAATAAGTATATTTAGCTGCCAGTCTGGAATAAAAGATTCAGTAAAATTATTGTTATTGAACAAATGTTTGTAATAGTCAGGGTTGGGCATGTGTGGCATATACATACAATTCCTAAATTGCATTGGTCTTGTGCTGCCTAATAGAGGGAAAACCAAGGTAATGGAGTGTAGTATGGGAAACCGTGGAATAACAAAGGATGTTAGATTGTGAAGGGATATTTTGACAGAAGTTAAGAAATTCTGCTACTTGGGCAGCATAATAATTAGGGGTGGTAGTAGTGTAGTAGACATGAAGAGTAGGATAGCACAGGCAAGGAAAGCTTTAGCAAAAAGAGGAATTTACTTATGGGTAATGCAAGTCTGAATATTATGAAATCATTGCTAAAAATGTTCATATAGAGTATTGCATTATATGGGTTCAAAATGTGGACGTTAGGAGTTGCAGAAAGGAAAATAATTGAAGCTTTTGAAATGTGGTGCTATAGGCGAATGCTAAAAATCAGATGGTGGATAGAGTAACTAACGAGGAAGTTCTAAATAGGAATAGGGGAAAAGCGAACAATATGGAGGACGTTGACCAAGAGATGGGATAGATTAATAGGCCATGTTTTAAGACATTAGGGTCTTGTAAAATTAGCATTAGAGGGAAGTGTGCAGGGTAATAACAGAATATGGAGGACAAGGATGGAATACACTAAGTAGATTAAGGAGGATGTGGTATGTGGTAGTTATGTGGAAATGGAAAGACTGACACATGATAGTTCAGCTTTGCATCAGACCAGTCTTAGGACTGAATACCACAGCAACACATTGTCTAAGCTTATCCAAGAGCCCTTCTCTTCTAGTTTCCAGTGTGACCAATTGTATCCCTCAGTTTCTTCTATCGTCTTTCATTAATATCTCCTTTCTTAATTTTCATTTGTAAATAGTGAATTCTATTGTATATTTAAAGCTAAATACAGTTAACTAAAGCTATTGCACAAATGATTTTATTAATCTTTGTATAATGTTAAAGTGGAAGAATATTTGTCAAATTTACCCAGTAGTCTTCTTTTCCTTAACATATTTTGCTCTTTTATATCCTTTCAAGTTTTGATCTCAGCCATGTTATGTAATAAAATTATTTTTTTAAATAAAATAATTCTGAACTATGCATTTTTTACAGCATTACAAATATTACATTAACTCAATCTGTATCAGAAACAATGCCAATTCCAGCAGTGATAGACAGGAAACCAGTTGATAATTCTTTAATGAATTATGTTGAGACTGATCCAGTTACTAAAGCTGTAATGGATAATATTATGGGAACCTTGTCAACAAATAAACAAGTAAGTGTTTTTTTGCTTATAGTGGTTGTTTAGTTTTTTAATTAGAAAATATTTTGTATAATGTCGCATAAAATATCAATTTGTATTTATTTTTGGTGAAGGGTTGTGGATTGTTTTTCAATTGTACATGCAACTAAAGTGATACTATTGTCTCATCCTTCCTTCTGATTTTGGCATTTGCGTTATTAAAAGTACAATAATGAGTACAAATGTTTTAAATTCTTCACTTCTCCATGATGTATTATAATTTATACAAATTAATATATTAAATGTTAAAAATGTTATAGAAACCACAAAATGTTAATTTATAATATTGACATGTTTGTATTAGGTTCCTAATCAATAGTTTCTATTCAGCTTGTAAAAATTGTCAATGGAAATCATTATACAATGCGTCACAATTTATACTTTTGTAAGATTTTACTCAAAATATGAATTTTATTTAAAAATTATAAATAGATGGCCTTTGTCTTAAAAGTATACTTCAGTGTACAGCATATTAAATACAACATGTCATGAATCGAACAAATTCAAGAAATCTATTAAAGGCATTTAACCCTTTCAATCCTGTAGGGACATTATCCCAGAGAAGTTCTGATATATACTAATATTTAAATGCTTACAAATGCATTGTGAGTTGGGATTTTAGTAGTGTGCAATCATATGTCCCTAGACAAGTCAAGACTTGTTTGAATATTTGCTTGCTTCTGCATTGGTCTGCATTTGATTGGAGTATAAAAATTGAACATTTTATACCTAAACATATTCCACAAGAAAAACCAACTGGTGGGAGTGGACTGTATTTTATGTTGAATAGGAATTATAACCCGGTTATTTGAGACAAACGCGTTCAAAGTATACGGACAGTTTCGCTTCCAGAATGATTACTTGATTATTTTGCGACGATGTCATTTTTACAACTTCCATTGCAACCCAACGAAATGAGTACCGTATGATATATAATATAAAGAATACTTAATGCGATTTTCTTTTTTTAAAAAAGGCGATACGGTAATGCGTATGATATTTAAAAATAATACTTAATGCGATATGTAAATTAAAGAACAATTAATGCGATTATTAAGAAAGCCTAACAGTAATGCGTATGATATTTAACAATAATACTTAATGCGATTGTTAAGAAAGGCGCAACAGTAATGCGTATGATATTTAAATTAAAGAACAATTAATGCGATTATTAAGAAGACCTAACAGTAATGCGTAAAATAAAAAATATGAAAGTACTTTGTAACAACACTAATGCAATGCGGTAAATAGATAGGATACGTTCTATGTTTAATGCAATCAAAATGCCGGCGCAAGCGATGAAACTTCTCGAAATAAAATGCAAATGGGGAATAATTAAAGATTTTATGAAAAGGTTTCAAAAATCCGGTTTGGTAGGACCAATAAATGGTGGGAGTGGACTGTATTTTATGTTGAATAGGAATTATTCCCCAGCGGAGGTTGGCGACCTCACCAAAATGCACAAGTAAGTGTTCGAGACTCACCGACTGCTCCTGCAGTTCCACGTTGGCTTCTGGCATGGATGTTGCGAGATCTCTCAAGATGCGATGCGTTGTGTTGGCTAGCCGAATGTGGAATTGCCCACTAGCAGAAAGCCATTGTCTCCGACTAACTGTATGATGGATTAACCGCAGACTGCGCAAACAACTGCAGCTCTATACAGCCAAGAGACTCTCATAACACAAAACTGATACATAGTGGCGACCACCAACTATTGTATTGTATAATATAACTAATACATCTTCAGTAATGGATGCTGTATTCAAACAATTTCGAAAAAGTTTATGGATATGGTTTGCTCAATGTACCAATGACTGATTGGAAACACTAGAAGAAACTGCTAACAAAAAGATTCAAAAACATTGAGTGCAGAAATAATGATTGTGCTTGGTTGTTCTCTCGTTATGTGTCACAATCATTTACCGGCATATCACATGTACTGATCTAATAGAAAATCTTTGGGTAATGATAAAATAAAAAATGCTATATCTAGAGATAGATGTCAGTTGCCTTTTTGAAACTATACTTCAATAATCCCGAAAAACCCAAAAATTCTCCCAAAGTGTATTATGTAGAAGTTTTATCTTGCCTGAAAAAAACTTTTCTATCTTCTAGAAGTGACAGTACAAATCAATCCATCGACAAGACAATGACCAAATTTAAAGGAAGATCGTCAATGAAACAGTATGTTCCACTAAAACTAATCAAACGAGGTATAAAGTTGTGGACAAGGTGTGACACTAAAACTGGTTATGCATACGATACCAATATTTATTCTGTTAAAGAAAATTCAGTACATGAAGGAACACTTGGTGAAAGAGTTGTGAGGAAATTAACTGAATTAATTTAAGATGCAGACGTACTATGCTTTGATAAATTCTTTACCTCAATATATCTTTTGTATACATTACCATATCCAGCCATTGGGACGTGTATAAAATCGAGAAAGAATGTTCCAAAATTTGAACATACACTGCAGAAAGGAGATAGTGGTATGCAAAGAAAGCATAATTTGCACTTGTTGGCAAGATACTAAAGATTTCTTGGTAGTAAGCAATTGTCATACCAGTACAATTGGTACTATAGAAAGAAAAATAAAAGATGGTAGTAAAACAGAAATTACTTGCCCCAATTCCATTGTTTTACAATTCACTTATGTGAGGCGTCAATCAGATGATATCACAGTATGATTCAGATCGAAGAAGTTCCAAATGGCGGAGAAAAGTTTTTTATAAACTATATATGACTTCTATTGTAGCGCGTTATTAAGTATAGGTGCAATTAATTTAAACTGCGATTTAGACAGTGAATCGCGTGAGTAATGATGAGTTGTTGGGTACTACCATGTGGAATGTAAGGAACGCCCAGACCCCCGGGGTTGAACATCTGGAGGAAATGAGTGACAGGCCTGCAGAATCGCAAGGAAAGAGTTAAGGAGCGGACCCCCTATGGCGCCGGGCGTCTTCAAAATCTTCTGACGCACGAGGGTGATGAATGTTCATACTGAGACACTTACCCCTGATGGAGATGCCCTGGCGAGAAAAAGTTTTGGAGTTTTTGTGCCGTTAAGAAGCGCGACTGCCCAAAACTATTTAAAGGGCATGATAGCGGAGAAGAGAACAGTCGAGGGAAAAATTCAGAAGGTGACACTCAATGAAACTACTGGACTCCCGTCGCTGGCATTGAAGAAGATACAACAGATAGCAGTCGCCATCATTCGTTGGCAAACGACAGAAGCCGCCAGGGTCCAGAAAAGCTGACTACACGACATCGCAAAGGGGAAAATACCAGATAAGTTCCACTCATGGTAGTTCTTAACATTCTCATGATTACGAGACAACGTAAATTCGTCATTTTTCCGACCAAATTTATCCCACGGTCAACCCGAGGTTTTGGATTTCATAGCTGAGTAGCCAGTGGCATAACAAATATATATTGAGTAGGATCGGTCCGCCAAAATTTGTAAAAAATAAATTTCTATATTTTTTATACCTTAAATAAGAATTATTTAACTCCCTTCCCTAATACAAATTGGCTAAAAGGACATCCACTCTGGCGCCCAACAAATAAGAGAGTACGCCACACTATATATATAATATACAATGAAACAAGACGTTCAAAAATGCCGAATATAACTTTTTAATAGCAGTGGCAGAAAATATTTGAAAACCATTGGTGAATCTCAGCTTGGCAAAAAAAAAAGTAATGAGAAGAGGAAGGCCTTCAACAAGAACCAAATTTATGCCCATTCCAGGAACTTCCAGAAAACTGTGTGTACGATGCGGCACATTCAAGAATGTGTCAAATGTGCACAGTAACGCTTTGTAATGATTGTTTTGCAAAATATCACTCATAAATACCTTATCCATTGTATATCTACAATAATAAATAAACACACATTGATTTTCAACCGTGCTCTATTTTACTATTTAGTACAATATACTTTACATCTTACTAAAATAAACTACTGTTGGGACATACACGACACATGATAAAATACGATTGGGACGATATGTCCCTACTGATTTTTAGCAATAAACAATAGAGAATATGATTATTTAATTACTGTAATTTTTTTTATCCTGAGTTGACAATAAATCTTATGTGTAGTATATTTCTCAAGAATTATAAAAATTAAAAAATCTTATTGGAAGGGTTAAGTTAAAAGGAAAACAAGAATGGAAAAATGTCAATCGGACCAGGGATACGAACCCAGGACCTTGCGATATCCAGCCGCACGCTCCACCAACTGAAATAATCCGAGTCGACCTCCCAGGACCGACTTAACACCTCTCCATTCCGTAAACCTAAGCTAGGCTCACCTACCAATTCTTGTCTTTCTTCTAAAAAATTAACTATATGCTTCATTGGGCTGAAATTGAGCATTCCCACCAACTTAGCTTAGGGTTAAGTTAATTTGAGGCTGTGCAAGTGTATTCAAATGACTGATAATTTCAAATTCTATCTGATAGGTGGTGGGTGGGAAAGAAGCAGCTTGATTCTGGCCCATGTTCACTATTATCAACCACAGGGGGAATGCACTATGTTAAATAGTTATTTAATCTGCTGTTGTAATGATTTATATGAATTTGCTATGGTTAATTTTTTACTTTTTCTCATTTTGATTATACATTTTAATTTTTAGCTATTGAAAGTTTGTTTTTATTTCCAGGGTTCATTAAAATGTGAAATTTGTGGATTAGATTTTTCAGCGAGTGTTGTCTTAGATACACATCTTGCAGGTGCAAAACATGCTAAAAAAGTAAGTACATTCAATGGTCCTTATCAGTTAATAAAAAATCATACTTGATCAATAACAGTTTATCTGTAGCTATTTTATATTTTGTACCATATATATTTACTAAATTTGAATGGCAAAAATGCTTTTGGTTTTATCCCGTAAGTATTTCCAATTTCATCATAACTTCTGAAGTGTTTTTTTTAATTCAGTAATATAAATATTCCTAATACTGTCTTCCTTGTTCCTTTTATGTATATTTCTAATTTGTATATCCCTACTGACACTTGTATGCATATTATTGACCCACTATTTCATCCTAGTACTTGGTACCATTTCTGAGTCCTTTCCAGAAATAATTATTTTTCTTCATATCAGATATTTTTTTGGTGCTAGTAGTGGCTAAAAGACAGAAGTCAATACATTATTCCTACTGCAAGCTGAAGAAAAAATGTGCCATACTTCATTACCTACTTCTGTATAGTTCTATATTGTCCATCTCTCACACACTGTCCCACTTTCACATATAAAATGTTAGAAAATGTATTGACAGATTTGTGTAACTGATTTTATTTATTCTATTTCCTTCAACTCATTGTTATGCTGTGTCCTCCTTCATACAATTTTCATATCTATTCTTCTTAGCACCTCTTTATTTGTATCCACTTAATTGCATCCTTCTACAACATCACATTTCAAAGTTGTGAATGTATTTTCTTTTGTTTGAGAGTTCACATTACTCAAACTTGATATATTAGATTTATTTAAACCAAGTATTTGTAATAACCTTCTGTTAATACTGTATCATTTTTATAAACTTTCTTATCCCTGTTTTGTGTATAATTATTTTTAATAATTTCAAATTATATAAAGTTAATTTTCTGGGAACTAGTTTTCATCAAACATTTACCTCTTTAAATAGAAGTAATATTAATTTGTATTATTACATAATAAATTAAAATGATTTTAGATTGTGTATGAATCAGTGAGAATTTAAACGGAGCTGGGGTTTGCTTTATTGTAACACACTTCAGACTAATATATTTTTAAAACTAATAATGCTTGGTTGTTTGTAGGTCAAGTCATTAGAAATACTGAAATCTCTGCAAATCAGTGGCCAGTCATTTTCCCGGGATGATAAAACTAGAATTTTGAGGTGTGAAGTTTGTGATATTCTTGTTAATTCCTCCCAGCAATTGCAAACTCATTTATCAGGTGAGTATTTAAGTTTTACCCAGATTCTGATTTTATAGAAATTCTGTTTGCATTGGAAAATTGAAGTGTTATAAATTATTCTATTATATTTTAAATTTTCAATTTGTTGAGAGCAGTTTGTTGTTATCAAAATTATGGGATATGTGTAATTATTGTTCAGTCAAATAAAAGTCCTCATTATTAAATATTAGTTCAGGTATTTATTATGTTTCAAAACAAATACTACACATATATAAAATTACATAAGCTCTTGGCATATGTTTTGTTTAGCTTTTTTGTGTTTAATTTTTAATAGATAAAGCTTTTAAAGTTTTATTTTGCTTAACTACACACACAGAAGAATTGAGAACCTGACTAAACATGAAACTTGGATGCTATTAATTGATAGTAATTCTCCATCATATTTTCATTGAAATACTGGAAGCCTTAAATTTTACTTTGGACAAATAAAAGTATCCTTTCTGAGTGTGCTCAGTTAAGTCATGATCACAATCTCCTTATCATTCCTATTCATAAAAATATAACCATACAGTATTATACTTTCAATGTGTATACCAATTGGTTGAGAGTGGTTTCTTGTTACCAAAAAAATGGAAATGTGTTTTTTTTTCCAAAATGCAGTCCTCCATATTCTCTTTTGTTGGCACATTTAGTAATATAAATAATAAATTTTATTTATTATTGAATTCATGGATTTCAATTTATTTTAGGAAACAAACATAAACAAAAGCTCCTAAAGACTAATGGCGGTTCAACTCCAACAAATGATTTGGAAGGCAGAACAACTAATTATAATAATCAAGGTAATGAATATAGTGACTCAAGACATAATTTATGTATTTAGCAGTACTTTCTTGCAAAACAAAAATATATTGATACAGTACTATTTTTCAAATTTAATTTTCAACCCATTGTTAGTTTAATGCACATTTACTACATAATGGTTATGTTTGCTACAGCACCATTTAATAAAATAAATGTTAAATGCATTATGTTTCAGAGTTTTTTCCAATTTACTAAAGAAAGAATCAAGTATTTAAAATTAAATAGTTTAAAAAAATATTTTAATCTTCAATTGGGCACATTTTCATTTACTTTCAAACCCTTTCACTAAAATAAATTCAATTTCATCATATGCTTGAGTGTTTTTTTAGTTTAGTGATATCATTCACACTGAATATATAATTGAGAATATGTTCTTGGTTTTTTAATATGCCAAAAAATAAAGATGACAATCTTGTTTTTTTGCTATATATTTTTTTACAATATTTAAAGAGCACAAACTAACTGAATAAAACCTTTATATTTTTTCTTTTACAAAAATTGTAATTGTATTCTATTTCTAATTATATTCACTTACAGAATACACTCCACTCTAGTCACCATCACCAGCTCTACAGTCCTTTGAAGTGGACTTTGGCTTGTCATACAATTATCCACCATTCGATTCAGTCCTGGGGGCTGACTTTTCTAATTTCGTACACCCATGTTCAACATCATCAAGCCATCTTTCCTTATGTCTTACTATCTGTCGGACGCCTCCCATGTTTGCATTTAAGATCTCCTTTGGTACACTCTCTTTGTTAATTCTTTGCACATGGTCTAGCCATCCTATGCTCATTGCTTTTATATGGCTTAAAATATTCTCCCCTCTGAGTAATTCTTGCACTTCCATGGGGGATCTTATCTTTTATCTTCCAATTCCCTCTCACATACGCTGGCCCATATATTGTACAGATAATCTTCCTCTCAAACACTAAAAGGTGCTGTTCATCTGCAACTTTCAGGGTTCACGTCTCGTCACCATATGTAACAACTTGTAAATGATGGGGGTTGGAATATTAATTAATGAATTTAATAATTGGGTTTCAATATATATATTTATTAACTGTAAACACAATAATTTTAATATTGGTCCTGCTTGTATATATTATGTACAAAAATAATTAATTAAAATAGGGTTATATTAAAGTTCTCAGGGTATTTATGGTGGTTTGGGTGACCACGTGTAGCAGATTTTCCGTTCGTTGACAAACCTGGGTTGTTTTCATATGCATCTTGCTGTAACTTCTGTGTTGTGGAACTTGAAGTGGCTGATCAACAAAGTCTTGCTGCCAGAATTGAGGAAACTCCGCTTTTTCCTCTTTCTTCCCTTGTTGTTAAGACCTTTCTTCCCTGCTTCCTGGACTGTTCAAAGCATGGGCCACCTCTCCGCTGCCACCTCACAAATCTGCTCTTGCCATAACTTCTCTGCTGCCAATCTCCTTTCGCCACCACCTTGTATCACCAGCAATCTCTTTCTCCACCACTCTCCTTCAATATCCTCTCGCCACCACCAAGTATCACCAGCAATCTCTTTCTCCACCACTCTCCTTCAATATCCTCTCGCCACCACCAAGTATCACCAGCAATCTCTTTCTCCACCACTCTCCTTCAATATCCTCTCGCCACCACCTAGTATCACCAGAAATTTGTTTCCTCCACCACTCTCCTTCAATATCCTCTCCACCTCCTTGTATCACCAGAAAAATCTCCTAAAATTGTCTCCGCCAGCCTCTTTAAAATCTTGTCCCCACTTATCCGACTCCTATTACTACGGTGGCAGTGATGGATATTCTCCAATAATATCCCTTGTTTCATTTGGGAAACACACGCCACCCGGTCACCAAATTCCCAGGCAGATTAGGACATTCCGAAACCGGTGATGAGGTGTCCGAGCTTTATGGTCCAAGTGTCAGCCGCAGTCCCTTTGTTTTGATTCTGAGCTGCCAAGACGGCGCGCGGAAAAACCCCTTCTTCCTGGCCAGCGACTTGCTCATGCCGAAATATTTGTTGTTTAAGTTTCCGTAAATAATAAAAAAAATTGGATGTGGGTTCTACTGCGCTACAAACTAGTCTTACCAAAATTTTATACAACTTTACTTTTGTCCCTATGGATAGGAGACTTAATATAAATAAACTTATATAGGAAAAGTATGCTTGATTTCCTCTCATTAATCTGTAGCTTATTCCTTGTTCTATATTATTAACATTTATTTTCACCCCCAAATAATTAAAAGTCCTTTACATTTTCAAATTTGGTGTTGTCTATATCTAAATTGTGTTTCTTTTCTGATATTTTGTTTTATTTTCAGACCTAAATTCTTTCAAATCTTTGATATTCCTTCCTATAATCACAATATCATCTGCATATCCATAAACCTGCTTGAATTTGTGCAGAATGGTACCATTAACTTCAATTTTCCTTATTGCTTTATGCAGAACCAAATTAAAAAGTACACTGGACAGCACATCTCCTTGTTTTACTCCGGAACTTGTTGCAAATAGTTCAGACATCAATTTCCCAACTCTTATTTATGCTTGGTGGTTATTGCCTAATGTCATTTTCACCAGTCTTATTAATTTGAATGGTATACCAAATTCTTCCAGAATGTAGTAACATTTTCCATGCCTTAAGCTGTCAAAAGCTTGCTGAAAGTCTATAAATAACATGGGTACATCTATATTATATTCTTAGTATTTTTTCTAGACATTGTCTTAAATTGTAGATTTGGTCTATAGTACTTCTGTTAGTCTAAATCCACATTGATACTCTCCCAGAATCTCCTCTGCATATATTTTGTTTCTTCCGGATATAATTGATGAAAAAATTTTAAAGGCTCTTGAATTCTGAAATTTCATTTTATCCCCCTTCTTATAAATGAGGCATATAATTCCTACATTACAGTCATTCAGAATTTCTTCATTCTCCACCCCAGTAAATGGTTGCCAAATGATTGTATTTAAAAAATATTGTTTCAATTTATTAAAATTGGACATTTGACTAGTCCATAGGTTATTGATAATTTCTTTGAGCAACTTAATCTTGTGTAGTAAGTGAATTTAATTGGAAATAAAATACAATTACATGTTAGAATGTTTGGAAAAGAAAACATTAAAATTTCCTGTTCAGTGTTTCAGTTTTTGTACTGTTTCAATATATTAAATAAACTGAATGTGTTACACCATGAAAAAAAATTATAAGCTTTTATGTTTTCTTTGTTAGTTTAATATTAAGTCATCAATTACAATACAATTGAGTTGGAATGTTCTAATATTTAATGTACAGGATCATGATTAACTAAAGTTTCAACCTTAATTTTTTACCGACACCTCCTCAGTCCACTTTTAAATTTAATAAAATGTTTGAATAACGTGACACACCGAATTTTGACATACCATGAGTTTATATGTATGCACTGGGAACTCTGCAAACTTTTCTGAACACTTGTTTATCGTACGGGTTTGGTATTAATTATTTAATTTTGTTTTACACTTTACTTTCCATGTTTTGATACTTCAGAATTAATTTCAGTACAGTTCTTCTTTTGAAGCATTATTATAAGTATCATTTAAAATTTCTTTTTTGCATTGTACTTAATATATTCATAAATTATTTTACCTTCATAATAATGACAGTTTCACTTTAATCAGTGCCAGTTCTATCAAACTCATTTATTATCCCATCAGAGTTGCACTTTGCAGTCTGTTGCTGATGTGATAGATAGATAGTATTGATAATCGGTGGTGCTGGCAGGTTTCAGCGGAGATGCGTCACAAACTTCTAATATACCTTCAGGCGTACAGAAACTGCCAAATTCTTCAACTGGAAAAGTCAGCAAATACTTTTGTGACACCTGCAATATCTGTGTCAACTCGGAAATACAGCTGGAACAGGTACATATTTAATGTAATTATGAAAAGTCATTATGTATTTTTTTTGTACTTGTATAAAATCAGATTTATTCTCATATTACTTCTTGAAATTTAAAATAATTTAATATGCTTATTATTCTTAAATTACTATTTGATACGTCAAATAACAATTCATATTTTCCAATATATTTGTTTTAGGTTTTTTCTACTTATCTCTACATTTGTATTGAAATAAATTCAAACATTTTGTTTAGCATTTAAGTTCTCGGAAACACAAAGACAAAGCTAGTGGGAAGAAAAATTTAAGGACTGGGCCGTACTGGAAGAAGCAACGTCCAAGTTTTCAGCAGTCAAGTAAGCCATCTCCTCGTCTTCCAATGCCTCTACAGTACGCTCAGCCTCTTAGCAGCAACTTTTTGAGAGGTAGCATAATGAAAGGAAACGTGTACCTGTAAACCTACCAATGTGTTAAATCATTGCTATAATATGAGGATTGCACATTGTAGTCATATTAAATTTTCTGTTGAAAATCTTTATAATTTTATAAGTTAATCAAAATTTTCATTAATTTTATAAAACTATTATGCAGTAAATTTGACTAGAGCTCCATTACATTCTTAGTAATTAACAGAATAGCGTGGGATGAAATTTTAAAAGCTGAAACTTTTTGTACAGATTCTAGAAAATGTTTTGTAAAACATTTTAATAAATTATTTAATTTTCCTAAACAGTGAAGTGATACTAGTTAGTAACTGGCATTTGTACCACTTTTTAATTAGATATCATTGAGTAAAGATTACTTTCATTTCAATTTGAAGTAGCAATTGTAACTTTCTTATGTTTACAGTTTTTAATGATTGTGAAAAGTATTTCAGAAATTGGATGTTTGTATAGTAATTTTTTTATATATAAATGTGTGGCAAGTGGTTATTGTCAAAATATATGCACAGAATTATTATAATTAAGAAATTAATATTTCATTTGTTAGATTTAAGTTGTAAAATATTACTTGATGTTAAGAGTGATGTGTAATATTATAAATGTGAAAGTTCAGTTATTTTTTGTTATTATTATTATAATAAATAAAGTAATTTTACTTTTTCCGGTCAGACCCCCATTGTCAATGTTATTCACATCATGAATATCAATAAGATTCACATGTATTTTGCCAATTTAAAAATAAATATATTTCCATTCATATTCCTTTTTGTTTCTATTTAAAGCAAATTTTTAGTTTTAAAATAATTGTTTATCATACACAGTTCTTACCATGTCACTGAAGAGCATACATTTTAAAATTGCAACAGTTGTTGTTTTTTGGTAACTACTCAATATTGATTGCACATTTTCAAGATCTTTGTCAATTTATTTTTCTTTCAGTTAAATAACCGAGTTCAATGTCAACTCTGAATCTAGTTATTTCAACTTCCTTCAAAGTAATCAAATGAAACTTGTGATCCTTTTGTCAATATTAGTCATCAATAAAATACAATTATTTTTACTCTGATGGTTTGTGGGGAAGCTTTTGTGTCTGTTAAACACTATTTGCAGCAACAAATTCATTGATACCATGTATTTTAAGTTCATTATCATTCCGGGACACCGTGTCATGTAGTTTGTCCTGCATAAGAACTTGCAATTTGAATTTATTAAGCTCCATTACACTATCTGAATCTAAATTAAATGTAAGTATAATTAGCTGTGTGTAAAATTTACCCTTGAACTAAGTGTAACAATTTTATCAGCAGGCAGCTGTTATGTAACTAACCCCACCAGGTTTATTTTCATTTAACCAGCATTCTCAAATTATTGATGTGTGTTGTAATTTAATTTCTTAAGTACCGTAGCTCTTAGTTTCTTCTTCACCTTTCTGTTTTAAATATTTAAATTTCCTTCTAATCATAAATATGTATCATCTTTCTTCTTCCATGTCCTAATCAATTCATATTTATTTGTCTTTCCATAATAAAACAAAGCTCTTCCTTTGGATACATCCAAATCAGTATTCCTACCAGGAGGAAATGTTATGAATGTGAATCTATCTCATACTTTTCTCTTGTAACACTTTATTTACTACCTTATCTCTCTGATTAATTTTTCTGTGCCCTTAAGCAGCTCCACGTAATAATTCTTGATAATAAAAATTTTAATTTATTTCTGTGTTTGTTCATATTTTGAAACCAAATTACAATTACACTTTTCTTGTTTTTATTGAAATTCTTTCAATAGTTTTAATGAAAATGTTACTATTATATAATGTTTGTGGTATTCTTATTATGTTATTACTGTAGCCTTTTTGACATTGAAGCTGTTCCTTATTCTATCCAATCATTATTGTGGCATTGTCCACGCAGCTGTAGTAAAAAGCTAATTAGGGTTTGTTGAAGATGAAGTAAGTTTTAGTCAACATGTGTGTTTATCTCTGTTGTCATTCTTTGAATGGCTCACATTTTACAAAGGCTATAACGTGTTCTTATCATACTAATAAAATTCTTCAAATGAATTTTTTTGAAGTCTTGAAATATGTCAATAATATAAATTGTGTTTCAAACTGAAAAAAAATTATTTCAAATGGAGCTCAGCTGTGTATGTTACGAATCTGAATTAGAAGTTAAGGATGGAAAAATCTCTATTTATCAGGTGAATATTCTACCATCTGAGCTATCCAAGTCAATTCCCAACAAGGTGTGAGCTTTCTGTAGCTTAATGGAGATAGCTCACCTGGTAAGTGGATGTTCAATTACCAGTCAGGTCAAGATTTTTCCATCCTGATCTTCTACATCATCAATTTATATTTTGGAAGTCAATTAGTAACTCTCTTTATCATTGAACTTATTTCTGGTACAGACTAAATCAAGTTTTTATTGTATTCTAGAGAATTCATAAAGGGGTGTGATATGATATAGCTGATATGTAAAGCAACTTTCTTTGGATTATTCTTACCTGAAAATTAGACATAAATTTAAACTTGATGGCCAATAACTACTATTTTTGTTTTTAACTATATATGTTTTTCAGCCATTTGTGTATTACTAGTTTGTAGTCCTGTCTCTCACATTCTTTAGGCTTAGAATGATGTTTTTTTATAATTAGATATGTTACTTGTATTGTAAATTTTGTAGATTTATACCTATTAGGTTTGTGTATCAGGTACCTATTAGGTATGCTTGTATACAGGGAATTTGTTACTGCAATGACAGTATTCAAAGTAATTAATACCTTTACTAATGAGACAATAAATATAATTTTATTTAAAGTTAAGTTAGGTTTTCTCTACACATGAGGCTATATATAGCTAAATTAATATAAACTTCATATGAATTATTTACTAGAAATTTTATTTAGACAAATATAGAAGTGACTATCAAGAAATCCAAGTCCAGATCTTAGTAGCACAGTGATCCAAAGGATTACAGAGATGTAATGGTAGTACAGTAGTGATATTTAGGAAAATATCAATTCAATGATTTTATAATACGATTGAGTTTATAACATCTAAATTTAAGTGTGTTGTTTTAAATTAAAGATTCAGTTATTTATACTATGTACACTCATTTGCACATATGAGGATATGAATTAATGTAATTAATTAAAAAGTTGAAAGCTCTCAGAAAATAGAAAAATTGATAGTGTAATGCCAACATAGCTCATCAAAAATCATTTTAAATAAAGAATATATCTATGCTTAGATAAATAGCATATTTTAAAATTGTACTTTTTAGAATTATTATGATTTGTCACGCATTTTATGACGAACATAATTATTTGCAACATAATGTATTTTAGAACAACCTTTTAACTTTTGCTATATTTAAAGATGGTATTGTATTTATGAAGGGTATCAATAGTACTGTGCACTGACAAATTGATAGAAGTAGATATATTGTTACAGTAGTTTCTTTTTCTGTAGTATGAATCTTGAACTATATGCAATGAACACATTATTAGTTTTTCTATATAAAGTCTTTTGAACTAAAAACACAAATATATGTATGAAAATTTCTTAGATTTCCAGTCAGTATTGCAATTAGCCATCCTTCGATGACCTGCACCACCATCAATGTCAGGTGGACTGACAATCAAAATGATGGATGCTTCCTAGATAAATATTTTTAAGATATAATACGGATTTACAAAATCAATTTATTGGCTTTAGTTGTCTGGAAACCCATAAAAAATTTAATTTCATAGTAAAATAAAAATTTGATTGATTTTTCAATTCTTTGATGTAACTGCAAAATAATTATGAAAATTTTAGGTTAAATACCAAAGGTATAACAAAACTAACAATTTTATTTCCTCCTGGTCACAGGTAGTTTAACCAATGGAGTGGAAGAGATTGATTATTTTTAATGAAATGCAAAATAAATTTTATTATTTTTCATTTCTGAATTGTACTCCTTTAGCCTCTCGTTAATTTTTACAAGAATATTCACCGTATTGACTTTGTTACTCTGGATGAAAATGGTTAAACATTATGTTAAAATGTTTGCTTATTCTTCCCCAATATATAATTGGTCACAGGAATCCTCAAATTTATTCAATAAATTACAAAGCAAATTCTGAATATTTAAGGTGTCACGCTTTAACTCTTATTCTGCCCTCAGAATATTGAGAAGTTAAAAGAAAAATTTGTTGATATTAAATTATGAAATAATTTGCCCCCTATTATTTGTTTACATATTACAGTTCATGCATTTGCATGTTACCTTAAAAGTAATTATTTGGAATGTTTTTAAAATTGTTAATAACACTAATTGACAGTCTGCTTTAGTACCTTCTAACATTTAACATATATCATTTCACATATTAATTACTGGCATAAACTGTGTAATAACAAACCCAATTTCTACATATGAGTGCTTCAAATATCAGAAACTTCCTGTGCAAAGTGTTTAATATTTAATGACATAACTAATATTATGGTTCCAAAATTTTGATAAAACTTACTAATAAATGTTAGACAATGTTTCAAATTAATTATTTTCTGAATACTGATGTTTGATTAAATGTTTTACTCTACTCTCCCAACTCAAATATATACATTATTTGCATTTGTGTTAAATGCTAAGGAAAATTTGTGTAATAGTTGAGTATCTTAAGAATTTTACTACTGCAATTAATATGTTAAATATAATCAACTTCAATGTTTATATGAGTTGATAAGAGATTGCATTATATTTTATTTTTTAATAGAGCAGTAAGCTGTGTAAAGTAGTTCTGCTTTTGCATGATTTCTTATATATTCTTTTTAAATGATACAAAATTTTATTTAGAAGTTTTCATTTGTTCATCAAAACTTTTATTCTATTTAATGATAATTCAATAATTAACCCAATAAATTGGGTCCAGATTCTAAAGTCAACTATTTCAAATTTGATGAGCTAATGTTTAAAGTGACTGTACATTTAAGTTTAAAACTGCACTTTTGAGAAGTGTAGCACTTCTCATTAGTAACATATTCTTTTATTGAATTGTAGTAATTTAATCTACTTTTAAATATACAATTATTGATCATTGTGGAAAATTTTAACCAAAGTTGTTGAACTATAACCTGGGCTTGTATTTTAAAATAATATAAATGTTTTAATTAATAGTAGCCCAGCATTTTAAAGAAATTGTAAACTTAATTTTAACTTGTCAGAAACTTGTAAATATTTTAAATTTGTATTTTACGGACTTTGTTCCTAATCTTTGTAGATACTTGAAACCATTAACATATCAGGATTTTGTGTACATGATAATGATTAGGCATTGATCTGTCATATTAATTTACTTATGTTACAATGCTTTGTGGTACATTCAAGAAACAAAATGAATAGCTTTGTTACTTCTGCATCACACTTGTAACTTTTTTAAGTAATAGTTTTCAGTTATTTTGGGCAAGTTACATATCTATTACAGTAAAACATTATTTTACAAAACTATAACATTGCCACACCACAGTCCTTTAAATTACTAAAATGTAATCCAAGCAAATACTTTGCCAGTATACAAATTTCACATTACCAGTTTGTATCATTGCTCAAATTAAATAAAAATGTGATATGTTTACTCTTATTTATTCTTCCTTTTAATCAATTTTAAACTGTGTAGTCAATAATTTTATTAGTGGCTACCGCAAGATTCCCAGAACACACAAACAAATACTTGAAAACTGTAGTTATTTTGTGTCAAAAGTGTAAAAGTAGTCTTTATGGTAAGTTGAGTATTTATAATTAGTTTTCTATCAAAATGTTTAGTCAACTTATTAAAATGTATGACATTTAAATAATTTGATGTGGTTTTTAATTTTTAATATTTCATTCAGTCCAAGGATGTAAGAAATATCTTATTTTCAAAATTTATATCCATGGACTAACAGTGTGAATAAAAAATATTTTTAACTTCACCTTCAGAAATTTATTGATATAAACTTTGTATCCAACTACAATAATAACTATTGTTAATTTTCAGTATAAATTTATATGTAAAAAATCCACTTTAATTTCTTTTTTGTTGCTTTAAGATAGCTATCCGCATTGGTGGCGCTCTGCTATAATAGCATAGGATGGTATAGAAAAGGGGGATCTGGATGGTAGAAATTGTAGCCAGTAGGAAGAAGTGAGGACGTCCTCGTACCCCTCTGGGTTTCCTATTATGTTACTCTTTGCCACAGACAATTATATTGAGACAATATACGGAAAATTGTTTAATTGGAAATTAATTTTTTTTAAAGTGCTTGTGACAATTAACTTACATACTAAAACTAGTACCTATTATCAGCGATCATTTAAATACATATATTAAAGACAAAGCTAGTTAAATAATATTCATAGTTTATTTTATGCAAAATGGTGAATAACATCTAATAGAACTAATTCATGGTTAACCAATTGAGACAATTTTTAATTTAGAAAAAGTTATTTCATTGGTATTAAGAATTATGGGTAAGGTTAACAAAATTCTTAAAACAAAGAGCGATTTTTAAGAGAAGTAATGAATTTAAAAACGTCAATTAGATTACCCTTCTTTGTTAAAGGCTTTCCCGGTGAATTTGTTCCAAGTACTAATCTCAATTCAGGTCGAAGTTTGCTTAGACAACGTCTAACTGACGACGATGGCGGAGCTTACTGTCGAAACGTTGTGTAAGCTAACTTTGACCCGGGTTGAAACCCGAGAATTATATGTAGACCAATGGCATCTCAAGCCTTAAAGTCCAGCGATTTTCGAGATTTCTTCTATGAGCCAGTAATGTAATTACGAACGGAAGTTAATGACCAATTCACTTGTGAGTAAAAAAAAATCGTACGAGGTCATGAAAACCGATCAAAAACAGCTCGTATTGAAAGAAAGTTCTGATGTTAATTGAATCAATTGGGACAAAATGAATACATAACCAGTTGGAGTAGTTTTGATTTGTATTCCTGTACATTATGCTCGTCGTTTAATTAAAATTTTGGGAGTGAAATGTGTTTTGGGACTAGAATGGAATTCCATTCAAATTACCTTATTTCTAAGTATGTGGGATATTAAGCACAAAGTCAATATTAACGATACAATTAAAGAAGAAGAGAACGTGAATCTGCCCCAACGCTTTACTTTTAATGTTAAATTAAGTAAAGTTTGCTTTTTTACAGAATGCAAATCTGACATTCTTTTATACAAGGGAGGAAAAACTTAATAAATCCTGTCTGCGGCGCCGGCGCATCCCAATGGAATAGAAACGTGCCTCATGTGTGGTGACTCACGGTCCCTACATTCAACGGGTAAAGCAAAAATAATTTAGTTTTTGTTATTTGCGTACAGCGGGACGAAAAACGAGGGTAGTTTGGTGAGGCCAAGTAGGCGGGAAACGTCGCCGTGTACAACATTATTTATTGCCTGGAGTGCATTGTATTCGGACACTTGGTCCCGGGAGCTGTCCTGAGAAAGTCGGAATGAGAGAGCAGTGGCGCAACATGCGTAAAAGTTAAATTCGGCATGTTCGAGAAAGAAGATTCATTTGATGGGAGTACGGAAAACAAAAAGATAACATTTGATGGAGATTTAATCTGAAGAAGGAGACGTGTCCAGCAAAGGAACCTCCGGCAACGGCAAACAAAGAACGACGTCACCACGCAGAACATCTGGTAATGGCATTTTTACCCGGCTTTCCACTTAAACCATTCTCGTTGATTCGCGATTTTTATTACAATTATATCGTTCGTCACCCGCGTTCCCGAAAGCAAACACCACACATGTAACTACAACCAACCTGTAATAAATTTATTCTTTAAAAAGATAACTATGTCAAAAAGTTTTTTTATCTCTTCTTGATCGTCGTTTCTAATATATATTTTTTCTTGACTAGATATTCTGACGTTAAACGCATTAGAAGAAAAATTGGAACCATGAATTTCATCTTAAATGAACCAAACTTGAGGCGAAATAGCGTCTCTCATTACTTGTTGTAAGGTAATCCTTTCTAGAACAAAACTATTATTTGTCAAAAATGGGAAAAAATGATTTTATTGCATAACTTGTATTTTATATATGTATTATAGTTTTTAATTTTTTTTGGAAGTGAGAGGAAAAAGTAGGTGGTCGATATGGAGCACTAACCGTTTCAGAATGGGTTTGGACTTCTGTAGATGTGCTCATAAAAATACAAAATTCTATTATAAGGCTTAGGATTTCTAAAAATATTGTGGGTAGATTTTTGGTTGCGGACGCTTCCCGAGTGGATGGATAGTGGTGTATTATGAAACCATCATTCCGATAAATTAAGTCTGTAAACTTCAGATTAGGAAAAGTGAGCTCTTAAAAAAAACTATCCGTTTAAGGTCATTTTTCAACACAAAAAGTTTTTTTTTTTGAACTTACGGTAGGTGGTTAAAATATTGACCACTATCCTATAACGGATTAAATTCTTTTCCTTGCAACTACTTCAATAAACGGCAAAGTTCCTCTCTTTGCTCCAACGTTTGCCCCGTCTCTTATTACTTTTCTCATCCTCTATCGTAATAAGAAACAAACGTGGTCCTTCCTATTCCTGAGCCTCCAGTGGGAACTGACAAAAATGAGTTTGTATGTTATGAAAAAATATAGCGGTGACACACATTTCAGTTAACAGTGCCGACTTTTACCCAGCTATTTATTTAACTCGGTAACCGGGTAAAAAACGCGCGCGTGAAAGAGAGAGAGAGGTTGAAGGAAATCTCCAAGAAGAAATTAGCGAATTCCGGAGAAAGAGATATTGTGTAACTTCGTAAACATCGCTGGGGACTCGTCGAGAAGCTAAGAGAGAAAGTTCCGGAGTCAGTTTATGTATTTGCTAAATACTAATGATGTTGGTCTACTTTTATTATTATTTGAAACTAGCTAAGCTCCGCGATTTCGATCGCACCGAAGTAGTTCTTTTTATTTTGACTTAAAAAGGAAACAGGTACAGAATATTGATGAAGTTGAATTCATTGAATATATAAAAAGTACGTATAATTCATTTATGATCGCTTCAGGTCAAACTCGCAGTTGGTTTTGAACATACGTTTCGGAGCCAATAAAAATGAGCAATTACTAAAAATTAAAATTGATCTGACGCGACAAATAAAACCAGTTTACGTATAAATCGTAACGACGATACAAAATTATTTCTCAGGCAGTTAGCTGTCTGCCAACAATAGGTTAATAACGGCGCGAATCCTACTTCAACAATAAATGGAGTACTTCGGAGCATTAACAGATCGAGAGTAGGCAACCCGCATTCACAAGGAGACTTTAATGCGCGTATAAGAAATATATATATCCTGCAATATATTGAAATGAAATATGCACGAATATTTAAGTTAAATCTCCTGTTCCTAAACTCTCAAATATTCATAGAAATCCGTTGAGCCCTTTCGGAGTCTATTCGAGACAGACAGAGAGCCAGACACTTCAATTTTATTTATTGGTATAGATTATATGGTGTACTCACAGATAGTTTACATTTATCGTTAAATGTATGGTGCTAAATTAATTTGAAACTGTTTCTGTTTATTTATTAGAAGATAATTACGACACAATTATGTATACAAAGTAAACTATTGACGAAGTCGCCGACCTCACAAACTCCTGAAGTGATTAGTAATTGAGAAACCGCGGTTCCTAACCTTTTCAATTTTGTTACCCCCATGAGGTAATAGGGAAGCTCATCCTCCCTCCCCCACTCTTAAAATGTTATCAATAATAATCATAATAAATGGCACAAAATAAATGTTCTTTCAATTTCAATGTACGATTTATAAATTATGATCTAATGATATTCAGTGTGAAACTTAGTATTGTTTTGCATTCGCTGCAAGTCTTTTAAATGTTCGGTTTAGTTTCACTTTAAACCACACCTCAAGTCATTTTCCACATTGAGACGATTTCTGGCCTTAGTTTTCACTGATACTTAAAAGTTGAGAAAACCACTTTCTCATCTGTTACATCGTCTTTAAAAATTTAATCATAAGTAGAAAACGGTCTACTATCCGTCCACGTGGCGCTCAAATGTTATTTAATTTAATTAATGATTATAAAATTAGTTATCTGTTGGCCCCCAAGAACCTAAAGTCCACAACTATGATAATGGAGATGTCAGTAACGAATATACTGATGACTTCAAGCAATCTCGTTCAGAACCTTTGGCAAATAAATAATGACTGGAATACAAAATTAATAAATAAAAATATATTAACTCATTTTAAACGTGCTATGAAGAAACTTTGGAACATTTAGTCCATTCAAACCCAATTGTAGAGTGCACGGATATCTTACAAAAAAGTTGTTTTTTCAGATCCTGTTTTAAATAGAAGATAAAATCTGATGTGTCGTGAATTTATAACGAAATCATAATGTACTTTTTCTATGTATACACACGTTTAACAGCTAATCGGTGCAAAACTTTCCTCTGTAGCCATTTGTAACTCGCAGATAGTTTTTTCTGGTATTGCTTAAGGCAGAATTGCCTTGACATCACAGAAGGTGAACTAGTGTCTGATATGGAGGCCATATATAATATATTCTCTATCCAGGAGAATTCACAGTCTTGCTACAGACGACGATGGACTTATAATTAAAACACACGACGGTGCTAAAATACCACTTGAAAAATATAACCTGATGTAATTCAGAAAAGACTGGATCTTAGAGGAGACATTATTAACACTAAACGCACCACGACCGGTCGCATAAAATGTTATCGCTTTTCCTCATTTGACTTCATGATTATTTCTTTTAAATATACACCATTAATTTCAGATCATTTGTTTATATTTTTATTTGTTATTTACCACGACAGGTCATTTGACCGAGAGCCTTTTATAAGAGCATTGCATTTGTTTTTATATTTGTATTGTAGTATTACATGATTTTGTGGTACACTTGTGCAAAGACTGTTGTTGGGTAAGTTCTGTAAAGAACAGTTGTGAATTTCAAAATAGTGCCTAAAGTTTAAAGTTGCAAATATCGTTTTAGTGGAAAGAAAGGAAATTTTGCTTTTTAGAGCGTTTCTCCATTTCCGTTACAGTAGTGTTGCCGTATACCCAGAAAAATGTCGCAACAATCAAGGCAGTCGAAGTACTATGAAGAAAGAAATAGGCGAAGAGTTTTCGGGAACTGATGAAGATGAACTCTCTGAAAAAGAATAAATACTATTTGTGAATCTGAGCCTGCTGATGAGGAAGAAAATATTATGAATAAACGCGGAGAACGAAGAAAAATGAGATTGCTCTCAAGTTCTGAAGAAGAGAGTGGACAAAATTAATCAACATATTTTAATTGCTGGAACTGTATGGAAAGGAACGCAAATAGGTGTTATACCTGGAAGAATCAGGTCCAACGAGATATGCAAAATAAAGTCCTTTTCTACAAACCGGTTGCGGTACAAATAGGTATATATTAAGTCTCGGTGCGTTTAGTGTTATTTAATGTTGCACTTTCTTTCACGTAAACGGTCGCCACAGTGTCGAACTTTATATTTCTTAACGTCGTTCACCGGACTTTTGTCGAATTTAATGAAAATAAAGTTTTAGAATTATGCGACTGACAGAAAGTATTTGAGAAATAATTTGTTTGACCTACTGCCTCCCTTCCCTTTCCCCTCCCCTCCCCACCACGACAAGCGGCCTCCCTCTCTTCGCCGAAACAACCAATAGACTCTTCACTTTAGAAATCATGTGTCATGCTGACTGGGCAATGAGAGCATTACAATTATCTTCTAAATTTGAAATGACATTGTGTCTAAAACCATTGTTGAAAATAGATTTTAGAACAATATTTTTATTATGAAGTGTAAATGATCTACTTCACATGTATTTAAGTTGTGCTTTACTAAGCAATTTCTGTCGCGTTCGACAGACAGCATGTAACAGACGCTTTCTCAGCAGTAGTTAATAATGAACTGCGAGTACTTACGATCTGGCACGCGGGCAGTGCGCACAGTTTTACTTTCACGGAAAACATTGTTCAACGAGTTTAAACTCAACTATTAGAATGGCGTTCATTGCTAGAGACTAATGTTCATTCTTGTCATTATGAAGTAAATGTTAACAGCTGTTTCATTATTTTATTTCACTAAATACATACCGACTTTCGCCTGAAAAATTGCTTCAAATTCTATATTTTTAAAAAAATGTTCCGTTCCACATTTAGCCGTCAAACCAGCCATATTTTAATAAGAAGTGACTGTTCGTTTTGCTTATATAATGCTTCGTTATCATACTATATTTCGAAATGAAGTGCCTTAGGGAGAAGATAGGAAGTTGTGTTACATTTCAAGGTTAACGGCTTTCTCTTCTATCACTGTTGCTTCATCAGTTTGGGGATGCACTAGCTGCATGCAGTTTTCATTCCTGTACCAGCAGTTAAACATGTAACATATTAAAGCTATAAAGCATTCCGGATAATCATATTGTATGAACTAAATTAGAAGAAAAAATGACAAATGTTAAAAAAAGTGGAATAGAGTTTCTATTTCATTCAGTCACATTTTTCTATCATATATTTGTTTCACATTATTCAAATACATTAGATTTACATTCATCTGACTGTCAATATGCCTACAATCTTGGAAAATATTCTTGGAGATTCATGACATCTTGGAACTTTGTAAGTAAACAATTGCTCATTTCATACTAAAATTATGAAATTATATTATACTTTAATTATTAATTACTTGATCGTGATTTTGTTACTCGTTAAGTTTTCAATTTTTGGCTAATGCAGTGTTTGTTGTTTTTCATGAAGTAAACTTGTTCCACAATGGTTTTAAAGCTCATTCTGAGAAGATTGAAAATATAGATCTTTACATTTTAATTTAATTTATTTTGAATGAACTAAATTAATGTGTGTGTGTATATATATATATATATATATATATATATATATATATATATATATATATCAAGTGATCGGGAAGTCAATCATTAATTATTTCAATTAATCTGACTCATTTCCTGATACACACACACATATTAATGTTTGTATTTACATCACACTAAGGCAAGGTGCAACATCCTCTTTTTATATACATACATACACGTCTTCATGTACTTTGCTGTTAACTA
Organism: Eucriotettix oculatus; assembly: GCA_034510155.1. Classification (NCBI taxonomy): domain Eukaryota; kingdom Metazoa; phylum Arthropoda; class Insecta; order Orthoptera; family Tetrigidae; genus Eucriotettix; species Eucriotettix oculatus. The sequence continues at coordinate 109,023,765 of CM067379.1, forward strand.
TGTAAGGGATCTCCTCCCCAACCACCCCATATGTATGTGTCCAAATGAATTTGGAGAGGGAGAGAACAGCAGTTGACTTAACTAAAATTTATAGTAGGAATCTATTAGCAGAGATACAGGAAAATGTCAAAATTTCAAGAGGTTTCTTTTTGAATGTCTGAATGGTGTGGCTGAAGAAGTGAGCTTAGGCTTTCGAAAATTCTATTTAAGGTAAATTAACTACTTTTTTGTGTATCTCTCTTCTATCCAAGTCTATAAATTATATATACAGTGTATATAAATATGAGTTTGAGAATGACATTGTCAGATTAATTAAAACAATTAATAAGGACAGGAAAAAGAGATAGAAAGTAGGTGATTTACCTGAGGTTTACAGATGGCAGGCACCTTGTAAGGTTCGGAGTTCTTTAAATTTTCGGAGGCACTGTCCCCTTTATCAGAAAGTTAGGAAGACATTTCCAGTGACCAGCTAGTATATATATAAATTTAGTGGCTTCTCTGAACTGCTAAATTGGCAAGCACTTTGCTGAGTTTGAATTTTCGGAGGCAGCCACTCCCTTCGTCAGAAAATCTGCTGTTGACAGCTGGCCATCACTTAGAATGCTTTTCCTAATCTTTTGAACTAATTACTGTGCCAAAGAGAGGAATGGATTTTAAATAGAAAATAGATAAGCCATTTGTCATGTCAAATGCCTGGTAGTTAAGTTTTAAATTATACATAAAATTGTTTGACATGAATACAATTTGAAAATGATGCCAATTATGAAATGCGCTGTGGTTAGTTTTGCTAATTGTACATATCAATTCAATTATTCAAAAAGAGGGACTTTGTGTTTTAAAATATTATGGCTATCATATAATGTATGTAAATTTTGAGTAATCGCGTTTGTTTCAGATGATCCAAGCATTTTATTTTACTCTGTGTGTGTCTGAAGATGTTTTGTTCTATACTCATATAACATCTTTCGTTTCAATCAAGAAATATTTAAGAACTATAAAAAATTATATATTTTGTACGTTTGCCTTCCCTTTAGCAATGGTGAGTACAATGTAAAATGCTATAGATAAACTGGAAAGCTAAGGTTAATTTTACTTGTATATTGTGCTTGGAATTTAGTTATATTTACTGGTTAATTTTTAGTCATTTATATTTTTCATTTACAGTTCAGTTTATTCTACACTTAGATACCGTACTATAAATAAAGTTAATACAGTACATGAAACTTAGTTTTTAATAACTTTTAAATGATATCACATTCTAAACAAGTAAAGATATACCAATAAACAAAAATGAGTCTAAGAATAATATCCTGTATTCAATGTAACAATTGAAATCCTGATGCACAAAGTTTAGAGATCATAGAGAGGCATAAAATGTTGGGAAGATACTTGGGGAGTTAAAATGTTGGTATTCAGAGCAAAATTATGTATTAGAAGATGGACATTACACTAAAATTCTATGAACTCAAGTTGTAGACAGTTATATCTATAGTGTTTTATAATTTAGTATCTTATATTTAGTAGCATTGCTTATTGCTATTTACTGCTGTGTATATGTATGACATTGTCAAATGATATGTTTCAGACTGTAACAACTGTTTTTTGGGTGTTATACACGGTGAACAGGGAATTTGTCTTTCCCAAGGCAATTGATGTAGTGTTTCCAGCATGGTTGAACCATGCTTTACATACAAATATTGTATTATTCATTTTCATAGAACTTATACTGTCATTTCACCACTATAGTTTCCCTCGAAAATATTTGCTGACAGGCGTAATTACTATGTCAGCATGTTATTATATTTGGTAAGTTAAGAAACAATTCATTCTCATAATTTCTTTGTACTAAATAAAGGCTAATTAATTCAATAATTAAACAATTAATATTTAATTCAAATTGTAGTTAAATTATTTTTTTAACTGATTTTTTATAGTATTAAAATATTAGTTTTATAATCTATATTTGCATGTGATATTTTTCTGATCAATAATGAATGTCAAAATATTCAGTGTATGTTTCCCATGCAAGTATGGGAATTCTATATGAAATAGTGTGCTTGAATACATTCTTCCCCCAATTGGTAATTTTTATAACATTGCAATATACAGTTGATTTATTTGTTACAGTTATTTCACTACATATTTTATGGATGGTATATGGCTGTATCCCATCTTTGAAGTTATGTCCTGGAACCAAAGAGTAATGTTTTCACTAACTGTTTATTTATTGTTTCAATTGTATACTTTCTTTGGAGAACAATTAGCCTATTGGTTCTGGGGTAAGTTCATAATTCAACAATTATTTATTATTATTTTACAATTGCTTGCAAGAATTGAACATATTAAATTGAAAAAGCTTTCTCTTTCAGGGAGAAGTATTTATTTCTTTAAAGATAAGCACAAGAAATGAAGCAAACAATGTAAAATGATCATTATTCACCAGTATAAGTTCAAAGTACACATTGGTTGTGACTGTGTATGTACCAAGCAGTTATAACAGCAATGAAGAAAAACGTGGTATTTTTAGATCTGTGCCCATATATTTTATATTCACTCATCTACCTATTTGTGGTGAGTAATTTGGAATCAATCAGTCAGAAACAAAGAATTAGTTAAACAAGCGGTGTTCTGTTTTTTTAACTTGTTGAAAACAAATTTTCTTACAAATATAAAATTTCTTTACTAAGATTCATTTTTTCTTTAGTTGTTTTTTTATTATAAGATTATTCCTCTGAGCTACCAAAAATCAAGTAAAAGATGTTGGAAGTAATTAAAATTTCACTAGTGAGATAAAACATTTTTCCCCATTGGATTTTTGTTTGCTGGAACATATAAGATAGAGAATAATATTTATGATTTTCCAAATAATTATATTTGGCAACAGTGTTGCGATAAGTATTTATTCTTCTCATGAGAATTATGTACTTTAAAATGTTACTAAGAAATGTCATTTGCAAAATAATAATGATGTTCGTTTACATTTATCGTTAAATGTATGGTCATACATTAATTTGAAACTATTTCAGTTTATTTATTAAATGATAATTCCAACACAATTATTTATAATTGGTACTTAATAACAGGTAAGTCCTTATAATATATATTCATACATTATTTACATAGACAAATAAGTATTGTTTATTTATCTTGGTATTACCTGTATACTGGCATTGTTCGGGCAATATTCCCACCAAAATCAGTGCTATGATACCTGTGGCTATTGCCAAAGAATGATTCAGACCAGTCAGTATTCCTGAAAAGTTTGGTGATAAAATCCATTACATTCACCATTGCACTTCCTCCATAGACCATGCTTTGCCCTGGTGCCATTAATCCCAACATCACTATTACTGCATTCCTGAAATCCAATTATTGCAATGGTTATTAATGATATGCAGACCATGGTACAGGCTGTATATGAAGTATTAATATTTGTTAGCCACTATGTATGTAATTAAATTTTAAAGTTTGTGGTTTTCAGATTACTTATAGAAAATACTGCAGTTTGATGTGAATTTTGATGACATCATAGCTTAATACAGATTGAAAGACATTCACATATTTTTATTACAAGTGAAAAATGAGAGTTTCATTTAGCACCAACCAATCAATCTTTTGCTATGTCTGTTCATAATCATATAGAATTATATGTAAACTGAGCTAAGATTTGTTTTATTGTAATTGGGTCATATTGCTCATTGTAAATCTTTGGGTAACTTCATTGAAATATATTCATTAATAATTACACCAATAATTATGCAGTGATATTGATGATAATTATTATAAAAGATAAACTTTTCAGGTGTTAAGTCACACTGGTACATTTTCTTTTTAATTCATTGTTTTAACTTATCTATGGTTGGAAAATGTTTATTCCAATCTAAAACATTGACCAATGTAGTTATGTATCACTATCATAACATTTTAAATTCCACATACCAACAATGAAGAAGCATGAAATGAAAGAATTATATCAAAAGTATGTGATATTCATCTGTTTCTTGTAAGTTAGTTGCCATTAGCTTAGTAGTATTATATGAATTGCTGTACTGAACACATTTATGGGATATCATTCTCTGTATTGTGTTGAATTAGTGCTTAAAGCTTTGAAAATCATAAAAGATATACATTTTTTTAATTCATCTGATATTGTTCAAGGTACATGGCATCATTCTTCTTTAGTAATATTTGTTCATTGCAGTTACTGGTTGAGAATTCTTAAAATATTAAAACTACTAAAAGAAGCCTCAACTCTTATCTCGATGTTGGCCCTAGTTTAATGAGTCTCAGTTTATGTAAAAAATGTAATGTATATAGTCTATTTTTAATGAACTGTTATAATAAGTGAGATTCATTCCCAGCAAATAGCTCCAAAGTATTCTGTTTCAGAAGCTATTAATATTTCATTTGTGAGTTTCAACACACAAGTCAATCATATAACTCTTAACGTTTAACATTACTTACCAATACTATTTAATATCTTATAATATACAAGAAGAACTGCAAATCCTTTTGATCTTATCTTTTGAGACAACCACCCTATTGCTGGGTTCAATATAAATATTTTCAAAGTTATAGTAGCAGTAATGAGACCACTCTGAAAAAATTGTATTTTTGTATTTTACAATATAAAAATATATGTACAAATAATATTTTTCAATGTTAAATAATAAACAAATTTACATTTGTAATGTTAAATTGTATAACAATATAAATACAAATAATATTTTTCAGTGTTAGACAGGTTATAATGTTAACTTGTGAAACAAATGTCAATTTGTAAAATAATAAAACATTTACATTTCACCACAATATTTTCTAATTCTACTCATATTCCAAATGTAAAAGAACTTACACCTTTAACAGTGAAGTGCAGAATTCTTTTTTAAGTTTGTAGGCAGTTCTAATATCATACCCATGCCCATACAGACCATGATAAAAAAAATGTTGCACTGGGGAATGTTTAAAGATTTCAGATAATAATTGCCAATTTTTATCAATGGAAGATGCACTATTAACACATTAATATTGTTAATCACTTACTATACTTTAAATTTTTTTATTCCGTCTCTCATCACCGAGTTTATGCTACCGAAAATTCACCTTTTGTACTTCCTTGCCAGTTGTCGCTACTATCAATTTAAAGTAAGTCAGTGATGTCTTTCTGTTTCTCTTCCCTATCCAATTTAATTGTTGCTCATGCCAAAACATAACAACAATAATTTCAATTAGTAGTTCACACTGACCCTCCATCCTTGGGAACTTTATTCCAACACATCTTCAGAGCAGGCCCAGTCTTGGACTCTGTATCTTCTAGCATATTTCTTTTTATTTTCCTCCTTTTGTACTTCTGTGTTTGCATTCTGTTTTATGATGAATGTCTTTTTTTCCACTTCTGTTACAGTACTTATGCAGTGACCTAACTTTGAGAGAGAGAGTGTGTGTTTGTGTTGTAGGTGGATTTGTTGAATGATAATTGTTACCTTCGAACAGTTGGTAAGCTGTAATTTTAATCATCACTGTTTTGCCATTCAGACACACTGTCTGAAGGAAAGAGGATCTTGGGCCCATTGACTTAAAATGATAGTAGCAGTTGTCAGGCTGGGAAGCAGTATCATTACAAAGTTTGATTCTTCAAGTCTTTCTGACTAGCATGGCAGGAAATGACAATAAGGATGAGAAAGTTGACAGCTTACCTGAAGTTTGAAGCTGGCAATAACCATGCAGCCTGTTCAGAAATTGAAACACAGTGAGGTGTATGGTTTGCCCTTAGGTTTTACTATCCTATTGATTTGATTGTTACATTTTGTGTGTGTGTGTTTAGCGATGATCCTCACAAAGAAGATTTCTGTCGAATTTTTGAAAAGTTAGTTTCATTCCTTCCCCTGTTTCGGGCCATTTTATTTAATTAGTTAATAATAGTGCAAAATGTTTTATGAGTTGAAATGCTATGTTTCTGAAATACAACTCTGGCACCAGAGGCAATTTTTTCTGTAACGAAATGTTAATTATCACACATAACAGATCTGATCTGAGCGCCAGGAATTGATAACATTCTATCGTAGTTGATAAGATCATTGGGTGAAGAAGCAATGTCTATTCAGGATAGTTTTGAAATCTACAAAACAGGAAGATCTGGAAGGTTTGGTGAAAACATAATGATACCCATATCGAAGAAAACTGGGGTTGATTAGATGCAAGCAGCACAGGACAATTACTTTTATATCTCATGCATGCAAAATATTAACGAAAATAGTATATATACGTAGGGTGGAACGTCAAATAGAATACGAGTTAGCAGAAGTTCAGTAGGGTTTTAGGAAGAATGTAGGGACAAGAGAAGCAATATTGACTATGGTCCTAATTTTAAAAGACAGGATAAGAAAAATTGGCCTATGTTCATGGCATTTGCAGATTTATAAAAAGCCTTTGATACTGAAACACATTAGTAAGGATTTTAAAGAGGACAAGAATAAAATATCGAGAAATAAGACTTATACACGAGCTCTCAAGAATGTAGTCAGCAGTAATTAGAATTGAAGATCAAGAAAAGAAACGAGTAAGCCAAGACTGCAGAGTGTTGCCCATGCTGTTTAACTTTTTTTGGGGGGGTTAACAGGCTATATGATGATGATCCTGAAACAGGCAACTCCCCTTTAGAAACATAGGAAGGGAATAGAGAAGGGGGGAAGTGGAATGCATGGAAGGTAGACAAGGGTTGACCTGTTTTTTTGGAGTAACAGGCTACATGAGGGTGATCCTGAATCAGGCAACTCCCCTCTAATAAAATAGGAAGGGAATTGAAGAGGGGGGATGTGGAAGGAGCCAAGGGTAGACTAGGGCCCCCGGGACATAGTTTAAGGATCCTACCCGGATTTTCACCTAAAATATGCTTTTTTTAGGATATCAGGCTACATGACGGTTTTTTTTGGGTTAACATGAGGGATCCTGAAACAGGCAACTCTCCTTTAATTGCGTAGGAAGGGAATTTAAAAGGGGGGATGCGGAAGATAGAGCAAGGTAGCCAAGGGTTGACTAGGGCACCCTTGCTAAGGTTCAAGTATCTTACCCAGTGTTTCACCTAAAGAGATGGAGGGAAAATCCTAGAAAACTGCATCAGGTAGGTCGGGCATTGGGTACTATTCTCACGCCCTTCCGAATGACGGGAGTTTTAGGAGGCAGTTAGCCGACTGATCCAATGGGATCAGCGGACAACTCTTGTCTTATGCCCAAGGTCTTCGACCCAAGTACATAAACCTCCCAAAATAGGTGAATGTGTCTCGGTATGTGAGAACTTTGAAAAGACAAATTTATTTATTCAAATTAAAGGATTGAGCACGAGACTCTGTGCCGTCAGATCGCGCGATAATTAGCAGGTGTGCAATTAGTGTGGTCATGTCGCTAGTGCATGGTAAACAGCCAGCTGATTGCTGACGTCAGGTTCCAGCTCAGCGGAAGTATCTCACAGCCCTAGCACACGCCGCTAATGCCACTACAGTAAATATCACTCAGCTAAAAGGACAAATACGGCAGACCCTAAATGAAATCTCGCTACCGAATGAACTAATAAATATATTCCAATCTAAATTAGCACAAACAAGTAGAGTTCTACCAACACACCAGAAAACTCGGATCAAGAGGAGGAAATAGTAGCTAGAGAAACATTGGTTATTGCCCAAAATTAGAAATGGGAAAAGCGTAAAACTAGTGACTCTACTGTTACAGAAAATGAAACCCACATAAAGCAAGCAGATGAAACAAAGTCAGTAAATCTCCACCAATTATAAGCAATGTAGAAGATTTCCAGACAGTCGGGGAAATTAGCATGGATTACAAAACTAGCTTTTTAAGCAACAAACAAGTTAATCCCTTCACTGACGGATATTTTTAAATAAATATGACAAAAATTTAATATTATTTTATTACGTTTTTTATTACCTACAGGTAGATATAACAATATATATATTCATCTAAGTGTTACTAAGTATTTTATAATAATTTCTTATTGTACTTATTTTTAAAAATTTTCCCCTTAATTTTGCATAAAAATTAAGTTAAATGTTTCACAATAATATAGGCTCAGAAATTCTTCACACTAAAAACACGTGATAATGTTAGAGTAATAATAACATTAACTTTAAATTTAAAACAGTGTAACATATTACATAAGGAACAAGTTTATTTTTGTGTATAATGTGTTTCGAACGCGCGACCTTCGGAACAGCCGGCTGGAACGTAATTCGTTTGGAGGTCGGGTCGGATACACCAAAGAGTAAGGAATAAAGATTTTGTAAAATGTTTCAAATCAAATTCTTCACTGAATGTAGGCATTGTAACATCCTTTCCGATAGCAAGATTCGAACGCGAGACCCTGGGAATAGCAAGATGGCGCGTAACTCACTCACCAGCTACGTTCGGCTGCACTAAACATTCATAAAAACAAGGTAAAAAGTCATCATAGTTGTTTATAAAATTCTTCAAATATATTTCTTTGTTCATTGCAAATAATATCTCTAAAATAGCATAGGTTTAGAAGCATAAAGATTACGAAAATTTCGTGATTTTCCGGACTCAGACATTGTAAAAACGAAGTTTGGAGTAAATCATGCGTTGTGAAGACAATTACGCTCTCCCACGACAAAATTAGGAACCTCTATGAAGGAGACGAAATATCTCGTGTAAATGAAGGAAGAAGAAGTAAAATTGAAATAGGACGAGTTAACTCCGCCTCGTCAGTTTTTGCTCGAGCGCTCAGGACGAGGTAACTCTTCCGAGTCAGGGAATGGGTTAAAATGAACGGTAAACAAAGACAAAGAGTTCTCATCAATGACAGACTTGTTAAATAAAACAGATTTTGAGTGGCAGCTTATGAAAATAAAACCATAAGGCCCTTTAAGGTAAACGTCAGATATCTGCATCCCTCAGCCCCAGAAAAAGAGGTTTTAGAAGATATGGAAAAAACAAAGTTAAAATCCTAGAAGCAGTACAAGAAATTAAATGAACTGCTACTAAAAGCAAAGTTAACCACTTACACTTACATCTGTATATGTTAATATTTGAACAAAGTGAAGATGTCAATTAAGTATATGGTATTCAGTACATCAATAGCATGGAAATAAAAATAGAGGCAATAAGGAATAGAAAACCTACACCACAATGTAAAAGATGCCAAAGATTTGGACACACAAGGACATTTTGCAATCACCCTGCGTTAAATGTGCAGGAGTTCATTTAACCATAAACATCAACAAAACCAGAAGCACTGCTGCCAAGTGTATAAACTGCTTTGCAAATATCCCTGCTAATTGTAGGGGATGTACAGTAGCAAAGGAGCTACACAAACGAAGAGATAACACTTCTCAACCAAAGCCAATTGACCAGAACAGAGGTATCTTATGCTCAAGACACAAAGCAAAATATAGCAGAGCCATCACCTCTCACGGTAATATCTGAATTGTCTTACATGCACATGGTGCATACTTCAGAAACAACAAACGAAAGACTGGATGAATTAGAATCAAAGACCACAATTAACACTCAATAAGACCATGGAACAAAAGGACCTGAGAATCGCAACGGCGTCCTAAGTAAAATACACGAGCTTGAAGTATTCCTCATTCCAGAGACTTACATGACGAACCAATCATATGTTAAAATTAGAGGATTAAAAACACATCACACTATTCATCCAGACAACCAAGCCAAGGGTGGAAGTGCGATGAAAAGAAAAGATTAACCGTTATGAAGAATGCCACGTAAGAGTGGTAGAGGTCGAGTCGAGTCTACTATCCACCTACACATAATCTGAACAAAGAAGAGACACCTAGGAGGCGATTTTAACTTCAAACTAATAGAGTGACGGTACAGATGAACCACAACCAAAGGGAGAGAGTTAAGACAAGCAATACAAGAAATGAATTGCAATTACTACTCAACAGATACTGATCCACATATACAGATGAAATCCCTCATCTACTGGACTTCTTCATTGCAAGAAAAGTAGCATCCAACTTCATTGAAATTGAAGAGAACTTCGATTTAGATTCATATCACTCAGGAGTTATATTGACATTGGGTGAAAAGATAATAAAGAGGGAAATAACTGACGGAACTGACTGGAAAAGATTTCAGAACAATATAATATTGTACCGCTCTTCACCTCTTGTCTAATTTCGACGTCGACATTGCGATTCATATAACGCTGTTCAATTGGGTAGGTTTTGATAATAATAATAATAAATAAAAAAGCAATATTATATTGATAACAATTATAAATTAACTTTACGTAACTTTTTAATACGATATACATTGGTTTCCCGGCATTCATACTGAGCACTTATTCTCTATAGCAGGGGAGCTCAAACGGTCGATCGCGACTGCTTTTAAAGTCGATCTTGAGAAAAAATTACCGAGATAGATCTATTTACAGATTTTGTTTTAGTTGATCCTGAATTCGCTAGCGGCGAAAGGCGGCTTTACCAGAGGAACGAGCGGTACTTGTCAAAGAAACTCCACGACGCGCGACGTTGTTGATTCCCGCCGATTTTTCTATAAACTTCGGGCGGAGTTTTTGGCGGCACGCTTACAAAAAAAATAGTTAGTTAGGTATTTGAAAACATTCAAGACTTCGCGTCGATATGAATGTTACGCCTGTGGGAGTAGGAGTCACTTTTGTGACATTGCGTCGAGCCAATGACGATTTCCCTTCGTTTTTCTCATTCCATTGCATTATCCATCAACAAGTTTTGTGTTCCAAAGTTCTAAACATGAAGGAGGTTATATATATATATATATATATATATATATATATGCCATAGCTTGCAACGAACTCTTCAAATTGCAGAAGGAAGATAGTGAATCTGCTGAACATACTGATTTAGTTCTTCAGACAAACGTCAGGTGATTGAGTCGCGGCAAATTACTAGAAAGGTTTCAAGAATCATTTCCCGAAATAATAGCTTTTCTGGACGAAATAAGTGATGAAACTCAGATGCTAAAAAACGGAAAATGGCTGACTGATATAGCAATTTTGGCAGACATCACAATGTATTTAAACACCATTAACTCGGAGCTTCAAGGTAAAGGAAACCCCATTATTGAGATGATTAGCGCAATAAATGCATTCAAATCTTAATTGCAACTTATGATAAATCAACTGAAAACAAATGATATGAGGATTCCTTAGTTAAATGTTAATATTTATGAGGGAAAAGTATTAAATCTTTTGGGCGAATTAGAAAGACGTTTTTATAATTTCAGTAAATTGGCAAATATCGCATCTTTTGCGTAAAACATTGAGGAATGTGTTAATGAAATAGAAAGTCAGTTTAACATGGACTCATCTTCTTTTGAAAATGACGGAGTGCAGATTATATGAGATATACATCTCAAAGCCACAGCATCTGGTCTTTTATATCTGAAGATAAATATCGGAATCGCCCTTCAGTTGACGGCAATGTTTGGGTCAACTTACTTGTGCGAGTCTGCATTTTCTGAAATGAAGATAATTAAGTCTAAATATCGCAATCGACTAACTGACGAGCATATGTCGTCATGCTTGAGATTAACACTCGGTAATTACGCGCCATTTTATGAAAAGTATGCTGAAGACATGCAGTACCACGCTTCAACATCCAAAGACATTCTTTAGTTAAGGTTAAAAACTAGAGCTCGTTTGTTTTGTAAGAAGCAATAAACTCGCAATTTTGAATAAGTACGAGTTTTTTTTATTGTATGCTTAGTTAGAGCCTACCTTCACTAAAAAATATATATTCCGGAAAACTAATTTCTGTCGTTCCTACTAATTCTACGTGAATTGATGGCCATGAAATTCTGCAACGTCCCTATATATAATATAGTTATACCTGCGCCACGATAACCCTTCCTACCTAGACGACAATCCTGCATCACATATACTTGCAGACTCTCAGAGGCGATCGATCGGAGTCTAGCAATATTGAGGTAGATCTCCAACAGTTCAAGTTTGAACACCCCTAGTCCAAAGGGTATTCGTGGCATGGGAGAATAAATGACTAAAATATTGGCAAAATGGCAAATAAAGCCGCTCATCCTCAGAACCTTGGTGGAAGTGTGTCGTGTCTCTCCCTCTCGGTGCTGACTTCCTTGATCCCGAAGCTGTTGGCTGAAGGAAGCATCCAGTCCGCTCCTTGTTGTGACTGTCACACCCAAGCCTGATGATTTCTGGGTTCTATTCGGGCCAACATAAGCCACAAGCCGTTGACCCAAAGAAGCACTTGTTGGCTACTAAGGCCGATAACTCTCTCTTTACTGTTAGTACCATAATGCTAATTAAATTAAAAAATAAACTCCCCCCCCCAGTTTCCATTATAACCCTTTAATTCAGACCGTGGTCGAAACTACACATGTTAAGTTCTGTTAATCATTGGATACACAATAATTTGAAAGAAAAACCTGAAGAAAATGCGCATGTGTACCGAAACATCGTCATTCTCGAATTTGAATTAATAAATTTGTCTTGAAAAGGGTTATAAATTACTTTTATTAATTTACAGTAGACGTTAAATTTAAACGTATTTATACTATGATATTTTAGACGTCGCTTAAATAAAATTTATTGCTTCCTGATACTCATACTAGGATTTCGGAATTTATAAATACAAATTTTGAAAAATCTCATCACTTTTTTCCAAATTGCTATTTATGTAATTGAAGGTGGTAAAATATGTCATATATTTACATTCTTTTCAAATTCGCTGTTTCCTCTGCCGCAACCTTTATGAGCGTTGTTTGATATTTACGTTGGACACATTCTGCGCCATGAAATCCACGCAACAAGTTTACCTTGAGCTCCGGAATAACTTATAGCACTGCTCTTGTGCCGCATCTAGGGAAATCCTCAGAACTAGAATATTTGCTGAAAACTCATCTTATTAGTACGGCGCGGAGAGTTACAGATCTGAGTTGTTTTTGAAACAAATGGAACACAAATTGAAACCACTGGAAAATAATAATTTTAGTTTGGAAAATCGACAACTCAATGTGGAATACAACATAGTTTTCTGACTTTAAAAATTACAATGAATAAAAAGACGGCCAAAAAGTCAACATATAAATTTATCACTATATACAACAGTGACGTTTCGTCTCCAGTTTGAGACTTCCTCAGGCGTACTACAAACATAACATTACAAGAAATTAAATATTATAATTATAATTTATAAAATAAAAAAAATGGTTCAAAGGTTACATATTTAGCAAAACATCATATTCTACCTTGACTCTCTCAGACAACATTCTGTTACTAAATTCATACCCGATCAATTTAATTAATAAACATGTCAAAATCAGATTGAACAAAATCAGGTATTCCGACAATAATTTATCTGTTAAAAAGATAAATGACAGAAAAATAAGTTTCATAATTTAATAATATACAATATAAACTAATTGACTTGTTTCATAATTACGGTGTAGATGTGGTTTTTAAATTAATAAATTTAGATTTCGTTCAAAATATTAAAGACAAAATTAACTTTCTGGAAAGACATAATGTTATCAAAATTAATTGTTTAGATTGTAACGCGTTGTATATCGGACAAACTAAAAGAGCTTTAAAAGATGGTATTAAGGAACACAAAAACAACATCAAATTAGACATTCAAATGTGTCCAAGCACATGCATGTTAATAATCACAATTTTGATTGGCAAAATGTGGAAATTTTAGACGAAGAAAATAAATACTTCTCGAGAATTATGAGTGAAATGTTGTATATCAGGCTGTGCAATCAATGTTAAAAATGACACGAATAATTTGAACAAAATTTACGATACTCTTTTGTTGTAGTAGTTAAACGTTTTAATATACTTTTCCGTTGTTAAAATTTAATTGCCGAAAGCACTCATGGTTACCACATCATTTCGGCTTTAACAGCCAGGGGCTGGAGATGCTCCAAATTCTTCACATGTACATTCCATAATCTTTTCGGCTGAGGGAGTCAAGGAGTAAATACAAATTTAGCAATCCATTATAAGTTTTGAACCATGTTTTTATATATAAATTAAAAAATTGTAACATGCAACCCATGTTTAATTTATTGCAATATTATGTTTGTAGTACGTCTCAGGAAGTCTCAAAATGGAGACGAAACGTTGCTTTTAATAAAAAGTGATAAATTTGTACGCTGACGTTTATGGCTGTCTTTTTATTTATTGAAAGTGGAATATCTGTCCCTTTTAAGTAAAGTGTTAAGGATCAATTCTTCCGATGAAGGCGAACAGATTTTTAGTCTTCCAAACGTTGGAACTATTTTTCCTTCTTCGCTTCTTTGTTTATCTATCGATTTTGTTCTTTTGCTATTTTCATCCCAGCGCAACAAATGTTGACGAACGCAAGGCCTGGTCGGCGACGTGGTGGCGCTGACGGCTTTGAAAGAGCCAGTCTGCGTAGAGCGGCCTTGACGACAGGACGGGGGCCATGAGACTGCTGATCCACTCGGCTGAGCAGGTGGTGCGCGTGTGCGAGCAGCGGCAGCCGGTGCTGCGTGGACGGCTCATGGCCGACGTCGCTCTCCTACGCCGCGGCGCCGTCGTCGTGGACGAGTGAGTTGCAACTAAGCTCACGGCCCTCATACAATCTCAACTCTAACATCCAATTTACATTCGCAAGAAAAGGCGTTGAAACTTAATTATAAATTAGTAAATTGAAAAATGGTTTGGTAAAAAATATATTTGTTACATTATTTACTGGATTCCCGTCACAACTGGAACTTGATAAATGCATTATAATGAAAAAAAAGGTGTCTGTTGAAGCAGAGTGTTGTCAAAGGAGCCGAAGTAGAAGAAAAGGTTGCAAATCTCTGAACTATACCCTCAAATGCATTCGGCTAATTTATATCACGTTATGGAAGTTGTAATGAATAAGGGGGAATAATTATTTTATGATTGAATAAATTATTATAAAAATATGAATTATATTGAATTTTAGATTTATTTATTACTTTGTACACTAATTGGATGAATCTTTATATATATATATATATTGTAATATACTTTTTTGTGTATAAAACATTTATTAATTTAAAGTACAAATATGATCAATTTTAATATTTTTGTTTATTAATTTAAGTGAAGACACGGGCTTAATCTCAGGGGATTTTGGGTCTCTCAAGAGATGGAGTATGCAGTAGCTGAAAATAGAAAGAAAAATCATTGAATGTTATTTATCCAGAGCAATGAGCAAGTTTCACAATTTTTTTATCGCTTACCCGCAATTACTGGGCCAACAAACATCCACCTCTCGAATGTTTGTGCGTCTCTCTGGCGTCTTGCAGGATTTGATCACGTCTGCTCACGTCCGTCCACTCGTCTGCCTTCTGGGGTCGAGCCACGTCCTCTCCTCTCCTTGTTTCACTTCTGCTCGGTCCACGTCCGTTCTCTGCTCCACTCGCCCGCCTTCTGCCCTCTGGATATCTGCTCTCTGGATATCTGCTCTCTGGTTATCTGCTCTCTGGTTCACTCGCCTGCCTTCTGCCCTCTGGTCCACTCGCCTGCCTTCTGGGGTCTGGTTGCGAGCCACCCATCGGCTTCCCTTTTAAACCTTCCGACGGGAATTCCCCTATTTCACAACATTTCGGGGTTCCCCGCCCTCATTTTTTAAACTCGTTCGGTGGGGTTTTCCCGCGGGAGTTCACCATCGTCATTTTTTATACACGCTCGGCGGGCCTCCCACGCGGGGAACCACCATCTTTCAGCCGACTAGCCATTGTTGTTGGCCGAACTGCGCCTCATAACGCCACAACCTTACAAAATCCGCCTTTTTATCACAATATATATATAGTACTCGGCTATCCGATCACTGGAAATGTCTCCCTAACTTTCTGATGAAGGGGGCGGTGCCTCTGAAAATTCAAGTACTCTAAACCTCACAAGGTGTCTACCATCTATGAACATCAGGTAGGTCACCTACTTTCTATCTCTCTGTTCTTTCCCTATTAATTTTTTAAATTAACACGACTGTCATTTCCTGACTCATATATATATATATATATATGAATATATATATATGAATATATATTTGCAAAATTTATACAAATTAAATTTCGTACAACTAGATACAGATGAGTTCTAACCTATAGTCGTCCAAATGGGCGTTTCCACAGAGCAGAATCACCAACACAAATCCTACTCGTAATTGGCAGTAACAGGAAATTGGCAAAAGGTTGCAATCAGTGCCTTATCTTTTCAGCTTACCTGCAACTCTTGCTGGACCCAACCAAACGTCCGTGTTGAACAGTGAAGAGAACATCGGAACTCCGGACTGGATCACGCCTTCCTTACGTTATCTAAATCTCCTCGGCCGAGACTATCTCCAATTTCTTGTTGCGCCCCCTAAAAACTCAAGTCTTCAACAACATATAAAGTTTAATCTTAACTTCCAGTCATAATTTGAATAAATGTTCAATCTGAATCACCACGTCCTTGATAATAATGTCGAAAATCCTTTTTCCTCGGTTTTTTAATAATTTTCCCCTCTTTCTTACTTCATATGCCCTCAGTGGCGGGGCTCGATATTGTCCAATAAAAATTCTTATCTGTCCTCTCTGGGAGGAGCCCTTTGCCCTTCTACACCGACGTTTTGGGGAAAATCACCATCCGATGCCACCAAATTTCACGATACTTGGGAAAAAACCAGTCGATTCGTCGTGTCGCCATTTATTACCGCTTAACATCACTTAAGCAGCTTGCCTTTGATTCCATACCGTCAAATTCCGCACGTTGTTGTGTTTATCGTTACAAAGTGATTCATAGATTCATAACCGCTATGGAACATCTCCTGTAATTCACTCGTTTTGGAGACAAAAACTTTCCCATTTAAATTAGTTTCTCCCGGCTGATACTTGGCCAAGCTGTCCGTAATTTTTTTAATGAAATTCAATCACAACATTTAGTTTACCCTGGTTTTCGTGCTCTTCTGACACGCCAAGAGCTTTCTAGCAGTTGATGGTCTTCTACTCAGTAAAATTTGATTCCGTGCGGTGTGTGTTGTTCACAGAAAGGGCCGTATCGTCGATGTTGGTCCATCTGATGACATACGAGTCAAGTGGCAAAACCACTCGTTTGAGCTAGTGATCGATGCCTCCGGAAAGTGCGTTCTTCCTGGCTTCGTGGACTGTCACACGCACCCTGTGTGGAGTGGAGACAGGGTTCACGAGTTCATCATGAAGGTGAGCCCGATCTCAGTAACAACTGTTATTACAATTTATTTGTGAATTGCAATTCACCGTTAAACTCACATTCAACATTTTGGTTAGAGAACTGAAGGCATACAAAGTATAAGAAAAAATAGAATTTCATAATTATAAGAACATTTATGCAAATTGCGTTTTAACAGTATAATTTTCTGCTCCCCGCGGTATGCAGCTCTTCAACCACAGCGTAGTAAAGAATTTCTCTCTGGAATAATAAATGCTCATGCCCAGTGTTCCGTTTCACCCCACTACAATGTCCGTAAAGCTCATCAAATAACATCCATTATGTGCTCTCTGCATCTTAGCGCATTCATAATTCTGGTAACATTCGTGAATTACTCGTAAAATAATCTTTATTTCAAATATGTACGAACGAAAAATACTTCAGAGTAATAAATTGTTGATGAAATATTCCGTTTTTAAAAATAAGACAGTATGAAAATCTGTACTTACTGGAGTCAGAAGAAGACTTGAAAAACATAATAAATGCCATTATCGTGGTCTTGGAGAAAAAGTACATCAGCATTATATTTGTTGATGATGTGGTATTCAGTCCTAAGACTGATCCGATGCAACCCTCCGAGCTAGACCATCTTGCGTTAATCTGGTTAGCTTATTCCATCCTTGACCTCCCTCTTCCGTTCTTACCCCACACATTTCCCACTAATGCTAATTACTTTACAAGACCCTCATGACTTAAAACGTGACCTAATATTGTATCCCTTCTCTTTGCCAACGTCCTCTATACTGTTCGCTTTTCCCCTATTCTGCTTAGAACTACGTGGTTAATTACCTTATCCACCCATCTGATTTTCAACATTCTCCTATAGCACCATATTTCCAAAGCTTCTATTCTTCTACCATCCCTAGTTATTACGCTACCCAAGTAGCAGAATTCGTTAATTTCCGTAAAAATATCCCTTCCCAATCTAACACCATTTGTTATTCCACTGTTTCCCATACTACACTCCATTACCTTGGTTTTCCCTCTCTTGATTATCAAATGCATGCTGAAAAGGAAGAAACTCAAGACATTAATTAGAACAAAAAAGATGGGAATTATAAAGACTGAAACAACAGGAGGTGCTTCAGAGTTTCAAAGAGGATATCAAAAGTAGATTAAAAACAAAGAACGATCTCTGTTAAATACAAAAATTATATCTCCACTTCTAAACCAATACGATGAGGTGTACCTCAGGGCAGCGTGATTGGCCCTCTGCTTTATCTTATATATTCTCATGGCATCTCGCTACCTGACCAATCAACAGTAGCATTTTATGCAGATGACCTGGCCATTCTACAACTGGCACACGACAAAATTCAAGATCAATTACACGAAATCATAATTTGGATTAATAAATGGTGAATGATCCTAAAATCCTAAAAAATCAACAATAGCTCCTTTCACTCTAAGACGACAAATTTATACCCTCAATCTACAACTCGATAACCAGGACATATCAGCTGATACTGTAGTCAGATATTTAGATATTCACTTCGATCATCACCTAACATGGACAGTTCATATCAAATATCTCGTATAGATAAGACAAAGAATCCGTCAACTCAAGCCTCTTCTGCAGGAGAAATCTCCCTTATCTCTGGAGACAAAAATACTAATATTTACAACTAATAAGGCCAATTTGGTACTACTCTTGTGTACTGTGGGGAACTGATGGATGAGACGTATACAGGTGACTGATGACTGGAGCACCCTGCTACTCTACTCTGCACGACGACTTGGCAATACTCACTGTCCAAACAACGATCCGAATGATGTCTATGTCCCAGCGAAATGGAATGTTTGGCCATCATCTCATCAATCGTGGATGCTCCAGTCGTCCAGGCAAAAAATAGAAGCCTAAAGCGGAAGAGACTCCATGATTCGATTGACTAAAGAAGGAGGAAACTAAGTTGTCACAGAAAACAAAAACTAGTTTCTGGCAGTTGGTGAACTCTACCGGATTGCACATTTCATGCCTATTAAATCTTTTTGTGTTTACTATACTCTTTGTGAACAAAAATGTACAGTCCTTGGACAAAAAGTTTAGTAAATTAAAAAAAAGATTGGAAACTATGTAGATGGAATTAGGTGTAGCATAGTACGTCTCAGGACGTTTGGTATTAGTAAAACTGACTCTGTGTTATTACTATTTTACATAATTGAAGTGGCACATAAGTTCAAACCTGACGTACTGCCCCTTGGGCCCGAGGATAAGAGGTTGTGATATTTTTAATAATCCTGTGTGTGTTGTACTTAATGTGGGAATGTACTTAGATTCCGATATGGTGCATTATCGTCACGCTCTTGCGACGTGGGGATCATGGTCAAGAGCAGTTGGTAATCTTAAGTGAAAAGGCCACGGACAGCAAACCGTCGCTGGACTGCAACAGTTGCGAGTACATTTCGCATAAAAAAATTAAAACGCTCATGGAAAACTTGTGCTTCGCTTTATAAGAGGAAAATTGGGAAATTTGTACCGGGGTAAGCTTCATAAACACACAAACTTTCGGGGTCAGGAATTACGGCATGTCAGTAGACAATCGTAACGAAAGGATTTTTCCCAGTGCTGAACAAGCAATGAAGGAAGTTAAAGATAAATTTGGAAAATGCGAAATGAAGACAATTAATGTTTGCTGACGATACTGTAATGTCATCAGTCAGCAGAAAATTGAGAAGCCTTGTCAAATGTCATGAACACCATCTTGAAAACCTAATACGATATGAGCTTTAGTAGAAGAAAACCAAAAGTAATGAGGTGAAGTCAAAATGCCTTTTTTGCTGTCTGAGGCAAACCCGAACGTTACCACCCCAAAGCTTAAAAAATAACTTTAAATAAACAAAATTGTAAAAGAACCATGTTTACTATAAAAATACATAATTGATTTAAAAGTAGTAGAAACAAATTTAAGGAAAATTATTTCGTTGAAAAAAAGGAGCAACGACAATTTACTTACAATAAAAACTAGTGCCTACTATTTTTAAATATAATTTTAACACTCATTTATTAATATACCATAAAACAAATCTAGTTAATGAATATACTAAGTCTCAGCCTAAATATAAACGATATCTTTCGAACTTTATTTCCTATAAAATCATGATTGACTTCCTTCATATGTAATTTGTACTCAATTCATGTTCTCTGGCCAACATTAATACTATTCTGAATAGACTTTGTTATTAAATAATCATTAATAATTTTTAAATTAGGATAGGTTCTAACGTAAGTGGCAACAGTTATGAAAAGCGTTAGCAAATTTCTTACAGCAATGACCAAATTTGATAAAATTTTAATTGAAGTACTGAATTAAGAAGATTGGTTAGTTAGTGAGAAAATTCGGTCTATTTCGTCAGGTGTTATGGTCGCAGGAATCAGAAACTGTCGAGACTTTCTCCAGATTCTGTTTTGCACTTTAACCCAGGCGGTTTTGACAGCCCTAAATTTTGTCGCCGTAGGTAGTCACCTACGTAGTCTACTGCCTAGGACTGACTCTTGCAAAAGGAGAGTGGAAATGGAAAAGATATGAGATGAGGAAATTATTCTTTCAGGAAGCGGATCAATTTTTCTATGGGCAATGGAAGTCGAAGCACAGTAGATATAAAAAGTATGATAACAAAAGAAAATTTTGCTTGAATCTAATAAATTTTGGACACTATGAAATCATTCTTAAAAGTTCTACAGAAGATTGACGAGAAAAAAGATCAAGACTAGACTAAGTTATGAAAATCAAGCTGGATGCAGGCTGCAATAATTATGGGTAGATTAAAATTTAATGCAGGATATTTGCATGGTGAAGTAACTACTACTGCAATGCATGTATGCATTGCATATACGTCCTCTAGGAAATTCCAAATTTGTGCGGGTGGCTGAGGCAGTCGGAAGGGTGAGGATTGTTCGCTGACTGTTAAATGGCCGTAAAATCGGTAAGGCTACTGGCTGTCTGTCACGCGTTGCAGAGAGGTGCGGAGGATCGGTACGCGTTGACAAAAGATGTTTTTGTGTGTCTTGGGAGACTACGAATCCCAATTAGCTGTGACAAATCAGAAGCCAGGAGCAGAGGAATGCGTGGGCATTGGAGGACACGGACGAGCAGTGGACGTCTACTGATTCGAGCCTGCTGCTTCAGAATCCAACAATCCCAGTGATGTAATTAACTCCTCGGACAGCCAAGGTCTAAGCCATGCGCAGCAATTGTAATGTAATTGTTCTGACCCTGACTTTTTGTTTTTAATGTTTCTCAATAAATTAAAATTTTATTTAAATAATAAGCATAAAAGGTAAGTAAGTAAAATTTTCCGACAACTTTCAGAATTTTTTTTAACAATTTCCAAATACGAGAAACAACGTTTCGGTACCTTCGTCAGGTTATTATCCTGTGGAGATAAACCTCGTATTAACAAGACAACCCATACATTTTACATATTTTTAGTAGTAATATATAACTAAACAAAAAAGCACGTAACTGAGAACACTCGCCTAATTATCAACAAATCAAGTGTCAATTTTAAGTACGCAATATTTATAAATCAAATCACAAATATTAAAAGTCTCCCCGAGGCTACACGACACTTGCTCAGTTGTGGTAAAACTGAGAGCTTTATCAATGTTTCTCCACAGGATAATAACGTGAAAAAGGTACAAATAAGTACGAAACCTTAACTTTTTCCTCTGTGAAAACTGTTAAAAATAAAGTCTGAAAGTGGTTGGAAATTTTTATTTATTATTAAAATTTCAGACATAAAAATACAATTTTTTTATAAAAAGTAAATATTACATTTTGACGTCCAATAGTTGAGCTTAAATAAATATTACACTACCTAACACGAGGTTGTTGTTGTTGTGGTGTTCAGTCCTAAGACTGGTCTGATGCAACTCTCCACGCTAACCTATCTTGCGCAAACCTTTTCATTTCCTCATAACTAGCACATTCCGCATCCTCCCTAATCTGCTTAGCGTTTCCATCCTTGGCCTCAGTCTTCTGTTATTATTCTACACACTGCCCTCTAACGTTCATTTTACAAGAACCACGTGACTTAAAACGTGGCCTATTAATCTATCCCTTCTCTTGGTCAACGTCTTCTATACTGCTCGCTCTTCACCTATTTTGCTTAGAACTGCCTGGTTAGTTATCCTATCCACCCATCTGATTTTCAGCATTCGCCTATAGCACCACATTTCAAAGGCTTCTATTCCTTTCCCCAACTCCTATCGTCCACGTTCGGCACACATGTAACGCCACACTCCATACAAACATTTTTAGCGACGATTTCCTAATATTCACACTTTTATTTCCCGTAAGTAAATCCCTTTTTTTCGCGAAAGCCTTCCTTGCCTGTGCTATCCTACTCTTTATGTCTACTATACTTCTACCATCCATAGTTATTACACTTCCCAAGAAGCAGAATTCCTTCAAAATATCCCTTCCCAATTCAACACCTTTTGTTACTCCACTGTTTCCCATTACCTTGCTTTCCCTCTATTAATCTTATTGTCGAATTCTTTCTCCAGGACCCCGTTCATGCCATTTATTACGGTTTCCAAGTCTTCTTCTGACTCCCAAAATATTACAATACCATCGGCAAAGCGTAGGGTTTCTATCTCTTCTCCTTGCAGTATGATTCATTTTCCATATTCCATTTTAACTTTCTTAGTCGCCTATTAAACAGCATGGGTGACATACTGAATCCTTTCTTACTCCTTTCTTGATTTCTGCTTTCTTTTCTTGATGTTCTATTCTAATTACTGCTGCCTGTCTTCTGTAGAGGTTATGTATAAGCCTCCTTTCTCAATATTTTATTCCAGTGCTCTGAATAGTGTGTTCCAGTTCACATTAACCAACGCTTTTTGTAAATCTACAAATGCCATGAATGTAGGCCGGTTTTTCCTTATCCTATCTTCTAAAATTAGGTGTAAAGTCAATATTGCTTCTCTTGTCCCTACATTTTTCCTAAAACCAAATTGATCTTCTCGTAACTCGCATTCTATTTGACGATCCATCATCTTATATACTATTTTCGTTAATATTTTCCATGCATGGGATACTAAACTAATTGTCCTGTGCTGTTCGCATCTATGACGCCCAGTCTTCTTTGGTATGATTACAATTATGTTTTCACTAAAATATTCTGTATTCTTCCTGTTTCGTATATTTCGAAAACTATTCTGAACAGCCATGATATTTCTTCTTCGGCCGATGATCTTATCAACTCCCCCGGCAAGAGGCGCTGCGGGAGTTTCTCGTAGACGCTTCAGCCCAGAATGACTGCGGGGCTTACCTGATCATGTCGGGGATGCCTCGCACTCTCTCTGGGTATTTTTTATCAAAGTTCTCATATGCCGAGACACCTTCACCTATTTTAGGAGGTATATGTACTGGGGTCAAAGACCTTGGGCATATGGCAAGATTTGTCCGCTGATCCCATTGAATCAGTCGGCCAACTGCCTCCTGAAAATGGTGGAGACACGGAGAAGGGAATGCTGCGACCCCACAGCAGACTCGTCTCCCGTCATTCGGAAGGGCGTGAGAATAGTTCCCAATGCCCGACCTACCTTATGCAGGTTTTCTAGGTTTTTCCCTGCATCTCTTTAGGTGAAACACCGGGTAGGATCCTTAAACCATAACCCTAGTTAACCCTTGGCTACCTTGCTCTACCTTCCGCATCCCCCCCTTTTCAATTCCCTTCCTATGCTATTAAAGGGGAGTTGCCTGTTTCAGGATCACCCTCATGTAGCCTGTTACCCCCCCAAAAAAAATCTTATCAACTCCGCTGGAATGTTCTCAATTCCTGGCGCTTCGCAATTGTTCAGGTCCTGTCAGCCATGGCCCTGTCAAACTCCGACCATCAAATTTTGTGCCCCAACTTTTCATCATCCACCTCTTCCTCTTCTTCTATTACTGACCGATCTAGATTTCCACTCTGATGCATCTCTTCTGCCTTTTCTTATTTAACCAGAATTGGCTTCCCATCCGCTCTCCTGATGTTTTTGCTAATATTTTTCCTCTCGTCGAAAGTTTTTTTCGATTTTCCTATAAGCTGCATATATTTTCCCTTTCACCATGAAATCTTCAAGCGCTTTGCTTTTCTCTTGTAAATTAGTTGATATCTACTTTTTTTGTTCCAGCTTTCCGGTGCCACTTACCTTGACATACACAGGATCGGAGGTGGCATCTATTCCACCGTTGATGAAACAGCCAAGAGCTCTGAAGATGAGCTGTATGAATTGCTGAAAGGCCGACTTCTTGAAATGCTGCGAAGCGGTATGAATTATATGACAATATAATGAATTACGTCAGTTTCACACGCAGTCAGAGACATATAAAAAATGTTTGTTCTCCGTTTCAGGAACGACGACCGTAGAATGTAAATCAGGATATGGTTTGGAGCTGGAAGCGGAGCTCAAATTGCTCCGTGTGTTGGAGAAGGCGAAGAGAGAATTGCCCATGGACATCTGCATTACTTACTGTGGTGCTCACGCTGTACCCAAGTAACACCCAAATTATTCAGATTCATTTATAAAACGATAACTTTGATAGTTATATATCGTATGTCCAATTTTGACATGAATAAATTTGTAATAGTGAAACATTTTAGGCGAAATGAGGTTTCCTGAGTTTACATTTGTTAGCAGGGGATTTACTACTTTGTAATATGTCGGGGATTTAATTAGGCAAGTGCACAAAGCCGTTGAACAATGGAGGGTTGTTGAGGAGGGCAGGATGGTGCAGTAATTTTCTCACAGTTATAAAAGTCTTCGAAATGCCTCTCCTTAAATGTTTTTTTTTCTTTTAAATAACCTTTGCTTAATTCAAATAAAACACAAGTCCATAAACAGTAATCTTTTTATTAATTCGTCAAATACATTTAAAACTGTAGCCTCAGCGTTAAACACGCACGGCCCGGCGCAGTTTTCTTTGTAGCTCACATAATTGTGAGTTCTTGGACGAGCAGAGGGTTGAAACGGGGTTCTGCGCATGCGCTATTTCTCATTGCAAACAGGTATCTTGCGCAAAGTTTATGCGGGAGGGATTGCGATGGCAGGAGGCGTCTTAAAGTCTTAGAAATCGAACCAGAAATTCACACTCTTAAAATAATATTATTGTAAAGTTTCATAAAATTACGAAACAAATAGTTCCTCCGACACTGAACTGTCTTCAAAAATTAACGAAGTACAAAATATATTATACGGGAGAAGTGTTTCCGTCCATTTAAGATAATCATTACTAAATATTACATTTAATATCACTATTGTCCATATGTAATTAAAAACCATTTTTAAAGGGGAAAAAGCAGTGAGGAAGCCGTTCGTGATATTGTTAACGTCCACATTCCGAAGATAAAGGATCTCGTAAAAAAGGAAATACTCTCGGTTGAGAACATAGATGTCTTCTGC
The DNA here is from genome assembly GCA_034510155.1 of Eucriotettix oculatus. Taxonomy (NCBI): domain Eukaryota; kingdom Metazoa; phylum Arthropoda; class Insecta; order Orthoptera; family Tetrigidae; genus Eucriotettix; species Eucriotettix oculatus. The sequence continues at coordinate 109,049,390 of CM067379.1, forward strand.
GAAGTGGGAGTTTTCAATACAGAACAGAGTAAACTGATACTGGAAGCAGGAAAAGGTGCTGGTTTGAATCTCAACTTCCACGGCGATGAACTTAACGCCACAGGTTCTGCAGAAGTAAGAACAACGCTTATCATCATTATAATCAAAGTACATTTCAAATTTAAAAATACTTAATGATAGTTTTATTAATAACTCGGCGTATTTGATTCTATAAAGTCCCATGTATTTTCTGTTCATCTTGACGATGCTACTTCTTTTCAACTTAACGCGATTTAGGCATAGAAACGCCATTGAAATGGATAAGTATGGATACTACTCCGCGAAATTGAAAAATTGTGGACCTCCATTGGAATTAAACAATTCTTTCTCGTGAGCGACTTCTCATGAGTATTACTTGATTGAACAATAATGAATTGATCGGCCAAATTGAATGTTACTATGCTACGACCACTTAACCTAAACAAATCTACTTAAAATATTGAGGGACGTCCTTACATTCATTACTGTGTAATCATGATAATATCCATACAACGCTAAGTTTGATGGTAACTGTTATAAACTCTGTTACCTGTAGTTGTGTATCTCGTCCTTTAACACATCAATGTCCTATTTGAAGCCTTTACTATTCCTCAAATTTCCAGTGAAGAAAGTACTGTAATTCGGATCTCAGACTGATCATTCTGGTTTTAGTTGTCCAAGTTACCAAGCATCGGGATTAGCGCAATGCTACATTGATATCAAGCGTCGAAATTCGTGGCAGTCAATGGGGCGAGTTCTCTTTCCAGATGGGATCTGCGCTGGGAGCAGCCTGTATCAGCCACCTGGAGGAGATTTCTGACGCTGGTATAGCGGCAATGGCCGACGCCTGCAGCGTGGCCGTCATCTTGCCCACGACCGCGTACTTGATGCGTCTCAAGGCGCCACCTGTGAGGAAGATGATCGACGCCGGCGTCCCGGTGGCACTCGGCACGGACTTCAACCCCAATGCTTACTGCTTGTCCATGGTACGACCGTATTTCAACTCTATTCGTGTAAATTAAGGCATTGTCAAGATTTGAACTTTAGGTTCCATGGAAAATTTGATTGACTGCTTTGGAAATTAACTGGTTTGGATTTCAAAATAATTCACAGGGCCGAATTTAATCAATTAAATATTTTAATCTGAATCGAGGGACATAGTGAAGACTGATATAACGGAATGGAAGTTAACAGAGAATGCACTGTAAACACAATATTACATGCACCACCAACAAACTGATAAAATTTAATAATATGATCTCACATTAAGATTATAATATACTTGATTTCTGGACCTATTTTATTTTGGGACATTGATTAATGATGTCCAGTGTCCCAACTTTGGTCCAATCGAAGCCAGCAGCCCACGGTCTCCTTTGCTGTAGATGGTCTTTCCTCACAGGCCGATTATGCTTTTCCTCACATGAAACGAGCAACGACTGTTAGTTTGCAGATACAAACACAACTGCCCAGCAATTGTACAAAGGCAAGCCATTCGATGTTCATTGGACACTTCTATTAATAAGGGTTAGCAGCCTCAAATCATTCACCAGTGCTATTTTATTGTTTCACAGAAAACAAATCACAGTCAATCAAATCAGCTGACAGTGACCACATATCCAATACTAAATAGTTCTCCAAATTTATAAGCACATTTGTCACAATTAATCATTTTCCAGTTAATCTAATTTTCCAAAAATTGAGATCAATGGTAAAGCAGTAGTCTCCAATACAGCATTCTGAGCAAAGAAATAAGAACTATTTGATGACTGTTCATATTCTTGTGAAATAATATGGAAACAAACCTTTTTGAATGTATTGTTCTAAAACCACGGAATATTACCTATTCAATTCACTAATTATAAAAACTGTAGCCATTTTATAGACAAATGTAAGTGATAAACTTTACTTAATTTTGTCTGTAATTTGGCTACTTCGGATTTTGTAATGAGTATATTTTTGAAGTAGCATTTCATATTTATTAACTACACATCAATAAATTTTTGCTCTTAAATTGAGATATCAGAAAATTGCCTCACTCATAGCAAATTTAGTAAAAATATATAGTGATTAACAGAAATTATATTGATGTTTTAATAATTCCTTATTTAATTATATTCAGTAATTCAAACATGAAACAAAAGTGGAAAGGATATAGTAGACAGATTATGTTTATTGAGCTTAAGTGACAAAATATTAAATATTCAAGAAAAAATAGAATAAAATAGATGATTAAGGGAGTTCTATACACAAAAGCAAACCACTTGTCATCCCCTGAGTGGCAGCTGTCACAAAATAGACAAATTATTCATGTGGCTTCTTGAGGGACCAGGGGCCATGAATGAATCTCAATCAATTATTGTATTATTCCCCCTCTTATAAATTAGTTAGCTAGTCAGACCAAACACATCTATCTGAAAGTCACACTATATTTGGTAAACAATTCATTAGCAAGACCAGTTGATTGATTGAGGTTTATGAACGTTTCAGACCAACATATACAGAAAATAAATTCTGTCCTTCAGATACAAAAAGTCTCTTCCTAATCTGGGTTTCCTTCCACATGGCAGTGTCAAATGCCTCCATTGATGACTCTCAGGAATAGACATGATTCAGCATTCTTATTACTGCAGTAGTACTTGAATTCTTACCATTTTCCCTGAAGATGAACCTACTTGTTACCCAACTATATATTTATAGTTTTCTGCTAGGAACTCAACTGAAACTGTTTACTGTTCGGTCTGTCACTTATGCCAATAAGGTCTCAATCTGATTTATATAACCCTTTCTGCTACTATTTGCTCAACACCCACGATGGTGTGTTTATCGTGAAGCTCCTTGGATCCAGTATCTTTTATAGATTTAAGAAAAACATAACTTGTGGGCCTGTCAGTGCTAGAAAAGCATTTACACTACAATCTTCTTTTAAATGGCTATTATTATTGAGATACGATAACCATGTAACATGTTGTAAAATATATGCAGCCACTGGTGATGAATCTTGCTTGCGTCACAATGGGGATGAAATCTGAAGAGGCGTTGATTGCTTCTACTTTAAACGCAGCAGCTGCTCTTCGTAAATCTGATGACGTGGGGTCCATTGAACTTGGGAAACAAGCTGACTTCATCGTTGTTAATGCCAACAGGTAGGTACGATGAAATAATAGATGAATATAAATTTCTTTATTCAAATTTTTGTTTTTCTACTTGTTGCAGATGGGAACATGTAATATATCAATTTGGAAACCATTACAATGTAATAGCATCTGTTATCAAGGCAGGCAAAATAGTGTATAATAATATTTGAATTAAAAGTATTGTTCTTTGAAGAAAGTGTCAGTAAATAAAATAGTTGCAATCAGATATATATTAAGGAACTGGTAACTTATCTGTAACTAAGGACAGTGCAGTGCGAAGAAACTGTTGAAAATTTCAGACCTGTTTTGTTTCTTCCTCACATTAGCTAACACTCTGCCCCCCCCCCTTCCCCCCCCTCTCTCTCTCTCTCTCTCTCTCTATATATATATATATATATATATATATATATATATATAATTGGCACAGAAAGGAAAGAAAGAGGGTGGCCATGCTATTCAGGAGGAGGAAGAGTGTGGCAAGTAGAGGCTATATTTCTGCAGTCTTGAAAGTACATAACTACATCACTTCAATAAATCTCATCACAAGATGGATGATTTTAATATTTATTTCAGACAAGAACTATAATTACAAATCTTTAAGTTAAATATTTTTCAAAGCTATTAAAATTCTTTTAAACAAATGCAGTTTTCCTGTTCCTCATCCCAGTTAATGTATAATTTTTGTATGTCCTTTACAATAAATTGAAGTGGGAATCATTAATATTAATTTGACACAAGAACTATAATTACAAATTTTTAGGTTAAATATTTTGCAAAGCAATTAAAATTCTTTTAAACAAATGCAATTTTCCTATTCTTCATCCCAGTTAATGGATCATTTTTGTATGTCCTTTACAATCAATTGAAGTGGGAATCAGCAGAATATCATATCAGAGTAATTGAAAAAATGCACACCACCAATTATAAACTTTTTTCTAAAAAATGGGAAGTACGAAACACACACACATGTCCGTAATGTATGTACGCGCAGAACTACCGAACGACTGCACCAAATTGAATAATTATTTAAATTTGTCTTTGTTATTGTAAGAACAAGTATTGTATAAAAACATTTTTTAAAACATCGTATAAAGTTCATAATATGAAAAAATTCTGCGGAAAATCTGCCTTATATCGCGCGTTTGAATCTCCAATGTGAATGTAGGTTACCTATACTCTTAATCTGTTTATACTCCGAAATAGCGCAATGGATTTCAATGAAAATTGCAAGGATTGAAACAGGAATTTTAAGTTAAAGTTTCGTGTATGTCTCATTTCGATATCTTGCAGAGTTCAAAATATATAAATGTAAATATTTATGAATCCTTTGAATTGCCGCGTGAAAGGCTGCGTAAAACTCAACTGAGAGTTAAAAGTCTTATGATGCGTTCCTATACAATTCATCCCACTTACTGTATTATAAGCATAATTTTGGCAGCATAATTCATAATAAGCTCTATCACTGGACTGGACGGATGTGTTCATACAGTATTGACATTCATTGGTATTCAATTACAGTTTCTTTCGCAACAGCAAAACTTAGTGTGTTGCAAAGTTTTTTTTATTTTTGGTGATACGGAAATGCTGCCAGTGAGGCGTCAAAATTTCGGTTGGCGTACGTGTAACGCAAGTCGAGTTCATAATCTTCGAGACAATGAAACTGAAGAAGAGCATAGGCAGCGTTAGGAGGCAATATCTCACGCGAGCTTTACCAGATCTAACATTGGTGCAAGGAAATATATTGTGCTTAGTAAATCAATTGACGTCTGTTTAAGGTTAGATTTATATTGTTGAAATAAAAGTAAGTATATTATTTTGATCCATTAGTATTACGTATATTATCTATATATTTTGTAATAATAATATTGATTTTTTATTACATGCAAGATGCAAAGCGCAACTTGGAAAACTAAATTAGGGGGCCGTGAAGTTATCCACAGATAAAGTAGGGAAATTATTGCTAATGTCTTCAAATTCATCAAAAGGGAATGTCAAGCAATTAAACTTATGAGTATTTAAGCTCATGTTTCGGAGGCAAGTGGAATATCTATCAGAAGCTTGCAGTGGATTTTAAAAGACGAAGAAAAGTGTCAGAGTAGTGGGAGCACTTTTTCTACACCACAAAGGTATGGGGTAGGTAGGATAGAAAAACTGAAGTGATGATTTTGTTAAGGCGTGATTCGGCGCGCAGTAAATAATTTCCACATCACTGAAATGAAGCGGCCAACAATAAAATCAGTATAGGTTTTCAAGGTAGCTCGTGGACTCTCCGTGTAATTTTATGAAACTTAGGATTCAAATGGAGAAAAGCAGGTACGAATAGGAAGTTATTCATAGAGAAAAGTGATATTCGAGAACGGAGACTTAAATATCTGCGAAGTCTAGGACGATATAGAAGTGAAAGAAGACCTATTATTTTCATGGATGAAATATACGTTTTTATCTTCACACTCCGAAAGGACAACTTATAACAATAGTTCATGCTGGCTGTGAAAATGGATTCATCGTAATATTGCAGAAAGAAAAAGACTCGTCGATTCACAAAAGCAATGTACAACTCGGAGAAATTTCATGATCAAAATTAGCTCAACTTGCACGGAGCTTCAATAATAAATACAACATCTAAAGTTCCGCATAGTTGATTTCAAACCACATCCATTTAAAAGGAAACTTAACCCTCGGTTAGGCGCGTCAGGCCCTGCGGTCATGTGCCATTTAATATTTCTTTTATATTTGTAAAGCCTGGTCAGGTGCTGGGATGAACTCTTATGGCATCCCAGAAGGATGTTTGTAATGGTCGGCCGAGGCCACATTCCAGAAGGGGCCGTAGTTTCCAAGAAAATGACGAGAGATTGGGAAAGAAACAGCGTAGGTCCACTGCACCCCACTATTTTATTGCAGCTAATATTTACATAAATATTTATTTTTATAAGTGGATGCAATAAATTTTTGTGTTTTTTTTCTTTCATAACTTTTTTGAGAATAAATAGTTTTGCAATATGAGTAATATATAAGTATACATTGAATAATACTCAATATTACAAAAATACAAATTGTGTCCAAACACATACATATTAGTAATCAGAATTTCGATTGGATAAAAACTATAGAACAATTTACTTTAGTAAAACAGAAGATATTTACAATAATAATTACAAAGTTTTAATAGTTTCAATAATTACGCCAGCACTTATTTTCAATGATAACTAAACATATATTTACAACTATGATTTTTATTAATTACTTAAACACTAACAATTTGAAAACTCATCTCAGGGTCGCACATTATGGGCCTTCTCATAGAACAGATATTTTATTGCACTAAACCGCTGGGATCTGGCAGCAAAAAGAAAATTACAAAGAGTTACAGATGCAAAAATTTACATGATAATCTTAGTGCAGGTTCCAGCTCCTTCCTCATCATTTCTCCAGATCGTCACAGCTCTCCAACAATCCCCTCCAAAATCTGTCTCAAAATTCCATCTCGCCCCTTTCGACCAACAATCTCTCTAATTCATTTTCTGTCAATCTGTCTCTCCACCAATGTGATCAATCCCAACATCTCTCAAATTCTCTCTCTACCACCAATCTGATCCAAAAATGTCTCCGCCTGCCTCTTTAAAACTTCTTCCCCACTTCTGCGACACCTTTCACCAAGTTAGCAGGGATGGATCTCCTCCAATAATATCCCTGGTTACACTTGGGGGAAAACACGCCGCCCGGTCGCCGATTCTCGCACATTTTTGGGAAACTCCCGAGCCGAGACGCCGAGTCTAGGTTTTATAGCCCAAGTGTCAACCACTGTCTCCTTTGCTTTGTTTCTGCGCCACCAAAGCCCGAGCAGATGTATTTGTTCGTTACAAGGTGCAACCCTCATGCAATCTATGTTAAAAATTACACGAATATTTTGGACAAAATTTACGATACTCTTTTGTTATTGCAGTTTAACTTTTAAATATTCTTCTCAATTTAACTGCCGATAGCACTCATTGTTTCTACATCATTTCGGCCGTAGCCGTCAGGATTTGGAGATGCTCCATTGAAGACACTAAATTCTTCACGTGTACTTTCAATAAACTTTTCAGCTGAGTGAATCAAGGAGTAAATATGATGAATTGCTAAATTTGTAAATTTAAAATATGAATTATAAAATTGTAGCATAGAACCCAAATTTAATTTCTTGTAATATTATGTTTGAAGTACGCCCGAGGAAGTCTCAAAAAGTAGACGAAACGTCGTTTTTAAATTAATAGTGATAAATTTATATACTGACTTATTGGCTGTCTTTTTATCTATTGTAAATCCTCAATAGAGGTTCGTCTCATTTTAGAGCACGATATGTTGTCCCGGAAGACGATATTGAAAAATCGTCGGATGAATCGGAAACTGAAGATAACTAAGACGCAACAATAAGTGAATTACCAAGACTTAGGAGAACACACTGTCGACCATACAAAGAAACTAAACAGTGTAAAACTCAATATTGCTGTAAAAATGGACTAATTATTTGTATTTGCGATTTTATCCAGGATAATGTTTTGAAGAATCTTCAAAAAGTTGCCGCAGACACAGTATAATTTAATTATTTTACCTACTTTATAATAATCATGTATGTAAGTCAAATTAAAATTTAATAATATAAAGATCTGATTGCATTTTTAATAATTAATATCTTCAACATGCTTGAGCGTTTGATCTTTCAGGTTTCTAAAATAGCGTTTCAATATTTTTAGGAGATATAAAATGCCAAATTTTGATTAATGTAAAACTTAAAATTTGATTTATAGTGGAGTTTTATAAAGCATTTATATTACAGTTTTAAGTAATCAAAACTTAAATTGGATGCGTGAATTGTGTATATATCTGTACAAAAATATGTATGCAAATAATCTTCATAATAGTTATAATGAATATGTGGGGGACACTAATTTTAATAATTAAAAAATGTTAAGATTTTATAATATCAATCAATAATTTACTTTAACAAGAACAAACATATATAAATAATAATTACAATTTCTTAATAGTTCAATATTTGCGCCGGCAGTTATTTTCAATAAAAACTATTACATATTGTAATGAAAAAACGCTGATTTTGGTTATATCGTGGCATTGTGAGGCGCAGTTCGGCCTACAACGAAAGAAGTTTTGTGCGCGACAAGCGAGGCCAACAACAATGTCAAATTGGCTGAAAGCGGGTGAACCCCCGATGGGGATCCCCCGTGGGAAACTCCCTCGGGGCGTGTGTATAAAAATGGAGGTGTGTGTAAAAGACCGATGGCGGGGAACCCCGGAGTTTTGTGAAATAAACCGCTGGCGGGGGACCCCGGAATTTTGTGAAGAACCGATGGCGGGGAACTCCCGAGTGATAACTTAAAAGGGGAGCCGTTGGGTGGCTCAGGGGGGCAGATGAGTTGCTGAGAGGACGGACGACGGATCAAAAAGCAGATGAGTTGGGGAGAGGACGGACGACGGATCGAGAGCAGAGGAGTTGGGGAGAGGACGGAGAGAGCAAATGACGGGTTGGACCTGGTTCATACTACCTTCATCGATATAACAAACCTGCAAGACGCCAGAGAGACTTGGAAACATTCGTGAAGTTGAATGTTTATAAGCCCAGTAATTGTGGGCAAGTTCTTAAAAGCTGTGAAACTTGCTCATTGTGCTGATTGAATAAATTTAAATGGTTTCTTTTCTATTTTCAATAACTCCACTTCTCGAGAGAACCAAAATCTCCTGAGATATTCGTTCAAGTAATCACTGCAAAATTAATAAATATAAAATTTTCAAATTGATTAAAATTTGTTCAATTAATAAATTAATGTCTTATCCCCCGAAAAGGATTAAAATATATATGTACCAAATTATTTATATTAATTTCTAAAACATTAGCAATTTTAAAACATATCTAAGGGTCGCATTTATGGGCCTTCTCATAGAACAGAACTAATCCACTCAGACCTGGCAGAAAACAGAAAATTACAAAAAGTTACAGAGGCAATAGTTTACCTAATCGTATTTCTACTTGTTCCGGGTTCGTCCTCCCTCCAGATCAAAGTTCTCGCATCATCTGGCCAATTCTCATCTCAAATGCTCTCGACCACCAATCTTTCTGCTACATCTCTCAAATTCACTCTCTATCACCAATATGTCTAATTCATTCCATACCACTAACCTGCTGCCAAAATGTCTCCGTCTGCCTTTTTAAAACCCCGTCCCCACTTCTGCGACACCTTTCACCAAGTTATATCATTGGTTACACTTGGAGGAAAACACGCCGCCCGGTCACCGATTCTCGCACATTTTTGGGAAACTCCCGAGCCGAGACGCCGAGTCTCGGTTTTATAGCACAAGTGTCAACCACTGTCTCCTTTGTTTTGATTCCGCTGCCAAAGCCCGAGCAGATGTATTTTTTCGTTTCATAGTGTTCAAAAACTTAAAAGTAAAACCGTAGGTCTGTCGTGTGGTTTTTCCTGCGGACGCACTACGGTTGGCACCCCTTACCAAGTCCCTTACCACCTCTTTACGGACACAGCCACCCCCTTCCCCCTTCCGCCGGTCACCCGTGCTCTATGCAGACACACTACATGAATCAGCTAACATATAAGAAAAATCTCTTCATTTATGCGTAAATACGAATATAAACTATCGTCAGTTTTCATAATTAAAATCATAATAATGTAAATATTGTCAAAATAAACTGTCCTCTTTAACATTAAGCAAATGTACTCTGTATAACATTTCATAAATATTTAGATTTTTTCCAACGATATATCAAAATAAAAATTGGAATATTTCTAATCTAAAAGTCGAAGTCGTTGAAATATTGTAAACTGAACCTTTCTCCTTAACTAATAACCGTGATAAAAATGATTTGCTAGAAAGAATAAAATATCATGCCTGACAGTATTCAATACTGTATAAAAGCGGAATGAATTGCAAAAGAAAAAATACTTGTATTTGTAAAATATTGACAAATTTTTGGTTAGGTCACAACTTTTGTTAGCTAACTCAGTGAAGAAAATAATAGGTATACATCTGTAAATTGTGTTTAGTATATATGATAAGCAATTAGGAACCCAACTTTATTTAACATAATAAGTCTTTATAGTATTGTCACAGTAATAAGAGTCAAATTACTTAAATAACTATAATTATTTATTCTAGTATGATTAAAAGGATTTGTATAACTACAAACATTAAAAACTTATCAATGATTCTAAAATGTTTAAATTGAAAACCAACAATTAGGTAAAAATATAGGTTATGTGTAATATTTAAACATTCTTGGTCAAAAATTTAACTTTCAATTATAAAAAAGAGATATCAGATTATTGATTTATCGAATACAACTTTCGTCATTAATGATTTTAAAGAACATTTTAAAAAGGTTTAAAATAAATTTTTAATAAACATAGGATATTATAGTAAAACATTTAAAAGTTCGATTTTTTGTAAATGTTTTTATATACTGATATCTCATAAAGATAATTTAGATCACAGTTGGGATGATAAATGACTTAAAATCCGTAAATTTTAATGTTTTCTCACCGTGTTTATTCTCGCTGGAAAATCATTTTCCATAACTTTCTAAAACACATCAAACTTTCACTTTCCAACATTTTTATAGTGTCATTTATGGAGGAGATTAAGACTATCGATAAAAAATAACTTAATGGATGTAAGAGGTGTGAACGTAATTTTAAATCCCAAGGAAAAAAGAAAATAATGCAAATAACCAACTTTCTTAGAATGACAATAGTGAGGATAAAATAAATAATAGTAGTAATAATAAATAGTAATGATAATATTAATGTTAATAGGGAGTGCTATAATATGAAATTCAGTACTTATATAGTATAGTCAGTAGTACACTTACGTAACTGTAAGACAAAATTATTTATTTATAAAATATAATAGTAATTATAAATTCATGTTAGTTTCTGAACTGTTATACCTTGTTCATTCACTTAATATTAAAACCGAGACAATTTCTTTTCCCAATATTAACAGTCTTATAATTCAGGATATATGATCCTATGGTTTTAAAAATTATCTCCAACTTTTTTGTTCCAATAGCTTATTTTAAAAATTTAATTAACTACAACCTTACTTAGTGAAATCTATAATAATTTTATTTCTCATGTGACAAAATTAATAGATTAGTCTTTATATGCCTGCGTCAGTACCGATATTTGTTGTAATTTAATTAAAGTTTACTTAAATGCTTGTATGTTTTTTGGCTGTCCAATTTTGCACATGTTTCTAACTATTTGGCCGTTTAGGTTAGTTAGCAAAGGATTTTCCTTCATTTCAGCCTACATTTACAACTTCAACAGAAGATCACTTGCGACGTCACGGGGGCTGTTTTGGTTCCAACTACGTGATCCATGAGGGGGAACCACGACGCGAGTATAAGCTGTCTGTAGCTAGTAGGTTTGGGGCTCGGGATCTTGCACTTAGCTCTGATTCTTAACACTTTTCCAAACGTAGGTTTATTCCTACCTCCGGCTCATAATTTTTCTACTATAGACAGAGGGACGCCCCATAATTTCTTCTCCGAAGATATCAACAACCTTCACCTTCAAAAATCAGAATTGACACCTAATTTAATATGAATAATCCGGAACTGAAATTAATAACTGGTTTACAAATATTGGACGTTATCAGTCTGACGTATTATAAAGCTACGGCAACAAGAAAGCTCCCATAAGGCCCCGTACATATGGTCGCGCGACACGTGGTGTATGGGAGCGTACACAATACACTTTTTTTGGTTAACAGGCTACATGAGGGTGATCCTGAAGCAGGCAACTCATAGGAAGGGTCTTGGAAAGGGGGGATGTGGAAGGTAGCCCAGGGTTGACTAGGGCCCCCAGGCTACAGTGTAAGGATCCTACCCGGTGTTTCACCTAAAGGTGATGCAGGGAAAAACCCTAGAAAACCTGCATCAGGTAGGTCGGGCTAGTGGGTACTACTCCTGCGCCCTTCTGATGACGGGAGACTGGATTGCTGTGGGAACGCAACAAACCCGCCTCCGTGCCTTGATCAGTATTGAGAGGCAGTTGCCGACTGGTCCAATAGAATCAGCGAACAACTCTTACCGTATGCCGAAGGTCTTCGACCCCCGTGCATACACCACTTAAACTGCCCAAGGTCGTCTCAGCCTGCAGAAGTCTTAAATAGTTACCTTGGCCATGTAGCAAGGGGGGAGGGAAAGAGGAAAACCAGACACAATACACATGCTGCCTGCCACTAGCGCGGTTTTATGAGCCGCGCTACAGACTCCAGTTTTCGGGCCTAATAAGTTAACATTTGCAGAATCACAATTATTTCTCAACTTTGAACAGAGCGGAGATTTCGATCCCTACTCAGATGATATTGATTCTATGTATTAAAATATATTCATACTCATTCTGAGTTCCTTCATACACTAGTTATACATTATGTTTATAAAGTGAGCCAGTATAGCGGACGTATGACGCTACTCAGATTTTAATCCGCAGAATCGATTACTATCATCTCACTACAGATTGGAAACTCCTGTATGTTCTATTTTTTTTATATACAATTTCTATCACTTTCAACAAGACGTGATACTATTCGAGTGCGCGTTTCTGTGTCACACATTGATATAGATTTGTTAATCGATAAAATGCAAAAACGGCCAGCTATATTAAACATGGAAGTTGTGGACTACAGCAACAGAGATTTATTCCTGGGAATAAATGATCGAAATTTTTTAGAAAATTTCTACACAAACGAAAAGAAGTCTACGTAAGATATTATTTTTAGTTTTAAAGTGTCATAATATTTTATTGATAAATGAACACACTAATAGTACAATTCTATTTTGTCACCGTACCCGATCTTCCAGCACGAAATAATAGTGAATTCCATTACGAAAATCAGATTAAGTGGATCACAAACGACTAATGGCTCGCGCTCGACTCTCTAAATCTCATAGGTTTTGTAAGGAAGTAAATCCAGACCCCAACTGAAATTGTGCAAAATATTAAATCTCATTGTACACTGATTCAGAAGATCGTCTTTAGTGATCTGTCACCTGGATAACTCGTACGCGCCGCTGAAAACGTCAACTTTTATCCCGGTTTTAGCGGCCAGATAAGTGTGTAATTTGACTTATCGATACAACTTCTAATGCAAAATGTAGGGGTATGATCTATATAGTACTGCTGCTGGTCGTTCTGATATCTATTCAAGCCAGTCGCCATAAAAACTTGTCGCGAATTTTGACTTCATTTTGAGGGCAAATACTCAGCAGCAAAAGATCTATACGCAACAATAATTTGTAAATGTACATAATAAAGTCTAGTTAAAAAAATTCGTGTCTCAATACCACAATTTTGGGTAGGTTGTTGATAAAATACGATGAGATAACCTGGCACTTAAAATATGTTTTTGTTTCGGCCGTTTTTAACGAACGAAATAGAATCTAAAGACATTTATTCTCTTCTAGTTCCATGCTTGAAATAAAGTGAAATCTTATTAATACTGGAAAAACTGCTGTCTTTGTTCCGAATTTCAACAATTGCTGATGTATTGCCGGATTTTGGGCAATATTGCTCGGCCATGATTGCCAGCAACATATTGCCGTAAAAAGTTGCTCGTCTACAAGCATCTTCGGGCAGTTTGGATAGCAAGCTCTAAAAGCATCATATACAAATACATTAAACAACTATTGCAAACTAAGGCCTATGAATCAAAGCTTTGAAGGTAGGTCACAACTTGTTTAATTAAATTAATGTATTTTTTAATTAAAAATGACAAATACAAATTATGTTATTGATATTAATTTAATAGGTTATTTTTTCTGTTTCTTCTTCTCAGCTTCCTCCTCTTTCTCTTTCTCAATTTCCACAACATATTCTTCAATCTTCTCGGCATCAAGCATCTACAAACGAAATCATTTTAGAGATGTAAAATAAAACAATGTAATAGATATCACACATTTGGCCAATTTCATCTAATATAGACATTTTTTATAGTTTCAACAAAAGTATATGATAAAGCATATGAAATTAACAAGAAACCATACTTTCAGAAAAAAAGATAATGAATCACCTGCATTGGTTTTCCCTGGTGCATAACAGCTATTTCAAGATTCTTTCTTCCAGACTGAACAACTTCTAGAAGTGCTCTAATTGCTAATTTCACAGCACCATTTTCTGTTGACACTAATTCAGGAGTGTAATATTTTTCTAAAAATTCTCTTACAGTTTTAGCACTTCTTCCAGTAGCATTTGCCTGTAATCAGAAGTATTAACATTAGTAATAACAGCACTCGGTCTACTAAATATAAAATACAACCCTAACTATGTACTACAGCAATCCACAGGACCTACATATTCTGTTCTTACAACAACATAGCAATGAACACAAAACAACCCTGCTCCATCATCTCATCTCATTTCATGTCATAATTAATTAACATAATCATATAAGTTTATATGTTCACAAGTGCTACAAAGAAAGAAGGTATTGAGAAAACGTATGAAGAAATATTTAAGTATGTTAAGGGAAACCAGAATTTGATGATAATGGTTGATTGGAACGCAGTAATAAGAAAGGGAAGAGAAAGTTATGTCATTCGTGCCTATGGACTTGGTGAAAGGAATCAAAGGAGAGAGAGGCTAGTAAAATTAGTGACAAATACCTGGTTATGAAAGAAGCCAGGTACCAATTAGACTAATGGTGAGACATGGATATAGGAATCAAGTGCTAGGCTGTAAAACACACCCATAAACAGGTGAACTACAAAATTAATCACCTGTCAATTATGAAATGCAGGCTGAAAATGAAGAAACTCGAGACACAAATTAAAACAAAGTGACAGGAATTAGAAAAACTGAAAAAACAAGTGGTGTTTCAGAGTTTCAAAGATATTTAGAGCAGATTAATACAGAAAGAAGAAGAAAAAACAGTATAGAAGAGAAATGGGCAATCTTTAAGAAAGAAATGATTACAGCAGCCAATGAAAAAAATAGAATAGCTCAGATCAATAGAAAAGCGTGGATAACAAAAGAAATAATAATAATGATTCATAAAAGGCAAAATATAAAAACATTGGATGAGAAATGTTAAGAGAAGTACAGACGCTTTAATAATGCGATAGGTAGGAAGTGCAAAGCAGCCAAAGAGGCTTGGCTCCAAGAGAAAATGCAAAGCAGTTGAAGATTTCATGGTGAAAAAGAAAATAGACTAAGCTTATAGGAAAATCAAAGAAACATTCAAAGAGAGGAAAAATATTAGTAAGAACATCACAAGAGCGGATGGGAAGCCTATTCTGGATAAAGAAGAAAAGGCAGAACGATGGAAGGAATATGTAGAAAGCTGTGACTGGGGCTGATAGATGCAAACAGCACAGGACAATTCGTTTAGTATCTCATGCATGCAAAATATTGATGAAAATAGTATATAGGAGGATGGAACAATAAATAGAATGTGAGTTAGGAGAAGGTCGGTTTGGTTTTAGAAAGAATGTAAGTACAAGAGAAGTAATATTGAATTTTCTCTAATTTTAGATGATACTAAGAAAAAAAGTGGCCAATGTTCATAGCATTTGCAGATTTAGAAACAGCCTTTGATAGTGTTAACTGAAAAAGACTATTAAGGATTTTGAAGAGGACAGGAATAAAATATTGAGAAAGAAGGCTTACTCATACCCTCTAAAGAATGAAGTCAGCAGTAATAAGAATTGAAGATCAAGAAAAGAAAGCTGAAATCAAGAAAGAAGTTAAAGGTAATGGAGTGTAGTATAGGAAATAGTGAAATAACAAAGGGTGTTAGATTGGGAAGGGTTATTTTGAAGTAAGTTAAGGAATTCTGCTACTTAGGAAGCATAATAACTGGGGATGGTAGAAGTGTAGTAGACATAAAGACAGCACAGGCAAGGAAGGCTTACATGAAAAAGAGGAATTTACTTACAGATAATATATATGTAAATATTAGGAAATCATTGTTAAAAATGTTCATGTGTCATTATATGGGCGAGAAACATGGACAGTAGGAGTTGTAGAAAGGAAAAGAATAGAAGCCTTTGAAATGTGGTGCTATAGGAGAATGCTGAAAATCAGATGGGTGGATAGAATCAGTAACAAGGAAGTTCCAAGCTGAATAAGGGAAGAGCAAAGACCAAGAGAAGGGATAGATTAATAGGTCATATTTTAAGACATGAGGGTCTTTTAAAATTTGGATTTGAGGGAAGTGTGTGGGGGCAAGAACAGAAGAGGGATGTTGTAGTTCTATGGTAATAAAAGGCATGTACAAGATAGGTCAGCATAGAGGTTTGCATCAGACCAGTAATAGCACTGAATACAAGAACAACAATTAATTATATTAGTACATACATGCAGTACAGGGGTTACAAATTGCAATACATTAACTGACAAAATGTTGTTTTGGGACTGACATTGCCCATTAATCCATGATTCTGTTAATTTTCACACTTCTTATGTAGTATAAGTATATGAAATAGACTTGTCAATGATGGTTACCTTATTACAACAATGAACTTTTAACATAATATATAATTAATTACCTTCCATTCATAATAAATTCCTGAAGGTTCAGTCTGATATAAATGCGGTGAACCATCATAGTCAAAACCAGCCAGTAGGCAAGATATTCCAAATGGCCTCCGGCCATTACTTTGAGTGTACTTTTGTTTTAAACCTGAAAACACATTAATTTTACTTAACTGGTTACCACAATACACAATAATAGTATTTTTAAGAGTGTGAATTTCAGCATCAATTTCAAAGACTTTATACTGCTTGTCTTCCAGTGCGTTTCCCTCCCGCTGAATCAGCACATAACGTACATGCCTAATGTTAACCTCATTCCTGCACAAGATTCCTGTCTGGAATGACAAATGCTCATATGCTGTATACAGATTCACCCCCCACCCAACTTTCCCAACCCATAAAACCGAAGACCTGTGCACATCTGGTGGCACCGCATATTCTATTTTGCACAGTATTTTTAAAAAAAATCACAGTCAAAGATTATTTTTAATATTTTAAAGATAAGTGCGTGCATTTCAAAGACTTTCATTACCCTACTGTGAAAACTACTACAAGATCCTGCAGAAAATATTGCCAACATGTGTGGTTTATTCCTAAAATTAAAATTATTTAAAATATGTATGGAGGAAAAATACTTAATATAATATTGTGTCAACATTTTAAATTTTTCTATTTTTACAATACACAATAATCAGGCATTATTAGACGAAATATAGATGGAATTAGAAATGTAGCACATTACATATCAGATAATTTGCCACAGAGTTTTGGAACCCTATAACTGTTAAAGTATTATTAATATATTGAACAGTTATGTTTCTAAAAATCATCACAAGGGGTGATTTAACACAAAACTTATAAAATGATGTACCACCCAAAGACAGGGTTTCAGTAACTGAAATAAATTGTGAATATTACAGACTAGGGTATATAAATTAAAACTCTCATGTTATAAAACTCATTGTTAAATTAATTTACTTTCTAATTTAAAGGGCAAATACAATTTAAGATAATACCAAACATTGCTACACTGACTTTTGAAAATACCTAGAAGAATTAAAAATAAACAAATTAAATGAGCAGTAGATTGAATAGGCATGTACCATTTTATATAAATCAAAGTAGTGTGTGGACATGAATTAGATTGGACGACTTAACCAACCCTTCTTAATATATAGAATTGATTGTATATACCCTTTTAAATTAGAAACTATATTAATTTAACTACTGATTATATATAGAATTAATGACCCGTTGAAATGTCTACTTTATGTTCAAAATTTCGTGTATAAGTTTGTTATATGGGTAATTATTAATTCTTCATATATATTTATTCAGAGACATTAATTTTTCATATAACTGGTTATATAATGTAAATTAAAAGCAAACCTGTGGTTTACCAAAATAAGAAGATAAGAAATAATAAAACCAGTTTAAATCGAACCACATGGTATTTAAACAGAACAGTACAAGTTGTAAGGTGAATTATGTATTAAATAACAGATTGTAAGTATATACATAATTTACCTGCTATGTATCTAGTAATATACTCTAGAGTAACTGGATCTTCTACAGTCAGCTTATGAGATTGGCATTCAATTTGAGCTCGATTAATTAATATTCTAGCATCAGCAGTTAAACCTAAAACAATAAATAAGTGATAAAATTTCTTGTAAGAAATTTGAATTATAGCTACAATAGCAATAAACATATGATGGTATAAATTAAAAAAAAATGACAAGTGAGTTGTTGAGATTTATATCAATTATAATACTTATATAAAAAATAGACTGAAGTTAATTATCCAATTTGTAAATTGACACAACAAAAAAATTCAGTCACTTGCTTATTCTTTAATTATCCACCAGGAGCTTTCAAAAAATGTCATTCACCTAATAAAACAAAAAAAAGGGACAATGAGCTTAGAATAAAACGAAAAAGTGTTAAGTTTATTCAACAACAGATGCTCAAACACCAAAACCTGCATACTATGAAAATGAACAATAGTGGACTAAAAGAGAAGCCTTTATCATTGAAACTTTTGTAATATAGTGAAAGTTTTCCCTTTCTTTTATATAGATTTTTAAAGCCCATTAATTCAAATTTTGTAATTAAGTAGCAGTTTTCCCTTCCTTTCGCAGCACCAGAGGATGGGGGGAAAACTCTCCACCAGTTCCCAATAGTGAATGATCAGTTCTCACCTGTGTTCCAAATAGAACTTTAATGATGACTAGAAGATGTGAACATATTTGGAGGTAAATCTTAAATGGCAAAAATATTTACATGCATTCTCTTACATAAATATGCTCTCCTAGATAAAATAATTTAAACCCAACTTTCTTAATGACAATATTCAAGTATTGTGTCTTACCACTGTGCTGACTGTTATTTTTAGACTTTGTCAAATAATGGACTATTACAAAGCTGAAGCTTTACAGAAACACAATTAACAAAATTACTGTAATATTAAAGGGGTTCATTTACAGGAAAATAAGATGTGTTTAAACTTTCTGGTGCAGGTACAAATACAGAAACAGAATTAACACATCGTTAATTTAGAAATATAATGCTCCTGGGAATCACATTACATGTACAAAGAATCACAGGATTATGAGTTATTTTTTATGCTTAGTTTTTCTCACAAATAAGATGTTCTCATAATGAATAATTGTTTTACCTGCAAATGCCATTACAACATGATCATCTAGTAGACATATCTTCCTTACAGTTCTTTCTTCTTGAAGTTTGGCTACAGATTTCTTTTCTACGCCAAGAACTACAACATCTTTTCCACGCACTCCTACCTATAACAAAGATTTGAGTGTATATTTGGTAAAAATGAGTATTTCTGTCATGTTCAAATAATCCTAATGGTTCCTTGGCCCCTACAACAAAGTTAAATGTTAAAAATATCTTATTTAATTAGGACTGAACCAATAAATAGCAGAAAACATATTGAGAGTAGAACAGTATATGCAAAATTTGAAATGAAGAGTAGAATTCAGATTCTGCACCAGAAAATGCACAAAAAAAACAAAAAATTACAATAAAGTTCCTGTAATTATTGACTATGCTAAATTCACAAGAAACGTATATTTAGATGTAATTAAGCACAATAAATTAATGGCAAGCGTAATATGCGGCCTATTGACAAGTACACTACTTACTGCAGTAGAACCTTTCCTCACAGCTTCCTGAGCATATTCTACCTGAAGCAAATGACCGTCTGGAGAAAATACTGTAATTGCTCGATCATATCTCGAACCCATTGTTTATTTGTTCAACAACAGCGTTTTCAAAGTAATACTATTTTACGCTGTGTAACCATGCGAACAGTTGAGCATCTGTCAAAGTATCAGAAGTCTGCAGATACTCTGCTTCGCTCATCTATGATATACAAGTTTAATGGTCAAATTATTTAAACTGCAAGTTCAAAAATGTCATATTACAAAGATGTATTATCTTAATATGAATTTAAAACTTTTAGTATTTTATTTGACTAGATAAAATTGTTTTTCTTTAAGTAGGAAAAATTTTTGATGTGTAATGAATCAAGAGAAAGAAATCAAATTTATTCTACCAATTTCTAATATTAAATAATTGAAAAGTTAAATATTCACAACTTCATTTACAGTCGCTATGCGTTCAGGTGTGGGATCAAACAGGCCTTGGCTCTTTTTTTTAGGGGAAAATGACATGCCTGGCTCCATGTATACGAGCCCTAAGTTCACTGATTACAGCTGCGCAAGTAATCGACTAACCATTTCAGATATATGTTTAAAAATTTATCAGTCCGGAGACAATTCGTGCCGTTTCCACTACAGATCGAATATCTGCATCCACAAAATGGGAGTTCTATTTGGTATACTGGCCAAGATCGTGAACGAGATGATCATGGTTAATGTGCGAGTTGTCCGAAAATACAAGTCAAGGGAATTCGCCGAAAATTATTGTACTCATTGGAAAGTACATGCATGCTTCACGCTGAACAATTATTCTTCACTGCTCAAATTCTGTTGTACCTACTGCATCCTTTTATCTCGAAAATGCAGTGATTCGCCGTGGCTTAGCTTGGTGAGAGCGATCTGCCCTGGACGGCAATTTTTGAGAGCGGAAAGATTTCACAATAAATAATAACTTGTAATATGAAAATCAGATCTGTGGATAGAACCACAAATGAGGAAGTCATAAACAGAATAGGGGAAAAGCGAACAATATGGAGGACGTTGCCGAAGAGAAGGGATAGATTAATAGGCCACGTTTTAAGACACGAGGGTCTTGTAAAATTAGCATCAGAGGGAAGTGTGTGGGGTAAGAACAGGAGAGGCAAGGAATGGAATTCGCTAAGTAGATTAGGGAAGATGTGGGTTGTGCTAGTTATAAGGAAATGAAAATGCTTGCGCAAGATAGGTTAGCGTGGAGGGTTGCATCAGACCAGTCTTAGGACTGAATACCACTACAACAACATGAACAAAAAATTTGATAAATTTTTTTTTTGCCTAAAAGTTGTTAGGAATTTATGTTAATTATATTGTCTTTTGAATTTTCAGTTCCTAAACAAGGGGTCGGCAAATTTGGCCGACGTCTTCTGTAGCTAAACGCTATGGCATAGGTGATTCATATCGAAAACTCAGCATGGTGAAGAAAACTGCTCATTATTTATGAGGCTATCAGTATGTAGTGCAAAGCACGAACTCAGGAATAAAAAATGATTTAGAAAGCATAATAATTTTCTTGTCAGATTATTTTTATCTGCTGCAAGTTTCACATACTATTACCTACCCTTCATGCTGTTGCAACTTTTACTCAGAGTACTGTATACATATTGGAGTGACAACTTTCATCATTTTGTAGTCTGCATGTTATGAATTCAAATGAAAACCACATAGCATTAAATGTGGGTCACGTTTAGGGGTTTTGGTTATGTTTTTCCAAATTGTATTGGCTTGTAAACAATTCTAGTAAAATTATTTTAAGAAATGGAACTTAGTTAAATTGTTTAAACTGCTAAACAACCAACCAGAACTTTTCATTTGCTAATATATAATTCAGATTTATTAAGTGTGGAAATAATAATAAGGGAAAATTGTGAACTACTCACACTTCTGCAGCTTGTTTTGAATGATAAATTAGGCCATTCTAGCAAACATGACATGCATTTGTTTCATAATCAAATAATTTGAACTTAAAAAAGGGTAATTAAAGTACAAATCTAAGACTGTAGTCATTCAAAAACTACATCTACAAAGAAGTAGTACTTAGCTGAATCTATTTCAATATTAACACTTTTTTTACCTTTAAGACAGAACATATCATTACAAATTGATCCCTAGCCACATTGTAACAAAGCTACCTAAATAGTTACTTCTTGGCACTGCATCCTGTAAAATATAACCGCTATTCTTGTGACCAGAAAACAGCTAATTTAATCATATTAATCACAATACTTTGAATACCCACTCATGAGGGTACTTTGGGTCATGACAGAGCGGATCACATGGAAAAGAAAGCAGCTGAGTTGAACATCAATTATACTTATAATGGGTTGAAATCCTCAGGACTGTCAGCAATAGCACAGATATAGTCTACCCTAAAGGATTACCCAGAAGACTGCAGGTGCTAGTCACCAGAATTAGGATGTTGCATATTAGTTTAACACACTTATCTCATCATTCCCATCAGAAGAGCCACTATTCCAACTTCACTAACTTTGAACTCTGTTCCAGCCCTGAGTCTATTTTGAAGTTGGTGGAGTTTGTGACGAAAGCTGATATTAAAGATATTTATAAACATTCAGATACCAGTGCTATAATAGTGTTTATGTAATGGTTAAGCTGTAGTGAAATGGTTAATGTGACTATGAACTTTAATTTTATTAAAAAAAAAACAAGCATTGTAACATCCCTGGATACTTGTGTGGTATAGAGGAATAACATCAATAAAGTTCAAAAGGAGGGGTAATATTGCCTCTCTCAAATTAAACATTTCAACAAGCAAAGCTTAGAACTACTTGTAAGATGTGATTCAGCTATAAAATTTACCTCCAGACCACTAGTCTCGTAAGTTCGTGGTACAGATACAAATTTTGGAAGTCAGTCTCACATTTAGTGAATGGAGAACAAAAAACATTTCCTCCAGCCATGTGTGGTATTCTAATTGCTGCACAAAATTGTCAATTTGTAAAATACAATTTCAGTTGCTTGAACCACCAAATAAAATAGTAATGTCTTAGTACTGTTGTTTACTCATTCTAATAATATGGTCATTAATATGAAGCACAGAACGTTAAACATATTTGTACTATATACAGATTTTCCATTTCCAGGATGTCAATGTTTTCTCAAAATTTAACATGTTTAATGTAATGGTAAAGCTAATTCTTTTGTTTATATGATTATAATACCTGAAGAGTGAGTATTTAAATATTCACCTCCAAATAAATAAAGAATTTAATAATTCTAATACATTTATAAAATTAAGGCATAGTGAATTTTTTTAAAAATTTATAAACATAATTATAAATACACACATAAAAACAGAGTCTTTCCATTAAATAAATATTGCTATAGTTCTTCATCTTTGTCTTCGAGAGTTACTTCTAGAATTGCTTTGTGTTAGTTGCTCCAACTGCTTGTCCTTTATATGAACATCAGCTGTTACTTGCGTGAGCTGTAACAAAATGTAAATTAGAATGATAATCATATGAAGTCATGACATTAATAGGCATTCATTTTGCAGTTATTTATATTTCAATTTTTGTGAGCACAATTTATTCTTACAATATTTAATTTCCAGTTCCTTGTGCTAAGGAATTCTTTTCCTTACATGTGACAATGTTTTAATGACTGGTGTGATTAATGTGTGACTCTTCGGATATTAACATATTTATTAGAGTTACGACCAATGAAAAGAGTAATGCCTTATAAACAGAAAGATAGTGAAAAAATGAAATATATGTTGTGATTATTAAACTTGACAGCGATAAAATTCCAATTTTAATTTTTTAATAATAACGATACATTAATTGCATGTGGGAATGACTTAGGTAAATATGTATGACTATATATGTAAATAATTTCAATAAACTTAAGAGAAAGTATTTATTTCCAACTAGTTATTAAATTTCAAAATGTAAATAGAGCTTATTCTTAAACATAATGGACACATCTATTGAAAATTGTATTTTAATATTTAGCAGAGACTAACTGGAAAGCAATAAGTTTTATATTGTGGGGGGGGGGGGGATAAATAACCATGTTGATGTACACAGTTTTCAGCAAATTATAGAAACAACAATTCAATAAAACCAAGAAAGATGTAAATAATTCTATAAAGACTGCCTATGTTCTGATCAATACCAAGACCATTGTGAAACTGTCAACAAATTAAATGCTCAATTGAACACTTCTACAAATTCATATATTAATTAAAATTTTGTTGGAAAAGCAGAATTAAAAGCATAAATAGAATGGAATTGACTTCAACCAAATTGATATACAACTATTTTCAACACAATACTTTGTATATTAAATATTTACCATTTCAAGCAGTATTTCAAATTTAAGCTTCAGGAGTCTATTTTCATCCTCCAGATTTTGCACTCTTTTTCTAAGTTTCTGATTTTCTTTGTGTGTACCACTCACAGGACCTGATTCTATAAAAAAAATTATTTGATTTCATATTGGCTATCATTACTTGTTTCCGTCGTAACTATCATTATACACAAAAATCCAGTTTTTGTTCAGAAAGTATATTGTAACGAATAAATACCTAGTACCTAATACATGACTAGAAATAAACATTTTTACAAAATAAGAAATCTAGTTAATATAGTACATAAAAAAACACAACAGTAATTTCAAGAAAATTTGAATAACTGGCTTACCTGGTATCCACTCTCCTTTATCGAATATTACCTCTTGTTCACCTAATTTAAGTTTTATCGGTCCCACGTCTAAAGCAAGTTCTTCAGCAGCTTTGTCGGATGATGTAGTCAGTGACACTTTGCGGGGACCCAACTTTTTCGTCGAGAATTTACTTGAAAATAAAGGCATTTGTTCAAAACAGAATTACTACCCGTTTACCTCTCTGCTATCAAAACAGTAACAACAGCTGATCCTCGCGCTTTATGCTTACGCGTGACAATCGACACTACACCACACGCCCGTAGTTTATGCCGATGGATTTGTTTACACGACGCGCCAAATCATTTAGGCTTTGACGTCAGATCAAAACATACTTTGTTGTAAAGATGGCTGCAATAATACCATATGTGTCTAGGATATCATCAAGAGTTATTAGAGTTTTAGGGTGTAATCCGGGGCCAATGACTTTGCAAGGGACAAACACATACATTATTGGCACCGGCGAAAGGTTAATATAATTTTTACGTTGTGATTACGTACTATAGTAAGCAAGTACACGAGAGATGGCCTGTGGTTAACTGTATTCATTGAAGAGTACATGTTAATGTTTAATGTACTTCTTGAAAACGTTGAAATATTTTGCCACAGTGTGAACACTGTTAAGTTGTAGAGTTTTCAACTAGACAATATATCCTGCATATTTTAGAAAATTGTTTTAACTATTTCCTACTCCCTAAGAGTGACATTTGACATAATACTGTTTTTTTTTGTTGTAAAATTTCACATAAAGACTAAGTCTAGTGGATTATGTTCAATTGCTGCAAATGTGGGGTTGGGTAAAGGGTGTAGTATTTTCACATTTTTACCAATAAAACTCATTTTCAGTTCTTTCAAAATTATCATAATCATAAAAAAAAAAAACAGAATTGTAGCGGCATATGGGGCCAAAGTTCCGAGTTTCTGAATCTTAAATGTTAAGAAATTTATTATGCACTATGAAATAAATATAAAATGATGTAGTACTCATTCAGTGGAATTGAGAAATCTGTGTGGACTAAAACATAATACAAATTTTTAATAAGAAAAAATTACCAGTTGAATGGTAATTAGAGGTCACCTGTTAATCCATAGACCTTCTTGTAAAATATTTACTTAAGAGAACCAACTGTACTACTTTTCGCATTTGAATACTTTTGCTCTGAAATTGAGTTTGATACAGTTTTAAAATTTTGGTTCAATTCCACGTGATACCACAAATGTTAATGTGATATTCACACAACAAACAAATTATACCAACATTTTCTAATCCATCTTTTATAAATAAATATGAAAATATTAATAATTATATATATGAGCTAGCTGATCACTGGAAATGTCTTCCTAACTTTTTGATGAAGGGGGCGGTGCCTCCGAAAATTCAAGTTCTCTAAACCTCACAAGGTGTCTACCATCTATGAACCTCAGGTAAGTCATCTTCTTTCTATCTCTCTGTCCTTTCCCCATTAATTGTTTTATAAACATGACAATGTCATTTCCTATCTCATATATATATATAATTAAAACAATTAATGGGGAAAGGACAGAGAGATAGAAAGAAGGTGACTTACCTGAGGTTCATAGATGGTAGACACCTTGTGAGGTTTAGAGTAATTGAATTTTCGGAGGCACCGCCCCCTTAATCAGAAAGTTAGGAAGACATTTCTAGTGATCGGCTAGCCGACGACTGAGCAGCCTAAATTTGCTGCGCTGCTAGCTTAGGTCGTAAACAATTGATCCCACCAGGTCACCAACTTTCTCTCTCAATGATGGTCTGGGAAGAGGCATATATTTATACACGCACACACATGAGTTTCAAAATAAATAATATGAGATAATACAGAATTAAATATAGTATCCACCTCTTTTATTTTACTATGGTGTATTTTAGTTACAATGCATATGTTAGGAAATGCATGAATTGTATTTGTGTTGTAGACGGATTTTACTGGACACTGGAGAAGGCAGTATTCCAGATTATATAAGTAATTTAAAAACTGTGCTTAGAGATGAAAATGCAATTTTAGAACATATCATTATAACTCATTGGCATCATGACCATATTGGAGGAGTAACTGATGTCTTAGAAAACATTAATAAAGGTAATCTTTCTCGCTATCCAATTCTCAAGATGAGTTGTCCTATTATTTCTTAGTTACATTTCTACTATTAGTAACTGAAACAGTTGTGAGTATATGTACAGATAGAAAAGATTGCTTATCTTAAAGTGAAAGTGGCAACTATGTTCCTCAGAATATGGAATTCAAAATTTTGGAGGTGTTACCTTCTCCCTGAAGTTAGAGATAATGGGAATTGCTATTTCCTTCTTCAGCAGTTAGAAGTTATACTCTTCTTCTTGAGCTAAATGCCACTGATCTATCAACAAAATGTAGAATATATAAAAATTTGAGTTCACTTGTAAAGAATTTTAAAAAGCAATTTGAAACAGTCATCAATAATTGAATTTAACATCACCCAATTATGTTTTCAATACCAACAATGCTCCTATTTCTTTGAGACATTTACTGAATTGAAATTGAAAATATTTCAGAATGGAATTTGTTAGAATATTTATTTATTATGAGGGAAGTTTCATTAGTTTTAATGAGTAAATATATGAACCACAACAGTGAAGTTCACCAAATGTGTCGGATTTGGCGGTCCAGGGTTTGAGAATTTTATGATGAGCAAGGATTTTTTTTTTAAATTTGGACCTATATGTTTGACATTGGATTTTTAAACATTATCTTTATATCTCTCAGTTGGCCATGGAGAAAATAATGAAGTTAAGGAAAAAAAATTGTCTCAAGTGTAGACAATTTTATAATTAAATAATTTTTCTGACAATTAAATATATAATAAATGATTTAATTAGCCTCTTTGTCAGTATTTTTATAATGTAAATATGAAATATTATGATGTTTCGTTTCTCATTTGAGACTTCTACATGTAAAAATTTAGCTGTACATGGAACCTCACTATGTCTCCTTTAGCCGAAATGCAAGCAAGTGCCACATTTATGATGTATTTGATTCCACATTGTCTATCATTACTTATTTCTGTCAGAATTATCATTATACACAAGAATCCAGTTTTTGTTCAGAAAGTATATTGTAACAAATAAATACCTAGAACCTAATACATGATTAGAAATAAACATTTTTATAAAATAAGATATTTAGTGCATAACTTTTTATTAATATAGTACATTAAATAACATATCAGTAATTTCAAGAAAATTTGAGACTGGCTTACTACTTGCATTTCGGCTGAAGGAATTGTGGAGTGAGGTTCCTTGTACAGCTAAATTTTTACCTGAAGAAGTCTCAAATGAGAGACAAAATGTCATAATATTTCATATTTAAATTATAAAAATACTGACAAAGAGCTAATTAAATTATTTATTATAATTTTTATAATTCTAGTATCTAATATTGTGGAGAACCAATTACATATAAATTTGTGATCTGAAATTACATAAGGGTGCACAGTTTTAAATGAAATCATAAAAGATTTTTTAAATATTAATTCTTTTTGATGAACATACAATGTTGAACCAGATAATTCAAAACAAAAGGATAAGTTGTAGTTCAAGTTTTTAAAAAGTACCAGATACTATTAAAGAGCAGTGTAAACTGTCAGGACTTTTAAGTAATTAAAAATTTATGTTCTAGGTTGGACCCAAAACAATATCATTAGCATACACATTTTTTCCCATTCTTAGGCAGCGAGAGTAAAAATAAATATTTGTCTGTAGCATGTTTTTGTATGCAACATTTGAAATAACTTTATTTTTGGCATGATATGTAATAACTTGAAATGAGTTGGTGAGCTTATTTTACTTGGTTTCATTCCCTTCAGTACGTTATATATTTATAATTATACTAAGATAAAATAAAAGCTTGAATTCCTTCAAATGAACAAAGCTGAATCATGAAGATGGTGTAGAAATTAATCAATGAGCCTTAGTAAATTTGTCAATAATAGTAACTTTACACTATATAATGTATATGACAATTGTTGAATTAATAGTAAATTGTAATTTGAAATAATGTTTAACTGTTGGAAACATTAATACAAAAATTCAAGTTGTTCTCATTTAAGTATTTTTTATGTTTAGATTGCAAAGTGTGGAAGTTTGAGAGGGCAGATGATTTAGTACCAAACAATGTCACATTCAGCTTTGTCAAGAATGGAGAAATATTATCAACAGAAGGTGCCACTCTTAGGTAAATTATTTGTTGTAACTACAGTAGATACTTAGATTTAATGGACTTTGGTCATATCTTGGATTGTTCTTAACCCAATTACATTATTTTTTTAAAACAAAGCTGTAGAATATAGATTGGAATGGACAAATATCAGCTGGACTGGGACTTGATTCCCAGACCTCTCACTTACAGGGTGAGTGCTCAACCAACTGAGCTAATCTAATTTGATTTCCAAACTGATGCAAGATCTGCCCATCCTTTGTATACTTGAAGCTCAGGCTCACCTACTATCACACTCTTCCTAACATTATAGGACATGAGTGAATAATGAAAATTGTGTAAATTAACGAAAGGTGCTATAATTTTTAATTCAAAGTCAGAAATATTCCTTCCAATTGAAGACCAATCCACATAAAATCAATGAAAATAAATGCAGTTTTCAGGTTCTTGTTAAGTAATTCTAATAAATTTTATAGTTTTGGCTCTATCCATAAGTGATGCAACGAAATTACTTGTTTTTGGATTTACATTCATCTATTTTTCCTTTTTGTGTATTCATTTTATTTAATTCACAAAGCTAAAATTACATCTTATAATTGCTGTGTATATGTTACGAGTCTTGTTGTTGATTCAAGTTTTCATTTTTCAGAATAGTGCATACTCCAGGACACACAACAGACCACATAGTAATTCATTTAAAGGAAGAAAATTCTGTATTCAGTGGAGATTGTATTTTAGGTGAGGGAACAACTGTCTTTGAAGATTTGTTTGATTATATGAATTCTCTTTACCAAATTCTTGATATGCAACCAAGAATTATATACCCTGGCCACGGACCAGTAGTTGAGGTAATAATTAGCTATTGTTAATTTAATATTTATCAAGTTTTGGAATTAATTATAAGAAATACAGTTGTAAGATTCTAAATTGTTGAGTCTCTATTTTGTGTATGCTGGACATTCTGTTTTTTTGGTGCTATATATCCTAATTAAATATTCTACTTTGGGTAGATTTGTTTCTAGTGTAATAATATTTTCAAAAAAATGTTTTGTGCACCATTGAATGTTTATTAATTTATCTGACAGATAGTCTGCATTTAAAAGCCTTACAGTATGATGGCCACATTGTGTGTGTGCAGTGATTTAATTTTATTTCTGACTAATTAGTGTTGAACTAATTTATAATCATTAAAATTGAATCCATATACTTATTAATGCAGTTAAAAGATTTTTTTATCTCTTGTATTGCCTACCTGTTAACCCACATTACACATTCATAGGATGCAATACCAAAAATTCAGTTGTATATTGAGCATAGAAATAAGAGGGAGAAGCAAATTCTGGATGTGATGCAACGGGAAGCAGACAAAGAATTCAGTGCAATGTCCTTGGTTAAACTCATTTATAAGGTAGCAATTGAAAAGTGATATTTTTCATATTTTAATCTTAGTTTTTACTAAAATTTTACTCTATTCATATTGCTTATAGTAAAAAAAATAGCTTATTTTAAAGTCAAAAACAGCAATCAATTTTACTTTATTTACACTTATAAATAAACTTGTAATTCCCAAGAATCTTTTGTCTTTCTTCTTTGAAATTATTTTCTTGCTAATTTTAAGAAAATGTTCTCCAGAATGAATTTGTTTCAGATTTGAATTTTTTTTGGAGCATAATTTAGATCATTTAGTAAATTAATTTTTTATTATAAAAATAGCTTTCAGTTATAAAATCACAGACATTAAAGTGCTTGCTGAAGGTATTTATTTGTAAGCATGTCTGTTTTTAAATAACTTAAAGAAACAGAGTTCTTAAGAATTATTTATATTTCAATAGATAAACAATATTCCAATTGTTTTGTTCTGTAATATATGAAGTAAGTTATTGACAAAAAGGAATAATGTATAAGCTTTAGACTAAAATGTAGGATGATTATTGTTTATATATCTTCAGAATATGTTCTTTAGATACAAAAATATTATTCTACATTTGACATGCCTGCATTTCAGGATACACCAGAACACCTGTATGGTGCTGCTGCTGTCAATGTTAGCCACCATTTGCAGAAACTCTCTAAGGAAAGGAAAGTTGTAAATGAGGGGAATTTCTGGAAACTCAAGCAAATGAAATCTGTACTGTAGTCTCAAGTTTTCTGCTTTTGTTAAACTGCTGACTTCCTGTTCAGTTCTAAGAGACATTCAGTATTTCTATTGATATAAATATGAATAAATAGTATATGTACTAGAAAGTGAGGAAATATTGTCATAAATTTATTTTTCTGTACTACTTTGCATCTTTATATCCCTACAAGTTTTCCAGAAATAATTTGCTGGGAAAAACATGTTAAAATGTATGAAAATGTTTTCACAAAGAAAAAAAATCAAATTGAATAAATTGGTGACCAATTACAGATTAAGTTTTTATTTTATTGAATCTGTGTTTTATCACCATATTTAGGACTTCCTCAAGTAATTACTTCAAATATTACTGCAAAAATTGACAGAAGAAATTATAAAAGTGATACATTAAAACTTCAAAGATTCACAATCTTAATAACATTAATAATCACAAATCAATTGATTTCTCCAGTCTGTTATTCATCTGAGGACCTGTAATACATATACGAAAACAAAATATTAAAATAATCTTTACTGTTTTAGACTACCTCCATTGAATTATACATTTTACTATGGCATAGTGGGAACTTCTATTTCAGCAATTTAACTTAGCAAGTAGTACAAACTTTGTTTATTTTCAGTTGGAATTTGATATGCTGGAATAATGATGAGGGGGATAAGGAGAGTTAGAGAGAAAGAGCATTTTAGGATTGTGCTGTTTGTAGAAATCTGTGTAATTTCCATAATATTATGTAGGTAACTTTATCATAATACTGAATGATAAATTACAGAAGTTTCATAGTGGAGTTGTTTAACCTCCTTGTCACAATTGTTTTCTACAAGACTACACATCACCATTTTCCTCATACAATAATGTGCATCTTGCAATTGAGTAAGACTTCCAAAGAATTAATTTAATCTGGTATTGATTTCCTGCAGGAATTACAATTTTCAGGTCCAATTGAGTGCCATACTCACGTATACCACTACAGCTTTCTTGTAATTAAAACATACATACCAGAAACAATTATAATTAATTAAAAATATAATTTACTTCCTATTTCTTGTAACTCAAACTCAGACATAGAATTGCGTTGTTTGGTTTCTGTAATTTTGCAACAAAAGTTCCAGTTTCATACTTGATTTCCACTGTACCCAAAATATGAATGTATAATAATATTCACATTAATACCAAATTAACTAAGCTAGAATTAACATTCAAATCTCGGTTGCAGGAAATTTGTTTCTAACTCCTCAGCTCAGTGTTTGCAGATAGAGGAGATACTCGCTTAATAATTTTTTCTCTTGGCTTTTCCACACAAGTGAAATATACTATGAGAAAAAGTGTAAGTTACATTGACAACATGTTTGTGTGATTGTTTGTTTTCATCAGTTTACTAGATGTTTAATAACTGTATCTATTAATATATCATTTGATAATGTCAGCAACAACAACTTGCTTCTATGGATGTATGAAAATTGACTTGTATTTTGCTTATATAAGATCAGTTGTTCATTTGCAATTAATTAAATCTATTTGAATACCTGAATTAGAAACACAAATATTTACTTTCCGAGCAACAGTCTTATTCAAACCCAATTTAAATAAAAGAAGCACTTCTATAATTTCAACCAGGCTTTTAGATAAAGTTATTTTTTTTAAAATTGGGTTTATTTAAAGCTATTAGTTATTTACATTAAATTACACTTTTAATTTATCATTTTAAAGAATTTAATATCTTCTTGAAGTTTTGGAGAGTAGTCCATTTTGTTGAGGTTTCCAAACATTTGGTCCCTTTCTTGATGGAATCTGCTGCATTCGTAGATGCATTGGGAACAGGAGGGGACGGATCCTTTGTGATTAGGTGAAGGTGGGTGATTTGGGAGTGAGAAGTATGGATCTTTGAGGTTGCTATTTGGTCCCTTCTATTTGAGGAGGAATTTATTTTTATGGAGTTGAAGGTGGCCGACTGTGGTTTATAGTTACTGGATTTCATTTATTTCCATTTGGCTTCCCAGTGCTGTTGAAGCTCAGCTTGCATATGTTTCCAGATATCCTGGATGGTATTTATTTGCTTTGCTGCTATTTTGTCCAAGTTATTGGTGGTTTTCTTGGCTTCTTGGTGTGCAATGACATTTCTAACCATGTTTTTGTGTGATGAATACATATTATTGTTAGTGTTATTCCAGTTTCAAGAAATTGAAAGCTTGCAATGTATGATTTTTTTAACAATAAAGTGAAAAATTAATTCCATCAAAAAATATGAACTAGTGTAAGAAAACACAAGCCCTACAAACACTTTCTTAAGCTTTGTAGGCAATACCACAGCAACATAGCTTCAGAAGTCTATTGCTGTTCTGGCAGATCCCAACACAAAAATACATGTTTTGTGTACAGAAAAGACTGCTCTTTCTAATGGTACCATTTAAAAAAAAATGGCAGTGACATATTTTAGCCTGAAATTTTGCTACTTTTACATGAAAAATCTTACAGGGCAACTTTCATGAGGAATATCTCAGGGCATATGAGTATAATAGTTTTTTTGTTTCTGCACGTCTTAGTATGGTGCTTTGTCTCCTGGTATCTAAAATATGATGGCATATAGATCTTCTTGTGCTAAGTAATTGGCCTCCAAAATGATGACAAAGTTAACCACACCAAAATTTTGTGGTAACTTTGACTTGAACATATATGAGAACGGCTGGCCGTGTTATTATTTTGATCATACCACTACATTCTGGCCTCTAAGTTGTATTGATAAACTGAGTTTCACACTTAACTGGCCTCTAGAACTGATTTGACAAGGGATCAAAGTTGGCCTTTTCAGAGGTGCGTTCATGTTAACGCGGTGAAAGATCATTGAAGATGGGTTTGTAACTTCTGAACCAGTGTACAATAAGCTCTAATATTTTCCATGTTTTCAATTGGGATCTGGGTTTACTTCCTTACAAAATTTCATGAGATTTGGAGAGGCCCTTGGTGATTTGACATGGAATGGGCCAATAAACTGAATGTATAATTTTGTATGAAGTTTCATGGAGATCTGTTTTTATGAGGAGAATTTGTTTTCATAAAAGGTATAGGAATAAGAAAACACGAGATCTTATACAAAAACTGGTTTTATACTTTCAACTACAAAATAGAAATCTATATTGCATACATTATCATAAAATTTTAATAAGATGTTTAGTTAAAATCTAATTCATACAAAATATCTAAAAATACTATTTCATTAAAATAATTCTAAAAATGTATGAAAGTAACAAACTAATATGAAATCAGCACAATCTGAGTAATTACATTATTTGTAAATACATTAACCTATAATATGAGAAAGATAACTATCAAAAAAATTAGTTTTATTGTACCTAAAAACACTTATTTTTAGTGTTATATTGTACTGGTCACAAATATTAATTTTATTTGCTGATAGTTTTCTAAACACTAAGTTATACTTCACAATTTAATAAGTACTGTTTGTGCTCAACTTTAATTATTTACAGTTGAGGTACAAGAGAGGTTAATAGAGGAGAGAGACCTATTCAGAGAAGTCTATTTTCTTCTTATTCCTAATGCCCCACAGTATTAATAGTAAAAGAATAAAGAAAAAACACTGTTCTGTCTACACTCTCATCAATGCTGTTGTATGAGAGATTTATTAAGTTGCCAGATGTTGAGTGAGTCAAAATGGGAAGGCACTGTGTGTAGAGCATCTTTTGAAGACCGTTCAGTGGAACAGTTCTGAAATTATAAAAATTTGATGTTTAATATGTGAATCAGGTAAACTAATTATGCTAAAATTGTAATTCACTTTTCAAGTGTACTTTTTCAAGAAAACACTATTGCTGTCACATTCATCAGGATGTAAGAAAGAAGTTGCATACATGTAAAATGAAACACTCTGAAAGTATTTAGTAATATAAAATATTTCTTACTTTGGGCTGTTTCCTGTAAGTGTCAACACATTCTACAGGCAGTTTGACACATTCCATTTTGTAGTTGTATCCATCAGAAGTCAGCTTTATAAGTGTATGGAGAGGAACATTGATGTATGGCAACTCCTCTGAAACATATCATCTGCTTCAAAAAAATGCTCTTGAACTTATAATGTATAAATGATAGTATATGAACATTATTTTATACTTCAACTTAAGACTATATAATGTTAAAAAAAGTATTTTTATTAAACCATAGTGGAATGTGTGTGTATATGAACTGTTAACATCAACAATCACATAGTACTCATCTTTAAAACCATTGTTATTAAATGCATATAGACTGTCAAGATCTGTTCATAATGTATGCAAAATATTTAATAAAATAGTACATATGTATGATATATGTGATAACTCACCAGGCATTTTATTGAGAAAGTATCCCAGCACACAGCGTAGTACAGCTTGATGGCTAACCACCAAAATGTTATCACTATGTTCCAGTTCCAACAGTACAGGCTCCAATCGGGTCATGATATCAATGTAAGATTCGCCCCAGGGATAACGATAATGTAGTTTGTCCTGGTCTCTCCAAGCAAATTCCTGAGGAAATTTATCTTGCATTTCCTCATAACTCAAGCCTTCACACACTCCCTGAAAAGTGAACAACTGTAAATAGTATTTCTTTTATTTGGCTACACATATTCATGAAATTTACTTCCACATTTATTGATGGAATGATTGAAAAAGTCTGTAGTTAATAATGACGCCAAATTTAACTTACTGCATCCAGCTCATTTAATTCTGAAAAGTGTTCCTTTGGAGCATTAATGCCTTGTGCTGTTTGTTTAGTGCGTTTCAGTTCACTGGTCCAGACAACAAGGTTAGGAATCTCTGCAGAATTTATGTGCTGAGCTAATGACATAGCATATGTGCGTCCTCTTGGGGAGAGATCTGCATCACCACCAATACGTCCTAGGACATTGTTTTCACTTTCTCCATGCTAAAAATATTATTATAAGAGATTAATATTTTAAGAATTAAACAAAATAGCTGTTTGATAACCTTTAAAAACATTAACTAATTTACTTACTCTTGAAAAATAAAAAGTTTTTGAAAATGGCTTAAAGTTAGTTAAAAATGTCAGTATCTTTGCTTCCAAATGTCCTGTGATTCTGTGAGTGGTTATCTTTTCCCCATCATTGATATATTGTATGAATCGATGTTGGGGCTCCGCTTTGGCATTCATGGGTTCATACTGTTCCAAGTAATGCTGTATTTTGTGCGTGAAATCATCATATGCTTTTTCTGGACTCATGTCCTTATAATCAGGGCTATTTTGAAGAGTTTCCTGTAATTTAAAGATAAACATATACATGAAGCATATTTTTTTAAATGAACAAAACACAAACAATGTCACATAGTTTTGGAAGATATATTTATTAATTTGATAATTATTCTGCAATTTAAACAGTTATGTTTGTATTCTTAATTTAAATTTTGTCTTAAATGGTTCTACTTGATAACTACAGCTGTAAATTGAAGTAAGAAGACTTATAATAGTTTCATTAACACAAGGACACCTGAGAGAACCTAAAACCCATATACATTTTCAATATTACGATTAGGTATGAGATAAACTTGATTATATTTCTTTTATATAGAACAATATATGTGAACAATAAAAATATTGGACCTAGTGGATGAGAAGCAGCCATTTGTTAAACATAATTGATATTAAAACTACCTTTACTTTATATCTACCATAGGTATAGTTATACATTTTTATTGAAACACACATTAGTATGAGACATTTTTCAATAGAGAATAATGTTTTATTGAATAATTTTACAATACAAACCTTGATGTTCCTTGATAGGATATTATCATCATCACATATGCATTCAAGGAAAAGACAGTTCACTCCTTGAAAGTGATCAAAGTGTTCATGGACCTTCTGACGTTGAGCATGTGATATATGTGTTCCATCTAAAATCTGAAATTATACAGTAAATGAGGTGATGAAAACTTGAAATTATTTACAAACAAATTCTAGGTAAGCTTTAAATTGAAGTAATAATTTGAAGTAAAATCTATATGATAAAAGTTTTTATATGAATAATAAAAAATAATAATTTGAAGTAGTAAATATTATGAGTCTAGGATAATAATAACAATAAAAAGTATATTTATATATTATTTATGGTTAAGGCATAGGCAGCAGATTAAAAAAAATATGAAAACAAAAAAAACAAATGTTTAATGAACAGTTCTTACTTTTCAAATGTTTTTATAAAAAAGCTAGAGATATACAAAACCTGTTATATTTTCACTTTTTTAAGTCATATCAAATAGATAACTAACACACAAATAATTAGATCAATGTATTTGATAAATAGTGACAACCAAAAGCCATTATATTCGTTGAATTTTGCTCACATTCACGTATCCTAAGCTGTAACTAATATTTTATTTGAAATATTTTGCTAATGAAGAAACAAAATTTTCTCACATCATTATTATTTAAATTTTTGCCAGTATTATAGTATTTGTTTGCTCGGTGTCAGTTTGTCTCATTTAAATTATTAAAGCAAAATCAACCTACAATAATATGAGGCTCAGAGTAAAATAATTTAACATAAAATAACATTAAACAGAGCTTACCACAATCGAACCACCTCCCTTAATCCAGTCAGCGGCATCCTCCATGGCTAGCTGAGCACTCTTGGCACGTATCTCAAGAGCTTCACGGTTGTCAGCTCGAAATAAATTGTGACTGTCATAGCGTTCTACCAACTTTCTACGGTAGTTACTCACGGTGAAGACTGGAAAAAAGGTTTCGATTCAGGTTGCTGTACTCAATCAAACTAATTAAATTATTCTTGTTTTACATAACAGAAAAATAATTCTATATTTGACACTTATAAAAATAAATCTTATATTTCGCATCAAATGAGGAAATGGTCTTTATGTTTCTATATTTTGTCTCACCTTTTGCTTCTTCACCTGACCAGCTCAGATAGCGGGCAAGCTTGTGGGCAGTAGCAGACTTGCATCTTGCAGGCATGCCCACTAGCGCCACAACCAAACCCTTCACTTTCCGAGCTGAAACTAAATAAAAATAAAAGGAATGAAGAGTCAGGTGGAATTTTTAACAGTAATGCTCAATGATAAGAACAGATCACATCAGTAAATATCACCCACCCTAACTAGGTGAAAATGAAAAAACATTTAAATAAATGCAAAATTCCAAGTTCTATTATGGTGACTTGAGTTACATTAAACATTGCCACCACATTTAATTTAAACAAGAGGTCTTGATAAAAATAGGAAATATAGGGTTTTTCAATACGTGCTGGTCTATGATGAAATGGAATAAAGTAAGTGGTGTGTGAGGTATTAAGGAAATTCTTTGGTATTTGAAAGAGCATACGTGGACGTTTATTCCATTTCAACAGTGACCCCCGCTTATTGACAAAAGAACTAGTTGGACATGGCTCCTTTGTTTAAAACGCATGTTGCTTTGACATAACCGTTGAGACTTAGGAAGGCAATTGTTCCGAGCGTATTGTGCGTATGATGCGTATCATTGTTGCAGGCAGTGTGATGCGAAATAGATGCAGGCAGACTAGCATCGTACGTCTCGTCGTAGTTTGTAATTCATTCCTGTCGCTGGTTTTAATATAGTACTTGGAGAAGAATCGTCCCGGAACATACATCCTGTTGTCAAACTACATTTTACGTATAGAGCTGATAATTTATTCGGAATCGAGTTTCTTTAGATCGTAAGTACAGCTGAAGTTGATTCGCGACTTTGAGGCCGACAATTCCACGAAAGAAACTTTCTTCTAACATACAAATTAAGGACTCTTCGAAGAAAGATTTATGTTGCTGGAAATGGTCTGACGTCATATCAAGGCTGCTCCCACATTCGAAGGAAACTATTTAGTATGATTTATAGCGGCACTAAATGGAAGATAAGTCACTATGACGATGAAAGTTTGCATTGACCGCTATCATATTTCAATTTTCTTTTTAGTGAGGGTGATCATAACTTACTTAGCAGTGGCGGGGAAATAATTGTATGTGGAGCTTAACCCTGTATGAATTTATTCAACTTGAACAGCATTGCCATGCACATCAGTCGTCGTGTACAGGCATTTCAATAACAATATATTTTTGAGAGTGAATGTTGGTGCCAAGAGAAGCATGCAGACGTGGGAAGTCTATTTCTTCTGCTTATTGTTGTTGTACTTGTCAGTCCTCAGACTCTCCATGCTAACCTATTCAGCTCTAGACTTTTCATTTCTACAGAACTACAACATCCCACTTAACACACTCCCTCTAATGCTAATTTTACTAGCCCCTCGTATCTCAAACTGTGGCCTATTAATCTATCCCTTCTCGTGGTCATAATCCTCCATATTGTTCTCTCTTCCCTTATTCTCCTTCGAATTTCCTGGTTCTGTAACGTTTTCAAATTCGGCTCAATAAAATTCAAATGACTCTTGATCGTCGCTGTAAGTTTATTTTATATATCATTCCGCTAATTTTTTTTCCGTTTTACCACTGTTACCGTTTCAAACGCCCCAGTTCTGCAAGAACCTTTGGCCATTTTCTCGCCACACATTATATTTCTCCCATTTATCCAGAGTGAATATTAAAATTATAGTAAATTATGAAGTTGCGGAATATAACTGTTTTGTGGGGGAATTTTACAGAATAATGTACGGATTTAATTGACATGCACACAGTATTGGTCAAATCAATTACTGCAATCCTCACCAATGAAACATACAGGGATATATTCGTCTCTATCCATGACACATTGGCAACACTGTGGGTCCCGTATGTTTCAGGGTTTTTTTTTTCTTTTCGTGGGGGGCCCCTGAGTTGGAGAAGGTTCAGAGCCATCACTATCAACGTGTTCAGGTAGAAAGGAGTGACATATGGCATTTCAACACAAAAAAGCGTTTCACGTAGTCTAAAATATATGGACCTATCGGTTTCACGTCTTGGCAAAACGAATGAAAATTTTTCAATGGGGCGCTACGTTAGTGCATTTTTTTTGCTCTCAATAATCTACTTACTGTATTCCATCCTTCACTTCCCTCTTCTGTTCTTACCCCACACACACCCCTCTACGAGACCCTTTTGTCTCAAAACGTGGCCTATTAATCTATCCCTTCTCTTGGTCCTCCATATTTTTCGCTCTTTCTCCATTCTGTGAAGAACTTCGTCGTTAGTGATTCTATCTACCCATCTCATTATTCTATAGCACTACATTTCGAAGGCTTCTATTCTTTTCCTATTATTTCTAATAGAAATTATTTCTATTATTCAGCTCACGTTCATGCCATTTATTATGTTTTCCAAGTCTTCTTCTGACTCCCCTAATACTAATATCATCAGATAACCTTAGGCGTTTTATTTCTTCTCCTTGCAGTTTGATTCCCTTTCCATATTCATTTTTAACTTTCTTCATCGTCTGTTCTATACATAAGTATAACAGCATGGGCGACCGACTGCATCATTGTTTTACTCCTTTCTGGATTTCTGATTTCTTTTCTTGTCCTTCAATTCTTATTACTGCTGATTGCCATCTGTAGAGGTTATGAATAACTCTTCTTTATCAAAATTTTAATCCTTAACAGTTTGTTAAATGGAAATTAAGTAACTAATTTGTAGAAGAGATGATCTTTCATATACATCACCCGCATTAGACGTGAAAATGAAGATAGGAAGAAATGAAACACGGATGGCGGCATATCAAATATACTATGTAGAAGATAGTGGTCGGAGTTCATAACTCATTTAGTTTACACAGAAATTGAAATTTCGCTTACTAGCATTGCTAATTTAGTTGAAGGACAAACTAACACGCTATCCATGATCTGGAACAAGTACCTGTTTCTACAGTTATATGTTAAGTGAGCGCCGCGACAAAGATATTATTCTACATGACACAATATTCAGTTATTTCTAAAGATGATTATTCATCATATTCTCACAAAACGAGTCTGCTATCATCAACCGTTTCAGTAAATTCCGTCGACGTAATCAGGCTTCCTGCTGTCCAATTATTGATATTAATTTTCTGTATTAATTAACATAATAAAGTGATAACTTCCGACTGCTTGAGCAGACAAGATGTGTACGCAGCTGTGGTGTATCTGGCATAGTGTCTTCATCCTTTGAAGGCTAATGAGGGGGAGGTTAAGTGGTGGCTTTAGACCTCGGAGAAGCTGAGACTTCATTTCGTCCCTGGTAATTTGTTCCATGCGTGAACAAAAGGTCTTGAGCTAACGATTCCCAGGTTCTGATGCGAGGTCACGTTATCTCAAGGTTCCCCAATACACACCCGCAGTGTAGGTCGCCAGGTATCGATCGAATCAAATGTAATTACCAGCCGAGGAGAAAGGAAGAAATAAACATTTTGAAACAAGCATCATTAAACTGTTACATTTAATTTATTTAGTAGTAGTCGATTTCTAAATCAAAGCTTCTTCAATACAACCGCCAAGAGCAATAAACTTTTCATTACATAAATTTATAAAGTAAATATAAAATAAATAAATAACTATATATGAAGGGAACAATTTGAAAGGAGTGAGCGTTTTCTCAAGATGCATGAAATTAAGACCATCTTATGCTAAACCATGAAATACCAACCAATTCTCTTCACATATAAATGAATCAACCGTCGTTTTTACTGCATTTATCATTTTTGCACGTCGGCAATAGAATAAAAAATATATAGATTTTCATGCGGCTCAAAAATAAATGGAAAAAGCAAATGACAAAAAAAAATTAATTAAAGGCACGAATACAATGACGCCAGAAACTGGGAAATGGGGAGACATTGTTACTTCGGATTTCTTTTATAAATGGCGAAAAATTATCGACTATTTTACCTTTTAAGACATTGACCGACGAACTTCAACTTTCTATTTTCAAATACACTTGTATAAATTTTAACGATAAGTCATGACGCAATTGTGACCAGATCTTACAGCAATTTGGAAAGCGACATGTGATGCAACCACCGCAAAGATTGCAATACACACTTCTTTTTATAACCGAAATCGGTCCAAGAACTGTTTAAGTGAAAGTTAATGAGTAAACGCAATGAACCATTCTATGAAAGGAGAACGATTGTAGTTCCCAGCGATTCGAAATACTCAGTAGGAAATGTGGTTTAATCGTGCAACAGGTCATTATAAAATAATTTAATGGAAAACAATTGGTTATATTTCTCAAACCAGGGTAAATTATTGCAGTGACATTACGTTTTACTGAAGAATTTTGGTGTGGTTAACATTCGCGGAAGAGTTTCGGAGCGAGTGTCCGGGTTCCTAATAATTAGCCCGCGATAAAATATGCATTACGGAAGATCACGCTGTAAGTATTTTGCAGCTAAATAACAAACAGAACTGTTAACAGTCCAGACAAGCGAGTCTTCAATGAAAATAATTGGTTTGTTATAGATCCCGGTCGCTTGGGTCAAGTGGTGGAGTATGAGAGAAATTGGAACGTATCCAGGATTTCTTTGATTGTATTCAGTGTGGAAACTTCCATCAGAAGACTTGAATTCATGACTGCAGAGTTGCGAGAAGTGAGTAATTCCATGTAACAAAAACATTCCCGTGTTTTTGAGATAAGGGAGCCAAGAACTAATTGAGAGACCAGGACATGAGACTGTAACATTCCTGGACACAAGCTCACGTGAACATTATGTAAACAGTAAAATTTATTATATTTGCCTTAGTTTCTGACAGTCAATAGCCCTTTCATTACCCAACTCTTCCCACTAGAACCCGGAGTAAACGGAGTCGTAATTACCTTAGATCAGT
Organism: Eucriotettix oculatus; assembly: GCA_034510155.1. Taxonomy (NCBI): domain Eukaryota; kingdom Metazoa; phylum Arthropoda; class Insecta; order Orthoptera; family Tetrigidae; genus Eucriotettix; species Eucriotettix oculatus. The sequence continues at coordinate 109,092,106 of CM067379.1, forward strand.
ATCCTTAACAAACTCTTTCTGATCAACCAAATTTGTTACACTAATTACTTGCACTTAGAATGATAGTCTAATCACAAAACTGTCAAACTATAACATTAATTAATATAAACACTATCTATCACAAGTATATAAGAAAATAAAAGCACAGGGTCTACAGTTTAACTTAGATTGTATACAAATAGGTAGGGTAATAAGATGAAGTAGACAACAACAAAGTACATTATAACCGTAGGACCTTGAAATATTGAATAAATTATATTGTCCCAGATAAAAACTTTCACAATTATTTTGTATTTGATGCATTATTCCAATTACTCTGGTCAACATGATTGTTGTCTCACGAGTATCAATAACTGTACTTGTTAAAGTTATTTGAAGTGTTTTCAAATGTGTGTTTGACATTTCTCCAAAACCCACAGATTCTTTTTAATTCAATTTAATACTATAAAATAAACGCCCATTGCACTCACCAAGAGAAATAAACTTTTTTTGTCTCAAAAAGAAAATTATGCGATTCTGCTGTTATTATTTGTCCTGAATTCAAATATGACATGTGTCTGGCTCACGTCTTTCATGCTTACCAAAGTCATTAACGCTGTACCGCTAAGTGGATGCTGAAGGAAACTTCATTTACCAACCAATGTGAAACTTACACCTCTCTTCCAAATCGCGTGTGTTGCGGATAGCAATTTTCTATATCATAAAATAATTAAATATGACTAAAAATAACTGATTCTGATCGTATATTTTCTTTAATTCCCCATCATGTTACGTTTCCGAGAGACGGGGATTTAAAATATACAACATTTTATAAGACTTTATACACTACTTTCAAATATTCTGACTCGCCTAAAAAAAGGTTTCTATATTTCACTGAACTCCTTGTATCCGAATATCGGTTAGCATATTGGGATTCCATCTTCCTTCATACGACTTTTCGATAGCCGAAATCTCCTGATGAAAGTGATCCCTGAAGTCATCTCAAGCTGCGCCTTAATTTTCCGGGAAGAAATCTGTTTGTCAGTGCAGGAAGGGATTTTTGAAAGATGTTATAAGGTCATTGACAATATTTCCGTAATTTTCCGTCATCTGATTTTCCAAAACAATTGGAATTTTTTTTAATACGATTATAGTTGGACCATCAAGAAAGATACTCCTCAGGCGAAATACAACATAAAATCATTATTTCCTCCTTTCTACGTCAGTCCGCATGTTTGAATTTGTGTAGTTAGGAATGTAGAAAATGTTACTGTGTTTGAAATTATAAATGCCAGTATCACGTGATAGGGAAAGTCCAATTTAATATATATATTTTTGGTTAACAGGCTACCTGAGGGTGATCTTGAAACCGGCAACTCCCCTTTAATAGCATAGGAAGGGAATTGAAAAGGGGGGATGCGGAAGGTAGAGCAAGATAGGCAAGGGTTGACTAGGTGACACGGTGTTTCACCTAAAGAGAAAACCTGCATCAGGTAGGTCGGGCATTGGGTGCTATTCTCACACCCTTCCGAATGACGTGGTCGCAGCATTCCCTTCCCCGTGTCTCCACCAGTCTTAGGAGGCAGTTGGTCGACTGATACAATGGGATCAGCGGACAACTCTTGCCATATGCCCAAGGTCTTCGACCCCAGTACATATACCTCCTGAAATAGGTGAAGGTGTCTCGGCATGTGAGAACTTAAAAAAAAAACAAGAGAGAGTATGAGGCATTCCCTACATAATCAGGTGAGCCCCGCAGTCACTCTGGGGTGAAGCGCCAGCAAGAAAATTCCCATAGGCGCTATTTCCCGATTTCACAATTGAATTAAGGAGAAAATGTATTATCAGAATCACATAATTAACTTCGAGACAAAAATACTTTTTTGTTCCTGAGTGTTATTTGAACTGCTGCTCATGCTGTATGCTGAAACGGATATTTGCTAAAACGAGACGAGTCCTTCCAATGCTAAGTTACCTTTTATATGCAGACTACGTGAATACGACACTCGACGCAGTTGATACTTTTCCCATTGTTATGTGGCGCTTCCGGCTCCCACTGGTGAGAGCGGGCGAGGGACTTCATTTGATCATTATTCATCAGGAATCAGACAAGATTTAGGTCATGGGAATCTCTAAATTATGCACTATAAGTATACATTCAATATTTTGATATTTATTTGATATTTTGTGAGGTATTAACAAAATTCTGCTTCTATTTGAATATATGGCAAGGTGACTGGATGTCCCGCTTTCTACCAAATTATCCCGCGTCCCATGATGTTTTAAAAAAGTCCCGATTTTTTTAAATAATCCACAAGTTACGGAACGGCGGGATAACGGGTTGATAATTTAACGATGATCTAAGAAGTGAATTTCCGTTTATTAAACAATCAAAAGCGATTGCTTGGTAACATGTGAGATATGTAATGGTAAATTTCTATTTCTCACGGCGGAAGAATGATATTCCAAAGCATTTGGAGACACAGAAACATAAAAGATATTTAAATGTCGCTTCATCTTCCTCCAAAATACAGGAATTTTTATGAAAAACAAGTTATGGAGACGAAGAAAAGAAATTAGTAACATTAGCAGAAGGACATGTCTTTTCATGCTATTAATCATAATCCTTCAAATCTATCACCAGTTGTTAAAAAATTATTCAAATTTCTTTTGCATGTGCTAGAACAAAATCCGAGGCAATTTTGTGTAATGTGCTTTCCCCAATTTCAGAGAAAATCTAGAAAAATATTTATATCCATATATCCTGACGCATCTTATCATAAATATAACAATTATTAGATTTTTTATTCCAAAACTGGTATAAAAATTAGAATTTTAGTTTTCGTTTCTTTGCCCGGTGAAACTTCTGAAATAATTTTCTGTTCCATTATTAATATTTGGAAAAACAATTTAAAACATAAAGCGATTGCATATTGTGCAGACAACACGAGCGTAAATTTTGGAGGAAAAGCGAGAAGAGGTACAAATAATATTTTTTATATATATTAAATAAAAACCTTAATCAAAACATTATTGCGGACATCAGAAAAATCGCAATTAAGTGTTGAGACTTTGAAAGCCATTTTGTGTGTGAAATACAATTTTACATATTGTGAAAAATTTCATGACCTTTTAAACAACAACAGCAATCTACTAAAAAAATTCACTCAAATCAGAAAAATGCCAAGAATGAAATAATACTATGAACAATTTTTATTACTTTTTATATTTGTAAATTGTACTATTGTTGAAAGTTAAATAAATATACTAGAATACTATTTTTACGTCTATGAAATATTTTACCCTCAATAGAACCTTCCCCCACCCCCACCCCCTTCCCCAATTAATGGTGGCCCGCTTTACCAACGTTAAAATCTGGACTCTTTAATGTATGAAACTTCCAAATAAAACAAGAATTTCCTTAATTCTTCACTCACAGCTCGTTTTATTCCATTTCAACATCGATCTGCCCTTGTTGAAGAACTCTATATATGAGACGAGATGTCCCTAATACAGGAAAACAATGCTGTGTTCTACTTTTATTTTTTAAACTTTTTAGATGAATAAATTTATTCTGTCCGTTTTCTGGTTATATTTAATTACCTTATATCGAGACACTCGATTTGGAAGAAAGGTGTAAGGTTTAAGTAGGAGTTGATGATTTCCAGGTTGGTTGGTAACTGAAGCTTCCTTCAGCGTCCATTTTGCGGTACCGTGCTAATGACTCGGGTAAAGATGAAAGACGTGTGCCAGCCACATGTAGGCTAAACAACCGTTCCGGTTACAAACACTGACCCACTTCGCAAGTTTTAAACCGAAGAAAAGAATATGAAAAAGCGGTCATTACTGACTGAGAAGGTAAATACACAAATGTGTTCAGTATTTTATATTGCAGAAGAATGTAGTTTGTGACCAGTTCCGCAACGACACGAAACAGGATGGTAAAATGTGGCACAGCGATAAGACGCCGCCTTCCTGTAAAATTCTCAGAGTAATGTGTGTCGTCCAAATGGTAAAGCAATTACGGATGACATACCTTGGAGTCGGTGATTAGATTGCTTTGGTTGTAGGAGGCAACGTTAAAATAACAAGTCAGTGTAGGAATAAATATTCGGCCAATCAGAAGAAAGACAACAGATTCACGAAATGATCCAAACCGAGTGACTGTAATTTCGAACAGTTACACCTGGATCTCACAAATCGGTAAATGAGACACACAACAGTCGACGTGGCAGCAACGGCTATCATAACACACAGTAAGAGAGCATACGTGCTACATAATGACCATTATTCCCAGAGTGAGATGAGGCAAAAATATCTCCTCTCAATCTCTATGAAAAATATTAGTAGGCGCTTCCGTATTTCGATACACAATATTATTGAACTGACTGGGTTCTAAAAGACTTATTTATCAGCGCCTAATGACTTTGCAAGTCAACATCAAAATCAATGCCTTTCACGAGGAAGTCGTTACGGTATATTGTTGCTTTTTCAAGGTAAAATCATCGCGTGTACCAAAAGTCCTATTAACAGCAAAATTTCCAGCAAATAGTCAGGGTTGACTGACTGATTGTGGAAAGAGGAGATGAAAATTAAGAACCCGCTACAACATTTAAAAGCTAATTCTAACATCCGATACATTAAGGCTATAAAGTATTTATAACAATAGAAAATATTATAGACGAAGAGGAGTTAGTGAGAAATATTCGTTTATCCTGTAATAGATGTTTAATATCCTTTGGACGGAGTGACATATCTTTGGCGAGATTGTATTGTTTGGATTCTATGCGTAGAGGTATGTTGATCGTAAAACTTTATGAGAGCTCTGAAATAAATTGATTGATTGATTAATATAAAGATTTGAAATAAAAATAATTTAAACATAAATATGTTTTTCTTGGACAGTTACGTCGCTTAAATCGTCCCTCAGGCGATGCGTCAAGAAAGTATTTACGGGAATTTGCTACAGAATAATACATATATTTCAATATTAAAACCATACATAAATGTAATCTAAGTGTATGATTCGCACACTGAGTAAATTAACGATATTTTTCAGACTACTAATAAACACGATAGGCGTTTGAAAATTAATCACAACACAAAAAAATAAGCTCTGTTTACACTTAGTTATATTTTACTAGAAGCTCTAATGAAATTTACTTGACTCCTTTAGCAAACAAACCATTTGTGTCAATAACAGTTCTGAAATAACAAAGGTCATTGGAGTGAAATGAAACTGCGCAGGACGAAAATTCTTCACAAATTCATAAATTTTGACGAGACAGAAATACAAAACCTAAAACCCAATAATCAAATGTGAATGTCGTCAAGTCAAAACACGTTGACTGTAGTTCGGCTTTTATGAAATATTTTTTAGCGTTATTCGGAGTTGTAAAACAGGACAGTAAATAATCGGCAACTGAATGCATGTTCAATTATGTTAGAAATAAAGTCTAAATTGAAAGTTAATCTACGAGAAACCCAAAACCACAATATTATAAAGTTTAAGGTTGTCAGCTACTCAAAGCTTTCAGGTCAGCTGCCTCCGAAGCAGAGACCACAGAAAGCTCCTTTCTCGTCATCGGAAGTGATTGGGACAAGTAGCCCGTCCTACCTGGTGCAGGTTTTCTAGGGTTTGCCCTGCGTCTCTTTAAGGTGAATACAGAATAGGATCCTTAAACTAACCCTAGGCTTCCTTCAGCATCACTTCTTTTCAAATCGCTTCCTATGCTATTAAAAGGAAATTTTCACAACGTGGATACCCTACGGTACATGTTAAGCTAAAAAAAGTAAAATTCTTTCGTTTTCTTGATGCACTAAAATTATATTTCACCAGCTATTAAATTACTTTCAGCTCATCTGGAAGCTTAAATTATAGAATCTGGTTCAATCATTCAATTAGAAATAGATTTAAATTTTGCATTAATTATTTATGTTTACCGAAGTAAAAACATCATTACATACATTGACATATAATATAATATGAATAATATTTGAAAAGTAAAAAAAATAATAATTCTTTAATGAGTATCCAAAACATTTCCTCTAATTCTCTGTTATCTGGCACCCCCTACTTCCCTAAATTATGATATTCACCGCCAATAATAAGCTAAACAAATATTAATAACCGCAATAACAAAATTATATTAACAGCTATAAACCTTCAATTACATCATGTAGAAATGTTAATTATTTATAAAATACTGTAATATCTTCGGATAAAAGCTATCGTAATAAAAAGAAAAAAATTAGTATGTATATAAATAAATAATTTGAAAATGATATATAATATTAAAATAGAAAATAGTTACATAAATTTTAAAAGGTTAAGAAATAATTACTGACTTTTTGGGAGGTTCACATTCATGACATTTTCAATGTTAGATCAATGTAAAGTCAGGACAATTCGTTCCATTCATGTGGAAGGGTTTGGGCTTGAATCGGCAATGAAGTCCAATTTAACAATATAAAAATCCAACGCGTGTCCTGCTATTAAATTTAAGGTTGGTTATGGTTCTCTGGAGGACAAGGCAAATAAAAATTACAAAAAATTATATTCTCAGCGATGGTTTTCGTTTATAGGATTGATAAAGGCAGAGAAGAAAAATTTCTACTCTAGTTTTGAACTAATTATAAATGAAAACATGAGCAAGTGTGAAGGAAGGTGATTTTTTGTGTGTGTGTTTGGGCGAGGCGAGCTATAAATAGTTGTGCCCTGTTGCCACTCCCCGGAGCCGGAGAAAGCAGCTGGTTCTCACTCGTCCTCAATCTCAGCAAAACACGACTACGCACACCGATCTGACAGTTCTGCATTACAATTGATTAATTAAATGATTTTGGTTCATAAGCAGAGCGATATTGGCAAACTCGATTTCTCGCTTTGCTATATCCATCAATTGAAATATTAAAATAATTGTAAATAGAATCAGAAGTTTTAATCAGAAAGACTTGATTAAGACTAAATTGGGTAATTGTTCAAATTCGTACAGGACTTCCCCGTTTATTCAAAATTTAATTTAATATGAATATCGTATCAAAAATGTTTTTAAGATCCCGAATAAAAAATATTTCACAGATGTTAATTATTTCTCTCTTCAAAACACATTTTTGCATATATATCTAAGTGATGTTAAATATCTTTGAAAAACATCTTTGTATAGTTAAAAATAGACGGAAGCGTTGCTGTTTGTATTATGTGATTGAAAAAATCGTCCTAGGAGAAAGACGAGTTATACCGGTGGCCATTCAGTATGCATCACGGGTGTTTTTAGAGGATATATGGAATATGATTTTATATTTATACGGTTGAAAATTATTTCCAATCATTACCTTATATCTTCTCCACGTAGTCAATCCAAAGTCACCTTATTTTTTACTTTTTTTATAGCATTTCGAATTGTTCAAAACAATTGAACGACCCGTCGACTGTTAAGTGAGATTAGTGTTAATTTTTTGATTTCAAGAAATGTTACACCAGTAAACATTTGTTGGCTATTGTACGAGGTATATGGGGAATGTATAATAAATGTTGGAATGGAGAGGTGAGAAAATTTATTAGCCAGTTTAAGGAAGGTCATGAAAATGTGCACGATGAGCCGCGGTGCGGCCAAAGTGCAGACTTTTCTTCTATCACAGACGGTATCTAGCTTTCCCGTTACGTCAAGAGCCTAAATAATGGCGGTGACTATGTGGAGAAAGTGTTAAGTGTAAGGTAATGATTAATAATAATAAATATCAGTACTTATTTAAAAAATAGTCCTCGTTTATATAACAAATATCGAGCATTAAGATGGGACTTGGACAAAAGGAGGAATACTCTCCACGTTTTTCAATGTCGCGTGATTTAACGGATGATAAATAATTAAACTTGAACTTAAACCTCACTTTATCTACCAAACGGGTAAGTTCAAGGGTGCTTGCTTTTCAAGGTTATCAGATTTACGTAATTATTAAATGTGGTAAGAATTCATCGAAATGAATTTCTCTTACTAATGGCAATAGTCAAGTTTATTTGAACACAATTATGGAAATTTATGAAGCAGTGACGATAATCATTTACAAAAAAGTCATTTTCTACCTGGTTCTGATTGACCTTCGTCTAAAATATTAACTGCAAAAAATATCCATACTTCGGCGAGTAACGGTGAGACAGGTTTGGTAAGCTCGGTTTTACGGTTAAGATAAACCGTTGAATTAAAAATGTTACACTGTAATGCTATCCAATACTTCGATAAATAATAAATAAGAATTTAAAACGATTACAGAAATGGAATTATTATTCAGCGAGTGAACTAGAAAATGAATCAAGACAAAAGCTTTTTATTCTCTTTGAGTACATTAATGTTATTTTCATGGCAAATGATGTTTGGAAAACTGTGTAAAGCGAGAATTTCAGCGTTTTGACATTTATATGATTCGTGCAGCTGTAAGAGAATAACAATGCTTAGGAGACAAAGAACCGATTAAGGGTAACCGTAAACGAAAAGTGAAGCATACTCAAAGACAATACTTTGTAAATCAGTCCGATCATTTGAAACACGAAAAATAGACGCGTGTTTTTCTCTTTTCCACATTTATAATGTTTCTTCTATTCAAATTCTCGGTCTAAAATAAGTAGTTTCATTTCAAAATAAACGTCGTCTTGGAAGCATAGGGAATGTGTAGAAGAGAGATGGCGACTCTTCTGAGGCTTCAGATCAGTGTTGTAACGAGAAAACCCGCAAGCGGCGGGATTATGCAAAGTTTCTTGCCAGTGTCCTCAGTCTATAGATCAAAAATAGTAAGTGTACAGATTGATTCGTATATGGCAATTAACGAGGCAGATTTTTGATAATGTCACAACGTCACGCCAAGAAGTTTCTGCTTTATTTTTATTAAAGAGAAGGAACGCTCATGGTAATACGGATTCTTCAGACGTTTTTACAGGAACTACAACCATCTCAGATGTTCAGGAACAAGTCTTTCCTTAACTATGAATCGGAAAAATTGGATAGGTATATCCCTCCACAGAGGGTAATTGTTTCTAAAATTTTATTTCCGCACCAGAAACATGGAAGACACCAAATGTCTTGAATTTTATTTTGGAGTCGGGCGAATACCCGTGTCTGTAGTTCTCAGGTGGCAATCATGAATTCTAAATGAAATTGGCAACAACACTAGCAGAGTGCGATGCACAATCAAAAAATAAATGAAAAAGGAATACCTTAGTGGAAGCTAAAGATGGCAGATATAAGAGAGGTGTGAAAAGTAGAGGTATATAGTCAACAGTTAATCCGCCAAATAATTTTTCATTCGACAAACGTGGGAATGCGGATTCAGCTTATAGAATTTGAGGGCCACAACATCACAACTCCATCAGTAGCTGTGTCCTGTAGTATCTAAGAGATATAATGACAATACTCCATAACCATAGTCGAAGAGTTATCGATTTACACGTTTCACTGACTGGGACGACAACCTCTGAATACAGTTCACCTATAGATGCTTCTCACGTTTCCATCCGGGTATTGTCGCTGTTTAACATTACCCAGGTGGAACATGAGAAGCACTTCTTAATTCAATTCATCAGGAATACCTTTGTTCTTTAGTGTACTTATATGAGTTATCGGTGAACTGTGTCGACAGGTCATAAATTTTTTCTGGTTTTATAATTTTAGTTTGCTGATTAAACGTTAAAATAATTTTATAAAGCTGTAACATGTAGCAATACCTCTAAAATAAATTTTTCTATAACTTTTAGTAATGCTATAAATACAAGTTGATGGACGGATTACAGGGTAATTCTGACATCATCCTGGTGTAATTTTGGTATAAAATTCCGGTGTGTGCGTGTTCGTAATTTTTCTCCTCCTAAAAAATTGACGGATTGTAATGAATTTTTTGTTGTTGTATTTATGAAGTCCTCTGGATTGTTTTTAGCTATAGTTGGACCCGGGAGGTGGAGCTGTTGTCGAGATTCAGAATTTCTTTTTTCGACCAAAATATTTTGGATTTCTCACATGAAAAAAACATATAATCCAAAATTTTCAACCTGAATAATCTGTGGCATTTGACTTATCCATCAATATATGCTCAAGTTCATTGCGTCGTAGCTTGACATGTTTTTGACATTACTATTTCGGTTTGCCAAGTACTGATATATGTTGGTTTAATGACGTTTTTAAGAAGAGTGTAATTTCGAATTAAATACCGCAGTGTGCATATGCTATTGAATTACTGGGCAACGCCGGGCACACGGCTAGTTGTGTAGTTTTTAATTCGTTAAATGAAAATAAAATGTGCAACTAAACATCACTTGTTAAGATCTCTTTAAATAATTCCGTTACCAAGTTGGTGACACCATAAAGATACAACCATGCCATTAAGGACAAAAATATCCAAAATCGAGCTGGAAAAGTGATAAATAAAGAAATATAAACAGTAATTACCAATCATTCAGTTGGAATGCTTGTCCGAGGCCAAAGAGGCCACTGGAGACCCAGTCGAGTTGTCTGGCTCAGAGTGAAAAGAGACTAAAATAAAGTATGTCACTTCTCATTTTTTATCCAAAACTAACCTTCTTTGATACGTAAATGCTACAGGGAATGACACGCGATCAACGCCACATACCTGCGTACAAATAGGTCATACTTGTGTGGAGCATCATCCCAAAATAACGTACATTATGCAAGCCATATATATATATATATATATATCGCCAAGGAAATTTTATTTTTAAAACAATTTCCTTATAATGCGGAAGGATAAAAATTAACAAATAATAACTATATTATTGTCGTAACACAGTGACTACTTCGATAAAGGTATTCTGGTCTCGATTATTTGCTAGCATTTATTCCACGAAACACTATATAATTCAAATACAGTTCGGGATCCTCCGTCAGCGTTTTCATACACGGTTCAAGGTTGTTTACTGGAGTTTGAATTAATTACATTGTACGAAGCAACAAAACTTGCCGCTTGACCGTGAGGTTTTTCTTCGGGTAACCTTATCAAGGCCATTAGGTATCTATCGCTGCCAATGACCTATCATCCAAGGAAACTAGAAAACAAAGACATTAATCTTTTCCTAACTTCTCTTCCAAAAGGAAATTAAGTACGAGTAATAATATAGATTTCGTGTCTCCAAATGAAATCTTTTCATTTTTATTGAGAAAAAATATTAATTATCTTGAAGATATTTCTGTGCTTAAGATGAAGTGGAAATGCGATGTGGATCACAACAGGCCCATATCTCAAATCTAGGAAAGCAAACGTTGTCTGTGTAATCTACGCATAAAATGCCCTTGGAAGTAACTAACGACTGCAAAAACATCACGAACACGCAGCTGAGCAAACTAAAAATTTCACTCGTGTCACAAGGAAAAACTTCAGCACGGAACGAAATTAAAAACTTGCACTAGTCCAAAGTGTCGCCTTATATTAATGTTATGTCAGAGACGTAGTGGCAGCTTTCATGTAATAAACACATTGCCATTGCCACTTATCTACTCCCGCCTACTTTACGTCACAAGCTAAGTGGATTTCGAGAACCTACATGCTTTCCATTTTTCTGAGAAGATAAAAAGTAAAGAAGCACTCCAAAAGACTTTCGAAATAAAAGTCCAGTTGTGCAAGAATTTGTAAAGATTTATGGTAATTTAAATTTAAATCTACCAACAGATTTGAATTATATCCTGTATTTATGTGAATTGATAAGTTGTAACGTAACCGCTGTAGAATCAGTATACAAATAAGATTACAGTTTGTTATTACAGATATTCTGACTTTCCGAAATGTAATTATTCTTCTAGAAAGAAACTTACGCAAACTTTAATTGAAACGCATATTGTAACAATCAATGACAAACCAGAGATTACTGGGTCTGGTGCTTGGACTGACCCTAGTCTCGAGTACAAGTGTGAAACTGAATTAGTAGCCAAAACGTTGCTAAGGTTCTAACAATACTCAAATATTCGCGAAAATTTGTTGTAGAATTTACTCTAATAAAAATATGTTATTGCATTTGTTGATTATGAATTCTTCAATTCGACTCGATTTGGTTTATCCACTTTTTATGTGTGACTGAATGCGTTACCCTGATCAATCTACAGCCGCAATTCTATGTTAGAATTTCTGTTATACACTTTTTACCTAGGCACATAACGACTGCCCATGACTACGAAGCGATGGTGTTTTAGTACTATTTGGAATAGAAGCTTTCCCGTAAAACAGTAGTTGATGGATTTGTTTCAAGACGACTGAAGTTTGGTTGCCAATACTCTTCAGGTCATATAAAAATGTCATGGATTTCATACAAATTAAAGAAATGTGTCCCTTATTTTCTCCGAAATTTCCACAGTTCAAGATAAAGAATTAGAAAGATGAGCTAGCTGATAGCCTCTTGGCGTCAAGTCTAATCGTCTCGGCCTCAAAAAATTTATATCCAAGTTAAATGAAAGGTTAACTGCTTACAGGCCTGTTGTAGCCTGTTTCATGTAGCCTGTTAACCTCCCCCCCCAAAAAAAGGCCTGTTCAGTAAAATGTGTGTACACTTCACCCTGGCAACTTCGCAATTAACCTATTCCTGCTGAACCGGAAAACATTACAATTCAAAAATATAAAATTCCGTGCATTCAGTTACGCAAAATAACAATCCGTTGAGGTAAGTTTAAGAAAATACTTCCCGAAGTCATATTACTGAATAACTATGAGCTTTTCAGCAACATCTAACGAATGCAGTTGCGGTAGATTAATACTTTTATTCGAGGAAAGTGTAAGTGACGAAGCAATGAACACAGAAGACCGTCTTCAGTTGCTACAGCCGCCATCAGATTATTAATATTCATTCAGTGATAGTGGCAAGGTGTGACTTTTAAAACCCTAAGTTATGTCATGTCATTGAAAGTAATTTAATTGTCTCAACAAAAACGGCCATTTTTAGCTTTCAGTTTTCTTCCTCCTTTAATTCCAATTACTTCACACAGTAGCTTTCAACAATGTAATGAATTGTAAATTGACGATAATATGTTTTTAAATAAACATTAGTTTCATATAAGCTGACATGTAAATTAATTATATAAACAGTACACAGATAATTATGGCGATATGCTGAAAACTCCTGTGTGATGTAATTGGAATTATATGAGTAAGAAAATTGAGAACTTAAAATTGGCGCTATTGTAGATATACAAGTTCCTTGTAGTCTATATCAATAAATAGAAATGTCTATCTACCTAACTGTCTGTCTGCAGGTTTGTCTCGAATAGCCTCCGAAATGGCTCAACTGATTTCAGTAAAAATTTGAGGGTTTAAAAAGGCAATTTAACTTAAATATTAGTGAATATTTAATTTCAATAACGATATTAATATAATATAATACAATGTAGTTATATAACGTGAAGGTTTATTTTCTATACGTGTGTTAAAATATCCAAAATTGATGCGGGTTGCCTGTTTATACTTCGAAACTGTGTAACGGATTTCAATGAAAACTTCAGGGAGAGAAGCAGGAATTTTAACTTAAATTTTCGTATATGTTTCATTTCGATATCTTGAAGAGTTCAGAAGATATTTATATATCCATTGAAAGTAACAAGCTGCATGAGGGTGATCCTGAAACAGGCAACTTCCCTTCAATAGCATAGTAAGGGCATTGAAGAGGGGGGATTTGGAAGGTAGAGCAAGGAAGCAATGATTGACTAGAGCCCCCGGACTATTGTTTAAGGGTCCTAGCCGGTGTTTCACCTAAAGAGATGCAGGGAAAACCCTAGAAAACCTGCATCAGGTAGGTCAGGCATTGGGTACTATTCTCACGCCCTTCCGAATGACGGGAGACGAGTTTGCTGTGGGGACGCAGCATTCCCTTCTCCGTGTCTCCACCAATTTGAGGAGGCAATTGGCCGACTGATCCAATGGGATCAGCGGACAACTCTTGCCATATGCCCAAGGTCTTTGACCCCAGTACATATACCTCCTAAAATAGGTGAAGGTGTCTCGGCATATGAGAACTTTGATAAAAAATACCCAGAGAGAGTGCGAGGCATTCCCGACATGATCAGGTAAGCCCTACAGTCACTCTGGGCTGAAGCCTAGGCTACATATTGACTCCGAAACGTATGAAAGTGGGACCTGTTCTAAACCAACTGCGAGTTATAAGGTTGCCCTGAAACGATCATAATAGAGGTTACCGTTATTTTTATATATTCAATGAATTCAACTTTATTGAAATTCTGTACATGTTGTTTCGTTTTTAGGACAAAATAAGAACTATTTCGGCGCGAACGAAGTCACGGGGGTTAGCTATTTTTAAATAAAGTTACTTAATTTGTACTTTTTCCGTATCCACTGTTATAGAACCTTTTGTAGGAATACTGTCTGAGATGAATGCAGACTGAATTAACAGAAATTGTGGCTAATCGTCAATATTCGTTTTCCGATCAGAAATTTCAAATGTCCGTGACGTGAAGACGGTAACTGGTCTCACCATTATCCAGTAAATAATTCAGGGCTATTCGGAGAACTTGAGGTCTGCCAGGCACCTTTTCAAGCACGACGGGAGGGGTAACAGGCTACATGAAGGTGATCCAGAAATTGACAACTCCACTTTTAATACCATAGGAAGGTAATTTATGAAGGGAGATGCGGAAGGGAGAGGAAGACAGCCAAGGGTTGACTAGGGTCTCCAGGCTAATGGAGATTACTTTTCATAAGTAAATAAATTTTCGAAGTTTCCAATATAAATATCAGAATATAATATAGAAATTAATCCTGTTAAAACTAATAATAGAAAATACGACCTTATGGTAAATAAAACTTGAAATTAATATATAATAATACAGAAATTTAGAAATGCCGCACCTTTCTTCTCACGTCGAAAACCGGAAGATCGAACATTCTTAATATCAGAATCGTCAAGAACATGAATCTGACTAGATTATTATATTAATTTAGTCTACATCAAATATAAACTTAAGAGAAAATAATACTTAGATACGACTTGATAAGAATCTTTATGAAATGTATATTACTTTTGTACTTTAAGGTTCTCAGATCATTAAAATATTAATGATGAGTTATGTATTCATATTATTATTAGACGCTATTTGGTTTATTGCAAAGTAAGGAGGTCATGCACACAATTTTAACATAGGTACTGACCCATAAACCGGCGGACGCTTTTAAATAGCTATTATTAAGTTTCTAACGTTTCAAATTGTTTAAATTATCTCTGACCCACCTGAAATACTCTTTGCACAATGTCATTCCCCGCGAAAGATATATTAGTGGAAAAGGAAAGGACCTGGGGCCTGAAACTTCTTCAGTCAGAGGCGTTGTTTATTTACTCTGGTTATCTACTTTGCTGCTAGCGACTGTAAATGTGTACAGTGCTGGGTACACAAGAATTAAAACTGACAACAGAGAGGTACACTGCTAGTTGAACTGACGTTTCGTGAGATACAGCAGTTGCTATGCGTTAAAAGGAATATAGAGATACTTCGGGGCATGTTATACTAAATTATTCTTAGATTTGGCAACTTGAGGGCGTTATTAATAATCTTTTCGCGTCAGCGTATTTTGATAAATCAGACTTTCTGGTGGTTGGTGCTTAAAATACGTAAGGGAAAAGAGCTTACCTTGTCGAGGAAGTACATCTCCGTACTTCTCCTTCGAATCGGCGGACTCGTGGGTTCGGCTAATTGGAGTAGGCGCCATTGTTGTCAATTATTTTTTAAGAACAACTAAAATGTTTAAAGTTCAGCACTAACAGGCCATTACGATCGGCCACACTCCGTATACTAAATGTCCCTGTCGGCAGGTTCTGAAAAGTGATCCGAAGATGTGTGTCGTATGGATAGTTGCAAGTCTGGCCTCATACCAATACGAGGTTCCGTTGCCAGTGTTGCGAGCGACGGATTTTGACTTACAGGCGCCAGTGGAAAGGAATCGACGTCACTTTCCAGAATATTTTCTCATGCAATTTACAACTGTCAAAAAATAAGTCCAACGTTCTCAAAGAACTGAATTATGTCTCTTTCGTAATAGTACGCGGATTAACCTATGAAGCGCTTTTGAACTTCGAGAACGCGGTATTCGCAACAGCCACTATCTATCCACTCGCTCAAGATCATCGTTGCTGCTACAAGAGGGAAAGGTCCGATCACACGGCGGCGTCCGCGTCCGCGCCTGCTGCCGCTCTGTTGTCTACTGGCCAGTGCATCGATCCGAGCGCGCCTTTACCTCCTCTGCGCATGCGCCCGGCGGCTCCGTTGCCACATCCGCGACCCCCGAACTATGCAAATACTGAGTAAATATAGGAACACTGATCGCACTTCAACTTTGGCCTCAATATTGGCGGCCTGATGCTACATTTTCGAAACAACTGTCCCGAGGTTCACAGGTGGACTCACTGGAATCGATTTGTCGTACGTTCCAGGATTACGCCATCTCAGTTACAACTTTCGATTCCACTCTTCAAAAGAGCAGACGAAATGAAAATAAGTAGCTTTGATGGCAAATACTGGAATACGGGTCGGCTCCTTGGGGTCCCTCCAGTGTGGATTCAATATAAAATGTGGCTAGGAGACTATGAGCTAGCGAAAGCGTAAATCGTTGGAGACAAAGGAAAGGGCTATACTACGCGATTTAAACAAATCGAACGTCGCAAACGCAGCCTCTAATGAAATTAATAACCGGACATAAAGTTTTCCTACAAAAAAGACCTTATTAGTAAACTGAATGGCTTTATGTTAATACGTCATGCCAAACCATACAACGGAATTTAATAACACCTGTGCCCAGTATTTAGATAGTTTCAAACCTATTTTCAATCATAATGCTTACTGTTTAGACTATAATCTATATATCACATACTTGAAAACATCAGAAAAAGTAAATATGTAATCAATATGACGTGAAAATATGCCATGAACGACATGTTCTATGACGAAAACGAAAACTTTTAATAATAAAAATGTATATTCAAGGGAAAATGAGTCTAAATTACTTTACTTGAGAATATATATATGCAATGAAAAGTTAATTAATTTTTCTCCCGAGGCAACTTGAGCCATTATACTTTAAAATTGGACCGTCTACTTGGAGGTTGTTACAGACATGAGTCGGTAAGCTCCTACATTTAGATATGCAGGACTTGAGCCAGAAAACCACCTTATACGAGCGAGATAGGACCTGTCCTAGGGAAAATACAATGTTTCCATTTTTTGAGCGGGGTGTGGAAAAAAATTACAAGACACGGGTTAGTGGATTTTTAATTTTCTTGTATGTTACTGGCATTATCGGTCTTTGACATTCTCATAATTGTATAATGCATTTTAATATGGTGCCTTTTTAAAATTAATGTAACAAGCTGTTGCCCGAGAAATTAATTAACATTTTTGTCATTTTCTTTACTGTAGTTAATCAGCGAGAAACTTAGAGACGAAATAAACTTTTTAAAATAAAAGCTGTCGTAATGCTTACGTTGTCAAAGGAATTCAACCGAAAAACAAACGCGATAAAAAATTAGTAAAACCACTCCAGCCTAAGTTCAGTCTAAAATTAAAGAATAAATTTATTTTCAGGAAGATGCCTGTCTCACTCAAAATTATATTTTGGTTTTGGCCTGATGGAAGTATAAAAATTTTCTTATTTATCAGTGAATGTTGGGATCCAATAGCGGTACTATATGGAACGGATATATTGAATATTGGTGCTGAATACCTTAGTTAATATTGAAATACTGTTCTGAAGTCCATTATATTTTATCTGGATGAGGCTCTGACGACAGCGGGCAACTGACTGCCTACCTGGCTGTCATCTTACAATGACAAATTCTGGATTGAGGAGAGAGTTTTAATCTCGGTTTTCCAGACCATTCATGACACAAACATCCCATTCTGTGATTCGAACCCGGGACGTTTCTGATGAGAGGCAATGACGCTGACCATTACAGCACATCGGGTCGACTTTGGAGTTCATTGTACCGTTAATTTTTTTATTATTTAAATTACAATAGATAACAATGAATAATTGTAGGGAAAGATCTTTTTTTAACTCCTACTGTTAATGTGACAATTTTTTCGTGTTTTCCTACACTATTAAATTATGCAATAATAACAATATCAGTCCTCATATGGTCCCTCGCCATATGGTCACATTTATTAACCTAATTATGGCCAGTTCAGGTATGAACTGTTAAATTGTTTTAATGAATTTTAAATTATCTGTTTTTCACCTGATAATTAATTTTACTTATATATAGAACAGGCGATGAAGAAAGTTAAAACGGAATATGGAAAAGGAATCATCCTGCAATGAGAAAAAAAAAGGCCATAATAAATGGCATGAACGTGGTCCTGGAGAAAGAGTTCAATGTGAGGATTAATAGAGGGAAAACCAAGGTAATGGAGTGTAGTATGGGAAACAGTGGAATAACGAAGGGTGTTAGATTAGGAAGGGATATTTTGACGGAAGTTAAGGAATTCTGCTACTTGGGAAGCGAAATAACTGAGGATGGTAGAAGTATAGTAGACATAAAGAGTAGGATAGCACAGGCAAGGAAGGCTTTCGCAAAAAAGAGGCATTTACTTACAGGTAATATAAGCCTGAATATTAGGAAATCGTTGCTAATAATGTTCGTACACAGCGTGGCGTTATAAGGGTGCGTTACGTGGAGGATAAGAGTTGGGGAAAGGAAAAGAATACAAGCTTTTGAAATGTGGTGTTATAGGCGAATGCTGAAAATCAGATGGGAGGATAGAATCACAAACGAGGAAGTTCTTAACAGAATAGGGGAAAAGCTAACAATATGGAGGACGTTGACTAAGAGAAGGGATAGATTAATAGGCCACAAGGGTCTTGTTAAATTAGCATTAGAGGGAAATATGTGGTGTAAGAACAAAAGAGGGAGGCCATGGATTGAAACTATAAGCAGATTAGGGAGGATGTGGGGTGTGCTAGTTATAAAAAATGGAAAGGCTTGCGCAAGATAGGTTAGCTTGGATGATTCCATCAGACCAATTTTAGGACTAAATCCCATAATAACAACATTAATTTAGACCATACAGATGTAAATAGTAATTAATAGTTTTGTAATTTATTCCACTTTATAGAAAATTTCACACAAGCGCTTTCCTTCTGTATTTATTTAATAGGTGGTTCTCCGATTATTGTTATAATGAAAAAATTAAGCCGTTCTTTAAACCCAGATCATTTATTGAGCTTTAGATTAAATTAGAGATCTTATGAGCTTTATATTCATGTCTTCTTTGTTTGGTGTAATATCATTTTTAATTATTTTTATCGCAGAGAAAGTTCTATTATATTTTCTTACACTTAAAATCTATAAAATCTTTAGACTACGGCTCTTAAAATTACGCTGATTTAAAATTACCTTGGTAGTCCATATTTAAAAGTAATTGTTACGAATTTGGTAACGGTATTAGTTACTTAAAACTCGGACAAGATTCTCGCATTCTCATGCACACAGCTGTCATTTTACTTCCGTATCAAATATCAATTAATTATACCACTGTATAGGTTCATTTTTATTATGAAAATAGACGCATATGCGAATAAGCTGAGTCTTACAAGAAATCCAATACCCGTCACGGTCTCAGGAATATACTATTTCCGTTTCTTGTCGAAGCACGTTTTTGCTTGTCATTCAAGTCGAGAGAACAAAAAGTTGCTAATCGATCGCACAGGGAGAGAGCTTCTATTGTTTTCCGTCGCTTGTAGAACTTTCGGTGCAAATGAGTGGGGATACATAGAGACCATATTGATCACTAGCAACATATTATACATATATATATATGTATATATATACATATATACTCGCCGAATAACTGTGCCAAGGTATGACGTTGCACAAAAGAAAACTGATTAAAAAATATTACATTTTGAGACCTTCTTCAATATTGAAGCACTAAAAGCATCCCTTAACCTAAATACATTTTTAGAGTGTCAGGTTAAATCCACATGGGGGAAGCTCGCCCCTGATGGCATAGGAAGGAATTTGAAAAGACGTAAGCGGAAAGGAGAGTAAAATGTCCAAAGGTTACCTAGGGCACGTAGGGTACAGTTTAAGGATACAGGTCAACCCGTATGAGGTAGGTCGTCCTCCTGATGAATTAGCGGGGTTTTCTGTAGGCATAATTCAGCGGATAACTCTAATCATATGACAGACTCCCAAGCATACACCTCAAAACATACAAAAACAAATATTTTTATCTGGAAACTGACAGTTGGTAACAGGTCACTTTTAAAAGCATTGGAAGGAATTTGAAAAGTGAGATGCGGAAGGGTGAGCAATGTAACCAAGGGTTAACCATAGCCAGCTGACTTGTACTTTAAGGATCCTACCCGGCATTCGCCTACCCACATCAGGTAGGTCGGACTCTTTGTACTTTTTCCACGTCCTTCCCTTTTTCGAGCCACCTTGGTCAGTTACGACAGGTGTTTGACGTTTGTCATATATCAAGTTATTTCGATGTCGTTACATTCCAATAAATAGTTTTGAATTTTAGCGCGATATTCGATATTTGTTGAATTTACAGTATAAAGAAAGCGAGGATTGGGCGATGGACATGGCGTCAGTATGTCGAGACCTGATACCGTCTCTAATCCCTAGGGATTGCAATGTTGGCACTTATGGATTTATAAATGTTTTCCTAGTTAAGATTGTTTGGATAAAATTCTCGAATTCTCATTCTAACTACCTTTTTAATTTTATTTCAAATACACATTATAGCTGATGCTATTGTTGTGCTCCATCAATAGTATTCAAGCTGCAAAACAATCAATTTTAATTATAGAATTCAAATACTTCATAGTTGAGGAGATAATACTTAAATAAAATTGTGTCTCCATGTACTCATATCAGTTACCTGCATTGAAGATTAATCCAAAGGAGCTATAATAATAATAATTATTATTATTATTAAAAACAGAATTTATAGTACATAGTGGTTATTGCTGTTAGTTTTTTAGGCGATAAAACGGAGTTGTAATCTGTTCTTCCCCAGGTCTTCGATTTCTTACATAATAATGCTACAGGAATTTCCACACTGTCATACGATGAAAAATAGGTAGTTGTATTGTGTACTCAAGATAAATGACTAATTGACCGTGGAGGAAGTGCTCATGTTATCGATAAGATTAAGTACCAGCATCAGGATGCACAACATTCAAGAAGGTCGTACATCATTAGGCCTGGCCTTGAAGTGCGTTTTTCCCGTCCAGAGAAAGCCATTAGCCAAATTGAAGTTATCGTAATCGTTAAGCGTAAAATATTTTCTTCACCAACGAACGCATCATTCACGTACTGTAAGGAGTTTCGTAATACGAGGTGGAAACAAAAATTGACAGACCAAGGTCAAGGACCTGCCGTGAGGCAGAACACTTAATAATAATAATAATAATAATTTTGTCATCTCTCAGAGTTTCAAGAACCCGCGATTCTTCCTTAGAACTGATTTCCACTATACCTACAAAAATTTAGTTTCTACGAAAGAAAGATAGGGCGAATTGTACTATCTTCAGTTTTTACGCAAATTCAGTTTTCTTTAACATAAATATATTTTGTATTGAAGGGTTCCTGTTAAAACTAAACCAATTTTTCTATATGAGCAGGATTAGTAGAGCTGCTTACGAATATTAATTTACATCAACTAACAATTAGTAAATTCAACCATTATAAGAAGAAGTAAAGAAAGTTCCATAAGATACATCCCACGAAGAAGTCTAGTGGGTACTACCGACCATACTATTCCTCAAGAATATAGAAATGGTGCTGTTTTTTACATTTATAAGTTGTTTGATACTTACTAAATACGCGCCATTTTAGTTTTGAAATATACCTCAAGCCTTTTGCGAGTAACTTTCGGAAAGCATTACGACACGATTTAAGATGCGAATCGAAATACTATCAATTTCCAAATATAGGTCAGTAAATTGACTTTTAACTTCTAACTTCCTATTTGAATTACAAACAAATACGTCGGAAATAGATCTATACATGAACTAGGCCAATAAAAACTTTAAATTAGAGTAAAGTGCTGGAGACATTATGCCAAATAATGATTTATTTTCAGAACTATGTACCCGGATAAACTTGGTAAATAATTTAGTAATTAACACAATAGAATGTTTGAGAATGGGTGTAAATGTGCATAAATGAAACTTTGGAGATGAGTTTTACCTTCTTATGAGAAGCATTTTTGTTATTATATCTGAATTATATTGTTATTAAAATTTCCGTGCTATATTCACTCAAACTACACATACACGGTAGTTGTCATAAATATATAAGTTCAATAAATTATATTAATTTCCTTGAAACTGTCTAAACATTAAATGCAGACCCTGGGTATTAATTTTCTAATTTTTGATATAAACTCAATAAAACCCAATCGAAGGACACGACTGTTTCTAATAATCCTCATTTCAAAGTCTCATTTGCGTTAACTCTAAAAATTTTGCTCTTGTGGTGGAAATTACTTTTAAATTACATGACCTTGATCATGTAATATGCAATACCTAATAAGCAAATGTTTAAACTAAATTTGGTCCCTGATGTCTGGATCGTGTAAATATTTCCAAATTTCCCTCTACCATATTCATTCAGTGATCTTTTTTATAGACGGATATGAAACGGATTGTCCCTGAAAACGCTGGATTGCACAGCTCTGTCGAAACAGAACGTTGCCCTAGCAAACCTAGACGGAAGAGAAGTTAATGTGTTTACTTGGAAAAAAGCCCACATTATTTTTAGCTACTCTGCTATTTGTATCAGGAATTTTATTAAATGCAGCAACATAAAATTATACTGTAAATTACCAAGCTCATTTTGACGTTCGAATACTTGGAAGACAAAAACAAAAGGAAAACAACACACTTGTAATGCAAAACAGACATTTCCAATCGTATGATGCTTTTAGTATCACGTTATCCACTTATCGGCTGATAAAAATCGTTGTGAATAGTTAATGATGTATTTGCAAAGAGCAGCGTGTGTGTTTTTAGACGTGAAGACGTCAATCAAAACAATTCTTTATCTAATCCAGCCTCACATCTGCTTGGCCATATGGAGAATGTTAAATTAAACAAAAAATATGTATGCTCCACGGTTTTTATCTTATTTATTCTCTTTATAAAAACGTAGATTGACAATAATTAAAATGATTTCTATGTTTTATGGATTATTAAAATACATTAAATAAAGGATGTCTTCATTCCATAATGTATAAGGAATACATCAAAACTAAAATATGTGATAAACAGTATACGAAACATCAATTCTACAAATCATGGCAGTAGAAAAATGCCTTAAATGTTTGTAGTACAAAATCTTAACTGAATATATCTCAACAAAAAGGGATTTCTGTTCAATTCACTCTGTCAGGTAAATAGTACCGCATTGCAGTTAAGAGCACTGGCGTCTCAAAGGAGTCAGGATGACCTTATTTGATCCACTGATTTGAATTTAATGTAACGGAGAATAATCTACATTGATTTCGTCACCTACGATTCCCGTGACAGTAAACAGTAAACTTTATTAATTGAAAATTTTAATGTGAAATAAATTGTCAAAAACGATTATTATTCCTTCATTCTGATCGAAGAACATCAGAGGCTGGGAGCGCATTGAATAATTTAGATTGAAAAAAATTAAGAAACTTAGTTAAATACCGTATTTGTTGCATATTCTACGATTTGAGCTGAAAAGTCAAGAGTTGTTTTATCATCAAAAAAGCAAACGCAGTAATAGGGTCAATACTTACCAAGCGGCAGAGAAAAAAAGGAATTGTTTCTTGACAATCTCAGAAAAAAATAATATTTTGTTGATGTATTTCCTTACGTTCTTGTAGTTTAAAACATTAAAAAAATCTGTAACGGTAAAACTCATCTGCTCGGATTTGGTGGTGTGGGAGACAGTATTTGAGCCAGGGGCAATAAAAGCCAGACATCACGGCGCGCCTGGAGTGTTTCCTAACTGTGGTGAGTTTTGGGGGCATCGGGTGGTGTTTTTCCCAAAAATATCTTGAAGGAGAGAGGCAAATTTTTAGTCACGGTGAAGAGTAACCATAAATGTGATTGGTTAATTTCCATCCCTGCCGCCTTCGTGATATGAACTAAAGAAGTGGGGAAGAGGTATTAAAAAGGTTTGTAGAGAGATTTCATGAGAGATTGCTGGACAGACGACTGGAATTTAGGCAAGGGAGATTTCGAGACGGATGATTGGAGTTTAGCAAGGGAGATTGAGAAGACGACAGCGGTGGATACGTTGAGATTAGAGGCACGAAGAACGGCAGCGGCGGCTCTGATTTGGATTGAGGACGATCCAAATAGGAGGAAATTGCAACGAGGAACGTCCATTATGTAGGCACAGTAAGCACCCATGTAACTATACTGCCAGGTCCTAATTGATTTTGTGTGAAATATTTTTATCTATGAGAAGGCCCATAACATACGACCATGAGTTTAGAGATCCAGAATTGTTTATTTTAAGAAATTTATTTTAAAAATGTTTTTTGTTATCATATTTTTTGTTGTTGTGGTATTCAGTCCTAAGACTGGTCTGATGCAACACCCATTCTCACCTATCTTGCGCAAGCCTTTTCATTTCCTTATAACTAGCACAAGCCACATCATCACTAATCTGCTTAGCGCATTCCTTCCTTGGTCTCCCTCTTCTGTTCTTCCCCACACACTTCTCTCTAATGCTAATTTTACAAGACGCTCGTGTCTTAAAACGTGGCCTATTAATATATCCCTTCTCTTAGTCAACGTCCTCCATATTGTTCGCTTTTCCCCTATTCTGTTTATAACTTTCTCGTTTGTGATTCTATCCACCCATCTGATTTTCATCATTCTCCTATAGCACCGCATCTCAAAGTCTTCTATTCCTTTCCTTTCCCCAATTCCAATCGTCCACGTTTCACACCCATACAACGCCACGCTCCATACGAACATTTTTAGCTACAATTTCCTAATATTCACACTTATATTACTCGGTAAGTAAATTCCTCTTTTTCGCGAAAGCCTTCATTGTCTGCGCTATCCTACTCTTTATGTCAACTATACTTTTACCATCCCTAGTTATTACGCTTCCCAAGTAGCAGAATTTCTTAACTTCTGTCAAAATATTCCTTCCTAATCTAACACCCTTTGATATTCCACTGTTTCCCATACTACACTCTATTACCTTGGTTTTGCCTCTATTAATACTCATATTGAATTCTTCCTCTAGGACTACGTTGATGCCCTTTATTAATTATATATGTAGTATTAATAAAGAAAGAATTGCCGGCTTTAAGTTTGAAAATATCAAAATTGTAATACTGATGTAAATTTGTTAGGGTAAATTAATTTTTTTATATAAAAGATCATTATTAATATATTAATATTGCACAAATGTTAATATCCCCCCATTCATTCCATTTCATTGTATCCGGTTAAAAATGACTCATTTTTGTTGCAGACCGCAAGCATGTTTTTTTAGGTTTTTTCATATCTCTGATTTACTAATCACTAGCACTAAGTTGTTCCATAAAATAAACTGCATTATGTTCAGCACATCCTAACCTACAAATCAATATTATATTTACATATCTTATATTATTTTTTGATGCATTTCTTGTAACACAAATGTATCGATTGCAAATGAAGAAAATTCCATTTTTCTATGTTGATTTCTATTTACCAATTGGAAACTTTTTGAGCCACAATTGTGTTCTTACAATTAAGATTTCAGTTATTTTATGGGAACTATCAGGGTATCTAGCTTTCCCTTTATAAGTTAAAACCAATTAAAAGTAGAGTTTTTGAAATTTATTCCGAAGTTCGAGTTCCAATATCTCTGTTGGGGGACGAGATGGAAATATAAATACTGCACACATGAAATGAATCTACAGTATCAAACTTCAGTACAATTCTCAAATTTGAGATTCAACTCAAAGGTGATAAAAGAATTGTGATATAAAGCCAAAAATGCGTGATTTCCGCATTCGAGATAAGCGTCCATAAACAGTTGTTCTTTTATTTATAAGTGATTTATGACTGCAGAAACCATATTTCATACGAATATAAGAATAATTGATTACTCACAAACATTCCAGACTGCACAATATACAATGCTTACGTTTTTCAATCACCTGACGAAATCAACAAGGATTGTAGAAAAGTTGTGTGGTATTTATTTTAGTATTTTTTATCTATTTTTTGGCCGATTTTGTAAATCGTACTTTATTTTTTGTTTTAAATGGTGTGGCAGAAGAGAAACTTTCTCTTTTTTAACAATAGCATTTAGAGAACGTAGTGAATTATTTCACGCATAGTCAGCATATTTTTTCTGTATGTTCCCAGCAAGGAGTATCAAAAGAAACTAAGAATAGAAATATATATTAAAATGTTTCATATAGACACGAGGGAACGGGTTCTTACGTATTTCTAGACTTAAGGGTAGGCTAGGAAAAGGTCCAGGTCAAATAAATTATTTTGTCTTTTCGGTCTCAGAGGTAACTAGAAGTCACCCCACTTTTTCCACCAGTAAATTTGGACAGAGAAAAGCAATATAAATTAAGATCGCCTTATAGAGAGACACTATAATTTGTAGTTTTTACTGTTGATAGAATAATTATTTAGAGTGGTGTACAATTGAGAACGTTGGACGATAGTGTATATCTGCAGCTATTGCTGTTATTTGGCGAAATAAACGGATGCTTTGCTTAGTTAATAGTCTGGACTGGTGTCAGTCACAGCTGCAGCATCACCGGCGAGGTACTTATTGGCAAGGCCACCAAAACATTATCAGCAGACAACTGCTGGAAGGACAACGAAGAACTGGCGACTGTTATTAAAGTACGCTAAGTGCCGCTATATTTACTTACTAGGCCAAGGAAATATTCGAACTGAAATGTGTTTTTTATTTTTAGTTTAAGTCACGCCAACAGCTAAGGTCATTAGCGACTACTTTACCATTGAGGGGATCTTATCTTCCTTGTTAGGAAAGACCCAAGCCCTTACCAGGAATCTCTGGTACGAGGCAGTGACACTAGCCACTACTGTCGTCGTCAAAATATTAGAGCACTGAGTCTGAAGGTTCACTGTGCCTATTCGGATAGACCTACGTTATAGTAAACTGTCACATTTTACGCTGAATTTAATGCCATTTTATGATATGTAAATGATTTTTTTTAAATCATTTAATACTAGCGTTTTGGCGAAAAATCTGAAAAAAGGCAAGTTTATTGTCTTTCTTTCATATATCTCGACTTTGACAACTCATAATTTCTAACCACTGCTTAAAATGGTCTGAAACGGTAGCAAACGATAGTTAACAGCCTTTAAAATCTATCCGCAAAGTTCAAATCATCTGTGTTTCTTACTTCTTAAAAAATTAATTAATTAATCGACCTCTATTAGGTCTTGAATAGCAAATAGCAGAAGAGTGTTACATAGCTTTTCTTGTAGCGTTTAATAATAATAAATATAAAGTATAAGCTTAGTTGATGTAGCAACGTAAAAAAATTATGTACTATTTTTAAAAACTTCACGGAGAAAGGAAAGGTTTATTGGAACGGGAGGCTAAAGTAGGATGGCACCCCAGCCCGCTGCCCAGTCTCCGCCGTACCTAGAGAATGTATCAGAACTGAAGGAGCTGACAAAGGCAGAATTATTAGAAATTAGGCCATTTTATGGAGTGCCCCAAAGAATGTTAGGCATAATAACGCAAGATGTAGAGCTAATTTGGCTACCCGTTGCCCACTGCGATTTGGACCCCAATGAACTGATTTGGACGTATGAAAAATATTACGTGGCTAAACATAACATAGCTAATGCAGAGAATAAAGTACGTAGCATTAATAACACGAACACTAATAAAAAAATTGAACAATGTAACTAGGAAAAGGACCACCTCAGTCAAGATTTTCCTGAAAATGGCACCGTAGTTTGAAATCGGACAGTGATATTGAGGAATTCAGTCATTATGAATAAAAGAAAAAACTAAAAATTTTATAAAATAATATACTAATATCAAAAGAGCAAAAATTAAGTAATTATAGATATAAAAGCACACGTTTATGCTCTAGAAATAGTGTATTTAATTTTTTACTTACGAGTCTATGAACATTTTTTAAAACTGCCAAGAATTTTTTCTTTCCAGTGATATTCACCAGTATGAGCAATATAATTTGAAGGTAAACGACCAGGAAGAGTGGTGTAGAATGGTCGTGGGCCGGTCAGCTGTCAGGGGTGCCACCCTACTTTACCCTCCCGCTCCAATAAACCTTTCCTTTCTTCCTGCACTTTTTTAAAAATCGTAAAAAAATTGTTTCGTTGCTACATCAAAGAAACTTATATTTTCTATTTATTACTTTCAACTGCTACAAGAAAAGCTGTGTCCCACTCATCTGCGATGCCCTGTCCAAGGGTTAGTAGAGGTCCACTAATGAATTAATTTAAAAAAAGTAAGAAACACAGATGATTTAAACTTTGCGGATATTTGGGAGGGTTTTAACTAACTTCTGCTACCGTTTCAGAGCACTTGAAGCAGTAGTTTGAAATCTACGAGTTGCCAAAGTCGAACTATAAGAAAGAAGGTCAAAAACCGTGCATTCTTTCAGTTTTTTTCCCAAAATTTTGAATTACATATCACATAATGGAATTAAATTCTGTATAAAACGAGACGTTTTGAAACAACGTAGGTCAATCTGAATAGGTACAGTGAAGCTTCAAACTCATGGCTCTACTCTTTTGACGACGACAGTAGACCACAGAAACCAGGTGTGTTCAAATTGTTCCCTATAACATCAAATTGTAAAAAAGTGTCTTTAAAGAAATAAGCTTTAAAATTTTTTTTCGATATGTGGAAGAGCGTGACAAACATATAGGTTTATCTAAAAGAGGTCAGACAGTCAGACATCGCAAGGAATTTTTCGCCGAAGACTGCATGCAGCAACTAGGCTTCTCGGCATTACGAGCCGCAAACTGTTGAGTCAGCAACAAATCCCCTATTACTCTACGTAACGTCTACGTTGTAAATTACACAGAAAAAAACGTTCCACTGACGTCCTAAGTGACAGTGATTTCGCATACATTTTCGTTGCCTCATTTGGACACTTCTTCCAGGACAAGTTACCAATGAGTAATAAAATATATACATCACCATGGAAAAAAAAAAATATATTGGTATACTGGCCTGCAATAGTTACAATCATGGGATACATGAATTTTCTATAATTCATTTCGACCTCAGTGTTACAGCAAAAATTTAAAGCACCAAATAATAAAATACTTTAAATAATTAACGACCAGACTATTATAAAAATTGTGAACAGTGACATGCCAGTCAGTGTCACATTAACATTTTCAAAATATAGCTTAATTTAAGTTGGCGATTTTAGTTTGGTCCGGTGTCTGACGAACGTCTTTGACAATGGCATAGTGAAGAGAGTTTTTGTTGTTGTTGTGCTTTTTTGTTCTTTGGAAATTCGTGAAGAATCTATGACTTTAATTCTCTTGCACCTTTGATCAATTTACGTAATGTCATTCTTCACGAATTTCCTAGAATTAGGGTGTGAAAAAAGTGATTAGTGAATTGTCTTTCTTCTAAATTAGGTATACGATCCTACTTGAGCTTCAAATGAAGCATTTATAGTCTTGGACTTAAATATTATGAGTTAACTACAAATTTGTGTCTCACTAAAAATACACGAAGAGCTGGGATTCTAATGCAGTATCTATTTCATATTTAAGCCGTTTCGACCAACACTTGTGGCCCTTGTCAGACTGAATTAATAAGAAAAACGATAATGCAAATCAAAGAATAACCAAACGATGAAACTAACAAGGACAATTTAATAATCCATAAAATAATTTATTTAATTGAGAAGTTTTGTTTTATATTTTATATATCGTTGAGGTCGTAAGACATACTACATCTAAACCATCCTGACGCCTACTTGCAGTTCGTATCATAAACCCGAACCCCGAAAACGTCACACTAGATTTCTAACCACCGAATTTATGTTTCGCGATCTCTGTTACACGGCCTACAGCCACTCCGTGCCTAAGCGTAAATAAACAATGTTGCGCTTGTACAGTTATGGAAAAATTTAATTGCAGTAAGACATATATTAATAATAATAACGCAATACACTAAACATTACAAGTTTAGTGAAAGTAGGTACGAATTTTACAGTTTTGTGTGTTACAGTTGTCAGCGGTTAATTTTGCTGAATTGCCCCTCATGGATTATATGATTCGAATGAAGTCTAGCAAATGAACAGATGTTTCTGCAAACAGGAAAAGGAGGTATATTCACATGAAACACGAAACTTGTGCTGGAGCCAAGGGTATAAATACATTCTGTGCGTATGCGAAGATGGCGAAAACTACATTCAGCTGACGTCAGTAGCAGGGACCAATGTATCAATTTAGGGCTACACTAAAATATATTATAATAATATATATATACATATAAACTATTGTTTCAAAGCTGCGTAAGAAGAAACAGATGTAAAAGAGGCATTAATGTACAGAATCAAGTATAACAATTGCACGGAATATATATTTGGTTTATTTGTCTAAATACGACTCATGAAAGATCTAGATTATATAATGTTCCAATGGTTTTCTTATACTTCCAATTTTCTGCTGTACACACTAAATAAATAACCAAACACGGAATACCACGGTTAAATCACAGTCGCCAGAATTCGTAAAACATAAGAATCAGTCCTTGAAAATTTAGTTATTTTACCCGGGTTTATATATTGGATTGAAATCATTGCCACCTATATATAAGGTAAGTAGTAATATTAACGATTATTGCTAATGGGAAATATTATGGATAGTTTCTTTGTGTATAACCTCACGCCTTCTGATGTAAGTATAAGCGACGGAAGACATGTAAATGCGCCTTTATATACACACCCACATGTATATATATATATATATATATATATATATATATATACACACAGGGGTTTGACATAATTATATATACACCAATGCAATAGGGTACGTCTTGTTGGAGGTTGGCAGCACTGTGTACGTGTAAATTGTGCGACGTGACTGCAGTGCCCACTTGTTGTGCCACGTTTTGAGTTTATCTTGCAGTATTATTATATGCTTCGTTTTGCGACAGTGAAATCCATGGTCTATTAGACTTCGAAAGAGGACAATTCGTTATTGCGTGGTTAGCGGGAGCATCTGTGACGAAAACGGCTCAACTGTTTGTTCCACGAGCGACAGTATCCACAGTATTCACGAACCGTTGTAAAACATCATTAGCGAAGAGAAATAGTGGGCGAAAGCCGAAATTAACTGACAGAGACAGACGAACATTAAAAAGAATTGTGACCAGAAAACTTCCGCGGCCAAAGCGACTGCATAACTCAACACTCACTTGAGCAATACAGTTTCGACAAAGACAGTGCGGCGGGAGTTTCACAAAGCTAGCATTCAAAGAACGGCTGTAATTTCGAAACACTTCATAAAGGAAACCAACGCAAAGCTGCGAAAGAAATGATACCACGATCATAAAACCTGGACACTGGATGATGAATAATCGTTTACATTGTTTTCTACAAATGACTGGGTTTATTTATGAAGATCACCAAATGAAGCCTACTTCCTACAGACAAGCACGGGGGAGGTTACCCTTACTGGCCGCATTACTGCGAATCAATATCTCGACATCCTCAACAATGACGTGCTTACTATGACTAGAATATTGCTGCCACACACTGCCATATTCCAAGATGATAATGCGCCCATACACACAGCCAAAACGGTTCGCGCGTTGTTTGTAGAGCATCAGAATGTCATCAAACATCTTCCCAATCGCCAGACCTCAACGTCATTGAACCGTAATGAGGAGTTTAAGAGTAGGGAGTGAGGAGCAGATTTCCACATCCAACATCGGTGCCGCAATTGGCGGATGTTTTGCTACAAGAGCGAATTGCAGCTGTTCTCAATGCAAATGGTGGTCCAACTCCTTATTAATCCATAAATATTGTGTAAATGCAGGTGTTCATATTATTTTGTTTGAGATAGATGTGTTTCGGTATAAAATATTAGATTACAAAACAGGAGACAAATATTATATCTCATTTTTATTTAATCCCTTCTTACCAAGACACCGCATCTTTTCGCTGTGATTTGCCGAAAAATTTTATTGCAATCTGAAATTCGGAGATACTACTTTTTATAAATTAAGGCTTATATATATAATCATTCTCGTGCAGAATTCATTTTGAATTTCACTGAGAGGGATTCTATAATCATTTACATTTTTCTCGTCGTTCATATTAAATTACAATTAATATCCTTCAGCCAGACAGCTCCTGACTAATGTAGCAGTTAAGGTTTCTCTTACTTGATACTTTTCTACGCCATGCATATATATAGTATAATATTAAACAAATATATATATATTTCAATAATAATAAAAATGTAATTACATATAAGGAATTAATTTCTCTAAATTAAATCATTTGGAAATTTTGGTACAAATAAAACTTACTACTTTTCTCGACAGCCGTTACAGACATTTATTCCTGTTTATTTAAAATTTATGTACACTACTTCGAACAATTATCAAACATGTTGCGAAGATACGACCAAACAATAAGAATTTTTTTTTTCATTCTCTCAATCGATTTCTACAGAATCATCGCCGAGGTTTAAAGCTTTTCTTATTCGAAAACGAACTGCCAGATAATAGATAATATTCATTACAATATATTACTCAAATAAATTTATTTTAGTGTTACCAACATTCAAAGAAACTTAATTTCGTTACATTCCCATTTACCTTTCACAGTAGTGTGATGTAGATTCTTTAACCTTTCCGTTAAGGAAGCTGATTGAGACGTGAAGTTCTAGTGTTATTAAATAATAGAACACGCTTTACCGTCAGTTTCTATGAAATGATAAATTTATCGTGCATTGCACGATACGATCCTATATTAAATTTAATGTTTATTTATCTAATTTACAGGAAACTCACTTTTTAACTTAGGACTAATTTGGACTCCTCTAAATTCTGAGGACGTTAAGAGGAAATGCAGTGTCATGTGTTGACTATTATCGAGTGCTTTAAACAGATTTTATTTTCTCCATGGGTAATCTAAACCTAACAAAGAAACGCGATAGTAATAATGACGATGATTACGTCGCATTTATACGTCAACCTTCCCACGCA
This sequence comes from Eucriotettix oculatus, assembly GCA_034510155.1. NCBI lineage: Eukaryota > Metazoa > Arthropoda > Insecta > Orthoptera > Tetrigidae > Eucriotettix > Eucriotettix oculatus. The sequence goes on from CM067379.1 coordinate 109,125,281, forward strand.
TTCAGATACGCAAACATCGCGTGAGAATTATTTATATCGCTCGTTTGAACTTCGTACTGTTGCAGAAATTGATGAGACACAGTTTAATCTTGTATAGTAATTCTTTCTTTACTGTTCCTTCGGAATGGATTAATCATGATAATCCAAGCTGAGCTCAGTTTGCCCGTACTTATTTACCGAAGATTCAGTTATACTTTATAAGTAATTGATAAAAACCTTGCTTGCGCATGTAAAACTTAATAATCCAGTAACATGTATTTAACGACTATTGACACACATTTTTATTAGTTATATAAATTTTATTTAACGGTACAACGTTTCTGTACAGATTTGTGCCCTCTTCATAATGCGGTCTGACTGTAATGTTTACCTTGATGCTATAAACGTTCCCTTGGTCTGGTTATGAATAATACTAGTTAGGCTTTTACGGTAATTTTGCTTCACAATTAACCTCTCCCTACCATGGAACCTTTACAAGCAAAAATTTAATCGATAAATTATAACATATTGTTACTTATAATATACTGCACATTGGCAATTAAATAGTTGAGACACTTAAAAAGAGTAAAAAAGTGAGTCTAGTATTTCTGTTGAAACAAATATTTTTAATATTAATATTTAATATTAATCTCTATTTTACATTTCAAAATTTTGAATAAAATTAAGGACAGTGAAATTACGGGAAGAGAGAGAGAAAGAAAGAGAGAGAGAGAGAGAGAGAGAGAGAGAGAGAGAGAGAGAGCGAAGTGCGTCGCCTCACCGATGAGGAACAGACTCGCTGGTTTACCATTCAACGGCTCAAGTTCACTCTTTCTCTCTGTTTCATTTTTTGTGGCGTCACTAAATTATAGTATCTGTAGCTTACTCTCAAAATTCCAGATTACTGAAAATTGTTTATGTTGATATTAAAATGTTATTGCTGTAGTAATCAGTCCTTAGACTGGTCCGATGCAACCCTCCATGCTAACATATTCTGCGCAAGCCTTTTCATTTCCGCATAAGTACCACATCCCAAACACAACCTAATCTGCTTAGCGCTTCCATCCTTCGCCAACTACTTCTCTTCTTACCTCACACACTTTAATCTAATGCTAATTTTACAAGACCCTCAAGTCTCGAAACGTGGCCTATTAATCTATCCCTTCTCTCTTTGCTTTTCTGCTTAGAACTTCCTAGTTAGTTATTCTATCCGCCCATCTGATTTTCAGTATTCTTCTATAGTATTACATTTATAAAGTTTAATGGGAAAAAATTATTATATACAATATATATTTACAATTTTCGACTTAATAATAAATTATTATCAATGCGATATTTAAAACAAAAAATTCCAAATTTTAAAAGCCATTCTGAATTGAACGACATATACTGTATATATATATATATATATATATATCCTTTTTATTTTTGAATAACAAATACAAGACAAAACAGGCAATCTATCGGAATCCTGATCGAATATTCAACTCGGAAATTCCTGAATCAGTTATTAACGACAAACAAGTCCACATCATTCAAAAACGTCGCCCAAATGAAAAGTTTCTTTTAACTAAGTTGGTATCCCGTATTTAGTCTTGAGGGAATATTGATTTTTAATTATCACGTCATTTATCGATAGAAGTTTGAATTATACTTGTGTGCCATATGTTTTCAAAGTTATCAACTACAAATCTCGTTAGATATGTAAGTCAGAAGTTACGTCATTGAAGTTATTATAATTCATAACTAAGGCGCTGCTAGTTTTAAAGCTATTCACGTCAGACTGTTAAAAGTTTAAATATTTTTTCGCACCACCTCAACTACGGTAACATTCATTCATATTAATTCCAATTATTATCAAAACCAAACAATAGAACTTCCAAGAAATGTTATCACTGAAATAAATCTAGGATAGTCATTAAAATTTGAATATAATCCGTGAAAAGTTTACTGAATTATTAATGACATTCACTGGATTGTCTTCACGAGTGTTGCAATCTTCATGTAAAGGTCGGAAACTTTTCAAAAACCCTGGTAGTTAGATGATTACATTATATGAACACATCAAGACTAAGCTAAAAAATATTGTAAACCTTTGTAAGAAGAATTAAAAGTATCCTTAAGGATGAACATTCTTGTGATAAAAATGAGTATCTTTCCTGACGATGGTTCCTGTATTAAAGTCTTGAACGAATTTGAATTTGACTGGGAAAAGAGAGTTTCCTTCTACATTAGTTTTCCACATAAGTTAGTGACATTTAAGTTGAAGATTTAACTAAACGTGCATGTACTAAATATTGTCATAAAGAATTTCTTGTACGCATCACAAACAACTTAATTTCTCGATTGTGGCCTTCAATTACATTTATTTCCCTACATAATAGTAATAACTGTTCCACAGTGTGAAATGTTTTGTACGTCGGTAGGCTTGTCTTTATTAAGATACGGCTACCGCGCGTCCACATCGGTATCAAACATCATGACTTATTGCAATAATCAGCAATGACTTAACCTCCGCAACGATGGACTCTGAACCACGGTTCATATCGCTTATCCTGTTAAGTGATGTATATATTTGTTGTTGTGTGTATGGCAACAGAAAGTGGTGAATAATTCATTGGGAACGGATATCAATGAAAGAAATAGATCAAGGTCAAGCATCATAATCACTAAAGCAGTATTTTACGTTTGGTAACATTTCCTTATCCGTTCCAGGTCAAGGATATGAAATAGTTTGTATTAATGAGCTACGTGGTAAATGTTAATCGCTGTTTTCATGCCTTCTGCTGTCATGCATATTGACATAAAAACGTCGGAGATTGACAACGATTATTTATGGTTTACCACATTGTGTGATTTACGAATCGTTTGTAACTGTTATCTCGTCTTCAACGAATCTCTACCGCCGCTTACTTTGATAATCAACCACAAAAAGGAAAATAAAATCCAAACGTTTCTCATATTCTCATACAATTTGAATTAAAATTAATTTATAGTGATTCCGGTTTCCATCCGCTCTTCGCTCATGCCAAGCAAAATTTACCTTTCTTAAATAAACTGAATCAACAGTTAGCCTAATAGATTACCAGATAACAGACCATAGACGCATATTGTTAACTAATGGACCAACAAACAGTCAGCCGAGAATCATTCTGTTATCATTATTTATTTTATAGTTGATAAGTGTTGCTTCCATCTGTCGGTGCCCGACATACCGATTCCTTCCCGACCAGAAATTGGAGTCAAATTGAGTGGAAATGTATTTTCATCGTGAATTTTCGTACTAAATTTCGTTTCACATGAAATAATGTGCCTGAAGGGTATGAATTCCAAAAATAAGATAATTCCATGCGTGCTTTCTTAACGTAGTGGTTATCATTAGTAGGTGTGAAAAAAAATTCTCCAAATTTTTTGCCAAAAAAGATTGAACAAACACACTAACAAATATTAAAATGGAGTAGAAAAGACAATAGTATACCATGTTCAGTTAAGGGTGAATAGTTAAATCATACTTTTGTTATGGCATTCAGTCCTAAGACTGGTCTGATGCAAGCCTTTACATTTTTTGCAAAACTATCACATCTCACTCTTCCCTGATCTACTTAGGGTATTCAATCCTTGGCCTCCCTCTTCAGTTCTTGCCCCACTCACGTCCCTCAAATGATAATTTTACAAGACCCTCATGTCTCAAAACGTGGCCTATTAACTATCCCTTCTCTTGGCCTTTACTTAGAACTTCCTTGTTAGTGATTTTACCAACCAATCTGATTTTCAGCATTCTCCTATAGCACCACATTTCAAAGGCTTCTATTCTTTTCCTTTCTACAACTCCCACTGTCCATGATTCACACCCATATAATGCCACACATCATAGAAACACTTTTAGCAATGACTTCCTAATACTAACTCATATATTATCCGTAAGTAAATTCCTCTTCTTTGCAAAAGCCTTCCTTGCCTGTGCTATCCTACTCTTTGTGTGTACTACACTTTTACCATCCCTAGTTATTACGCTTCCCGAGTAGCAGAATTCCTAAACTTCCTTCAAAATAACCCTTCCCAAACACCTTTTGTTATTCCACATTTCCTATACCACAATCCATTACCTTATTTTTCCCACTATTAATCCTCTTATTGAACTCTTTCTCCGGGACCCCATTCCACATTCATGCCATTTATTATGGTTTCCAAGTTCTCTTCTGTCTATCCTATCATCGCAAACCGTAGGGTTTTTATTTTTTTCTCATTGCAGGACGATTCCTTTTCCATATTCCGCTTCAACTTACTTCATATATATATATATATATATATATATATATATGAAGTAAGTTTATTCCTGTCCTTTTCAAAATCCTTAATAATGTGTTTCAGTTCTATCTACCCATCTGATTTTTAATACTGCAGTTTATGTCTAGTTTTATACAGTTTATTTAATTAAGAACCTGAATAAAGAATAAGAACGCAATTTATTAAGGAATGATGATCCGTTTCAAACAGTTTATTTAATTAAATCTAAATCAAGTAGAAAAGCGTTTTTCAATTAAATAAAAATGACCACTTTCACAGTGTTTATTTCATGAAAAACCTGAATATTGTACAAAAGTATTATTTATAAATTAATAAAATATCACCACTTTCAGACAGTTAAATTAAAAAACTGAAGAAAGTACAAAAATGTTATTTTTAACTGAGTTGTCCGGAACTGGTCATAAGCTTTTTTCTTATAATTTTGAATATGCGAATGTTCTAATTATATACTGAAGGGGTCATGGAGTTAGGTCCGTGAACAGCTAAATTTTGTAAGTTTAAAACTACGTATTGTATTTTTCAAAAAAGATGTAACGAAATCATTGTAACCTTCATTTTAGTATAACTGAAGAAGTCTCAAATGAGATTTGAAACGTAGCATTGTTCATTATTTAAAAAAAATAAAAACTGACAAACAGGCTGTTATAACTCATTAATTTTTTAAAGTTGTTATTCTGGTAGCTAAGCTATAAGATGATTTAATTTAGTTAAGTCAATGAAATAATTAAAAGTGGTTTTGGAAAAAACATAATTTTTTTGTGACTATTCGTCCTAATATGGAGACGTGCAGGCCACATCGATACGACGGGAAGGAATCGCTGAAATTTCAGGGGGCTGTGTCATTTATGTACCTGAAAGTAACTGTAATTATCTGGGAATAGAATCGGGCCTCGCCCGACAGACCGAGCCAATTTATAAAATAATATTTTACAACACAGTAATGCAACATGCATAAGTATTTACAGGTTTTAAAAATATTTCTAGTAACATTAGTGGCACGGAAAATGTAGAATGAAAAAACCTTTAGATATATAATTGTCTTGTTTTTACGACTATTTTATGCTCGGCCGCTCATAAAATACCTCTGTATGCCAAAATGATTAACATTTCATTTTCCATTCAAATAAACTGATATTTTAATATTAAACGGTTATTCGCTTGATAATTTGTAAACAATATACTTCGCGTTCGCGATCGAAGATGTTACCTCCAACAAGGATATTCCTCAACCAAAGATTCAACAACACGCGCGAACTAATAAATATTTTGAATTAATAAACACAGTGTTATTTCATATTAGAACATATATTTTTGGGTTATTAGTACCGATATCAGTGTTAATTGTACGCTGTTGCCCCCAAAATACCACTGCGACAAACATTGTAAATGTTTTCCAGAAATTCCATTCATCTTTGTACTGTTATTAGCATTGCAGCTCGAGTATTGTTACTGCAGACCTTATTACTATGGTTAGCGTCGTCTTCCCACTTGCTGTCTTCATCCGACGTGTGTGGTGTTACAAATATGTTTTTGAAGCAAATTAACTACGCTGTAGCAATAACTTTCCCATGGCAGTGTTGGAATGACCTTTTTCTCTTGAGGGGCTTGTAAACGAGCAACATTTTACGGCAATATGTGTTCGGCAATCATGGTCAAGCAATATTGCCCAAAATCCAGCAACATTTCCGGCAATATATCAGTATTGCCGAGCAATGTTGCCCGTATTGCAAACACTTGCCAGGGTGTTGCCGGTGAGTTCGATCCGGTATGGAAAATATGCAATATTGGCCTGTAATACTAGTCCCCAGCCCTCGCCCAGAGGTCTCTGTGGCCAATCAGCTGAGTTAATAATTAATATAAGATGTGGTCAGCGTCGTGTTTCGTATAAATTTTATTCATTATTCCAATCATGGATTCGCCAAACGAAAAAAATTATTGCATTTATCGATGCAGTTCACACAAATTCATCATATTAGAGAATAACATGTAAAAAATAGATGTTTGGCAAACAATAGCCAACAAATTTTACAACTTGTGAAACCCATATATTGGTCATTTATTGAAAAGTAACAAAAAAAGAATTACAAAGTAATTTTTAAGTTTTTAAATAATTATTCAGCATATAAAGAGGTCTAGGCTGTAATTAAATAAATTCAATTAATGCTTCCTTTAAAACTACGCATACTTCAATCGAACACTGAATAAATACGTCAAAGAAGTATAGGGCAGTCCCGTCAAAATAATTTTTGGATAATTGCCAATCTCGTATATATCGGTGTTGTATTCCCCATCATCGTATCCTCTTCCCTATAATGACCTCTATTTTTGAAGGAAATATTCAAAGTCTCCCTTTGACATAGAAGACGACGTTTTTGAATAAATAATCAAGAATCCGTTCGTTGCTTACATTGTGAATTGTTTCTTGATAATTTAAAAAAGGTCTAAACCAGGTTCTCATTTTCTTTAGTTTATTGCCACTAAGCGTGCACTAATAAGAACTTAATTTTCGGCTATTATTGCTGTGCTACGTGTAGGTGGAAAATGTTGTGGCTACATTGTGGCTGCAATATTGCTGGGATATATATTGCAACACATTGCCTGGCCGTAGCTTTTGCTACATATTGCCGACAATATTGCCGGGTCATAGTTTTCAAAAATATTGCCGGCAATGTGAAATTTTTGTTGCTCGTTTACAGGCCCCTTTAGAAAGTTCATTGTTCACAATACTTTAAACGGGAGTACATAAGTCTCAAAGATATGAGGTGGGTGTGTTTGATGTCTCTTAATCTGTAAAAGATATAACATTCAAGAGTCAAGATTGCAGATTAAACCACTTCTGCAGCATCGTCGTTTGCTAAAAAATAAAATAGTGGCTTAATATTTCATTGTCAGATATTTTGATAATTAGTACATTGTGTGTATTTATTTTCAAGTATGTTGTTAAGTCGTATAGCATCAAATAAAATATTATCCCAGATGTCTTCTAGTGTCCGTTGGTACCGTTATGGCATACATGGCGAAAAAAGGTTTAAAATGAATAATAGCTCAGGTGATGTAGCAACCTATTTTCTAATGAACGACCTAATTTATACTGGAGAGTGAAAATATTCGGAAAGTTTATAGTACCAAAGCCTTTATATATTTTGTTAAGTTTTCGTAAAGGCCCCCGCACACTGGTAACTATTTAATCAAAGTGATTAAATAGCTGTTTCTTCCAGCGTGCCAAGCGCACACTAGCGACCAATGGTTGTTTTCTCTCAGAACTGTATATTTACGCACTCAAGGGTGTTCCGAGAATACAGGAGAAAATTTTTAATAGATTTAATTAAAAAATATATAGTAACAGTTTATATAACTTCAATCCGCTGTTTGTTCGTAAATGATATTAGGGATCAAATTAAGCTATGGACACATTAATTTTTTAATGAGTTTTTCATCTGTCTACACCAGTCACTGAAAATCATTAGCAATTTATTACAACAGCATACAATTTTCCTTTGTGCAATAATGTCTAATTTTATGTCAAAAAAATATGCAGGAAGCTCTGGTTTTGTTTCCATTTGAAGAAATCATCTTCCGAATCGCAACAAATGCTTGTGGAGGACCATGGCGACAGTGCTTTATCGGAAACAACGTGAAGGGATTAGTTCAGAGACAGCAATTATGTCCAGAGCGACAAGAAACGTGAAAATCGGCTCAGAAATATTGAGACCATCCACATTGCAAGCTCATTTGGAAAATGTAATGGGTGACGGTGTCGTGACGCTGTGAGTCAAACGTAATTACAGTGTTAAAGTGGAGATAAACAGAGATATGACATGCAAAGCTCGTTTCAGTCTTTGAATATTAAACCAGCGAGTCTGCTGCTCACCCGTGTCGCGGCTCATTTCGCTTTCCCTCTCGTTTTTTTCTCGTTTTCTTTACTCTTTTTTCGCATTTTAATTACACTTAATTTTATAAAATATCCTTAAATTTCGAATATAAAAACTTAACTTTGTTAACATTATTATTAAAATATAATAAAATACAGTAATAAAAAGTTTCGTAAATACAATGAAACCTTATTAATTTTAGTAGCACCCTTCGCACATTTATAGAACCATGATCGAATTCAAAATAACCATATCAAAGTTGATGATACGATCGTTATTTTAAATGTAAGTAAGTACCGATATTTGTTTAACAATCAACACAATACTTTCTTTACAGATATTTAATCATTAATCATTATATTACACCTCACACTACTTCTCCGAAAAGTCAGCGTTGTTAGCCACTTGTAACGGATATCCATTTTTCAAAGAAAGATGCCGCCTGTGATGGAAGCAAAGTCTGAACTTCGGCCGCACCACTGTGTAGCGCAGTTCGACCCCTCCCTATTTTATTAGAATTTTTGGATTTGTGAATAATCTAAAGGTTCAGCAAGAACATTATGGCCCGGTGACAGGCAGGTAAGACGTATTTTTTTTCCGGCGTCAGGCTGCCGGTAAGGGGATGAGCCTGTCTGCTTGTTTTCCTGAAGGAACATTCACAATTCAAAATTTCCGAAGGACCCTGTCCCCTTTGTCTTTGAAATTTTTCCGCGTCGGACGAAGGATTCATGAGGATTGGTGGAACAAACATCACGTGGGATAGCGTTTTCCTTTGGAGAAGGGATATACGAATTTAGTTTAGAGGCGAGAAGCCGAAAAATATGCAGAATGGTTCTAGACATAGAGAGGCCCAGGAGATATAGAGGGAGAGTTGTTCATGAAGTTGAGAAGATGGAAGGGTTGATCAGGACTTGAAAGGGAGGAGGAAGCGTCAGAGTAGAAAGTGAGGTGTCAATTGTTGCTCTTTAGTGAGAAGTTATTGAGAACAAGGAAGACTAAAGGGAAGAAGGAGGGAAAACTGGGGTTTTCTTAATCACCGGCAGTTTCAGTTCCAGCCACCTAGTAACCTGCATCAAGACTCCAATAAAGGTTAAACAGGCTCGTCAAGTGAACGTGGTTACCCCATAAGTAATTAACCCTGATATTTAAAAATCGTCCCCTTGAATTAGTTTATTTATTAGTAATAGCGCGCAGAATCCTTTTAAGCGGATGTTTTAATAAATAAATTTATTATATTTATATCCTAAAGCGCAAGTAATTTCATTAAATAATTTAAATAATACCCCCCATAATCATTTACAACTGCTTACTGAGCACATATTCACGACCTTCTTTAAACCGTCTCATCATCCATTTCGTTGCTCATTTTTGTTTCCCAAGCTCCGTTACTCAATTGCTGATGAATATTTGGTAGTATAACATTCCAGCATTGAAGAAGCGCCTCACTGATCTAATTTCACGGGCGGCGTGTTGTTCTATTGTTCATTTAGAAACGTACGAACAAAAGGAAAACACAAGCTCCGCCCGCTTTCCTAATGACTGGATGGTGTGATCGAAAATACACAAAATGAAACTGCATAGGCAAATTATTACAATGTACTTGCCTTCGTAAATGTCGGTCTTCAGAAAATACACAAAATTTGCGAAAAATTAGTGAAATGAGGTTATTAAGTCATATTCTATTAATAATAAACTTTGATAAGTTAAATAATTACTGATTTAATAGGATGTTCACTTTTTGTCATTCTTTTCCATCACTTAAAATATTAAACTTCCGGGTCAGAAAAAATATTTCATTTCGCTTCAATGTATATTCCTTTTTACTGTCTGTATTCATCATACTAGCTCATTGTGTGTTAAACGTAACAAAAGAGTTCCAATTTTCATTGTAAGATTAAATTCGTTACCACTAAAAATAGTTTGAGAATTCTTAGTCAACTGTGTTCCCCGAAGCCGAGTGCGAGCTGAAAATAACTACAAGGAAAACTAGACAATACTAGAAACACCGTATGAGAACACCTAGATTTATCAGTAGAGCTAGATATAACTAGGACGCGACTCAACCTTATTACTAACATCTGGACGGGCAATAGACAAAACACGCGAAGTAGGTCTTATAATCCAAATTGTAAATGTAGATTCCTTGGCCTGGTTACAGTTACATTGAAAGCGATCGTATGCAGATGTTTGGGAAATTTCCCAAACTTAAAGAAATATCAGCTGAGGCTACAAACACTCCAATGAAATGTCCGACAGGACATAACTTTTACACGGAATGTCGTCTATAATGATATATATGTTTAAACCTGCGTTGAAAATTTCCTTTTGTCATCCCGCGATTAATACATCAATGACATGGTCATAGTTTTGAAAAAAAATTCACGCCCCCTACTTTAGGACAGCTGAATTTAATCAACAATACCACGATGACTCAGTATTTTTTTAAAAGTACGATACCAAGAGAAGCACTATCATTATTACCAGCCGCGATAAATTATTCCTATGAAAATATTGTAAATGATTGGGGGGATATTAATTAATGAATTTAATAATTGGGTTTAATATGTACATTTATGAACTGCAAAAACACTAATTTTATAATGGGCCCTGCGTGTATATATCATGTACAAAAATAAAGAATTAAAAGTGGGTGACCACGTGTGGCAGATTTTCCGTTGGTTGACGAACCTGAGTTGTTTGTATATGCGCCTTGCTGCAGATGTCACTGGAACTTCCGTGTTGTGGAACTTGAAGCGGCCGGTAGACAATAGCACAAAGTCGTGATGCTGGAATTGAGGAAACTCAGCTTTATCCTCTTTCTTCTCTCGTTGTTAAAAACTTTCTTCGACTGATAAAAACGTGGTACACCTGTCTGCTGCCTTCTCTGAGGGATCAGTCCGTAATTTACACTGTCTTCCTCCACTTGTCAATGCCTCACCTTATACTCTCACCACCACTCTGCTCAATTCCTTCTCCACCACCAATTTGTTCTCCTCGCCAATCTCCTCTCTCCACCACTCTGCTGCCAATCTCCTCTCGCCACCACCTTGTATCCCCAGCAATCTGTTCCAAAATTGTCTCCGCCCGCCTCTTTAAAACCTCGTCCCCACTTATGCGACACCTATCACTAAGGTGTTACATTTGGGGAACACACGCCATCCGGTCACCAAATTCTCAAACAGAACCGGCGACGAGGTGTCTGAGCTTTATGGTCCAAGTGTCAGCCTCTGTCCCTTTGTTTTGAGCGCGGAAAACCCCTTCTTCCTAGCTAGCGACATGCTCATGGCCGAAATATTTATGTAATTTAAATTTCCATAAAATAGTAAAAAAATTGGACCCGGGTTCTACTGCGCTACAATATCTGACGTTTATGTACGCTTTAAAAATCAATATCATCCAACACAGAGGTGGTAGTAATGTTTCACCCCTGCTGACCTTGCTCGTTTCCGATTCGCAAGGGACACGTGCACAAATTTTGGTAGTAATTCCACCAGGCGTTTAGATTTGTATGCGGCACATATATACACGTAAATACAGGGTAAGTTAAAAGCCGCAGTACAAATACTCAGCAGGAATTGGGAAACAAAAATATTCCAGTTAGGTATGTGTGATGTGGTCTATCTTTTGCGTTGTGTACCGAACATGGTCGCCACCTTCAAATCGGCCGTCTAAGTAATTTTTTTAAATAGAAAGCGGGTCGTATGATATATCAAATAACATCAGTATTTTCTGGCAAGGTCATTCCTGTAAACAGATTTGAAGTAGCAATTAAGCAGCCTGCGTCACACTTCTGCGGGACGGGACGCAGCGGAGGATAATTGGTGCGGATTTGACGTCACACTTTAGCGGCTGCGGGATGATTCACAAAATTAAAAGATATAAATCATTTTATGGTTTTATAACGCATTCAGAAACTGTTTTAAAATGTCAGAATACATCATCGTCAGCAGAAAGTGAATTTCATCAAGTTGCTGGAATTGTATCAATGACACTTCAAAATAAAGAAACAGTTACATACATTTATGAAGGCCAGTATTGTGTTGAGGAAATGAACAACGTATATGATCAAAACAAAAAAGGACATATTATATTTTCACAATTTTCCAGAATTTTACAAAAGAATGCAAACTTTAGGAGCCAATAAAAAATATATTGACGAAACATACTCGCTTGGAATTCACCACGATGACCGGACGCACTTTTAATAACGATATTAAATATAATGACTGTTAAATCAACTTTAAAAATAGTTATTCATTAAAACACATTTTACAGTTTTGTATTAATTATTTATGTAATGTTAATCTAGTTCCGGGAAACAATGTCATTTTATAGGATTTTAATTTTAATTTATTATTTATGTATTTCATTGCGCTTTTCGAGGTTAATATTACATAATAATGCAATAATATTTGTAAAAATAATAATATAATATATATATTGTTGCCATCAAAATAGTTTTCTTAGTCAGCGTGTCTAAATAATTAAAGTATTATGTTGATATTTCCTACAAGGGGAAATCAAGCGTTTCCTGATATATTTAAGAAATTCTTATACCAACTTTGTAGTTTAATACTATAAAAATCTATTAAAAGTAGAATTTCAAAATTTTATCTGTATGCCATACTGTGAAAAAACGGAAAAATCCTGTTGTAAAAGGATGTAATTTGTAAATGGTACGTCACTCACCATTGTTAACATATATAAAGTAACTACACCATAATGTGTAAAAGCACAAAATCTTTGAGGTTCGTAAACTGTTTCTTCTTGAAGAAATAAGCCTGTGAAAGAAGATGAGAAAACAATTTCATTTTTTCGGGACCACTTGACATGGATTGACAGAAATTTGAATGCGTTTTCTATTTTTTTAAATGATACGTTTTGGTATTCATTTCTGCCTTAATTAGGTCTTAAGTCTTGAAAGAATTTACACATTATTTAATGAATACTACAAAATTTTGAAATAGCCCATGCTGAAATTAAAAAATTAGCATTATCAAATTGTAATTTTAAAATCAGCATGTTAAGTTTACCAATTATGCTAGTTTATTACTTGATTAAGATTATAAAATTGATAATGCTTTTTTTAATAGGAAACCCTTCCCCTATCCAATTATCGCCGGAAGTGTTGCGTTTCTCCGCAGCATGGTGCGGATACTGCTGGACGGGAAAACGCACCCGCCCCGCATCCATCCAAGTGTGGCATGACACATTTGTTGTCTGACCCGCACCCGCAACCCGCTCAAGAGTGTCACTAACCCTATGGATCAAAAGTCATAACACATTTTGTTCAGAACTTCTTGCCGCATTTAGAGGTAAATACCTAACTGGAATACTCAGGTTTCCCAATTCCAGCGGAGTTTTTGAAATAGCAGGGTGTACTGCGACTTTTGACTCGCCCTGTACACTGTAACAGTCAATTACATTTATAAGAAGAAGGAACAATGACTATTCCTTCGGTGTAACTACCGTGAAATAATATGTATAGAGACAAGTACATAATCAATTTGCACTGCGAGTTATAAAACAATTTTCATATTTATTGACTACAGTTATTAAAAAGTTCCATAAATTATGATTGTATAGCGTAAAATAAGATTTTATGTAACTAATGATTCTTTTTAATTGTTTTTCGCATCGGATAATTAGTTACCGAAAATTCTGTCTCGGGTGCCAGAGCCGTATTCCACAAACATTTGCATTGGGACTCAAATACTTTGTACATTATTATTAACTAATTAAAAAGTTATCATTACTCGAATGAAATGTTAGTTAAACTTTAGCATAATTTCACGCTAAACAACAATTTAATTAATTCGTTTGACAGGCTACGTGAGGACATATTCTATCCTCTTGCAAGTTGGGTATGTCTTTAGAGTAGGACCTCTTTCGCGGAGGGGGAAGGAAGAAAAACAGAAACTTTCTTTAGGATGAACTGCACTAAACACAAAAAAATTCACGGCAATCGAATGAATGGTGTAGAAACGCTAAAGGTTAAACCATATAACTCGCAGTGTGTTTGAAAGGCCCTCATGTAGCCTGTTACCCCCCCAAAAAACTGATTACATTATGAGGTGAAGGGCGCTGCGGGAGTTTTCTCGCAGACGCTTCAGCCCAGAGTGACTGCGGGGCTCACCTGATCATGTCAGGAATGCCTCGCACTCTCTCTGGGTACTTTTTATCAAAGTTCTCATATGCCGAGACATCTTCACCTATTTTAGGAGTTATATGTACTGGGGTCAAAGACCTTGGGCATATGGCAAGAGTTGTCCGCTGATCCCATTGGATCAGTCGGCCAATACCCAAAAAAAAACTGATTACATTACGATGCATAGGGTAGACGAAGCAGGAGGATATCCTGCTGGGAAATGAGTGAGAGCCAGGTGGAGGTTGACTTCCTCCTGCCTGGTTTTCCTCTTTCCCTCCCCCCTTGGTCCATGGCCAAGGTAGCTAATTTAAGACTCCTGCAGGCTGAGACGACCTTGGGCAGTTTGAGAGGTGTATGTACGGGGGTCGAAGACCTCGACATACGGTAAGAGTTGTTCGCTGATCCTATTGGACCAGTCGGCTAACTGCCTCTCAATACTGAACGGGTTTGTTGCGTTCCCACAGCAATCCAGTCTCCCGTCATCAGAAGGGCGCAGGAGTAGTACCCACTAGCTCCACCTAACTGATGCAGGTTTTCTAGGGTTTTCCCTGCATCACCTTTTGGTGAAACACCGGGTTGGATCCTTACACTAAAGCCTGGGGGCCCTAGTCACTAGTCAACCCTTGGCTACCTTGCTCCTTTCAACACCCTTCCTATGCTATTAAAGGGGAGTTGCCTATTTCAGGATCACCCTCATGTAGCCTGTTACCCGCCAAATTAAAAAAAAGATTACATCGCCTTTTATTTATATAGACACGTATTGTTGAGTGAGTCGAGTTTATAGAGAGAAAGCGACTGAACTCAGTGTAGTTGGGTGACGCATTCTCACGCAATTAAACGGATTCATTGTTAAGTATAGTGACAAGTATTCAAGTTATAGAAACGTTAATTGGGCTCGTTTAGCCAAGTGGTATACAATTGACTAGTTGGCTGTTATTGGTCTCTGTGGGCTATTATCATAACACAACTACGGGAAGTATGTATGTGAAAGGTTCATAACAACATCAGCAAATAATAATCAGTAATACTGAATGATTGAATCTTTCCAACATAGAAGCAGGGAAAAGGATTTTTAAAAATTATTAAAATACAAAGTGTTGAAATTGAAGACGGGAACCTGAAGTTGAATCAAGTTTTACTATAAATCATATAAATAAAAAATGTAATTATTAAAAAAACAATTGTTTAAAAACCGATGACTGTAATTATCAGACATTTTTAATCCATACATCTTTTGTGAAAAACTTAGAAATGTGAAGAAACGGTAAAAATGTAGTGGTTTTCAGGCCTAAGAGTGCTCTGATGCAAACCTTAGTATTTAACTATCTTGCGCAAGTCTTTTTATATCCACATAACTAGCACATCCTACATCCTTCCTAATCTCCTTAGCGATACCTTCCTTGGCCTCCCTTACCCCACACACTTCTCTCTAATGCTAATTTTACAAGACTCTCATGTCTCATATAATGCCCTATTAATATAGTGATTCCTTGCTTGTGTTCATCTACTCTTTATGTAGGCTGTAATAATTCCATCCCTAGTTAATATGCTTCCCAAATAGCCGAATTACTTAAATTCCTTCAAAATATCCCTTCCCAATACAACACCCTTTGTTTACCCTCTATTAATCCTCATATTGAACTGTTTCTCCAGGACCTCGTTCATGCTATTTATCTCCTTCTGACTTCCCTAATACTAAATATCATCGAAAGACCGCAGGGTTTTTATCTTTTCTCCTTGTAGTATGATTTTTTTTCATATTTTGTTTTCACTTTCTTTATCCCCTGTTCTGTATACAAGTTAAACAACATAAGCGACAGACTGCATTATTGTCTAACTTGTTTCTTGATTTCTGCTTCCTTTCATTGATCTTCAATTCTTATTACAGCTAACTGCATTCTTCAGAGGTTATGGATAAGTCTTTTATTTTATTCCCCACCTCTTTAAAATCCTTAAATGCTTTTTCTAAATCTACATTTGCTATGAACGTCAGCCTGTTTTTTATTTCTCTGCCGGAAAGTCAATATTGCTTCTCTTGTCCCAACATTCTTCCTAAAACCAAACTGATCTACTAACTAGCATTCTATTTGTCGTACATCCTACTATATACTATTTTCGTTACTATTTTGCCATAATGAGATACTAAACTAATTGTCCTGTGCTGTTCGCATCTATCCTCTTCGGTATGGGTATCATTATTTTTTTAATAAAATCTTGTGGTATTCGTCCTGCTCTGTAGATGGTAAATATATCAAAAATTAATAATTTTTTAAACATTGTTTTCTTGATAGAAATCAAAGTTAAAACTTAAAGTTTTCAGTGGGTCTTGGGCCTTATGCTTATCATTGCAAGGGTTGCTATCTCCTCGAGCAGACATCAGCAACGTCAGAGAAACTTGACTAGACCATTTTATCTCAGTCGCAATCATTGGTCGCTGACGTAACATTCTTACAACGCAGTAAACTACGTCACCCTTGCTTTCAGTTTGTATTGTTCATCCCTATTTCATTACAAATTCGCAAACGACGGATATGTATTACATCTCCATCCTCAATCTATCTCAATAATATTCCATTTATGTTAAAAACTCCATTAATTAATATTTATTTACTAATTTTGTTACAAATTTAGTCTTTAATGCTGAAAAATTATGCATAGAATTATCTTTTATATTCAACTTATTATTTTTTAGAGATTATTATAGTCAAATTAATGGGTAAAAGCTCATTATTTGAAATTTGTATCAAATTTTTTAAACGATTATATTTTAATGGAGTTTTAGATGAAGTATATTAGTATAAAAATTAAAAACAGGTAATATTAAAATAGTAATCTTGGAAGAAAAATTAATTTATTTTATTTCTAAAATTTCCCAAAAAGTGTTTTAAATTTATATAAATTTGTAAATAATATATAGAATGAACATTTTCATCATAACGACAGTCATTTACCCGACACATAGGGAATCAGAAAAGATATTAAAATCAAATGATCTCAATAGGATGGGTAATTTGGTAAAAATAAAGGAAATAAGGTGATAAAAAATAGTACACTGAAATATTTTATTCCTTATAAAAACTAATTTAGATAAACAACAGCCTCATACAAATACGTAGACAAGTCATCAATATTTTTATGAAATTTAAGAAATAATAATTTATGAAAGACGAATTTATTATAAGGTATTTAATATAATAATATTATTTTAAGTTTGATGTTGAATGAATGAGTTGAATTATTAGTTATGGATAAAGAAAACTTATAAACTTGAAAATAAAAGACATAACTTGATGAATAAATTACTAATTAAAACTCTAATTATAATAAATCATTTAATTTGCTTCCAAACACATACCATAAGATTAAAGATAAGCTGCGAAAATTCCAGTGCTGAAACTATAACTGTATCCGAGAAAAAGTTACATATTTTAACATTGGTATGACTGGGCCTTCCGACTCCCATTACTATGTAACTAAAATCAAAATTCGATTATAAACAAAATATAGTTATTAAAGTTTTATATTGATAATATTTTTTTCTGAATTATAGGGTGAAAATTTATTTTATGGTATTAAGTGGGATTTTTAATTGGAATAGTTTTGATACAATTAAACTTCTAAAGCAGAAATACAGGGTATGTGTAAAAATGGCGAACGTTAAAGGCTATTAGAACACATCAATGACATTAACATATCAGTATCGGAGATTTACTTTTCTTGTCGATCTCCCTTGAAACAATACACACAAACCTTATAGGAAATTTCTCTGCCTTTTCCGGAACACTTCCTACATTTCCCATTTTTGGAAGCACAAGAAAAGATTGATCATACTCTATTAGCTGAACTATGAGTCCCTTTAGATTGACTTTCACGGTATAATAAAAATGTGGTCATTGCAGTAGAAACTTCAGTTAACGTATCTTTTGAAGAATTGTTTCATCATCTCCAGGGTTACTCATACTGAAAATTTCAAAATTCTGCATAATACAGGACACTTAACTAAAAGATTTCCTAGACTTGTCATAGTAAATAAACTACGAAGTATACTATATGGAAATTTCTGAGTAACTGATGCAATTATGCCTTCCCGGTGTGTCTATCACACTTCCTACTTACGTATTCACTTTCCTTTTATGTCCTTGCAAAAAATAACGCGGATACTTCGGCATGTTACACAAAATTTTACCAGATGACCTGATTTTTTTCTGAAGCAAAATTATTTAGGTATTTTTCTCTCGCAATACATCGTGATTGGAAAAGTTTAGAAATTCTTCAGTTGTCTTAAGTGTTTTTACTCGATGAAATAATTTTCATAAACAGGCTATTAGGGGATATTCGAAAGAAATGTTCTATTTGCCTTTCTTTACAACGATTTCATTTTTACTGTCATTATTTTATGTTTCCCTTGTATTTAGCGAACGATTTATTCAAGAAATACTGCAAAATATTTAATTACCGGATTTCTCTGCGGCGAGAAGAAATTTAAATCAAAGTTAGTATTGAGCCCAATGGAAAACCTCTTATTTGAACTTTTACAAAAATGTTATATTTGTCTATGATCTAAATAGAAATATATTCGTGATAGGAAAACTAAAGAAGAGACAAATAATACGAGTGACTTAGTTAGCGTCACAACTTTTAGTAGTGAGAGAAAAAAATGCAGGAATCCGCGCCTACTCTATTTAGATTTAGTATATTTAAACAAACTTTCTCCGATCGCTGGTACATTGTGAAACAAGAAAAGTGCTAGTCGTTTTAGGAGAGTCTGATGGAAAGCCTTACGCACAATTTAAATCACGTAGAATACGCAGGATAAAATTAAATCAATAAACAGTGTAAAGCGTTTAATATTTGCTAGTATTAGATATATAGTGTAGATTTGTCTTTTAATAAGAACACGTAGTCGATATTGTCTCCTTTTGAGTAATAAGAAACATGAAGTTACAAATTTAAAATTTCCCTCTCATTAATAGGTTAACCAGAGACCATTACAAAATATAAATTTTGTAATATTCAACTTAATAAGTCGTAGCATAAAAAATGGTCTAAAACTAATCCTGTACCAAGTGCCTCAACAGATAAAATCTTAATCTTTTACAAACCATACTATCTATATAATAAAAAAGGGTTGTATTATTGTGACAAAAATTGATACACATATTCTTAAAACTCAGCTGAAAAAATATTGGCTGAGTGAGAAACCTCTATCATAAATGTGGAAGGAATTATATTTTGAAGATTTATATAGTCAACACGTGTCGACACGTAAAAGTATATGATGTCACTATCATTGATTAAAGGAAATTCGCCATATTTAAAAATAAATATGACGTCAAAAAATACAAACACATGGAAGGATGATGATAAACGATATGAATGATACTTTTTAATGTGGAAGTTTGTATAGACACTAAAAAAAATGGCAGATTTCAAACTCTAGAATACCAACTTAAGGGAATATCAAATGGTAATATTTTTGTAATTATTAATATTTTTAAAAAAATTATAAGACAAACGGAGAAGTTACTACCAATTTTTGAGGTTAGTAGTTAGTTTAGCCGTCTATAGTACCATGTATACATTTTTCGTTAATTTACAGATAATTATTATCACGACATACTTTAATTTTCTATCGCTCCATAACCCATTTTTATTTCATTTTTTTACGCTGTTTATCATTGTGAAGTCTGACAAAATATTTGTGAGCGTTGTTTATAATTTAAACATGAAATACAGTTGATACATTCATTACATGCAAATTCAAAAGTTTCTTAATTTGATTTTACATTGCAGTTCAATAATATAGGCCTAATGTATGCTATCAATTTTTTACTTAGTTTTGAGGTTAGAATATCATAATTACAAATTAAGTTCGCTGCGATTGATAATAATTCATCTCATATAGATTATAAACTTGGGTAGAGGCTTTTCAATAATGTAGAATAATGATTTATATATTTATAATGTATATAACTCTGTGGAATTTAATACTAGTAATTTGAATTTACTACATTTATATAAAAATTATAACCTATAATGTTTTTTCAATATATCAATTAAATGTATTTGTAGAGAAAATATTTTAATTTTTATCAGAAAATGCAAATATTCAGATACCATTGCCACAATATCTTTGTGTCATGTTAAGAAAAATTTACATGTTATACACATCATCGACGTGTAACACACGCATCACAACATGTTCTTTAGATTTACTTTCGGCTTAATACAATGAATCTAATTACATATTACTAACACTTGGTTAAATATCTGTATCATTACCAAAATTCCCACATCTTATTGTAGGTCAAGCTGCTATCCATTGTTTAATAAGTGTATATTTTTTTAATATAATAAAAAATATATATACTAATTATATGTTAACCAGGAGATATCTTTCCTTTTCCTTTTGCAGGGGAGCGCTAACTACGGAATCTGCCATAGAACCATCCCTTTTAATTCCAATTAATAAATTCGGCGGTGAATTTACTCGAAAATTGCTGAAAATGTTGCATGAACTAAATAACCTTTAAACAATTTTAATATTTGAACTATCTCACTAACGGATATTCTGACTGAAGTGAGTGTCTTTCCCTTTCTACAAATTATACCTTTAGTGGCCTTGTCGTTGGTCGTTTCGCATTTACCTTGAAACAAGAATCTAATCAGATTTACAAACTGATTAGTTTTCATTGCCACATGTGAATTTATTCTTACCTTATCTCGCTGAAACCTTATAATTTCAGATAATTTATTTTGACAGAGGTCATTTACCTGAAGGAGAAACACCGCGCAAGCCAATAGCGGCTGACAATAAATTTTGAATAAAAAAAGTTTTAAAGTTAGTGTTAAATGTGTACTAATTGGATGTTGATGTGGTCAATTAGTAAGCAAATTTAAGTAATGAAATAAATACCACACGACGTCCGACTATACGTGCCCTTCGTAAGCTAAAAAGGAAACGTCTGAAGGATGAAATTGAGATTTGAAGAAGACATAAACCAGATAAGCCGGAACTAGTAAGGAGCAACTGCTGGGGTATACCCTAATACACGTATTATATATAACTTTAAATATATATATGACATCAACTATAATATTTTAAATAAAATAATAAAGTTATCGTTTCTGCGATCCTTGTATACTCGTCAGGTGATTAACAACGCAAGAACGACAAACAGCATAAACCAGTTGACGAAGTCAAAAGCCGCTTTTGTCTGTTAATTGGATACTTCATTATATAATTAATAAATGGAGTGTTTTTATTCTTGTGTGCAACTGTATAAAAGACTTAATTTTAATCAAATACAGAATAGGATGTTATTAATTAATAAATTTTGTGCGTCTTGCCGGGCATGACCTTTCTCTTCAGGGGCAGGTGGCTGCAACGGACAACCAAGATTCCAACTTAGGGAACGCAGACTATATATGTAATTTCTTCACAGATGTGTAGTGCTAAGTAGGTTTCAAGCTTAAGGTTTACTGACCAAAACTCATTTGCCGTAGCTGGGAGTTTTCGTGAAGTCCAATTTTCCAGCTGATGTTTTCCTAGTGCGGGTGTCTCTACGCTGCTGCATTGGATCATAAGCTGCTTTCCTCCAAAAAGTCTCACATATCCAAAATTCTGATTTTTAAAGGTTGATGCGCCACAGTAGGCTGACCCCTTTTACGTGCTGGAGCGTTCTACTCCTCTCTTCTAGACCACACCACGTCCCCTTTACAGATGGGCGATCCGATCAAGATCTGATTCAAAGAACTAGCTCCTTCTGTGGAGTGAGTGATCATTGAATCGTAAAAAAAGAGCGGTAACTCTTTTGATTCACTCCGCTCCTGCGATACGAGAGCAAGCAGCTATTTGAATTCACTCAAGAATCAGATCACCGGGTTTGCGATCCCAGTGTTTGAATCACTTACTCAGGAATCAGATCGCGGAAATCAGAATCTTTTTCTTTCTGGATACGTTCTCGTGGGGTAAAATTAAATTAAGTGGCATATGAACAAAATATTGTAGCCGAACGTTAATATTTAATTCTCTTATCTGATTGTGCAAATATAATACCTATTCTATTCTCCTCTCAAGATGGCTTCACACTATATTATGCTTTTAGTAACATTATTAATAATTAATTTCACTTTTTATAATATGGAAATAAAATTTGGATCAAGTCCTTAATTACGTTAAATTCTTCTTAATATTAATACAAGGGAGGTGTGTACAAGATTAGTATAAAAAATTAAAAATTCAAGTGTTTGAGTGGAAAAATACTTTTGTTTTATTTGCCTGGCTGCTGTAGAGTTGTGTAATCATTTTTATTCAGTGGCATAACAATTACAATAAAAGCATTTGTATATGAATATTGCCAATAATTTAAAAATCATGTGTACATTCGCGGAAACAGGTAAGAGTCATATTGGTAAATTGGGTGCGGTGAATCATCCGATGATGAATGATCCGATCACTGAAAAGAACGGTTTTGCCCATGTCTGGTCCCCTTCGTGTCACAGTCTTCAAAATGAACGCAGCTCACATAATAACAGTCTGAGTAGCCGACAATGAGCCATTTGAAGCTTCCAGTCATCTCAGGTGGCACCTTCGCTACCTCATTAGATCCAACCCAGAGAGAAAGCTCCAAGACACTAGGACTCCATTCCGTAAACCTAAGCTAGGCTCACCTACCAATTCACTAATCACAAGCCTCACGTCCTAATTCTAGGAAATACGTGAAGATGGACATTGCGTAAACTGATCATAGGTGCTTTGAATTCTATGCTAAACTAGTGGGAATGCTCAATTTCATATAGGACGTGAGGATTGTGATTAGTGAATTGGTAGGTTTACGGAATGGAGAAGTGTTAAGTCGGTCCTGGGACGTCGACTCGGATTAGCTCAGTTGGTAGAGCATGCGGCTGGATATCGCAAGGTCCTGGGTTCGATTCCCTGGTCCGGTTGACATTTTTCCATTCTTGTCTATCTTCTACCAAATAATGTTCAACAATGTACACTCGTTGCTCTTACGAAACTGTGACCTCCGCAATACTATAGACGTCTTGTGACCAGTACACACTGCAATGGTCTCTACATTGGTATTGGTAATACCACTGGTTCCATCTTTTTTAGTTGATAGATATAGTTCAGAAAAACTACTATTTACAAACACATTTATTCGATTTACGAGGCACTTCGACCTCTGTATCTTATAAAACTCCACAATTTATGCTTGAAATGGATGGAGAAAATATTTTAAATAAATTTCGACTTATGGTATCGTTTATCAGTTAAATAACAGTATTTTTTAATGATTAACTTTGTTTAGTTCTACACTGTACCGCAATTGTTATTTCAGCTGAGACGACAATAGTAAGGTATTCCGTAAGTGCAGTTTTAATAAATCATGTATCAAGACCGGATTTCTTATGTGTTTTATTATCTGTTTACGATTCG
The DNA here is from genome assembly GCA_034510155.1 of Eucriotettix oculatus. NCBI lineage: Eukaryota > Metazoa > Arthropoda > Insecta > Orthoptera > Tetrigidae > Eucriotettix > Eucriotettix oculatus. The sequence continues at coordinate 109,149,030 of CM067379.1, forward strand.
ACTTTTTTTTTCGACTGTTTAACATTTGATACTAAATCGATTATTATTATAAATTTTGCCATAAAATGTATTAGGTCCCTCAAACTTGTAATGAAACGCTTTCTGAAACGAACCAATATTTGAAATAAGTAATCAAAGTAAGACTCGTGAAAAAAAATCACACCTACTAGTGTTTATATAAATCCCCAATTTATATTTTTCATCAGTGATGTATATATAAAAATGATTAATAAATATCTGCAGAATTGCTTTTAATTTTGAATTTCCTAGAATCTTTTAGAAATTAGGATTAGATTTTGAAAGTATTTTTTTTATAAATTTCGTAAAAAAAATTAAAAGAAGCTTTCGGTCATATTATACCTTAAATTTTTCATTACGAGATCCTATATTCCTTTGTCAACATTAAATCTTCCTTTTAAATACAAATTCAATAAGTTAAACCAAATCGTCTCTGATATATATATATATATATATATATATATATGCGTAAATTAAAATAGAGGCCATTTTGATCTAATTTATTCCTAAGTATTATAACTGAATATAATAAGAAGGATGTTTAAATTTTGATAATAGAATACGGGATTTTGCAATTTAAAATGATTTTTATAAAAATAAGTTATAAATAGAGCTGATTATGACACAATTTTGATCGAAAGCTTTCCTGTTAATTTCTTTTGCGAAATTAATGAATATTTACTAAGTTGTGCAATTATTAAGGCTGATTAGAAACCAAACGAGGTGCAATACATAAGTATCGCAATTAGAAATCAGTCATATTAAATTTATATTCCTAGAAGGATAATTGTTTTAATATTTGTTCCGTCACATTTCTAATTCATTCTTTGTATTCAAACATTGAGTGTATCCAGTCTCCATTGAAAATCCTTTTAAATAATAAGATACTTATCTGCGGTCCTCATACATCAATTTTTTATTTATTTTCCAATTATTTGATGGAAATATGCCAAAGAAATTGTGAAATAATTAAAAATTCATATTGAAATTGAGGACAGATAAAACCAGTTAAGGTATTATACAAATAGCAGACATACTGCTTTTGAAATATATTTTAAGGAAAAAACACGCAACTTCTTTGACAGTATTAATGCTATTTATTTTGTAGCAAAGACCGTGATTTGTGGTAATCAACTTTTCTTAATTATAATCCATTAAAACTTTCTTTACGTCACAGCTTCTGCAACCTGTTCCTGTCAGTAGTCTCTCGGGAATTATTACCATAAAATTATTCATTGTGTTTTAATGAGAAAAACAATTCTCAAGGACTCTGCTGGATCCGCAACGTATTGCAAGGTAATCCTGCATTAAAGGGCGATTCCTGTGCAGAGTGGAGCGTTCTATTTTGCATCAAGGACAAGGACATAAATAATGGAAACGGTTTCAAGCCAGAATCGAGTTTTCAATGTTGCAATACAACTTGTTTCCGTTAATCGGTAATGCCAAAACAGAGGTACAAAGAGACGGAAATGATTTTGAGCGAAGACCGTCCTCTTCTATCTGCTTGTCGAATGAAGAGATAGTCATTAAATATACCGATTCCTGGGTGAAAATTCATTTTGAACGTTTTCCTCGAAACCTGCGCTGCTGCAATGGAAACTTTATACGTGTGGAAATATCAAAGTTGCGTAACAGACACTTAACTGTTTAGTTATGCAAATTGACCAGTAAGAAGTAAACATACGAAGAATTAGCAAACAAACAGACGTCAAAGGAGAAAAGCGAGACAGGACTAACACAAGAAGCTGTGACTCAGATGTTGTTAAGAACTTTTCCTCCTATTCGGATGACTTGACAAATGTAATCGCCTGCCAATCCTCTTGTTTTCCTCCTCGCGATGTATGATAATGACTCGGACAATGTTTTTAAGTCTCAAGTAGCTAACGCCCCACACTTCATTCGCGTCCTAATAGAACTTTTATTGTGCCCTAAAAACAATACAAAAGTTACAGAATTTTGGTGAAGTTGAATTAAATGAATATATAAAAAGTACTGTATCATCTATTTATGATCGCTTCAAGGGAAACCTTATAACTCGCAGTTGGTTTAGAACACGTCCCGCTATCATACGTCCCGGAGCCAATAAAATGAGGACCAGTTTCTCTCGGAGGCATTTCCTTCAGAGTGACTGCGGGGCTCACCTGATTATGTCGGGAATGCCTCGTACACTCTGTTTTTTTTAACAAAGTTCTCACATACCGAGACACCTTCACCTATTTTAGGAGGTATACGTACTGGGGTCGAAGAATTCTCCGCTGATCTCATTGGATCAGTCGGCCAACTGCCTCCTAAAATTTGTGGAGACACGGAAAAGGGAATTCTGCGACCCCACAGCACTCGTCTCCTGTTATTCGGAAGGGCGTCAGAATAGAACCCAATGCCCGACCTACCTGATGCAGGTTTTCTAGGGTTTTCCTTGCATCTCTTTAGGTGAAACACCGGGTAGGATCCTTAAACAACAGCCCGGGGGCCTTAGTCAACCTTGCTCTACCTTCCGCATCCCCCTATTCATTTCCCTTCCTATGTCTGTTTCTTGATCACCCTCATGTAGCCTGTTTACCCAAACAAAAAAATAATAAATAAAAATGGGAAATTTGCGCGGATCTTCTTTGGATTTATAAATATTTAAATAAATATTTTCTAAACCTTTAAGATATCAACATACACGAAAATTTAAGTTAAAATTCCTGTTTCAATCCCTGATATTTTCATTGAAATACGTTAAGTCGTTTTGGAGCATAAACAGATCTAGAGCCCATTGAAGGTCTGGGCCTACCGAGTCGACTGCGGACTGTCATCTTGCATGACACATTCCGAATTTGGAGTGACACGTGATCAACGTTCGATCCTCCAACAGTCTTAATCCTGGTCTTCGCGACCAATATATCATCATCGAAATGAAATATGCATTAATATTTAAGTTAAATTGCCCTATTTTAAACCCTCAGGACCCGGCGTTGTACGGGTATTTACTTATATTATCCCGGAACATTATTTAATTGTTGGTCAATACATAAATAAACCGACATCGAAAGCGTCACAATATGAACCTTAAATAGACTCCCAGTATCTCGAGAGAGATAAAATACCCCCGGTACAAAGCAGGAATAAATAATGTTTCAGTATTCTAACAGAATAAAAATTTTCCCCCACTTAATGATTAAATTTGCACTTATATCGCATATTAAAGGTCATAATGTAACACAGCGACTCGTATTACATCGGTTTTGACACCAAACTCGATAGTTTCCTTTTTATTTTCATATTAACAATTGCTAAATTTTTAAAATTACCTGACGTGAGAAATAAAACCAAATTATGTATACGTCGTATTGACGATCCAAAGAAGTTAATTTTTTCTCAGCCTGCTGCAACAATGGATACTAAGTGGGTTGAATGATATAGGAACGTGTTATAGGACTTATAACTCGCAGTTGGTTTACACGCCGCGGCAATTCCAAACAATATTCCCGTATAATATTTTTATTTATATTCATATATGTAAAGGCTTGCGCAAGACAGGTTAGCATGGAGGGTTGCATCAGACCAGTCTTAGGACTGAATACCACAGCATTCATATATATCGAAATGAAATATGCACGAATATTTAAATTAAATCCCCGCGTTTAAAATCCTCAAATTTTCATTAAAAACCGTTGAGCCGTTTCGGACAGACAGCCAGGCAGACACTTCAATTTTATTTATTGGTATAGATGATGGAGAATGTTTCAAAATGTGTTGAAAATGTTGTAGTGACTGTCGAAGAGGCTGGACTTACATGATCTCTAATACATTGATTATTATGTTCTGATTTATTCATCTCTGCTTTTGACGCAACAACTACTCAATCTGTGTTTTATTAATTAGCACTACGAAAACTTCCTTGCATAGCTCAAGCTTTTTCTGAAAAATTATAAAATGTTTCAATAGTATTGATGATATTATTAACTAGATTAAGTCCCTGATAAATATCTCTACTATACGCAGAAGTGGGTGATGATGATATTAATCAAGCGTAGATTTAATTATTATTGCCCGTATCAAAGCAAACCGTATTATGTAACATGTAACTTTTTTTAAGAAAAGTGTCTTATTTCACCACAGGCTAATTTAGCGTGTTGGCAAATACAAGTGTAATGTCACTGCCACGTAAATCAATGAACGAACACCAATCAAAAGCCGCCACTCGAACGGTGTGTAGATTTAAACATTCATTTAAGGTTCTAGGAGATTTCTTGACTCGATTAAGATACTGAGTCACCGAGGTTTAATGTGAAGAAATTCAGGTCTCATAAAGTAGGGGGCATGAAAAGGTAAATTTTCAATAATAAGACACTCGCTCTGATGATTTAATCACGTGTTGACAAAGAGATTACTGTCGAATTGAATATTGTAGCCCGTTAATATAAATGAATTCCGGGGCACCCAGCTGGTTATAAATAAATAATAATACATGTTAGCCTAATGAAATTGATATACTTAAACTAAAACTAAAATCTCTTATATTTTCAAATATTTCCGATTTTTAAAATACTTAAGCTAGAAATTTATTATTCGTCTATCTCGTTGATGACAAAACACCATTTAATCTTTAAACTTTTCTATATTGAAAACTGGCATTAATATATAAGGTAGATCCTATCTAACCCTAGCCTGTAATTATTATGTTTTTAGGTGCTTGGATGGTTATTAATTTGTGTGACTGATTTATATAAAAAACTGGAAATATTCCAGAGACGAAGTTCTATTTTCGCATCCAAAACGCCTTCCTTAACACGCGAAATCTTCATCAGCATTAAATTATTCTGACATATTCCTAGAACTTATGTGAAGTGAGAGCAAGGAATTGGAACACTGCCAGAAATGGATTTTGGTGTGCACAGTTCAAATTTAGACAATTTTTGGCACTTTCACGTTAACATAAACATTCTTCTTCTGTCGCAACAAAAAAAATATCAACTTGAATGGATAGTCTAAAATTTACACAAAACTAACCAAGACAAATTGGGCTAGTTTCGTCTATTGGATAGAGAAATAAAAACGGAACGTTGTATTTAGGTAAGACGAGATATTTTGAAACCCGTATTCAACTTACAATCTCTAAATAATCTTTATAATTCGCATGGATTAAAATTAGAATAATATTTATCCCAAAGATAAATCAAGTACTGATATTGTAACTAATTGTTTAAGTTGATAATAAAGATTGGATACCCAATTTTCAGTGTTCATTTATTGACATAATTTGATATCCATTTTCCTATAATGTTATGTCTCAGTTAATAATGTTACTCATTCGCCCAAAGTACACGAGCTATACAAAACTAAATTATATATTAAGTATAATAAGTCAAAGTTGTCAGTTAAACATTTAATTGCTATTTATTAGTTCTTTTTCATTTAAAATTTACCTGATGATGCCCACAAATATGGACGAAACGTCTTAATTGTAATTATATTAACTAAATCGTAATTAAATGTTTTTCTGACAAATTTGGCTGTATTTAAATTATTAAACGAACTATGGACTGAATGGCAACTGATTTTTTATTTCACTGTATTCAATTTAAAGCGACATATTCATAAGTAGATCTTGTCATAAATGATGGATATATTATCTAAGTCGTCCAATTTCATACCTGATAATATATGGCTGTGTTGTTCCAGGTAAACATTGACTTCAACCTCATCGTGTTTCTGTTATCTTTGGCATCCTTAAGCGCCCGCCCTTTTAAGTACACAAACCTGCCATGGTTGTTTTTTAGTAAATACATATTTTAGCGCTCATTTCTATAATTACCTTAATTTTTTCCATCTCGTAGCAATTTTTTTGGTAATGGAAAATTTCAAAATTTGTAAAAAGTAGAAAAATTATCAACCGCCAGACTAAAAGAGTTGACATTAAAAAACTTCTCAAAGATGGCAATTAATGTAAACAAATGAAAGTTGCAAGCAAAAGTAGTTCGCGGAACCTTTGAAGGTATTTGTAACCAAGTGTCTTGTAAATGGGAAAGATCGGAAGTACAAATCATCTTTGAGAACATGCCGCAAAAGCACAAAAAGTTAGGCTGTTCTATGAACTTGACGGTTGACATCCTAATTTCACAATTTGACTATTTTTCCTGAAAATTTGAGTGTTGTTAGCAAAGAGATGGGTGAGAGATTCCATCTGAACCTAAAATAAATGAGGTACCAAAGAAAATTAAGTACTGACTACTGCTGGGTACTAAACATAGACGTGAGAAATAGAGCATGACCGTACCTCAGAAAAATTAATTGAATGATTTCATTTGAAACTACACTAAAATAGAAAGTAATCTAAATTTTGTGGCAATTTTCATTCTAAATTTAAGGGTCAATGAGTCACCCTCGTCGCCCTCCTCTTCAGACGTCTGACCTGAACTGTTTACATATATAAATGCATAATATTAAGTCAAACTATTCATAAATCATGAGACAAAAGTCTCAAAAATGCAGTATATTTTTGAAATTTTTTGAATTTTGAAAATTGCTGTTTGTAAAAATTCCTGAAGAAATGAAGGTCACTTTTGGAGTCAGCGCTAAAAGATACACGGGAATTAATTATTAAATGTCAGGAAACACACAGGCTTGCGTTATTAACACTCCCAGTATGCTCACAGCGTACTTAATAACTCAATGATTCGCGTTTTATCAAATACAATTATACTTATATTATGCCAATTCATCTACAGATTATATTTATGAGGAACAGAATTGAATATTACCGGTATTTTATACAGCTTCGCCCGTTATTGTGTAATTCAACGTTGACTCGTTTGAAGATTTTATACGTTGTATATGACCGAAACCTTGAATACATTGTCTCGTTCGTTGAACCCACCAGAAAAAGAATATAGAAATTTACAATTACCATCATGAGGTAATGTTGCTTTATCATCCTGGCTGTTGAGAAATTAAAAAGATGGCTGCCGTAGTAATCCATTACATCAAACCTGAAGCTGGGAAGGGGAAATAACCTTGATGTGTATTAAGTAATATCAGATTTCTTAATCTGTTACATAATCGTTGTTAAGTAATATAAACAGCTACGGTTAATTTTTTCTTTGTATTGGCAGCAATGTTTCATAAAAAAATTTGTTACATAAAGCAGAATGTGGTTAGAGTACTTTTTTCTTTCTTAATATCTCTTCGATAGTAAGTAGACCTATCTTGTGCGGGTTGGAGTAATTAATTAAATAAATGGTGATTTTATTTCAATAAACTTAACTAATATTTACAAATTTCGGAGGTACGGCGAAGCAATCTGAATCTCTTAATAATCTTGGGCTTAAACCGTGGATGGCGTCAAGGACTGGGAAACTTGGCACCGTACCTTGTTGAAAGCAGCGTCGTCAGCCTTCCTCTGTGTCGACAGGTTGATATTCAACGTCCGAGATCAAACGACGGTTCCCTTATTCCCATTCTACTTCAAAGAGTAGAATGACTATTCACACAGCATCACCACTTTGTTAATCGAACTTAAAATAGGTTTTCTGTAGACCACGAAATCCCATTGGTTTATGAAACCACGTGGTATTTAAATATTTCTTTGTTTTCGTGGTTCTCGATTCCCACGCGCGCGTTGTTACGGAAATTCCAATGGTTATATCCCTACGTGCCGAAATGCCATTCGCGCGGAAATAGTTATTTTTATTTTGCCCTAAAAACGAAGCAACAGGTACAGAATTTTGATAAAGTTCAATTCATTGAATATATAAAAAGTACGGTATCATTTATTTATGATCGCTTCAGGGCAAACCTTATAACTCGCAATTGCTTTTGAACAGGTACCGCTATCATACGTTTCAGAGCCACTAAAAATTATTGAATATTAAAATTTACCTGACGCGACAAATCAAACCAATTTACGTATACATCGTATCGACGATCCAAAGATGTTTAATTTTTCTCAGACAGTTAGCTGACTGCCAACAATAGGTTAATTACGGCGCGAATCCTACTGCAACAATAGATGGATTGAGAATACTCTCCCTCCCTCTCTCATGCTGCCAAGATTGCGCTTATAATAAGAAAGTAAGCTGGATTAATGGTATAGGAACGCCAACTCGCAGTTGATTCTTCGCCGGTTTTCGCGGGGCAATTCAATGGATTTATAAATATTTACATTAACATCTTCTGTACTCTGCGAGATATCGAAATGAAACATACTCGAAAATTTAGGTTAAAATTCCAGTTTCAATCCGTTAAGCTGTTTCGGGGCATAAACAGATCCAGAGTATAGGCAACCATCATTTACTTTGGAGATTTTAACGCGCGATTAAAATAATAAACCTTTCCCGTACAATGTTTTATATTAACATATATTGTATTAATATCTTCTGTAATATATCGAAATGAAACTTGCATATTGCCTGCCTATAAAGCCTCAAATTTTCATTGAAATCCGTTGAGCCATTTCGGTGCCTATTCGAGATAAACATACGAACAGACATTCAGACAGACAGACAGACACTTCAATTTCATTTATTGGTATAGATGAGAAATATCGAATACCGCGCTACACTTGTAATCAAAGGAAAGGGCCCGTATACCAGATAATTAAAATAAATTTTGAACAATACAGAACTTTAGTTTCGAACATTGTCAAAATATTATGAATAGTATAAAAAAGAACGTAACCAAAAAACGTGACTAACAAAGACTATTTAAGAAATCATCATACATAGAATTTAACTGATAAAAAAATAGTTTTAATATAAACAATGACAGTATTATAAAAACGTAAAGAGTGATTAAGTTCCAGACAGTGTATAGTGATACGAGACAGATAATAATACGGAAAATTTAAATTTGCTTGAGTTCCTGAATTATAGTTGACAGATCGTTTGTATTGGCCAATATAACATGAGCATTTATTATGCAATCTTTTGCAGGGAAAAAACATTTACGTTACAAAATTATATTTTGGCTAGCCTCTAGTTGTTTCCTCACAACCCATAGGTCCCGGGTTCGAATCCTGGCATTGACTTGGATGATTGTGCCGTCGTGGTCATGGAGACTGGGATTAAGACTGCTGGAGAATCGATACGCTGACCACGTGGCACTCCCAATTCGGAATGTGTCATATGAGGTGACATTCCGCAGTCGACTCCGTAGGCCAAGGACCTGAATGGGCTGCAGAGCCAAGGAAGAAGAAGTTCAGCTTTGATTATGAAGATATTGTTTCCAGAGGGTAGATCTTGGACTCCGCTGTCTGTGGTCGGGATTCAATACGAATTTTAACATTTCTGTTTACTCGTAGGATTTCGTCCTGTAACCAATTTCCTAGAATTTGCGGAGAGCTAAATTAACGTAGCTCTTTCCTTTCAATACTCTATAAAATATTACATATCTCTCGGTAGTAGCCTAATAGAAAACGAGCTCATATGCAGTTAGAAATTATTATCCATTGATCGGAAGGCATCGTATAAAGAAAGAGACGAAATATTCAGAACTGATCATAAGGTAAATGAAAAATTATATTTTAGTAGCAGTTTATGGACTGCCACTTGCCGTTATTGTAAAATTTGTAACCATACAAACATTAATACTTCACAGTTGAGCAATAATTGGCAATTAATCTACGTGACAACGTTTTCATATTTTCTTGAAAATTTGTAAAATTAATTGGTGCCATCTTGGTTTCGGCCCACTATGGATTAAACTATTCTTTGTGTTTAGTTGAAGAATAATCGGGTGCATTTATTCGGGCATTTACTTGTTTTAAATGGACCACTTTGTGAAAGTACTGTTTATTGTAACTTTTAACAGTAAAATCACAAAAGAGACCAATGGTCGTGCTCTAATTAGCATGACAGTGCGCCAGGAAGCAAAATTAGGCAGGACGGAATGAACAATAATAATAGAAGATAACGGAAAGAAAAGGAAAGTTAAGAAAAATAAAGAGAAAATTTCAGAGCAGAACACTGAGGAGTCCATATTTTTCACATAGTTGTCAAAAAGACAAAGTGAAATTTCATTACTCTTTACAAACATCTGAAGCAAAAATTTTCAGTAGTAACTATATATATAACGACTTAAAACAAAATTGAAAATGTTGTAGCAGCAGACTTCATCATGCATTTACGATAATAAATAAGAGATTCATAATTAAGTTTAATAAATACGAGTATCAGTATGGAAGATGGATGCTTGGAATGCTCGTGCTTTGCTAAAATTGTCTCAGTTACACACGAATATTTTCATAAAATAAGGTTCTAATAATATTTGAACTGGTTTCTAAAATTATGGAAGTTATAATTTTTCAAACTATTCAATGAGAATAATAAGCATACAGTACGGAATAGATTTTGCAGAAAAAGTTTAATGCATGTATGGTATTCTTCAAAGAAGTATATTTTGCAATTGGATCTGTTTAATTCCTGCTATTATTACACATGAACCATTACCTTTAAGCAATATTGATGGCGTCATTTGTTTACCGCTATCGTCGTCCAAATTATATTACGGAATCCCATTTAAATAATTCATACGTGGCACAATACTACGCAGATTTCTTGAAACGTAAACGCGTGTCTGCTATATATATATAATAAACGGCATCATTCGCGTGACATATTCGTGCATGATAAATGCCATATCGTTGTTCTTGTTCAGATCCACTCATGTAGCAGGAAATTAAACGAGCCAATTTCGTTCCCGGTTGCGATCTTCTGTGAAGCGAAACAATCATATCAGCGTCGATGTTATCATCTTTCGCAAAGATGTATGTTCATGATTCAACCTTTTGCTATATTCCATACCTTTCGATAGCTTAATTCTCCAATTTGGTGGGTTCCTAAGAATAATATACTTAAATCAAACTCAATTTCGATAAACTAAAATATATTGCAAACCATAATACCATTAAATCGGAAGATATTGCATTAAAATTTCTTAAAAAATTATTAAAGAAAGATGAATAGAGCTTTTTCTTCGATCTCTTGCTAAATGTTGAATAAAAACCTTTAAATTACGAATGCAGGAGTCAAGGCCAGTATTAAGTTTTGGTTTCATTTACCAACCACCATATCTTCCCTGGTTAATTTATTTTGCTTTTTTTGGCATTCCAAAAGCTGGAAATTCTTTGAATAATTGTCTGATATGATGGAAATTCCTGTTCAGGTTGTTTGGAAACACTCTTGAGTCGACTGAGCGGTCTGCTACTACAACTTGTAACATCTTAGATGCCAAAATCTAGTTGGTTGTTTCATCATGCGAAATCCGAAACCGCACACAAAATTTGTTGGCTTCTCTCAGGGCCTTCCGTGACACAGAGATTATTTTCGAACAGATAACGTTAGGCAAAAGTCTCCCACACCCCCCCCCCCAAAAAAAACGCGCGCGCGCGTTGTGAAAGACCAGAAACATTTGGCATGAACTGTGCCAGCCTTGTTGCTACATATTCAATAATTCTTGAGAAACATCTTTCTCCAGTTTATTCATCAACCTGTCACATCGTTAAAAAACTTATTAATTGGTAACTGGTAACCAGCGATCGTTCTGTTTGATGATCTGTGTGCAGCATATTGGCTGGCATGGGCCGTGTCGCTGGCACTCTCTTTCATGGTGTGCCGGAGTTCTCGCTAGTGCTTTTCTACGACTACGGTAGAGTCGACTGCAAATGTAAAAGCCCCCACTCCCAGCATTTGACAAACGTCAGACTCAATTTGAGTCGTATCCCTGCCTCATATCTTTCGTGATGATTCAGATAGTAATGCCTCTTTCCTTCGGTTACAACAAATATCAGTCTCTGAAATAAACTCTGTCAATTTGTCTGCTTCGTTCAGGTGATAATAGATTTTGCAATGCATCTAATTCACATCTACGTATTGCTGAGACGAATGCTGTAACTCTTTGCAATACACCTTTCAGTAGCTATATACTTCGAAAATCATGTATCAAAATTTTCTTGTCCTTGCTCGACACGAACCGCAACAATTCGCTATTCGTTTTTTTTAAATATTTATATTGACAGATTTGCATGGGCACTCTTCAAACTATGTCCATCTCTCCCAATAAGGGTTTGAAGTTTATCGACCATCCCTAAAGCTATTGACACCTTTATAAATCATATATCTGCGATGAAGATATTACTGTGGAGGTCTATATCTAATTTAGTGGTGTCTGGTGCATATGTGCTCACGTGCTATGGCATATTAATGATTGTTTCGTAATTCTAAGAACCTTAAAAATAATAGATAGATCAATAGAACCCATTGTAAAAAAAAGCATTAGAGGGAAGTGTGTTGTGTAAGAACAGAAGAGGGAGGCCAAGGATGGAATGCATTCAGCAGGATAGGTGGCTATATAGAAATGGAAAAATTTGTTCAGGGCAGGTTAGCATGGAGTGTTCCATCATACCAGTCTTAGGACTGATTACCACCACCACAACAACAGCAAAATAATAGTATTTTAAGAGTGCGAATTTCAGCTTTGATTTCAAATACTTTAAACTACCCGCTTTTCAGAGCGCTCCCTACTGCATACATCTCAGTTATATTCTTTATAGCACAAGAATCCAGTCTGGAATGAACAATGTGCATTCGCAGTATTTCCTTTCAGTCTCCTGCTCGTCCAAGATCTAACAATTATATGAGCTACAAAAAGCATAACGCTTGGATGTACGTAACTCAGAGACAGCCTCATCAGGCTACAGTTTCAAATGTTTTTGACAAATTAATAAGAATACTGTTTATTGACTTCCTGTGGTTTACTTGAATTAAATAATGTTATTTAAAGCAAAAGCATTTAATGACAGGCATACTTTCATAACACAGAGAAAATTACCACACGATCCTGCATACAATATTGCCATAATGTGTGGTTTCTTCATGAAATTAACTTTTCTTATCTAACATATGAAGAAATAAAAATACTTTTGCATAAGGAAATGGTGCTAATTTATATTTTTATATTTCCCATTATATATATATATATATATATATATATATATATATATATATATAATGTCAGGAAATGACATTGTCATGTTAATTAAACCAATTAATAGGGAAAGGACAGAGATAGAAAGAAGGTGACTTACCTGAGGTTCATAGATGGTAGACACCTTGTGAAGTTTAGAGTATTTGAATTTTCGGAGGCACCACCCTCTTCATCAGAAAGTTAGGAAGACATTTCCAGTGATCGGCATCACAGCATCACATTTAAAAAGCTTGTATTATTTTCCTTTCTTCAACTACTACTGTCCATGTTTTGCACTCATAGCATTCCACATTCAGTATTACCTTTTTTTTACAAGTAGTAATGATTTCCTAATATTCATACTTATATTAACCATAACAAAATTCCTCTTTCTTGCAAATGCCTTTCTTTCCTATGCTATCCTACTGTCTGTCTACTATACTTCTTCCAATCCTCCTTATTACACTGCCCAAGTAGCAAAGTTCCTTAACTTTCTTCCCAATCTAACACCCTATGTTATTCCACTATTTCCCATACTACACTCCATTACCTTGGTATTCCCTCTATTAAGCCTTACTAAAGTATAAAATTAATACTTATTTATGTTTCACTTCAGGTTTGTTCTTCTTAATGAATTTTGCAGATAAAAATGACCATGCAGACCGAAAGCTCAATTTATGTCAGTACATGCAATTTGAAATAACTTGTGAAGGTTTTTTGTTTGTATTTTTGATAGTTTATCAAGTATAGCCAAAAGTATTGTATATTTGGTTTGGAGAGCATGGTTAACACAACCATTCACATGAATGAGATTGACCATTTATAAATTAGATGGATAATGGTTAATTGTATTGTTTCTCTCAATTTTTGGTAATTAATATGGTTTTAATTTTGCTTATGTATAACATGTTAAATGGAAAGATCTTGGGCAGATTAAATTTAGTCTGTCTATTCGTGTAGATTGTTCTCATTTGAATACCTTAATTTTGATATATGCTTGAAATATTATGGTGAACAATAATCTTATTTCTTTTTTGCTAAATCTTTCTTCCTCTTTCTTGTGTACAGCCTTAGAATAGCAAATAAAAATTTCAAACTATGGAATCAACAGTGTTATATTAGAATAAATTGTAAAAATCAACCATTTGCTGGGATTATTACATAATTCTTGGAAATTGAATTAACATCAAATTATAAAACATTAGCAGTGTTAATGTGGTGTTTCAATACTGAAATAATCAAAAAATATTGGGGATTGTGACTTAACATTCAGAATTGTCTCATAAAAGAACAAATACAGTGCATACAATTATTGACCTAAATTAAAACTATTCTCTTCACTGATTCATTACTTTGTAGAATATAGATATCAAAATTATAAAATCTCAGAATACAATTTCATATTGTTAAGTAATTTTTATTCAAAAATGTTTAGCTCATACCTTCAATAATCAACAAAACCAAATAATATTTGATTAATTAATTTTATATCAATATACCTCTGCTAAATAATTTTTTTCTTTAATGTAGCTTGTGCCTTATTATAATTGTTACAAATATAGTTTGCACCCTTTCCTATAAGAAAAATATTAATTGTGCTTTCCATTTATATTTTTGTTGTTTAACACTGGAAGTTTAAATTTTTTATTTAAGGATTCATAATGAGTGGCGAAATTCAATTGGTATGATGTCCACAAATTTTCACTTAGGATACTGTAAATAAATAATGATTAACTTAATTTTTAGAAGATAGACAAGAATGGAAAAATGTCAACCGGACCAGGGAATCGAACCCAGGATCTTGCGATATCCAGCCGCATGCTCTACTACCTGAGCTAATCTGAGTCGACGTCCCAAGAGCGACTTAACACCTCTCCATTCCGTAAACCTAAGCTAGGCTCACCTACCAATTCACTAATCACAATCCTCACGTCCTATATGAAATTGAGCATTCCCACTAATTTAGCATAGAATTCAATGCACCTATGATCAGTTTACGCAATGTCCATCTTCACGTATTTCCTAGAATTAGGACGTGAGGATTGTGATTAGTGAATTGGTAGGTGAGCCTAGCTTAGGTTTACGGAATGGAGAGGTGTTAAGTCGGTCCTGGGACGTCGACTCGGATTAGCTCAGTTAGTAGAGAATGCGGCTGGATATTGCAAGG
Organism: Eucriotettix oculatus; assembly: GCA_034510155.1. Taxonomy (NCBI): domain Eukaryota; kingdom Metazoa; phylum Arthropoda; class Insecta; order Orthoptera; family Tetrigidae; genus Eucriotettix; species Eucriotettix oculatus. Next base: position 109,164,160 of record CM067379.1, read on the forward strand.
TCCTGGGTTCGATTCCCTGGTCCGGTTGACATTTTTCCATTCTTGTCTATCTTCTAAAAATTAACTATATGAAATTGAGCATTCCCACTAATTTAGCATAGATTAACTTAATTTAATTTAAGTGCATGAGTTTCATAAAATGATTCTAGATGATAAAATAAAAACATTCTTACACCTCCACCCATCACTTTGGGTGTCTTATAGTAGTCATATATTTTGATGGTGAATTTAATTAATTTTATAGTCTAATGCATAAATTTACTTATTTTTTTAAAAGTTTAAATATGCAAAGTATTAGAAACTCCCTTTTTGATGTTTAGTTGACAGTTAATCCTGGAATGCATTATGCAGGTAGCCTGTAGATAATATCAGGTTTTCAGCCATTGTAGGAAGATCATGAAATGGTTATCTGTAAGTGTGGAGAAGAATTTAAACCAAACTTAGAGGGTTTGGTTGGAGAGGGCTATAAAAGGAGGAATGAAACTAAGAAGGATAGTTTTTAGGGTGAGATGGTGGAAAGGGTAAGGGATCCTTTTATTAAAAGGCTCTGAAAGTAGTGTTCTACATCTATACATGAACCAGTTGCAGACATGGAATGTCTGCTTTTTTGTTTTATCCAGTTAAAGATAATATTCACAAGTATAAAAATGAAAATGTTTTTATAGAATACATTAGCGTACAACAGTAGACATCTAAATTTAAAAATGAACCATTTTCAAGTAATAAACTAATACTTAAGGATTGCTATACCACAACTAAACAGTAGAAAGTATATGTATCCCAAAGTTGATGTGAAATCAAACATGTTTAATGTTATTTTATGGGGCAAATGTTGTATGAATTAATAAGATGAAGTTATTAATCAATATTTGGAATGGTACAAAACTGCTCATATTGATGGATGAATACTGCTATTGGTATATTTATTTCTGTCTTACTAAAGGAAACATCTATCTATAATTTTGCAACTATTTCTGTTTTTTAACATGTGTTGAAGTATTAGTATGTATAAAAATTATAGTTATATGCAGAAAATAAAAAAGGATGAAGATAAGGAAATAGTTGAAAGCTTCCAAAATGAATTGTGCTAGTAAAAACTTGAATACTGTTCCTATTTTTCTTCTTCATTCTCAGTCAATATTATATATTCACTAAAGTTTAACTTACACAAATCTCATTTCTCCAAGCCAAAAATGAAAATGATTTTTTTTTCAACTATGAGACTGTCCACATATTTTACCACATCATTTTTCAATTCCATAACAAATGTGTGGAAATGTTTAGAACAGTATATAGTCTTTTCGAAGCATAGACATAATTATTTCCAACATCAATTGTTTGATACGTAAGTATTAGTACAATCTTCTGGAAAACATCAGCTTGCCTACATGCTAACACAAAAACATAAAAAGTTAAACAAAGCCATTTCTAACGTATGTCATTTGTACAAAACTACAAGGTTTAAAAATACAATTAAACATTTTACAAATAAGAATATTTGTATAATTATTTTATAATTCAACTTCCACCTGTATGGTTGTCATATTCTTTGATTGAATAGAAGCATTTTTGAGTCAGCCAGTTTTTTAATTTTTATTTTAGCTGGGTTATTGGTAGCTGAAGGGAAGTCACATGCAAAGTATTTATTAATTTCATCCCAGAATTATGAGGTCCTTTGTCAGGTATACATGTTCAAAATTGTACCACATGCACTTTACTTTTATTTCTTGTGCCATGTTCATGAATGTGTCTATTACAAGGTTTTCCAGCAGTTTATGTTAATATTATAGTTTTATACACGTATAAGTTTATTACAGTTAATATTTCTAGTTCTGCAAAATATTTTTTGTAAGACTGATTTTCCTATGCATCTAATTATCTTTTTTAAAAAATATATTAAACATTTGTTTATATTGTGTTTTGCTGTGTTACCTCTTAACTTCCTTACATGCTCTATTTGAATACTCAGATTTATTTAAATTAAAAATTTGCACATATGAGCAGATTGCATAATTCATACCCATGCTTTGAACTGATCTTCTGTAACTAAAGGAAATAATATTTGTTTTCAATTTATTTGCCAACAAATATTTGGTTATAGTGTCCATACTATTTAGGGTGTTCTTGTGTAGTTGAAAACTGAAAAAATTTACACTGCCAGGTGAGTATTATTGTATCACTTGTATATGATATGGTAATGCTTTGTGGGTTTATACCACGTGGTTTATGCTAATGACACGTGGTTGGGATTTTTGGCGCCACTTATGATGATCCTTTCCGCAGGACTGTATTAAATAAAATAAATCACATAAAGAAAAATGTGGGTTTATTATATATATAAAATAATAAATTACAATTGAAATTTCTATTGGTCTGGATGAACCCAAATTTACCAATTGCGCAGACTTAACAAATGAGACATCTTTTTCCCAGGTTAAACCATGGTGGTTTTGGATACAAACCACATGCATGCAATAATACAAAGCCAACAACTCACCAAAAGCCAGAACAATCAGGAACTCTGGGATGCTGGCTCGTTCTGAGGTGCTGATACCACCATCTCACTCGCCGTATTTTCCAGAAAATCTCTAAGATGACGATATTTTCCATCCCTTACTCTCTAATTTTTAAAAGCTCTTATTGATTAGCCTATGTGAACATGGCTGGACCCATCATCCCCTCCTTACTCCTTACCCTGTTCTGAGCTCGGGCCAAAAATAGTTGTTTTTCTGTACTCTTTCAGGATATTCCAGCTTCATCCTTTGTCCCAAAGGTTCCAACTCTTGGCTATGTGTTGGCCTATGTCTTTGTACAAAAAAAATATTATAAAATAAAATATAATGTACCATACTGAAACAATTTTACTCGTATCACTAGTTGGCACAACATTATCATATATTATAAATATCAGACTGTTTACAGATTTATTCATCTAAAGTTTTACTAAGAATCAGTTAATTCATTTTTCTCCTTCAGTTTGTCAGCTCTTCTCATTTGCCTATCAATAAGACAGAATAAAACTTTGTGTTACTGTTTCAACTAACATTAAGAAATACTCAACTGCAAAGCCCTGCATAAGTTATAAAAAAGTCTGGACTCTCCTGTAAGTTACCTTTGAGTTAATAAGGGTCAGATGATTGTCAATTTCCAACAGCAAATACATGTTCAACATTATATATCTATGTTTCTCCACCACAACTATTCATTTTAGGTGCTGAACCATTTATTTAGCATGTCTGTCCTGTTATAATGAACAATTATGAAACTTATTTTATTACTCTTTCAACTTTGAATAACTATGGACCATTAACCTAGGAGCAGGGAAACAATGAAGAACAAAACAGTAAATATAATAGCACAAACCTAAGAGAGGCTAAAAGATAACTTTTTTCATGGTTGAAGGTTTATATGGTTTTAATGAGTAAGATTACCACTATTTTTGAGTAACAGGCTACATGAGAGTGATCCTGAAACAGGCAACTCTCCTTTTAATAGCAGAGGAAGGGAATAAAAAATGGGGGATGTGGAGTGGATCCCGGGCTATAGTTATAGTTCCTACCTGGTGATTCACCTAAAAGAGATGTAGGGAAAACTGCATCAGGTAGGTCAAGCCATTGGGAACTATTTTGATGCCATTCCAAATTATGGGAAAGGAATTGCTGTAGGGTCACAGCATTGTCTTCTCTGTGTCTGCACCAGTTGTAGGAGGCACTTAATCGACTGAACCAATGAGATCAGCGAACAACTCTTACCATATGTGTGAGGTCTTTGACCCCAGTACATACACCTCCTAAAAGAGGTAAGAACCTTAAAATTAGAGATAGAATGAGGCATCCCCAAAGGTAAGCCCACATACCCCCTCTGTGGAGAATGCCTGTGACAGACAGATCCCACAAGTATTTTCTAAGATTACCACACTATTCCAAAGCTTAGATATCCCCCTCTAAGAACTGCATGCAACAAGTATATACACTCTGTACAGCTATTCAGACAACCCACTATGATAATAAACAGAGTATGAATTACAGGATTTTTCCTTAATTATTATCATACCTGGTTTGTTATTCATAATCTTAACATTTGAAAACATACTTTCTAACTTCTACTCTGACCCCTATTTCACCTTCCAAATCTACCAGGATATACAAATAGGTCTAACAATATTTTTAAAAATCCTAATTAAATTTAATGTGCATTTTTAATTCATAATAAAATTATGTTTGTTTTTTTATTTTTTGTTGCAAATATCGTGTTTAGGAATTCTGTGATCAAGATGATTCTGGTTTTGAAGTGACAAGTGAGGTAGGAAGAAATGGAAGGGTTGAACGCACGTCGTAAAAAAAGACTAGCAATAGATAAGGACAAATAACTCCGAGGAGAAATTCACAGCTAGGCTCATTCCTAATCACATCTGTTGCTCAGATGAAAATTCAGCTCGGTGGGCTTATTATCTGGCAGAGATGTTGGGAAGCAGACGTTTCCGGGCTTCCTTATCAATAATGGAGGAGACAGAAAGCGCTGAATGTTGCAAGTACTGCTCGTCGAAGCAGATACTCGGATAAGATAGTTTACACGTTGTATGTAGATAACAAGTATAGTGGTCCTTAATCGCCAGTCAATGTGTGACCATTAGGTAGTCTACATTGGAAACAGAACATAATGTTTATTTGAACTTCAAAGAAAAAGTAACTCGTTATCTCCTCAGAATATAAAGAAATTATTGACATGGGCCGATAACTACACAATTCTGAAAAACGGTTCGTTTAACTCATCATTGTTTTCTTATCAGCAAAAGTGACTTGTTTACTGATAAGATTGATGTAAGGTGTTCTATAATTTTTTTATTTGACTCCCGTTAGTAATCTACCACTCTCAATACAGTTCCAACAACGGTAACATACAATATACCGTCAATTATATAACCGTTACCAGTCGTTGGATATTCATTTGTTATATCAGTAGTGCATACTTATCTTTATCTTTTCTGTGTCATTTCTAACCCAAGGAACTATCTATCATGCAAGGTAATTCGTTTTAAAAGTCATTCTAAAAAAGCGAATTCACTCTCTTTTATGAACAGAAAATATGAGTGCTAACATGAAAATCATATAGGTAAACATATAGCAGAGGAACGTCTAATTCAATGAACGGTAATAAAATATATGTAGGTGAAAAAAATACTGTTTCATGTTATTCAAATTTACCGTTACCATTCGGAACCTCATTTTTGTATTTATAGGTTGAATAATATGTTAATATTGACTGAAACTATACTAACAGCGTAAAACTATGCTGAGAATTTATTTTAAACTGTGTCAAAAAAAAGGCGTTGATTACGTGTTGATTCAATTTATTTTATTTCTACAGTTTATTTGAAAGAACGTTTTTTTTTCTGGAAAGCAAGCTGTGAGATTTTATTTTAAAACGTTATTCCTCTGACGTAAACTATTACTTAGCGACAAGTAGGAACTCGATTGAAAATTCTATAAAGAATTGTATACGGTTTTTAGGTAGTTCTGGAAAACAGATGGTTTATCAGTGGCTTCCTTGCTACGTGGATAACAAACCACATTGTTTTCTGAAAAAGAATGATAAAATGATAAGTGAAAGGTAAAGTTCATGGCATGTTACTTACGTAAGGAAGAGTTTATCGGCCCAGGAGTCTCTCGCCTTTATTATTCAGAGCTTTAGGAAAATTATGAATGCGGAATGAGAAATCGTGGATCGGCTTCAAACTCAAGTTACTTGAATGGTTCCTTAATACGACGAAATCTATTTCGGAGTAAATATTTCCAAATTATACAGAAAAAATATGTCGCCGGTGTTGTATTGTCCGATTTGAAGAAGTAATGGGACTTTTCATGGAATGGGTTGCTTAAACTAAACCTAAACTTGTGAAATACAGTTCTCTTTTGACAACGATGAATACCTCCTGAAAGTGACTGGATTACTGAGCAAATGATTGTACGAGCACTTGTCCATTGACTTGTTTAATATTTTGGAGATCATTATGTTCTTACGTAAAATTAGATTCTAAATAATCAATTGATTGTCTAATTTCCCGTCATTTAATGTGCGAGATCTCAGGTTTGAATTTGTCGTCTTTACATTTACGCAAGAAAGGAATTAAAAGAAAAAGATGGAAATTATAAAAACTGAAACAACAGGAGGTGCTTCAGAGTTTCAAAGAAAATATCAACAGTAGATTAATAGAGAATGAAGAAAGAAACAATTTAGAAGAGAAATGGACACACTTGAAGCAAGAAATTCAACGAGCAGCCGACGAAAAAATAGGAAGAATAGCTCAGACCAATAGGAAAGTATGGATAACACAATAAATAATAATGAAAATTATTGAAGAAAGACGTAAATATAAAAACGTGAGAGGTGAAAACGGTAAAGAGCAGTACAGACGCTCGAAGAAGAAGATATATAGGAAGTACAAAGCAGCCAAAGAAGCTGAGTTCCAAAAGAATTGCACAGCGGTTGAAGATTTCACGGTGAAAGGGAAAAATGACGCAGCTTATAGGAAAATCAAAGAAAAATCGGAGAAAGGAAAAATATTTGCAAGAAATAGGATGGCCGATGGGAAGCCAATTCTAGATAAAGAAGAAAAGATAGACAGATGGGAAGTAATATCTAGAAAAGCTGTATCACGGTGGAAATCTAGATTAGTCAGTAATAGAAGAAGAAGAGGAGGAGTTGGGGACAAAATTGTAAGATCCGAGTTTGATAGGGCCATGGCTGACAGATCTGAGCAATTGTAGAGCGCCAGCGGAGTTGATAAGATCATCGGGGGGAAGAAGCAATATCATAGTTCTGTATAGTTTGTAAATTCTACGAATCAGGAAGAATATCAACAGAATTTAGTAACAACATTATTAAACAGTAATTAGAATTGAAGATCAAGAAAAGAAAGCAGAAATCAAGAAAGGAGTAAGACATGTCTGTCGCACATGCTGTTTAACTTATATATAGAACAGGCGTGAAGAAAGGATAAACGGAATATGGAAAAGGAATCATCCTGCAATGAGAATAAATAAGAACGCTTTGCTGATGATATTGTAGTATTAGAGGAGTAAGAAGAAAACTTGGAAACCAAAATAAATGGCATGAACGGAGTCATGGAGAAAGAGTTCTATATTAATAGAGGTAAAACTAAGGTAATGGAGTGTAGTATAGGAAAGAGTGGAATAACAAAGGGTGTTAGATTGGGAAGAGATATTTTGAAGGAAGTTAAGGAATTCTGCTACTTGGGAAGCATAATAACTGGGGATGGTAGAAGTATAGCAGATATAAAGAGTTGGATATCACAGGCAAGGAAGGCTTTCGCGAAAAAGAGGAATTTACTTACGACTAATATAAGTGTAAATATTAGGAAATCGTTGTTAAAAATGTTCGTATGCAGTGTGGCGTTATTTGTGTGCGGAATGTGGACGAAGGGTGTTTCAAACAGGAAAATAATAGAAGCCTTCATAATGTGCTGCTATAAGAGAATGCTGAAAATCTGATGGGTGGATAGACCTTCTAAGCAGAATAACAGAAGAAAGAATAATATGGAAGACTTTGACCCAGAGATGGGATAAAAAAGTAGGCCACGTTTTGAGACGTGAAGACCTTGTAAAATTAGCATTATAGGGAAGATTGTGGAATAAGAATAGAAGGGGAGGCTAAGAATGGAATACGCTAAGTAGATTAGTGAGGATGTAGGGTGTAGTACGTATGCGGGAATGAAAGGCTTGTTCAAGATAGGTTAGCATGGAGGGTTACATCAAACCAGTCTTTGGACTGAATACCACAACAACACAACATTTACGCAATATATTCCGTCAACACTTAAGCATGTTTCTTCCTCAGGGACTTCTTGCGTAATGAGTTTCGAAACATCTCGCTTGCCTTTAAGGTGTATACTTCTCTGTTGTCGATACGGCAAGAGTTGTAGAATGGACGTGTTGGATCATATAGTCGATGGTTTCCTTTTCACGTATTACGGAACGAGGTCTGATCCATCCGACATTTTCATCGGCAAAGCGATGGATCTCGTCGCCTATGTAGAAAATTTATTCCTAATATACCGTATTCTTTTTTATATTGGTCCTTTTCTGACTCAAACACCAGTAATGTTATCTATATGTACTACTTTTGTACGTACGATGCGTTTCCACTTGCGGACAGTTTGCAACGCGGAAAAATCGCACTATCGTCTGTCCTTTGAGCAGGTTCGAGTAACCGCATTGACTAGTGGACTAGTTTCCTTTACTTCAATTTACTGTATTTCATTTAGAATATTCAATTTATATACATATATATATTGAAAATTCTAAATAAAATACAGTAAATTATAATATATATATATATATATACACGCGCCATTAAAAGAAAAATGATACCAAAAATCTATAATTTACTGAATTTGAGCGCAACATGTCATCTAGATTTAGCTTTTTTTACTTGAAATAAAACTTTTAAATGCTAATGTTCTATATTTTACCAAATTTATATTGGAACTGTTGCTGTAGTAATCAGTCCTAAGATGCAACCCTCCACGCTACCCTATCCTGCACAATCCTACTTCCTCCCTTATCTGCTTGCGTATTCAATCCTTGGCCCTCTTCTGTTCTTATCTCACACACTTCCCTCTTATACTATGTCCCAAAACGTAGCCTGTTAATCTATCCGTCTCTTGGTCAAAGACCTCCAAATTATTATTTCTTCCCCTATGCTGCTTAGAACTTCCTGGTTACTTACCCTATCCACCCATATGATTTTAAGCATTCTTCTATAGCACCACAATTCGAAAGCTTCTATTCTTTTTCTGCCTGCAACTCCTGTCGTCCAAGTCTCGCACCCATATAACGCCACACTCCGTACGAATATTTTTAATACTAATTTCCTAATATTAATACTTATATTACCTGTAAGTAAATTCCTCTTTTTTTTGGGAAAGTCTTCCTTGTCTGTACTATCCTACTGTTAATGTCTACTATGCTTCTACCATACTTAGTTATTATGCTGCCCAACTTCCTTCAAAATATCCCTTCCCAATCTAACAACGTTTGTTATTCCACTATTTCCCATACTACACTCCATTACCTTGGTTTTCCCTCCATTAATTTACATCAGGGGTGTCAAAGTGGCGCCCCGCGAAGCGATTTCTTTTGGCCTCTGATTATCAGAAATGCAATAAAAGCAGCAATATTATTTTAAGTTAAAATTAACATTTTGGGAGATCTCTAGATATTGCTGCTACTTATCGGTTGCTCTAATTAACATTTTTAAAAGGAAGCCAATACTGTTTCTGCATCACATTGTCAGTTGTGCAAGAATCGTTTATGATTTTTTTATTACTGAAAATGTCACTTTCAACGCTGAACAAGAAACGAAAAAATTGATGACGAGGAAAGAAAACTTCAAGAAAGGTGGGAACCGAACTATTTTTGCGTGGAAATGAATAATAAAATCATGTTCTGAGTTTGAAAAGAAAATTAGTACAAAATTAAGCGGCATTATATTACTTATCACGACAATCAATTTTCGAGCTTCGAAGGAAAAATAAGAGAAGAAATATTAAAAACAGTGAAGAATTCTCTTAATAGCCATAAAAAAGTGCTTACAATATTCATGAAAACCAATGAATCAGTAACAAAAGCAAGTTAGGAAATATGCATTCAAAAATCATTCACCGATGGTTCTTTAATTAATTAATGTATGATAAAAGCTGCCGAATTCATCTGTCGTCAGTCTTTTCGAGAACTACAGGAAGTATTTACCAAAATTCTATTATTTTCACTTGCAATTTATAAAAGCACGAATGTGAAAGATGTTGCATAAGTTAATGGATTTTTTTCATGGTTGCGATAACATTATAAAGATGACTAAATAATAATTTAATGAAATAATTTAATATACCAAATAAATTGGTAAGACTAATTAAACAAACTATAACAAAAACAACAAACCAAGTCAAAATTCAGAACCAACTAACACAAAATTTCGAGACTAATCAAGGATTAAAACAAGGGGATGGATTGGCCCCGATTTTATTTAATTTGGCTTTAGAGTATGCCATTAGACAAACAAAAAAATACAAGCCAACACTATTGCAGATGTCATCTCAAATAATGGCATATGCTGATGACGTTGTAATTATATCAAGAACAATTAAATCAGCAGAGGAGACATAAAGAAACATGCCAAAACGGTTGGTCTAGATATAAATTTTACAAAAACAAAAATGATGATTCAGTCACGTGGGAAACACGGGTAAAAAGAATAGATGAACATACATGGAGATGAGATTGAAATGAGTGATGAATTTATATATCTGGGATCTAAATTCCATAAAGATGGAATTAGTAGGAGGATGAACTTAGCAAATAAATCGTATTTCTACTACTACCAGCATTCAAATTAAAAGCAATACATAGAATAACAAAAATAAGAATCTGCAAAACTATGATTAGGCCAATGCTATATTATGGAAGTGAGTGCTGGACACTCAACAATAAAGAGCAGATAGCCCTTAACACCTTCGAAATAAAGATTTTAAGAAGAATCTGGGGCCCAAAAAATGAAAATGGTATTTGGAAACACTGATATAACAAAGAAATATATTATCTATATAACGAACCAAACATCGCAACAGTCATTGGATTAAAGAGTTTGGAATGGATAGAAAGGAAAGGATACCTTACAAGGTATTATACAATGAAATGGGGGGCAAAAGAAGGGCAGGAAAACCAAGGAACAGATGGATAAACGCAGTAGAGAAGGATATAAAAAGGATGATGGATTTGAGGAACTGGAGTAGAACAGCACTGGGCAGAGTCGTATGGAGGAAGCTTCTACTGGAGGCCAGGGCTCGATATCGGGCTGTGGATAAAAGAAGAACTAAAGAATTGTTTGAAATTATCCCTCTTTATGGAACAACAACGCGTGAAAACATATGACGCTGTATGGAACATTTTAGGAAATTTTAATCTTCCTCTTGATAGACTTGTTTCTATAACAACTGACGGCGCTAAATCGATGAAGGCTGAAACTAAAGGATTTGCTTCAAGACTAATAGAAAAATTGGATACATATCCAAATAAACCGAAAATCAAAACTTTCCATTACCTTCTTCATCAATAAGTTCTCTGTTTAAAAATATTAAAAATGCATGAAGTACTAAAAACAGTAACTCACAAACAAAACTTTATTCGATCGAGAGCACTTAACCATCGACTCGAGCAGCTAAAAGCACAAAATCAAAATTGATCATTATCACAATATAGGGGTAAAATTGAAGAAATCAGAAACCAATGCAATAAATGTATAATGATTTCAAAGATTTGCAAATAACTTCACTTTTTATTGGACCTTTTTCTTTGAAGTTGAAATTGCTCCCACTTTTAATACAACTTGAGTTAATTGATTTTCAGAATGATTTGATTTTAAAAGACAAATATGGAGAAGTAGAAATTCCCTAAATATATTTTTATTTAGGGGAAAAATTATCAGAAATTAAAAATTTTGCTGCTCAAATTTTATGCTATTTTGGGAGTACATATTTACGTAACTATTTTCATCCATGAAATTAAATAAAACGGCCTACAGTTCAAGATTAACAGATAAACATATACCATAATGAGGATTGTCAGTATTCAGTCTTTGAATCCACATATTGGAAAATTGGCAAGTTTTTCGCATTTTTTACTGTATAAAATATTAATATAATTAATGTTCAAATAAAAGCAATTAATAGTTTCATATCAATATTATAAATTATAGCCATTAAATTCATTTAATTATTCTGTCCATATTCCTGAATCCTCACTACAGTTTATAATTTCAAGAAAATTTGTAAATGTGATGTGGCCTGCGTGAATCTTACCAGGTGCATGAAATGGCACGTGTATTAATTGAGTTTGATGCCTGATCTATATTTTGTACTCTTCCTCCATTATCACGTTCATGCCCCGTGGTGCGTTTCAAGTACAACAATACATGAAGATTTAGGTATAATGTTTATAAATGTAATTATACAAGAAAGAAGCAGTAAGAACCACAAAAACTGGAATAGCATACGAACCCTCTACTGCAGCCACTCCTGGAGAAAAGAACAAGTAAAAGGCTAAAGAAATGTTTGCCAATTGACCTGAAGAAAAGAGATGGCTGAGGAGACCTCGTGATTTTAAATCTTTGGCTTGAGGTCCACTCGATGGAATGGTCCTCAATCACGTCGCATTAATGGAATTGGACAACCACTTCCTATGTCAGTATATTAGCCTATAGAAATATATTTCTGATTGCTAATTGAAATAATTTTTTTAAATATTATGAATGTAAAACAATGGCATATTATTGTGATCATGCAAAGTCTCATAGCTAGGAAACGCTAAATAAAAACAGAGACCCATAAACCAAGCCCTGGGTAATATCATATCTTTGACGAATTCTAGATATAATAGGATGACTAGAGTGACACTGAATTCTGGTTTCCTTGACCGACTAATTCATGGTTATATTTTCCCTTCTCGAGGTCACTGGTCTATCAACAGTCTTACACTAGTTTTGCTTCTTCGTGTGGTGTGCGGAATCGAGTGAGGACAGCGTTGGTACATTAATTGTTGTACTTTATTTAAGGTATTGGCGTCTTTCCGAAAGAACTGTAATATTTCAAAATGTTTATTGGTTACGTTTTATATTGGAATACTCTTTTAATTTCGGTGTACAGTAAAAGAATGAGATAATTAATTGTTCACAATGTTTTAATTAGCTAATGTCAACTAATTCAAACATACAGGCTTCAGCTGGAACTGATGGTCTTTCAGTTAGCTAATCCGTACAAAGGACAAAGTTCTGTTTTCTTTTAGAAAAAAATTTCATTAACTACTTATAAATAAGGAAAAATGTGTGTTAAGTCCAGTCCTTCAGCGAAATTTTCTGTAAAGCGAACCAAATTCCTGTGAAATCAATTAAATCAGGTTTTGAAACGCTCCCCATTTGGTCTCTAAGTGACTGATGGCAGTTTTGTATGACAAAAAAATTAAGGGTCTATGTAGCCTAATAATGAAAGATTGTTCCGCTGTACGCAGTCCGACTGTTTTCCTATACAATACTAACAATGCGTGACGCCTAAAAAATTTATTTTCTCGTTTATAATATGCAAGCAAGTGATTTACAGGGCTTTATAAACGTAATATGTCTTGAATTCACATATTTTGGTTCATTTTCACTTCATTTATGAGTTAGACACCGAATTTGATGTTACAGATATTTTATCAGTGCGTATCCTGATGTCAACGCCGAATATATAATAAGTTAGTGTCGACACTTACTCGTTGTAATTAAATGCTATTTCTCGACTTTCAAAGTAGACAGTCGTGATGTAAAAGTACGACGCGATGTTCCGACGGCTAGCGGGGTTGAAAATCCAGGACTATTCCACCGGTCTCTAAGGACTACAACAGTAACTTACACTTCCCGTGATTCTCACGACGTTTGCAAAATTCAAGTCGACTCGTTGCGTCGCTTATTATCAGTTTGTGGAATCAAGATGACGCATGATATTGCGCGTGGCCTTTTCATGTGAACCACGAGGAGTCATTTCTTGAAAAATTTTCTGACTAATGCACGATCGACCGCCGGCGACTAAATGTAAAACCCTCCGTGTATCGTGAGCTTCCACGACACTCTGTGATTCTATTACTCGTTGTTAGACTTGCGCTGCTTCCAGGATATTACCGTCATCACCCAAAGACTTTAACCACTTATATAGGGATAATTTATGCTAATGAATACCTCATCTGTAAATAAACAAGATCATCCGTATGCGACCATGGCAACCTATACAATTTTGAACAGCGTATTTCAAGCCATGTCTGCGATATATGGTTCAATGTTCTGTGAAGACGCTGTACGGTTGACTCGCCGTGTCGCGAATCGTGACATGAATAGGCTCCTAACCTCGTCCCACATTTTGCCGACGTGTTGGAATTAACACAACCGGTGCTGGTAAGTGAAGGCCTTTGGATGTCCTGGCTGTACTTTACACTTCGTGCACACTTGTATATGACCAACGCTACTTCTGATTCAGTTTATCAGAAGCGGCTGAAATAAGGTTGAGGCCTCCGCCTTTAGATAACTTCTAGATTTGGTGGAAACAACTTGAACACGTTAACGTGATTTAACGAAAACAATTTTCATGAAATGAAATTAAGTGAGAATTATCGCACACATGTTTGACGTCATGCCCATCAAGAACATAAACGTGGATAAACTTGAAAGAAGAGTCGAATTTCTGCGACATCATTTCTGGTTTGGACGAAACATCCATACAATTTTATTCCCTCGATATTTTATGGACTTTAAAATGGCAATAAAATGGTTTGTACTTAAATTTATATTATGATTAAAGTATAAGGCTAAAATTTACCCTAGAAAGTATTGTTGTTACAGTAATCGGTCCTTCGTCTCCATGTTCACCAATTCTAAACAAGCCTTTTCATATCTACACAACTACTCCATTCCACATCCTCTTTAATCAGCTCAGCGTATTCAATACCTTGCATCTCTCGTCTGTTCACTTCCACCTAATGCTAAATTTAATAGATCCTCATGTCTCAAATAATAATAATCATATTCCGTAGATCCTGTAAAGAAGCTAAGCTTCAAGGATGTGGAATGAGTCAGGGTGTACATTTATTATATTATTTTATTATATAAAAGATAAATATACTTATAACAATTTTTTGTAACCAAATAGAAAGGCGATTCCAACATTGTAAACTAATTACTCGTCTCCGATTCTTCTATAAATTCCTTTACTGAATAGAAGGAGTGGCTAAGCAAAAATGAGGATAATTCAGACTTAAATTTACCTTGGTTATAGGACAACTGTTTAATTCTATGCGGCAGTCTGTTGAAGATGGATATCCCACAATAATGCACACCTTTCTGTGCAATTGTCGATGTTTTACATTTTTTGTACAGATTATTTTTTTCCTTGTATTGAAGGGATGAATATCAGAATTATTCAAAAATAAGTGCCTATTTGTGATTACAAATAACATCAATGAATAAATGTATTGGCACGTCAAAGTGAAAATACCCAACTTTTTGAACAGAGTTCTGCAAGACGTGATCTATTAATCTAACCCTTCAAAGTCCTCCATATTGTTCCCTCTTCTCTTATTCTTCTTACAACTTACTGATTAGTAACTCAATTCCCATCTAATTCTTCTAAGCACCACATTTTAAAAGATTCTATTCTTTTCCTTTCTGCAACTCGTAACGTCCATGTTTCTCACCCATCTAACGCCACACTCAATACGAACATTTTCAATATGATTTCCTAATATTTATACTTATATTAGTCATAAAGTAAATTCCTCTTTTTTGCGAAAGCCTTTCTACAATACTTCTACCATCCCTAGTTATTATGCTACCCAAGTAGCACAATTCCTTCACTTCCTTCAAAATATCCCTTCCCAATCCAACACCCTTTATTATTGCACTATTTTCCATACTACACTCCATTACCTTGGTTTTACCTCATTAACCCTCATGTTGTACTTTCTCTAGGATAACGTTCATGCCGTTTATTATGTTTGCCCAGGTTTCGTTTACCTAATGCAGGTTTTATAGGGTTTTCCCTGCATCTCTTTAGGTGAAACACGAGATAGTATCCTTAAACTATAGCCCAGGGTCATTAGTCAACCCAACCCTTGGCTACATTGCTCTGCCTTCCACCCCCCCCCTTTTTTCAATACCCTTCCTATACTATTGAAGGAGAGTTGCCTGTTTCATGATCACTCTCATGTATCCATTTACCAATGAGATACTAAACTAATTGTCCTTCGCACCTATCATCCCAGTTTTCTTTACTATGAGTACAATTATGATTTTACTAAAATCTTCTAGTATTCTTCCTGTTTCGTAGATTTTACAAACTATCCTGAACAGCTATGATATTGCTTCTTCACTCGATGATCTTATCAACTCCGTTGGAATGTTATCAATTCCTGGCAATTGACAATTGCTCAGATCTGTCAGCCTCTGTCAAACTCTGACCTTAAAGTTTTGTCCCCCTACTCTTCATCATCTACCTCTTCTTCTTCTTCTATTACTGACTGCTCTAGATTTCCACCATGATACAGCTGTTCTAGATATTCCTTCCAAGTTTCCGCATTTTCGTCTTTATCCTAGAAAGTATATCAGCACAAAAACAAAAATAAGAACAGTGATAAATAGAAACAAATGGATACAACTGTGTTATTTAACATCTATATCAAACCAGCGCTGAAATTATTAAAACAAATAACTAATGAAATGAATACCAGTGCTAAGAGCAGGGGCGTGGCTTGTTTTTCAGCCGCCGGCATAGGCTAAATTGTATTTAGTTATTTAAATCTAAAAGGATTCAAAATTTACAGAAAAATAGCTTTCGTATTATACAAAGTTCATATTTTTAGTTCAGATTATAAGTCATTACAATTTTTTGTGAAAATTTTGCCACCCCTAAAAAGTGCCGCCCTGGGCAGCCACCGCCACGCCACGCTGAGAACGACGAAGTGGAGCAAAGCGGCGATGAAAGCGAAGAGCAAAACAGAAGGCGAGTATTTATTGGCGATGAGGCATACCCAAAGTTTAAAATTTTTGCTGAAAATAGAAGAGATTTGAACGCTGAAAACGAATATTTTAACATGCGTCTGTCACGAACTAGATGTGTTATTAAATAAGTCTTTCGAAGAATTAATGCCAAATTTCGCATACTATGGAAACCGATTCAAACATCTCCAGATATTGCATAATTTATCCAGCACATATCTATTGTGGTGCTGAACATCCCTTTGTTTCCGAAGAGCATCTCGCACGAATTATGAACTAACAAAATTATTAATATTCCTGTTATTGCTCTAGAGCAATGAAAAGAAAACAAACTAAAACATTTGCAGGTTATATTGTTTTGAGGAGAAGGAATATACGAATAATATTCTGTAAAATATATGAATAATTTACTGCTGGAAAAGCTGGAATTAAATATACGTAGGTGGAAAGCAATGTAATGATTAGAACAAAACACAATACTTCAGAAACACTTAACGTTAAATCAGGCTCCGACGTGGGACAATAAATGTAAAAACATTTCATTTGTTGAGGGAAGGCGGGATGCAAGATTGTTATGGATGAATGAATCAAAGAGAGCTTGAAAAGCGTAATATATGCTTCACTAATTTATCCGAACCTATCAAATTATTAGTCGGCTACATTGGCATTACATAGTATAAAAATTTTCTAATCTATATGAGTACAAATTTAGATAGAGATCAAAAATGAACAATTCGGAACTTGGAGAAAGAAAAAGAGAGTATACATTGTAAACTTTCAAATTGTGGTATAGGAATAAACTCATCTGGAATATCCTGTGGTGTAGTGGTTAGCGTTGCTGCCTCCCAACTCAGGGGTCCCGGGTTCGAATCCTGGCTTGGGTTTGGATGTTTGTGTCATCATGGTCGCGAAGCTGCTTGGGAATTGATACAATGACCACGTATCATCCCAAATTCGAAATGTGTCACGCCAGATAACAGTCCCCAGCCGCCTCGGTAGGCCCAGCCCTCAAGAGGACTGTTGAGCCATTGGAAGAAGAAGGAAATTCCTGACAGGTAACCTCGTCTTCAAAACAATGTTTACATGGCAGTCCTAGCTTAATCTTCAGGAGAAGCACTGAATGCCCGCCATGATTTTTTAACTGAATAGTTTTTTTTCTCATAATTTATATTTTCTATTGTATTGTAAGACTCCATGCTAACCTATCTTGCGCAAGCCTTTTAATTTCTACATAGCTATCACATCCTCTCTAATCTACTTAGCATATTCTAACCTCACACATTTCCTCTAATGCTAATTTTACAAGACCTTCATGTCTCAAAACGTTGCTTATTAATATATCCCTTCTCTTCGTCAATGTCTTCCAAATTATTGACTCCTACCTATTCTGATTATAAATTTATTCACCCATCAGGTTTTCAGCATCCGCCTATAGCTCCACATTTCAAAGGCTTCTATTCTTTTCCTTTCCGCAAGTCCTATCATCCACGTTTCGCACTCATATAACGCCACACTCCACACGAACATTTTTAGCAACGATTTCCTAATATTCACACTTATATTACCCGTAAGTAATATATTCTTTTTCACAAAAGCCTTCCTTGCCTGTGTTATCTTACTCTTTATGTTTACTTTCTATTAATTTATCACAATACCTGACTTGTCCTATTCGTGTATCTCAAGATAATTGGATTAAATAATTATAATGCAATACTATACTTCTACCATCCCTAGTTATTAAGCTGCCAAACTAGCAGAATTACTTAACTTACTTCAAAATATCCCTTCCCAGTCTAACACCGTTTGTTATTCCATTGTTTCCTAAAATGCATTCCATTGCCTAGGTTCTCCCACTATTAATCCTCGTATTGAACATTCATGTCACTTAATATGGTTTCCAAGTTTTCTTCTGACTTCCCTAATACTACAATATCATCGGCAAAGCGTACGGTTTTTATTTCTTCTCCTTGCAGTATGATTCCTTTCCCATATTCCGTTTCAACTTTCTTCATCGTCTGTTCCATAAATAGGTTAAACAGCATATGCGACAGACTGCATCATTGTCTAACTCATTTCTTGATTTCTGCTTTCTTTTCTTGATCTTCAATTCTAATTACAACTGTCTGCCTTCTGCAGAGGTTATCTTTCTCGATTTTTTTATTCCTGTCCTCTTCAAAATCCTTAACAGTGTGTACCAGTTCACATTATTAACGGCTTTTTCTAAATCTACAAAAGCCATGAACGTAGACCTATTTTTCTTATCATGTCTAAAATTAGACACAAATTCAATATTGCTTTTCTTGTCCCTACATTCTCCCTGAAAGCAAACTTATCTCCTAATTCGCATTCTATTTGCCGTTCCATCCTCCTATATACTATTTTCGTTAATATTTTGCATGTATTGGTAAAAAGTATATATTCTGGGAGTAAATTGTTGCCATTAACGCAATTATCAATAATGAATAAAGAAACACTTAAATGCACATCAAGTAAAGACAGATATTCCTGAGTAGGGGTTTTGGAAAAAGAATTATATTCTATTGATATTATTAATAGCGATTTTTTAATATTATATATAAATTATAGGATTAAGATGAATGATTAGTAACAATACACAAAAAAGTTTTGGATAGAAATAAAATTAGAAAGTAGTCCTTTCTATAATTACATTTGGTGCTTTCCTTAAATGTAAAATATTGAAGTTAACCGAACATTATATGTAATATATACAGAAGTGGCAAGTATTTTTAGGAATAAAGGAATTAAGAATTTATTTGTATAGTATTAATTAATAGATCATTATTTATATCTGTTAATAGCACTTTATACTAAGAACGTTTGTGCTAGGAATTAAGGAGGATTAAATCTATTATTTTATTTAGGTAAATAGTACAACAGCCTATTCTTCATAAAAAAATGGTATTAACGTATAATAAAACAGTATTTAGCACTCGAAGAATCGTTCCTAAATATGGAATCTCATCTGGGGTGGTTTAAATTCTAAATATACTAAAGAAATTTACCATATGACATATTAAATTATTTAATTCATAATATTATATTTACCATTTATAACATATGAAATATGAAAGGCTATTATTTGCACATGCAGACTACTTTTGTTAAATTTGGTTAAGATCTGAAGTTTCTGTGTCTAAATAACTAGACCAGGTTGATTGAGACCACAAATACTCCTTTTGGATATTTTGAGATACCCTTACTGTTTGTTCGAACCGTAATTATATAGTTTTTTATTTTGAATATCTTTATCTAAATTTAAACTGACATGCAATAAATAAACCATCTTTACTTACATGGTCTATGATTCAATCCAGGACCCTTATTGGCGATAGTTATGTACTGCTTTTCTTAAAGCGTGGGAAAGACATGAGTGATATGAAGGGTACCTTAAAACTGTGCTGGTAGTATCTGATATATAGTGTATTACATGACCAGATCTTCCATCGTATCCTGCCACGTGTTTAGCTGTAATAACTCCATGAGATATTTAATCACGTATGAGAAAATAGACATGATAATTAGTTTGATATGAAAACGTCGTTTATATGCTCTTATTGTTATTTAAAGCAGTATAAGAATATAGAACTTACTCAAATTCAAGGGAAAATTGTATAATTTGTATTTGTGAATCGGAAGTAATAGTGCTGATTAATAAATAAGCATACAATCTCTGTTTCGTGATTACCATTCTTTAAGATCTTTGATTAAACAGCTTGTGAAACTTCTGCGAATGACACTTCGTGTAAATGTAAAATTAATTGTCAACAAAAGTTTAAATATATCAAATATTATTCTATAACATCATGTGCATATAATTACTTATTGGTGTCGTGAATTTCAACACTTTTGTTTGAAGTAATTGTTAGACTATCAGGATGTTCCGCCATGTTCACTTCTATTTGTAAATCGTGAGTGTAAATGAGATAGTAATTGACTATCAACGATAATTTATTTACATATGTTGGAGCAGTCGCAATCCTAGCGAACGATACAGTGGTCTGTGACTTTACGTCAGGTGAGAATTTGTGCTCTCGTGTGAATGTAAATGTGGCCTACTTTACCAAAACTCCAGTATTTCGTAATTAAATTAAGATGACAAGCTAAAAATTATAAAACTTTGAGAAGGTTAATTTATTTTTGACGACAGCCTTGTAAATTTATTGTATTGCAAGGTGTTTTGTTGCTTGTCTCCTAAGCAAATGAAATGTACAAGTTAACCACTGGAGAATTCAAAATTCGTCTGTGTATTTAAATATAGTAAATAAAATTTGGTATTGGTTTGTCTACTATAATTTTCATGTTTAATATTTTAAATGACATTATGTATCAATATTTATATTTTGGTTTAATGAAACTTACAATTTACCTCATATTCAGTCAGTATTTTCAAAATGTTAAGCTAATAATTTTGACTTAGGATAATGTAATTTAGTAAATAGATGAGTGTCTTCTATAAAATACATATTAAATGTGTATTTTGATTAGAAAGCAGTTATTGCCATCCTTTTATATATAAATAAGTGGATCCAACATTGTAATGTAAACATTCTACACGTCTCATAATATGCACATGTTAGAAATGTTATTTTTTAATTCATTTTCTGTGACTCGTCAATGTTAATAAAAGCAAAATTTTCAAAATAAATACTGGTGAAAGTTTTCTATCATCATTTTTAAAGATTTTTTATGTGAAATTTTGTGTCTTATGGCTCACCAGGCCACCAGTAAAAAGTGCTAATGGATAATGTGACATATTGCCTTCCCTAAAAGTGAGAAGCAATGTCAAATTAAAAAAAAATCTAAACCTTTAAATATAATAAATTCCTTCCAGATCAATAATTTATAGATTTAGAGGTCAATTTTTGGATAAGGATGGTTTTAAATGGGAATTTTATGTTAGTAATCAATATGCAGAATAATAAATTATTTTATAAATTAAGTGAAACTGTGCACATCATTCGGGAACAAAATATGACATGAATATGGTACAGGGAAATTGTTTTCTGTCAAGTACTCTGAATGGTTATCATTGTTAATAGAATTTAGGCTTTTATTAACTTGTTGCAGATCAGTAATCCATCTGTTGGTACATATTTGAAGATGAATTGTGTGATACATAGGCTTATTCAACTGTTAAAGTCTAATTGATAGTATACTATCTCGTTAAAGACAAGTTGATATACACCATAGACGTTATACCTACAAAGCCACACGCATGTTTGTTTATATTAGACAATAATCAAAATAAATATTTATTTTCATGTACACTGAATATAACCCAGCTTGGTCTGTTTCCCTTAATTATTCATATTGATTTATTCAAATATTTATCATTCGATGTAAGATTTTCCCTTCATTATGCAAAAAAGTGTCTATACAAGAAAAGTAATGAGGTTACGATAACAGTGGGGTATACCAACTCTTCCTGTTCTCACTATCTTATTAATGTTAATGCAGCATTTGCCCATAAGAATGTTGCATAGCAGAAGAGGAAGATTTTTGTATCATGTGCTTTATATATTGTCAGAAAGCTAAATGCAAAAAACTTACTGGTACTTTGTTAATGTGATATACCAGAAAAATTGATCTGTTTCTAATGTCTTAGAACTGACTTGATTCAGTATCTTATTAGACATATTCCATAATTAAGCTGGATTTGAGTATGTAGAATGAGCCATGATTTTTACAGAAATTATTATAATTAGTAGAAATTAATTTGTAAGTAGGTTTATTATAATGCTGTATTCAAATTGCAGATGAGAAGACAGTTTCGTGAGCCATCACTATGTAGATTCTATTTTTTTTTTAGTTTGTGAGCAGATTTCTTTTGGTTTTATTTATTTTTAAGCAGCATTGCCTAATAAACTATTGACTTTAATTTTAAAAAATACATTGTGTTGCAGATTTAATTTGAAATTAAATAATTTTAATGTTAACATTTCTCGTGCATTGTGTAATTTTTAATATATCATTGCCTATATTTTACATGACAAATGGTAACTGATTGTATTTGGTTGCATTTACTTGCTGATGTAATTTAACATAAATGGTTGAAATTAAATTTAACTTGTGTGTGAAAATGATGCATGCACAAAGTGCTTTAACAATTTTTTGTGAATGTGTGTGTCTAAAAAAACTAATATTGTTCCTATGGAAATAGGTTGCCATAAAAATTCTTATTGCCTTGATCTAGGTGAATCTGTGAAAATTGAAATTCATATCATATGATTTAAATGTAGAAAAGGTTCCCAATTTTCAGCTTGTATATATATTTTTTACAATATTCTCAAATATTCATTGCATTCATTACAACCGTATAGTGTACATTTTTACCGGAGAATAATTTTTAATCATTCTTCATGAAAGCCCTTATGATGGTTTCTCTTATTCAGCAATTTAACTTGCCTCCTTGTTATATGACATGTAGTTGGTGCACCCCTGGGAAGCTTTAAAAGTTGCTGCTGCAGCCTTTTAAGTGTTAAGTCACGTGTGATAGTCAGCTCTTTACTATGTGATTGGTTGCAGTGGCATTAAAAACTTTTCTTCTTATTTGCTTTCCACAGTGTTGCACTTGCTTGTATTAATAGCTCATTATTTTTAATTCACAGTTTCTGGGAACTTCACATTTGGACAACACAGCAACACTGTAAGTACATTTTCGTAAAATCCTCCCATAAACTTACAAATAAAGAAAATCTTTTTATCATTGCTGATCATTGGTTTTACACTTCAAATTTCAGAAGATAGTTAATACATTCAAAATTCACTCTAGATTTTGTTTAATTATATTTGAGTAATGTATAGAAATAATTGAATGAATTTATGCACGATCATTTAACTAAATTGCACTTAGCATTTTGCATTGTTATTTCTCTTAATTACTGTTTGCTTTAACAAAACCTTTTAATTCATAAGTGAAATAGGTTCTATTATTAATTGTTGTTTGGGGTTTTATTAAAGTGTGAAGGATCTGTAGTTTCAAATTCTGAAAATATGTTTTGTGAAATTTTTTCACCAAAGTCAGGTATTTACCTTTTTTTAGATTAATTTTTGTGGCAGAGCTTCATTGTACATAATTTTTGTGTTTCTCCTATCCATAGTCATATATTAAATTTAATTATTTGTCCAAGATGATCTATCTATATAAGTATAGGTTTATACAGTCTCTGGAATATTTTCATTATTTGTAGAAATGTTTCTCGGGTTTCCAACCGGGTAGTCTCATAAACAGCGACGTTTCGACAGATAGCAACTCCGTCATCTTCCAGGCTGAAGATGACAGAGTTGCCATCTGTTGAAACGTCGCTGTTTACTGAGACTACCCGGGAAAGCCTTCGTTCTTTAATTTTCATTATTGTTTATTGATTGCCAATGTACAAATATAATCATTTCACTGAATATTGCCAGACTGTTTTTAATGTTGAATATCTTTTGAATTTCTAATCTTGCTTTTGTAAAAAGGTATTACAATATGTATGTAACTCGTGCTCTGAATTTAGAAATAAATACATATAAAAGTAATAAAAAGTATTTAGAAAAGTCTCTGAATTTTCTTCCTAAATTAAGAGCTATTGTTACCATATTAAACAGGAAGCAGTTCAAATTTCAAAACTTCTGTAGAAGATAGTCATGATTCTCATGCTGGCCTGTACACTATGCAATCGGCTAACATATGGTGTGGAACTATTTCCTGCGGAAGGGGGACTTGTGCATCCCAAAATTTAAGCAGTTTCCTGTGTGATATGTCAACACTGTGATTTTCATTCTCTCTTTCTTGTTCATATTAATTAACCATTTTGATGTTGGTTTCCATATTAGAATGATGTTTGTTGAATTTTTAGTGTTATAATGCCTTGAGTAGTAAAGATGAAAGAAAAAGAAGAGAAATAGAAAGTAACAGAAGGAAGGGACAGTAAAAGCCCTATGTTATGCTTGTACTATAAAACAATCAGATGTGTAAGAGGTATGGTTGGTTTAGTTATCATAAACGTGTGTCTGTAATGATTCTAGTTAAGCTTAGTTTAATATATATTAATGAGTAGCATTTAAATTTGTGATTTTATAGTAATAATTTAGAAAGCTTGTCCAAACTTTCTACAGGAAATAAATATTTTAGTAAGAAGTCCACAATAAAGTAATTTAAAAATTCAAATGTTTCAGATGCGGAGACAAAGAGACGACATGCAAGTAAATGTTGCTGGTTTGAGAAGAAATATTAAAAACCTTGCTCATAACTATTCTGATGCCCAGGTATAAAATAATTTTAGAGCTAGATGTGTGCTGCATTAACACATACTTATTTCATTAATTTAAATAGGTGTTTAGCATGTTATCAGTGGTAGTAATTGATTTAATAAGGCATGAAAAATACTATCATCTTACAAAAAAAATCAATATCTTTAAAGAAATATTTGGCATTTGGTTTCCAAAGTTTTGTTCTTGTGGTATTCAGTCCTAACACTGATCTGCTAACCTATCCTATGCAAACCTTTTCATTTCTACATAGCTACTACACCTTACATTCTCCCTAATCTGCTTAGTGTTTTCCACCCTTAGCCTCCATCTTCTGTTCTTACCTCACACACTTCCTTCTAATTCTAATTTTACAAGACCCTTGTGCTTCAAAACATGGCCTATTAATCTATCCCTTCTCTAAGTCAAAGTCCTACAAATTGTTCTCTGTTCCCCCATTCTCCTTAGAACTTCCTGGTTAAATACCCTATCCAACCATCTGATTTTCAGCGTTCTCTTATTTTGAAGTCTTCTATTCTTTTCCTGTCTGTTACGCCCTTTGTCCACATTTCGCACCAACATAACGCCACACTTCATATAAATATTTTTAATAATGATTTCCTAATGCTCGTACTTATATTAGTCATAAGTTAATTACTCTTTTTTTTTGTGAAAGTCTTCTTGCCTACACTTTATGTCTAATATACTTACATCATCCCTAGTTATTGTGCTTCTCAAGTAGCAGAATTCCTTAGCTTCTTTCAAAATATCCCTTCCCATCTAACACCTTTTAGTATTCCACTACATCCCATACTACACTCCATTACGACATTGAACTCTTCCTCCAGGATCATGTTCATGCCATTTATTATGTTTTCCAAGTGGTCTTCCAACTCTCCTAATACTGCACTATTATCAGTAAACGTTCGGGTTTTTATTTCTTCTCCTTGCATTTTGATTCCTGTTCCATATTCATTTTTAGCTTTCTTCATCACCTGTTCTATATATAAGTTAAACAGCATGGGTGACAGATTGCACCCTTGTCTTGCCCTTCAATTCTAATTACTGCTGACTGCCTTCAGCTGAGGTTATGGATAACTCTTCTTTCTTGATATTTATTCCTGTCATCTTCAAAATCCTTAATAGTTTGTTCCAGTTAACTTTATCAAAGGCTTTTTCTAAATCTACAAATGCCATGAATGTAGGGCTATTTTTCTTACCCTGTCTTCTAAAATTAGATGCAGAATCAATATTGCTTCTCTTGTCTCTACATTATTCTTAAAAACCAAACTGAACTTTTCCTGACTCACATTCTATTTGATGTTCTATACTCCTATACACTACTACTACTCATTAGCTTTACGGCCCTTGTAGAGCCCGGGCTTGCTTCACCACGCCCTTCCAAATTGTACAATTCTGGGCGCTACGTCACCATCTCCTCATACGTAGTCATCTTTTAATATATAAAACTATTTTCAAGAGTTTTTATTTAAGTCTTTTTTGCATAAGTTAAATATTTTATTGATATGATTCATTATTGTAGATCAAGGTTCGAGAGGCCACAAGCAATGATCCATGGGGACCAAGCTCCACTTTGATGTCGGAGATAGCTGACCTGACATACAATGTTGTGGCTTTCACTGAGATAATGCAAATGGTGTGGAAAAGATTAAATGATCATGGTCGGAATTGGCGTCATGTATATAAGGCTCTTGTTTTACTGGAGTATCTAATTAAGACTGGATCAGAAAAGGTTAATACAATTTAGTGATTTTTGTCATCTATAGTGTTTCTTATATTTAAATATACATGCTCTGGTGACACTTAAATATTACAATTTACAGGTTGCTCAACAATGCAAGGAAAATATATTTGCAATTCAAACACTTAAAGATTTTCAATATTATGAAGAAAATAAAGACCAAGGAATGAATGTTCGTGAAAAGGCAAAACAACTAGTACAACTGTTAAAAGATGAGGAACGGCTGAGAAATGAACGTGCACGAGCATTGAAAGCCAAAGAAAGATTTGCTCAGGCAGCTTCAGGTTTTGGAAGTGATGGATCGGTAAGCATTTCAGACTTTTCAGTTCCATGTTTGCTAACAATATTGACCTATTGATTTGTTGCTTAAATGTGCTGCATCCATAAGTTGTCAGTGTGCCTTAGCTACTATCTGTGTACCAGTATGATAAAAAATT
Organism: Eucriotettix oculatus; assembly: GCA_034510155.1. Taxonomy (NCBI): domain Eukaryota; kingdom Metazoa; phylum Arthropoda; class Insecta; order Orthoptera; family Tetrigidae; genus Eucriotettix; species Eucriotettix oculatus. The sequence continues at coordinate 109,191,205 of CM067379.1, forward strand.
AAAGCTATATTAGGAAGTTTTTTTAAACTTAGTAACAAACTTTGAATTAGAATCAGTGTGTTTACCTCATTAACAAAAAAATTAATGTGTGTCTGTTACCGATATCTACAAGTATCTAATGGAATCAATAAATCAAATCAACATCAAAATGAGTTTGTAACATTGTAAATATAGCTGAGATACGATATCAGCAATTCTTGGTTATTTTTTATAGTCTTCAGTTATTCATTCCAGAATTTTATTTTCAAATCGTTAAAATTTAATAAATGGTACTTGTGTATAAATCATTATCCATTGCTTAAAAATTAATATTGGCATCAAATTATTGAATTTTGAACTATCTAGGTTCTTTGTGTAGTCACTACAATGAACTTTTCCAAAATGAAATTTAATCCAGATTTTTCACACTAACTATCACAAGATACTTTTTCAACCATTCAGTTGCTTGCTTTATTCATTACTGAATCATGCTGAAATTTATTTTTGTTTCTCAGAATTTATAAAACTTTGTCAGATTGTGTTTCATATAGAAGATTTGTGATAACTGATTGTGATAACTAAGTGTAAAAGATGATTAGGGTATTTGAATTGGAAGTCTTTCAAATACAAGGTTTAAATTAATTCTAAGGAAACATTCGTGGGCTCACAACAGGCAATAGTATTGATCTTCTGCTTAATGTCTAACAGAAAACATTTTCAGTTCTTCTTTTGAATGTCTTTACATTTTAACATTTACAGCTTTAACATGAGAACACACCAAGAAACATTAATCTAAAAGTTCCAATGTATGTTTTAATTATCCTTATCAAGTTTGTTTCTGAGACATTATTTTTACTTTTTGCCCTTCTTTTCAAGATAATTACATGTGAACTATATTAACTAATTATTATTTAGGTAAGAAATAATTATGGAATTGTGGTCAAAGGTATTCACAAAGAATTCATTAGGATTTGTCATAATTAATGGATGTTTGTCAATATAGTAATGATAGAACTTGTAATGGAATTAGAGATAACAATGGTTTATTTAACCTTTAAAAGACAGTATTTAAATTCCCACAGTGTGGCATTTACTTTTTTACCTATATATTATCTATGTTTTGAGTTATTTATGAAAAATTTAAACATTTACAAAGAAAATTCATTTTCCAGAGTCTGTCATAACTTTCATCATTTGGTTTGTTCTCATTGTTTGTGCAATGTTAAAATCTAAGGATATGTAATAACCTATCATGTACCATTGCATTGCCATAGAAAGGGGTGTAAAACTGTTCCAATCATGTTCTTTTGGAGAATCTCGTTAATCATGTCCCATTTGAATCACAATTGCGAAAAAAGTACACATTTTGGAGTATTTTATGTCAGGTTCCAGAGATGATCCAACTTGCTTAAACTAGGTGTAATATCGGTTTGTCTCAAGCATTAGCCAGCCAAAGAATCAGGTAAGTTTGAATAAATTCTTACAGCATTTGGACAACATTGAAGTAACTGCTCACCATCGAAATACCAGGGGAACTAAAAAATCTTAGCCCAGAAGAGAGAGCAACAGGGATGGGAATCTAAAGTCAAAAGTTCGTTGTCAGATACTCGTAAGGAAGTGCTAGCGTAGCATGCCAAAAGAGGGAGGTGTTGAGCGAGGAGGTGAGTTCCAAGACAACATTTGTTGTTATAGATACTGCACACTCAACGTTTGTTGAGTTTTAAATAGCCCTGACATTGTTATGCACTCCATCATCATAGAAGGACTGAGAAATAACTCAAGTGAAGTGGGAATGAAAGTTCCCATTTCATTCCCACTTCGCCAGCAGGACTCACTCCTTGCCAGGAACAAAAGTTCACATTCACCCAATAAAGGTTATTTAAACAAATTTTTAATTTGTTCCTTTTCCCCCTTTATATTCTGCTTTTAGAAAAATTGAGTGGTATGTTTATTTATAAACTCCATTTAATTGGCCCATCCATATTTATATACTTGTTAGTAGACCAACATTGTACATTTTGATAACAAACAATTTGTTATCTGTCCAACAGAAATTGTATCACAAAGACTGAACATTATAAACTCATTGATCATTCTGTAATTTAGTAGTTAACAGAAATGATGTTAATCAGTCAATTTATTCAAACCATTAATCATCCATACAATGCATCATATTGTGTATAGCAATGGTTGTAATCCATAAAGATGATCATGTCTGAAAGACACAAAAGCTCCTTACTGAGGTTTTAACAACTAATTGATTGAATAAATTGATGGTTAACATTGATTTCTTTTTCTTGTGTAATTGTTATTATCATTCAACATTTAACTTTTGTTGACAAGACTAGCACATTCATATAATCAATTGCAGAGCTCTTTACATTGGTTGAACCATGGTGTATTTACTTTTATATATAGTATTAACCCATTCCTCTTTACTACTAATTTTGATCAACTTAACTAAAGCAAAAAAATAAAAATTGCAACATTCATATTTTTCATTTTATTACAGTTTTAAATATTAATTTATTTTTGTAGGAAATAAAACTTCAGACAAATAATTAAACTTCAATATTTTAGAAGTGGGTATAGTTATATATACTGTATGAAGATAATTTGCAGTCTTTTTCACCTAGGAACTTGTTTCCTGATGGTCTTTGTACATGTCACACGAAGTTTTTTGATGAATCATTCAATTATTTTTTTAACAATCACTAACATTTCTTTTGTTTCTCAACTGAACTCAAATTATCACAACCTTGATGAGTCAGGTGGTATTAACTTTAAAGCACACTGTTTGTGTGGGAAATGTAGTTATTTAAAATTTTGTCTTGGCATGTGCTTCTGCTTGGTGTTAGTCTAATATATGGTGTTTGTTTTGTGCAGGATGGTGGTATGCCTACGAGCCCCAGCTTTCCACCTGTGAGTGTGTTTTTATTTTATTTTATCACTGCATGATTCACTTTTAGTTTTCAACATATATATATATATATATAATGGTTTATAACTAATTATATGTATCTTGTTTTACACAATAGTTATATAATTTTGAGCGTTGATATATCCAAGTTTATAATAAGAGATAAAGTTTCTAATTCAGAAGGATACTTTGTGTATATTGACACACCAAGCTTTATAAATTAGATTAAATTCAGTTTATTTTAATTTTAAGACAGTGGTATTCATCTATTGGAGAATGTTAATACTGTAATAACATTCTTATTCCACACTAAAGTTTTATCTTCTATGTAACCTTCATTGCATCATATCATATATGTGCATTAGAAATTATAATTATTCCTATTCAACAGCCAATTTTTATGTTTTCAATTTAACTTTAACTATAGTTCTTTTATAAACTTCAGTATATGTCAACTAAGATAGTTCTAACACACAGTTGTCATTATGCTCTTTACTTTAATTCATTGTAGTGTTCCAGTAAGTTCTTAGTGATGAGTTATTACAACTTATTTCTATTCACTGTAAATCTTAACAGTATTCTGAAACATGAAGTGTATTTTACTACAAAAATTATACATTCTTTTTCCATTTTGTTACAGACTGAAAACATTTAATATATTCATGTTGAAGATCATTTCTCAATAAGAAAACAAATCAGATGTGTTTGTATCTGAAATATATACTAATTTAATTTAAATATATTTTTGACCATTACTGGTATAAAGTTATTTGGTGTGCATTTATGTTTTCATTAATTTATACCTTTGTTCATATGTGGTTTATCTAATGGATGCATAAAGTATTTTCTTATTTAGGTTTCTGCCAGAAACAAATCATTTGATTTAGTGCTAGTCATGAAATATTTGATTAATATTTTCTTTCCATTTTCAGAGTCAATGGGCAACTTGTGCAGCTGAATCGGCATCTAGAGGTCAGTAAATAAAAATATAAACTGTTGAATGATGTATATTTACATGGCACTTACAATGTAAGGGAAGTGTGACTGAATAATTTTGATTGACAAATATTTCTACAAATGTAACTTCTACTTAATGGTTATAATTTTAGTTGTCTGTTTATTTTTGCATGTTATTATACTTATATTAGTGGTATCTTGTAGTTCTTAAGAATCTACAGAAAATTATATGCTGTAAAATACATGCTATATATTACTCTAGCATTGTCATTATTTAAATTACAAAATAGGTATGATTCTTTTTCTATTTCGTAACTGTATGTAATAATAGTTTAAAAGTAGCGAATCATAGAGGTTAATAAATTAAAGATTGAGATGGGAAATGACAGATTAAAATAAATATCTTCTGCAGTTGCAACATAATACAGGCCTTTATCTCATTATTAATGTGGTAAGATAATGGAGAAGAAAATTTGGTCATTGCAAGCATACAAAATAATTATTTCCTACAGAAATATTCCTACAATTATTGGATTTAAACACAAATTAAAAGTAATCCATCAATATTATATGTGGTAGATATTTGTGTATTATAAAAAATTGTAAATAATTTGATTAATACTGACATATGATAATATTTTGAATTTTACCTATATATTCAAATGAAAATAGGATATTTGATGTGAAATCTTCTTCAGAGCTGGAGACTGCTCGACCACAGACTGTGGGAGAAGAAGAACTTCAGTTGCAGCTAGCTTTGGCTATGTCACGAGAAGAAGCAGAACAGGAAGAACAACGTAGACGTTCTGATGATGTAAGACTACAACTTGCCTTATCACAGTCTGAGCAGGAATTCAAGTAAGTTAACATACCAATTTTTATAATGTATATGTTTGTGTAGAGTATTATATAACTTATATAGATTATCTAATTCAGTCAGTCATTTATAATATAACTGGAAAACTTTAAGGTATTAGAGATATAATTGGAAACATAGAAGGTAGCTGTTTGTTGCTTGAAGTAAAGAACATGTCTTTTAATTATATTTCTTCATATAGAATTTCTATTTTTGAAATTATTCTATATGAAGAAATATATTAAAAGAGATGCGTCTGTGCAATATGGAACAACATTGAGTAGATAATGTTTTCATGAAATGAATGCACCATACAAGATACTTTACTTCAATCAACAAACAGCTACTTTGTTTCCAATTATATCTCTAATACTATAGTTTTCCAATTATATTATAAATGACTAACTGAATTAGATATACAAGTATAAATATGAAGGATTTGGAAGAGCACAGAAATTAAATATCGAAGGCAGTCAGCAGTAATTAGAATTGAAGATCAATAAAATAAAGCGGAAATCAAGAAAGGAGTAAGACAAGGATGCAGTCTGTCACACATGCTGTTTAACTTATCTATAGAACAAGTGATAAAGTAAGTTAAAACGGAAAAGGAATCATACTGCAAGAAGAAGAAGAAGTAAAAACCCTATGCTTTGCCAATGATATTGTAATATTAGGGGAGTTGGAAGAAAACTTTGAAAGCATATTAAATAGAATGAACATGGTCATGGAGAAAGAGTTCAATATGAGGTTTAATAAAGATAAAACCAAGGTAATACAGTGTAGCATGGGAAACAGTGGAATAACAAAGGGTATTAGATTGGGAAGGGATATTTTGAAGGAAGTTAGGGAATTCTGCTACTTGGGAAGAAGTATAGTAGACTAAAAGAGTAGGATAGCAAAATTAAGGAAGCCTTTTGCGAAAAAGAGGAATTTACTTACAGGTAATACAAGTGTGAATATGAGGAAATTGTTGCTATAAATGTTTGTATGCAGTGTGGCGTTATATGGATGCGAAATGTGGACGATAGGAGTTGCAGAAAAGAAAAGAGTAGAAGCCTTTGAAATGTGGTGCTATAGGAGAATGCTGAAAATCAGATGGGTGGATAGAATCACTAATGAGGAAGTTGTAAACAGAATAGGGGGATGAGCGAAGAACATGGAGACAAGGATGGAATACACTAAGTAGGATGTGGGATGTTCTAGTTATGCGTAAATGAAAAGGCTCGTGCTATTTGGATGGTTGTATTAGCCCATTCTTAGGACTGAATACCACCACCACAACAACATAGAATAATTTGAGTGGCTACCGTTTGCAACAGTTTTCATGTTTCCTCTTCTAATAGCTACTAATTGAGTTTGTAGATCACTAAATTATAAAATATATGCTGAAATGTGTGTGAAATGAAGAAAATACTTTCTTTTGGCTTCCTTATATCAGATTCCAAACAAATTCTTTAATATTAATTTTATGTCACAAGTCTTATGCAAATACAATCTGGTAATTGGCGTTTTATGTAGATACTGTAATTCATTGGAACAAAATGAAATTACCTAAGTGATTGTCCTTGTTTATCACTCTGGATCTTCTCCAAGTTCCACGTTCCTGCTCCATGCTCCAGCTCCTCTCTCACTCAATTCGGCTTTTCCCAAACTCAGGTAAATGGCTGACAAAATTTGCATGACCATGCCATCTATTGTAACAAGGTCCGAAATATTGCAATGAAGCGGATAGTTTAAGTCGCTCATTACAATACTAGCCAAAGAACATGCATAACTATTTGTAGAGACCACTTATAAAATTCATAGTAATGTCTTATGTTTTGAGAACATAATCGTGAAGAATTGCATTTGTGACATAATAACTAAATACCTTCAAAAATAATTTTTCAGTTTGTTTGAATTCAGTTTTATCTTTCTTAGAAACACAATTTTATTGTGAAATTTCAGGTGCCAACAGCCAGTTCAACAATCACACATGCAGGATTTACTTGATTTGTTGGATGTAGCACCTACTTCACCTGCTAAAGATCCATGGGGTTTCCCTCAGCCTGTACAAGAACATATATCCCCTGTATCTAGACCTCAGGTAATTATATTACGGGTAGAAGTGGTCATTCTTTGACTTAGCAATTCTTATATTTTAATGTTCTAAACATCAATGTAAAAGATTTCAATGTATTCATGAATTGTAGTTCAGTTATTGTTTGATCATATGTAATTAACAGCTTATTTTGACCATTTCAAAGGCACTAATCAGTTTTGAGTGTCAAGAGAGAAATGAATAAAATTGCATGGACTTGTACACTAACCTACTATTTGTAATAACATATTTATAAGCTTATTATTTATAGGAAAGTGGAATAATTAATTTCAATCTTTACTCTGTATTGCTTACTAAGACCAACTTTCACAAGTGGTTATGTTTCATCATAGTATTAAAATTTAGATTTCTACGTTATTATAGGATATTGCTTACATAAATACTGTTATCTCTACCAAATCACTTTTGATATATTACATGATCATATGTCAAGCATAAAGAGTACCATAAATGTTGGAAATAAAACTAGAATGAACTTTTCTATTTGAGGCATCCTTCCAAACTCTGAGCTTTGGCAATTGGTTTGTTATAATGATTCAAAGCTGGCAGGCTTAAAGGAATCTAGAAAATTTTCAAAAGTAACAATGAATTACTGGAATTTAAAAAAAAATATTACAGTTACTAATTGAAAAGAGAAAAAAATCCTATTTTACAAGATTTTTAATTGAAAGTGGCAAATTTTTTCCTGCTTTTAATCAAAATAATTGCTTTACCTATGCTTATTTGAACCAGCAAGCTTTAGATTCAAGCAGGGAAAACCTAAAATGACAGCTAACAGTTCGTGATCATTTTAAGTGAAGAAAAATTGTTTAAATTACATATTGTGTAAATTTATGGGACCAAAAAAGGGATTCCATTTCTCTAATAGAAGAATTTGTAAACAAGTGAAAGAAGGAAGGGACATGAACACTTTGAACAGCTTTCAGCATGATAAACTTATATGAAAAATGTCTATTACCAAGCCCCTCAAAAATAAACAATAATAAACTGATTTCATATATTTTTTTTATTGGGAATCTGGAAAACAGAACATTGGCAAACAAGAAGACACAGTTATATTAGAATCAATTATCATAAAAGTAATGTACAACCGGTCAAAGTGGTAAAGAATCCATATGACAATTTCATGAACACATTATTCATTTCATTGTTTGTAACATTATACACAAGCTTTTGATATGTTACGCAATTATGAATTGAAATTCTTAAAGACAAATTAATAAAAATTATTAAATGTCGTGACACAAAATTAAGTTATGTACATGATGATATGAAAATTAAATCAATCATGTTAAATTTTGAAGAATTCTTCATAGTTTACTGTGAACTCCATATCATTTAAGAAAATTTAAAGAAGTTACATTATCATAAAAGAAAATTCTGTCAGAGCCGTAGAATTTATTCCTCTGAAAGCTTCCTGCAACTAAATAAACTACTTGTTGCTTTACCCTGACAACTATAAATTTAGCAAAACGTCTTTCTGTATCAAATATGAGGGCTCACAGTAACCAACTCTTTAGAATAGGATTTATTTAGTAGGTTCATTTCGAATGCTTAGCTCCGAATCTTAATTTTCGCTCTAAAGATGATCAAAGTTATTTTAGATTTCAGAAAGTGGAATTTTTCTTATTTATTTCATAATATTCTCTCTACCGGCAGTAGAACTCTGATATGTGTATCAAATGCCTCTATATTAATAGTAAAAAACTTCCAAAACCAGATTGAACTACTATTTTGCCATAAACATTATATCTAAATAATAGGATATTGACAGTTCGATATTTTATCCTGGAACACACATTGCTATTTTTTTTTCATATTATTATCAATATTAATGATGTGTGCAGAATATGAATGTCAAATGCCCAGTTATGTTGGTATTCCATTTTCCCTCTATGCATCCCTTCATTGATGAGTATTCAACTATGATATGATAATACTGTCTTAAAGTTGAGTAATTATAGACCAGTGTCTTGTTTTCAACTCCTTTTTTTGTGAAATTTTATCAGTAAATACCACTTGAAAACTTGAGTTGTGGAGATTCTTTTATCTGTAATATTCAGCTTTTAATATAAGGTATTTTAAAGACTTTTTATTTCAAAGTATTATTTTAAGAGCTGGGTCTTGTTCAGAAGTTTCTTGTATTTATTTTAAAACAATGTGTCATTTTGAAAACTTATAATATTAAAGTATATATTGAAGTATACAAATTACAAAATGAAGTAACAAAAACATAGATAAAAATAAAATAAATACCAATGTCATTTGTGTACAAGTAAAATATTCTCATTTTAGGAAACTGATACAAGCGGGTAACCATATGATCGAAGTAAATACATATAAAATTTTAAAGTAGATTTTACTTCAGATCATTTTATATTATTCATATAAATTTGTCTTTGTGCAGACTTTGGACATCTTTCAATATAGTTGGGAAGCGGTAAGAAATTGCTTCATTAAGTATATTGTAAAAATCCCTTGTCAATTGAAATGTAGTTTTAGTGGATGTAGTATGAAGTATAATTGCTTCATTTATCCTCCAAAAATTTTCCTTTAGTGAGGTACTGTATTAATAAATATATTGTTAAGTTAACTTACTCATTTACATGATTATTATGTTGCTGACCTGTATTTAGAGTGAAAAAATGTCATTATTTATAGTGGACAATTCCAAATATCTTGTGTGTAGCTTCATCACAAATCAAGTACCATCATATAAAAAAAATTGGATAAGAAGTAGTAAAGTCATTGGCTTACCTTAAATGAATTAATTGTAGGCATGTGTTGTTCCATCACTTTGTCTGAAGGAAGGAACTTAGTTTCTTGAAAATTCACATTTTCATACTTCCCTGTCAGTCAGTACTTGTTGTCAATTTTAGATAAGTCAATGGCTGTTTTCTATCTCTTTTCTATCCAGTTCAAATTTTTTGACCTTGTCATCTTATTTTCAGAATGTTTATGTATGTAAGAAGTACATATCAAATTTGTTAACTCATTTGGATAAGAAAGAGGTAAAAGAGAGTGGCTGGATTACCTTATGTTGACAGAAGATATCAAAAGGCTGGAAAACAGTAACATCTCATAGTTTCTAGGACCTGAGGTCTCTTTCTCAGGACATTAGTACCAAATGTTGTGCTGACCAGCCATAATCACTAATATACATATACCCACGTCTATACCAATAAATAAAATTGAAGTGTCTGTCTGTGTTTCCCTCAAATAGGCTCAACAGATTCCAATGAAAATTAAAGGGTTTTAAAAAAGTAAATTTAATTAAAATATTCATGCATATTTCTTTTTGATAATGACATTAATATAATATTTATTACTTCTATGGGAAGGTTTCTTTCATACATGAATATGTGTTGCCTATACTCTTGATCTGTTTATACTGAGAAAATGCTGAATGGATTTCAATGAAAATTTCAGGGATTGAAAATGGAATTTTAAATTAAATTATTGTGCATATTTCTTTTAGCTATCTTGAAGAGTTCAGAAGATATTAATATAAATATTTATAAATCCATTGAATTGCCGCACGAAAGGTGGCTTAAAAATCAACTGCGAGTTAAAATCCTATTCAGTGTTCCTATACCATTCAACCCACTTACTATGTTATTATAAGTGTAATTTTGGCAGCATGAATGAGAGAGAGGGAAGGTGAGCATTCTCACTCCATCTATTATTGTAAATCTGTGAAAGCAGGACACATTCAAAACCAATGGCGAGTTATAAGGTTTGCTGTGAAGCGATCATAAATAAATTATATCGTACTTTTGTGTTAAGTTCAAAATAAAATATTTCTGTGTGAACAAATTCGTGGACATAGCTAGATATATATATATATACATATATAATTAAATATATATGGGATAAGTGACGAAGTCACGCATTTGATAATTGGATAGAAAGAAAGATAGAAATATTTGGGAGAAAGGCAGGAAATTCGCTCTTTAAATCATATGTACGGCATGGAATCATGCACAAGGAAATACATATGTCAAGCGTAGAAGGGAATGGAAGAAGGAAGAAAGACTGAAAAAATTCGATGTGGCCAGGACTCGAACCTGGGTGCACGAAACAACAAAACATTAATTGTATATATATTATTATTATTACTGTTGTCATTCTTGACATAGTTTTCTTTTACAAGTGAAGGCTAATAAAATAAATAGTGGATAAGCTTTTATAATGAAGTAAAAGTCATTATTTAGTAAACTGGGACTACTATCAAATTATTGAAAAACAAGTAGCACTTATTTATTTACATTTGTTTTTATACAGAATGATCCATGGAGTAGCCAGACTTCCGTTCCAAGTTTATCAACTGCTACATCATCTTCACCTGCGCAGGATCCGTGGACGCCAGCATCAACTGATTCTGCTCGAAAGACTGGTTAGTTTAAGTAATTTTAACTTATTGTAATTAATTTTTACTATTTCTATTAATGTTTATTTTAACGTGTGTTAGCTTCCCCACCTCAGGATCCTTGGACACCGGCTTCAATTGATTCTATTCGAAAGACTGGTAAGTTGAGTTTTATGTTTTTTCTCATGAAAAATGTCTTGTGTGATAGTATCAAATTCATTCATCTGTCACCAGGAATTGAACTGTTTTTGACACATGACCATTAGTAGTTGCATTCATAAATTGAGGTAACTGCTGTGATACATTTATAAATGCAGAATCATTCTGAAGGAAACATTCTTGGGTTTCCAGTTAGGTCATATTGCAATAATAGCATGACCTTTCAACAATTACACCGGGAAAACCTTCAATCTTGGATCATTCTAATACCATACTGCCATTTATTTTTTTCATTATTTGATTGGGAGATTTTATAACACCACCTTTACAACAGTGAATTAATATGATGCCAAATACAGACAAAAATTGCTGTATTTGTAAACAATTGAGGTTTTAGTTATAAACTTTGCAAACTTTTGACTGTTCTTTTCAATATTAAACTTAAAATATTATTAAAGGTAGTAAATAGAATCATAATCTGTACATACTTAAAAATATTTTCTATGCATACATACTGAATGGAACCAAAATAATCTTTACATTTTCTGTCACATTTATGTAGTACTAATTTGTTTGTTTTTACAGAACCCGCTTTGAACCCTTGGCGAGCAATTTCTCCAAATCCTCTGACGTCAGCTTCAACAGCACATATGTCGTCTGTACAAGACCCCTGGTCTCCGGCTACGAACACAGAACATTCAAGTCCAAGCAGTGGGGCAGGTGACTTGGATGAATTTGATATTATAACTAATCGTGCCAATGTGAACTCTATTAACAATAATGGTAAGCATTTTAATAAGGTTTTGCCCATCCTTATGAGAAAATATTTGGATGCTTTTAAATAGTTTAAGTTCGTTCAATTAGTTACAGTGTAGCCAAATCAGTTTCAAATACACTGATTTTTGCCAAGCAGATCAATCAGTAAGAAATGTTGTGATACAACTCTTATAAGTTGTAATGGAAACAATGTAACTTTTAATGTTTCATAGAAATGCTTCAAATTACAACAAAATAATTTTTGCAGTCATTTATAGACCCAGTTTCAAATTAGTTTGGAATAATTTTGTATTCTGGCTGGAAATATTTAGCTTGCTAAATGTAAGGTTCTTTCTTGCACATTTTTCAAGAAAATTAATCTTTGTGAAAAAGAGAAACTATAGTTTCACATTCCTGAGTATGTTTTGATGTCAGTATTAATTGGTGGTAAATGTTGATAAACTAATGAATTGTTGAATGCTTTTCAGTTTAATATACAGGAAAAAAGATTTGAACACAATTGTGATTGATCGTGAACAAAAATTTACTTTAGTAATTGCTTATGATATCCAAATGAAAGTATATTGTTGTTACACCCTTTTCCTTATTTAAAGTATAGTTTATTCCACGTTCAAGTTATACCCACCATAAGAAGTGTTTATAAAAGAATTATTAGTTTGTCAGATTAATTTAGCTTTTAAATACAGTGTATTGTTCTCAATTATAAATACTTTGACCTTATCGAAAGTTTGTAAACTTCTCTTTAGGTGGTACTTTGTCACCTAGTCCATTCGACATGAGTGGTTTGGGTGATTCTCTGTCTGATGATAAGCAAACATCCATAAAGAAAACACCTCATAGCTTTCTTGGTGAAAATTCATCTTTAGTTAATCTGGACAATCTTGTGGCTATTGGCTCCAAACCTGCTATGAGTATCCCACCTCCAGGTACTAATTATGTTACAGTTTACATATGTAAGACCTCCAATTTACAAATATGTTGATTACATAATTAAAGTATATAATTATAATATAAACACAATAATAATATAAGTAATATTGTTTATTCTTATAATTTGCAATGCAAAATTTTTTAAATATAATCATGAGAATACAGGTATGAATGTAACAAATGTATTTGTCTTTGTGTATGCTACTAAAGGACCAAAAGTTATTTATTGAATTAATTGAGATAAAAGTAATCAACATTTTATTCATTCAGTTTTACCAAGCCTTTGAGGTGAGCTTTGAATAAGTATTTCTGTTCAGTATTAATTCAATTATTTGTTTGGGTTGGTCAGCTATGAACAATGTTCATATATTTGTGGGTGTATGTTATTATTAATAGTCAAATGAAAGCTGGTTGGTCCCTGTGGTCAAATCAAGATCCAACTACACTTCAGGTAAATGTTGTACAGTCTTATTATATTCTGCCAGAATTTGACTTATTTTTCGAGCACTAAGTATGCATCATAGATTCACTATGTACCCAGTCAGCTACTTATATAATTTAATTATTAGAAATAGTCTGATTCAAATATTTTAAAGAATTACTTATAGAATTACCCATGGTTATGAATAGCAAACAATAGTTTTTCTTTTCTTTGGATAGGGTAATGAAAGGTGGTGTTACAATTTTGGTCCCAAACCAATATTGTCACTTTTTTAATGTGAACATTTTGTAATTGCAATAAATAATTTTCAACCACTTCAATTAGTCCATAAAAGAATTTTTACAATTTGTGTAGTTGCCAGACTTTTAATAACCTCTTTTAAAGAAAAATCACCATTTTTTTTGTACAGTTGTAACAAACCAAATATTCCTTCTATAATGTTTCTTTATATTTTACTTACTTATAAATAACCATATTGCATATATTTGAGAATTAGGAGTTCATCTAGATTTTGGATCATTGTTTCAGCTCCACCTTCATCATTGGCGATGGCAAATCCATTTGCAGGTGTAGGCCCTCAACAAACAATATATTCACAGCAAACTGGATCAGCTGTGCACCCTAGAACAACTTCGCCATGGGGAGTCTCTTCTGTATTGCCTTCATCTCAGCCTAACCCTTTCCTCTCTTAACAGATTACATTTAGTAATGTTTCATTTTCTCTCAATCATAGTAAAAATTGAGTGGTTCTGCTATTTATTAGGATGGGGTAAAATAGTAATAATCATCTCAAAATTTTCTCTCATTGTTTGGGGGTTCTCAAAATAGCAGAGAAGTTCCTAAATTCAGCAAAGTATTTTCTACTTTTAAAATGTAAACAGCAAATGCTTTTACATTGATTTCATTCAGGAACATTTGTGCATTATATTTGAAGCACCAGTTTGGTAACTGCAGGGATTTGCAGTTCAAGATTTGCTTGATCTGCAGCTTAAATTAAAATGTACTTTATCCTTAGTCATAGAGTGAATAGAGGCAAATAAGTATATAGGCACAGATGAAAATATTTTTACATACATTTAAAACTTGACTCATTGATGTAATTGGCACTTCTTTACTTTTTTATAATTATATGAAGTAAAGGATTGTGAGTAAGAAATTAAAAATGAATTATGTAATTATGAATTTTATACAATAAAAGGATATATATAAATAACTTTTTTAATTCTTGGCGGTCTTAAATAAGAAATATTTAATTTCTATTGACTTCTTACCATAAGAAATATTTTGAACATAATTCTGAAATATTTCTGTTGTCTATATAATAGTATGATTCAAGTTTTATTATGATAAACAATTTGAATATAACTTCCACATTGAGTATTATTAAATTAAGTTGTTATTTTAAATGTTATTGCTATATGTTAAAAAATCTAAATGTTTCCCATAGTTGCTTGCTATTTATAAAGTTATGTAATTATTGTCTGTTGTGTTGATGGAGGTTTATTTGTACTAAGAATTTTTTCTATCTTTTAAGCATTATTTATTTAATAACTTCTTTTAGAATGGGAAATTTTATGTATACGAAAGGGAGTTTATAACAATATATATGTGAATACATACAACATCATATTTTGTTCAAAATATTCTATTCATAAAATGTCCCAAAAAGCAAATATTTGATGTATAGAATAATTTAGCTTATCATATTTAATTTGAGGAAAGCATTAGTGTACATAATAGAATATGTACGACATATCAGTTGCAAGAGTCTAGCATGTCATTTGAATATAAATATTTTATTATTAGTTATATTGCTCAAAATCTCACATGCTTTAAAATTATTAGAAAGATATTTTATTTTCAGTATAAATATTTGTTTCTGAACAGGTTAATAACTTTTATTTTGTTATTCAGAAGTATTGCATTACCTATTGATACAAGTTATACAGTCTAATAACAAGAAATTATCAATGTGTCCACATATTTTATCCTATTGGTCATTTTTTGTTTACTAGTTTATTGTGTGTTCTGTCTAACATTCTTTAGAATACTAAATTAATTGGATGTGGAATTCTTGAGAAGTATTAACAAGTTGAAAAGTGGCAAACTGAATGTTTCTCAAGTGTTAGATACAATATCGTCAATCCTTATTTTTTCAGATCAAAAACTTAACAGCAATGGTGTGTTATATTTTCTGTTAAAAAGTTGTTTCATGTTTAAATTGATAAAATATATTTAAATTATGTGTTGGTTCTATCTGTTTAATTATAAATCCTATACTGCCTCATAATTTATTGAAGCATTTAACTTTAAAGTACCATCCAAAACATGAAGTGCATGTTTTAGAAATGAATTTCAGCTTATATATTTGTAGCCCACATTCAAAGTTAAAGGATCTTGCAGAATTGAGTGAAAATTAATTTTCTTGTCTAGTAATGATTCAATTTACAACTGATGTCATTGGAAATTATTTACTGACTCAATTTATTATCAAATGTATGCATGTTCCATGTGGGAAAAAGTTTAATTACTAGAAAAGCAAATTCCTGATTTTTTAGCATTTATAATGCATGGTGGTGAAATACATTAGTTATTAATAGGAAATTCACTTGCATGATTTATTTCTTAGAGAAGTACATTTCACAATAGTTACCATAATAGATTGTATTATAACATTAAACTACTGTGAACGCAGACCTGACAAGTGGTAATAAAGTTATAAGCCGTTTTAGTAAAAAATGTGTACTAATAATAGGTCAGGTAGTAGTACTCAATTTATCCAATAAACATGTTTGGTGAGAAATTTTATTACTCATGGTCCGTTTTTAAATTTAATTAATATTTACAAGTTTTACATCAAGTAATGATTAATTATTATTTCCAACTATTTATGAAGGTGATCAAATTAAACACATTAAATTTTCATTACAAAAATGAGTTGACTGTCACTTAATCTATATTTATTATTTGAATAGGAAGGAGATTGTCATTGACTTTTATTAAATGGATAATAGGCGTCACTAGGATGGGAAGCATTATGTCAAATTTTCAAAAGCCTGAGACTGCTTCTTCAGGACAGTGTTTCTGAACAGCATGGCACTGCTCGTGTATTCAGACCTTGAAGAAGGTGGCTCAGGACTTCGAAAATTTAACATGTTTTCATTTTCTAGCTTGGCAACGCCACCTATCGATATAAGGTAAGTCGACTCCTATCCAATGAGTTTATTATTTTGAAATTGTCACAGCATCTTTGTGCGCTCCATATGACATATGTTTTCATATAGGTGCTACTGGACATCTGTGATGAATTGGTAACAAATATAAGGACCAGTAACTTAAAAATGAATATATCCACTTTTCTGTTGCAGCAGACTTACACACATTCAACAGAT
Organism: Eucriotettix oculatus; assembly: GCA_034510155.1. Lineage (NCBI taxonomy): Eukaryota > Metazoa > Arthropoda > Insecta > Orthoptera > Tetrigidae > Eucriotettix > Eucriotettix oculatus. The sequence continues at coordinate 109,208,087 of CM067379.1, forward strand.
GACATGGTTGCCATATGTAAAATGAGGTATGGCAAATCTCCTGGATGTGATGGAATAGCAGTACACCCTGTGGCTAACCGAAGTAGTCACCTGGAATCCGGTACTGAAAATAAATACAATATTGACGGAATTCAGCATCTCCAATCTAGAATGCTTTTAGCAATCGTAGACTTCAGTGTAGTATTAAAAACCAATACTGCATTAACAGTAATTGACATACTCAGTGCCCAGTGTGTTTATAGACACCAAGACGTAAAGCCGAGTTAGGAGGACAATTATGGGAAGTGGGCAAATAAAAATTAATGTGACTTAAATTATTTTCAACCAAATAGTAGTGTTTTGTTAACTAAGCAGATGAAGAAAAAGGGAAAAACTGGAGAATATTGTCATGAACTAATATCGCCAGATAAAGTTGCCATTTGATTAGAAAAATTAAAAACAGTTAAATGCTTCAAGATATATATTTGTATATGATGGAGAAACTGTTCAACAACTATATGCAGAAAACTTAAATATTGGTGAAAGGTATATTGAATGTGCTCTTAAGAAGTTTGTGAAATAAACTTGCTCTTTCGGAGGGTTTTGGTTCAACAAAGATGCAGAAAATTAATTAAAATTTCTTTTGAAAACCAAATCCTTTAAGACATGAATTATGCAGTATAGGCAGGTAATTAGGTTCACCTAAGCTGACATCTAAGAAAATTCTCTACATCTGACTGAAGTAAGTTTGCTAAGGTCTGCACTGGTCTTGAACACTTGTGTTGTCTTATCTCCTTTTGTTCATCCTCTTTATATGTGCAAAGCACCTCAACATAACTTTCTCAATCCTCAACACTAAATATTCTTCACTGCACAATACACTTTAAATTAGTTTTAATATCACGGTACATCGCGTCCACATGTGGCATTTTGTGAAAGAGTATATATGCTTCAGTAACTGGCAGTAGCACAAGTGAGTATGGTATGACCCACAGTTAGACTGAATCAAAGTGTTCAATTGAGAAATGATTTTGTGAGAAGTATGTCTTGGACTAATGAAGCCTCTAAGAAATGGAAATAACCTACTAATAATGTTTTCTTTTAATAAATGAGTCAGCTAGTAATGAATGAATAAAATAACCAAATTTGTAAGAGGTTTCAGCAGTAAAGAAATATCTTAAAAATCTGTAATTAAACAAAGTGTATTGGGCTAGAACTGAGTATTTTGTATGGTATATATATATATATATATATATATATATATATATATATATATAGATTTTGCAGTAAATAAAACAATGTTAAGTTGTTGGCATGTGAAAAAAGTTTATTAATGTTTAAAATTATTTTTACTTCCTGATTGCGTTATTTAGCTTTGACTGGATACAGAAACATACAAACCTGAAATTTGGACGCTGACGTTTCAAGTTTCGAAAAAAAAAAAATACGGCTCCTGAGCCTCATAGTCATTTGACGAGGAGAATTTTCCATTTTAGCAATCACAGTAAAAACATTTCCATAGTAATTGCTAGTAGACTTGGAAGAAGTTTTCATTGTATACGGTAGAAGTCAAATTGGGCAGTAAGCACTGATCCCACGAGAAAGACTAATTTAGAGAGAATGATACTCCTTGTAACGTTTCTCACACGTTTAAATAAGTCACGAAACCAATTATTTGACTTTCGTGCAACTTTGTTAAGGTTTACAATACGCGCCATGTTAAAAACAATATTGTGAGTCCCCGACCGCACAGTGGTGCCAATCACAAAATGCAAACTACGTTACACGCCTCAAGTCTTCTTGCATGATTTCTGTTATAATTAAACGAGCAACTTTTTACGGCAATCATGGCTAGTAATATAGCCCACAATCCAGCACATTTCCGGCAATATATCAGTATTGCCGAGCAATGTTGCCCGTATTGCAAGTACTTGCTGGTGAGTCCGGTCTGGTATCGAAATTACGCAATATTGCCCGGTAATACTAGATGTGGTTAGTGTCGTGTAAATAATATTTATTATTCCAATTATGGATTGACCAAACGAAAAATTTGTTCTATTTTCGATTAAGTTCACGCAAATTCAACATTTTGAGACGCAGATTATTAGAGAATACCAAGTAAAATAAGGTGTTTGGCAAACAATAGCCAACAAATTTGATAACGTCTGAAACCTATATATTGGCCATTTATTGAAAATTAACTAACAAAAAAAGAATTACAAAGTAATTTATAATATAATTATGCAGCAATTAAAGAGGTCTTGCCTGAAATTGAATAAATTCATTTAATCCTTCCTTTAAAACTACGCATACTTCAGTCGGGCACTGAATAAATACGTCAAAGATGTATAGGGCACTCCCATCGAAAGAATTTAAGGATAATTGCCAATCTCCTATAGATTGGTGTTGCATTCCCCATCACCGTATCATTTTTCCCTATAATGAGCTCAATTGTGAAGTATATATTCAAAGTCTCCCTTCGACATAGAAGGCGACGTTTTTGAATAAGTAATTATCAACAATCAATTCGTTACTTAAATTGTGAATTGTTTCTTGTTTATTTAAAAAAGGTCTAATCCAGGTTCTCCTTTTCTTCAATTTCTTATCACAACTAACGCTGCGTTAATAAGCACTTATTCATTGTCGACCATTATTGCTGTACTACGTGTAAGCGGGGGCTACGCTATGGCTGCAATATTGCTGGGATATACTGTAATAAGTGATTTTTCCCTTCAGGCGTGTTATAATTTTCACGAAACTGAGATAAGTGCACGATCGGTCGTTGCAGCAATCTACAGGTAAGGGACATTGTGTTTGGTAGGTCAGATGTTTTGATCGTGGACGGTCTGAAGGCATCTGGACAGGAAGCTGGATTTTGAAAACCTCAGGCCTGGGACCTATAAAATAGATTGGACTGGTGTGGTTTTTAAAATTACTATGATTGATGTTAGCTGTGGGCGGCGGTGTGGAGATTATTATTATGATTGATTTCGGCGGTGAACAGCGGTGTGGTGGTGGAGATTTTTGCTGAGAACGGCGAGATGGACAGGAGTTTTTGGAGAATAGGATTGCAGATTGAGGCAGCAAAGGAGGTAGAGATTGATTGCCGTGAGCGGCAAGTGAGGAAAGTGTGTTTTGGAGGGAGAGCAGAGACACCAGCCCGAAGAGCTGGGAATGCATGGACCCAGGTGGAACATGGACATCTTGGCTGCCGCACAGTAAGCTCTCCCCTTCCCCTGTCTTCCTGCGTGTGTGCAACGACAGATAATATAGCATTTCGCCAATGACGGTGAACAGTATCGTATTTAGATGAACTTTCAAAATCTATGTAATCATATTTTAGATTAGGTTATTTGGTTAGTTTGAATAGTTGAGCGTATGACTGTCCGCTACATCCAATGATTGTGGAGTCGGAGTGGGCTTTGGCCGGGTTTTAAATATTAAATTAAATTGTTTTAAACCCTTGTTAATTATTAAATCACCCCCCCTAAATTAATTCATTAAAGCCAAGACCCCTGAGAGTCTGATGCTCGACTAGAAACTCGCGTGTCTTGGATCGACGCTGGCCGCCATCTTCTCCCTCGGGATCTCGCGATTGCTGTTTAATTGGTTAGAGAAAAACATATTATTTCTGCATATGCAGTGGCATTGCGACGATAAAAGATCCGAGGGGGAGGGGGAGCGTTACAATACATTGCCGGGCCATAGCTTGGGCAACACATTGCCGACAATATTGCCGGGCCGTAGTTTTCAGAAATATTGCCGGCAATGTGAAATTTTGGTTACTCGTTTACGAACCCCATAAGTTTTGAGAATTTCCTTGAAGCCGTTTTGGAAAAATGAGCAATATATTTCCTCAACGAATTTATTAAATTTTGTTAAAAGACTGCTTTTTATTTAGTATGATAATAATTTTTCCCTGTGTTAATCAGTCACAATAACCAAAACTATAATTTAATTTTGATAAAATTCGGCATTGCCATAGTCATTTACAAAATCAAATACAATTTTTATATATAATGAAATATAAAACAATTTTGTTTTTTTCAATGATTTGATGTTAAAAAATGTACATACCCTCATGTAATTTAGTATATATATATATATATATATATATATATATTTCTCTCTTTCTTTATGGATTGTATATGATGCTCTGGCCTACACATAGCATTATGTGCTAACCAAGGACAATCGCCAACATGCAACCAGAAATTGTCGAAAGTTTTCATGTAAATTTTTTTTTCAATGAGTCCTGATCTCCGGTTGAAAAACACTGCACTAGATGGTCCTGAGGAACTACAAACATGTGCTTTTGAATGACATTCCACAAACAAAGGTGTTGGTTTATTTGTTGGCCATAACTGCTCATTGTCAAGTTAAATAAAATATTATCTGTAAAATTGTGGGCTATGAGAATCTCTATCATATCCGTACAGCAGGGATGCTTAAACGATCGATCGCGAGGCTCTTGTCAAAGAAAAGCCACGACGCGCGACGTTTTTTGATTCCCGCCGATTTTTTTTATAAACTTAGGGCGGCATGTTTGGCGGCACGCTTACAAACAAACCATTAGATGATTAGGTACTTGAGAATATTCTAAATTTCGTGCGCGCCGATATAAATGCTGCGCCTGTGGGTGTAGGAATCAGTCGGAGCTGTAACTTGACGGCAATACGAAGTTTGTTAATAAATCATACAAAATGAATGCGGCGAACAGAAATAAAATGTATCATATTAATAACGATTGGGAGGAAGAATTTTATTTTGTATGGTGCATTTGTCTCAGTTGCAATACTTACGCGTGGGAAATTAGAGAGGCATCATAAAACCATTCTTAAAAACTATAAAAAGGATTCTCCGCCAAGAGTGAATAAAGGAAACGAAAATTATGTGATTTGAAAACTTGCTTGAAAAAAGAACAAGCCATGTTCACAAGACCAGTCAAATAATCAAAAGCTGCAACGATCGCGTCATTTAATATATCTCATATATTGGGGAAACACAAGAAACCATTTGTAGACGGAATGGTTGTGAAGCATTTATTGAAGCGGGCGAAACTTTATTTGGAGTTTTTAAAAAATATAACAGAGATTATTAGAGAACTTGAGTTATCTCGTCCGACTGTCACGAGGCATGTTGAAGTCATGATCCAGGACACGGCAGATAATCTAAAACATGATTTTATTACAGTTGGACGAATCCACCGATATGACAGACACTGCTCGGCTGATTCCTCTCAAAGGAAAGATCCGTGACGTTTTCTATAATTTTGTAACAAACTACAAGTTAGCAATATATAAACAAGTGGGCATTACAACCACAGAACATAGAATAGAGTAAATGCAGCAGCCTCACTGAAGGCTAAGTGTCACTATCCATCCCCACTCCCCCCCCCCCATCCCCCCTGCTGTGCTCTAGAACATGATTTTTCTACGTTTATGGGCTAAAACAAATAACGTATCACTTCTTTTTTGTAATAATTGGTATAATTACATAATGGGATAATACATACAAGTGGCTAATACGAGTTACGGATCAATTGCGAACCGAAATTAGTTATTGTCCTGTGAATAGAACGATTTTATTATTTCTTGCTCTGATTCGTTCTCAGTGAAGCTTGTCATTAAGAGTTTTCACATCGCGGTGCATTCAAATTTCCAAGTAAAGTTTCCAATTGCTCTAGTAAGTCACGTATAATGAGCTTCTTCTTCTTCTTCTGAAAAATGATTAGTCTTATTAAAACGATCCTTCCCAATGCATTATTAAAAAAGTTTCATAAAAGCTGCCGAGTCTGCTGGGAATTCCTTTCTTTTTGCTACAAAATATTTTGTACCAAATTTGTAGGCACGAAATTATACAGTTGATTTGAAAAAATACAACAACACAGTTCTGAATAACTTAGAAAATCGCAGATACCTGTGACCGCGAAAAACGGCGAACACCCTACAGCATAAGCGTCGGTCATTTTTGAACCAAGGCACAATATAAGTTAAACAAAATCAGTTATGAACTGCAAAAATACGACGAATGCACCAAGAAAATATTGAATTTTTTCTGAGAAGATGAGCAATCAATTTCATTTTTCTTCCTGGACGATTTCGAATGGATTGACCCTTCTCTTACAGACTCGAATGTGACTTTGTTTTCTATTTTTATTTAAATTATACATTTTGGTATTCATTTCCGCCTTAATCAGGTCGTAAGTCTTGAAAGAATTTACACATTATTTAATAAAACTACACAATTTTGAAATTACCCATGCTGCATTATCAAATTGTACTTTTAAAATCAGCATGTTTAGTTTACCAATGATGCTAGTTTATTACTTGATTAATACAGTATTATAAAATTGATAATGTTCCAATAGTAAGGCCTTCCCCCATCCAATTATCGCCGGACGTTTTGCGTTTCCCGCAGCATGATGCGGATGCTGCGGAACGGGAAAACGCACCCGCCCCGCAACCGTCCAAGTGTGGCGTGCGTGTGTTGTCTGACCCGCTCAAGGGTGACACTAACCTTACTAGTGAAAAAGAAGAAGACGTCCTACGTAAAACACAAAACGGGTACATATTCCGTAGATCGTTACCGAATGCTGATTCCTGCTATTGGAATATTTATTCAGTTAACTCGAAGTTATCAGGAACGTGGCCTTAACACTGGCACCCCACCTTATACGGTAAAATTTAAATTCTAATTATCTTAAAGAATTAAATTAATATGTTCAAAGTCAGAAATAGAAGAATTTAATTTGAAATTAAACATTTCGTCCCCAACTTTCGAGATCTCCTTAGTTAATTAATTAAAATATAAAATTTCGTGTTGCTGCGGCAATGTCCGGGACGGTATTCACGAAATTTTATAATATTTTAATTAATAATCTGAGGATGCCCTGAAAGCTGAGACGAACCGGTTTTTTTTAAAATTAAATCCACCTAATTCTGACCTTCGGTATTATTTGTATTTTATTTAAATTGGTATATTCGTAAATTTATGAAAGGCACTGCTACTTGTACGCTATATTCGTTTTCGTTTAGCTTTCAAAGTGAAGTTTGTTATTTTCAACTCCCGCAATGATAACTCCACATCTGTTGGAGCAAACCACATCCTGAGATACATCCTCAGTGACCTCACTAATCTAGAGGCTCACTTAGACGGTATAAATAATCCTCAACTAACACAGAGCTTGCAGATTAAGGTAAGTACTGTCAGCATGCAAATAAACCTATTCTCGTGAACTTTTTGATTAACCTTTTAGCATGTAAAGTACAACTTTGAAATATATATTTTTGTCTTGTTTCAGACAGGTTGAAAGTATAAAATCGTCTAAATAAGATAAATGGATAAAAAAATTGCCAATAAACAGAAATTAGGTGATAAGTATCACCACCTGACGAATGCAGACATGTTAAGTTTCACTGGTAAACTCGTAGCTAATCTAGTAGTTAACGTCGTATTCCAAGTCTTCCTAATAATTTGATCTAACGATTTTGAGTGGAAACAATTGTTACGACCGAAGCTAAATGAATTGTATTTAGATACGTTTTATGTAAATGTTTAAAAACGTGCAGTCTTACTAAGAAAACAATCTTCATCCCGTCGGTGACCTAATTTGCAAAAATTCGTTTTTGCTCGTCATAATGATAATTATGAAGTACGATTCTCTTTGAATTGAATTGTGTTTTTCGTTTTCTTCCCTAAAGCAATATGTCCAATATGAACAGTTTCTATGCGGTTGTTGCATAAAGATTTCATATTGTGTTCAGGCAACTCTTAAAATAAATCGCTACTTTACTGCTATTCGAGCTAAAATTCAGTAATTATTATTAAAATAATTAAATGTACTATAGAACTAAATAATTTGTAAAAACATGCAGGCCAAAACAAATCTTCTGATTTATTGATCGCACAATATTATTAAAATTATGAAAATATTTCTGCTGCATTAGTGAGATCGTTCTCATAGCGACTTGCTTTGGAACTAATTCTGCGTCCATTTGAAACGAAGATCTTATAAATCATAACCTAAAAGATCATTTTTTTATATTAAGATTTGAATTTCCTTAAATTTGAAACATACTGCAATAAACAGGGGGGATATTATTTATTTTAGTGCAATATTAATATATTAAGAATGAACTTCTATGGTAAAAAAGAAAACAATTTACTTTATCCTAAACAAATTTACACCAATATTACAATTTTCTCATTTTAAAACGTTAAGCCGGCAATTCCTTATTTTTAAACACTACATATATATTTACATAAAAATATTATACAAATTAATTTTTTTAAAGTAACAATTCTCAATCTAAACTCAAGGTCGTATGTTAGGGACCTTCTTATAGATCAAAATGTATCACACTAAATCTACTCTGACCTGTCAGTATACGAAAGTATAAAAAAGTTACAGGGGTAATTACGGTGTCGTCATAATGGCCTTGCAGCGTTTTCCTCATTGCAATTACCTCCTTTTTGGGTCGCACTCGACCCAAATCAGAGCCACCTCTGCTAATCTTCCTGGTTCAGGACAATTTCCATTTTATCCTCGTTTCCTTGGCCTACCTGGCCGATAATGTCGATCATCTGCACGTCTCTTGAACCTGCCTCTTATCTCATCTGATCACCGCTCTCGTCTCCACGACCTCCCTTGCCTAAATTACAATCATCTCCTCGAAATCTGTCTCAAAAATCTCTCTGATAGCCTTTTTAATACCTCTTCCCCAATTATTTAGTTCATATGCCGAAGGTGGCAGGGATGAATATTAACCAATCATATGTATGGTTACTCTTCTCTGGTAGTAACAGTTTGCCCCTCTCCTCCAAGGTTTTTGGGGAAAAACACCACCCTATGCCACCCAATCTCACCAGAGTTCCCCCACGCGCGCCGTGATGTCTGGTTTTATTACTCCTGGCTCAAATACTGTCTCCAATCCAAGTACGAATACAGTGTTCATAATGTGTAGATGAAATTGTCAAGTAGGCGGAAGGGACGAATTTACAACTTTAAAAGAAGTTGATACTCAAGCTAAACAAAGTAAAACTGAAGATATGAATAGCAACATCTATTTGGAAGCTGATTGTTACTAATTCTGTGCCATAGACGAACACGGCAAAATAATCAGAAATATCTTCGATGACTCCGAAACAAACGTATCCGCAGAAAACAAATATATCGATACGTTTAAAGACATCCAATCGAAACTAAACCTTCCCTAAAGTAATTTAAGTCATTGCCTTGCCGTTTCAAAAATATGTTTTCATAACTTATAGCACGCCTAATGATTGATATAATTATTTATTTACCTATTCATTCGCTGATAATGTGCATATTTTAAAAGTGGAGACATGCGCAGTAAAGACTAATGATTGGAAATTTAGTATTTACTGTTGACTGCTTCGTACGAAACGTTATCATATTTATTTTGTCGTACGTCACATTTTCTGCCTCGGACATTTCGAAATCTGCTGTCAGACTTAATTTATACGCAGACAAGAATGTAATTTCATTCGCCATTGTCCCAAAAGCCACTTGCCACATGGGAAATGAGAACACCGGGACTTGCGTGCAAGAAAGATGTGGTTTTTGATATTACGTGCATCACGTACAGATCCTCGACTTGCACACTTAGCCTCTTTGAAAAAATTTCGATCCTGACAATAACGTCGTTTGGCTACCGCGGCATACGTAACGTTCACTATTTAATAAACAAACATGGCTGGAAAAGAATTCTATTTGGATTATAAAATTGTACAATTTCTTATTTTTGAAAGAACCGTCGAGTGCATTTTTATTTCGTAAATAGTAATGGTTTTTTATGTTTTTAGTAAAAACGTAATTTTACCCATACAGAAGAAGACTGGGGCTGATAGATGCGAACAGTACAGGACAATTAGTTTAGTATCCCATGCATGCAAAATATTAACGAATTTAGTATATATGAGGATGGAACGTCAAATAGAATGCGTGATAGGAGATCAGTTTGGTTTTAGAAAGAATGTAGGGGCAAGAGAAGCAATATTGACTCTGCGTCTAATTTTAGAAGATAGAATAAAAAAAACAGGCTTACGTTCATGGCATTTGTAGATTTAGAAAAATCCTTTGATAATGTTAAGTGAAACAAATAAATATGAAGAATTTGGAAGAGCACAGAAATTAAATAACGATAAAGAAGGCTTATACATAACCTCTAACGAAGGCAGACAGCAGTATTAGAATTGAAGGGCAAGGAAAGAAAGCAGAAATCAAGAAAGGAGTAAGCCAAGGATGCAGTCTGTCGTCCATGCTGTTTAGCTTGTATATAGAACTAAAGTTAAAACGGAATATGGAAAGGAATCATACTGCAAGGAGAAGAAATGAAAACCCTACGCTTTTCCGATACTATTGTAGTATTAGGGGAGTCGGAAGTAGACTTGGGAAACGTAATAAATGGTATGAACGCGATCCATGAGAATTCTTCTTCCAATGGCTCAACAGCCCTTTTAAGGGCCTAGGCCTACCGAGGCGGCTGCGGACTGTCATCATCCACGAGGATTAATAGAGGGAAAACCAAGATAATGGAGTGTAGTATGGGAATCAGTGGGATAACAAAGGCTGTGACGGAAGTAATATTGATGGATTTCATTGAGAATATAAGAAAAAATTAATTTGCTATTATTTTGTAGTAGAACTAATTATTTGTCTTTGTACGAGCGACTTTCCTAACATTGGCGTCCACGTTAACTTTACTTTACTTCTCTTACGATAATTCCGGTAAATTTTTATGGAAGAGTGGAAAATTTTACTCTTTCGCGCCATTGTTGATAAAAGCTATCCTTTCAAAGACATCCCTTAAAGTTTTAAACATATGCCAATCATAGTTTATTGCAAAGAACATAATTCTTCTGTCGTGATGTGTAGTGAGGTGGAGATAATGAAAACAAAACCACCAAATTTCACGCTGTCATAAAACAATAATTTGAAGGGTTGGACAGCAGCACAAATCAAAACTGAATTGGATGAAGATTACGCAGACTGTGTGTTGAAGATCATTTACTTCTGGGTTACTGAGTTTAAACGACGTTGCGGCAGTACACAAGATGATCTTTTAGTATTTCTTTATATCCTTTCAATTCTTTACATGCTTTATTCGCGTATTTGTCACTCTGTAGTTGAAAATATTTGGTAACATCTTGAGATGTTAAAAAACCATTCGTTGAGGGGGAAATGGTTCTTAAACAGTGACTAAGAAAACATTTTTATTTTACGCGTAAAAACACTCAAAAATAACTCTGAAGAACTTGATGTAAAAGGGTCAAGGAACGATAACCTCGCGACCATTTTCGATTTTGATGACATTTTGACAGTTTAATCTATAAAGCCTCAGACGAACATATGAAAAATTTCAATCCGAAATATGGCTGAGATATGGGCTTTTTCGTCGAAGCCTGCGGAACGTCGGAGTCGACGTCGTTTCAAAATGGTCACTTTTGAGTTTCAATATTGTGGCAGTTATTACAGAGTAGACCCTGAAAAATAGATTCAAGATAAACCGCATGCGTAGATTACGAAAACGTAACGAAAAATTTCACAAATATCATTTCAGATCAGAACTGAACCCTAAAGTTGCCAAAAAAATCGTCCTATTTTTTTCTAATTTTCAAGGAATCCTACTTGGTTCAATGAATTAGGTATATCATTCATATTTTGTAGTTCACATGTCTACGTAAGTGTCTACTATTCAGGTGGTTTACAGCTTTACAGACAAATATACTTTGGTGAATTTGGTGCAACAAAACTGGCGCCAAAGTGAAAAACGACAAAAAAGAGATTTTTCAGAGGGGTAAATCGATCAGAAGGAGAGCAGATATCGTTTTCTAGTTGACAGAATTGGAAATATTAGGTCTCTTTTGTAATAGGAAACTTATGTTTACTTTTGGTTTCTCGACGAATAAGGTCTAAGATTTCGGGACAAAGTCAACTGTAGTGCGTCTCGACAAATATTGTCTCATTGTATTTTATTGTTCAATAACCGCTTGAATAACGTGTTCTTAAATGCTATTTCACTTTCTTGGATGCATGACTTACATTTGTAGTAAAAGTGAACTTGTTTAGATCAATCGCCTATTTATTATTGAGGTCACCAGAAGCCAAAATATAGCTTCCAGGAGACGCGAATTCCTTTTCAGTGCTGTAACATTAAATGACCTGCTATGAATTTCGTAACACGAAATTTAGAATATTCTCAAGTACCTAATCATCTAATGGTTTGTTTGTAAGCGTGCCGCCAAACACGCCGCCCTAAGTTTATAAAAAAATCGGCGGGAATCAAAAAATGTCGCTCGTCGTGGCTTTTCTTTGACAAGAGCCTCGCGATCGATCGTTTAAGCATCCCTGCTGTACGGATATGATAGAGATTCTCATAGCCCACAATTTTACAGATAATATTTTATTTAACTTGACAATGAGCAGTTATGGCCACGGGTGTATTTCCTTACCTGCAGCTTCCCGAACCTGATAAGTTTAAGGAAATGTATTATAATTGAGTTCCCAAACCGGTAGTTGGTGTCATTATGCTTCGCAAAACCGTAATGAAGCAAATTTATAAAAAACACTTTACTGTATCATCGCCTCGAATTTGTTGCCCGTGGACCCGAAATAACAGCTAGAATCTGCTGTTCTGGAATCCAAAAAATTTCCTGTTTAAAAGGCCGTTAGGATGCTTCAAGTTAATGAAAACATCATTCGAAAGTCTATTTAAGTGTTTTTTGCTCAATTGGGAAGAATTAGGAATTGTCCTTTGTGCAGGCGAATTTTTTTTGGCAGCTTTTGGGTTCAATGCTGGCCAGGAATGATATTTGTGAAAATTTTTCGTTACCATTTTCGTAATCTACGCACGCGGTTCTTCTTAATCTGTAATAACTGCCCCAATACTGAAGATCAAAAATGACAGTTTTGAAACGACGTCGACTCCGACGAACCGTAGGTTCGACTAAAAGGCCCGCAACTCAGCCTTAATTGCATATTTCGAACTGAATTATTTAATGTGTTCATCTAATGCTTTATAGATCAAAATCGGAATTGGATGCGCGGGGACCCCTAGGCTACTTGACCCCAAAGTCTCCTTACCAGATCTGTTATTCCATAATTGACCAAGCAAATATTGAAAAGCAGCACTGACATTAGACCACAACCCTCTTCTATACAACTGGCTTTCTAAGGAAAACAATCAGTTGTTTCTCCGTGAAAGGAAAAATTGACTTATCAATCATTAACCCAAACACGTCCTCTATCCAAGTTATCACTTCTTCCAATTGATACATTCCTAACCAATCCCGATTTTAAGGGCAAGGTTTATGGGATTATAAGATTCAGAATATTTTTGAGAAATATAATAATACCAGAGTCTTTTTCACAGATGGGTCCAAAGTATAATGATGGAGTAAGATGCTTGGTTATCTCAGCTGAATTCAATGACAATTAACGAGTATGCTTCAGCCACAATGGCTGAAACATATGCGATACTGTTGGCTTTACAACCACCCATCCGATTTCACGTTGATTTTGACCAATTCTCTCATGGCGATCAACTCACTGTCCAATCAACGGCGCAGAAGTGGTTTCATCAATGAAATCAGGAACCTTCTTTGGGAGATAAAAACAAATAACCAGCAAATCACCATCTGTTGGATCCTGGCTCGTGCGGACATCTTGGGAAACGAGCTTGGTGATAAAGCCGCTAAGCAGAAGGCCTCCTTCCAAATAAACCGCTTGGACTTTCCTACTTGTTCAAGGAAAGACTTAATGGTCTGGTGCATCAGCCTCCTGAGAGAAAGTTGGATTAATGATAGAAGAGGAAGAAACGCAGGAATCATCTATAATGAAATGGAGTCCTTGATATCTGGAGAAGACAGCAGGTCGTTGTTGCAAGACTCAGATCTGTCCACTCCCACCTTACACATTCATTTCTCTTTTCTTAGTCTCCTCAGCCTTTATGCTGGGATTGTAACTCGCCCTGGCATCCCCCTCCCCCCATGACACCAGTAGATGGCCCACGATTGCCAACTATTTGGTGGCTGTTCACAGTCTTCTTAAGTTCATTGTATAAATTGGAGTATTGGAAGTAACCTAAGCAGTTTATATGTGCCGTTGTGATAGTTTTTTCTCTGTTCTAAAAGTGTCTGTTTTTCTCACTCCTTGCATTGTAATATTCGCAATTTCTATGTAATTTATTATTTATGCAAATATTTTTGTAGCCGCCAAGCACGTTGACACGACTATAATTTCAATTTTTTTTAAAAAAAGACGTAAGGTGTCGACGTTGCCCACCCAAATTTTGCTCCGTCCACACCTACAGCGTACATTTTTTCGAAATCCCAGAGGGCTTCCTCGTGTATTTCGGAGAAATAATATTCTGTTGCATTTTCCCATGCAGACACTCTTACGTAGTTTCCTGGCGATAAAGAGAATTTTCCCCGCCAGTTCCGGAAGTTGTGGACGGTCGCCGAGCACAACACCAAGAAAACATCACGGGACAGTCTGGAACAACTGCTGTACGTACACTTTCACTCGTCTATATCGTCAACAATTAACTTTTGACTAAAATTATGTTTCTGAAATTCGGTGTATAAATATTCATTAATTACAAACATCTGCAAACATTTTATTGCCACACGTTAACAGATTTGTGTTTCCGTGCCTATATGATTTATATCATTTTATTACATTATAATTTTCCTTAATTATGTGTATAAGAATTGGGGAGGAGCAAATTTGCGATACAGAATGTCACTTTGCAGAAATTATTACTGGACGAGACGTTAAAGAAAATATAGTTTATGTGAAAAACAAATATCAATTTAAATGTAAATTAACTGTTTTATTTCAGATAAGCACCCAATATCGTCAGCATGGGTGTGAAGTGTTGTTGCCATCTGTGTTTGAGGACGGCTGCTATTGTCATAGGATCTGTGTTTTTGGTAAGACTTTAAGTAACGAGGCAATTTAGTAATTTAATGTACTCACGTCCCAAAAGTAACTTAAGAAAGGAAAACATGTGTGGAATTTCACATTCTTCTATTAACAACAACCTGACATTACACAAATATAATAATTACTGGCCAGATAAGTTACAATAACTATATAATAATCTTTAATTAAGTTACAATTTAATCAATTATTTTATTGTATACATTACGGCGTTTCTTCTGTAAGTTTTGGCCGTCTTCAGGTAACAACAATAATTAGAATACTTTCTTCAATGAATTTATTAAATTTGTTAAAAGAACCATTTTTATTTAGTATGATAATAATTTTTCCTTATTTTAATCCGTCACTTAAATAACCAAAACTATAATTTATCTTTGTACGATATTTTTAAACATTAAATCATTAAAAAAATTATTTTATATTGTCATAATTTTAAACAAATTCCATAAAAAATTTGCAATGTTTCAAAAAAAATTATTTTATTTTTTTACATGACTATGGCAATGTCAAAAGCTCCTAAATAAATTTTGAAATCAAAATTAAATTATAGTTTTGGTTATTTAAGTGACTGATTAAAATAAGGAAAAATTATTATCATAATCAGAATACTTTGAAATTAAATTGACTGCATTGTTGTGATGACAGCTGAAGAAAATATTAAAATGAAACATATGAACACTTAACGTATGTGAATAACATATAAATTAAGAATTAACGACCCGTAGATCGTTAATTTACTAAAAATAAATAAACTATAGACGTTTCGACCAAAATTGTGGGCCTTGTCGATATTTGAAACCAACTGAGGATATGAACACAAAAGATAAAATTAACGAAATACTTTAGAAAGTTGACGAAAATGTCTTTTATACAGGTCGTTAATTATTAATTTCTTTAAAATGAAACAGTTACAAAACGAATCCAAAACTAATGATTATCAAAAGTAAATCGATTTTATGTATAGTGTTTATGTTTTGTACTGTATTCCATCACTTATTCTCTTGAGTAATAATTAGTTTCAATGTTTCTTGGTTACTGTTATTACCGAATCATGGAGACGAAAGGTCGTAATTTACACGTTAAATTATTGATGAAATTTTAATTTTATTAAACCTAATTGACTATTTTATAGCATATCTGACCATTGCACATCTAGGTGTCTATCTAAATCTCGTAATTAATTATTCGTGCACTTCTCTTGAATTAACCTGAAGCTTTGCACACATGTATTCTGTTTAACAATACGTGAATAAACCATTACAGAAATTAATTAACACCCGAATTAATTTTAACTTCATTTCCGTAAATAAACTCAGTTTTATACTTGTTCTTTTCGTCCGCTACACTTGATTTTTTATTCAATTCCTGTTCCAGACTAACCCTATAATAGTAGCTCAGCAGTTGCATATAGTAAACATATAGTGAACTCGTTCTAAGTCTAACTATTCAAAGTATATATCTATAGCTATCGTTTGGTATAGGCTGCCATATTGAATATATGAAAATCAGTATACTATCCCATTTGTTATACTGTTGGAACTAGTTGTGCAGTCAGCTTACTCGACTCGCTTGGTTTTTCTTTTAGCCTCGTAATTTTTAAAGCAACTCATTGGAAAAATTATTTAGGTTAACAGGCGACATGAGGGTGATCCCGAAACAGGCAACTCCCCCTTAAAGTATAGGAAGGGAATTGAAAAGTAGAGCAAGGTAGCCAAGGGTTGACTACGGCCCCCGGGCTATAGTTTAAGGATCCTACCCGGTGTTTCACCTAAAAAGAAAACTTGATATCCAAATAAACCTTAGAAAACTGTATCTGGTAGGTCGGGCTTTTGGGTACTCTTCTCACGCCCTTCCAAATGACGGGAGATGAGTTTACTGTGGAGTCGCAGCATTCCCTTCTCCATGTGTCCACATTTCTTAGGAGGCAGTATGCCGACTCATCCAATGGGATCAGCGGACAACTCTTACCCAATGCCCAAGGTCTTAGACCCCAGTATATACACCTCATAAAATAGGTGAAGGTGCCTCGGCATGCGAGAACTTTGGAAAAAAACAGAGAGTACGAGGTGTGGTGTTACTTGTTTACACCTACAATATATTTTTAATAATAAGGAAATTATAAAAGAAAGAATAGTTAACTTTAATATAATTAATTTAATTATGATGATTAGATCGAAACTGTGGTAATACAATATAAAATCATTTACAAAAGAATAACATAAACTAAATGTTTGAGTAAAAATAAACTTACGAATAAAATTTATTATCAATGTGGCTGTGTCGGTAAAGCAAAAAGAATCTATGTAGCTCCTAAACTGCTGCTCTCGGGAAAGCGGTGAAAAACGATATTAATGAAATAAAAACAATCGCGAATCAAACGAGAATTGTTTTCAAGGAAAAACCGGGTAAAAATGCCGTAACCGGATGTTAACGTTTGTTGACGTCGTTCTTCGTTCCTGTTCGTACGCCGGCTTCTTCTAATTAATATCCTCTAGCGCCTCTCCTTCAGATTTAATCCGCATTAAATGTTATCTTTTTATTTTCTACACTCCCACCATTTGAATCTCTCTTCTCCATATGTGGAGAAAACTAAATTTTACACAAGTTGCTTATTCTGCCACTGCTTCTTCTCTGCTCCTCTCAGGCAGACTACCTGCACCAACTGCTCAACAATAATCCCCGGCAGACTCTGCTCCATCTGCTCAACAATACACTCCAAGCAATAAATAATATCGTAATCGGCGAGGTTTCACCCCGACGTGACCTTGACCATTCCCGCTTTTGTCCTGCTGTACCCGACTCCGTAGAATATTAAACTAAATTATTTTTGCTTTACCGATTCAATGTAGGGGACATGCGTCACCACAGAGGCATAACCTCATTGAACAAATAATCTGAATCGTAATTTATCCATATGTATTTCATTATGACTAGTTTATTATCTTCTATTTGTATGGCCGATAATTATATGAGAATTGCAAAAGCAGAAATATGGGGAAAGGTTTATGAATTACTAATTTTAATTAATGCTCAGCTTATTTCCTTCCCGGCAGGTAATTGCTGTCATTCAATTCATTGCCAGTGTGGTCTTAATGAACAGCTCAGATTCGTCAGTCGTGGAAAGTAGATCACTTGATTCTTTGACAGAAGAATTTCTGAAAATTTTAAATAAGAAAAACATAATAAGTAACGGAAATGTTCAGCCTCCCAACGATATTCTAACGGGGACAATTGAAGCCGAAATCACAACGTCGCGAAGTTTACCAACTGTGGGTGAGTTTCAGGGATTTACATTAGTGTAGTATATTATATTTTAAATGTTCCTAAAACAGAAGTTTAACATGTTTTGATATTAAATTGGTCTATTCACAGACTCTCTAACCTTTCCAATTTTATTATCCCTATGATCAATTAATTAGTATATGAACAAGTAATTAAGTAGGTACACATTGGAAGCACATTTATTGTTGTTATGGTATTCTGTCCTAAGACTGGTCTGCAACCGTCCATGCTAACCTATTTGCCCAAGGCTTTTCATTTCTTCATAACTAGTACATCCCACATCCTCCTTAATCTCCCTCTTCTGTTCTTAACCCACACACTTCTCTCTAATGCTAATTTTATAAGACCCTCATGTTTTAAAACGAGGCCTATTACTCTATCCCTTCTCTTGGTCAACATCCTCCATATTTTTCGCTCTTCTTCTAATCTGCATAGAACTTCCTCGTTAGTGATTCTATCCACCTATCTCATTCTCCTATAGAACCACATTTTAAAGGTTTCTATTCTTTTCGTTTCTGCAACTCCTCTCGTCCACGTGTCGCACCCATATAACGCCACACTCCATATGAACATTTTTAATAATGACTTCCTAATATTCATAGTTATATTAGCCGTAAGTAAATTCCTATTTTTTGCGAAGGTCTTCCTTGCTTGTGCTATCCTTCTCTTTATGTCTGCTATACTTCTATAATCGCTAGTTATTATGCTTCCAAAGAAGCAGAATTCCTTAACTTCCTTGAGATTTAGATTTATTATTATTTAATCCATTAGTTCTCGGTTGAGGAAATAGGATACGTCAAATATAATATTACAATAAATATACCAAATTATACAATTAAGAATTGAAGGACAAAAAGAGGAAGGTAGCCAAAGGTTGATTAGGACCCTGGCTATAGTTTAAGGATCCTATCCGGTGATTCGTGTATAAGATATGCAGGAAAAACTCTAGAAAACCTGCATCAGATAGGACGGGGTTTTGAGTACTATTCTCACATCTTTCCGAATGACGGGAGATAAGTTTGCTGAGGGATCGCAGCATTCCCTTCTCCGATTTCCACCAGTTCTAGGAGACAGTTGACCGACTGATCCAATGGGATCGACTTACAACTCTTGCTGCATGCCCACGGTCTTCGACTCCACTTCATACACCTAAAATAGAAGAAGGTGCTTCGGATGTGAGAACCTTGAAATTAGAAAGAAAACGAGGCATCCTCTAAGATAAACCTCATTATCACTCTGTGATAGGTTTTGTTATTGACTGTTAAATGAAATTTAATAAGTTTGCAGTGTGTGTTGAAAAAAAATAGCAAAAAACATAGTCGTAGCTTGTAGGCAACAAAATGTATGTCAATAGTAATACCGCGTTATAATAATTTTCTTGCTGTATGATACAAGTAGAAATATCATGAATAAATTAGAAGTGATGTGGAATAAAGGATTAAGATCAATATTGAATGAACGTAAGCATAATTAAGATTAAGATGTGTTAAATAAATTAGAATTATTAAGTGTGACTTACCAAATTCTGTATGAAGCATTAGTTTTTATTTACAGAATACATAAGGTTCAGCTATCCAAGTACTTAAATATTCTTTTCATGAAAATAAAAATTTTTTTTATAATCATAATACGAGGGGCAAGTAAAACTTTTATTGCTCATTCAATTTTGAGGACTACAAAGAAAACTCGATGTTTTTTAGAGGGTTATTATTATAGTAGAAGATTACGAATATTATAGATGTATTTAAAAATATTTATTGCTAGTGATAAAAATATTAATGAATAATAGAATAAGATACATTGTAATAGGTGTGGAGTTAGCTTTAAGCTATATTGTACAAATAAATAGTTTAGGGAAATTCGTTTAACCCCCCTCTCACCCTTTAAAATGTTATCAAAGAAAATAACAAATGAAAAATACATATAAAACCATATTTCAACCCCGGACGTTTCAGCAGTAACATGAAATTTTATAATATTTTATTTAAAGAACTGAGGTGGTTCATAAAGTTGCGGGACGAAACGTTTTCAAATTAAATAACTCCATTTCTTTGGCCATTCCTTGTGTTTTATTTAATATTATTAAGTCAGATAATTTAATTACTTTATTTATAAAGATGCAAATAACCTTTAGTCATCATAATTAATTATACTAAAATATATGTTCTTACAATAACAATGTAGCATTTATACGATCTAATGATATTCACTGCATTCGTAAGTCGTTTAGTGTTAGGTTTAGTTGCAGTTAAAGAGCATCTCAAGGCATGTTCCACAATGAGACGGGTTCCGGTCTTTGTTTTTGCGGATACTAAAATTGAGGAACCGCTTTCACATCTATAAATGGCAGCAAATGGAATTAGAAGCATATTCGGGACCAACTTTTCAACACAATGTAACGAAGCCATAATTTTGAAAGCCCTTTTTGAACGTGGCCAACCTCGAATAGTCCGTGTACTTTGGCTGACCCAGCCAAGTCATCAAGCCACGTGGCTCTGACCTTTTATTTGATATATTTAATGTTTATAAATTTTATTATCTAGTATTCCCAGCCTTTCCATCCCGTGTTCTGACCCAGGGTCTGTCTATTCTGTAGAGTATTATAAATATGTTGTAATAATTAAATGGGGTTTCTAACCGCATACAACAGAAATCGTAAATTGGACGTTTTTCCAAAGCAACTTCAAGATTTGCATATTTTTACAAGTTATTTTTTCTTTAAAAACATCCGCCAATTTATCAGTAAACAATATCAATATTTATTTTGCTGGTTATATCTTTTATTTATAATTGAAGATGTCATATTTTATTGATTTATTGCCTTTTTTAGTTTCCGAGAGGTTCAAAATCGCTCTGCTAGTGATTTCAATTATCCACATATTGAGCAATTTAGCTTTAATCCTAGGTGCCATCACGGTAAGTTGAGTATAGTTCCTATACAATTAAGTAATCTCATTCACTTAGTAGAATTCTAGTTACCTTATTTCTCCATTTTTTTTTTACAGAGAAACGGCAATTTTGTCTCCCTGTGGCTGTGGCTGCAAATGGTTCTGTTCCTTGTGAGCGTTTTGTGCTGTACTATATTAACCTTAATTTTTTTCTCAGCTAACTTAGTCTGTTTGGGAGCAACTTTAATCGTATTATTTCTTGTATTATCAAGTAAGTTTATCAAACTTGTTCTCTTAACTGTACCTGTAAACTTAAATTAATTTATATTTTTGTATCTAGGTCTATTCCTGTACTGCTACTCAAAGGTCTACAAATTCTACCACGAGTTATACATTCCTCTCGGCCCATCGGAAAAATTGGACACCAACAACGCAACTAAGATTGGTTATGAACTTCAAAATTTCTCGTCTGAAACAGAATACATTTAGTTGAAATATTTTGTTTGTGAAAGGCGAATTATGTTTCATTGCACCCAGATGATGTATCGCTCCCTCTTCACTTCTGGATAATTTTTACGTCGACGATTTTTATAACGCTGTTCTTGGGTGGGTTTTGATAATAATAATAAAGGCAAGATTATACTGCTAATAATTACAAATTTATTTTACATAAATTGTTAATTATATATACATTTTTTCCTCGGCATTTATATTCTGCTCTTTCTCTAAAGGGCTTGGGAGAATAAATGAGTAACATATTGGCAAAATGGTAAAATAAAGCCGCTCGTCCCAGGAGTTTACAATACCTCGGATTAACCTAGGCGGAAGTGTGTCGTCTCCCTCCCTCTCGGTGTTGCTGAAGGAAACATACGGTCCGGTCCCTGTTATGCCTGAGTCACACCTAAGCCTGTTGATTTCTTGGTTTTAGCTGGCCAAAGAAGCACTTGTTGGCTGCTAACTCCGAAAACTTCCTCTTTACTGCTGGGCCCAGAATGCCAAATTCTGCTCCTGTCCGCCATTTCGTCACCTCGGATTTACCAATCACATGGAAGTTCTCACGGGAAAATATTCCCTTGCCTTGGTATTTCCCCGGTGCGAAAAATATATTTTTCGGCCGACCCCGTTAACTTTGGGCTATTGTACTCTGGTAATCCTTCTGGCGTCTCGGCGCATGAGAGTGCCTTTGTCGGCGTCCACTTTCCACTCCAACGTCAAACTTTGGAAAAGCTCACTAAATAGTTAGAATTTTGAACCATTACAATGTGGTTCAATCAATTGGTGATTGAAGAAAATCTACAGTAATCAATTAAGGACAACATTTCAATTTACAGAAATCATAAGTTAGCTTTGAGGTCTGTGCCTGTATAACATGATTTGGGCATTTCGATTAACTGGGGCTTTCAGTTACAAACAAATATAATCATAGCTCCTATATTCGAGAATAAGTTTTATGTAAATGTATTATATGTTGCATATTCACTACATAATATTTCAGAATTATTTTTATTACAATTTTTATTCGTCTGATAGTCACTGACAAAAACTTTCACTCACATGGAACACATTGAAAAGCTCTACGCCTTACCACTAAATACAATCACTATTGCAAAACAACCGCTCATATGTTGTTGACCTAAGACTGGTCTGATGCAATCATCCATGCTAACCTATCCGCGCAAGCCTTTTCATTTTCGCGTAAGGACCACATCAATAATGCTTTCTTAACAGCTTAGCGTATTACATCAATTGCCTCCCTTTTCTGTTCTTAACCCACACACCTGCTAATTTTACAAGACTCTCATGTCTCAAAACGTGGCCTATTAATGTTGACCTTCTATTGGTCAATGCCCTCCATATTGTTCTTCCCTTATTCTGCTTAGAACTTCCTCGTTAGTGATTCTATCCACCCATCTGATTTTCAGCACTCTCCTAAACACCATATTTCGAAAGCTTCTGTTCTTTTCCTGTCTGCAACTCTTATCGTCCACATTTCGCATCCATTTAACGCTAAACTCTTATGTTATTTAAAATACTTATCTAAGTATTTTGAGGCAGTTATGTCAAGTTTATTTGAAATCCTAAATTCCAGACGTTTCTATTTTGCAACATAAAATATTTCCTTGGGATAATTTTTGACAATAGCTGTTTGAACTACATTCACCTTTAGTCGGAAATCAAATGAATTCTGACAGCCAATATTTCTAATAGCCGAATTACTTAATAAGTTTAAGGTTTTGTTTGTTTATGGTTTGGTGGCAATGGTTTTAGATGTGGTTAGAATATAATCAAACTGGTAACGTTTGAATGTTAACTGAGATAAGTGCGGAGAGAAACGAATGTGGAGCGGAAAATGTGAGATAATAAATGAAGACGGAACTGCTGCCATCTCTCAGAGCCGCACGTATTTTTTGCCAATACCAAAGATTTCATCACTGTGATTATCAATTTATTTAGGGCTCGGTCCTGATCTGTGAATAACGTTTACAAGTAATAAGTCAGTATAAGAATGTTCAATAATGTTTGTTTTATCATCGTGTCAGTGAGATGCACGTTTCTTTATTCCCATTACAGGATTAAGAAACTCCAAAAAAAATTATGAATCAATTTAATATTTGTAAGATTTTACCATAATGAAAAATAAAATTATTTCACTATTTACTGGCAAGTCTCTTTGACTGATTTCCATCCCTTATTTTTATTTGAGATATATAATCACTTTAATTAATTTGATCTCTTCCGACGCTTTTGGAACAATTAATAATACTCTTTATTCGTAGTTAAATATTCCTCGACTTGCTTCGAAATCAGCAAGTATAAAGGAAACATTCTTTCCTTTTTATGGAGAAGAGATCAAATACCCCAGGGTGTAACGTCATCTAAATTCATTTTTCAATTTTTCTTCAAAATTCCTAATTCCAATTCCAAGTCATTTATTTTCTGAAAAGAAAAACAGAATGTTACTCATTTACAATTATATGGAGCACAAGAGACGGACACGTACTTTGAAATGTATGAGTATATAACTTTATTTTCCTTAAAGTGGCACATCAGCATTGAAAAACAAGGAATGTATCATTGCAAAGAGTCGAGAAACAAAATAAGTCTTCTTATATTTTGTAAAATACTTCGACCCCACCAGCAGAAGCTCGATTTCAAGATAATAAAAGAAGAGCAAGACAACATAAATGCATGATATTATATATTATGTAACGTGAAATGTAATATCAGTAACACATCTTGTGTCTGTGGTGAGGACTACAACTCACCAAAGTTTCATCGCATTCGGATTAATGTTATAGGAACGCATACGTGACAGACATACAAATAAACATACATTCATTTATTTTTACATGGATTGATTGTATATTATTTCTTCATAACTAGTCTGGTATCTCAGAAACGCCGATTATCAATGCTCTGCCACTTCCATTGTATGTTTATCTTTTATTATTTCCCGAAACAAATAGTTTCTGCTGTTTTCAAACAATGAAGGATTAACGGATTTAGGGCCATCATTAACAGTTTCTATTCAAATCAGCAAAAGAAATTAAAGTTGAGTTGAACGACGTCCATGACTTACTGTTTAAAACCGTTGGAGTTAGTTTAAATGATGTCTGTCACTCACAAGTGATGAACGTCGTCAGTCAGGAGTGATAGGCAAAATCCTCGTCAGCGATCGACGAATTGGGCGTTGAGGGTAAAGGAATATCCCGTGCCTCGGTGGCTTTAATTGGGTGTGAAAAATTGTGTAAATATTGGCAAGATAACTCGTTTGCTGAGTGAAAAATAAACGTAAACTTGTGGTCAGTTTGGAGCTTTCCCCTCTTCAACCACTTTAATACAGAGGCAAGAAATCACTGGATTATTGCAGTTGAAGACGAGTGTTCTGAAAGTACATATGATTATCCACATCGACTATTTAGATTATTGTTGTTGTGGTATTCAGTCCTAAGACCTTCCATTCTAACCTATCTTGCGCAAGCATTTTCATTTCCTTATAACTAGCACAACCCACATCCTCCCTTATCTGCTTAGCGTTTCCATCCTTGGCCTCCCTCTTCAGTTCTTACCCCACACACTTCCCTCTAACGCTAATTACAAGACCCTCGTATCTTAAAATGTCTTAGTCAACGTCCTCCAATTGTTCGCTTTACCCCTATTCTTTGTGATTCTATCCACCCATCTGATTTTCAGCATTCGCCTGTAGCACCATATTTCAAATGCTTCTATTCTTTACCTTTCCCCAACTCCTATCGTCCACGTTTCGCACCCATATAACGCCACGCTCCATATAAACATTTTTAGCAACGATTTCCTAATATTCACACTTATATTATCCGTAAGTAAATCCCTCTTTTTCGCGAAAGCCTTCCTTGCCTGTGCTATCCTACTCTCTATGTCTACTAACTTCTACCAACCCTAGCTATTACGCTTCCCAAGTAGCAGAATTCCTTAACTTCCGTCAAAATATCCCTTCACTATCTAACAGCCTTTGTTATTCCACTGCTTCCCATACACTCCATTACCTTGGTTTTCTCTTTATTAATCCTCATATTGATCTCCTCTCTTTATTACGACTTCCTTTTATTGGTCTTCTATTCTAATTACTGCGGCCTGTCTTCTGTAGAGGTTATGTATTAGCCTCCTTTCTCGATATTTTATTCCATTGCTCTTCAAAATCCTTAATAGTGTGTTCCAGTTCAAACGCTTTTTCTAAATCTACAAATGCCATGAACGTAGGCCCAGCCTTCTTCGGTATGGATATAATTATGTTTTTACTAAAATTTTCTGGGATTCTTCCTGTTTCGTATATTTCGCAAACTATCCCGAACAGCCATGATATTGCTTCTTCGCCCAATGCTCTTATCAACTCTGCTGGAATGTTATTAATTCCTGTTACTTTACCATAACTCAGGTCTTTCAGCGCCCTATCAAACTCTGACCTTAAAATTGTGTCCCCCAACTCTTCATCATCCACCTCCTCTTCTTCTTCTATTACTGACTGATCTAGACTTCCACCATGATACAGATCTTCTAGATACTCCTTCCACCTTTCTGCCTTTTCTTCTTTATCTATAATTGGCTTCTCATCCGCTGTCCTGATGTTCTTCCTAATATTTTCCTCTCGCCGAATGATTCTTTGATTTTCCTATGAGCTGCGTCTATTTTCCCTTTCTCCATGAAATATTCAACTGCTTTGCATTTCTCTTGTAGCCAAACCTCTTTAGCTGATTTGCACTTCCTATCTATCTCATTCTTCAAGCGTCTGTACTGCTCTTTACCATTTTCATCTCTCGCGTTTTTATATTTACGCTTTTCATCAATTATTTTTATTATTTCTAATGTTATCCATGTTTTCCTATTCGTCTGATCTATTCTTCCTATTTTTTCTTCTGCTGTTCCAGTCATTTCTTCCTTTAAGAGTGCCCACTTCTCTTCTATATTATTTCTTTCTCCTTTCTCTATTAATCTACTTCTGATATCTTCTTTGAAACTCTGAAGCACGTCCTGTTGTTGCAGTTTTTCTATTTCCCATATTTTTGTTCTAATTCCTTTCTTGAGTTTCTTCATTTTCTGCCTGTATTTCATATCCAGCAGATTATGGTCAGAGTTTATATCTGCTCCTGCGTACGTCTTGCAGTTTAGTACCTGGTTGCTATACCTCTGTCTAACCATTATATAATCTAATTGGTACCTACCCGTGCCCCCCGGCGTCTTCCATGAGTATAGTCTTCTTTCACGATTCCTAAACCAGGTATTCGTGCTCCATGCAAAATTCTACTAGCCTATCTCCCTTTTTATTCCTTTCCCCAATTCCATAGTCCCCAACTACATCACTTTCTCTTCCCTTTCCTATAACTGAGTTAGTCACCCATTACTATGAAATTCTCATTTCCCTTGACATGCTTAATTATTTCTTCAGTTTCTCCGTAGATTTTCTCAATTTCTTCTTCCTCTGCGGCACATATGGGCATATATAATTGAATAATCGTCGGCGGCTGCGGGTTTGTTTCTAACGTTATCGTAATTAACCTTTCATTATATTGTTTGTAATAACTTATGCGTTTCCCAAGCCTTTTATTCATTATGAGACCTACCCCTGCATTTCCTCTATTCGCTTTCGTGCTAATCACCCTATATTGACGGTCTTCCTGCCATCTAACTTCACTAATTCCTACTACATTCAACTTCAACTTTTCCATTTCTCTTTTCAGATTTTCTAATCTACAAGCACGGTTTAAACTTCTGACATTCCACGCTCCGATTCGTAGAACGTCACCCTTTGTCTTTCTGATGACATCCTCCCGAGTAGTCCCCGCCCGGATATTCGAATGGGGAACTATTTTACCTCCGGAATATTTTACCCGAGAGGCTACCATCATATTTTTACATTGAGTGTTGCATACACGCGGGAAATTTAAGACACGGTTGTAGTTTCCCCTTGCTTTCAGCCGTGCAACAGTAAAACAACCATTAAAGCTTCTTCCAGCCATGCTTGTGTTTGTCCAACGTTGAGCCATTCCCGGATCACTATCCTCGTGCCTCAAGTCGGTAATAGTGAGTACTGTTGCCCCTCACTATACTAGTTTTTGTCCGCCCCGAAATATCGGTACTACTCATATCTGAGTCGTGGTCCCCACTGCGCAACCTGGGGAGGACTAGCATCCACACACGGGTATTCTAACATACATACTCATATACCCCTACATCCTTCTCACAACAATGCTAACTGATGCCCAACACCGGTCGTCTTGTCGGACGTCCTCGTTAAATTCATTACAAACACTTGAACTCTTACGACCTAACCAAATTTATTTATTACTATTATTCTTAAATATCAAAGTTACTTTCTGTTTACCATTTCGAGCATTCGATATGTCGATATCGTCTACGTTAGACATCGTATTCCTTAATTTACATTTGAACAATAAAAGATAACTGTTGTATAATGTTTTCCAAATGTATGTCACATGACTGCCTCTAACATCGAATAAAGTTGCAACTCCTTCTAATAAAACATGCTATTATCGACGATACTTGCCTAACACCGGTCTTATTGTCATAACAATACTCCTTTGTGTTTTCATCGCCCTATAATCTTTATTTATTACGGCATATAAAAGAAAGAGTTAATTTATTGAAAACTACAATTAAGAGGATGAAATCTTCACGGTTGAACAACCGGGTCAGGTTTTTAAAAGAACACAACGTTTCTGCGGCCTGAAGACGGCGGCAGAAAATGGCCGCAGAAACGTGTTCTTTTAAAAACCTGACCCGGTTGGTTAACCGTGAAGATTTCATCCGAATTATTCACCGAGAAAGTCTACGTTCATTAATCACAATTAAGAGATTTGTTCGTTTGTTGTCAATCACGTCCGTTATACATACACGAGGCTCGTACTAGAAACGAAATTGCTTTTAATGATCATTGCTAATTAAATTTATTTACATGAACAACCAAACTGTAAATATATTTGCCCTATAAGTACCTGTGGTTCCGAAGATCTCTATTAACTGCACTTATCACGCGGAGAACCGTAAAATGAATGCATTTAAAAACTTCATAGTGGTTCACACGGTTTGTTACTAACAAAACCTTTCTTAAAAGTAAATTTGGCTTTCAGCTGCATTTGCTGCAGGTAAACAGCCATTAGTCCGTCAGCATCTGCAAATATCTATACTGAAAAGCACACATACACAATAAAAGCAAGAAATCTACGTACATTTTCGGAGAAACCACGCACTAGCCCCCAACCCCGCAACTAATTAGATTAAAGGTCGAATAATAAACGAACAACAAAATAGTGCCCCCGACAATGCAATGCACTGGTGCACTCAAGTACAGTTTCGAAGGACAATTAATATTATAATGTGCTCATCCACATCATTTCCCTCATTGACATTCTGTGACTTCTATTTCCTGATTAGAATAAAATGTCTTACCGTGAAAGATTTCCAATTGAAGGGGGATCACGGTCAAACCTTCTCCCAAAATTTAGCTTTTTGACTATTTGAAACAGTTGGAGAAATGCTATAGAGTTGAAAGGAAATCATATTGAGAAGTAACACTATTTCCTACCCTCGTAGATGGCAGAGTCCGAACAAGTTCTGGATCGATACCTCCGCTGAAGTCCTCTTCAGTATCCACCCTTTGTTCACGCACTTGAGTATGGCTTCAAGTAGTTTTTTTCTGCAACCTATTTTACAGGTCGTCAGCTCGACTTGATGTGTGAGCAAAGTTCTGATATTTGCGAACATTAGCCGAATCAGTGAAGAACATAATTTGTTATAATATTGTGTTGACTGAAATATTCCTGAATATTTATAGCAATTGAAGTATTGTGCCTGTAGCGTTTTACGTCCAGTTATACGTATTGTTTCATGACGATAGTGAAAAATCATTTTTATCAGGCGCACTCGCAATACCACGTTTGTAGCAATATACAGGGCTGGGGCGGCTAAAATTTAACTTGTTGAGGTAATTTAATTCATTAATTGGACAAAACAATTATACCATTAACATTTTCGCAATATTAATTGGCATTTATATCTTTACAAATAATTATAATATTTAGTAAAATTTCTAAATTGGCCCTAGTTTTTTTATCCCAGGGTTTCCTGCGGGACGATTAATTGGTAAATTGTGCAGTGGCTCGTATACTTCGAATTTCATTTCACAAAAATTTACTGTTTTCTTATGTTTCCCATTAGGATTGTTGATTTGGCCCTGGATTTTTCGGATTTCATTCATTAACTTGACCGTAGCATTGCTGGATCCACTTGCTTTGCTTTTTGCCCTAACCACTTCACTTTATTCTCACCACGCTTTCTCAAGAGAATTTCGGCCGAGAGCGATTCTTACATTACATTCTCACTCTTTTGACACTGAATTTGATGGGTTAAACTTAATTCATAAAATCATACAAATAATGAAAATTAACTGAATATGCTTCAATTTGAGAAATATTTTCTATTATTCTGTCACAACAACCAAGACCTACACGGAGCAGCGTAAACGACCCGCGCTCCTTTCAATTCTCTCAACAATGGCCAATAATTAGCCATCCCCATTATCAAATTACTTCCATAATTAAAATATTTTTCTGTATTAGACTACTTCGTGTCATCGTTTCCACTTTAAATTTGACAAAGTCCCAGTAAAAGATTAGTCAACAAAGAAAGGAAACATTACAAATACATTCTCTAAAACATATATAATTTATTGCTGTAGTATGTAAGATAAAAACTTTTTGTCAAAGAGTTGCGGATTTTAACCCCTCTCTGACAAGGTAATTTTTTTGTTTCACTTTCACATTGGGTCATTCCATGTCAAATTGCCGAAAAACTGCCTATGGATCCCACTCAACCCTCTCCAAATCTCATGAAAGGAAGAAAACCCAGACCCCAACTGAAACTGTGCAAAATTATAGAGCTCATTGAACAATGGTTCAGAAAGATCCCAACATAAAAAATTCATGTTTCGTGTACAGAAAAGCCTGCTCTTTTAAATGGTGCCATTTTAAAAAATATAGGACTGGATTATTTTGAGATATTTTAGGATGAACATGTAAAAATCTTTTTGAGCAACTTTTATGAGAAATATCTCAAGACATGAGTATAATAGTTTTCCTGTTTCTGCACGTATTAATATGGTGCTTTCTCTTTTCAGTTGCAAAATATGGTTGCATATAGATCTGCTGCCGAGTAACTGGCCTCCAAAGTGAGATCAAATTTTTCCGCGACAAAATTTTGTGTAATTAGTGGATAACCAACATTACCAGTATCCTATTTTGTAAATTCATAATTGTAAATAATTGACCAGGCAGTCGATGCGACCTTTATATATATTTTTTAATTTGTGGTGGCTTTGGTTGAACAGATATCAGAACGGCCAGCTGCACTACTATTTTGATCATACCACTTTATTCTGGGCTAGAAGTTGTATCGATAAGCCAAGTTTCACACTTATCTGGCAACTAGAACTGATTTTACAAGGGATCATATTTGGTCGTTCCAGCGGTGCGTGCGCGTTAACAAGGTTGAAGATGAACCAGTTTCAGTTGGGGTCTGGGTTCACTTCCTTACTCAGTTTCATGAGATGTCGAGAAGGTCGAGTGGGACGCCTTTGGTGGTTTGACATGGAGTGACCCAATTGGGAACTCTATACATAATTTCCATTTAAACTTGTGTACTAATTTTAGACAACTTCAAGAATGTTATAAAAATACTGATTATTTTGTGTATATTTCGGGTCGAATAATAGCGTAGAGTACAGTATTTCATTGTTGTTACTATATCGTAAATCAGGGGTGCTCAAACGGTCGATCGCGAGTGCTTTTTAAGTCGATCTCGAGAAAAAATTACCGATATAGATCAATTCACAGATTTTGTTTTACTTGATCCTCAATTAGGTCAGAATAATCCCCAAATCACTGTCTTTTATCGTAATAATCCCCTGCTAGCGGTGAAAGGCGGCTTTAGCAGAGGAACGCGCGGTACTTGTCAAAGAAATTCCGCGACGCGCGAAGTTTTTGATTCCCGCCGATTTGTCTATAAACTTCGGGCGGCGTGTTTGGCGGCACTCTTACAAACAAACCAATAGTTAGTTAGGTACTTGAGAACATTCGATACGTCCGCGCCCGTATAAATGTTACGCCTGTGGGAGTAGGAGTCAGTTTTGTGACATTGTGTCGAGCTTATGACGATTTCCCTTCTTTTTTATCATTCCATTGCAGAGAAGTTTTGTGTTCCAAAGTTCTAAGGATGGAGGAGATTACGGGAATTGCAATAAAAATTGTGAATTCCATCCGTGCCCGTAGCTTGCAACGAAGGCAGATGGAAGATAATGAATCTGCTGAACACACTGATTTAATTCTTCACACGGACGTCAGGTGCTTGATCAACGGCAAATTACTTGAAAGGTTTCAAAAATTATTGCCCGAAATAATAGCTTTTCTGGACCAAAGAGGTGATGACACTCAGATGTTAAAAAACGGAAAAATGCTAACTGGTTTAGCATTTTGGGCAGACATCACAATGCATTTAAACACCATTAACTTGGAGCTTCAAGGTAAAGAAATATCCATTATTGGGGTTGATTAGCGCAATAAACGTATTTAAAAGTAAATTACAACTTACGATAGATCAACTGAAAAGAAAGGATCTGAAACATTTTCCGTCTTTGAAAACAAGGATTCCTCAGTTGAATTTTGATATTTATGAGAGAAAATTATTAAATATTTTTGGCGAGTTTGAAATACGTTTTTATGATTTCAGTAAATTGGCAAGTATCGCTTCTTTTATGAATTATCGTTCGTTTTCCGTGTAAAACATTGAGGAATGTGTTACTGAAATAGCAAATCAGTTTAACGTGGACTCATCTTCTTTTGAAATTGAGGACGTACTGATTGTATGAGATATACAACTCAAAGCCACAGCATCTGGCCTTTTATATCTGAAGATAAATATCCGAATCGCCCTTCGTTGACGGCAATGTTTGCTTCAACTTACTTGTGCGAGTCTGCATTTTCTGAATTGAAGATAATTAAGTGTAAATATCGAAATCGACTAACTGACGAACATATGTCATCATGCTTGAGATTAACACTCGGTAATGCGAGCCATCTTATGAAAAGTATGCTGAGAACATGCAGTGCCACGCTTCAATATCCAAAGTCATTCTTTAGTTAAGTTTAGAAACTAGAGCTCGTTTTGTAAGAACCAATAAAGTTGCAATTTTGAGTAAGTACGAGTTCTTTCATTGACTTTTTAGTTAGAGCCTACCTTCACTTAAAAAAAATGCATATTACGGAAAACTAATTTCTGTCGTTCTTACTAATTCTACGTGAATTCATAGCCATGAAATTCAGCAACGTCCCTATATATAATATAGTTATACCTGCGCCACCATATACCCTTCCTACCTAGACGACAATCCTGCATCACATTTACTTGCAGACTCTCAGAGTCGATCGATCGGAGTCTAACAATATTGAGGTAGATCTCCAACAGTTCAAGTTTGAGCAGCCCTGCTGTAATTAGTATCTCACTCTAAGGCGAGAGGATTAAAATAAAACTGTACCTTGATGTAATTGAGTCTCTCGGTTGAGTCCTTCTGCTTTATATCCAACACTAATGTACTGTAGCGTTTTTCTAAGTCCTTAACGATATCATCCAGTGCTCGTTGCTTCCCCACTGAAATTTCCGTAGTTGACTCCAGTCTCTGAGTTTCGTAAAGGGCGTGTAACACCTTTAGCTGAAAATTCGATGTAACTAAAATTTCGAATTCTAAATATTACGTTTAATTCATAAAAGGAAGATATTTGAAAAGTTTGGTTATTAGACTACGAAACATTCGTGTGTTCCTTCCCGCTGAATAAAAAATATTTACTTTATTACTTGCAACGTAAAGAAAGGCTTCTTGTGTTGATGAAAGTTTCCGACGACTGTGTTAATATTCTAACACGCAGACTCTAACTGATTTTGTGAAGCGTTATTTGAACTCAAAATTCTCAGTTCCTTACATACCATACCATAACCATACTAGTCCATTACGATCACATATTTGGGCACTGTTCTATTAATATATACTAAATATTTTTATTATTATTCTCATACTAAACACGATCTATATTACAATGCTTGTGCTTCCTGAACTGTTTCCTAAAGAGAAGATTCCACCACAGTCCTATGTCAACATCGTTTCTAGCCAACGAGAAGGCTCTTGAATAAAGTCTGTAACCAAGGGAAATAATGTATTGAAAACGCAAGTCATTTCGTCTATTTGAACACATCTGATGTCATGGAAAGTTAAGAGTTCCCATTTTACCTACAAACATTCTAAGATAATAACAAATATTTACTCGCGAAACCAAAGATGGCAATGTCCTGAAGTGGAAAAAATATTATCATGTGCAATTTTCATAATACAAAAAATACATACTGGCGACAGTTGGAACAGTGTCCATTCATTATCAATGTTCTCTATTATAAATTCCTGGTAACAAGTAAACAGATAAAGTTGAAACGTGAATAGAATGGAATTAACGTACCTACGTAAAGTACTTAGTGGCCTACATTCTCGACGCCATGATAAAACGTCAATTATTTATAAATTTGAATTCAAAGCGCTATTAGATTATTATTTTGAAAACTGGAAGGACAATGTTGATTATATTCTTTAGCTCTTATCCGTCAAAAACAGTTTTCAAATATTTTACCTGAACTAAAACGATCAATGCTTTACGTTGGTTGCGGATTGTTTAATATGATAATTTTTGCATTACCTCGTTCTCTTTGTCCAGCTTTATATTGTAAAGCTTCTCTTTGCATAATTTTGAAGCAGTTTTCCGTAAGGTTTGGATTCGCTTGATGGTCATCTTAAGAATGCTAACCTGAAATTAATTACACAATTCATGCAGCTATTCTTATGGAGAAAATACATCTTAAAATCTCATAAACAAATATAAAAGTATGAAATAAAAATACTACTATAACACTGATCTGTGAAATCGCAAATTGGAAATTTAAAAAGAAAAGATACATAATCCTACTCTATTTCTTCCTCCCCCCTTTCTCTCTCGTGAAATCGCCTTACGATCTTTTTGTCAGTTCTATTTTATTATATTAACTTTTATCATATAAAGTGTTGTCCCATCGGTCATTGGGACAGATGTTGCAAATTGGAACGGGAAGTCGGGGTGTCCAATGTCCTGATGGACACGGTTTTAAGGAACAATAGTAGCCGTAGGACATCCGACAGCTATAGCTCTATAGGACCTAATTTTTAGATATTTTTTCCAAACCCATCCGAAGTCAGGGTAGAATTTGAATGCCGCAAAGTGCCGGAAACGCACACTCGGTGTTTTGAACAGATCAGTTTTGAGACCTGCCTGGGTAGATCACGGCATACGGGACAGAGTTTTGGAGCGGATCCTCCAGACGTCGCTCCATCCTGTGTGCGTAAATGCTGGCCACCGAGAAGCCACAAGGGCACCGGCATGTTCACACACACTCAAATCTAACACCCCAGATCTAGCGCCTCAGACTTCTCCTGAATTTAGTTCTGTCTATTATTGTCCTTCATTACTACTGCGTTTATTAACAACGTTACAATCTGTGGAATCGGTTCAACCTTGAACTCCATAGAAACTTGCCCTGCCTGTGGTAAGTAGAAAGTGATGAGTATAAAAATCAAAATCTTAACAATTGTGCCTAAGAAAAGTTGCGTGAATTCTGCAAGCAACATGTAGAACTGGGAGGAACGAAAGAATTTGCTATATAAAAAAGAACAAGGCATTGGAGACGCTTTCCGGAAGGATTAAAAAAACCTCTCCGTTGTGGTATAGATAGACCAACACGTTTCTGGAATGATATAACACAAGTCAGGTGTTGAGATACAATATGAAAATTTTAGAACTTGAAATGATCGTCCAGTTGCTAAATATTGGAGAGCAACTGTGAAACGTTCTTGTGCACCGATGCTAGTTGTTGGCATAATTGTATCTTTTTTTGTGATATAAGGGCGAATTAAATTTAAAGTAACCTAAAACGTTTTGTCGACCATTCTTTCATCAATTTCTATAATCTTCTTTATTTTCTTCGAGTTCCTTCAAAGAGCCAAAAGCGTTCTGTATTTATTTTCCACTGTATTCTTTCATCAATTTCTATAATCTTCTTTATTTTCTTCGAGTTCCTTCAAAGAACCAAAAGCGTTCTGTATTTATTTTCCACTGTATTCTTTCATCAATTTCTATAATCTTCTTTATTTTCTTCGAGTTCCTTCAAAGAGCCAAAAGCGTTCTGTATTTATTTTCCACTGTATAAGCCATAATTTTCGCGGGGTTCTCTCTTCCTCTTCGCAGCATACACAGAGCGCTACACAAGTTCTCTTTGTTTTCTTGAACTGGTGTTAAGGTGCAACGTACGCTCCGGTCCAGACGCGCCAGGAGCGTCGCGTGATAAGTTCGCCACGTGTATGTGAGACTTGTAATTTCCATTCCAGTGACCGGCACAACTCTTCAAAGAGCGTGCGAAACTGAATAAATTTTGGCCAAATCTGTTGACCAAGATTCCGGAACTTTTATAATTAGTTTGTAGCGCGACATGTTGAGTAATAATTTAAAATTGAGAAATGTGCATTAAGACCCCACTAATACGAGCCGGGCCGGGCCGTCCGCCAATTTTAATCTAGTTCTGCTAACGCAAGTGTGCTTCGCAGTGTAGAACGTCAAAAGTGTTTCTCTTTTCTGGTGTGATAATTCCAACAGCAATATGGTTTGCCGTGCAGCTGTCAACTGTACGAATTCTACCCGAAAAAGGATTTCGGTTTTTCAAATTTCCAAAAGAATTAATTCGAAGGAAACAATGCATTATAAATTATCCAAGAGATTAGTGGAATCCTGGCCCTGGAGAATATCTATGTCTATGCCTCTCAGGTACTCATTCACGTTGTCATGTAAATTTATACTCTATTTTATTTTTATATTCTTTTAATATTGTATAAACTGAATCATTATTCTCCAAGCTGATAATGTGTATGATAAAAGTTTTTGTATGAATAAAAATATATAAATACCTTTATTTTTAAAGAGGTAATTAGAAACCGAAAGTATATTTTGTTTACCGTATGTGGTGTATATTTTAATCTTTTACATGTATTAATTTAATTAAAATCTTTAAAACTCATAAGAAAATGAATTTAATCACCAAATTGTGACTACTTTTTTGAGTCTATTATTAAAATTTAAAGTCTTGAGTTGAGATAATTATTGAGAGAATTAATTTATATATTCTGGTTCGCTTTTGCATTCATTATTCCTGTTATTACATAAAAATCAATCTGAAAATATTTAATGTTTTTCAACTGACACGTTGAACTTGATGCAGGAGAGTTCCGTAAGATTAAAAATGGCGGAGGGCCCGGCCTTTTATTACAGGGGCTTTAATGTGCATCGCCGCAAACTCCGTGTACGTAGCAGGTATTTCCGTACTTAAAAATAGCACTATGACAAAGCAGCCCGGGACAACGGGCTCCTAGATTTCCTAGAAAATCCCCCTGTTTGTCCACGGCAGGTGGGCTAGGGAAGGCGCTGATTGGTTTCTTATTAAAATAGCGCGAATGCAAGAACCAATCAGCACTTTTACCACTGTGTAAAAAGGACTTTTGCTACTGGTGTGGAGAAGTGGGGTTGACCTGTGGCCAGCCAGCGGACGGAGTGCACGTGGCTGCGGTGATCATGTTATCCTGATAATCATTTGGTGCAGATTACATTCGCAATTTTATTTACCCCACGGTATACTTGGAGTAAAAGAATCTTTTACTTAAATTGAGCCAGCTGGGATATGATTTCATTTATTTTATAAATTACTTATAATTTATTATACTTATAATTATTATAATTTATTATACTTATAATTATTATAATTTATTATACTGTAAATACTTAAATTTTTGGATAATAAATCTCTTATATGTTAGCATAAAACCTTTGAGTAATCAATTATAAAGGGAGAGCTACATAAGTTTTCCTATCATAATCTAGATTTCCAATATATGAGTGTAACATCCAACGATTGAGGAACCTTGGCAAGACCTTTAATAAGCTCCCTGCTCGGATCGCGTAACTTAAATTATCTAAGACGATTGTCGAATTTATCAATAACTATATTAATTTTGCATAAGACGGGACCGACTTTCATAAACAAATTGATCCGAGGAAGTGGATAATAATTACAATATCTGAAGTTTGTAACGAACAGATACATCTGCTCGGGCTTTGGCGGCGGTAGTAAAACAAAGCAGACAGCGGTTGACACTTGGGCTATAAAACCTAGACTCGACGTCTCGGTTTTCCAAAATTGCGTGATAATCGGCCCCGGGAGCCATGTTTTCCCCCCCAAGTGTAACCATGGATATTATCGGAGGAGATCCATCCCTGCCACCTTGGTGATAGGTGTCGCAGAAGTGGGGACGAGGTTTTAAAAGAAGCAGATTGATTGGTGGAGAGACAGATTAGTGGTAGAGAATGGAATGAACAGATTGTTGGAGAGATGTTGAGATTGGTAGAGAGACAGATTGATAGAAAGTGAATTAGAGAGATTGGTGGTTAAGAGCGGTGAGATGGAATTTTTAGACAGATTTTGAAGGAGATTGTTGGAGAGTGGTGACTATCTGAAGAAATGACGAGGAAGGAGCTGGAACCTGCACTAAGACGATTAGATAAACTACTGCAATTGTAACTCTTTGTAATTTTCTGTTTGCTGACAGATCCGATAGGTTTAGAGTAATAAATATTATCATAAAATTTTATCATTAATTAAAATATTAGTTTATATCACCCCATATATTCATTATAAGTTGATCTGAAAATTTGACGTTACTATTTCTAGTCAAGCCTTAAATAGGTATTTCTTTACAATTCACAAATGTACTTAATACATAATTCTTTTGATAATGCTGAATAAAAGATTACTGTGCCATTATTAAAGTTAAAATTAAAAAAAGTTAAGACAAATGCCAGACTTGCCTCCAAGTTTTTCTTTATTACGTGCTCTGACAGACGATCTATGGCCTTGAGAAGGTATGAAACGTCATTTAAATGGTTCTTGAGAACGTTCGAACAAATATCTTGATACTTCATTACTTCTCCCTGTGAGAAATGGAATGTAATGCAAACAATAAATATAATTACCATAAATTATTTATAATCAAATGTAACAATTGTAATATTTCCACGGGGTAATTGTAAAGTCTATTAAAAATTTCGAAAAAATCGTAATAGGTAAATGGCCGAATATATTATACATATCGTGAAAGACAAACTTATAAAGCGGGTGAATAATACTTTGGGAAAACGCACTAAAAGGGGTGCCATCGACCATAGTTGCTGAAAATTTTTCCTCGCCGCGATAATAATAATAGTACCATATTCCGTAGATCTGTAGAGAAGCTTAACTTTCTTTTTTTGCGTGGGGGGTTAGCAGGTAACTCCCCTTTAATAGCATAGGAAGGGTATTGAAAAGGGGGGAACCGGAAGGTAGAGAAAGGTAGCCAAGAGTTGACTAGGGCACCCGCGCTACAGTTTAAGGATTCTACCCGGTTTTCATCTAAAGAGATGCAGAAAAAAACCTAGAAAACCTGCATCATGTAGGTCGGGTTTTTTAGTACTAATCTCACGTCTTTCCGAATGACGACAGATAACAAAGAGCGAAGGTTTTCCCGTTGTATCCAATCGGGTGGAAGCCCAAGAACTATTGAAGCGACGGGAGATAAGTTTGCTGAGGCATCGCAGCATTCCCTTTTCCGTGACGCAAAAAAGTTTAAGGAGGCTGTTGGCCGACTGATCCAATGGGATCAACAGACAACTCTTACCGTATGCCCAAGGTATTCGAACCTCGTACATCTCCTAAAATAGTTGATTGTCCCTCGGCATGTGAGAACGTTGACAAAACCAGAGCGGGTACGAGGCATTCCCAACGTTGTCAGGTGAGCCTAG
Source organism: Eucriotettix oculatus (assembly GCA_034510155.1). Taxonomy (NCBI): domain Eukaryota; kingdom Metazoa; phylum Arthropoda; class Insecta; order Orthoptera; family Tetrigidae; genus Eucriotettix; species Eucriotettix oculatus. The sequence goes on from CM067379.1 coordinate 109,247,701, forward strand.
CAATCAATCTGGGGTGAAATACCCGCAAGAGAAAACTTCGACAGGCATTCATCTCATACGTACTTCCAAATAAAATTACCACACTACAGACATACGCTTTGTTTCCTACGCTATTAATGGGGAGTTGCCTGTTTCAGAATCACCCTCCCCAAAAAAGATATTCCCTTCATTTCCACAAACACCTGCAAAGTCTTGTTCTTTAAAAACATAATTCATAAAATACTCTAGAAGAAACCAAATTGGGCAGTGTAGCTTTAAAACTGACGTTGGGAAATTTTCATTTTTAAATCGGACTGTAAGGGATTGGAACAATTTACCTGCAGAAGTTTTCGAAACATTCCCTGCCAATAGTAACGTGTTTCAGGGAAGAATTAGGAAGTGTAGTGACGTGCGACGAAACAATATATGGATAATGGGTACTTTTTATCTTTTTTGTTAGGATTTAATTTAATTTATATTATATTAGTGTAATTATTAGTTGTAACATATTTTATTTTTAAGTTTATTTTTTGTAACTGCCACCGAGTGCTACTCAATTGCGGTATTAATAAATTAAATTCAAAAATTAATGTAATCCGCAAATAGTTTTGCATTTAATTTGAATAATACAAAACAAAAAACCTATTTGTTTTGGGTTAACAGGCTACATGAGGGTGATCCTGAAACAGACAACTCCCCTTTAATAGCATAGGAAGGGAATTGAAAAGGGGGGATGTGGAAGGTAGAGCAAGGTAGCCAAGGGTTGACTAGGGCCCCGGGGTGGGGTTTAAGGATCCTACCCGGTGTTTCACCTAAAGAGATGCATGAAAACCCTTAAAACCTGCATCAGGTAGGTCGGGCATTGGGTACTATACTCACGCCCTTCCGAATGACGGGAGACGAGTTTGCTGTGGGATCGCAGCATTCCCTTCTCCGTATCTCCAACAGTTTTAGGAGGCAGCTGGCCGCCTGATCCAATGGGATCAGCGGACAACTCTTGCCTTATGCCCAAGGGCCTCGACCCCAGTACATAAACCTCCCAAATTAGGTGAAGATGTCTTGGCATGTGAGAACTTTGAAAAATAACCCAGAGAGAAAACTCCCACAGGCACCTCTGCGTATTCCTCTCCGCTGTTACTATTCAATGTTTTCTATTGTAACGATTTAATTTATTATTATTAATATGACTATATAATATTTATAAAACACTAATCGATTAAGTAATGCCTCGTGGCTACAAGTGAAAGTTTTGAACCTATATACTTGAATAAATTGACGTCGTACAATAAAAGTTTAATAAGAGATTAGTGAGCTTAAAAGTAAAAAAGAAAAAATCATTTACAAGTATCCATCCAAATGTGGACCCTTATCATCTAGTTATTTACTCATTTAAACGATACGGACGTATAGATAGATTAGAGCTAAAATGTTTCTGAGAAGCGAATCTAGGATCAAGGGCGACGGGACTTTATACGAACATTTTAAGTTCACTCCAAAATGAATTTCATAAAGACAGGACTATTAAAGCAAATAATTCATATTACGTCGCTACGAGTCATCTAACAAATTAAAGAAAAATTCTTTATTCTTTTGTTACCTGTACCACATTTATGACTTCATTTTTCATCAAATCTCTCCATCGACTATAATTATCATTACTCTGAACGATTTGTCTTTCTAATCGTTTCGCGTTATTTTCAAATTCTTCGCATTTGTTTGAAATGTTTTCAATCTTAATCTTCAATGCATCTATAGTATTTGTTATTTCCTTCTGATAAGAGTCAGCAGTCACTGTTTGCTGTTCTTTAGCAATTTGCAAGTTACCAACTCTGTAAAAAGGAATTATATATATTTAGAATTACCTTTTGAAGTCTGTGTACAAAAGAACGACGACTAAATACCCCTACAGTTTATTATATTATCTAATTCAAATTGAATAGCTCCTTTGTATTGACAATTTCGTTCATACGAAGGTGACGCAATTATTCAGTTTTACACATGATGCAAGTAGAAGCAGTTGAGTTTTTCAGTTAATGGCGTATCATTATCTTGTGAGGAAACTAATTTCATACAGTTACGTATTACCATTCTGACACTCCATTTTAGAAGGCGAAAGCTTTGCATTGTTTACTTATTGGATAAGTTAGGATAAGTTCCAGACGAGAGTAACAGAAGAAACGGACTATTGTCTTGAGTGATCACTGCAGTGACTGATGCTTATAGTTTCATTTTTAAAAATCCACAATTCAAGTTGATTGTAGTTATAAAATTTTTCAATTCACAGGGAAAAGAAAGCTAAAAAGTTACTTGTTCGATGGTGACCATGATATATATTTGGATAAGCCACATATTGTGTTTGCGGTTTCTTTTTCAGAGTACCGCTAATTTCTTCTATTGCCAAGGACGACTCACAAACTCTCATTTTAGAAAATTTTATAATACCAAATTTCAGTTAGCCACTCAAATCATCTTCGTCTTAAAGTCCACTACAATTAACGCTCGTATAAAAGTGATCAAGGCCAACGAAAAGTACGAAGACAAGTTCTGTATGTGAATATAACGTTAAAAACCGAGCATATTCAGTCAGGTAAACTAAAAGAAAGAAACAAACAGTTAATTTATTGAAAAATAAGCGCAAAAAGTTAATAATTATTTTTGGAAATTAAATAGAACATGTTGATCAGGAGTGGTGGCTCGTGGGTCCTTTTAAATTATGTGCTATTGTAACGGTCAAACACATCTGCTCGGTCTTTTCGCGGTATGGAGTCAAACGAAAGGAGACAGCACTTCAGGCACGGGCAATAAAACCCAGACTTCACGTCGTGCCCGGGGTGTTTCCCAATTTTGGTGAGAGTTGTGTGTTTTCCCAAATGTAACCATAAATGTTTTTGGTCAATATCCATCCCTGCCACCTGGGTGATATGAACCAATGAAGTGGAGAATAGATTTTAAAAAGGCGTGCAGAGAGATTTTAAGCGATTTTTACAGATATTTTGAGAGCGGTGAGACGGGAGATACGGCAAGACAGATTTGGTAAAAGATATCGAGAGAGGTTGCTGGACCGGTGGTTGGAATTATAGCAAGGAAGATTTCGAGCAGATTATCGGCATCCTTGGACAGGCAGTTCAACGGAAATTCTTCCTGGACCAGGAAGAATAGATATGGATAGAGTACGACCCAATTAGGAGGCAGGAGCTGGAATATTCTCTAGGTAATTACCCCTTTGACTCTTTGCTGATTTTCTGTACTGCCAGGTCCGAGTATATTACTGTAAAATATTTCGTTCTATGAGAAGGCCCATAAAATACGACCCTGAGGTTAGAGATAGAACTTTTTAATTTAAAAATTTTATTTCTATCATTTTTTATGTAAATATATTTGTAGTTTTAATTAACAGAGAATTGTCGACATTGAAATTGCAAAAACTAATTATTAATGTAAATTGGTTTTGGATCAAGTAAATTGTTTTCTTGTTTCTATTATATAGTTCACTTATAATGTATTAATATTATGTTAGCTATTAATAATACTAAAACAGCGATAGTGTTACCAATATTCGACTGGAAAAGTCTAACTCGTTATGTGCTGCATTCTAATTCCGTCTAACATGTAATAGTGTGTAAAATAGTGCGGAAAATTTTTAAACAATGAATTTTTATTTCCTGCCTATTTAAAGGAAAATTAATTTTAGGAGCAAGCCACAAACGACGGCAGTCTTGTATGAGGTAGTTTTCTCAGTTATCCAAATTCCACCTCTTGGAAGGTTTATTTCTTTAAAATAACCCTCTACCCTGTGATTTTCTTAAAAAATACTACGCCAAATGTACGAATACCATTTTTGTTAGTAAATATAATTTACTTTGGAATAAAAATTTTAGTTAATTCATTTATACCGTCCCCTTACGGTAGTGTCGTCTAATTCGACCATACCATATCACGGCAGGGCTCTGTCTGAACATGCTGACTGAACCTTAGCTCCAAAAAGAGAGAGTCTGTTGAGCTTTACGGGTGGTACTGGAGAGTGAAACTCAATAAGGCGTACGCGTTATTATTATTCCCGACAGAAGTCGTGTGCTAAAACCGTGGGTAGCACAAACATGGCGAACAAGGCTTCATTAGCGGGAGCGTGTGAGCTCGAAGACGTGCAATTTAAAATATATTAAATCAAAGCAGAATTCACGCTAAAAAAAACTCAATTATTATAAAGGTTCTCAGAATTACAAAAATGTATATATCTTCTTAAATTGATTAGTTAATGGACTGTAGCATATGAGTCACTTTTAAGAACACTCCACAAAAACATTCATACACCTATCACGCTTTAAGAGCGTTGAAACAATAGCAAAATACTTTAATACGCGCAAAACATTTACTTTTTTATGGAATTGCGGAACGTTTGAAGGAGAAAATCCTAAAGGATGTCAACAGACATTTTTTTCATTTAATATTATCTTTTTGCGGGACGAATATTACCACCTACATTATCAATAATTTTACATATCATTGCAATGAAAATATTGATCCTTTTCATGAAATAATTTTTACGCAATTTTCAAAACAATACGAGATGAAGCGCCCAAGAGTACGTAATTTTGCAGAACTCTTAAGAATTAGACATCGGATTTAACCTCTACGTGGTCATCTTGACCGTGTGGTTCATTCAGTTTATCTTGTAATGATTTGGACACTTCTTCCCGATTATCCCCAAAATAATATAAATATCTAGGGTACAACAGAGGAGTCTCGGAATAATGATTTCGTGGAAGACCAATCATAAATTTGTCATATTATAATCCTACAGTGATCTTGGTCATATAAAGTATACAAACAATATAGATACTGTCTAGCTCACGTGCACTGTGGTGTGCATTTTCGGGCAAAAGTAAATTTTGTAAAATATGTCGGAAACCTGTGCGCAGCCATGCGGAGGTGCTACTTTTTTGTTACTGGAAAGGGGGCATAATAGATCCACCGGTCAGCTGTTAGATTAGACGGGGCGGGGACGACAAGACAGAAAGCTAAGGAGCCCTGCAAAAAAACACGTGAACCCCGAAAGATTGGAAAAATGTATAATAATGGAAGAGAGATGGCGGCGAAACGTTAACTAGAGGACGTTCTGAAAGGCGACGGATTGAAAATATTTGAGTGACGAGCTGAGTATATACCACCTTCATCGAGGTTCCCGTCGTAATAGTGTGTCTAAAGATTTTAAAGATTAATATGCAAAATTTAATTCGTATTTCAAAGTAAATCTGTTTATAATTAGTAATGATAAATTATAATATTTTGTTTAGTAAACTGGAAATTGTTATTCAATTTAATCCTCCACTTTAATTATAAATTAAAATTCAACGCTTAATTCATAAGTAGTAAAGGTAGTTCATTATAACATAAAATGTACTGTGTGAATACTGTAATTTGATAGGGTGAAACGCGAAAAACTTTTGTCATTCAGTGGTACAGGAACTCGCGTTAGTGCGTGTTCAGCCTCTTAATTAGCAGTTATTGTACACATCCCACACAACCCTGCTGTGTCACTCCTTGACACTCTTGCAACATTGGGTTTAATTCGTGATCTAGATGCTTTCATGTCTCTGCAGCAACGGGGCAGTGTTGCGTAATTTAGCACAACCAGACTCAAAATTTGAATTAATTTTGAGTTATGGTAATCTACGTGCTTATATTCGAATACCAGTGACGATGTACCTTTCGGTTTCGTGACATGATTTGTATTATGTCCGGCAGTCAACAATAATAGAAAAAAACAATTCATTGCCATATGCACTGATAATCAGATCTCCATACATGAATTATCATCGATTATGCCTCGGAGAATTATATATACACTCGGCACAAAAATTGCGCATAATACAGCACATGCCGGTATAATAGAAAATAGCTCCTCCCATTATAAGGACTACTTTTGGCAGTGTTTCTCAATTATGAAAACTGACGAAAATAAAGAACATTTTACAGTAATAATTGTATTTATTTTCTTTCTATCAGGCCAAATTCATGAGGATATATCTGTAAATTACACTAGAGTGCTTCAATAAGTAATGCCTCATATTTTTCTCTTTTATATGCCAAGACACAAGAATTTTCACAGCATTAACCCACAACATTAATGATTAAAATTTCACTTTTCAATATAGTCTCCGTCATTTTCCACGGTTTTTGTCCACCTTTTATGAAGGTCATGTATTCCACTGCGGTAAAAAGCGCGGTCTTGCTTCCTAAGCTCGGACGATTTCAAAAATAATTCCATGATGAGTTTCATTTAGTGGCCCGAACAGATGGAAGTCTGATGGTGCTAGGTCAGGGCTGTATGGTGGATGAGGCAGGAATTCCCATGCAATTTTCACAAACTCTTTAGTGGTGTGACGTCTGGTGTGGAGTCTTGCATTTTCGTGTAAAAAATCCGATATTGTTCCTGTTTGGCGAACTCGCTGAAGACGTGTTTTAAGTTTTTTTGAGTGTGCTGACGTATTAGACAGAATTTATTCTGCTTTCCTGCTCCAAAAAGTCAAGCAATATCACACCCTCTGCATCAAATTATACAAGGGTCAGTCAAATATAAACGGAAATTTTTTGTAATAATTTTTCCGAGAACGATAGAATTTCAAAACATTTTTCTTAATTTTCTACATAGTTTCGTTGTACTGAAGCACATTTTGCCAGCGGTTTGGAAGCTTCCTGATTCCGTCATCATAAAAAGCTGAAGGTTGAGTCTTTAACCGATTGCGCACAGAGTGTTCAACTATTCATCACTATTGACCTTTTACCTCCTAGAGCTTTCTTCAACGGTCCAAATAGATAGTAGTCACACTGTGACAAATCTGGATTGTATGGTGGATGTTCTAGCTGATCACAGTGAATTTCCTTCAGTTTGGTCTGAGTTATGCACGCCGTGTGAGGTCATACATTTTTGTGAAGGAGGATGATGCTTCTGATTGGGAAACGCCATCTATTTTTTCCATATCCAGCTTGCTTTTGTTTTGTCCAGCAGTTGACAGTAGCATTCGGAGTTCATTGTTCGGCGATCGTGGAGGAACTCAACCAAAAGAATACCTTTGAAATCCCAAAGCACGGTGGCAAGATTTTTCCCTGCAGACAATCGCGTTTTGGGTTTTATTGGTGCAGCCGCATGTCTTAGTCGCCACTAATTGCTCGCCTGCTTCTATTGAATGATGAATCCATGTCTCGTCCCTGAGAAGACCTTCTCCTTCGTACGCATAACGGGCCAAAAGCCTGTAGTAAATTTCCAGTGGGAGAAAAAAGCTGAGATCTTCATGAAGCCAAGCTCCTATCTGATGATCGAATGTGCACTCCCGTGGCTTAGACGAACTGAAGAAGCAATTTCGTTGACGGTGAGGCGCCGGTCTTCCTCCAAAAGGTCCCTTACTGCACAGATGATGTTTTCTGTGATGGAAGTTCAAGGACGCCGATCGTGACTCTGATTTTCCACCATTTCCCGGCCTTAAAAAAAGCTGTTGTGCCACTGGTACACGCGGCTTTGGAGAGCCATCCCCGAATTGTGCCCGTAATCAAGTTAAATTTCTGAAGGTCTCCCTCCTTCTCTCGTCAGAACGCAACGGAGGCAGGAAGGAACCTCTTGCTCACGCATTGCTCTAGTACCGACTGAATGAGATGAACATTTGCGTTGGGTGCGTTATTGTGGTGGTGATACCCACGCGGAATTACTGATGAAGCTGCCGGCCATCCAGCTCTCCTACTAAGCCTGACAAAAAAAAATCCCGTTTATATTTGACTGGCTCTCGACTGTCGTCATAACATTCCCTGCCGATCGCACAGTTCAAATTTTTTCTTCTTCGGAAAGGTTGTGTATCCCAGGTGTTGAATAATCGTCATCACACTGTCTTTACTGATGGAGATAAACATAATTCATGAATGTTGCCAAGAGTCTCTTCAGTAACAGGCCTGCCGCTTCGCTTTTCATGAGCTAACGGTGTTTGCCCTTCAGCTTCGTCACAGCAACGAAACCATGCCGAACAGTCCTGACAACCACTGTCGCATCATCATACACATGTTTCAGGCTTCAAGAAATGCGAATGTGCGTTTCATATTCGCCATTTAAGAATTCTGTCACAAATGCGTACGGCAATGTCAATTATTTTGCAAGAGGGTGCAGTGCTGCCACCTGTTGACTTCGGAAGTTGTTACTGCGTTTGAATCAAATTCTAAATTTTCACATAACTCATTTATTTAAGAAGATAAAAAATAGGAGGCATTACTTACTGAGCCACCCTCGTATTTATATTTCGGTATTATTTGCCATGGCGTCAACAAAATCAGTTTAAGCTTACAACGCTACTGTCATGTACATACAGAATATTGGCTGTTGTATTAGTTCGATTCACGAAATATTTCGTTGGTGTTGGTAGACATTCTGAAAAGCATCTGTACATTGTGAGAAATATCGGATGTTTATTTTGATTGGAACCACACCCAAACAAATTAGTGGACAATATGATGAACCCAACAGAAAAATTAACACGTTTAATAATTTTAATAATATTTAAACCAATACACGAACCAGGAAATTTTTATTGTCATTATAAATTTGTAATAATTTAGTAAATAGTGTAACAATTAATTGTTAAGAACAACAGGACGTTATTAGCAAGCCAATCTATAGTCAATTTAGTCTGATTGTATACGAATTATTCAATAAATGGAGGTATGAAATTATGATAACTTTTAGTGCTCTACTGTTCCCCAATTTAAATACATTTTAACGGTTTTGTCCATTGGTAACAATTTATTAAGAAGTAGAAAGCACGAGAGCGTGTATTGCAAAGCTGTAATATCTAAGTAAGTTATTGTATGTAATTACGTGTTACCTACTTTTCTTTCAGGTCCTTGACATGTTCCATTAAATTGTTTATGCAGAAGCAAACGTTTTGGCAGCCGGGACAAAACTGTCGGTACTGCTGCAGCTCTGAAGAAAGCTCTTCGTTTTTCATCTAAACGAAAACTAAAGCTATAGTGATCATTTTCTTAGTTTCAATTACATGCCTTGTTATCAAAAAATTGTGCTGTATTTTGTAAATATGGATATTTTGTGATACGTTTACTGCAGGCTCTAACCGAATTAAGATTTTAGCATCTACACTGGCAATGCTTAGCAAGTCCATTTTCTGCCTTAGATTCGACTGCTACTTTTGACTCGTATCTTCTAAATTCTTCCTGGGCACAGTCACAGTCTACACGTAGGCTGATATCTTCTTCCAGGTATCGTCATTCTGTAGCATGAGACCGAGGACGAAGCCTGCAGGTGTTATATTTCCTGCGCCGTGTTCTAGAATTCTTCCTCCTATTGAAGGCGAATAACATGCCATGAATATCGTCGTCAGGGGTCGGATTATGTAAGGCCGGAATTTTTGCGTGTCCCGTCACATCTGCATATCGCCGTGTTAACAGAAAATGTTTATTTGAAGAGTAAAGTCGTGAGCGTGGCCCTAATAAATGTACTAAATATATCAGTTGCTTTCCCTGGACGCGCCATAAGTCTCATCGATCACAATTGGAGTCGTTTCAAATTACGTACTCGAAAGTGTAGTTCTCATAAAACAAAATAACTTTAAGAGGAAATTTAAAAAATAAATAATGTCAGAAATGATTACATATCATTGAATCTTAACTATCGTGAAGAAATACCTCTTTCATGAATAAAGTCCAGTTACAGGTATCACAGAGAAAATTCCTAACGCATAGAGTTTCCTTCTGTTCTTTATATTTTTTCTTAAAACTTGAACTAATTCCATTAATCAATCTTAATTTTCTTCGAATGTGAATTTAATGATTTAAACACAACCATCGAAAACTATAATTACTGTACTTCTTATGTGTGACTACTTCATAATTGTAGAGGCCACTGTGTCTAATTTAATTCGTAAATGATACAACAAGAAAACTAACAACTATAAAGCGCACATTTACTATTGCAGAATTGAAACACACCCCCGATGCGCGTTAAAGGCCGTTTCATCATAATATTAAGTGAAACTAACTTTAAAAATAAATTACCTGTAATTCTTTTACAATATTCCGTACTGCACAACGAGGTAATTTGTGCGATTCAACGTGATTAGGGCTCGGATGTTCTCTCTGAAAAAAAAATATCAGTTATATTCACAAATAAAAAAAATCAATGTAAGCAGGAAAAACAATCACTGGCACGCAAAATAAAATTAACTTAAATAATTATCGGTTTTAGGTCTTACATGACTTCATATGTGTTATATCGTCTCTTCACTTGTTATATAAAAATGGACGAATTTGAAATCCCTAACCTGAAATTCAATTATGGTATGGGTAACGACTTTAAAATACAGTTGAATTTTATATTATTCATGGTTGTATTTGATCTGATTAACGGGGGACCATTATGAGATTCCTGTTTTGTCGCGGTAAGTTTAGTTCGTGATGGGAAAAGGTCTGACTAGCGTCAATAAGGCGCTGAAATTAGCCATTTCCAAGTAAATTTCTAAGAGATATTTCGTGACGAAGTAAAATGCATGGTTAAAGATGTGGACTAGTTTGTAAGAAAGGGATGGAGGTAATTGCTCAGAGCAGTCTGGATTACTCTCGAGTAGATTTTCGAGATCCTAAGTGTTTTCATTAAATTGTCCACATTAGTACATTTTGTGATGATACAGTCACATATACGTGCCCGAAATATGATTCACGCCGTTAGTCATCTAGCGGCAGGAATTCTGTTATTTAAAATCACAGATGCAGTCGTTGAATTCTTTTTGCCTCTTTTAAAATATTAGGTCAGCGTCAACGCATCACAACGAGAAAACGTGGCTTGAATCCTAGAATAGGCATAGAAGTTTGTACTCATGGTCGTAAAAACTGGGGTCAAGACTGAAGGAAAATCACTATACTAACCACATGCCACTCCAAAAAATCTTAAGCGTGTAAATGAAAGCCTGGCAGGTGTCACAAGATCCAACTACAGCGCCAATCAGGAAGAAAATATGTATACACTATTATTTAATGTCATTATTTAAAGTAAGTATTCTTTGCATACATTAAAGTAAATACATCTCGACCCAGGTACGATATTAATTGAACTGTCAGATTCATATATGATTCACTACAAAGCAATCAATCGTTGTTTGTTGTTGTGGCAATCAGTCCAAACACTAATCTGAGGTAACCCGCCACGTTAGCCCATACTGAGCAAGCCTTTTCATTTAGAACGTCCCACACCCTTCCTAGCCTTCTTAGCGTATTCCATCCTTCTCATTCCTCTTCTTTTATTACCCTATACACTTCCCTCTAATGCTAATTTTACAAGACCCTCCTGTCTCAAAACGTGGCCTATTAATCCATCCCTTCTCTTAGTCAAAGTCCTCCATATTTTTTCCTCTTCTTCTAATTTGTATAGAACTTTCTCATAGTGATTATATCCACCCATCTCATTCTCCTATAGCACCACATTTTAAAGGCTTCTATTCTTTTCCTTTCTGCAACTCCTATCGTCCACGTTTCGCATCCATATGACGCCACACTCCATACGAACATTTTTAATAATGATTTCCTAATATTCATAGTTATATTAGCCGTAAGTAAATTCCTATTTTTTGCGAAAGTCTTCCTTGTTTGTGCTATCCTACTCTTCATGTCTGCTATACTCCTATAATCGCTAGTTACTATACTTCTCAAGTAGCAGAATTCCTTAACTTCCTTCAAATTATCCCTTTCCAATCCAACACAATTTGTTATTCCACTATAATACACTCCATCGCCGTGGTTTTCCCTCTATCAATCCTCATGTTGCACGCTTCCTCCAGGATCACGTTCATGCCATTTATATGGTTTCCAAGTCCTCTTCTAACTCCCTAATACTACAATATTAGCAGCAAAATATTTCTTCTCCTTGCAGTTTGATTCCCTTTCCATATTCATTTTTAGCTTGCTTCATCACCTGTTATATACACAATTAAACAGCATGGGCGATAGACTTACGCTTTTCTTGATTTCTGCTTTCGTTTCTTGACCTTCAATTCTAATTCCTGCTGACTGCCATCTGTAAATGTTTGTTTAACACTTCTTTCTTGATATTATAATCCTGTCATCTTTAAAATCCTTAATAGTTTGTTCCCGTTATCCTTATCAAATGCTTTTTTCTAAATGTTTAAATACCATGAACGTAGGCCTTCTTTTCTGATCCTATCTTCTAAAAGTAGACGCAAAGTCAATATTACTTCTCTTGGTCCAATATTCTTTGTAAAACCAAACTGATCATCTCCTAACTCACATTCTATTTCTATTTCTCTTTAGTAACGCTTTTTGGTCGTCATCCTCTTGTTGTGGTGGGTTTGAATGCGATAATAACGTAATGACGTATTAATGTTAACTGTAGTGCAATGCTATTTTATTCCGTCAGTGGTGGCGGTCAGCAATTAGTTGAAATTTCTCATTGGTGCCAATCAGACGGCGATAACATACCAGGCAAGGCGCCAGTCAGGAGGGGATGAACGACTCGAAACGTGCAAAATCCTAAGTGCCGGGATTAGCAGACGTTATCTGCCCCTGGAGTTAAACCCCTCGGGAAATTCTAAGGTCGTTTCGCCCTCCGCCAAATCAGATTACCTCCGCGAAATCAAATTTCGTTCGCGGTTCCAAGATGGAAATTTGATTGGAACAGGCGGTCGTTTGATCTGGTATCCACACTTATATTGGAGGGAATGTGGATAGTTGCCTTGAGACGAACTAGGTACATAAAAAGTCACTGAAGAAAGAAATTGTGAAGGTGGGTGAGAGGAGACGGAGTGGAGAGAATTTTGAAGAAAGAGGGAGTGGAGACGAAGTAGAGAAGATAGAGACTTGCGCGAATCTTTAAGGAGTTAGTGTGGGAGTTAGACCACGGGAGGTGAAAAGTCAGTCTTGATCGTAGCATTAGAGTGACGGAGGCGAGAATAGTTGGTTTCCGAGACTTTAATCTACTTCATGATATCGGAATGTTAAATTCATCACTTATTATTTCCCACACAAAAATGCCAAATTTAGTAAAATCAAGACTGCTGCAAAATAGCAGTACCTTACTAATCGCAGCTAAGCAACTACACGACTTGGGCTGAACAATTTCTATGTTGCAGTTACAGGAGTGGTTCCTCGGAGAAATCGTGTCGTCATATTCTGTTATATCACTCCAAGAAGAGCTGTCCAGTTTATCCTGAAAGAAAATATAGTATCCTGTATTATTAGTTTTTATATGCCACCGAGAACGAAATATAACTCATTTTTTGTAAAATAATCTCCCTAGCTCAAAATCGAATTTATGTTTATTTACAAGCAGATCAATAAACGATCCGAAAAAATAACCTGCAACACTGTTTTAATGGAATTGTAAAGAGGGAGTGAAATAAATAATTTATTTATATTTTATATATTGTAACATAAAAAGTTACACTTAACAATGCAGGCCAGCTTGCGAGTTGCAATTGTTGAGGAACTGACGCAACTTGGGCCAACAATGTAGTCTGGCGAGACTTTAGAGAGTCGTCATGGGGTAGTGGAAGGAGCAGGTTGTGTCGGCGGGACGACGAGAGAATGACCACGCCCTGCAGATATAATTATTTTTCATGCTCTGATTGGAATTAAAGCTACTAAAATCCATTTTTGGTGTTTTTTATGAAAAATACCTGGCGCCCTAAAGGAATTGAAGAATCCTCGAATACGGAGGAACGACGGATCCGCTACATTATATATATATATATATATATATATATGTGTGTGTGTGTGTGTGTGTGTGTGTGTGTGTGTGTGTGATAATAATAATAATAGCAATATATTTAGTAAAATAATAAAATAAAAACTAAGAATAAAATTTAATTAAAGTTAAATTTATATTCATTACAAATACTACTAAATTATTTTATCCTTTTGTTATTTATATTTTGTAAGGATAACTGTCATTAGACCTTCAACCATTCACTGTTAGAATACATTCTCAATGTGGAAGTGATGATTGAGTACCTCTAATCAAATTTAAATGTGTACTGCTTAATTAAAAAATACTATTCAGTTAAGTAATATATTTTCACCAACATTAAAAGGACAATAAATGTTAATAATAATAAATAATTGTAATTTTGAAATCAGTTACATTCAAATTAAAGTGAACTTTCATCGTTAATCTTACTTGCATAAATATTTTTTTGGTATTTTTTCAAATTTTGAAGCAGTTTTTAGTTTTGTCGTTTCGTAACTTCGCAAACAAACAAAAAATCATAATGTCGCTTGCTAACAATTGTATTTTTATTTAGAGCATGTCAGGAATTTATATAAAATAATCAATCAAGCCTTCCAGGCCCATGAATTCTTCTTGGTGTTTGTTTCCATACCCCGAAAGAGTTTTTCTATTAAGAGGCCGGAAATCAACACTCAATTTAAGAATAAAGAAACTTGGTTGTAATAAAAGTAGGTTAGTGGAGGCTGTGCTAGAGTGTTAAATAACGGCGTTGTGAACTTGTGTTTGGAGAATTTGCTACAGAAGCAGTTTCGAAGGGCTCCACATGAAGTATGACAATTTCCCACGGACCATTCAATGGGACACGGTCCTTTTATGAAAATTATCACGAAATGCAATAATTAGGGATCGTATGAATTCTTAAAAGGGAAAGATATAGCGGTTATAAACAGTAAATAACGTGAGTTATGAATGTATGGTATCATACCTAAAGAGAGAAACGATTATCTCATTTCTGGCGCTACGGGCTACGGGCTTCGAGGACGAATGCGGGCGTAATGTCCATTTCATGACGAGAAAACTGCTATTTCCTTGATTTTCATTTCTGTATTAGATCATTTAGGTGTCATGATTAGATTTAGATCTCTACTTTCTAGAATGATTACTATATTTACTATAATAATTATTTGATAGTATACCGATTAAAAGTATATCACGAAACATTAACATCTTAATTCTCGTATGTGCATAGTCTTATAAATAATTTCTCGACTATATAGATCTATAAAAAATAATTCACTGATCCCCATTAGAAGCAAGGTTTGAAAGGAGTCGGCAGGTTCTAACTAGCCAATGTTACAGTAGTGATTTAAAGTATGTTAAAGTATATAATCAATGAATAACTTGTTAGTTATATTTTTCTTGGTTAGTATTGCCTGTTTTTAAAGAGTAACAAGCCAGTTCATTCGTGTCTGTGAATAAAAAATTATTTATTCAGTATATGTCGTCAGTACTTTCGTTTGCCGATTACAATCAAAACCCTTCACACTATTTAAATTCGCATTGACGAAATAATTCGTGAAGACCGACGTATTACTGTTGACAATGTAGCAAAATAAGTTGCAGTAAGTTCATAACGTTATCCGTAACAAGCTCAAGTACAAGTTGGGCCGCGAATAAGTTAACGCAACAACACAAGGAAAGGAGATTGAAAGTATGTGTGCAGACTTGCAGGAACGCTAATCAGGGAAGGTGACCCTTTGTTGTTGTGGTATTCAGTCCTAAGACTGGTCTATGCTCACTATCTTGCGCAAGCCTTTTCATTTCTTTTTAACTAGCAAACCCAAATCCAACCCTAATCAGCTTAGCGTATCCCAATCTTGGCCTCCCTCTTTTGTTATTACCCCACACATTTCCCTCTTATGCTCATTTTATAAGACGCTCATGTCTCAACACGTGGCCTATTAATCTATACCTTCTCTTGGTCAAAAATCTTCATAATGTTCACTATTCCCCTATTCTGTTTACAACTTCCTCCTTTGTGATTCTATCCACCCATCTGATTTTCAGCATTCGCCTATAGCACCACATTTCAAAGGTTTCTATTATTTTCCTTTCCCAAACTCCTATCGTCCATGTTTCGCATCCATATAACGCCACGCTCCATACAAACATTTTTAGCAACGATTTCCTAATATTCACACTTATATTACCCGTAAGTAAATTCCTCTTTTTCACGAAAGCCTTCCTTGTCTGTGCTATCTTCTTTTTATATCTACTATACTTCTACCATCTCTAGGTATTACGCTTCCCAAGTAGCAGAATTCCTTAACTTCCGTCAAAATATCCCTTCACTGTCTAACAGCCTTTGTTATTCCACTGTTTCCCATACTACACTCCATTACCTCGGTTTTGCCTCTTAATCCTCATATTGAAATCTTTCTCCAGGACCACGTTCATGCTATTTATTATGGTTTCAAAGTCTTCTTCTGACTCCCCTAGTACTACAATATCGTCGGCAAAGCGTAAAGTTTTTATTTCTTCTCCTTGCATTATGATTCCTTTTCCATATTCCGTTTTAACTTTCTTCATCGCCTGTTCTATATATAAGTTAAACAGCATGGGCGACAGGCTGCATCCTTGGCTTACTTTTTTCTTGACTGCGGCTTTCTTTTCTTGGTCTTCTATTCTAATTACTGCTGTCTGTCTGCAGAGGTTATGTATTAGCCTCCTTTCTCGATATTTTATTCCAGTACTCTTAAAAATCCTTAATAGTGTGTTACAGATCACATTATCAAAAGCTTTTTCTAAATCTGCAAATGCCATGAACGTAGGCCGGTTTTTTCGTATCCTGTCTTCTAAAATTAGTCGCAAATTCAATATTGCTTCTCTTGTCCCTATATTCTTCCTAAAACCAAACTGATCTTCTCCTAATTCATATTCTGTTTGACGTTCCATTCTCCTATATACTATTTTCCTTAATATTTTGTATGAATGGGATACTAAACCAGACATTCTAAACAAGTTGGGTTCACCATTTTTAACCAGAGTCCAGAAAAGTTCTGCTATAAAGATATAATGAGGTCAAGGAATTTGTTGGAATCTGGCTTAACCAAGAGACAAGCATCTTTGCATCGGCTATTAAAAAAGGAGAGCATCGTTGAGAGTAAATTGAGAAGTAGTGAAAGTCTCATCTTGTAAAAAAAACAGTTTCTTTCCAGATCAATTTAATTATTGAATGGCCTTGTTTAACGGTTTCTGAGAAAAAGGGACATATTTTAAAATTGTGAAAATAGGGCCTTTCGACTCGCATTAACAAATCTAAAAAGACTCACATTTTCTATATAGTGTTGGACTTAGAATTAATAATTTAATGTATTAACTATTAACTGCAAACTCAGTTAAAACACCATAATTATTTGCCATTTAATTGAAGAATAAAATTCCATGTTTTACTAACGTTTGTTACAACATGAAGCGATTTGCACACACAACTGAATTCATTATCTATTACGGCTGTTCATACTTACATTGCACAGAAGCTCGTCAAAATATATTGGTTCTAACGCACCCTCACATGGTGGTTTTAAAAATGGTTTGTCTAGTTTTCCCATTTTCAGCTGACGGTGGAGTTCACGAAGATAAACGTTTCGAATATATTTTTCTTGTTCGTTGCCGTTGCAAAGTTTTTCCAACCAGTCATGGCAAAGTTGCGAAACTAAAAAAATAACGTTTAATTTTGCAGCATATTTTAATTTTTGTACTGGTATATCCGGTACCCTTTAAGTATTCAAATTATACTTTAAATGAATTAAAAATCTTAATTAATTTATATTCTTCGATAGATACACTTAATACAATGATACAATTATTGTTAAATTTTCATGCATCAAAATTGTTTCAAGCATGGTTGTCACATTTAGATAATAAATGGAATTAATTATAGTTCCATTCCATTTGAATATTGGTGACGATATCGTTCCACTGTATCTTACTTTAACTTGTAGTCAATATATACTTGGTTAATTTCATATTCTACATACATTATACGCACTGAAAATGCAATTTGTATTATTCAATTTTTGATACATTTTGGATTCAAATATATCTAATTCGATTAATATTAATAACTCAAATATTATATTAATTTCCTTAAGTAATCATTGGGCAGAAGTGAAAAAATTGTTTTTTGATACTCTCTAAATATATATGCTTCTTTTATTATTTTCTTTCATTATCTATACGGACATCGATTTCACAAAAAAAATGCATCCTGTCAATACCTTTTTTTAAGTAATTGTCATAAAACTAATTCATTTTGAAAATTTAAAAGTCTTTATCAACAGAGAAAAATGTTACTTTGTAAATATTTTTCTAAATTACTTACTGGTACGAAATCAAAGATATTCGTTCATTCCGATAAATAAAGAGTAGTTATTTCACGGTCCTTTGTATAAAAAACCTTGCCCAAAACAATTTTGGATTCAATATATATTTTCTTTCTGTCCTCAAATTTGAAAAGACAATAAATTAGAAAATAAATGTTATAAGTATAGTAATAACAATATTCTCTGCAAAGTGTACTTCGTGCATTTTGTCGCAAAATTATTATGATTTACAATTCATAACAATTACTTTGATTATCTACAACTCGAAATATTTCATTTATGCATTATATATTATCTGTTTAAATAATAATAATCATATTAAAGTGTATATAACAGATGAGGATTTTTATAAATGGCCACACAGACAGTATCAATATTTATGTATAGTTTGAGGTACTGAGATCAGAAATACGCAATCTTAGGGCCCAAACATTATTTGCACTATGCTTCCAATGCAAGTGAGGATCATCTGTTTTTTCATATATAAATTTAAAAATCACAACGGTCAATGAATAACAGTGCTAATAAAATGTGACATACTTATAGTCCTTAACATTGTAGTGAATTACCTTCTGGATTCTCAAGAGATAAAATTATCGGACGGATGACAGATAAAATGTTTACAAATTCATCTTCCAAATTTAAACTTGCTGGTTTATTAAATTCCATTTTCATAAATAAAATATCCTCCTTTACATTTTATAAGTAAACAAATAAAGCTATAAAGAATAGGAATATCGCAACCAATGTCTGGATCGTAACTAGCGTTTGTATTTTGTTTATCTGCGAAAAATACTTTGGATTGTAATCTCAGTTGATCTTTTCAGGATAAACATATAAACAGTTAGTTAAAATTAATATACGTTCTATATTCTATAATTAATTGCGACCTTATTTTATTGGTAAATTTTATTTATGAAATCATATAGAATGCAGCAAAATCAAGATAAATCATCATTCCTCCTGGATCAACGTGGAGCTGACTTTTATACCAATTCATTGGTTTATGTTTATATACTGTCACCAGAGCAATATGGCTGCGAAACATTTTTATTTCTATATATTTGATTTCTTTTACAAACATTCATGTCTTTACAAGAATTTTTTTTGTGAAATGTGGAATTATATTGAAATTACTTTGCGAGTTCTTCATTCTTTGAAAACATAATTATTTTCTCATATTTCTATTGACCTTTTACTATAGACGACCACGAGTAGCAAATTCTATTGATTTTTTGTATGATCTGTTGTAAGAATAAGAACATGTTGTTTACCAATAGCTTGGCAATATCAATTTTAATTCAATACTTATTGATCTAATCTAACTTAATATAATGATTTTTGGATATTAATATAAAGATGATGCGTGATGAAGAAATAATCATACTGTCTTCAAGCGTGCTGTTCAAAATAATAAAATCTTCCATTAAATATAAGGCAACACACAATATATGCTCAATAAACAAGGTTTTTCAGTTTTGTACTTAATTATTAAATGTGAAAATCTAGGATGTGGTTTAAAAATGATATTATTTTCAGGAATAGCACCTATTGCGATTATCGGAAATGATCGATTTAACGAGGTGTATTCAAAGTGAATCATACAGACTTGTCACTATGAAAGTGTTAGGTTATGGAGATTGTTTAGGTTGATGATTTGTTTACAACCTTTACAGGTGTTAATTAATCAGTGGCATGACAAATGTTTTTTATCAAGATTTCATGCATGATACTTACAAGCACTGACAAAATTTAGTATATATTTCTATTCGTGTGACATTTTAGGAGGAGCTATATCTTTCATGTGTGCGTGTGGTTTCATTGAAAGTTGTGGGCATCGAGGACAGTTGTTACTTAATTAGTGGAGATGTGCTGACTAAATGAGTGAAGAATATGTCCAACCCAGGAGGTAGCAGGCGAAATGGTGCTATGAAAATACGCCTGACTAGTGAGTAGTTCAACATATGAGTAATTTTGTTAAAATTTGAAAAGTATATCCTTAGTTTCTATGTTACGCGTATACCAATTCAACATGGCTACTATATGAGCTTTCCAAATGTAGATTTAGTTTCCTGAATGATAATTAGATATGAAAATACATAATATGTACAGTATGCAGTTTGAAAGAATTTGTTTTATTCATTACTCATTTACTTTTGCAGTTCTTTGTGCCAGAAATTTAGCCCGGAAGGATTTATTTCGTACGTATACATATACAAATAAATATTTTTGGCATTTGATAAAAGATTTGAATTTTAAAATTTGATTGTGTTTTATTATAGGATTGCCCGACCCATTTGCTAAAATAATGGTTGATGGGTCGGGCCAGTGTCATAAAACTGAAACTTGCAAAGCAACACTAGATCCAAAGTGGAACCAGCACTATGATTTGTAAGTTATATTTGAGAAATTAATTTTTAAAACAATGTGTATTTTAGTGTGTCAGTTTATATCATCCATAAAATTGTTAATATAACAAATTAATCATATCACATATTATTTTTCTCTAAAGTTATTGATCATCTTACCTCAACAAAACATTATCACACAAGCATTGATATTGTTCAAAGACCAGTAGGATATAAGTTTAACTAATAGGTTCTAAATAGGTTCGCTGTTATATTGAAATGTAGTTCATCTGCATGATGTATCTTACATTTTCTAACATAATTCCTCCGCCAGTCATTTTTTTTCTGTGTATTTATAGAAACTGAAAATAATGTATTGCTCAATATTTCTAAATGTCTTTCTGTTCAGAAGCAAAAAAAAGTATAGCATTGTGTTGTCATATATTTACCATTAACTATTCACACTTTATGAAACTGTTTCCATTGAAATTTGTGTGAAATATTTCCTAAATTATATTGCATATGTTTAGACAAATACTAATGAATATATCGAAAGGAATATTCTATAATAATTTCTCTATACAGCATCAAAATTACTGATAAAAGAAGTTATTTGTTCTTTGATCAGATACAATGTCACCGTACTTTCTTATTATACTATATTGAAATAAGAGAGTTATCTTAATAGATTTGTAATTAAGTTTTTTTACTTCAGTGATCACTAATCAAAACCTGTAAATGCTTACAGATTGTAAAAAAAACTAATTAGTACTTCTATCTGATCAAATATTTAGTATGATCTTGTGTTGCACATAAAATATTAGTTTTAGACCATAATTATGTTTAGGCATAAATTTTTTTTTTTCACGAATAAGAATCTCCATACATCTTTAGAAGTAAAAATACAAAAATATATTTAGGGTTGACAGCCTGATATGTCACAGATTGGAAAAGTTGCATATATCTTTAATTATGAGTAGGCATTGCAAAATATTCTCTAAATGCCTTTTAGAATCATAGTAATTATCTGTAAATGAAGGAAAATTTTCTTTTTCCAACTATACGTGATTCACTCTTACTCCCGTTGACGTATGATTTTTTCCTATGTTTTTTTCTCATTGACATAATAATGTCTTCTTCTAATATACTCTTAGGAATGGTTACCATTGCAAAGCAGTAAGGTTTAATTTTTTTACTCTATCTGTTTAATTAACGTGAGCTCCTTTTGTCTATCTTTCAGTCTTCTAGTTACTTATAAGGGTAACTTGTTCAATTTAGAAATATAGTGTGCATTTTTACATTAAACAAATTAATTTTGTATGTGTCTGAAGATAAGTTTAAGTTGTCCATTAATAAATTTATTCATTTTAAGATATATTGGAAAGGAAGATGGAATTACAATAAGTGTCTGGAATCATAAGAAAATACATAAGAAGCAAGGTGCTGGTTTCTTGGGTGGTGTTCGAATTATTTCCAATACCATTCAGAGGCTAAAAGACACAGGATGTAAGTCTAACATTTTTAATTATATATTCAGTAGAATCCCTCTTAACTGGCCAATATGGGAACGTGCCCTAGGCTGGTTCCCAATCTGGCTATTTGAACCAGCAGACATTTATATGATGGTTTGATACATAGGACTCCGCTATTATGCACAAAGTGCACAAGACAATTAAAACAAACATACTCATTAAGTATATGGTATCAAAAATTGAGTAAATTGAAATTATGTACTCTTAATATTTTTACACTTGTCCTGCTTATGGTTGTGAACTGAGTATTTGTTTTTTGCCATTTAAAGAAGTCTGTGAATTTTGTCATTTTCCTGTTTGTTTGAAAGCAAAATGTCTCTTTAAGTTTTTAAAATAAGATGTAGACAGCAATTGATTCTATTGTTCTATAGGATTTTTAATAAGGGTGGGCCAGTTTTGAAGTGGAATAAAACAATCTCTGTATGTGGTATTAACAAGATTAATTTTTTATTTGGAATGGCATATGTGGCCTTTGAATTAAATGAATTTTGTTAATACCTCACACACAGCTTGTTTTATTTCATTTTAGCATCGACTTGCCCTTATAATTCAAACAACCCTATAATTTAGATCGTGTATTTAGTTACCCTTAAAAAATCTAACTATTTACCCCATTCCATTTTTTACATACCACATTTTTAATTTTCAGATCAACGTTTAGACTTGTGTAAATTAAGTCTTGATAGTGCTGATCCAGTAAAAGGGCAAATAGTTGTTTCACTTTTGTCCCGTGATGGCCACAGTGGTGTTGCTGGAGGAGGCCATAATGCTGTTGTAGATCCACTCGGTGATTTGAGTTGCCCTGAGGACCTTCCAGAAGGATGGGAAGAACGTAGAACTCCAGATGGATGGCTTTATTATGTAAATCATCATACAAAAACTACTCAGTGGTTTAGACCTACAAGGTACTTCCATATAATTGTTTTTTGTATTATATTCTGCAATAAAGTTTGTTTGTTTATATTCTATTAACATGCCTTCTAAATGTGTTCACTAGTTCTTACCCAAATCTTGACCTGATTAGAAAATAATTTTCACTGCTTTAAGATATTTCATTATTGGTCATTAATATAAATTTACTCCTGTTATACTTGCACAGAAAATTTTCATATTATTTGAGTTATAATCTGACAGTGTAGTTTTACTCAATTGTTATGTGGCATTGCTAACAATTTTAAAAATCCTGGTTTTGAAACAGTAAACAATGAACTTAATGATTATCTGCTAGTGTACTTTCTTCTGGTTTACATAAACTTGTTTGAAAATTATGAAGCACAAATACTGTAAATTCTTTATAGTGTATCATTGATATGCTTACCAATTCAGGTATTATTTTCATAACATTTTTCAGACCACAATTCAATGCAATAACGTCACATGACTTGTCTTCCTCAAAAGAAGAGAATGTTACTGCTACTCAAATGACACCAGTTACTTCTAATGGCCAAAATAGAACCTCAAATACTTGTGCTACACCTCCTCATACCAAGGTAGCTGCTTCGAAAGGACAAAACGCCTTCACAAGTAATCTTATTGCTTCACACAACCCTTCATTTTTGCAGAATGGAGATTCAACTCCTAACACCTCATCCAACCCTTCATTGAATCCTAGGGAAATCTCCAATAATCTGAGGTATGTCATTTTGGAATCAATTTCTACTATATCTGTCTATATATAATTTCTATCTTACAGGAGTTTCTCAATTCAATTTTGTGTGTGTGTAAATGAGTTTATGCTATATGTTTATTCAGAGAACGAGATCGGCGTAATATACAAGATGACAGTACTCCAAATGGAAGAAGAGAAAGTGTCAGTAGTCAATCTGCTGCTAGTCGCAGGCGTTCAGCTCGTCAAAGAGGCTCACTGAACTTTCAAGGAAATCGTGGAAGTAGACAACTTCACCAACCTGTGGATTTGCCCAATGGTTATGGTATGACTAGTATTGAATACTTTTCATGTAAATTAATTTACACTCCAACTTTACTCTTTGATAGATGTTTACTCACATGCACACCTAAAATCGAGACATGTAGTATTCGTACTTATAAGATGTTTAGTTCAATATATGTGACCAGCTGCCATTATCTTGAATTTAATAATTATAAATGTTAATACTAATTTTTATTTAATTGTTTTATAGAATTGCGCACAACACAACAAGGTCAAGTTTATTTTTATCACATACCAACTGGTGTTAGTACTTGGCATGATCCTCGTATACCGAGAGATTTGACTGTTAATTCTGATTTGGGTCCATTGCCACCTGGATGGGAAATGCGACAGACTAGTTCAGGCCGTATTTATTTTGTTGATCATAACAATAGAACAACACAGTTCACTGATCCAAGATTGTCTGGAACTGTTTTGTCAAATTTAATGAAGTAAGTTTTGTGTTTTGTGAACTTTGATTGTTCTTGAATAGACCAATGTTTCGATTAATATTTAAACGAAACCATTTTCAACTAGTTTTTTGTGGTGTTCTGCATACCAATGAATACTCGACATTTTCTTTGTAACATATTGGTTTATTAATTTTTCATTTACCAAATTTCATTCCTGGTTCTGTCTTATAACTAGGCTAAGAAATTGAAGTGCTTGTCATAGTATAATAGACTAAACATAACAATTAATTTGAATTTTAAAGTTTAATATGTCATTTTAATCACTCTAGAAAGCAAACTACTAATGGAAATGCTGGTCAAGGTTCTGGAATACATCCATATTCAACCAATAATCAAAGACTAGATCCCATTGGTATTGAAAGTCCATCTTCAGTGCAATCTCATACTCCAGCTACATCACCACCAGGAAGTAGCAATGGCTCCACTCCAAATGGTGAAATAAGGACTACTGCAGAGGGCACCAATTGTAATGAGAGTGTTAGTGCAACTCCGAGTGAAGTGAATAGTAATCGTGTTGTAGCTCAGGCACCAATAACAGTTAGAACAGGAGATTTGCCAAGAGATCTCTTAGACAGTGAATTGTTACCAAAGTATAAACGAGACTTGGTAACAAAACAAAAAAGCCTGCGAACAGAGTTACAGGCACTTCAGCCTCAAAGTGGTCACTGCCGATTGGAAGTTTCAAGAACGGAAATATTTGAAGTAAGTAACAGTAAATTAATATATGTTTATAAGTTTGTTGTAATACTTGGTTTAATTATATTTTAGAACTTCAATGTTTAATATGTCATCTCTCCAAGCAAGCAATGTGCTTATTAGCATAGTATTTTCCTTAATTAATTTTCAAAATAAGGATCAGGAAGGCATGTGACATTTGTGTCAGAACTTAGATAGGTTGGTTATGACATAGGACTGGAGGTACCAAACTTCTCTTTTTCCTTTAATAACATTTTCTTCAACCTGTTCTCTTTTGTATTGTAATATACTTTTCAGTTTCTGAAATTTACACATATTGTTACAATAAAAATTGGTTTCTATTTAAGTAGAGTTAAATGTAAATAATATGGCAGTGTCAAGTAATTTATGTGAATTGAAAGGGTTGTTGGCAGGAAAAAGATTGGCAAATGAAAGATTTGAAACAGAGGTCAATGATAAAGTTGGACAATATGAATTTCTAGCTTTGCCTGGAAGATCTAAATATAGAGAGCAAGAGTTATAGGGAACCTACTAACATTCATTGTTATGATATAATATTATCATCCAACCTTAATAGATGCTTCCAGCTCTTCAATTCCTCTTTTCTATCATTACCAACTATCTACACTAAATAAAACTGCCTATATTCAGTACAGCTAAGGGAAGCAGGACATGGTTGCTTAAATGCTTAAAGAAAGCATTTGTTGGCTATAGCTAAGGTCCCAGGTTTGATCACTGGCTATGCTGAAATTTTTCAGTTTTCCTTTCCCCTCTACACCTTGAACATAGGCTTTTCTTTGAGTCAATTATACTGCCCAAGCATATGCATTCTTTAAAGCACATTCCTACCTTTCTCCCATATTTCTTTCTATCTTTTTTCCAATATTGTCTTGACTGTAAGAGCCCATGGCTCAACATCCTTAAGATCAGCTGTATCAAACTCTATATATGGGCCATTTCATGCAACTGGTAAGATTCACATGGGCCACATCACATTTACAAATTTTCTTAAAATTATAAATTATAGTGAGTATTCGGGATATGGGCAGTATAATTAAAATACATTATGTAATTAAATGAATTGAAAGTTAATAATTTATATTACTGATGTGTAACTATTCATTGTTTTTACTTACATTTTATTAAGTTTTTGTTTTTACCAGAAACTTACCAGTGCTTTCCTTCTACTAGTTTTATAATATCAGGATTCAAAAACTGAAACAAACAGTCTTCATTATGACATAAAGATGTTTATCTGTTAACTTTGATCTGCAGGCCATTTTATTTCATTTCATGGATGAAAATAGTTGCTCACATAAGTATAGCATAAAATTTGTGCATTCCAAAAATTAAAATAACTCCATTTTGTACTAAGTGAGAACATTTTAAACATCAAAGTAAAAAGGGCGCAGTAAAAAGTTATTTTTTAAAAATCATTATAACCTTTATCGTATTTGGTTTTGATTTCTTCTATTTTACCACTATATTGTGAAAATAAGGAGCTTTGATTTTGTGCTTTTAACTGCTTGCACTTTTTTGTAGATGATTTTTAAACCAAATCAATTTTTGTACAAAACTTGCCATTGCATTGTACATATTTGTTATTAATTGATCTTTGAAATGCAATTCATGTGTTTCAACCTTGTTTACACAAGATTTCAACAATTGCCAGTCTACCTGATGACGATGGCAGAGCTTGCTGTTGAAATGTTGCGTAAACAAACTTTGACCCGTGTTGAAACCCGAGAATTGTATTCAAAACAAATTCACTGGGAAAGCCTTCACTCTTTAATTGATCTTTGCCTTGCAACATAATATTAATTTTTTTCAGATGACCTGTAATATCTGTTAAAAGTGACAGATCTTTATAAACAAAGTATATTTTTATAATCTATATATTTTGGCTTTATTCATCTTTTATCTCAAGAAATTAAATTATTGCTTCCAAAAATTAATATAAAGTCTTAAGAGCTTTCTCACATGACAACCAATGAACTTCTGTGTAATAAGGAAGATCTTTGAATTCGGATTCTAAATCTTCAAGTAAATTACAACAAAATTTACTGACTTTCAAATTAACAATAAAAAAAATTAAGTCAGCATTAAATAAATCACTATTAATTAATGAAAGTGACGTTTCATCTCCATTTTGAGACTTCCTCAGGCTTACTTCAAACAATATTACAATAAATTAAATATAAGTTTAATGTTACATATTTAGCAATACATCCTATTTACTCCCTCAGTCGAAAAGATTATTCAATTTACCTGTGAATAATTTGGAGCTGCGCTGGACCATCTCCAGCGACTGTTACCGTCAAAATGATGTAGTAACAACAAGTGCTTTCGGCAGTTAAATTTTAACAATGGAGGAAAATCGTAAAGCGTTAAACTACTTCAACTAAAGAGTATTGTAAATCTTGTTCAAATTATTCATGTCATTTTTAACATTGATCGCATAAGAGTTGCATATGATATACATTTCACTCATAATTCTTGAGAAGTAATTATTGTCTTTATCTAAAATTTCCACATTTTGCCAATCGAAATTGTGTTTATTAACATGTATGTGTTCGGACACAACTGTGTACTTTTGAATGTCTAATTTGATGTTGTTTTTATGTTTGTTAATGCGAGTTTTTAAAACTATTTTAGTTTGTCCGATATACAATGCATTACAATCTAAACAATTATTTTGTAGA
Source organism: Eucriotettix oculatus (assembly GCA_034510155.1). Taxonomy (NCBI): domain Eukaryota; kingdom Metazoa; phylum Arthropoda; class Insecta; order Orthoptera; family Tetrigidae; genus Eucriotettix; species Eucriotettix oculatus. The sequence continues at coordinate 109,275,475 of CM067379.1, forward strand.
TAACATTGTCTTTCCAGATAGTTAGTTTGTATTTAATATTTTGAACAAAATTTAAATTACATCTACACCATAATTATGAATCAAGTCAATTAGTTTATATTGTATGTTGCCTATATAAGGTAAAATTATGAAGGAAATTGTCGATGGTTGAGAGTTCTCGATCAAATAAAGTTAACTGTCTTTGTTACTGTTTTCAGTACCTTATGCGCTTTTAATATTTTTAAACAGAAAACTTGTTGGTAAAGAAGGAATTGGAAAGTCTATTTTTGGTTTATTTGGATATATATAATATATTTTCTTGATCAGTGTTGACGCACATACTTTACTGTCACCAGTCATCATCGCTGTCAGTTGTTACAGAAACAACCTATCGAGAGAAAGATTATAATTCTCTAAAATGTTCCATACAGTGTCAAATATGTTTTCACCTGATGTAGTTCCATAAAGAGGAATAATTTCCAACAATTCTTCAGTAATCTTCATTTATAAAATGTCATAATAACACAGTAAGTGGATTAGAATGGTATAGGAACGCCAAATAGTATTTGTAACTCGCAGTAGTTTTCACACCACATTTTGCATGGCAATTCAATGGATTTATAAATATTTATATCTTACAGACAGACACACACTTCAATTTTATTTATTGGCATAGGTTATCAGGGACCAAAAAAAAATCTTTTTGCAGGCCGCCAGTTTGACATCCCTGCTCTAGACAGTTTAGATGTGGATTTACATGTGTGTCTGCATTAATGTGTGGTTGCATGTGTTAATATGTTTGTATCTCCCATCAATTCTTTGCCTATACCCTGACCTTGACCTGGTAGGGTCTATTGTTTAACAGAAAAATTTTGACTGCTCAGTCAATGGCTGGCCATCACTCTGAATGCTTTGCCTAATCTTCTGAAGGAGGGATTGAGGAGGGTTATTGTGAAGCTCTGGTTTGAAATTATTATTTTTGCGGATATGAAGACACAAATTGTACTTTTATTATGACTTAAAAAGGAAGGCAGAAGAGTGGAAAGCTGCTGACATTGATGAGTGTTGTGACTCACAGGCATAGGCAGCTATAGGAAATTGGGCTTTTAAAAGTCTGACTATGTTGTGGTGTTTGACAAATGGGAGGGATCCCTTTGACCAGTGTAAAAGTCTGAGTGATTTTGTTGATTGTATGAGAGGAAAGAACCCACCTCTCCATCCATACTTCTGGTTGATTGAATAACTTTTGTAGTTTTTAATGTTAAATATTTATCTCATTTTATGCATTTATAGAACGCATTGTATCATTCCAAATTGTTGTTTCATATTGTCCTTTTATTTTATATTCTAATTTTTTAATTGTTGCATTTTAGGAATCTTATCGCCTAATAATGAAGATGAGGCCTAAAGACATGCGAAAGCGTCTGATGGTAAAATTCCGTGGAGAAGAAGGTCTTGACTATGGAGGTATAGCAAGAGAATGGTTGTATTTACTCTCCCATGAAATGTTGAATCCACAATATGGCTTATTCCAATATTCTCGAGAAGACAATTACACACTTCAAATCAATCCGGACAGTAGCGTAAATCCAGTAAGTGTAATACAGTTATGGGTTTTTACCTCTTCATATTAACTAATGATGTTTACTTTCTTTTTAAGTTTCAACCCACAACTTATTTCCTGATAATAATATCCATCTTCTTCTGTGATTAATAGTTCATCTCAGTTTCGCTGCCAACCCTTTGGTTTCTCTTCCTTTGATAAATAAATAGTAAAATAATATCCTATCTAATAGTTTTAAAATGAAATTATTTAGTACTAATATTATATCTTTGTTTACCTCTAGGAACATCTGTCATATTTTCACTTTGTTGGGAGAATTATTGGTATTGCTGTCTTTCATGGGCATTATATAGATGGAGGTTTTACAATGCCATTTTACAAGATGTTGCTTAACAAACCAATAACTCTAGATGATATAGAAGGTGTTGATCCAGAGCTGCATAGAAGCTTGACGTGGATGTTGTAAGTTGAATTATAAATTTACATGATTTTCTAATCATTTAATAAATAAACACCAAGTCAGAATTTTTATATTTTTCAACACATTCAATACAATATTTCATCCATAATTTTGGGTCTTCTTCAGACAGAAAATTACATGCAATCTTACACCAAAATTGTGAATGGAATGCATTTGTTACAATGTATTTCTTTTGTTTATTATTATTTGCTTTTGTGTTTGTATATGTAATATCTTTTGTTTTCTTTAGAGAAAATAGTTTGACAGGCATTATAGACACAAATTTTGCTGTGGAACATAACAGTTTTGGTGTGCTGAAAGTGCATGAATTGAAACCAGGTGGCAGAGATATCAGTGTAACAGAGGAAAATAAAAAGGAATATGTAAAGTAAGTATAATTTCCTATTATTTAGTAAATAATAATTTGTTCATATTTTTAAATCAGTACTATTTTGTAAAGCTTAACAAGTGATATTTTATCAAATTTAATTGCACAAAGCTTATTGTATTGACTGTACTTATGTTAGTCATAAGTAGGACTTATTCCTTCATAAGATCAGTTTGATTGCTTGAATTGTAAATACATTTTTATTATTAACAAAAAGTAGAATCATGAAAAAGAAGAATGCATTTCAATAAAGTACTCTACCATAGTATGTTGTTGTGTAATACTATAATAATATTTAAAAATAATTGGCCTTGATAGGTATGAAGGAAAGAATTTTTCCTTCAGATTATTGCAATATATATAAATTTTTAATTCATTTCAGACTATATGTTAATTATCGTTTCATGCGTGGGATTGAGCAACAGTTTTTATCTCTTCAAAAAGGATTTACTGAGCTGATTCCTAGTAATTTATTGCGCTCATTTGATGAACGAGAACTTGAATTAGTGATTGGAGGACTTGGATCTATTGACATATCTGACTGGAGAAATCACACAAGATTGAAAGTAATTATAAATTTTTTCATTTGGTTTGATTGTTAATCTAATTTAATAGCATACAGTTGTATCTTTTCATATTTATAAAAAATTGTAAAATTAATTACATTGTAATAAATATTAAATATAACTTATAACAAATTTAATATAAACTATAGTTCCTAATTTTGGATCATCTTCTGAATTTTACGGAATCAAGAAATTAACAAACAAAAATTTTGACAAGCAAAGAAGCCAATTTGCTTGTTAACATGCACATCAAAATTTTCATCTTCATAAATTTCTTGATAACTTAAAAATTCACTAGATGAGATTCCATATTTAGTAACACATTATGCATGAAATAACACTAATAAAGTTTATATCAAATTTGTTCTGACTTACATGATGATTTACTATTTATTGTATGGTGAAATTGTCATTTCAATACTCAATGTTTTTGGTAATAAACTCAACATTGTTATCAAACTTCACAACCAGAATAAATTGTTTGCAGCATTGTACACCAGAAACTCCTGTTGTAAAGTGGTTTTGGCAAATTGTAGAGGAATATTCTGAAGAAATGCGAGCAAGGTTACTTCAGTTTGTCACTGGTAGTTCACGTGTTCCTTTACAAGGTTTCAAAGCTCTTCAAGGTATGTTAACTTGATGTTCTTTAAGTTTATAAAATTATAATTTACATTTAAAACAGCTTTATTTATTATGTTTTGTGAAAAACAAGTTTATTTGGTTTGTTGCAATTCGTTGCAGGAAATGTTATTGGGATACTATCTGAATAGATTTCTGATGACTGTAGAGTTGTTAAAGTCTTTGTTCGTGTTGCAATACATACTTGTCAAATGTTACCACCTGTATTTTTTAACTTTTGTTGGTTTAGAAAACAAGGAATTTTTGTCCATTGCCATTGCTACTTTCATATTATGAAGTCTTGAAATGCAATAGGAGCATCCTTGCATACTAATTGCCAATCTTACTTTTAATATATTCCTCTATCTGCTGAGTAACATTGTGAACATCATTGGCTGAGGTGACTTAATGTCTTTTTTGCGGAAGTTAATGCCGATACCATTAAATGATAATGGATACTGTTACCAGTTCTGTTGTTCAAAGGCATAATTATTTCTGTAAATTTTAGAACGCTTTTTTTTCATCCTTCAAAATGTGTCAATAATTTGATGTTTACAGAAGCACAAAGAAAAATTGTAATTTTGTCTTTACTGAGTTTTCCACCACAGCAGGGTCCTTCTGGGTAGCATTAAATTAAATAATAATTGTTTATCACCTACACTATAATTGTTCAAGTTTATAATCCTCCAAAAGTGTAAAGAATGTTTCTTCTTTGCAGTACTGCATGTTTTTTGCCTACTTGTCAATTTCCTCCTCAAATGTCTTATTATATTTCACTTAGTCTCATTTTCATAACAATTGCTGTTTTTTCTTTAATTGATTTACAGTCCTTTCGTACATGCACAAGGTTAATATCATCCAATCTTTTTTTCTTTCTCTTTTGTGCTGATGTGATACCATTATTTTTTCCTCATCTAAAAAAATTACTTTGAGAAAAAGTAAAAACAATGAGCATATTTAGTAGGGTCAAGCACATAGAAGGGAATTTGTTTAGTTTCTATTCTGCTTTCTTTGCAGCAGTAACACTATAGCTTTTACTCCCTCACATTCCTGGCATAAAATCATGCACAAGGAAATACATATGTCAAGCGTAGAAGGGAATGGAAGAAAGAAGAAAGACTGAAAAAATTTGATGTGGCCAGGACTCAAACCTGGGTGCACGAAACAACAGTGCATCACCCCTAGAGCCGGGGCGTGCGTCTATCCACTCCACCACCACATCGAGTACGACCAACCGAACATTTTCAGTCTATATATTGGGTTTTTTCAAGTTAGGATGGATAGAGAAAGGGATGGAAGAATTAGGAGCATCCGTTCAGGTTGGTCGTACTCGATGTGGTGGATAGACGCACGCCCCGGCTCTAGGGGTGATGCACTGTTGTTTCGTGCACCCAGGTTCAAGTCCTGGCCACATCAAATTTTTTCAGTCTTTCTTCTTTCTTCCATTCCCTTCTACGCTTGACATATGTATTTCCTTGTGCATGATTCCATGCCGTACATATGATTTAAAGAGCGAATTTCCTGCCTTTCTCCCAAATATTTCTATCTTTCTTTCTATCCTATATATATATATATATATATATATATATATATATATATATATATATATATATATATGAATCATGAAATGACATTGCATTTTTAATTAAAACAATTAATAGGAAAAGGACAGAGGATAGAAAGTTGGTGACTTACCTGAGGTTCATAGATGGTAGACACCTTGCGAGGTTTAGAATACTTGAATTTTCGGAGGCACCGCCCCCTTCACATCAGAAAATTAGGAAGACATTTCCATTGATCGACTAGCCAACGACTGTGCAACCAAAATTTTCTGCACTGCGTACACTGGACAACAATCCAACCCTGACATGAAAAACATCTTCCCCTTCATACTACCCACCTTTCAAAGGGTTGCCTTTAGGCGCTCACCGAACGTCCGCAAGATTCTGGTCAAACCCCATATCCCCAACCCACAATTGGCTGCAGACTGTGTGGTAGAAAAAGATGCCATGTCTGCCCAATACTCCCACCTACCATGACCTTCCAGAACCCCACCAACAGCACTACATACAAAATTAGGGAAAACATAACCTGTCTGTCCTCTCACACCATCTACAAAATAAACTGCACACACTGCCCAGCCTTTTACATTGGTCAGACAAAGAGACCTCTCCCCGAATGGATTGTCAACTACCGTAGTACAGTAAAACTCCACAAAACCCAATTCCCCATAGCCACAACACCAACAACTTCAACCAGTGTTTCACACTGACCCCCCTCAAAGCCCTACCTCCCGACTCATCAGAAACTGAACTCCATCTATGGGAACTTTCATTTCAGCTTGTCCTACAGTCCAGACAAAGCCCTGGACACAACATCCTATAACTCTATCAAACCCCCCACCCCTTCCCACAACACCTACAACAGCACGAACTCCGTACTGAGTTGCTATTTGTTTGAACGGTGGTTGTAAGTATCATTGAGTGTGTGTGTCAATATTTAAATATTGACACCTTTGAAGATGGATGTGTTTGAATGAGTGTGTGTCAAGATGGGGTGTTAGTATGTATCTCCCCAACTCCCATCAAGTCCTTGCCTCTTCCCAGACCCTCATTGAGAGAGAAAGTTGGTGACCTGGTGGGGTCAATTGTTTACGTAGTCTGGGGAAGTAAGGTAGTGGTTATAGGAAGGCTACGTTCTGTATGATGGTTAGGGGTGGGACTGACTATTTGGGAGGTGGAGAGGGCACGGGTAATTTGCTTTTGGAGGAAGTCTGTGGGGTAATTTCTGTAGCGGAAAGCATTGAATATTCGGTCGGTATAGGATGCTTGGCTGTCAAAAGTAGAGCATATGCGGGCTCCCCTAAGGGCAAGACTGTAGGGAAGGGATCGTTTGGTATGTTCAGGGTGGCAACTGGAAAAGTGGAGGTACTGAAGGGTGTTAGTTGGTTTTATGTGGACAGAGGTGGTAATGAGGCCTGAATTTAGTTGGATGTCCACATCGAGGAAGGTAATGTTGGTCGGGGAACAGTTCCAAGTGAACTTGACGGGGAATTTAGTGTTGAAGTCGTTGAGGAAGTCTGAGAGGGCATCTTGTCCATGCGTCCATAGCATGAAGATGTCATCTATGAACCGGAACCAGGTTAAGGGTTTCAGTGGAGAGGAATTTAGATGTTGTTGTTCCAGTTGACCCATAAACAGGTTGACATAGGAAGGGGCCATCCGGGTGCTCGTGGCAGTGCCACGGATTTGGTGGTAAATTTTACCTTGGAAGGTAAAGAAGTTTCTGGTGAGGACAAACTGGGTGAGTGCTATCAAAAAGTGGGTGTTTGGGAGGAAATTTGGAGCCTGTTAAACAGGAAGTGTTAGAGTGCCGACAGGCCACTGGTGTGGGGGATATTAGAATATAGGGAGACAACATCTACGACAACCAGTAGTGTGTCCCGCGGGAGTGGTGCAGGTAATTCATGGAGGCGACAGGGAGAAAGTGACTGGTGTCTTGGATGAATGATGGGAGATTTTCCATTATTGGCTGGTGGGATTCATCCACCAAAGCAGAAATCCTTTCAGGGGGGAATTGGGCGGCCAGGGACCCCAGGTTTGTGTATCATTGGGAGAAGGTAAAATGTGGGTGTTCTGGGGCTTTTTGGGGTGAGGAGCTCGATCGTGGCGGAGGATAGCATTTGAAGAGGGCAATGAGTCCAAAAAAACTTTTCTATTTCGTGGGTAATGGAGGGGTTGGGGTCGGTGGGGACAAGTTTGTAGATTTTGTCATCCTGCAGCTGGCGGAGTGCCTCCGTCATGTATCTGTCAGCATCCATGACGACAGTGGTGGAACCCTTGTCAGCTGGGAGGACAACAGTATCATGGTTGTTTTTCAGGTTGCGGGATTGCTAGGTGCTGGGCTCAGGTTAGTTTGGGTTGTTTGTGGAGAGAGTTAAGGAAGGTTGTCGAGGTCACATGGGCTGCAAGGATGCTAGTGAAATTCCGAAGTGGATGGTTAGGTGGCTGTTTGGGAGGTGGCAATGAGTGTGTGTCAATACGGGGGTGTTAGTATGCATTTCCCCTACCGCCATCAAAGCCTTGCCTCTCTCCAGACCCTCATTGAGAGAGAAAGTTGGTGACCTGGTGGGGTCAATTTTTTATGGCCTAAGCTAGCCACACAGCAAATTTTGGTTGCTCAGTCGTCGGCTAGCCGATCAATGGAAATGTCTTTCTAACTTTCTGATGAAGGGGGCGGTGCCTCTGAAAATTCAAGTATTCTAAACCTCACAAGGTGTCTACCATCTATGAACCTCAGGTAAGTCTCCTACTTTCTATCGGTCTTTCCTTTCCTTATTAATTGTTTTAACATGACAATGTCATTTCCTGATGCGTATTTATATATATGTGCCTTGGTACTTTGTCCCCTGTATATGCTATTTGTTGAACTGGATATTTAATTCAGTATATTGATGTATAGTAATAAGTTTAGCCAGTTTTTAAAAATTACTGTGTGTGCTAAATTCAGAAAATTATTGAATATTTTGTGACTGAATAGTCCAACAAATTTCTATATTTCTCGTTGCAGGTTCAACTGGTGCTGCTGGCCCTAGATTGTTTACAATTCATGTGATAGATGCCCCCATGGAAAATCTACCTAAAGCACATACTTGTTTCAATAGAATTGATGTTCCTCCTTATGAATCATATCAGAAGATGTATGAAAAACTCACACAAGCTGTTGAAGAAACCTGTGGGTTTGCTGTAGAATAAAAAGTATCAAAGTATTTCATATAAAAAGAACAAAATATACCTGTACATAAATTTTCAGCAGTACATCTATTAGCACATTGAAATGTATCACAGAAGTTGTAACATTTATTTTAATAGGATTTTTTTTCAGTGTAGAAAATAACTTATAATGTATAAATTTTGTACAGGATTGTTGAACAGTTTATAATTCAAAGACAAGGTCATTGACAGTAGTTAAACTATTTGTCAACTTTTGATTTAATGTAGAAATTATCTACCATGTAGATGTGAACTAAGGAATATGTAATAAACTAAGATGTATAAAACAGTTATATTTTAAGAACTGTAATATAATTTTTTTTAATTTTTATGCATTTGCATATTATCAGAAACTTGTATCTTAACATTTTCTTGTAACTTACTACTTTTAAGCAGAATTATACACATGTATTAATTGGCAGAACCCAAGCACAAAATTGCATTTAGTTAAATCATTTGATTGGTATACAATATAGAATAAATTAGAACATAAGGGCCTATTTTGGAAATGCCATTAATTCTATTTTGATATATCATTGTCTGCCTTATAATGCAATTAGAAAATTGGTGGGTCCATATAGGTGTGCCTTTAGAATGGGTTCCATTAAAAAGCACAAAGTGTAAGTGCAATAATTGAGAAGCCAGTTGCAAGATCTGTTCCATAATTGAAAATAAATATATATAGGTGAAACAAATGTGAAATCTGTCTACATTTTTATATCTTTACTGAGATCTTCACTTACAAATCAAACATATTCATAAATAATTTATATTCTTACAGTGCTTATTTAATAAGTCTTTGTTGCATATTGATAACACCTTCTTGATTGATGGATTAATTAGTATAAGACTGTTGAAATTTGGAATGATATTAAGTTGTAACAAGTTATAAATACAGTAATTTTAAATTATGAAACATTGCAATTATTATAGTTGTGTTATTTAAATTTTGTTTAAATGTAAACAATTATGACAGCCACATTACATTGATGTCTCCAGCCAGTATATGTAAAATACATGTTACCCATGATGATTATTTTAGGAATCTGTTGCTTATATATATATATATATAATCAAACTTGTCAACTTCAGAAAGAATTTTGAGAAATATTTTTTCTGATAGTTTATTCAATTTTATTTTATTGATTCATTTATTGTAAAATTTATTAAAACTGCATTACGCATTTGTACTACTACAAATTTTGTTACTGTAGATACAAAACAATATGGTTATTTTGTATTTTTTTCACAATTCCTGTCCAATTAATGTAAATTCAATTATCAGATTTATCATTGAAAATATTGATGATTTATTGAAACAAAATTTGTTATCTTTATGAAATTATAGTGAATCATATAAAGAGGTGTCTCAGACGATCTGCATTATAACCTTGTACAGGAATTCTGCTTAAAACCTGGTTACTACCTGATTTGAATTTCCAGGTTATTAATATGGGTCCAACAATAGTTTTGTTTTATTATATTTATTAACAGTGCTGTGATATCACAATTGGTGTTGCTGACAGATTTTAATTTATGAGATTCAACTATTTGAAGTTTCAGTGAAGTACTACTGTCATTTTTTAAGTAATAACATTTTCTCTGTTATTTCACTTAATCATAGCCCAAAATAAAACAGTTTGTGATGTCACACCAAATTAGTAATAATTTCCTGATATTAATTAGAACTATTTTAAAAATACTCCAGAATATCATGCACATATGTAAAACAAATACTCATCTGTGGGATTATTTAAGTGCAATATATTTACTATTTTTATAATATATACAGATTCAAATTTGAAAATTAACTATGAAATTAAATTTGTTATAAATAATTTATATACACCCATTAATTTCTATATTTCTTCAACTTACCATGAATTCATATTTTTTTCTATTTGGACTACATTAAAATGTAATTTCAAACAGTGGGTCGAATCTGAACTTATTTTTAGTTTTTACACTGTATATTAAATAAAGAATGTATGTAAGGGGAATAAAGTAATACTTGTGGATAGACTAAATTAATTAGGCCTATGCCTGTTGGAGTGTTTGGACTTTTACATTGCTCCAATATTCCTTAAGGGTATTTATTCGGCCTTCATTACATATAACTTTTCCAAAACACAATCATGTATAAATTGCACTATTGTCATCAACAAACTTTATTTTAGAACAAATCATTATGGTGATTTTGGTGCAGAGGGTAAATTTGCTCGTTCAAAATTTATTATGCAAATTGTATTTTGTTGAATTTGGTACATACATTTTTACATTATTCATGTGTAAAAATTTATTGGCCTGCATTATATTATTCTGTAATTAAAACCATTGTAAATATTTTAGATGTTCCTTCATGTCTGTCAAATACTAATATTCAATAATGCAAACATGATTATTTTATACTTTATGTAAGTTATTTTAGTTAAAAGGTATAGAGATAAAAATTTAGTGAATGAATCAAAATATGAACATTTAAAGATATAATTTTAAATATATTCATAACACAAATTTGCACAATTAATACGTTAATGCTTATTCCTGTAAGAATTATGTTTTCTTTGAACACTTTTACAGAGTTTGCCAAAGGGTAGTAATGAAACTTGAAACTTTTATTTCTCGTAAGAGTATGTGATATTCAGAAACCTGTACATATCATGTTTGTATAATTCTAATATGAATACTTTACTTCATTTTAATTGTATATTGCTTATGACAGCTAAAGTGATCATGTTATAGCAGAAACTAATTATATTATGTTTATATATGTATATTTTGATATATCTGTACATACACCTCTCATTTTATATATGGTATGTAAATAAATGGTAATTTTGTATTTTCTTGTACGGACATTATTTTTGAGCTGGTGTTAATTGCCATAAAGATATGTGAATTATATTGCTTATGGCTAAATTGCTCTGTGATCTTTCTTGAGAATCCTTTCATGGAAATTTGCATTGTACTGGTTGACAATATATGTATTAATTGAGAATATTTCTAAAGTATATTTGTTATTGCTGAAATGTTTAGCACCTGCTAAATTTATTTTACAAACTGTTAAATGTGTTATGCTGGAAAATAAACCAACGATGTTGAACATTTTCAGCAAACATATTTATAGATATATTTTCAAATACTGTTTTCAAAAAATTGATTAAATATAGCATATTATAACTTGTTACACTCAACTCATGCTTCAAAATTGAATAAACCAGTATTGATGATTGAATGTTCATTGACTTAACTTTGTTTTAAAAGAAAGCTGTCACACCCCATATATGACCAAGGACATTATATGATTCACTCAAAATTGTTCGCAGGAAAAAAACATTTATCAGCCAATGTGTACGAACATATAATTAAAAAATTCTTTCTACTCTATTCCTATTGGGTAATAAGGCTCAATTTTATATTTTGATAGTTATAGTACACTGCCCTTTTAACCATTGTAAAACTTGTTTTTGAAAGGTATCAGGTCTGTAAACATGCAAATAATATGTGAAACGTGATTTATTTATTCCTACACACTTCGTCTTGTTTTGAGTAATACGGGAAGCATTTCATCCATACCCTGATTCATTTTTTATTTACGCTCTATTAACACTTTTTCAGCTATATATTCATAGCAGACAAGTAAACACACTTCTTGAAATAAACCATAAAATTTTCATCCTCTTTATTAAATGAAAACAATTACACATGTAAGTAATAAAATATTCAGAGTTTTCATTCATTATCTGGATCAGTTCAAAGGAACAAAAACTGCTTGATTTTATTACTAGCATGTAAAATATTTTTTATGTAACAGAGAAAACAAATTTCCATTATTTAATTGTAGGAGAGGCAACAAAAAGAAATAAAATTCTAATATGAATGAACTAGCTATGGCCCTCAAACATAATTTTATTAGGAGGTCTTATTTAGTTTTTTCTTAAGAGTATAATCAGTCTTTTTCTGTGTTTTTTTTTTGACAGTAATTTGTCTTTGCTGTATGTGTATAGAATTTATAATTATCTATACACTGAATTGTCTGAATTCATAAAATCAAGAAAATAACAATTGGAATACAAAAGAAAATCAGCAAATGATTTTTGTGAATTCAAATTATTTGATTCACATAGATTCAATTATTTTTTCTTCTGTCCATGTCTATCTTGCAGGCTAATTCCAGCACCTTCAGTTTTAACATCAATGTGAGCAGACAAACTGCTTTTCTGCACACTGGTTCAGCAGTTGAGGGATGTCTGTGCGAGTTTTCTCTCTCAGGTATTTCTCCCCAAATTGACTGCATTGGGAATGCTTCTTATTCTCTGGTTAATTCAAGGTTCTCACATGCCGAGGCAGCTTCATCTATTTTAGGATGTGTATGTACCGCGGCTAAAGGCCTTGGGAATGCAGTAAGAGTTGCTCGCTGATTCCATCAGATCGGCTGACCAGCAATCTCTTAAAACTGACTGGAGGCGACATGCCCCACAGCAAACTCATTTCCCTTACTATGTAAGGTACATCCCTCCTCTCGAAGTTTCCAAAGTTGTTGCATGATCCTCACCGCTTACCTGCCCTTAAGACTGTTCATCGTGTGGTTTGCACAGCTGTCCACATTGGTACAGAGAAATTAAGGGAGTGGGTTCGACCAAGGACTTGCAGAGAACTTGTCAGAGTCGTATATAATGGCAAAATTTGGTATCTCACTGTACAAAGAAAATATGGACGCCCTTGAACGCGAAGTTCTCGAGAAATATACGAATTTAACAGTCGGAATTGCTGGTTCCATCTGAAGGATCGTATTGATTAAGCCTGGAACCGATAACAGAAAGTAATGTGAACGCGTAACCGGGATCTGCCTCTAATTACTGCTCGTACACGTGTATAGAAATTAATCTCATTTACACTAAATTATATTATAAATTTCGATGTGATGTGAAATGGAGAGTTCTATTATTCATCTTCTGAACAATAAACTTCGTAAACAGCTCTCACCAAGAGCAACATTGCGTTACCCAAATGCGGTTGGAATCCGTGCACCCAATTGAAATGCGTTCTTCGAATGGCGCATTAAAACAAAGAAATGTAATACCTTAACTTAGTTGTCTAACACTTTACAAATAAACACAAAATTAATACGAAAACTAAACATGAAACAAATCGTATTCAAGTGCGCAGAGAAAGGCCGGTGGACACTCTTTACTAACAAACATTAACATTAATGAATGAAAATTAAAAATTCCTGTGACTGATTCCATGCAGTAAAAAAGGCAATGTAAGTTCACCAAATTAATACCATGGGTGCACTTTACTCATACACTTTAGCACTAAGGAATGAAAATGTACTTATTTAAAAATGCTTGCGAGAGATGTATGCAGTAAACAGGCAGTGCAGTATGTCTTTACTGAATGTGAATGGAATGAAAGTGAAAATTGGTTTGTTTCGTCTTATTTGGTCCCACCGGAAGTGGCTCCTTCGGAGTCAGCTGTTACGTCGCGGCCTGGCAGATCGGAGCAACGAACAAGACGTCTAGGAGACATCCCAAGCCGTCGCACAGGATGAGACGGGTTTCGAAGGCAGGGCTGCAGGAAAACCTATGCCTACTCGTCGTATACAAGAGTCCAGTGTCTCGCTAAATTCATCCAAAGTCCGTGGTCGGGTCTCGAATGGGTGAGGGGAAATTTCTTCTAAGTCCTGATTCGTGGCGAATTCTTCCAAGGCCGAAGTGACGCTTCGGATGGACGAAAATTAGCTTCACGAAAAGGAGTGTGCAGTTGATTTGAATCCGTCGAAGTCGGGAATGAGCGTCGAACTAAATAAATTCGTCTTGCCATCTGATCCGCTCCTAAATAGTATTGTGTTGGTAATCGGAAGTGGGGGGCAAGATAATGAGAAATTAATACAATCATGGGTCGACGTATCGAAATGAAACGTGCCTATATCTTCACGGGAATTTGAATAAAAAGAAAAAGATTTATCTAGGAAGGTTTTAAAAATTATTCCTCATAGATTCATCCATGGGGCTTAATGAAATCTGTTAAATTTTTCGTACGAAATTTAGGGCCAGTTGTGACGTTGCAGACGGGCATGGGGGGGGGGGGGGTAATGTGATCACAGATCCTGGGATGAGGCAATTCTTAACGATGAAGTCTCCGAAGATTCGAATGTCTCAAGTGACAATGACAAAGTGTCGTCCTCTTGTTGGCGATAATGTGAATAACAGAAGGATGCGTATAAGGCCTGGTACATTGATGGCGCTAGTGACAGCAGCGCGGCAGCCGGCCATAGGTTGCAGCGTACACATGGGAAGAGACTTGGTCATTGTTGACAGTCGGAACAAGGCAGACTGCTGCATTTCCAGTATTAATAAGATTTCACTTTATTTCAAACTTGGAACTACAATAAAATAAATGTCTATGGTTCTCTTTCGTCGTTAAAAACGGCAGAAGTGAAAGGTTATCTCGTATTTTAGCAGCACTACCCAAAATCGTGGTATTGAGACACGAATTTTTGAACTAAACATTTACAAATTGTTGCGTATAAATCTTTTGCTGCTGAGTATTTGGCCTCAAAAAGAAGTCAAAATATATCGCGACAAATTATTATGGCGACTTTGGCTTGAACAGATATCAGAACGACCAGCTGCAATACTATATTGATCTGGGTTAGAAGTTGTAATGGATAAGCCAAATTATCGCCACTAAAACTGATTTAACAAGGGATAAAAGTTGACCTTTGCAGCGGCGCGTACGAGTTATCCAGGTGACAGCCTGACCATTCAAGATGATCTTTTATATCCTGAACCAGTGTACAATGAGATTTAATATTATTTCACACTTTCAGTTGGGGTCTGGGTTTACTTCCTTACAAAACCTACGAGATTTAGAGGGAGTCGAGTGCGAGTCATAATTTGTTTTTGATCTAGTTTTCGTGCTGGAGGATAAAGTACAGTGACAAAATAGAATTGTATAAATTCTACTATTAGTGTGTTCATTTATCAATATTACTCTTTCCAATAAAAATATATGACACTTTAAAACTAAAAATTGATAACTTACGAAGACTTCTTTTCGTTTGTGTAGAAATTTTCTAAACAATTTCGATCATTTATTCCTGTAGTTTGCATGTTTATTATAGCTGGCCGTTTTTGTATTTTATCGATTAACAAAGCGAGCGAGATAACAATATTTTAAGTAAAATAAAACGAAAAGTTAATTCTCCGTAGCTCCTTGTAAACCTTGCAAGCAGCCGCCGATTGATTGATACACGTCGTGAAGTACAGCGATAGAATACGTGAAGTGAAAGTGTAGTGAATTCAAAAACCAGAGCACAGTGATTTATTTTACAGGGAAGTGAAATTAAATAATTAAATAAAAAGTAAAATTTAAACAATTTAATGATGTTAATGTATAATTAATTAAATAATTTCAAAAGGTATCAAAATTCAATATGTTAACGAGGCAGTTCTGCCATTTAAATTACGAATAAGCAATTAAATGTCATAAAACCGCAGTAGTTTGGAGGGGGCAGTAAAATTAATTTCATTTTATATAAAATTGCACAGATAATAATGATCGCGGAAAATTAAAGTATATTGAAGTGCAACAGTGTTAATTGTAAAAGAATGACGCACGTTACAATTTAAGTAGTAATTTAAATTTTGATGGCACAAGGACTATAAGAATGATTTTATGTGATTAAGTGTTAGCAATGTTTTGACATTGTTCTCACTTAATCAGGGAGGCAAATGTAATATACTGTAATACTCTATTCTTAATAATATAAATTGATAGGCGGGGACTTTTGAAATAAAAGGAACTATTATAAAACAAATTAAAGTAAGTTTATTTTCAGCTCATTTCCACGGCTTTCTACAGTCACATGAGGGTCCTTCTCATCAGGGAGTTAAGATGGGGAGAATTTATTTACAGTAAAAATTTGATCAATTGTAATATTTAAAAAGGTGTTGGAATCACTTTACATGCATGTCGTGTCTTACTGTGGACGTTTCGCTGGTTGATGCACGGCCGTGGCGATGTGTGATGGTGATGGTGATGGTGATGGTCGCAGCCGTGGCGTCGTCGCAGCTCCAGTTGGTTGAGCAGCAAAACCGCTGGCACGTCTTATCCCTTTTGTTGTATCGTTCTTAGTGCCCGTTCTTCTTGGCTTTTTAGATATTCCTACCCCGCAAGTACTCTCTTAAACCAATCAGATTTCTTAAAATAAAACTGCTCAGCAGAATTCCAACCAATCACTGACGCGCTTTTGTTTCATCCGCGACAATGACCGTCGTAAATTATGGGTTCGCTACTGAGCTCACCCCTGACAGCGGATCCTACAACAACAGACCCTCGCATCATTCAGGGCCTGACAGTTTTAAGATGCTGTTGCTCAAGTCCAGAACACACAATAACACGTGCACTTCATTACAGATGCCCCTAAATTTGAGGTTTTCAAAGTGTCAATTGGGCACTAATTTGCGGTTTTGAAACATCAAAGTTATCATAAAGTGTTAGATGTTCCCGTAAACGTGACAACAAACTGTTTCTACAAATGCATCACTTGATTTTCACCGATCAAGATTGCTCTTTAACCTTCTGTTTCACATGTGCACTGTCCACAAACACCGTCATTGTTTTTATCTCTGTTTAACACTTTGTTCTTAGCTCTTAGTGATTCCAAAAACCTTTTTATAAGAAAATTAACATTAACTAGACTACACCTAAAATTAAGATAAACAAAGACAAAACTGGGCTTTAATTAATTAACCTGACTCCGGTAATATGGCACTAAAGACGTTAAATTAAAGACCTTCGTACGTTCATCATCCCTTTTGACGTGGTAGTAGTTTTTATCACTACATTTCACTACAGTAAACGGCCCTTCATATATCGGTAATAGCTTAGCGCAAACGCGGTTTGCTGGGTCAGGCACCCTCAAGCTTTTAACTAACACTAGATCACCTAGTGCATACTTGTGGTCTCTCACCTTTTGTTTTTCTTTTCGGTGCGTGGCCATCTTGGTCAACCGCGCATCCGCCTCACTAATTTCTAAATTAAAGTCCCAAGGTTTAGTACATTGAGGAAAGTTTATAAATTTTTCTAGTAATAGTTGGATTCTCTGTCCTGTCTGCATTTCGGCCGGCAATTTCGTTATAGCGTCATTGACTTCTTCCTTCATTGCAAATGGGATAGGATAATTTTTTGCCTTAAATGGAGAGTGCGAAATTGTCTGAATTCTGTGAGCGTAGTCACGTAACAACCCTGGTTCTTCATTGAAAACATCTCTATTCTTAACTAATACTTCTACCAACTTTCGTTTGTCTCCTTCACCGAGCTCTTCAATGTTGTCTGCTATCTCCGTAAATCGCCTGCGCAAATCATTGATTCCTGATTCTTTTTCCTCTTCGCCACTTTGTTCCTCGACGACCTTCAATGGAGCTAAATTTTTTTCTGTTTCCCCGCCGCATACTTCAATCGCCCTCAAAATAGCTAAATTTTTCTCTTCTTCAACGCTTCCCAATTTTACTATCTTCCATACAAACTCGACGAAGCTCCCTTCCAAATTTCTCGAAGTACCTTTAACGTTTCCTTCACACAAATCAATAATAGCTCTGGCTTCCTTCAGAAAATCGACCCCAATGATCAGATCAGTAAACAGACTTTTCAAAACTAAACAATTAACAGATATAATTTCGTCAGATGTTTTCAGTCCAATTAATACTCTCTTCGTCACCCTCTCATTTCGATGTCCCAACGCTCCATAAATTCTCAAATTGGTTACGGGTAACTCTTCCAGCACGTGCCCTCCTTCTTTCAAGTTGTCATACAGACGCTGGCTTATCACGGAATACATGGCGCCCGTGTCTATCCACGTTTCCACCGGAATGTCTTTAAAATAAAATTTGACCTTCACTGGCTTAACATCCTGAATTTATTTTCTGGAATTTCTTCTTTCTCCTCCTCGGTTAAATCCGTGTGTCCAATTAATAAATCTTTCACTCCATTTAATGCTCCTAATATTTCAGTTTCCGGCAGTTTCTCTGATGGAGCAGCAGCTGCCGCTTCTAGTTTAAATCATTGACAGACGTGTTGCCTCTTCTATGGTCTCTATTCGGTATCTCGTTCGCGGTTGCATTTTGTTCTTGACTCAGATTGCGCCGGTATTGTTGTGGTGATCTCGGTCCTCTATTGCCATCTCGATACTGTTCACTGAAGTTGCCTGATCTTTGATGTCTCCTATTGTTGTTTCCATTATTACTAAAAAATTGTTCACGTCGCGGTTCGACGAATTGTTGCCGCGTCTCCATGTTGTCACAGACGTTTAAGAATTCTGTTGCCCCTTTGACTGTGGTGATTTTACTAGCTTTTAAGTGCATGCAAATGTGCGTAGGATAATGGCAGCTAAGCACATTCACCAGGTCAACCTCCGTCATAGGCATATCTAAATATTTATTCAACGCTGCGTAATGAACAAAGTGCTGCGACATTGTTCTGCCTTTGTCGCGTCGATAACGGTGTTCATAAAATGTCCGGAGCACCTCTCCCTGCATCGCTCTGCTCCAATATTTCTGCAAGAAGTTGGATTTCGCCTCTTCGTAATTTTCGTCTTGCTGGCTCGTGGTTTCCAGCTACTCAACGACATGATTCTCTAGTCCTTGAATCAGTATCGCGTATTTAAACTGGTCAGGAATCCCTTTCAAAATAAAATATTGTTCCAGTTTATCTATAAATTTGCGTGGATTCAAGCCGCTCCTCTCGACGAATCTGGGCATTATCATTTCTACTCCGAAATTTATTGGCTGTAAGACAGTTGCGGGGGTTGCGACAGAACTAGTTTCCACACGATGTCTCAGTTTGTCCATTTCTTCCATAATGTGGCTTACTGTCCTCTCCTTGTCTTCTTCACCAGTCGCAATTTCATATCTCAATTCACGAACAGTGCTCTCTAATTTAGTTTCTGCTCGCTCTATTCTGCCCCCAACTTTATCTTCTAATCGCTTGTAACAATCTTCGACTTCGTCTCTATGCAGTTGTATTTCACTTTGAACGTCATTTTTAAAAGTCTGAAATTCGCTTTGCAAAGTAGCCATTTGGCCTTTCATTTCGCCACGAAAAGTTTCAAAAACATCAAATCTTCTATAAATCCTAGCCATCAACGCAACATTATTGTCTTCCACAGTTTTCTTTACTACTTCTGTCATATCCCTCCGAAATTATGTCATTACTTGAAGTAATTGATCGAATTTATCCATATCCTTGTCCCTACTAATTTCTTTCTGCACGACGTTGACAGATTCAGGATTGTCAAGATTTTGCTCGAGGATTCCTTCTTCCTCCATTCCTACCAATTTTTCCACGTTTTTGTCAGACATTTTTAACGCTTTGCCAGACCTCAACAGCATAAACAAGAGAAATTCAACAAACTTCTGTGCCTACAACCTAACAAGATTGACGGTGCTCTATTTCCAATACAACAATTATCAAAGACACTTAGATTAGCCACAAAGCAAACACGAAATATAACATGACGATTACAGAAAATACGTGAATACAGTATAATGCCCAGAGTCTCCAAAACACACAATGAAATAATATTACTGAATCCTAGCACAATATACAAATCGAAGACCCAAGAATAAGTACCTTCGTAAAAATTATAGTATGCTTGAGGCAGCTTAATTTTAGCAAAATAAAACGGATTGCTTTTAAACAGAATTTATACTGACTGAAACCACTACTGTAACTACCAATTGCATCAAATTTTCACTGTAATATCTCAAATACATGCCCCACGTTGGGCGCCATAATTGTAATACTCTATTCTTAATAATATAAATTGATAGGCGGGGACTTTTGAAATAAAAGGAACTATTATAAAACAAATTAAAGTAAGTTTATTTACAGCTCATTTCCACGGCTTTCATGAGGGTCCTTCTCATCAGGGAGTTAAGATGGGGAGAATTTATTTACAGTAAAAATTTGATCAATTGTAATATTTAAAAAAGGTGTTGGAATCACTTTACATGCATGTCGTGTCTTACTGTGGACGTTTCGCTGGTTGATGCACGGCCGTGGCGATGTGTGATGGTGATGGTGATGATGATGGTCGCAGCCGTGGCGTCGTCGCAGCTCCAGTTGGTTGAGCAGCAAAACCGCTGGCACGTCTTATCCCTTTTGTTGTATCGTTCTTAGTGTTCGTTCTTCTTGGCTTTTTTTAGATATTCCTACCCCGCAAGTACTCTCTTAAACCAATCGGATTTCTTAAAATAAAACTGCTCAGCAGAATTCCAACCAATCACTGACGCGCTTTTGTTTCATCCGCGACAATGACCGTCGTAAATTATGGGTTCGCTACTGAGCTCACCCCTGACAGCGGATCCTACAACAACAGACCCTCGCATCATTCAGGGCCTGACAGTTTTAAGATGCTGTTGCTCAAGTCCAGAACACACAATAACACGTGCACTTCATTACAATACACTATACATTTTATTATAAATCAAGAGAAACACATGAGAAAAGTCGTTTTGGTGTTTCTCAGGAACAGAAATTGTTTAAGAAAACTGATGTAAATATAGTAGTGCTCGACAAGGGAGGGAACCAAACCAAAATTCGATAACTGACAGCGGCCAACGATCGAAAGGTTTTCCCACGCTAGCAGGAGTTTTAGTTTAGGAGGAGAAGGATGATGCTCTGAATCGTGGGGCAGAGCAGCTTCTATTGGCGAAGGTAAATAATCTGGAACCCATAGCACACGAATACCCGCTTCTATTACTTATGCGCCTAAACATCCTAAAGCGTGTACTGAGTCGTAATATTGGACATTTGTTGAAGGCTAAGATATTGACATATTAAATTTGGATTTAATGAGAGGTTGACCCCAGCAGCACTTGGGTCAAACACAAGAGTGAAGTGAAATAGAAGTTAGCGAAGGGCGACACAGATACAGTAAAGAGAGATTTGGTCACGTCAGGGCGTGAAGTGACATAGAAGTTAACATACGGTGATACAGATCCAGTAGAAAATGGCAAGTGATTTCGAGAGGAATTTGGTGACTCCATAGGAGTGAAAAATTATTACACAGTTGGATTATTTGCATAAATCTAAAAGGGAGGTATGTGAAAAAGCTTATGTAAACGTAGCAATATTCTTACGCCTTCAAATTTCATTTCCTTTTAGTATTTTATATTAATTCATAAAATGAAAATCAATAACTAGTTATAATATTAATTCTAGAATTTTAATAATTTATTCATTGATTATTAACTTGTATTTTGATGATAATATTTAATTCACACATATTAAGATATTGTAGTATTAGGGAAATCATAAGAAGACTTGGAAACCATAATAAATGACATAAACAGAGTCCTTGAGAAAGAGTTCAATATAAGGATTAATAGATGGGAAAACGGAACTAATGGAATGTAGTACGGGAGACAGTGGAACAACAAAGGGTGTTAGATTGGGAAGGGAAATTTTGACGGAAGTTAAGGAATTATGCTGCTTGGGAAGCGTTATAACTAGAGATGGTAGAAGTATAGTAGATATAAAGAGTAGGATAGCACAGGCAAGGAAGGCTTTCGCAAAAAAGAGGAATTTACTTATGGGTAACACAAGTGTGAATATTAGGAAATCATTGCTAGTAATTTCGTATGACGTTATTTGGGTGCGAAACGTGGACGATAGGAGTAGGGGAAAGGAACAGAATAGAAGCCTTTGAAATGTGGTGCTATAAGCGAATGCTGAAAATCAGATGGGTGGATAGAAT
Organism: Eucriotettix oculatus; assembly: GCA_034510155.1. Taxonomy (NCBI): domain Eukaryota; kingdom Metazoa; phylum Arthropoda; class Insecta; order Orthoptera; family Tetrigidae; genus Eucriotettix; species Eucriotettix oculatus. The sequence goes on from CM067379.1 coordinate 109,297,587, forward strand.
CACTAACGAGGAAGTTCTACACAGAATAGGGGAAAATCGAACAATATGGAGGACGTTGACTAAGAGAAGGGATAGATTAATAGGCAACGTTTTAAGACACGAGGGTCTTGTAAAATTAGCATTAGAGGAAGTGTGTGGGGTAAAAATAGAAGAGGGAAGCAGTGGATGGAATTCGTTAAGCAGATTAGGGAGGAGGTGGGTTGTGCTGCTTATGAGGAAATGAAAAGTCTTGCGCACGATAGGTTAACAGGGAGGGTTGCATCAGACCAGTCTTAGGGCTGAATACCTCAACAACAACAGCCAATTTGTTAATGAAAGAATAAATTGAATAAAAAAGTTGTAATACATTTAAAATTATGTGTATTTGCCGCTATATTTTTTTATGTGGTTGCGCGCATGGGGATAAAGCTGCCCTTTGTATTCCTCTAAGAGAACTTTACCAATAACCGTAAATGGAATTGTTACTCTAGCCACGTCGTAGCGAATAAGAATAAACGCCCTTTTAAGCTTTAGTTGGTAAAGTTACGAGGGTAAGTCAAGAAGTATTAGCAATTTCGCTCGAATTGTATGTAGGTTGACTCTACGGCCTTGTGAACTCATCAACTGCTAGTTTGGAGTGTTATCACATCAGTCCGCTTTGCGCTGCTGTGACGTAGAGATTGCCGCGCTACACAGTTTGCACCCAAGAAGAACGGTGTTCTATAGCCATTTCTTGTGATCTAAAGTTGTACCAGGAGTGGTAACTCATAGAAGACTACTACACCATTCTAAAAAATAATTTCATGTTGCCGGCAATATTTCTGAAAACTATGGTTCGGCAACATTTTCGGCTATTTATTGTCCTCAGCTATGGCCTGACAATGTGTATCGAGGCAGTCAGGTAATATTGCGGCCACCAAAGTGTATCTTAAATAGAGTGGCAATAGCGTGACTTTCAACCCCACTCCTCTAGGATCAACACGCTCGAAGGCCTATAAGGGCAAATGTAAAAACAGCGTTAAAATCTATCTTAAAGCTGGAGAAGAGAAATTCAAGCGGAAATTCAACCACTGAGCTGGACGTTATTGTGGTGGAGGGGAGAGTAACTCAACGACACTAAAGAGTATCTTATATTAAAATCATCTTTGGATTTAATTCTGTTCCAGCCGTGGCAATTATTTGAAAGCAAGCAATACGCAATAAAAACATATCTATTGTTACTGAAATATCGTATATTTCTAAATAATCATATCAGCGTGAATTGTTTTCAAACATACTCAGAATTACGTTTTAAAGATAAAGCGTTTTAAAACAGTTTCATTACTTGTTTTATTTTCGGTTATTACAAGAGTTGGATCCTTAATAAGTAGGATTCCAACAACAATAGAGAATGTTCACTTTACATATAACAGTTTCATTTGTCAGTCACATTTATTTTTGATAGCAAATATAAAGATAATTTGCATTTTATTTTAATGATGGTTTTCTACGAACCTGGGTAATGCTCACAATAAAGTTAGATTTTATAAGTCGTATCAGCAAGAGATTGTTTTTATTATTTTTCATGCTCACACTACTTATATATCTCGCTTACGCCCTTCATTCATGTTTGATTACAAATCTACAACGTAGTTTTCAGCAAGTGAGTTTTACTTGTGGGTGTCTTAATATTTTTACCGAATTTGTGTGTTCTATTTGACAACATTTTCAGATAAAATCCCAAGATTTAATGAAGCCTTATCAAGGGGTTAAGCAGTTCAATGAAAACAATTTTATATCAATTTATGAAAAAGAGACAGTTGTTCGAGTTGTACCTCTAATTCAGAATATTGTAAGCAATGTTGTGAGTGATAGACATTAAAAATACATCATACAATTAATAATGTAAACTATTTGTTAATAGGAAGTGAATGAGACTGCTACACTAGATGGTGCTCCTAAATATCGCTTTTTAAGGCAGCAAGGTCTTCGCCCATCACGGAAATTTCCTGATGCTTTGATTATTGGTGTAAAAAAGGGTGGAACAAGAGCATTGTTGGAGTTTGTGAGGTTACATCCAGATGTTCGAGCAGCAGGATCAGAAGTTCATTTTTTTGATCGATTTTATTCAAAGGGATTTCAGTGGTACAGGCATGTAAATGTGTGTTTTTCTTTATAATTAGAATTAATACTCTGGTTATAGCAAGTGTAAAAGATCCATCATTCAAATATGGTAGCATTCCTTCCAATTGAAGCTTGGCTAAAGGTCATAAAATTGAACTTCGATCCCAATTGTGGCATCTTGATTACAACAATAAAAATTGCATGAATATAAATAATCACAAATTTTGTCCCATAACTCATGAAATGATATAATCTTTGTTATTGAAGAGTACTGGATTGTTCTCTGTTGCCCTTGATTTTCTTCAGGTTCAATAAGGTTTGACTTCGTATGACCTATCATTTTGCAGTGTAACACACTGACCAATAGTTGTTTTAAGGCAATTTTTAATATTTTTTCAAAATAGTAGGGAAATAAGTTCATTATTGGACTACAAACTGGGTAGTGTTAATTGATACTTAAGTAGGGGTGAGCAATATTGAGCTACAACTTCCACGCCATAAAACGTGATCATGATGAAAATTAACTTGAAATTAAAAACATTTATTATTTTTGGACAACTTAATTTTTTAGTAAATTAAGTTCAATCTGCTTAAGCTCGGTTGACTTTGAGATCTCTCTTGTACTGAAGAGAGAATAGTGTGTTATTGAACCCTGCTATAGATATAAAATAAATAAATATATATATATATGGTATAAGTGACGAAGTCACGCATTTGATAATTGGATAGAAAGAAAGATAGAAATATTTGGGAAATTCGCTCTTTAAATCATATGTACAGCATGGAATCATGCACAAGGAAATACATATGTCAAGCGTAGAAGGGAATGGAAGAAGGAAGAAAGACTGAAAAAATTCGATGTGGCCAGGACTCGAACCTGGGTGCACGAAACAACAGTGCATCACCCCTAGAGCCGGGGCGTGCATCTATCCACTCCGCCACCACATCGAGTACGACCAACCGAACATTTTCAGTCTATATATATTAGGTTTTCAAGTTATAGGAAGACATTTCCAGTCATCGGCTAGCCGATCTGATGAAGGGGGCTGTGCCTCTGAAAATTCAAGTACTCTAAACCTCACAAGGTGTCTACCATCTATGAACCTCAGGTAAGTCACCTTCTTTCTATCTCTGTCCTTTCCCCATTAATTGTTTTAATTAACATGACAATGTCATTTCCTGACTCATATTTATATCACCTCATAGGTAGCTCCTAACTCTTCAACCCCACTTACACCTGTCGAATCCCTACTACACACGTTGTCTAATCGCACCTTTGTCTCCCGCATTTCCACATTAATCCTTTTGTCTCCCACTACGCCAAAAACTTCTCTCTCTCTGTTTCAGAACACTCAACCCCGGAACAACACCCAAAACCCACGGTACAAATTAGCTCGTGCATCTCCTTATACATACATCTAACATTTGTTTTATAATTGTTTATATATATATATATATATATATATATATATATATATATATATATATATATATGAGTCAGGAAATGACATTGTCATGTTAATTAAAACAATTAATGGTGAAAGGACAGAGAGATAGAAAGAAGGTGACTTACCTGAGGTTCATAGATGGTAGACACCTTGTCTTCCTAACTTTCTGATGAAGAGGGCGGTGCCTCCGAAAATTCAAGTACTCTAAACCTCACAAGGTGTCTACCATCTATGAACCTCAGGTAAATCACCTTTCTATCTCTCTGCCCTTTCCCCAATAATTGTTTATATATATATATATATATATATATATATATATATATATATATATATATATATATAAAATTAATAAGGAAAGAAAGAGAAATAGAAAGTAGGTGACTTACCTGATGGTCACAGATGGTAGACACCTTGTAAAGTTTGTAATTCTTTAAATTTTCAGACATTGCCCCCTTCATTCCAAATCAAGTTCTAATAATATATGAGTCATTAGATCAATCATAATTAGTATATAATTAACCATCATAAATTGATTTATCTCAATTCTCTTTTGTTTAAAAAAAACACTATTTTATAGACACCACATGCCACCTACTTTGGAAGGACAGGTGACAATGGAGAAGACTCCAAGTTACTTTGTGACAAAAGAAGTTCCACCTAGAGTTTACCAAATGAATTCAGCCATGAAATTATTGGTTGTAGTCAGAGATCCAGTCACTCGAGCAATATCTGACTATACACAAGCTGTAAGGTGATGTATTAAATTTCTCCTGAACTGTAAAGTGATTTTTATATGAAAACCTAAGTTATTTAATTTCAGTTCTCGAAGATTTGTCATTCATTTATCATATTATTAATAAAGAAAGTAAGAATGATGTTTTGTTAATCAAAATAATTGTTATGAATAGGGAAGAGAGATAATATTGTAGTAAGTCCCTCTTCAAGAAGGGGTCTCGTTGATTATTAGTATACAATAATTATCAACTCATTTGGATAAGAAAGAAGGATAGAGAACAGTTGACTTAACTTGAGACAATAGTAGAGACTGCCAGACTGGGTAACATTAATGTGTCATAGTTTTGAGGGTCAGTGTGTCTGAATATCTTGACAGTGAGTTGCTAAGACATACTAGACTAAAAAATTGGACATAGTACTGCATCCCAGCCTAGTGACCAGTGGCGGCTCGTGAGTATTTAAAGTTATGTGCTACATCACCCCAAGACAAAATTTTAGGAGGATAAAGATATTAATAATACTACAACAACTACAGGGTTGTTAATACTACATTTGTAATTTTGTCTCCATCATGTGTAATAGAAATGAAATTTTAAAATTGTAAAAATATAAAACCATATTGGCGCAAATTCCTAACACGACTGTATTTTTTCTTATTACATATTTTAAATAATGAAAGTTAATTTTAGGAAAAAGTCAAGTATTATGGGAATATTGTATGCAGGACCGTACAGTAATTTTCTCAGAATTAGTTTTCGAAATGCCACATGTTAAACATTTTTTTAGTAAACTTTGATTGAACCAAATAAACCACGACAAGTGCATAAACAGTAATCTTATTAATTTGTCAAAAGCATTTAAAACTGTATCCTGATGAGGCTGCCTAAAGCTGTGTCAGCACGCTTGCTCTGACGGCGCTGTGGTTTCTGTAACTCATATTACTGTTGGAACTTAGGTGAGCGGGAGTTGGAAATGGTAAAACTGCACATGCACATTTCTCATTCCTGTGCTATAAAGAATGTAGCCAAGATACATACACAAGGGAGCGCGCTGGAAGGCAGACAGTTTAAATTCTTCTAAATCGAAGCAGTAATTCACACTATTAAAATACTATTCTTTTTAGATTTCCTTAAAATTACAAAACAAATAATTCCTCCTAAATTAATTCATATGCTGTAGCACATGAAAACACATGCACCAGTCGCCACTGCTAGTGACTCCTCGATTTGAATTAATTATTTAGGAATCATGAATTAATTATTTAGACTGTTACATTATCTATATTTCACATACATACAGGAACAGAAAGTCTTATAATCATTAGTTGTGTCATTAGACTAGTTGATAATGAATATGTCAGATTTTCCTTGTCGAATTGTGCTGTCAACACTGCAAATTCTAGTTTTTGGAGATTTTATGAAGGAGTATATAAAACAGAAAATTTTCAACTGGACGCCATGGCCTTTAGTGTTCAGCTTTGGTTGAAAGCATTATTTTGTTCTTGAATAAAATAAATGCTTGTTCCTCTTGGCTTGTTAACTTTGCAATATTTTGATATAATATCTAGTTGACATTACGACTTACAATAATGTTTCATTTAATTTAGCAAGAAGATGGGAATGAAACAATTTGAAGAATTAGCTTTTCTGAACCAAAGTAATGTTAGACGAAATAAAGTTGACATATCATGGGGACCTGTAAAGATTGGAATGTATGCACAACACCTTGAAAGATGGCTGCATTATTTCCCTGTAAAGCAATTGCTCTTTGTTAGTGGTGAAAGATTGGTCGTTGATCCTGCTGCAGAAATGGCAAGGGTTCAAGTAAGTTATAAATTTAAGTTGACAATTTCAAAATGTAAATATCAATGTGTTGCTTACTAAAAATTGTTTAGTATTCATTTTTCCATACATTAATAAAATAGGCAAAATAGATGGGGAATTATGAAAATATTGGTAACAGTGGATATAGAGGAACTAAACAGCAATTCAGGCTGTGTATGAAAAGTTTATTATATTTTGATGGTTTTTTGTGTGTTCATTAATTTATTTATACACCAATTTTCATGGTTTCTTTCTGTGTGACACAAGATCAAACCTCCATGATCAGGCTCCAGATGAACTTTCATCTGTAAGCAATAATTACTATCATTACATCTTAGTCCTCCAATTTGGAAGAAAGTTGCACGTTCAAAAGTTTATGTAGAATTAGTACATTAATGTGTGACAATGTCACATAAGCGTTGCAATAGGAACTTCATAAACATTCATACAGAGACAGTTGTGGAAAATCATTTCCTTCTCTGCTTCAGTTTGCTGGTAGGTCAGATGAGAGTCAAACCATATTGTTGTGCCAGTTGTCATGAGGATGTAATTGCATTTTCATTTAATTTTTCATTATATTTCAACAGCCAAGTATGGTTTGAACGTTTGCAATAATTCATCTGAGGGCACAGTGCATTTTCTACCAGTTCTAAACTAAAGATAACTGTAAAGTTTAATATACTTTATGATGTTTACATTGAATATGAATTTAGAATGACACTCCTGTCGATGGACAGAAGTTAACGGTAGTTTATGCAACCATTCCACAGAAACCAAAATTTATCTTTCGACCTTACGGGGTCACCCAAATAGGTCATTTATTCAAAGCCAATGCTATTTTATGGATCAGAAGCTTGGATACTAAAACAGAGAGATAATCTAAGACTTGAAGCAGCTCAAATGAGGTTACTAAGACATCCGCTTGGTTACACTAGATTGTATTGATAAAAAAATAAAGATATAAGGAAAAGGCTTAAGACAAAAAACATAACAGGACGTAAAAAAGTGGCTGGATCATGTTAAAAAAAAGACTACCAAAAGCTGCCCTAAAAATATAAACCACTAGGACAGAGGGATATAGGAAGACTGAATAAGAAGTGGATAATGCAGGAACACCTGGAATACTTAGTATTCCAGATCTACTGCCCAAACAGGAACAGGCCTACCTAGCCTTTAATCCTGCAGTCCATGATGATGATGATATGATGCATCTGTTTGTAACTGATAAGTTTATTTTCCATTAGTTAAATCCTTAAACCATTTTTCAATCATTTGTTTTCTGTGCCAATGTATTATATGGTTCTAAAAGAGGTTAATAAGTAATTATCAATTAATTTAAGTTCCTAGTTAATGGCTATTCCTGTAATTTCTATTAAATTTTACATATATATATGTTCAGTTATCTATTTTTTTAAAAAATTACTAATATTAATTTAATAATTTATGTAATTGTGTAATTGGAAAATTTCAATTACTACTTTGATTTTATGTTTGCTTAATTTTTTGTCTAGTCACTTGCATTACTTGTGCCCGAAAGGGCAAAATTTAATGTAGTGCTAAGTCCTGTATACACTCCCTGGCTTCCCCTTTCTTGTCTGTTATAGCCCATATTGTTTTAGTTTACTGTTAAAAGACAATAAATTGTTCCAGTTCAAAGAACATATTTACTTGTATCGAATTATTCTTTCTGTACATTTCCACTTTTGATTCTAAGAGTAGAGAAAGTCTCTCTCTTTCATTCATTTCCTTCTTCTACAATCTTTCATTGTTGTTATATAAACAAGCTATCTGTTTTTTGAATAAAAGTATTCCCTCTTGTAAAACAAAAATTATAATTTGTCTTCAAATTTCCAGGAAACCAGAAAACCACAAGTATTTTATACATTTTGATGAACATGAGACAACAGCAACGAATTTTACACACACACACCTCTGGATAGATGATTTGATAACAACTAGATTTGATTCCTTACATTTATAGATAATGAGTTATGGTATGTCATGATTGACTTTTAGACTTACGTATAACATTAAAGTTGTCTTTATTATAAACATATAATTTAAAATTTGTTTAAATAACAGATTGTTATTAACAAGATGGTATTTATTTGACATAAAATCAGTTAAAATATTTTTAAATTCTACTAATTAGAAAAATTGATGTCTAAATTGATTGGTAAATCTGTAATACCCCTGTTCATTTAAAATAATGTTAATTATTTAAATAATCTGTGTATGTCTTTAAAATTTTCCTGTCACTTTGATTTGTTAGTAAATTGAATTTGATATAAATGAAAACAAAAATGTCTCTTAAATATTAATATCATATAAAGTGGTCCTAAATCAGATAAAATATAAACTTAAAATTAGAACACACTGATTCTTCTATAAATCCTTAGAGTTCTTTCAAGTTTGTAAAATCAACAACTGTCAGTTTATTAATATAATAATTGAGTCATCTGCTAGCTGATCACTTGAAATGTCATCCTAACTTTCTGAAGAAAATTTAAAGAACTACAAACCTTACAAGGTGCCTACCATCTATGAACCTCAAGTAAGTCCCCTACTCTCTATCTCTCTTTCCTTTCCTTATTAATTGTTTTAATTAATGTGAAAATGTCATTTCCTGATGTGTACATATATACACATGAAAAAGAGAGATGGAAAGTAGGCGACTTGCCTGAGGTTAGGAGTTCTTAAAATTTTCGGAGGCACCGCCCCTTTCATCAGAAAGTTAGGAAGACATTTCCAGTGATCAGCTAGCTGACAACTGAGCAGACAAGATTTGCTACACTGCTAGCTTAGGTTGTAAACAATTGACCCCACCAAGTCACCAACTTTCTCTCTCAATGAGGGTCTGGGAAGAGGCAAGTACTTGACGGGGGTTGGGGAGATGCATACTAACACCCCCATATTGACACACATGCATTCAATCACATCCATCCTCAAATATGTCAATATTTAAATATTAACACTCACACATACATAAAGCCACCCCTCAAACACACATCAAGGTATACACAACATACACACATCAGGTTTTATCACACATCAAATTCAAATTCCGATGATCTCATGCTGTTATAGGTGCTTTGGGGGGGGGGGGGGGAAGGTGAAGGTAAAGATATATAGGATATTGAGTCCATGGCTTTGTCTGGACTGTAGGGCATGCTGAAAGGAAAGTTCCCATAGATGGAGTTCAGCTTCTAAAGAATCGGGAGGTAGGGCTTTGATGGGGGTCAGAGTGAAGCACTGTTGAAATTGTTGGTGTTGTGGCTATGGGTATGGGCGGCTATGGGGAATTGTTGAGTTTATGTAGTCTGGGGAAGTAGGTAGTGGTTAAAGTAAGACATTCTGTATGATGGTATTCTGACATTCTGTATGATGGTATTGGGTGGGACTGGCTACTTGGGAAGAGGAGAGGGCATCAACTATTTCTTTTTGGAGGAGGTCTATGGGGTAATATCTGTTGCAGAAAGCATTGAATATGCAGTCGGTATAGGATGCTAGGCTGTCCCAAATAGAGCATATGTGAGCTCCCATAAGGGCTGGACTGTAGGGAAGGGATTGCTTGGGGTTCTCAGGGTGGCAACTGGAGAAGTGGAGCTACTTAAGGGTGTTCATAGGTTTTATGTGGGCAGAGGTGGTAATGAGGCCTGAATTTAAGAACGAAGGCTTCCCGGTGAAGAATATGTAGAAACGTTTCTACAGGCCTGAATTTAGTTGTATGTTCACATCGAGGAAGGTGATGTTAGTGGGGGAATAGTTCCAAGTGAACTTGATGTGGAATTTAGTGTTGAGGTCGTTAAGGAAGTCTGTAAATTTTAAGAATTTTATAAACCTGAAGAGCTGTAGAAGAAACATCGTGTGCTTTCATTTTAAGTTAACTTTGTGTCCATTTTATTAGATATTAAGTTGATTTCAGTTAAAATTTAATGAAAGTTGAGCATAAATAAGATATACTTTATATATTAGATAAGTAGAAGTGATAAATATTAAATATCACATTTCATTTTTGTGATTAGTACTCATTAAAAATTATTAAAGTTATAGAAGTTTATGAAAATAATTAATGTAATATTATTCAATTAAAATAATTCATTATAGAAACATTTTAAGCAGAAGCAATTAAATTTTATTATATATACTTTTTCATAACACTGACAAATCTATTCCTTATTTCATTCCACTATTAATTGCTGATATCTACTTTATTAATTTATTACTCGAAGATTAGTTTCCATTCTTATATATGCAGGTACCTAATTAACTAATTTCAATTTAATGACACTATAATTATGTTTTAATCAAAATAATTTTATGTACTTATAAATCCTGCTGAATTCATTTGCTCTCACTTTACTGATTTTATTCAAGTCTTGGATTATTTGAATTGTGATTGGTTTACGCCTCTTCTTTAATTTACCTAGTTGTTTTAATGCTCAGCTTCTAAACCATCTTTTCTTATACTTGAGTATCTGAGGTGAAGAATTGAGTAAAATTTGATCCTCTCTGTGTTGAACGTATAAACTGATTAGTTTCATCTTTTGCTTTCATTTTCTATGCTGCTGTTTCTAATTCCTGTTTGATAACTTTTCTTGTCCAATATTGCTGTTATTTTAATTTCTTTATCTCTTGCCCCCTTTCTTCCCCAATCCACATTATTATTCAATTCCCATTTACTTAAGTAATTCAATTTCACTATTTAATTGTGAGAAAATTGATTGCTGTTAAAAAATTAAATATTTGCCAATTAAACAGACAAAAATAATAAAAATAGTATGCTGTAATAAAACACTCAACATAGTTTCTTGTCAGTAGTTGTTGATTCCTACGGATTTAATATAAATTAAAATTGAAAATATGCCTTTTCACATATTATCAATTTCTTCTTTGCTGAGTCTTTTTTAATGTATAACTTTTCGTAATGGATACCATTCTTGAATGATTCCAGGTACTATTCTAAAATGATTTAAAATTATTGGCACAGGTGAAAATGTACAGTTATAGGATATATATGACCAATTACATGTTAGGTAATCTATTTGGTCCTGATATTTTTTAGTTCTCAATAATAATTATCACATTGAACTTCTGTTTCACATGGCAAAAATCCATAAGTGCTGGCAAAAAATGTAACATTGCTTGTTGTACTACATATAATTTTTGTTTGTTTAATAGGCTATCATTTTATTTAATTGTCATGCAGTTTATTCTGTTTCAGTTTTTTATGTTTCACATCTTTCTTGTACTTCAGCAGTCTAACAACTGATGTGGAATGAATATAATAATTATATTCAATAAAAATTTTAATACTGTCTAAAATCTTTATTATTATTTGCAGTTAAGCTCTCTTTAATGTATGGTTAATTTATTCCGGAGTACCATCAATGGAGAAACATTAATTTGACATTATATATTATTTAATCATAATTAATTGCTAGTTTTTGTATCTATATATTGTCTAAGGATGTTAAACAGATTAAAAATATATTTGTAACAGTTGAAATTTACACATGAATAATGACTCCATAATCGTTCGAGGCAGGATTTTACCAAGTGGATTGTAGTGTTTATTAACAAATGTAGTTTGTTACGCTTTAATAAAAATTGAATTCACATTCAGGGTAGCGGTATATTCTGACATATATTTTCCTATGAACGGTATAAAATCTTTTGAATTGAGTACCGTATGTGGAGAAACTAATCCTCCATTTGTCATCATATATAAGTTTCATAATTAAATGAGTAGGCCTAAACTTATTGATTTATTTGCAATAGTGTGTAATGTTGTTGTTTGCTTACGAGATTGAAGTGAACAACAGCAGTAATATAACTATGTTTGATGTCTCTTCAGTCCAAGTAAAGGCTTAAAATTATGAGGAAAAGGGAAGGGGACATGTTTGCTTCCATGGAAATGCAACTCTTACTTGGTTCAACCCAACTTGCAATTTAAAAGTGGTGAAATATTTAGTGAAAAAATTATCAAGGCAATGGGAAATTAGTAGTTCTGATAGTATTATTAGATTTTAACTGTCAAGATGAATAAAGGTCCTCATGGGGGTTGTGTTTCCACCACTACATTTTGATTGCACATTCCCTTAGGGTTAATTTTAGAGCTAGAACAGTGACTGCACCAATGGAGGGTGCATTACATCCAAGGTTTCACCCTCTTCCACCAGATAGCTCTTCTTTGATGCTGACTGTGAATATACCTTTAACACACTCAGAAGCTGAATAACTAAATTTATGCAGTTATTATATGATAGAGAAGAAGGAAGATGCATGTACTGAGTCAGTAATTGAAAATTGTACTTAGCTATATTTAAAGTTTATTAATATTTATAAGTATAATCCTTATATTATAGTGATTATTAATCTTTGGTTGGCTTATGGGTCTGATTCTGATAAGTATTATGGATGATGTGAGGTTGAAATTCAAAGAAAGTACATTAAATACTAAATCATTGTTCAGGAGCATTAGTGTGTAATTTATTTGGTTTCTTACTTTCATATACATCACCAAAGATGTTGATTTACAATAGTTTATTACTATATTGGATTCTAGAGCCTAACCTTATTGAGATGGGTGTTAAAACATGGGAGGTTTACAAGTATCAATATTACTATTTTGATTTAAAAATTGATATAATATTCCAAAAACAAATTTTAATGTACTGATTAAATCTCTGCATTAGTGTAAAGAAGGCCAAGTTAGTCTTCTTTGCATTGTTTTATTTGGCTGAATCTTTCAGACAATGAATTTAGTATTTTATTTCTATGTTTTAATGTATTTCTTGGGTTTGTCTATTTGATTTTCTAATACCTATCCAACTTTTTTAGGATTTCCTCAACTTGAAACGAGTGGTAACCGAGAAACATTTTTATTTCAACTCTACTAAAGGCTTTCCTTGTTTAATGAAATCAGAGGGTAGATCAAGTCCTCACTGCCTTGGGAAAACTAAAGGGAGGAATCACCCACACATTGACCCAGCAGCTATTGAGCAGTTACGAGAATTTTATCGTCCTTTTAATTCTCGTTTTTATCAATTAACTGGTATTAACTTTGGATGGCCATGATTTAAAAAAATATGTAAATTAGGCATTTTCATTTGTGTGGCTGTGGTTACATTTGTAGTTTTAAATAAGTTTACTTGTCTATGATATGTACTTTTTATTGTAATATGTAAAAAATAACTTTTTTTATGTAACTTATTTTGAAAGAAAAGTTATTAAAGAAAATTTTTGGAGTTAAACAATATTAAACACAATGATTATGTACTATGTACATTTATGTACTAAAATCCGTACAGCAGTGTTTAATATATTCAATTTCTTACTTTTATATACGTACACATTAAAGAACATAACTAACAATACTGATACATGCCACAAACTTAAATTATTTTACTGAAGCATTCCATTCATAAAATAATAAATGCTTATTTAAAGATCAGGACACCCTTTAATAGTTTGCATTTTTAGATTGAACAACTTCAATTAAAACATTAAATTTCATTGATGAAAATATAATTAAATTTTCTTTTTTAATCCAATGCAATCAAGTGTACAACTTTTTTCTTCTTGCAAAATAGGCCAAGTCAGGAAAATATTAATATTTAATAGTAATTATAACAATGTTTAGTTCCTGATTTAAAATTCATCTAGTGTAAGTGAAATTGTAATATGATAGGTGCATAAATAGAAAAGCTATAAAAAAATATAACATAATATTTAAGTATTTCTTGAACCATTGTTTAATAAGCACAGAAGGTACATACTTTTATGTATCAAAAAATACTTTTTTGTCCAATACAGTAGTATATACACATTTTGAATGGTTCTTTATATAACAATTTACAAAACAAAACTGTTTTAAAGATACTATGTATCACAGATTTATGTAGGAACAGATCTATCTTCAGGCAATCTAACATTTGAAAAGTGATAAAATGCTACTGATCCAGATATAATAACAGCAAATAGTAAAGGTACGTTGTCTTGAAACCTTCTGTAAAGTAATGCTATGTCTCTTTGGCTTGGAATATCACTTTCACACCTGAAACGTAGTAATACAGAAAATGTAAACACAAAGAAACTAGAAAAACCTCTACAGCTACAGCAAATAATTAACCTAGATTTTTAATAATTGTGTAAAATTTACTTCATGTAGCACTGAAGCAGTAAGGTACAAAGATAATAGTAATATACTCAAAGTATCTGTTATATGCTTCAAATATAGTTTTTGAAATAAACTGCTGGACAATGAAGGAAGAGTCCAAAATTCAGAAGTGGAGTAACATATACTGAGAACATTTGCATTTTGGTGTGTGTGTGTGTAATTGGCCGTGCATTCCCACAATAACTGGCTATTAGTTTAATAAAGTTGAGTAGATACTCTGAGTCCAGCACCCTATATAAGCATGCTGCTGCTATAAATATGATAAAAATAACTCCATTTGCAATGGCACTGATCAGAACACTACAGATTGGTAGCTTTTGTGTGTGGAAGGACCTTAACAAATAAATCCCAACCACGAATCATTCATAATGTGCTACATTCATCACACAGAGAAATTGTAGAATATCTTTGTAATTCGGATGCAGTAAAATAATATGGTTCTGAAGTTTTGATTAAATTAAATAATGTAGCAATCAATAAATGTCACATTTATCCAATGAAAGATATATATTAAAAGTTCCTAATTAAACACGCGAACAAGGTTAAAAAAAATCTTTCTGACAGACATTGTGTTTTAGTGGCATAGCAATACCATAATTTAAAAACAATATATCATTTCAGAAACACAGAAAAAAAGTAGTGCAAGTTTTTCAGGTTGTATCAATTAAAATTTATACGATACAGAGTAAACAGTAAATCATTAATTTATAAGCTATATAGTTATATGTAATAAACAATTACACTGAAATCTTTGCACCCTTATAATTTTTATTATAAAAATTAATATAATCTAAAAATTAGTTGCGAACTTTGAAAAATAAAATTATTTACCCAACAACACACACTCGAAAGTCAGGAGTGCTTGGCGAGGATTTCTTAAATTTCTTGTTTGGTAGATAAAGGTCATACTGTACAGTCAGTTCTGAATTTATAGGTGCAAATGCATTTTGAAACTTAGGCTCCTGAAAAATTTGTAATTTTGACAGCACATTCCCTAAAAAATTTAAAAAAACAACACTACAATAGCAAAGGATACACTCAAGGTACTACTATATGTCATCAAACAGATAATTGCAATGATTTGAATATTCAGGTAGTGAGAATCTCATATCACAGGTATATTTAATCATTTGGATAATCAAACTAATAATTGAATAATATGGTACCTTATTCACCAAGATAGTTTATTTGATTAAATAAAAATGCACAAATGTGATTCTGTTGTTTTGAAAAATAAAATTGTACATACCAATGTTAAGACAATCATTTGGTTCCAACAATGGTTTGATATCCGTCTCCTCTTTTTCTGCTTCATTAGAAATGTCTAGTTCCACATCTTCTTCTTTAATTTCATAATTTCCTTCAACCTTCAGTTCATGTGGTTTCTTACTTATTTTATGTTTCATTTCTGACCAACTTTTGGCTCCATCAGCATTTTTCAAAAACTCTTTCCATTCACGATTAACTACCTCCGTTACGAAATTATGTTCCATCTGGGGCTGAAATTTTTTAGACGGTGCAAAGTAGCGATTACTATTGAATCTAGGCCTATTTTTTTTGTTCATCATAGGATTTTTACGTTCATATTCATCTACTCGTCGATAACGTTCACGTTGCCCCTTACGGCTCGAAGTAATTTGACAATTGCCAGAGCTGTTCTGAGCAGCAGACCCATATCCACATGAATCAGAAAATTGTCTTTCCATTATCTGGTCACACTGACTAACAAATTCCTGCTGGTGTTGATTGAAATGAGGCTGTTGGAACTGGTTTTGAGCACAAGGAAGTAACCCAGTTTCATAAGGTGCACAAGTATTGACAAAAGGTTGTTGAAAATGTAAATTATTATAAACATTACCCGCCACATTATTTGGGACACAATAATAATTATCATATCTTGATGGTCCCATGAAGACTTTGAATTGCTGAGGGTGTGGACCAAAAAGGCCTGGACCCGTATTTCGCCAAGGAAGTGACCGTCTCTCCATGTTACTGGAACCTACTAGACCATAGGTGCTATTACAATTTCCAAAGCCTCTCTGTCTATAATTCTGATGTCTGTATGGCCTCATCTTTCTCTCATTTCGAAAATATAAAGTATATTCAGTTTTATATGGAGTTACATTTGGAGGAAGAAACTTGGGATCTGGAAGTTTGACAACAGCGTTTTCAGAATTTGCAAAATTAGGAAAAGTGCTTAAAATAGATTGCCTATCTTCTACACTAGATTTATTTGTGTGTTCAAATTCCACATCTATTTCTTCATAAAAACTGCTTTTCCCTGTTTTTAAATGCACATTACTTGTGAGTGTATCTGGTCTCACTTTACCATGACTGACATCTACAATTTCACAATTAATTACAGATGCTTTACTTTCCCTAGGTAATGTGTCAACAGGACAATTTGAAGGATTGCTTTTCACCTTCTTTCTTGGCATTACTTGATCATTTCTAATCAAAGAATCTGTTTCCACATCAATTACACAATCCTTAAGGAACCCTGGCCTTCGCTTTTGTGACCTATTTATGTGTGGTTTCTTAATTTCATTGACAAAAATTACGTCATTTTCTGACGTGTTCAATTCCTTTTTTCCTGTTAATTTGGCACTTTTGCAACCAATGTCTATGATTTCACATTCAGCATCTAATTTGAACCGTTTCACATCCAATTCTGTGTTATTCCTTGAATTATTCTTAAATTTATGAGACAAAAAATTATGTTCTTCAGCAATAGTTTCAACATCAATTGCTTCACTGTCAGAACTATCACTAATAACAAATACTTCAGGAAAAGTTTCACTCCTGCTAACACTGCTGACTACACTTGTACTTCCGCCCATATTTTCTCCAACTTCTGGAATGTTATTTTCTATTACTATTTCTTGAAGATTAAGTTGTTTATTATCAGGGCTTCTACATTTCACCTCATTTACATATTCTGAGCAATCTTTATTTTGAAACAAAGAATCTTCTATCATTTCTATTTTCTCGTATGAACAGGATTCTTGTTCTGATATCTCTCTTTCAGTACTGACAGTAGTTACTGTTACAGAAGTTTTAGGAATTTCAACATTTAAACTTGAATATTCATCATTCTTTGCAACTTCCATATTGGCTTTATCATTAACTGAATTATCCAAAGCCGTTACGTTTTCTGGCCCTTTATCTGCACAATGGGATTCCTCTTGTACAGGTATATTTGATGGATCATCAACATGCAAGTGAAACTTCATCTTAAGTTCATCATCTTCATCAGATTTTATTTCTGGAAAGTCTGAATCTTTAACATCAATATGATCTATAGAACTACTTATAGATTCACTGGATGAATTAGAAATATCAACATCCTTTCTAGTTGAAGCTTCAGATTGAGAGTAGTTTGTCCTCGAGGATGCTTTTTGAGATTTATTTTCAAGGTAATGATGTAACCCAATCTGGCGTTCATAATCTGCCACCGATGGAGGCGTGTGACGTAATATTCTAAAACCATGACGTACAAGGTGAGAGTACACTTTGTAATGATTCAGTGGGCAACCTGTTTTACTACCCAAAAGTGTACTATATCCTTGTTGGATGCTCAATGCAACATCATTATGCAAAAGTTGCAAATTACTCTGGGGAAAAAAAGAAAAAAAAATTATACACAACACAGCACAAATTAATAGTGAAAGAAAAAATATTATTATCTTTATTACAAAATATTTAACAAAACCCTGTATTAAAGAAAATGATGAGTGGAATACACTTTATCTGCTGGAAAAAATCTCGGGTTTCCAATCGGGTGGTATTTAACATACATGCCATTACATTGATAATCACCGTCGACATATTAACTTGAAACCTGAGCACTTTTCCAACAGTTGTACTTCTTGTTTTGTATCAATACAATTTACATGGAATGGGAAGCATAACAACATAAATCTTATCATCACACAGAGAATAGAATCTCAGTTAAATTAAATTTTTAAGTAATTTACTATTTTGTATAATTTTGGTTCAAACACATCTAATTTTATTATTTTGGGAGCAGTTTATTGTGAGCAGAAAAATACGTTGCTTTTTTTAATTAAACTAGCATTTTTATATAGAAAATTGAATCTCCAAAATTTGAGCTTTTATATAAGATTATAAAGTTGGCTTCTGCCCCATACATAAGAAATTGAGAGCCAATTTTAACACAGGATGAAATTACCTTTCAAAAATATCAACTATGTCTTTGTCAGTTTTTCCATACCATGTGTAATTTGAGTTATTTTGATTTGTCAGGTTAAAATAAATGCCTTGCATAACAATGTTTGGAATGTGAATGATGTGAGAATTATATAGGCTTATTAAAAATAAAGGTATGCTTACAGTTTCAAGAAGGAAAAGCGCCTCTTCAGGATGAAGTGCTAGCTTTGTAGAATATTTATGTCCAAATACTTCCCAATGACGTCCAATCATGTAAGTAACAATGGCTACATTTGAACTTTCATCCCATAAGGCAATTGAAAGAGCTCCTCTAAAAATAAATATTTCTCTCTTATAATGATATTATATACCATTTAAACAACTGTCGGTGGTTGGCCATCACTGGAAATGTTTTCCTAACCTGCTGATATACAGGGACTGCAGGTATGTGTAGGGTTTTAGATTCTTGAATCTTTGGAAGCACCATCCCCTTCATATGTATATGAAAACTGTATTGGGAACAATTGATAATTGGATAGTTAGAAAGATAGAATTTTTTTGGGAGAAAGGTAGGAAATTTGCTTTTAAATCATATAAGGAAAAGCATTCCAAATGACAGACAACCTTCAACTCTTATCAGTTAATTAAAATAATTGTAAATTAAACAAATCTCTAAGTGAGACAGTACTTTGATAAAAATAGATATAATACATAAACCTAGATCAAGAACTAATCTTTGGTACACCATAAACATATACAAAATTACATTTTACTAGAAGTGAAAACATTGAATTGCTACTTTTCCCTCAAATAATTACCGAAAATGTTTTCACAGAGCACACTACTTCTCATGAAGATAGTTTATTTTGTTTTACCTAACATCAAAAACTGAATTTGTTGCTGCCCCATACGTTATAAAATATATTTAAGTTGGAGCTAAACTATGTTTATAGTATTCAGATCATTTTTAAATTAAATTCTTTCCAAAGTGTCATAGAATGGAAATATCACCACTAATATTTACCACTTCTGCTAGGTTTTGTGTATGTATCTTCATCAATATATGTTAGCAAAAGTGGGGATGAGAGGGTATCCCACACCAATGAGGTGATTATGTAAATACTAAAATGCTAATGAAAATTTAGAAATTAAATAAATACAAAATTTACTCATAAGTGATAATAGAGCAACTTACACTCTTTCCACCCTTTCCTCTTCAAGCAGTGACTTTCTTTCATCTAAGATATTTTCAATTTGTTTTTTATGGAGCCATGAATTATTAGGTGCAAACTCTTTACGTCCCTTTCTAGGCAAAGACCTTTCTGGCCTTGCAGACCGATACAGGAGAAGTTCTTCAGCCCTGTTAGGAAAAAATCTATTAGAATATAAATATATAATTTCAATTAGCAAGACAAAAATGTTGTATGACTCATGACAATGTAAAAATTATATGACAACTGAATTAAAACATATGATATATTTACAGATTGGCGTTAATGTAACAAAAATATGAAAATAATGATAAAGGCCATCTGTCCTAACTACATCGAGAAAGTTTCACTCATTTATATACTTCTGTAATGCATTTAATGTTTCTATAAAGAATATACCACTTTATATTAATTTATGATAATGTACATCCTGATTATGTAGTCTACTTGTCAGTTCGTGGCATCCTAAATTAAAAATTTAGCAAATATGTTCCTTAGTTTGGGCTTCATTCATTTACTTATACTATTCCCCTCCTTAATGCAGAAGGGAACTGGTGGAATTGGATCCCCTATGTATATGCCCCTAACTTGTGATTGGTGCATAACTAGTGATGTCAGTGTTAACATGTATACAATGAAGGGAAAATCCAGATGTATACGTTTGAGGGATCGAATTCCCCTTAAGCCTTCAGAAGTTTCACCTAAAAAAATGGGCTAAACAGGAAAGTTATTCCCCAAACTTGATACGTCACTTTTAAGCCCCTCCCGACTTTGTAATTAATTTATAGCCTTTATCATTGACACTTTTGTAATATAGTGAACGTTTTCCCTTCCAATTATATAGATTTTTAAAACCCATTAGTTAAAATTTAAGCTACTTATAAGCAACTTTATGAGATAATTTAAACTTGTTTCTTAACTTTACTTCTTATCCTATATACACCACACAA
The DNA here is from genome assembly GCA_034510155.1 of Eucriotettix oculatus. Lineage (NCBI taxonomy): Eukaryota > Metazoa > Arthropoda > Insecta > Orthoptera > Tetrigidae > Eucriotettix > Eucriotettix oculatus. Next base: position 109,318,188 of record CM067379.1, read on the forward strand.
GTTTTACATTTCAATTGCATCAGTTAGGTATTATTTGGTCTTAAACCACAATTTCCTCTGCAATATATCTATCAAAACTTTAGTATGGTATTAATTGTCAACATTATGTGACTTTATACTTATACTACAATGCACACTTATTTAAATTTGTAATGGGAACAATTTTTATAATAGTGGTGGCTGTCTAAATATAAAAACTAATTATAAACAATCACAAGTAACATTTACAATAAAAACTCACGTCAACACGCTCCCCCCCGTCATAGTCATTTTTAAACCTCTTTCGAAGAAATTGCTTCTAACTACTATACAGTATATTTAATCATATTTGATTCTACTATGACATACAACTTGAACTATACAAAATGATCCGGTGAAAACAAAACTGTGATAATATGATGATAAAGTAAACATCTAATTTTTTTGAGGAGCGCCAACATTTGTATCATAGGTCTGTCGTATTGTTATTTATGCTGCTATGAGAGGTTGTAATTTCCCTTGAACGCCAGATCAAGGAGATCAAGAGGGATTGTGTCATACAAAGAGATATATAAACATTTATATATGTCTTTGGTGTCATCTTTTTCTTCAAAGATATTAAATTTTGCAGACAAAGTTTATAAACTGAAACTACTCTGAAAGAGTATCGAAAATAGATAGAGAGGAAATGCCAAGCAGGTGTAACTCACTCGTAGGTCCATAAGCGCCCATGTAAAAACAGCGCTTTTTGAGTCCGCTAAAATCCTTCTTAAAGCAGCAAAAGACAAATTTAAGTGGATTTACACCATATATTAGTATTCCAAAATATATAAGGCAAAAGAATCAGTTCAAATGGGAATATTAAAAAAATTGAGCATGTTTCGAAATCGGTATTGCGAGTTGGATGGGAAGTTATATCTTGCATATTTCTACATTAAATGTTAAAATATATAATTTTATATTCGCTAATGTTGGCGGAGAATGGAAATGCTTTTTCCTGGGATCTGAATTCGGAAAATAAGATATTTTTATAATATAATTTAGATAGGCCGACGTTTTCATGCGACATTGGCATCTTGAGAGTTGTCTTCCTTATATTTTGGTAACATGTCAGACAAACCAAGCACTTGGGTCTGTTTCTCTCAATGTACCGTCCAAAATGTGACGGAACACTGGTTCCCAAGCAAGAAAACTGACAATTCCAGGAATATGGGAAATGAAAAATATAATAAAACACCATGCATTGTTTTCAGTGCAGCACATTTTTTCCAGAAATTACAGTGAATGGCTCGTAATGTTCCGAAAATCCTTCTAAAGAAGAAAGAGAATATGTGGGACATAGAGCACAGATTAGTTAAGAAACATTACTTTTTTGGACTTAATACGCAGTAGCTATCTGCGATTAACTTTATATTCTTAAAGTGAGAAGCCTTATTCGTTTTCACAAGCTTTTTTTGTTGTTGTGCCGTGCTATCTATTTTGCTTATTTTCATATAAGTTAATTGCCCGTGGTTCCTACTTGATATTGTGAATAAGCGTAAACCATATTCGTGTGCTTTTGAAATTTTTTGTGTCATGTTCTGTTTCTCTTCATATAACAGTAATCCTCAGCGGTGTAAGTATAATTTTTGCGTCTTATTTCAATATAATCCATTAACTTATTTAGATAACATTTATGTGTTTTATTAGATAATTGTATCCCAGAAACTGCTCACCGCATGTTCATACAACTGACTTATTCAAACCGTCATGCAATGCCAGGTGCGCTCAAAAAGTCAAAGGAAATGGCTCGCCCGCAAACGGTTAAAAATATATATGTTTTGAGAGCATTTGGCTTTTCTCCAAAAAGGGAACTGTGTTAAAACTTTTTCACCACTAATTCACATAATTCAGACGATTCTAATAAACTTTTTCAAAAGAATATTTTTGGTGGAAAAATATTTGAATTTCATAATAAAATTCAACATGGTGGCCAGTTTCCTCGCCTAGGGATTTGTCATGCTAAATGTCACTGTATCTCACACCCTATAATAAATTGTAGTGTACGCCTACATTCTAGAATATTAAAGGGGTTATTTTTCATTTTAATTCAATAAAATTTTCTTAACAATATTTGTCAGAGTTGCGAATGTGGAGAGGGTAAAAGACTCGAAGGCCTGGCCTTCGGGACATTAAGACTTCTATTGATGGACTGGTCTTTTGAAGTTATTAAGAGGCCGCTGGCCAGCAAATATCCTAAATAATCTGAGGTTCCAATATTTTGTCACGTTCAGACGTTCCCACAGAAGGTTCAGTAAGCTGTGGTGAGTGTCATTTTGCGACTTTTCGGGTAGACGTGTGCACCCCGGATTCGCGAACTAGAAAATGTAAGAATGTTTCCTAATGGCCAAGATTTTAATGGGGAAGTAGAAATCATAGGTTTCGTAGTTGCTGAGTTGTCGTGAAGATGGATGGATGAGGAGTTAGTTGTGGAGAGCCGTGGAGGAAGTTTGTTAAGGAGTTCCGTGTACAGCCAGTGGTAGCAGCCCACCGAATTCCAGAAGCTATCCCTTCAAGGATTTCAAAGGTTGCAGCCAAAATACAAAGAGCTCCGGTGTCGGTAACGTACCATAAATCCCTCAAGGCCGTATACCAAGCGCCACAATAACAATTGCCATCATTGTTCAGCCCTAACGCCCGAGGTATATAAGCCCACCATCCCTGCGAAACAGAATCAATTTACTTTCTTTTTCAATTTATATAGTCTATTCGTTTTCGAAATGTTTAACTCCTTTTAAATAAGCAGGGAGATAAGTTTTAAATTTTATAATTTTTTGCCATTTCTTGTTACAATCTAATTTGAAAATTGTAAAATTTCTTACAATTTATACTATCATTTATTTTAAAATAATTCATATCCCTTTAAATTTTTACAAAATCTGTAACCAATCTCCATATTTAGATTTTTTTGTCACGATATTTTTCTTCATTTTCTTTATTTACCTCTTCGATGTACTACGTATATCCACAAGATTATATAATTGTAAGAAAAAATGCCAGAACAAAACAGACCATATAAGTATAACAGAAGGAAAAGTAATAATTTTCTCATTTAAAATCAAATAAAAAAACTGATGAAAGGCTCTTTTTTAAAATAAATTATCTAAAAAATAAAACAATTTAAAAGAAAAAAATTATATGGCCTTTTTTTGGGTTAACAAGGTGATCCTGAAACAGGCAACTCCCCTTTAATAGCATAGGAAGGGAATTAAAAGGGGGATGCGGAAGGTAGTGCAAGGGCCCCCGGGTTATGGTTTAAGGATCCTACCCGGTGTTTCACCTAAATAGATGCAGAGAAAACCCTAGGAAACCTGCATCAGGTAGGACGGTCATTGGATACTATTCTCACGCCCTTCCGAATGACGGGAGACGAGTTTGCTGTGGGGTCGCAGCATTCCCTTCTCCATGTCTCCACCAGTTGGCCGACAGATGCAATGGGATCAGCCATATGCCCAAGGTCTTTGACTCCAGTACATATACCTCCCAAAATATTAATCGACGGCAGAACACATTTGAAGGTAACGTAGCATTTGCATTATCTTGTGGTATATTTTGAAGTCTCAACTGAGAGGCCATTTATATAATATTCATTTGGTTATTTTGTTTAGTGAATAGTATTAAATAAAAAGGGAGGGATGTAATGTATTAGTATAAGTTGGCAGCGCCGTAACCGTATGTGTATTTCAGAGAATGAGCGTGAAACGCGTCAGTTCAGTGTGTTGCTCAAGTAATGTGCAAGCATAAAATAAAATGCAGTCATTCTCAACCGATGAATTCTCCTTTACCTTCCCGAATACATTACATCCCCCATATGATTCCCGCTTCTCTTATTCTGCTTAAAATTATTAGGTTTATTAGTCGACTTTTGGTTTATAAATATGTTAATTTGTTATTATTTGAACGGGCCACACCTTTGTTGAAACTTCTGTGTCTTTCTATAAATAATGCTATTAATTTTGATGTTTTTTCACACTGTAATTTGAAAAAGAGTATCTTAAGTAGATAGGCAATAGTATGACGGTCACTCGTTCGTAGGCCCATAAGATTCTGCTAAAATCATTCTTAAAGCGGCAAAAGTCAAATTAAAGTAGATTATTTATTTACACTATATCTTAGTATTTTAAAATATGTAAGGTATATACTAATTGAGAATGAATATTAATAAAAGTGAGCATGTTTAGTATTGAGAGTTAGATGAGAAGTTGTATCAGCACATTCTCTATTAAATGTTAAATATATATCATTTTCTATTCGCAAACGTTGGAGGAAAATCGAAATTGTTTTTCTTAGAATCTGAATTCGGAAAATAAGATATTTTTTTTATAAAATAATTTAGATATGCCGACGTTTCGATGTGACATTAACATCTTTCGCAAATGGATCTTAAAGGGAATTTAAAGTTTTTTAATTAGTTCACTCTGGAATAAAGTATGTCTTATTTTGTTAACTCTAGTGTCAAAAGCCAAGTATTGCGTACGTACGTAATTGTTGACGTGTCATCTAGGATCGTTCCAACACTAATTTGTCTTAGAAGGGAAATTGTTCAGAATTTAATTCTCTTTTTATCTAGTTTCACAAAATTATCGATTATTTCCGCAAATACACCTAAATTCAAACGATAAACAACAGATAGTCGTGTTATCACTATTTAATTAAAATTTATAATCCTTTTTCAAACTAATTTTTATTTTCGTGGTTTATTATTCGATTAAATTAATAATATTATCATCTCAGTCAGGTACTTTTGTTATTATTGAAAAGCTCTGAATAAGTCGCGAGTACATAAAAACACGGAACTGAATCTTTTTCGTAAGTATATTATTTAAAAACACATCCTAGTGTTTATTATATATATTGTAATATACTTTTTTGTATATAAAACATTTATTAATTAAAATTACAAATCTGATCAATTTTAACAATTTTGTTTATTAATTTACGTGAAGACACGGGCTTAATCCCAGGGGATTTTGGGTCTCTCAAGAGATGGAGTATGCATCAGCTGAAAATAGAAAGAAAATAATTGAATGTTAATTTTATTCAGAGCAATGAGCAAGTTTCACAGATTTTAGATCGCTTACCCACAATTACTGGCCCAACAAACATCCACCTCTCGAATGTTTGTGCGTCTCTGGATATCTGCTCCACTCTTCTCCCTTCTGCGGTCTGATCACTCGCCTGCCTACTGGGGTCGAGCCACGTCCTCTCGGGTCTGATCTGGTCTGGTCTGCCCCACTCTGCTCTGCTCTGGTCTGCTCTACCCCACTCTGAGGTCTCTACCACGATCTGATGCACTCGTCTCGTCTGCCCCTCTCTGACGCACTCTCTGCTACCGTCTGATCTCGTCTGATCTGCTTTACTCGCCTCCCTTCTCGGGTCTCGTCTGCCCCTCTCTGACGCACTCTGACCTCGAGCCACCCACCGGCTTCCCTTATAAAGCTTCTGGCGGGACTTCCCCTATTTCTTAACATTTCGGGGTTCCCCGCCCTCATTTTTCCCGCGGGGGTTCACCATCGTCATTTTTTATACAGGCAAAGCGGGCCTTCCCCGCGGGGAAAAACAAACTTTCGGCCGACTATCCATTGTTGTTGGCCGAACTGCGCCTCATAACGCCACAACGTTACAAAATCCCCCTTTTTATCACAATATATATATATATATACATATATATAAACATCTTCATTAGTGTAATACAGTATAAGTCTTATTAATGAAACAAAATCTATAAACCCGCAAAACGTTTCGAGTGATCCTATCCATACTATGTATTATAATATCCTGCTATAATACACTTCAGTTCGTAAGACGAAAACTCGGTTTACTTCAAACGGGAACAAGTGGAATCATTTCTCACACATTTCTTTGTTTATAGCTTGTTTCGGAATCGATTCAACAACGCTGCGAAAGAAAGAAACCCTGTAAGAAACATGGGTAACCATGATCAAGTGTGGATGTGTTGAGTCAACTAGAATCCTGTACGAGTGAGATTAGAGATTGCCATAGCACTGAGTTACACAGATATTATTTTATTGAAAATAAATAAATAGACGGCAGTCATAAAATTAAATTTCAATATTTAACTTGACAGTAAGCAGCTATGGTCAACAAATAAACCAACCTTATACACCTTCGTGGAATGTATATCAACAGCGCATAATTGCAGTCCCTCAGCAGTTCTCAACCGGAGATCTGCAGGAAAATTTTAGTGGTCAGCTAAAGATAATTTATATATTTTTTGCTAACAAGAAACATATGGTCATAAAAATAGCTATTAATTTACGCATTTTGGAAGCTTTTCAAAAATTGTCTGCCTATTTAATGTGTTAAACTTCGAGATTTTTTAAAGATATTATCGATGTCTTGTTAGGTAAGCTCACAAAGCAGAAAAACAAAGCAAGTGGAGCAAATGAGGATCTGAGATTGATTTTAGAAAATTGCTTGTCACAAAATATTTCCACAAGTTTGCAATTAACTTATCATTGCAAGGAACATGTATTTACAATTACAATTTTTAATACAAGAGATATCAATGCATCTATTGATTTTGGACTTCATCAGTTGAATCTAATGATTTTGTTTTCCTACCTTACATGAATGTTTGAATGAGTTCCTTTTTTTTTAATTAGCTATTTATTAAAATGTTTAAATAACGTATTGTAATATTTTATTATTAATTAAAAAAGTGACATTTGAATAATTTTATGAGATAGTGTGAAAATATAAATACTTTTGTAATTTGAAGTGGGATCCGGTGTGCTTTTACGCACAGAAGAAGACAGTGTGCTGTGTCGCAGAGAGCTGCAGTGTGTGTGCAAGTACGCAGTTGGACTTGGAGTGCTCAATGCATAGGAATTCGGTGTGCTTTTCGCACTAGACAATGCAGTGATTCATTCATTAGTGAACGGCCGACAGAAAGTTATGCTTTGTTCGTGTGGGTTTGAATTACCGGCTACTAGACGGTAGCCGTCTTCGTGACCAATTAGTGGTAAAGAAGGATGAAATCTTCACGGTTAACCAACCGGGTCAGGTATTTAAAAGAACACAACGTTTCTGCGGCCATCTTCTGCCGCCGTCTTCAGGCTATATGTCGTCATGCGTTGAATGCGCCGTATTTATACCTTCGGAATCACCTGATCCATGCAGCGATCTGATTGGTCCTTGTACGTCACCTGTGGAAGGCCTGTCCGTCAACTGAGCTTGTGTATCACGTATTGTCGTAATAATGGGATCCCATGCATTACTGATATGGTAGCCAGAGTCTCTGTTAATGAGATTATTATGTGTCTTAATTTCTATGGCTTCCAATATCACGCTATCACGCCATTTATGAGCATGTTTTAATTTAGTTGTCTCCGAAAAATGCATTTTATGTCCCGTTGTCAAAACATGCTCAGCAACAGCAGATTTGTCAAGTTGTTTCAAGCGAACGTACCTTTCGTGTTCAGTGCAACGTTGCTCTATTGTCCTCAGGGTTTGACCAATATACAGTCGGCCGCAGTCACAAGGAATTTGGTACACTCCAGCAGTTTTTAAACCAATGTCATCTTTAACGGAGCCCAGAAGCTGTTCTATTTTGTTTTGTGGACGAAAAACTGTTCCTACGTTATGTTTGGCCAATATTCTGCTGATTTTTGATGATATTTTTCCCGCATACGGAAGAAATGCCAGGGCTAAATGTGGTAATTCATGTTTTCTTACAGTTTTCTTTCTGTTCAGAGCCCTGTTAATTTCTGTTTTCGAATAACCATTATTGATGAATGTTTGTCGCAGATGTGCAATTTCAGAGGCCAGATTTTGTTCATCTGCAATAGTACGAGCTCTATGTATCAATGTATGCAATACCGCTTTCTTATGTACAGGATGGTGAAAACTATTGGCATTCAAATATAAATCCGTATGTGTAGGTTTCCTGTACACTGAATGCCCTAATTTTCCTCCAGGTTTCTTGTAAATGAGGATGTCTAAAAACGGTAGTGCGCCTCCTTTTTCAATTTCCATTGTAAGTCTACGTTCATTATTCTTCCATGTGGAATCTGCTCCGTGATTTGACAGGTATATTTTACGCCTACAACATACTAAAAAATCTGTCATTACTAAATGTCACCTTTTTTGTGTTCACTCATTCCATCCCATATCCTTATACTTCATAAATATTTCATGCCTCTAAAGGCTACCATAACACAGTAATGGTAAGATTTTACTACCCCACACAATTCTCACGCACATCTCAAAAACAAGCATTTCATAACAATGTTACCGCTGACTCGCTAAGTTTTCTTCTCCCATTTTTTTCTGTATTACGCCGACTTCTCGCTGACTGTAGTCTGGAAGAAAAGGGGGAAATTATATATTGTGTTGATAATAATATGGTATACAATAGTTCTTTAGAATACATATCCTGTGTTTAAATAAATATAATTAAATAATTTTTTGGGATAGGTGAGTTTCTTACAAGCTGTACGAGAGGCTATTTTGTAAAACCTCTTTAAAGTTAGATAACTTTCACGTTAGCAAATGGCTAGGATTTAGATAACATTACAGGAAGTTCGACAGAGGTCGGGTTTCCTGTTTAACCTTCTTACGCAGCCGGTCGTATCGACTAGTGATGACGACCATGCTCATTGCTAGTTCGCGTGCGCCCTGTGGTAGAAAC